>CM060943.1:1012813643-1014190309 GCA_030765085.1 Allium cepa | reverse complement strand
AGGAGCGGCCATCCGTAGTTAGGCCTTACACTGGTATTGGTTATTTCGATAGGAGTGGTATATATTTTTATTTTTCATCTCTTATTTATCTACTCCCATCGACATACCCAATTCCAGTATAAAACGAACTACGATGGTTCGTAATAGTTTAGGACAATAGATATAATAATAACACAGATAATATAAACGCGGAACACAGATAAAAAAAAGTCTCATATATATAATAACTGATGTCAGTTACAATACATGTGATACAGTACATATGATACAAGTACAACTGTCGACTCTGGAAGTTATATACACAAGTACATTATCGTATATAATATACATGAATACATATCTTCCTATACAAATAAACCGACTACTATAAATGACGACGACTACTCCAAAAGATATGAAGTGACTTCATAGCTCAAGAAGCAACCCAAAGTAAGATATCAACAACCTGTAAATACTCGGTCTGACCCGAGTATTACATTCAAAAGAAAATAATACACGGGTCAGTCTAATTCAAACTCAGTTATTAGTGCATAGAAGCAATAATAATCAGATAATCAAATAGATGACAGTCACAATAATTCTCGTCTATCCGACCCTTTTAATAAAGAAATCGAATAACGGTAAACATGACACTTAACAGTGTTAAACAACAAATCAGCAGAATCAATCATCAACAAAGATAAGTGAAAGGATTATCGATGAATATAATTTAGAAAACAGCAGAATTGTCTAAACGACAATTAACAACAAAATCCAACTATTAAATAAATAATTAGAAACTCATAATCTAATTTTCAAAAAGATAATTAGATATCAACGAAATCATCAAATTTAAACCAAATCAAATGCAATTTCAAATATTGAATTGAATACACAAAACAATTCAAGCAATTAAAATATCGATTGAAAATGCCAATTCTATGTGGCTGCAGTACACGCACGCGTGTACTGCCTCGCCACTACAGTATATGATGAATTCACTAAAACTCGGTGAAAATTCACAAACGACCACCAGGTCAAACCCAAGAAAAAGTCGGGTTCAACAAAAATGCAAATTCAAATGAAATGGTCAAGACATAAAATCAAGTCTCGACCCAAATTCAAATCAATCAGCAGAAAATAGTGGCTGCAACAGAGACAAACGAGATTCAACATGCCTCAAAGTCCTAAGCGAAAAAAGGCTCTGCAGCAAAACAAAGCAATGCACTGACCGAAGTCAGAAAATCATGGGTACACAAGTGGATGACCCCACGGCAGCAGATTCAGATTATAAATGCCACTGCCTTGCAGGCAAAGTATCATATATACAAATGTGCTCAAGACAAACGATCTAATTATGCAAGTAGAGGTGGCAACATGAAACTGCACCAAACCAGAGGAATGCAACTGATTTTAAGTGAATGGCAACGAGTATTGCATCAGTAAACAACTCAATAAATGCACAACATACATATACAGGAATAGCATAAGCAAATGAAATGCAAGGATCGACCAAACAACACAGTGCCATCATAATGAACCCAAATTCCAAATTAGGCAATGCAGACAACAGGGGCTTGAACTCATATGTACAAAGTTAGTGACAATGCCAAACGTATCACCAGACCAGCCACCATCAGAGAGGAGCAAAAGCAAGTGAACGAAGTGCACATGAATGCACAATGTAAACTACTGCACTATGTAAATGGAAACAAATGCAACAGTGGAATGCAAGTGCGAACAATACATAAGCCTCAAAATGAAACTGTTCCAAAGATATGGCCAGAGATATACAACACAAGTACCCAGCAACAATGGAAACATTGTAGCAACACTTGAAAACAAATGTACCACATACATTTGAACCAAGTTCATATGTATACGACATGACAATGCAGACTCGAGTTTACAAGGGAAAATTTACCAGTACAAATTCAGTTACACTAAAGAACAAAGCAGTGCAGTGACAAACATCACCGAGGGCAGTGCAACGATTATTCAAAGTGACAACATCAGAAATTATAGGCAAAGTTCTCACCAATTCCCAAAGATAATGATCAAAACAGTGAAGTATAATGTCAAGACCCAATGCCATCTGATAACAGAAAATGCTACATGAAGTCATGAGGCAAGTGAGGACTACATGAAGCACACGTGCCCAAACTCAAGGACACTTCAATACGAACTCATGATAATGGAAAGCATAAATGATACCACAGTTCACTGAACTGCAAGTATCGACTAGGCAGCCACAAGTGTAAAGCGATGCCCAACTCAAATGAATATAGCGAAGTGCACATGGATATAACAAGCACCAGAGACAAAAATGAAGGAACAACACAATGTGCACAGATATGCAAAAGAAATTATGCAGTGATAGTCAGAAAGGAACGTCAAGTAAAAATCAACCAATCAAGTATGCTATAGGAATGAGCTTGCATACAAAAGTCACCTGTAAAATCAAGTCTAGTGATATCAAAATCCAAATCGTAGCAGAAAGCAAACTGTCATCACAAATCATCATGGCCGTAGTCACAGCAATGTCGAAGTCAACATAAATTAAATTTCAAAAATTTTAGAAACAGGTGAGCCAGGGAATCATCATTCCAGCAAAACGATTTAGTAAATCAAAATGACCGAAGTCCATATGAAAAATCACAAAGCAACAGAGAATCAATCGATGATAGTAAATTGATACGAAATAAAATCAAGCAGCAGTCTTAGCAAAATCAAATACGAAACATAGTACTGAATTAGATGTGAGGGTCACTCACCTTGATTACGAGCAGCCAAACCATCGACGAAAGCAAGGTCGAAAACATCCTTCGATCTAGCCTCTGAAAGCAGTGCTTTCGATTTCCCACATAACCCTAATTTTTGTGGGAAGAGACGAACGAGCTGCCACCATTTTTTTCTTTTCATATGTTGGTGCTCTAGGGTTTTAGGCCCTGATTTTATTTAAAGCCCGCATACACTTAATAGATTTTTTAACGAATTCAACTGATTAAAAGCTTTCAATAACAATTAGTTATCACCATTAGTCATTTAATGATGAAAATTAATTTTTACAAGATCCCGGGTTGTTACAGACACCCCTCCTTATAAAAATTGCGTCCACGCAATTTTCATAATTAAGGTCGTCAATAACAATTATTTTACTAACATAAACTGGTTAAGCTAGAAAAATAAAGGTCGAGAATATAAACCCCAAAGAAATCTTTTAATTTCATAAAAGAAATTCACAAATTCTCAACAAAATCTAATCATCAAATAGATAATCAGAATAAGAAATCACAAAACAGCAATATCTAATTATCGATACGATAATTAGAAGACAGTAAAATTTAATTATCAACAAAGATAATTATGAAACCCAAATCGTAAATCGCAAAACCACAATTATCTAGTTACCAAAACAGTAATCACAAAACAACAAAGGTCTAGTTATCAAAAACGATAATCAGAATTCTCAAATCAACAAATATTCAATTACCAAAAACGATAATTAAATCTCAAGTTAACAATTATTTAATTATCCAAAAAACGATAATCAAATCAACAAATATTCGATTATCAAAAACGATAATCAAATCAAAAAATATTCGACTATCAAAAACGATAATCAAATCAACAAATATTCGATTATCAAAAATGATAATCAAATCAACAAATATTCGACTATCAAAAACGATAATCAAATCAACAAATATTCGATTATCAAAAACGATAATCAAATCTCAAATCAACAATTATTCGATTATCCAAAAATGATAATCAAATCAACAAATATTCGATTATCAAAAAATATAATCAAATCTCAAATCAACAATTATTCGATTATCCAAAAACGTTAATCAAATCAACAAATATTTGATTATCAAAAACGATAATCAAATCTCAAATCAACAATTATTCGATTATCCAAAAACGATAATCAAATCAACAAATATTCGATTATCAAAAACGATAATCAAATCTTAAATCATAAAATATTCGATTATCAAAAACGATAATAAAATTTCAAATCAACAAATATTCGATTATCAAAAACGATAATCAAATCAACAAATATTCGATTATCAAAAACGATAATCAAATCTCAAATCAATAAATATTCGATTATCAAAAACGATAATCAAATCTCAAATCAATAAATATTCGATTATCAAAAATGGTAATCAAATCTCAAATCAACAAATATTTGATTATCAAAAACGATATTCAAATCAACAAATATTCGATTATCAAAAACGATAATCAAATCAACAAATATTCGATTATCAAAAACGATAATTAAATCTCAAATCAACAATTATTCGATTATCCAGAAACGATAATCAAATCAACAAATATTCGATTATCAAAAACGATAATCAAATCTCAAATCAACAATTATTCGATTATCCAAAAACGATAATCAAATCAACAAATATTCGATTATCAAAAACGATAATCAAATCTCATAACATCAAATATCTAATTATCACAAGCGAAAATCAGAAACAACAAATATTCGATCATCAAAAACGATAATCAGAACTCATAACATCAAATATCTAATTATCACAAGCGATAATCAGAAACAACAAATATCCGATTATTAAAAACGATAATCAGAACTCATAACATCAAATATCTAATTATCACAAGCGATAATCAGAAACAACAATTATCCGATTATCAAAAACGATAATCAAAACTCGTAACATCAAATATCTAATTATCACAAGCGATAATCAGAAACAACAAATATCTGATTATCAAAAATGATAATCAGAACTCATAACATCAAATATCTAATTATCACAAGCGATAATCAGAAACAACAAATATCCGATTATCAAAAACGATAATCAGAACTCATAACATCAAATATCTAATTACCACAAGCGATAATCAGAAACAAAAAATATCCGATTATCAAAAACGATAATCAGAACTCATAACATCAAATATCTAATTATCACAAGCGATAATCAGAAACAACAAATATCCGATTATCAAAAACGATAATCAGAACTCATAACATCAAATATCTAATTATCACAAGCGATAATCAGAAACAACAAATATCCGATTATCGAAAACGATATTCAGAACTCATAACATCAAATATCTAATTACCTGCAGATAATTAGATTCAACAAATATCTAGAAATGCAGATAATTAGATTCAACAAATATCTAGAAATCAATTAAAATATTCAAGAAAATCAACATAAAAGGTTGGATCGACCCATCATATGGCGAGTTTTAGCTACGCCGCACGTGCATCTCATATGGCCGAAGCCTATCAAGTACCGTCATCATAATTTTGGCGCCCATCATATGAGCCGAAGGTCTGGTACTGGTATTTGACCCGAGGGTCCATCATATGACCCGAAGGTCCACCATAGTGGCTCGAAAGCACATGAAAATCATCAAATATTTCAATTAACGAGTCCGGAATTAACCAAAATAGCAAACGCACATGTCCCATAACCATGAGTTTTACTAAATCGTTTAATTCTCTTCATCGTTTCCTTGAAAGTGCAAAATTGTGTATTCCAAAAATAACATTTCACATTCTCAAACGGACAAGTCCGGAATTAAGCGAATCAGTAAAAGAAAGGGGTCATAGTCCTCGATTTTGCTGAAACGTTTAAATCACTTGCTCATTCTTTTGAAAATGCAAATTGCAAAACTTCTGAAAACAATTTCATTTATTTTATAAAAGTAACCATTTACATTCTCAAACGAACAAGTCTGGAATTAAGCGAATCAGTAAAAGAAAGGGTTCATAGTCCTCGATTTAGCTGAAACGTTTAAGTCACTTTCTCATCCTTCTGAAAGCGTAAACTATAAAAAATTTGGAAAATTATTTTAATTTTAAAACGATTTGCAAATCCGTGATAAAAACAGCAACATTAGTGATAATTTCAACAAGGAAATTGCACTTCTCAAAACACCGTAGAAACGGATCTCAAAATCAGCATTGCGGAATAACCGGTTGAAAATCCACTTTAAAATATGACGGATACTGAAGTCAATGCGACACTAATTTTTAAACGTCAAAATCTCATCAAAATAATTTGCATCAAAATATAACACCAGAGAATTTTCATTCAAAAAAAATGTCAACAAACACCATGCTTCAAGATTTAGCATAGGTGTAAAAATCCCGTTGTAAAATAACGGCAACAAAATACGTTAAAACCAAACATCGGTTCAACGTAAAAATAATGCAGTAACGTGCAATATAAATTTGCACGTATACCGCAAAATGAACAAAGAAATCATTCAAATATATCTTCAATGAAGATAATTTAAAACAGCAAAAATCTCAACAAATTCACATAACTGCAATCGCTTCGGATCCTCATATCGGATTCGAATTGTTTTAAAGAAAACAAATTAATCACAGCTATGTAAACAACAACTGAAATTTATTTGAATCTCATATTTTGATTTTTAAATCAAAAGGTTATCAGCCGTACTCAGCAAAGACAGTCTCACTGTTTTCGCTGCGCACTCTGATAAACAAAACACGAATCAACCAATCATCAAAACACAGTTTCACTTTTCATTTTTAAATAAAGATATTTAAAAATTTCATCAAAATTTCAAAACTTTAGTTTTGACTCAAAACACAAATAAAACATCGACAAATAGTTGTAACACATGTTCCATCTAAGTTATGTTTTATATTATGTCCATAAACCCCAAGCTCTAATACCAACTGTGACGCCCCACCTCTATGCTCACAATAACAAAGAGTATTAAAGGAAATACTGTCTGTTATCACAAAGAATAAGGCTGGATAGGAGCGGCCATCCGTAGTTAGGCCTTACACTGGTATTGGTGATTTCAATAGGAGTGGTATATATTTTTATTTTTCATCTCTTATTTATCTACTCCCATCGACATACCCAATTCCAGTATAAAACGAACTACGATGGTTCATAATAGTTTAGAACAATAGATATAATAATAACACAGATAATATAAACGCGGAACACAGATAAAAAAAAGTCTCATATATATAATAACTGATGTCAGTCACAATACATGTGATACAGTACATATGATACAAGTACAACTGTCGACTCTGGAAGTTATATACACAAGCACATTATCGTATATAATATACATGAATACATATCTTCCTATACAAATAAACCGACTACTATAAATGACGACGACTACTCCAAAAGATATGAAGTGACTTCATAGCTCAAGAAGCAACCCAAAGTAAGATATCAACAACCTGTAAATACTCGGTCTGACCCGAGTATCACATTCAAAAGAAAATAATACACGGGTCAGTCTAATTCAAACTCAGTTAATAGTGCATAGAAGCAATAATAATCAGATAATCAAATAGACGACAGTCACAATAATTCTCGTCTATCCGACCCTTTTAATAAAGAAATCGGATAACGGTAAACATGACACTTAACAGTGTTAAACAACAAATCAGCAGAATCAATCATCAACAAAGATAAATGAAAGGATTATCAATGAAGATAATTTAGAAAACAACAGAATTGCCTAAACGGCAATTAACAACAAAATCCAACTATTAAATAAATAATTAGAAACTCATAATCTAATTTTCAAAAAGATAATTACATATCAACGAAATCATCAAATTTAAACCAAATCAAATGCAATTTCAAATATTGAATTGAATACACAAAACAATTTAGGTAATTAAAATATCGATTGAAAATGCCAATTCTGTGTGGCTGCAGTACACGCACGCGTGTACTGCCTCGCTACTACAGTATATGATGAATTCAAAAAAGCTCAGTGAAAATTCACAAACGAGCACCAGGTCAAACCCAAGAAAAAGCCAGGTTCAACACAAATGCAAATTCAAATGAAATGGTCAAGACATAAAATCAAGTCTCGACCCAAGTTCAAATCAATCAACAGAAAACAGTGACTGCAACAGAGACAAACGAGATTCAACATGCCTCGAAGTCATAAACGAAAACAAGCTCTGCAGCAAAATAAAGCAATGCACTGACCGAAGTCAGAAAATCATGGGTACACAAGTGGATGACCCCACGGCAGCAGATTCAGATTATAAATGCCACTGCCTCGCAGGCAAAGTATCATATATACAAATGTGCTCAAGACAAACGAGCTAATTATGCAAGTAGAGGTGGCAACATGAAACTGCACCAAACCAGAGGAATGCAACTGATTTTAAGTGAATGGCAACGAGTATTGCATCAGTGAACAACTCAACAAATGCACAACATACATATACAGGAATAGCATAAGCAAATGAAATGCAAGGATCGACCAAACAACACAGTGCCATCATAATGAACCCAAATTTCAAATTAGGCAATGCAGACAACAGGGGCTTGAACTCATATGTAAAAGTTAGTGACAATGCCAAACGTATCACCAGACCAGCCATGATCAGAGAGTAGCAAAAGCAAGTGAACGAAGTGCACATGAATGCACAGTGTAAACTACTGCACTATGTAAATGGCAACTAATGCAACAGTGGAATGCAAGTGCGAACAATACATAAGCCTCAAAATGAAATTGTTCCAAAGATATGGCCAGAGCTATACAACACAAGTACCCAGCAACAATGGAAACATTGTAGCAACACTTGAAAACAAATGCACCACATACATTTGAACCAAGTTCATATGTATACGACATGACAATGCAGACTCGAGTTTACAAGGGAAAATTACCAGTACAAATTCAGTTACAATAAAGAACAAAGCAGTGCAGTGACAAACATCACCGAGGGCAGTGCAACGATTATTCAAAGTGACAACATCAGAAATTATAGGCAAAGTTCTCACCAATTCTCAAAGACAATGATCAAAACAGTGAAGTATAATGTCAAGACCCAATGCCATCTGATAACAGAAAATGCTACATGAAGTCATGAGGCAAGTGAGGACTACATGAAGCACAAGTGCCCAAACTCAAGGACACTTCAATATGAACTCATGATAATGGAAAGCATAAATGATACCACAGTTCAGTGAACTGCAAGTATCGACCTGGCAGCCACAAGTGTAAAGCGATGCCCAACTCAAATGAACACAGCGAAGTGTACATGGATATAACAAGCACCAGAGATAAAAATGAAGGAACAACACAATGTGCACAGATATGCAAAAGAAATTATGCAGTGATATTAAGAAAGGAACGTCAAGAAAAAATCAACCAATCAAGTATGCTATAGGAATGAGCTTGCATACAAAAGTCACCCGTAAAATCAAGTCTAGTGATATCAAAATCCAAATCGCAGCAGAAAGCAAACTATCATCACAAATCATCATGGCCGAAGTCACAACAATGTCGAAGTCAACATAAATTAAATTTCCAAAAATTTAGAAACAGGTGAGCCAGAGAATCATCATCACAGCAAAATGATTTAGCAAATCAAAATGACCGAAGTCCACAAGAAAAATCACAAAGCAACAGAGAATCAACCGATGATAGTAAATTCATACGAAACAAAATCAAGCAGCAGTCTTAGCAAAATCAAACACGAAACATAGTACTGAATTAGATGTGAGGGTCACTAACCTTGATTACGAGCAGCCAAACCATCGACGAAAGCAAGGTCGAAAACATCCTTCGATCGCGCCTCTGAAAGCAGTGCTTTCGATTTCGCACATAACCCTAATTTTTGTGGGAAGAGACGAACGAGCCGCCACTATTTTTTTTCTTTTCGTATGTTGGTGCTCTAGGGTTTTTCGAATGAAATGAGAAATTGAAAGGAGGGACGGGTCGAATTGGAATAAAAGGGAACGACCAAAAATTAAAGGAGAGAATGTATTTAGGCCCTGATTTTATTTAAAGCCCGCATACACTTAATAGATTTTTAAACGAATTCAATTGATTAAAAGCTTTCAATAACAATTAGTTATCACCATTAGTCGTTTAATGATGAAAATTAATTGTTACAAGATCCCGGGTTGTTACATGATGAGTTTGACGACGAGGAACAGTTTGAAGTAGAGGAGGATCTCGAATCGGAAAATGACAACACAGTCATTTGGGAGATAGGTGAAGTTATTGAGAAGCCAGTTGCTGGGTAGATTTCCTTCCAAGAGAGCTTAGTCCAGAGATTATTTGGGTTCCGGACAGTGATGTGGAGTCTAGGGAATTATCGAGACCCGAAGGAGAAGACTCTGGTAATAAGAGTCCATAGTTAGTGTTAGATTTGCTTTCTCTAGGTAATGTATGCCTTTTTGTATGTGTCTATGACCCTTGGACGTCATGGTTGTTAGGCGTTAAATGTTTGGTAGGGCAATATATATATATATATATATATATATATATATATATATATATATAGGTATGCTTCTATGGACGATGATAACACTTGTAGGAATATTTTGGTTAGTACTAGACGTAATGTATATTTTGATATACAATATGAAATCTATGTATTTACTGGTGTAGAATGAGTTGTTATTGATCAGTTCTAATATGTGTGGGTAGTTACTAACCTAGCTATGAAATTTCGAGGACGAAATTCTTTTAAGGGTGGAGGAATGTAATGACTCGGATTTTTGACATCCTGAGTTGTGAATATTAATTTATAATATTCAACAATATTGTGTTTTTAATATACCATACTCCTATTAATCAATAATTAATAATTGTACCCAATTTTCCAAACCCAGTACGATTTGAATTTTCAGATCTAAATTAATATACATATTGATTAAATGGAATTTCTTATATATGTATATATTTTGTTTTAAAGGTAAAATATGTATATTTTGTTTTAAATAAAATATAATAGAGAATTAAATTAATTAGAAAAATCATATGCATATATTTGTACATATAGGGATAATAAAATTTATATGTATATAAATTTGGATAGAAATTCATAATAAAGTAAAAAAGGGTATTTTTGATTTTGGGCATATAAACAATATTGTTTATATTAAATAAAAAGAGTTTTAAGCTTCTAAATTAATATATTTATATATATACCATGAATAAGAAAAGTTGTACATATGTCAAGATAAGTTCAAAAGGGAAAATTTATAATAAGTATAAATAGAAGGAAAACTATATATACACAAATGAACTTGGTTTATTTGGAAATAATATATTACTATATTATCATTAAAAGATGAATATATATGGTTACATATATACATGAAGGCTTAAGAATAGTTTTACACCACTATGTAGTTCTTGTTTTAAGTAATATATGTATAAGGTGTTTAATATAGAATGATATTTTATTTAATTTTGTTTAAAGTAATATATATATATATATATATATATATATAGAAGTGTTATTTTAATTTTCTAGTTTCTCACTTTTATTTTAAATAAATGCAAACACTAACTTTGTCAAAAGCAATAATAACTATGGGCTATTTAACTTCATAAATGTACTTACATATACTTTAAAATGTTTTATGGTTTATATTATAAATATAATAATAGGATAAGTTTGCGAGTCATTTACTGTTAAGTGAAAAACAAGTTAAAAACTGTTTTAAACTAAGTAAAACAATGGGTAGATAAGTGATAAATTTTAAATCAGTAAACGTACCAACATTTGGCAGCAAAACAACTGATAAATATTGTAATAATTATCTTTTTCCTTTTCAAAATATTTCTTAATAAAGTAACCATTTGCTCATCCACCAAAAGGTCTTCTTTGTTTATCATCAGGATTTTTTAGAGAATATGTATATATGTGAGCATTTAAGATCTGTGTTGTTTTTTTAAAAATATTAAACCTGTAACTTAAGATATAGCCTCTGTTCAAATTGTAAGCAACGGGAAATTAAAATTTAAAAAAAAAGGGGAAGAAAAGC
The DNA here is from genome assembly GCA_030765085.1 of Allium cepa. Classification (NCBI taxonomy): domain Eukaryota; kingdom Viridiplantae; phylum Streptophyta; class Magnoliopsida; order Asparagales; family Amaryllidaceae; genus Allium; species Allium cepa. The sequence goes on along the minus strand of CM060943.1, from coordinate 1,014,178,511 downwards.
AAGTACTCTGTAACCAAGTCTGGAATTTGAGTAGATCTGGAGTCATCCTCTATTTAATTCAAACCACCAGGAGATTTTCAATAGAAAGTTCAAGAATTCAAATCAATGATTTCAAATTCAATTAAAAAGCTTCTGGAATCAAACGTTTACGGTGAGAAATAATTATTCTCAAATTTGAAAACGAAAAGATTTTCTCTGTTGACATTGAACTTTTTATTCATCGCCACTTCAAAAATCTAGATCACTTAATCTAGTTCGAATCTGATGATGCTGTAAACTAGGAATATCTTTATTTTCTAGTATAATTAGGGTAAAAAATAGTTTGGGATTGAATTTTGCTGTGTAGTTTATGGTTCATAAAATTTTACAGTAAGTGTCATATTTTATTGTAAATTTAACATTTTTAAATCAGGGATTCATGCATGCAATTAGAATTCTTGTGTAAAATTATGAATTTTAGAAGTAAAATTATAATTTTTAGTGATCTATATCTCGAGAAATAGATAGATGAACGGTTTTCGTTCAAAAACAAATTTCTGTTGATCTCATCGCCGTAAGGTGGTGCGGCCTGGTCTGGAGGGGGCAGGTGGACCTAGGGAAGGTATCGACTGTGGTTGTTTGACGGTATTGAGCTTGGATTGGGTAGAGCGATGGAATGTAGGGTTTTGGAAAGGCTTTGGGAGGCCAGCGAACGCGACGGAACTGGGAGATGGTGGAGCGACCGGAGCTCGTGGGGTTTGGCAAGGTGGCAGCGTGTCGAAAGAGCTTTCGATCGGTAGAGGAGATGTTGCCTTCGATGGTGAGAAGCAAGAACAATTCAATGATCAGTGGAGGTATGTGTTTCCTTAGGATCGTGTTGAAGAGTCGATTTTCGAATGGAAGGTTATGGGACTTCGGCGAGGTGGCGGTGGTGACAGACGTGAGAACGGCAATTTGTTGGGACCATGGAGGGGCTGGCCGACGAAGTCGAAGTGACATGCACGTGCACGACGTGCATGAAGGAGCTTTCTTGGCAGGTCTTGGGATAGGCGTAATGAAGTGAGTTCGTTACTGGCCATGTTTGTTCATGTTTCATTCGATGTTCATGTGGGAAGATTTGCGAGTTGACCGGAGATGATTCCCTCCGGTTCGTGGCAATGAATTCGAGTCGATTTGGGTTGTTTGTCTGGTAGGTGAGAAGAAGGGAGGAGATAGGGGAGAGGGGGTAGTTTGTTAGGGTTGGGCTACGACCCATTTAGGGTTGTGTGAATAAAATAGGTCTTCGGGTTGTTTTCTTTGCGTCAAGGTTTGGGCTTCGGCCTGTTAGCCTTTGTTTATTTATTTTTAAAAATAGGATTTATTAATCAAATTTTTTTTATAAAGTTAAAACAAAATCCATAACCAATTGTCTTTCCAAAATTTTATAACAAGCATGTTGATTTAATGTAAATATTTTAAAACCAATTTTCTTTAATGTTAAATGTTTATTTAAAGTTTTATATAAACAAAGGTATTTTTGGAAATAAATAAATTGATTTGCTTTGAAATTATTTAATTAAGGTCATTTAAATAAATTATTTTATAATAAATTAGTTAAGCTTTTAAAATCAATTCTATTTATTTATACTTGAGTTTTATTTGAATAATTGGAGTTTAATTAAGATAATTAAGGGAAAATAAAATGTTTATACTTTTGAATTAACTCAAGTTCTTAAATGTTTTTATATTTATAATACTTATTTAGTTTCACATATAATAAAGTGTTATTAAGTGGATGGTTCATATCGACGGATGTTACGCCGTCGTACGATCCGTTGCAAAGTTAAATAAGTGAAATTTTACAAGCTTGTACATATAGAATTTAATTACCAATTGGAAATAAATACCATTGTATAATTTTATACAGCCTATCTGTTAAGTTGTCACCAAGTAAAATAAATGTGTTAATTGTAGATTATTCAAACTACTTGATATCTGGTCAGCAGAATCAAACACCATTCCGCTAATTATTTAATTCACTGCTGTAGGGAGTATAAGCCATCAATCTGATATTTTATGTGTAATTGTTTACTAGCAATTATTAAATCTCTGATCTGCTTATTCATGCATACATCTGTTTATTTTCCTGTTAGTTATATTTGAGAATATAATGTGAATTGATCTATGGAAGCTGATTGATTTTGAATATCTGTATTGACTATGAATTGTAGCTTGATAAGTACGGTTGAGACTGATAAACCTTGTTCTGTTTTCGGTTGATTCTGAACCCAACTTTGTTTTAAAAATGAATAGTATTTGTAATGATGTTTTTAAAGGAATTGATAAATATTTTGGAAATGTAAAAGGAAGTTAATTTATTTTTGGGAATCATTATAAAGTATGATTGCTATTATAAGTTGTGAGTTATTTAAACTATTTCAAGTATAAAGCTATTTTTTCATAATCATTTAAAAGTTAATTTTTATTAGAGTAATTAGAATTTGAGTATATTATCTTCAATATAAATCTATCACACATAAATGTTGTTTTAAATAATATATAATAGTAACTTTTATAAAAGAGTATTTATTTTAAAACTTGAGAAATGTATTTGGAAATTTTATAAGTATGATTTGGAAAGAACTTGTTTTATATATACTTACCTAGTTAAATAAGCTTTCTTAGTAAATTCTAATCTATTGGGATTTTAAATTTGAACAAGGCTTAATAGTTGCAATGCGAAATAACTTTTAGTTGAATTGGTTGATTATTTTTATAATTAAATAACCGACTATCAAATATGGACAAAACTTAACTTTGGAACTATCTAGAGGAAACTCGAACTTATATGGTACGGTTACTGTTCATGGTGCTATACTGTATGTATAAACTCATTTATTCTCTAGGACGAATTATAAGGAAACCTGTCCACTAACGGTTGGGAGATGAACTCCGATCTTATATTTCGTCTGTGTATTTCCTAAAGAACCGAGTTGAGTTTACCCGAAAATGGGGAACGTTGTTTCAAAGGGACTGGGATCGGATTTAAAATTCGAAAACCACTTCGATCCAACGAGTACGTTTTCATGATGAAGACTAGAGCTTGGAGTCGTAGATGGAGCAGTGAAGTGCAAGGGCTAATCGCTACTAATCCTAAGGGTGATTCCAAAATGGATGTAGTAGGAATAGTGCCTTCGGTTCTGTTCGAACCCAGAACGGACTTGTATGGACGAATGCTTTCAGAACATCGTTGGGAGGACGGTGAGCATTCTGAGTGAAATGTTCTATAAAGGTAACTATGAGCCTCGAACCTCATCAACCGGGAATGAGTGGAAATCAGGGGATATGCAGCAAGGCTAAGAGGGTAGCACCCAATTAGGATAAGGTCATCCCTGTCTGGAGGTCCCTTTTTATTCGGTTGTGTGGGCGGTTGCTGATCCCAACTGTGGGGTGATCTTACTCGGGGTATCCAGTAAAGGGTAGTCCGGTCTTGTGTTGCAGGGGAACGGAGGCGTCCTCGGTATGCTGACCTAGACCAGGTACCATGATAGGTGGTACCCTAGTGCCTAGTCATTCGTTAGAAATCCATTCTCCCTACGTGCCTTTACGGTTTTGATTATATACATATGTATGCTGGAGTTTAATAATGTAACAATTTCGGCTATTTGGATAAGTTTTTGTATATAGACACTATTATAATATCAGAGGATTGTATAAGAAAATGTTTTGGTTATCGTAAGGCAAAAATCCGACATGTTTATTTCTGGCATGGTCTTACGAGATACCTTTGATTTCAAAAGGATTTTTAAACTTTAATTATTCATGTTGAGTGTGTTCCTCACGCTGGTTTACCAGACTGACCTGGGCATAGTGTTTTTCCTATATGCTCGGGTTAGACCGAGCATATTTCCAGGTTTAGTTGGAAGACTGGAAGCTTCAGGAGAGGAGCTGGAATCAGGAGATGTATTCATGTAGATGCTTATATTCTGTTGTAAATTTGGTTGTGTTGTCAACAAGTTGTAAGGGCAGATTGTTATAAACTGTCCGAGTTATATGGATGTAACTCTGATTTAAGTCTATATAAGTTATTAAAGCGACAGTTTTGGTTTCATGTAAAGATTGTTTATATTATATATCATTCGTTCCACTGTGCGATTCTGAATTGTTCTCTTTTCTTCTATTTTCTTTCTATTTCTACCTTCTTTCTTCCTTTCACTATCCGTCTTCCCGTGCGATTTGGCTGACACGTATGGCTAAAAGTCAGTTTAAATTGGTACAGAAAAATGGGTTGTGACATTCTGGTATCAGAGCCTAGGTTGAGTGAATATCTAGGTTCGGGTGGGTTGCTTATTAGGGATAGAGTCTGTAGCAACCTATTTGAGTCTGAGTGTGTATATATATTACGAGAGCGCGTATTTGTTAGTTATATAAAAATGGTTTTTTATATTGTGTTAATTGATCGGTAGAGTGACATATGGATTCTGGGCAATACGAGTAGCTAACATTATTGATAGGGTTCTTTAAACACTTGAACCAGGCCAACGTACACAATATCGTTTTAAAGGGTAGATGAAATAATTTTATCCTGAATATATTTTCTATATAAAATGGTATGATTTTTAAAATATATGGCATTTAAAATGATTGGTTTTGATGATAATAATTTATCATCTAGGATTTGAGTGGTCTTAGTCGTCAGCCTTGAGTATTTTTATTGGTTGCCCTTTTTGACTTGAGTATACCCTTAAAGATCTGAACCCTTTAGGATTTGAATCTTGGGAGAAATGATTTATATTGGGTTTTATTTTCAAAAGGGATTTTTGTTGAGTTTTTCTTTCCTAAGGAATTCGGAAAACTTTTAAACTAATATTTTGGGAAATTTTCCACCATTGAAGATAATATCATAATTATGGATTTCTAAAAAGGATATTTGAGGATTTAAGCCTATAACCCTTTACTTTGTTGTATATAGATATATATAGATCTATAGATTGATGAAATAAATTGTTTATAAACTTACTGTATTATTGTATATTTTCCTCTACCCTATAACCACTTTCAAAATATATACTTAAATTATTTTTAGAAAAGATGATTTTATAAATTTAAAGGGAGGAAATAAATTTTGAAGTGTGAACCTTGATACACTCTTTAGCCTATAGAAGTCTAAACCTTAGGATCTCACCCTTGGGTTTTGGAATTGATTGTATAGAACCCGTAGCATTAGTCGAGGTGGAGCATTAGCTAGGGCTAGGAGGGATGGTGATTTTAACCGGTCAGGAGAATTCGAGCGGATCTTAACGAGCCATGATTATATGAAGAAGCACTGGAGGAGCCGGTAGGGCCTGTTGAGCATCCTCAGCCTCAGCCTCAAGAAGAAGACCCCATGGAGGAATTCGACAGTGAAGAAGAGTTTGAATTCGAGGGTGAAGATGATGAGTTTGACGATGAGGAAGAGTTTGAAGTAAAGGAGGATCTCGAATCAGAAAATGACGACGCAGTCATTTGGGAGATAGGTGAAGTTGTTGAGGAGCCAGTTGCTGGGGTAGATTTCCTTCCAAGAGAGCCTAGTCCAGAGATTGTTTGGGTTCCGGACAGTGATGTGGAGTCCAGGGAATTGTTGGGACCTAAAGGAGAGGACTCTGGCAGTAAGAGCCCATAGTTATTGTTAGTTTTGCTTTCTCTAGGTAGTGTATGCCTTTTTGTATGTGTCTATGACCCTTGGACATCTTGGTTGTTAGGCGTTAAATGTTTGGTAGGGCAACATATATATGTATGTATAGGTATGCTTGTATGGATGATGATAGCACTTGTAGGAATATTTTGGTTAGTACAAGATGTAATGTATATTTTGATATACAAATATGAAATCTATGTATTTACTGGTGTAGAATGAGTTGTTATTGATCAGTTCTAATATGTATGGGTAGTTTTACTAACTTAGCTATGGAATTTCGAGGACGAATTTCTTTTAAGGGGGAGGAATGTAACGACCCGGGATTTTTGATATTCGGAGTTGTGAATATTAATTTATATTATTCAATAATATTGTGTTTTTAATATACGATACTCCCATTAATCAATAAATAATAATTGTGCCTAATTTTCCAAAACCAGTATGATTTGAATTTTCAGATCTAAATTAATATACAGATTGATTAAATGGAATTTCTTATTTATGTATATATTTTGTTTTAAAGGTAAAATATTTATATTTTGTTTTAATAAAACATAATAGAGAACTAAAATTAATTGGAAAAATCATATGCATATATTTGTACATATAGGGATAATAAAATTTATATGTATATATATTTGGATAGAAATTCATAATAAAGTAAAAAAGGGTATTTTTGATTTTGGGCGTATAAAAATATTGTTTATATTAATTAAAAAGAGTTTTAAGCTTTTAAATTAATATATATATATATACCATGAACAAGAAAAGTTGTATATATCACAAGATAAGTTCAAAAGGGAAAATTTATAATAAGTATATATAGGAGGAAAACTATATACACACATAAATATCAAATGAACTTGGTTTATTCGGAAATAATAAATTACTATATTATCATTAAAAGATGTATATATGGTTACATATATACATGAAGGCTTAAGAATAATTTTATACCCCTTTGTAGTTCTTGTTTTAAGTAACATATGTATAAGGTATAATATATATATATAAGTAATATTTTAATTTTCTAGTTTCTCACTTTTATTTTAAATAAACGCAAACTCTAAATTTGTCAAAAGAAATAGTAACTATGGGAAATTTAACTTCATAAAGTACTTACATATACTTTAAAATGTTTTATGGTTTATATTATAAATAAAATAATAGGATAAGTTTGCAAGTTATTCATTGTTAAGTGAAAAACAAGTTAAAAACTGTTTTAAACTAAGTAAAACAGTGGGTAGATAAGTGATAACTTTTAAATCAATAAACATACTAACACTTGGCTGTAAAACAACTGATAAATATTGTAATAATTATCTTTTTCCTTTTCAAAATATTTCTTCATAAAGTATCCATATGCTCGGCCACCAAAAGGTCTTCTCTGTCTATCATCAGGATTTTTCAGAGCATATGAATATATGTGAGCATTTAAGATCTGTGTTGTTGTTTTAAAATTATTAAACCTGTAACTTAAGATATAGCCTCTGTTCACATTGTAAGCAACAGGAAATCAAAATTTAAAAAAAAAAAAGAAAAGAAAAGCAAGTACGCTGTAACCAATCTGGAATTTGAGTAGATCTGGAGTCATCCTTTGTTTAATTCAAACCACTTGGAGATTTTCAATAGCAAGTTCAAGAATTCAAATTAAAGATTTCAATTTAAAAGCTTATGGAATCAAATGTTTAAGGTGAGAAACAATTATTTTCAAATTTGAAAATGAAAAGATTTACTTTGTTGACAGTGAACCTTTTATTCATCCCCACTTCAAAAATCTAGATCTCTTAATCTAGTTCGAATCTGACGATGCTGTAAACTAGGAATATGTTTATTTTCTAGTATAGTTTAGGTAAAAAATAGTTTGGGATTGAATTTTGGTGTGTAGTTTATGATTCATAAATTTTTACAGTAAGTATCATACTTTATTGAAAATTTAATATTTTAAATCAAGGATTCATGCATGCAATTAGAATTCTTGTGTAGAATTATGAATTTTAGAAGTAAAATTATAATTTTTAGTGATCTATATCTCGAGAAATAGATAAATGAACGGTTTTCGTTCAAAAATAAATTTCTATCGACCTCATTGCCGTGAGGTGGTGCGGCTTGGTCTGAAGGGGGTAGGTGGACCTAGTGAAGGTATCGACCGTGGTCGTTTGTTGGAATTGAGCTTGGATTGGGTAGAGCGATGGAATGTAGGGTTTTGGGAAGGCTTAGGGAGGCCCGCGAACGCGACGGAACAAGGAGATGGTGGAGTGACCGGAGCTCGCGAGGTTTGGCAGGGTGGTAGCGTGTTGAAAGAGCATTCGGTCGGTGGGGGAGATGTTGTGTTCGATGGTGAGTGGCGAGAGCAGTTCGATGATTGGTGGAGGTATGTGTTTCCTTGGGTTCATGTTAAAGAGTCGATTTTCGAATAGGAGGTTATGGGACTTCGGCGAGGTGGCGGGGGTGACAGAAGTGCGAACGACAATTTATTGGGACCATGGAGGGGCTGCCGACGAAGTCGAGGTGACGTGCACGTGCATGGGGTGCACGAAGGAGCTTTCTTGGCAAGTCTTGGGATAGGCGTGATGAAGTGAGTTCTTTACTGGCCGCGTTTGTTCGTGTTTCATTCGATGTTCATATGGGAAGATTTGCGAGTTGATCGGAGATGATTCCCTCCGGTTCGTGGCGATGAATTCGAGTGGATTTGGATTGTTTGTCTGGTAGGTGAGAAGAAGGGAGGAGATAGAGGAGAAGTGGTAGTTCATTTGGGTTGGGCTACGGCCCGTTTAGGGTTGTGTGAATAGCATAGGTCTTCGGGTTGTTTTCTTTGCGTCTGGGTTTAGGCTTCGCCCTGTTAGCCTTTGTTTTATTTTTAAAAAAATAGGATTTAATAATAAAAGAAAATTTTCTATAAAGTTAAAATAAAATCCACAACCAATTGTCTTCCAAAAGTTTATAGCAGGCATGTTGATTTAAAGTAAATATTTTAAAACCAATTTCCTTTAATGTTAAATGATTATTTAAAGTTTTATGTAGACAAAGGAATTTTGGAAATAAATAACTTGATTTACTTTTAAATTATTTAATTAAGGTCATTTAAGTAAATTATTTTATCATAAATTAGTTATGCTTTTAAAATCTATTCTATTTATTTATACTTGAGTTTTATTTGAATAATTGGAGTATAATTAAGATAATTAAGGGAAAATAAAATGTTTTTACTTTTGAATTAACTCAAGTTCTTAAATGTTTTTATATTTATTACTATTATTTAATTTCATAAATAATAAAGTGTTATTAAGTGGATGGTTCATATCGACGGATGTTACGCCGTTGTACGATCCGTTGTGAAGTTAAATAAGTGAAATTTTACAAGCTTGTACTGATTGAATTTAATTACCAATTGGAAATAAATACCATTGTATAATTCTATATGCCCTATCTGTTAAGATGTTCCCAAATAAAATAAATGTGTCAATTGTAGATTATTCAAACTGCTTGATATCTGGTCAGCGAAATCAAACACCATTCCACTAATTAATTAATTTACTGCTGTAGGGAGTACAAGCCATCAATCTGATATTTTCTGTGTAATTGTTTACTAGCAATGATTAAGTCTTTGATCTGCTTATTCATGCATACATCTATTTCTTTTCATGTTAGTTATATTTGAGAATATAATGTGAATCGATCTATGGAAGTTGATTCATTTTGAATATCTGTATTGACTGTGAATTGTTGCTTGATAAGTACCGTTGATACTGATATGCCTTATTCTGTTTTGGGTTGATTTTGAACCCAGTTTTTTTTTAAAAATGAACATTGTTTGTATTGATGTTTTTAAAGGAATTGATAAATATTCTGGAAATGTCAAAGGAAGTTAACTAATTTTTGGAAATCATTATTAAGTATGATTGTTATTATAAGTTATGAGTTATTTAAACTATTTCAAGTATAAAACAATTTTTGTAGTAATCATTTAAAAGTTAATTTTTATTAGAGTAATTAGAATTTGAGTATATTTTCTTCAATATAAATCTATTAAACATAAATGATGTTTTAAATAATATATTATAGTAACTTTATAAAAGAGTATTATTTTAAAACTTGAGAAATGTATTTGGAAATTTTATAAGTATGATTTGGAAAGAAGTTGTTTATATATACTTACCCAATTAAATAAGCTTAGTAAATTCTAATCTGTTGGGATTTTAAATGTGAACAAGGCTTAATAGTTGCAATGGGAAATAACTTGGTTGAATTGGTTGATTATTTTGATAGTTAAATAACCGACTATCAAATCTGGACAAAACTTAACTTTGAAAATATCTAGAGGAAACTCGAAATTATATGGTACGGTTACCGTTAGAGCTGTTATACCGTACGTATAAACTTGTTTGTTCTCTAGGATGAATTATAAGGATACTCGACCACTAACGGATAGGAGGGGATCTTCGATCCTATATTTCATCTGTGTATTTCCTAAAGAACCGGGGTTGAGTTTACTAGGAAATAGCGAATGTTGTTTCAAAGAGACCGGGATCGGATTTAAAATCTGAAAAACACTTCGATCCAATGATTACGTTTTCGTGATAAAGACTAGAGCTTGGAGTCGAAGATGGAGCGGTGAAGTGCAAGGGCTAATCGCTACTAATCCTGAGGGTGATTCCAAAATGGATGTAGTAGGAATAGTGTCTTTGGTTCTGTTCGAACTCGGAACGGACTTATATGGACGAATGCTTTCAAAACATCATTGGGAGGACGGTAAGCATTCTAAATGAAATGTTCTAAAAAGGTAATGCTGAGCCTCAAACCCATAAACCAGGAATGACTGAAAATCTGGAGATATGCAGCAAGGCTAAGAGGGTAGCACCCAATTAGGGTAAGGTCATCCCTGTTTAGAGGTCCTTTTTTATTCGGCTGTGTGGGTGGTCGTTGATCCCAACCGTGGGGTGATCTTACTCAGGCTATCTAGTAAGGGGTAGTCCGGTCTTGTATTGCAGGGGAATGGAGGGGCCCTCGGTATGCTGATCTAGACCAGATACCACGATAGGTGGTACACCAGTGCCTAGTCATTCGTTGGAAATGCATTCTCCCTACATGCCTTTACGGTTGTGACTGTATACATGTGTATGCTGGAATTTAATAATGTAACAATTTCAGCTATTTGGATAAGTATTTGTATATAGACACTATTATAATATCAGAGGATTTTATAAGAACAAGTTATGGTTATAAAACCCGACATGTTTATTTTTGGCGTGGTCTTACGAGATACCTTTGATTTCAAAAGGATTTCTAAAGTTTAATTAATCGAGTTGAGTGTGTTTCTCATGTTGGTTTACCAGACTGACCCGGGCTGGGTTTTTTTCCTATAAGCCCGGGTCAGACCGAGTATATTTCCAGGTTTAGCAGGGAGACTGGAAGCTTCAGGAGAGAAGCTGAAATCAGGAGATGTATTCACGTAGATGCTTATATTCTTTTGTAAGTTTGGTTGTTTTGTCAACAACTTGTATGGGCAGATTGTTATAAACTGCCCGAGTTGTAAGGATGTAACTCTGATTTAAGTCTATATAAGTTATTAAAGCGATAGTTTTGGTTTCATGTAAAGATTGTTTATATTATATATCATTCATTCCGCTATGAGATTTTGAATTATTCTCTTTTTCTTCTATCTTCTTTCTATTTCTACCTTCTTTCTTCCTTTCACTATCTGTCTTCCCCTGCGATTTGGCTGACAAGTGTGGTTAAAAGTCAGTTTAAATTGGTACGTAAAAATGGGTTGTGACAGGTCATGAGTGGTTCGGCACCAGTGATCTGGTGTATCTGGTTCGGTGCAAGGTGAGGGAGTTAGCCCACTCTTGTAGTCAACGGCGAAGTGAGGAGTTCAGCATTATTCTACTTCGAGACTCATTACAAGTTGTCCCGGTCCTGTGAAAGCTTCCTCCGAGTCATTTGCCAGATGACCGTCGATCAACCAGACTGGTCCGGCATTTCTCGACCGGCCGAGAGTCGTTCGGCACGCCTTGACCGGCCAACCTGAGATTACCATATTTTGGCCGAGTCATCTTGTTCATGGGCCCACGCAGGTGAACCAGCCTATTTTTGTCTATAAACAGAGGGGCAGGGGTGTAGTGAAAGAGACCTTTTTTTTTGGAGAACTCCAGGGATACTCTACAATTTTTGGTACTCGCTCATTTCAATTAAAACTTGTATTCGAGTTATTTTCTTTCGGATTGTATCTATATTCTTTGAGAAAATCAATAAAGATTATATTAACAGTGGACGTTGGCAGTTACACCGAACCACTATAAATCTGGTGTTATTGTTTTTGTTGCTATCTTTGCATTCTACTGTGATATTCCTCTGTTTTAATTTATTTTCTTCATTAATCTCTCTACATAATTCTACTTAAGGGTGTTAATTACCATTTTGGTGCTTTCACTGAGAACTGCGTTCTCAGGCTGTTAAGATCTACTTTTCGCTGCTGGATTGAAGAAATCCCCCAAAGAAGATCTAAGTCCATTCATAAGAAGTTCACAGAATCTACTTAGAGTTCCAAACGATAACTCTACAATGGGAAGACCACGTACCAGATCAGCCTTCCACAATGCGGATGTCAATGAGACCGCTAGCGTCCAACAAGTAGGACCCAGCAATCAATAAACTAATCCAAGCACAGGGACCGCTACCATCCTATACCAAACAGAAGTTGTCATTAGAACAGAGTTCAACGAGCTGATGAGAGAACTCATGGAAAGTAGGAGACAGCTCAACAAGCAGATCCAAGCAAACGCCAACCTCATGATCCAGCTTACTCAACAACAGCATCAGAATGTTAGAAAAAGTCCCCCTATATTTTCATCATCTGACAACTCCGCTTCGTCTGATGAACATCCCAGGCGTACACGCCTTAGAATTGAAATAGCACGAACAGGGTCGGTAGATCAATCCAACAGGAATGGTTCACGTTCCCTACCTGGATCCGTGACCCCTCACTTGCACCTAGGAAACCGTACACAAGTTGGAATGGGAAACTTAGGATCTGGAGCACGAGTGGAAGCCGATCGACCGGCTCACCAGGAACACAATGAAGTAGGTCCCTAGGACAATCATTTGGGAGATCACAAATCAAGGAGGCACCAGTCGGGACGGTCACGCAGGACGGAGTCCAACTTGCCACCTCCCATCCAGACCCCGGATTTATCAGCTATGGTTAGACAGTTGATGAAAGAAAATCAGGGCTTGTCTAGTGACGATTGGGTATAGCTAGGAGTCATAATCCATTCACAGATGTTATCCTACAAGCTATGTACCCTCAAAAGTATAGCATGCCGACTATTCCAGCCTATAAGGGGAAGACTGATCCCTGACAGCATATAATGTGATACGAGTGGTTGATGGAATCGGCTAGGGCAATTGATGCGACTAAATGTAGATGTTTCCCAATAACCCTATTTGGAATCGCTACATTGTGGTTCACCAGACTTCCTCCACGATCGATCTCCAAATTCGATGAGTTGGCGACGAAATTTGTTGAGCGGTTCAGAATTCGTACCACTCGTCCAAAGGACATGATGTCTTTATCTAGTGTAATTCAAGCTCCAGGGGAGTCCTTGAAGGTACAAAATTTTCACATTGCAGCTACCGAAGCTAGCAACCCGAATGACCATGCTATTCTTATGGATGTGATGCGAGGAGTAGATCCAGACTCAGAGTTCGGTGATTAGCTGGTAGGAAAACCTCCAGCTACCTTGGAATGTTTTTATTCAAAGGCACACTAATTCATGAGAAGGGAGGAAGCCAGGTGGACAAGGCGAGGCAATGTGCCAGGGCTTGGCAAGGAGGTGGTGCAAAGCAACATTGCGATAAAATAGGCTGGCGGCAACTCTGGAAAAGTCCAGGTCAATGTTTAAACAAGCCCGAGCAGTCTAAAGGATTCGGAGGAGGAAGTTTCGGAAGGAAGAGCGAAGCATGAAAGTGGAAACTAAGGATCCCGACCTACAACGAATACACTCTTCTGAACACATCTCTGTAGAATATTTATTTGTCTGTAATTCCTTCCAATACCGGAAACCGCGCTCAAAAGAATCCCCCGAGGAACAAAAACAAACTGGGAAGTACTGTCAGTTTCACGTGACCTACGAGCACAACATTGAGGAATGTAGACACCTCCATGATGCTATAGAAAAACCGATTCGACAAAAGAAGTTACAGCAGTTTGTTAAGAATCTGCAGGAAGGCGGACAAGGGACATCCGACCCTGGTCGCGGGCAGGCTCCACGTCACCCTGAGGAACCTGCCAGGACCATAGTTAAACTGATCATAAACACGATAGTCGGTGGGCCTCATCCAGCAGACAAGAGTTGGCAATAAATGGAACTCTATGATAATTCCTTGAAACATGCGGATTTCGAATGCTACTCGAACTCGGAAGATGGGACTCCAGCGAAACAGTAGTGAATGATGACAGATGATATAGTATTCAGAAGCAGGGATGCCGACCGGGTGGAGGCACCCACTATCAACCCGATGGTCATTTCAGCCACAATTGGGCCAACATTTATGAGAAGGATACTGATTGATTGTGGGAGTTCTATGAATATTATTTTCAAAAAGGCATACGACCAAATGAAGATGGAGGCGAAAGATCTAATACCATTTAAAGCACGTATTCATAGCTTTAATTGCGAGGCTACTGATGCGGTGGGTTTTGTCGAATCACCAGTTGAGTTAGGAGAAGGTGAACGTAGGAGGGTACGGATCCTACCGTTCATTGCTATGGATGTTGATTTTCCGTATAATATTTTTTTAGGCCGACCGGCCCTGGCGGAATTTAGGGTGGCTTTGGCCACATGGTGTTTGACTTTGAAGTTTCCGTCGGATAGAGGAGCTGGTGGAGTGCATGGCGATCAAGCAACTGGTCGTGCATGTTATGTGGCGGAGCTAAGAGAGGCCTAGTGAAGAGAGACGGGAAAGGTTGCGGACGACCTTGTTCGCATCAACGTTGCTCAAAATTGACAAGTAATGCTTGAGCCTTGGTTCAGGCAGTAGAGTCGGATCTATAGAGACATAGATCCGAGAGACGATGATGAAGAATCTAAGGAGTTTAAAGCTGCACCGGCTGAATTGACGATTGACGTTCCAGTCAGCCATGACGACCCGTCACTGGTGTTGAAGATTGGATCACAACTCACCCCTCGATGATTGAGGATCTTGCCGATTTCCTCCAAGCGAATCTGGATGTTTTCGCTTGGACACATTTTTATATGTGCAGAATTTATCCCGCCACAACGAGTCATATGTTGAACATAGACCCGAAATACATGTCAGTGAAGCAAAAAAAGGAGAGGTATGGACCCGAAGAGGTCCTTGCTCTCAGTGAGGAAGTGGAAAAACTCAAAGCCAATGGGTTCGTCCGCGACACCCTCTACCCAGAATGGGTCTCTATGCCCGTACTAGTGAGAAAAGCGAATGGAAAATGGAGGACTTGTGTTGATTATTTAGCCCTGAGCAAGGCATGCCCTAAGGATAGTTACCCTTTACCCAGAATTGACCAGCTAGTCAACTCAATAGCCGGACACGAGTTATTGTCATTTATGGATGCGTATTCAGCATACAATCAAATCTCGATGCACATTCCAGATCAGGAACATACTAGTTTTGTCACGAATGTCGGATTGTATTGTTCTGTAGTAATGCATTTTGGGTTGAAGAACGCAGGAGCGACTTATCAGCGCTTCGTAAATCGGATGTTTAAAGACCAAATTAGTAGAACAATGGAAGTCTATGTGGATGACATGCTCGTGAAGTCACGGCAGTCAAATGACCACATTCGAGACTTAGCGGAGATGTTGGATATACTTAGATACTACGGAATGAAAATCAATCCACTAAAGTGTTTCTTTGGTGTTGCGTCGAGAAAGTTTTGGGCTTTATTTTCAATGCACGGGGAATTGAAGCTAACCCATAAAAGATTAGGGCTATTTGAGACATACAAGCACCCAGAACTATAAAGCAAGTACAAAGCCTGAATGGAAAGGTCGTCGCGTTGAGTCGATTCATATCCAGAGCGACCGACAAGGTATTCCCTTCTTCGATGTGATAAAGAAAGGGAAGAGAAATTTTGAATGGATGCCCGACTGTGAAGATGTGTTCCAAGCTCTGGTAAGACATTTGGAAAGTCCCCCGGTTCTGTCAAAGCTTGTAGACCATGAAGTGTTATATGTATACTTGGCCATGTCTCTTCATGTCATCTGTACGGCCTTGGTTCGCAAGGAGGACCGAATTCAAACGCCAGTGTACTATGTCATTAAACGTCTAACGGGAGCAGAGAGTTTTTATCCTAAAATTGAAAAGCTAGCCAACTATTTGGTGATTGTGTCACACAAGCTTCGTCCATATTTTTAGGCACGCCCGATCAGTGTTTGTACCGATCAACCTCTGTAACAGGTGCTCCAACGACCAGAAACCTCTAGAGGGTTGTTTAAGTGGAAAATTAAGTTGAGTCAATTCGATATCACCTACCTGCCATGGAGGGCTATCCAAGGGCAGGGGCTAGCGGACTTCATTGCAGAATCCACCATATCAGACGAGCCAAGCAGCGATGATGTTATTCTCCCCATTCAATTGAACTAGACACCGATGGGGCATCCAACTACCGTTGTTCCAGGGCTGGTGTTATTCTTGTAACTCTCGAAACCAATCAATTTTTTATGCTTTGAAGCTCAATTTTCCAGCTACAAGAAGCCGAGTATAAAGCATTGATTGCTAGCTTAAAACTTACCAGGGAACTCGGAGTAAAATAGGTTGAAATCTTTTGTGACTCACAATTGGTGGTATACCGAGTGCGGGGAGACTATCAAGCAAAGGGGCAGAGACTTGCCCCATACCTTACTCGGGTTGAAGAGCTGTTAGCAGACCTTGAATATTACGATATTTCACACATCCCACGTGAACAAGATGGAAAAGCCGATTCATTGGAAAATTTCGCAAGTACTAGGGATGCACAGCAGATGGGCTTAGTTCCCGTCGAAATCTTACATGCTCCGAGTATAAACGAGATGGCAGTAGATTTTGTGTTAGAAACAGTAACTAAGAGGGAGTCGTGGATAATCCCGTTCAAACAATACCTATTACATGGGGCTTTGCCCGAGAGAAGAAACGAAAGACGACAAGTCATTCGCAAAGCTTTATGGTACATAGTGCAGGATGGAATAATGTATCGGAAAGGATTCTCGGTTACTTTACTTCGGTGCATTTCCCATAACGAGATAAAGGGGATCTTGAAAGAGGTTCATGCAGGATAATGTAGCGACCATACTAGGGGGTAGACATTAGCGAAAAAGATCCTCCTCTATGGATACTATTAGCCAACCGTGAATCGAGATGCTGCGGACTATGTAAGAAGGTGCGACAAATGTTAAAAATATGCAAAAATCCCAAGAGCTCCCCCGACGGAACTCACACAAATGGTTAGTCCCTGGCCATTTGCAATATGGGGATCGATATAATCGGCTCCTTGCCGATCTCCAAAGGTGGTGCAAAATATGCAATTGTTGCAGTCGATTACTTTACCAAGTGGACGGAGGCAGAGCCCTTAGCTACAATCACCACCTAAAAGGTCATTAATTTCATTGTGTGAAATATCATATGCCATTTTGGCCTTCCACGAACTATCGTTATGGAAAATGGAACTCAATTTGAGAGTATTGAGTTCAAAGAACTCTGCCAAAAATATGGCATTAAGAAGAGGTTTGCAGCAGTTGCTCATCCTAAAGCCAATAGACAAGTTGAAGCCATAAACAAAATAATCAAGTCCATATTGAAAAAAAGTTTGGAGAAGGCCAAAGGCAAGTGGGTGGATGAGCTTCCAACAACGCTCTGGGCTTACAGAACCACCCACGAGTCCGCAACTGGCCATACTCCCTTTACTCGAGAATATGACACTGAAGCTGTTATACCCGTGGAACTTGAAGTTCCCTCTCACCGGGTGATTCATTTGGATCCTAGGACGAATCAGGATCTCTTACTGGAGTCGTTGGACTTTGTCCATGAAAATCGTGAAGAGGTTGATTTAAGGGCGGCTTCATATAGGCACTGAGTCACTCTATATTATAATGAAAAAATTCGACCGAGAATCTTTGATGTGGGCAATCTCATTTTGAAGTGAGTTTTTCCGATCCTATCACATATGAATCCCACATGAGAATGTCCGTACGTCATTGAATGGAAGCTTGGAGAAGGAACTTTCGAGCAAGCGACCGTCAATGGCATGATGCCTCCCCGAGCATGGAATAGCGAGCGTTTGTACCGTTATTACACTTAGCCCATTTCTTTCGCATTTTAGTAGTAACTGTTTTCGGTATGGGTTTCTTTCGTTGTTCTTTGTTTTAGGCATGTAATAAGACAATTCAATTTGTTTATGTTTGTTACTATCAATTAAGGCTTGAAGCTATTTTTCTGTGAACTGTTAATGTTTCGTATATTATAATTCCATAGCAATAATTAAATTACATTATTTTGTCCAGCATATGAAGGCACACACAAAATTAAAAGTCAATCAATAAATGACTTAAAAATCTCTAAGTCCCCGGAGCGCGGACTAGAGTACTTTGATTCCCCGGAGTGCGGACTAGGGTATAAACGACTTAAAAATCTCTAAGTCCCCAGAGGGCGGACTAGAGTACTCTGAGTCCCCGGAGTGCGGACTAGAGTATAAATGACTTAAAATTTTCTAAATCCCTAGAGCACGGACTAGAGTACTTTGAGTCCCCGGAGTGCGGACTAAAGTATAAACGACTTAAAAATCTCAAAGTTCTCGGAACGCGGACTAGAATACTCTGAGTACCCGGAGTGCGGACTAGAATATAAATGACTTAAAAATCTCTAAGCCCGTAGAGTGCGGACTAGAGTACTATGAGTCCCCAGAGTGTGGACTAGAGTATAAACGACTTAAAAATCTCTAAGTCCCCGAAGCATGAAATAGGGTACTCTGAGTCCCCGGAGTGCGGACTGGAGTATAAACGACTTAAAAATCTCTAAGTCCCCAGAGCACGGACTAGAGTACTCTGAATCCCTAAAGTGTGGACTAGAGTATAAACGACTTAAAAATCTCTAAGTCCTCGGAGCACGAACTAGAGTACTCTGAGTCCTTGGAGTGTGGATTAGAGTATAAACGATTTAAAAATCTCTTAGTCCTCGGAGCATGGGCTAGAGTACTCTGAGTCCCCGAAGTACGGACTAGAGTATAAACGACTTAAAAACCTCAAAGTCCCCAGAGCGCGGACTAGACTACTCTGAGTCCCCAGTGTGCGGATTAGAGTATAAATGACTTAAAAATCTCTAAGTCCATGGAGAGAGGACTAGAGTACTTTGAGTCCCTGAAGTGCGGACTAGAGTATAAACGACTTAAAAGTCTCTAAGTCCCCAGAGCGCGGAATAGAATACTCTGTGTCCCTAGAGTGTGGACTTGATTAAAATGAGTTAAAAATCTCTAGGTCTCCAGAGCGTGGACTAGAGTACTCTAAGTCCCCGGATTGCGGACTAGAGTATAAATGACTTAACAATCTCTAAGTCCCCGGAGCACGAACTAGAGTACTCTAAGTCCCCAGAGTGCGGACTAAAGTATAAATGACCCAAAAATTTCCAAGTCCTCGTAGCGCGGACTAGAGTACTTTGAGTTCCCAAAGCGCGGACTAGATTATTTACGATTCAAAAAATTTCCAAGTCATGTGGAAGCGGAGCGAAACTTATGTAACCCACAAGATTTCAAATTTCGACCACAAGTTAGACAATAAGCTGAACAGTGAGAATCATGGAAAACAAAGAAACAAAATTTTATTTACTAATCTAAAATAAAGTTCCATTACAACTTTTCTTGAGTTTGGAGCAAAAGACTATTCACAACGACATAAAATAAATAGAAACAACAACATGATCCGAGTTCATTCGGGCTGAACGAGGCATGACCAGATAGCTACTTTTTTCATTTTTTCACCTTCTTCGGTTTCTCCGAAGGCTGTTCACCCGAGTGTTTTCTCTTTGAAGCCTACTTCCTAAAAAGATGGTATTTGGGGAAGGAAAAGGTACCTCTAGAGGTGTTGTTCTACCCGAGAGAATTACCTTCAAGGGCCTATTTAGAGGATCATCAAGTTCTACCACCTGAGGCTCAGCCTTAATTTCAGATTTCTTCTTCCCCTCTTCCTTGATTTGCTCCTCCATGCTTAGTTTTGCGGTACGTTCGAAAGCGCCCATGATTTCAACCTCATCATGATCTTCTACAAGTGAGGGATTCTTGAGTTTGTCCTCATCGAGCGGCCCGATCTTTTGAGCATCGGGTCCGGGAGTATCCCCAGTGTGAGGTGGCTCTCCCATTTTTTCTTCCTTCTCCATGGCGACATCGCTCCTTAGAGTTGATTCGGGATCAGAATGGCCTACACGAAATCATAAAAGACAAATGTTAGAATGCATCTATTACTCGCCAAAAGCGATGGTTATTTAAACTCTACAAAGGAAAGTTATGTACCCGTCTTCGACTGACTCTCAGTTGGTTTGGGAGTCTCACCCTCTGAAATAGGGGAAAGAATGGATGTCAAGCCCGGGCTTCTTTGGATTATAGCCGACAGGCTACTCGAAAGGTCGAGTGATGTGCCACGGTCAGTTTAACAGAGGGAGGAACTGAGACTCAGTTCCAGATGGGCCAGCAACATCATCCTTCCTCTTTGATAAGAAGAAATCTCTTCCATAAAGGGCTTTAGCTATAGATAATTCGAAAGGCTTGTTTCCTCGAAGCACTTCCTTCATAAGAGAATCCTCATCAACCTCTTCGGTGCCTACCTGCACTCGCTTAATTTTTATTAGAGTATCCTATGCTTCGGCTAATGATTCGCGGTAACCCTTACCCAAAAAAGATAGATCTCGATGCATGAGAACTCGAGCGTTGTATTCAGCAATAAGCGGATCAAATAAACATTTAATTTCTTCTCTTCCGTCTTCAGTGGCTGCCTCGAGACGAGAATCAATTTCCATCAGCGCCATTCTTTTTCCCTCCTCACGGGCTGAGTTCTTTAACGCTTCATCATTAGAAAGTTCCTTGTCGAGCTTCGTTTCTAAGAGTCGTGTTGAGACGACCTGATCACAATATCGCTGTGACTCTTCTTGTGCAGCGATTTTTTCTTCTTTCTCTTTAAGTAGCAGCTCCTCTAGTTCTTTAACTCACAGAGTGAGGATATCCTTTTCTTTCTGTATGGAGTATGTTTGAAGTGGCGCCTGTTGGGATACTAGTTCGACGACCTTCCGCCAACAATCCATACTTTAAAAGCGATTCATTGGAAATAACAGATTTGATCCCCCGGTCTTCCACGGGAATGGCTCGAATGGCCTCGACGACCTCAGAATACCTAGTGCCTTCGGGACGTGGGCTGATACCTGTAAGAGTCGAAAGAAGTTTAGAAAGAATGCGCTTCGTGCCTTAGACAAATACTGAGTCCGAAAATGAAACTTACTCCCTTCCGGACATCTTCTCGTAAAGCCGGGGGCAGCGTACATAAAACTATTCTTGCTTATACTGGGAAAATTTACTCCATGCCCCCATCAGGATCTGACACTTGGGGTGTGGCTCAAGGAATATGAAGGATGGACTGTCAAACCATCTTTGGAACTGGTAGATATATGGGATATCACCAGGAGTGGGGAGCCTCAATAAGATGCTCATGAAGAGAATACAAGTGCCATAGATGAACGCGTGACTATTGGGATGTAGCTATGCCGGGGCGATCCCAATATACTGTAACACTTCACGGAGAAAGGAGTTAAAAGGTGGCATATTACCAACCCAGCACATGAATTTTTTGTATGTTGTATATCCGGCTGGGGGCAGGTAAGGCCGATCTTACCCCAAAGGAACTAAAACGTCGTCGATAGGGATTCTATGAATTGTACACAATTATAAATCTAACATCCATGGAGATCTGGAGATTAGGGTTTCTCCCTTTTTCTCCTATTTTTTTCTGATTCTCTTGAGTTTTTTTCTTCTATTATTTGTCTTCAATTCTTTCTCCTCAAACCTAGACGTCAACGCTATAACATGGGTTCTCTGCGGGATGAAGAAGGCTGGGAGGAGGTGAGAAGGAAAAGGGGCAAGGCTCCAGCTCCTTCGGGACCTGAAACAAGGCTTAATCTGGGAGGACACAGATCGAACAGAAGTGGGGCTATTCCAGAACGGAATTCGGGGAGAAGGGTTCAGGTGGCTAATGTTGGGCGGACATCAACAATAGTTTCGAAAACACCTAAGCAATACGCCTTTCAGTCAGGAAACAATTCGAAAATTAAATTCACTGTCTCAGAGAACGCTAAAAAATTTCATATAGTGAGGCCGTTAAAATATGAGCGGTTGGAGATTTAGGAAATCTAGATCTTGAATTTATTGAGCCTAAAATAGTTGATGGTAAAAGAATAGGTACCCTTTCGTCTGAAGCTATCAAAGAAGCGGAGGGTGGCTGGGACTTATGTATATTACTGTATGTCGTAGGTTATAAACCATGGCTTAAAATTTTTGAAGGTTATGCCAACAGAGTGTGGTCTACACAGAAGTCGTTTTCAGTCCACACAAGGAATAACGGATTCTTTGTGGTGAGATTTGGTACTGAAGAGGATTGCAACAAGATCTTGAAATTAGGTCCCTGGTTCATGGACCGGAACCTGATTATCATGAAGCGTCTGACCCCAGACATGAAAACAGATAGAGATCTACTTACATCTTTGCCTTTATGGGTTAGACTTTGTGATATCTCGGAATTTTTGACAATATCAATTTAATAATCTTTATATAAAATTAAATTGATATTGACAATATTGATTAATAAAATATGTTTTGGGTTTAATAATCAGATTTAATATTATCTTTTAAAAGCTAAAATAAATATTTAAATTATAATGTGTATATATATATTTGTAAATATATTATAGTTTATTTTTGTTTTAGAATTTAATAAATAAATAAAGTTTTGTTTTTAAATTCTAATAAATATTGAATAATTAGGGAATTATGTTTTAAATTAATATTAAGCTTTTAAAAATCTATTTAAATCAATAACTATATGGTTTGATAATATTTAAAATAAATGTTAAATTGTTTAAAATTTGTCTTAGGTTAATTTTTGTTTTAAATTTAAATAAAAGTTGATTTTATTTCTTTCTAAAACATTATTTGATTAAGTATGATTTGAGTATATTTAAAATATAAGATGGCATATGATTTAAATTTATTTAAATATAAAATTGATTTATAATTTCTTTATAAATCATATAAAATTGTAAATTGTTATTTTAAACTATATTAATAGATATTCTATTTTTCTTAAATATAAAGAAGGATTAAAATAAGGAAATAAAGTCTTCATTTTTAAATTGAATAAATAGATTTTAACTTTGATTTCAAAAGTTTAATTGATTTGGCAATTTTATTTTGAAATTCAAATTTTTTTGATTCTTTAAAATATTTTGTAAGTTTTAAATTATAAATAGTTTTATTTACATTTTCTTAAAAGAAGTAAATCATATATATATTCATTCTAACATAAAATAAATTAAGAAAACCCTTTATAAACATTTAAATTTATAACTTAATTTAATAAAGACAAGTGTTTAAAAGTTAGTAACTTAAATAACATGTGTAAATGTAAGAACTAAATTTCATGACATGTGTCATTATTTTTCTTTTATCTTTCTTTATTTTAATAAATTAATTTCAGCCTTATAAATATTCTCATTTTTCCCTTATCCTCTTTTCAAGATCAAAAGAAAAACATTTGCATTTAAAAATCTAAAATTCACTCCTCATTCAAAACTAAGATCAAATTTTTCTCAAATCAAAAACCTGTATTGCAAACTTAAAAATCTGTAACTCCTCTCAAAACTAAAACCTGTAACAAATATATCATCATGCAACCTACATTTTGCAACCTGGGAACTAACTACATTCTCTCTGGAAAATCATGTTGCAATTTCAAATTCATTCAATCTCAAGTCTTCATTTTATAACCCTACATATCAAGTTCCTGGAAAAGGAAGAAAATAAAATCAATCTACCTGATGATCATTGCAATTGGTCTCTGGAAATTTGAGCACAATCAAATGGCCTGCATGCATTTATGATGGTCAGGAATTCAAATGCATGCAATCTGGGATTAATGAAATTTTCTTTTTCAAAAATTCAAGCAATCAAGGACAGGACTCAAAAATGGTTTTCTAAATCTATGGTGCTCTGTTTTCCTGAGTTGCTGGTGAGTAACTTCTAAATTTCTTTTAATAAAATCAGGTTGTTTGTTATTATTTCTGAAATAAATTAATATGCATGATAAAAGTTTGCAGAACATTTTCTTGTATATGAATTTTTGGGAATTACTTATTACTGATATAGGTGTGTATGATTTGGTTTGATCAGTAAGTGATGATGTATCTAACTTAGGCATTTAAATTCAAATCTGTTTGTTAGGATAAAATAGAGTTTAAATTTTTTACAAGTTGAATATTACTTGTATTGCCTGAAAACATTAATAACAGAGAAATAAAATTGTATAGGTGGAAAACATAAACATTATAAACCAAAGTGTCAGATTTGGATATCAAAACATCATGCAAATTCATGAATATTAAATCTAAAATCACAATTTATAAAGTAAAATCTAAGAGCAGTTCAAAACTTCTCTGTATTATGTATTTTAGGTGAGATCAGTTGATCTTTATGTTTGAATGGGTTGAGATTGTTTCTGAAGTAGAAGGGGATATCAGGGAAATTAGGAAATTTATTGATTTGGGTTGCCATTCATTTTTTTATGTTAAAATTTGAATTTAAGGGTATGAACCCTAGTTTTTACTGGGTTCTAAGTTTTGCTTGAATTCGATCTCTTTGGTTGATCGAGTGTTTGGGGTTTTTGAAGGATGGTTGCTGGACCCTAGGGGAGTAAGTAGCCGGAATTGTAGCTTCATCGATGATCGGTGGAGGGTGAAATCATTGTTGTCAGGTTTGGAGTTGAGGGAAGGCTGGGTTTCCAGGTTTTAAAAATACATATAGAGTGCTGCTCTGTCGAATTTTGGAAAAAGGGAAGTATTTTGATTTTTAGATGTTTAAGTTGGATTCAAGAGAAGGTTGGGAAGGGAGATGATCATCACTGATGATCGAAAAGTCGGCCATAGTTAGGTGCATGTGCACAATAGCCAACTGAGGATTGATTGTTTCAGGAATTTTGAATTGAAGTATTCCCGTGTAGTGCTCGGGTCATTCTATTATTTTCCCGAAGTAAAGAGCAGTTTGACTCGGGTTAATTTTTCTGTTGCTCGAGTAATATAAGTTTACATGGTTTGTCTCTGAAACCTGATAGTTTCAGGTTTTTATAAAATTTAAACTAAATTTAAATTAAGATAAGCAAGGCTTGTTTAAAATCAGAGCTTAAGATTCAATGATGAATTCAAATAGATTTTGAATTTCAGATTTTTTTAAAATAATCAAGATTTGCAGGAAGTGGAATATATAAATTTTGAAACCTGCACAGTTTTGTTATTGGGTGATTTTTAAATCTGAAAGTAAGTTTCTAAAACAAGATTTAAATTCTATGTTAAATCTGAATTTAGAATTTTGGATTCAAACTTGAATTTGAATCTGAAGTTTCAAAAAAAAAGAAAATAGATTGAAAAATTCAAATGATATATTTAGTTTGAGCATTTTATAAGATTTGAAAATGAAATTTTAACAGCGTTTTCAAATCTTAATCTTTGTATTTAAATCTGAAAGCATGGTTTAAATTTTGAGTCCTAAATTAAATAAGATTTGAATTTATATGTTCAATATCACTTGAATTATTTAAGGCATTTTAAATTTGTTTAAATTGAATATGGGCTAAGTTAAACTATTCTTTTAAAATTTTCTTTAAGAGATAAATGATTCTTTAAAATGAGAACTAAAGAGATTTTAAATATTTAAAATCTTGTTAAGTTTGATTTCACTCTAAATTTTAATTTAAAATGGAATTTAGGAAAATTTAAAGGCAAGTTGTTTTAAATTTCTTTGATAATGATAATTAAATCATTAATGGAATTAATGATTATCATTAAGTTGTTTTGAACTTAATGATTTATTAATTAATCAAGGTAATTAAGATTTTAATTAATTAATTTAATCAATTTATAATTTAGATTAATTAAATAAATAATTAAGGATTTATTTAATTAATTAAAAGATTTAAGTAAGTTAATTAAATTTGATTAAAGTGTGATTTTGAAATAAGATTTAATTTAATTTAATTAATAAATTGAATCATTAATCAAGAAATTAATAATTGTTTAAGTTTTAATTTCACTTGATTAATTTAATAATTAGGAATTAATTAATGAGTTTTTATAAATAAATTAAGAATTAATATTAATTATCCCAGCAATTACTTTGGAAAAGTAATTAAAGATTTGGTTATTGGTTAATGAAGGTCATTAACATAGTATTATTTTGTAATTAATTAATGTAATTAATTTTAATACTTAATTTGATTAATTAATTTAAGATGATCATTTGAGAATTATTTAAGTATAATTACTTAATGGAAGTAATTAAGAAAAACTAATTACTGATTGTAATTAATTAAGTTATTTTTGATTAATTAAGTTAATTAATTGAGTTTAATTAATTTAATTTAATCGTTGATTAATTTAAGAAGTAATTACTAATGCAATTAAAAATAAATAATTACTTAGTGAAGTAATTAAGGAAATAAATTACTAGATGTAATTTAATGGAGGAGGTTTGGGAATTAATTACTTTGTGTAATTAATATGTAATTGGTATGTTGAATAATTACTTAAGTAAGTAATTAATTTGGGTTTTGATAAATAAGTTAATCAAGTATGATTAATCAATAGAGATAATTGATAATTAATTTAATGGAGTTATTTAAAATAATTTGAGATCATTAATTTATATAATTAATGATATGATTAAGGATTGATTAATTAAGAAAATTAATCAATGAGGTATTAGTTAATTAATTAAGGATTAATTGATGAAGTAATTACAGGTTAATTACAGGGATTGGTTTGGATTAATTAAATTATGAATTAATTGGAGATTAATCACTTGAATGTAATTAAAGGATAGTTAATCAAGATGATTGATTAGGGTAACTTGCTAAGAATAATTAATTGTTATATAAGCAAGATTTATATGGATAAGTAATTAATTTAATTCATTTTAAATTAATTAAGGAAGATGTGATTAATTTAATTCATTTTAAATTAATTATAGAATGGATGGGATTTAATAAGTCATTGCTTATGAATGATGATTGATATTTATTACCCTGAATGGTTGAGGTCTCAGTTATGAGATAAATGTTGTCGTGTGACTTGGATGTTATGGTTGTATTGAATTGATGATATAGATTATCTGATGTGATGATAATATTGATTATCTACTATGATGTTGTGATAATTATCTATCTGTGTGTATATAGATAATATTGAATTAAATTGTTTTAAACCTTTAAAACAACTTGGCCCTAAAAGACATGCTTTGGTTTTCGATGAGACCGGGATCTGGTTTCCATATTTGGATATCCGAAAACCACATCGATTCCAAATAACGTTAGGTCGTTAATCCAAATAGGAGCAAGTGAAGACTCGAGGTGTAAGGGCTATACGTCAGTATAACTCTGTGGGTGATTCCGTAATGAGTTTGACGGAATAGTGCTTATAGATTCGAGATGGTGGTTTAGAGTGCAAGGGTTATCTCGTTGACTCTGAGGGTGATTCCAATAATGAGTGCATCGTGATAATGCCTTCGGTTTCGTTCGAACCTGGAACGAACTTGTATGGATTGAATGCTTTCAGAACATCGTCAGGTGGACGATGACCATTCTAAGTGTTATGTCCTATAAAGGTAATCGTAACCTCAAGCCTCATCAACCGGGAATGGCTAAAACAGAGGAAGTGCAGCAAGGCTTCGTGGGTAGCTCCCACTGGAGAGCGAGATTGATCCCTGTCTAGAGGTTCCTTTATATTCGGCTGTGTGGGCAGTTGGTTGCAAACAACTGCGGGGTTGTCTTGTTCGGAACTGTTCAGTAAGGAACGGGTCCGGCCTTGTGTTGCAGGGGAGCGGGAGTACTCCTCGGTATGGTGATCTAGGCCACGAACTGTGACGGGCAGTACCCCGGTAGCCCTGCCATTGTATGGAATCCAAAATCCAATAAGTGCCAACGGTTTTGATTGTATTACCCACTTTTGTGGCTAGTAGCTGGAATTTAATCATGTAACAATTTCAGCTATTTCATATTTACTTGAAAACCCTAGACACTATTATAATATCATCGGATTTCCTATCAAATGTTTTGGTTAGCGTAAGGTAAAAACTTTTCCATGTTTATGTGTGGGAAGTCTTACGTGATACCTTTCTTTTCAAAGGTTTTAAAAGTTAAGCAACCTTAACCTGTTACTCACACCAGACCCATGTCTGACCCGGAGTTTATTTTTGTTTTTCATAAACTCTTGGGTACTCAAATTTTTACGAGTAGCCAAGGAATTCAGGTTAGGGTTCAGGTTAGCCTTGACGAATAATGGAGGAGCAATGGAGCAGGAGGCTTCTGCGTTGTAGATATATAGTTCCGCTGTGTGTTCTCTGTGTTGTGTTGTATTGAGTTGTAAATACTAGGCAGGTGTTTATAACTGTCTAGTATATGTGATATGTATGCTGTGTATCTCTGATTGGTATTGTATATTATAAATACTTATGTTATTAATATAATTTATTCGTTCCGCTGTTGAGATTCTAGTGTTGTTTCTTCTTTCTCTTCTTTCTTTTCTTCTTCTATCCCTTTCTTTCTTAATTCATGATGCGATTTTCTGGGAGTAGAAAATCGGGTCGTGACAGTTGGTATCAGAGCGAGGTTGAGTGAATACCTAGGCTCTGGAGTGGTGTCTTTCTTGAGAGAGCATACTTGTAATTTTTTTATAACTATATATATGTATATGTAATTCTACCTATCCGTTGGGTTACCTATTCGGGTTTTCCAATATGGTTATAAGGTAGATTGAGGTAGTGGTGTGTGTAACACGACTACCATTGGTTGGAGTTTGAATGTTTGGTTGGAAGTGTATCTGTCGATACTGTAGACCTAATACCGTCTCGAATGAGTTTTGAAGTGGTATAAGGACTTCATTGATCTCTGAAGGTAACCTGTTAAGGTTCGGAGTTCATCTTTGAAGTTGGATGAGTAGAGTTGGATCTGTTGGCTGAACAGAAGCGAGTGATAGTATCTTAATATCTCAAGGAATAGTAGCTGCATGATGAGGTGCAGTGACCGTGGATGTTCCCGAAGATGTTTTCTTTGGAACAAGTTTAAGGAAATAAGTCTTCTTCGGTGTTGTGGCTGAGTTCAGCATGATGTTTCTGTTTGGTTTGAAGTCCGAGTTTCTCGAAGAGCTTTTGGTTAAGAATTCTTTGGCATTGTTGTCAGCAGTGCAATTCGGAGTGTGTTGTGTGTCGGCAGAGTTTTCTGGCTTAGCAGTTTCTGGAGAAGGAGTTCAGAAGCAGTAGAGTAGAATCCATTTCTTCGATGGATTGGAAAGACCAACATAAGCTGTTCTGATTGGTTAAGAGAGAACAGTTTTCTTTGGAATTAGATTGAGTTGATCGCAAAAGTGACTTGCGATAGTTAAGTGTTCTCTTGGGTTGTTGGAGATTTTTCTGAATATTTTCAGAAGAGTCAGAGTTTGTCTTCATCTAGAGATTCATTGATACCGGTGGTTCAACTAGTTGAAGGTTGGTTCCTTGGGATGGAGTTTGTTGAAGCAACTCAGGATTTGAGGAAATTCTGAATTTTCTCTTGGTTATCTGAGATCTTCTTGGTTATGCTGTCCAGTTAGGCTTGTGTTCTTCATCAGCATTCTTTTCTACTCCAGATCAGAGTTGTGCAGCGGAAGCAGTTTGGGAGTGAATCTGTTTTTCTTTTCCGGATAGGAGAAGTTTGTTTTCTTCTGATGATTGTGAGCGGAGTTTGTTCTTGACCTTGATTGATCGAGGAGGATCATTTTGGTTGTTTGGGATTGGTCTAGTTTACTTCTTGTGACATCAGCAAGGGTTGAGCTGATCAAGTAAGAGATAGGCAGTAGAATATCTGATTTTGGTTGTTGAGACAGACTTGTCTATAGTCTGGTGCCTTGTTAGTTATAGATATAGATGAATAGGAGTTCTGTAGTTTAGTGGTGGTGATTGTTTGGGTTTTATAGAGCGAGTAACCCGGTGTTTACTTGGGAAACTCGAGGAAACTCTATCCAGAATTTTGTCTGGATAGTTAATTTTGCTTGACTGGATGAATTGATTGCTATGGATGTTAGCATATGTTTGATATATGCTTGGTTTTAAAATTTAAAATCTGTAAATAGATAATTAAATTAACTTTGTTTTAAATTTCGGGGACGAAATTCCTTTAAGGGGGAAGGAATGTGATATCCCGGAATTTTTGACAATATCAATTTAATAATCTTTATATAAAATTAAATTGATATTGACAATATTGATTAATAAAATATGTTTTGGTTTAATAATCAGATTTAATAATATTTAATTTGTGATTTTATCTTTTAAAAGCTAAAATAAATATTTAAATTATAATGTGTATATATATATATATATTTGTATATATATTATAGTTTATTTTTGTTTTGGAATTTAATAAATAAATAAAGTTTTGTTTTTAAATTCTAATAAATATTGAATAATTAGGGAATTATGTTTTAAATTAATATTAAGCTTTTAAAAATCTATTTAAATCAATAACTATATGGTTTGATAATATTTAAAATAAATGTTAAATTGTTTAAAATTTGTCTTAGGTTAATTTTTGTTTTAAATTTAAATAAAAGTTGATTTTATTTCTTTCTAAAACATTATTTGATTAAGTATGATTTGAGTATATTTAAAATATAAGATGGCATATGATTTAAATTTATTTAAATATAAAATTGATTTATAATTTCTTTATAAATCATATAAAATTGTAAATTGTTATTTTAAACTATATTAATAGATATTCTATTTTTCTTAAATATAAAGAAGGATTAAAATAAGGAAATAAAGTCTTCATTTTTAAATTGAATAAATAGATTTTAACTTTGATTTCAAAAGTTTAATTGATTTGGCAATTTTATTTTGAAATTCAAATTTTTTTGATTCCTTAAAATATTTTGTAAGTTTTAAATTATAAATAGTTTTATTTACATTTTCTTAAAAGAAGTAAATCATATATATATTCATTCTAACATAAAATAAATTAAGAAAACCCTTTATAAACATTTAAATTTATAACTTAATTTAATAAAGACAAGTGTTTAAAAGTTAGTAACTTAAATAACATGTGTAAATGTAAGAACTAAATTTCATGACATGTGTCATTATTTTTCTTTTATCTTTCTTTATTTTAATAAATTAATTTCAGCCTTATAAACATTCTCATTTTTCCCTTATCCTCTTTTCAAGATCAAAAGAAAAACATTTGCATTTAAAAATCTAAAATTCACTCCTCATTCAAAACTAAGATCAAATTTTTCTCAAATCAAAAACCTGTATTGCAAACTTAAAAATCTGTAACTCCTCTCAAAACTAAAACCTGTAACAAATATATCATCATGCAACCTACATTTTGCAACTTGGGAACTAACTACATTCTCTCTGGAAAATCATGTTGCAATTTCAAATTCATTCAATCTCAAGTCTGCATTTTATAACCCTACATATCAAGTTCCTGGAAAAGGAAGAAAATAAAATCAATCTACCTGATGATCATTGCAATTGGTCTCTGGAAATTTGAGCACAATCAAATGGCCTGCATGCATTTATGATGGTCAGGAATTCAAATGCATGCAATCTGGGATTAGTGAAATTTTCTTTTTCAAAAATTCAAGCAATCAAGGACAGGACTCAAAAATGGTTTTCTAAATCTATGGTGCTCTGTTTTCCTGAGTTGCTGGTGAGTAACTTCTAAATTTCTTTTAATAAAATCAGGTTGTTTGTTATTATTTCTGAAATAAATTAATATGCATGATAAAAGTTTGCAGAGCATTTTCTTGTATATGAATTTTTGGGAATTACTTATTACTGATATAGGTGTGTATGCTTTGGTTTGATCAGTAAGTGCTGATGTATCTAACTTAGGCATTTAAATTCAAATCTGTTTGTTAGGATAAAATAGAGTTTAAATTTTTTACAAGTTGAATATTACTTGTATTGCCTGAAAACATTAATAACAGAGAAATAAAATTGTATAGGTGGAAAACATAAACATTATAAACCAAAGTGTCAGATTTGGATATCAAAACATCATGCAAATTCATGAATATTAAATCTAAAATCACAATTTATAAAGTAAAATCTAAGAGCAGTTCAAAACTTCTCTGTATTATGTATTTTAGGTGAGATCAGTTGATCTTTATGTTTGAATGGGTTGAGATTGTTTCTGAAGTAGAAGGGGATATCAGGGAAATTGGGAAATTTATTGATTTGGGTTGCCATTCATTTTTTTTATGTTAAAATTTGAATTTAAGGGTATGAACCCTAGTTTTTACTGGGTTCTAAGTTTTGCTTGAATTCGATCTCTTTGGTTGATCGAGTGTTTGGGGTTTTTGAAGGATGGTTGCTGGACCCTAGGGGAGTAAGTAGCCGGAATTGTAGCTTCATCGATGATCGGTGGAGGGTGAAATCATTGTTGTCAGGTTTGGAGTTGAGGGAAGGCTGGGTTTCCAGGTTTTAAAAATACATATAGAGTGCTGCTCTGTCGAATTCTGGAAAAAGGGAAGTATTTTGATTTTTAGATGTTTAAGCTGGATTCAAGAGAGGGTTGGGAAGGGAGATGATCATCACTGATGATCGGAAAGTCGGCCATAGTTAGGTGCATGTGCACAATAGCCAACTGAGGATTGGTTGTTTCAGGAATTTTGAATTGAAGTATTCCCGTGTAGTGCTCGGGTCATTCTATTATTTTCCCGAAGTAAAGAGCAGTTTGACTCGGGTTAATTTTTCTGTTGCTCGAGTAATATAAGTTTACATGTTTTGTCTCTGAAACCTTATAGTTTCAGGTTTTTATAAAATTTAAACTAAATTTAAATTAAGATAAGCAAGGCTTGTTTAAAATCTGAGCTTAAGATTCAATGATGAATTCAAATAGATTTTGAATTTCAGATTTTTTTTAAAATAATCAAGATTTGCAGGAAGTGGAATATATAAATTTTGAAACCTGCATAGTTTTGTTATTGGGTGATTTTTAAATCTGAAAGTAAGTTTCTAAAACAAGATTTAAATTCTATGTTAAATCTGAATTTAGAATTTTGGATTCAAACTTGAATTTGAATCTGAAGTTTCAAAAAAAAGAAAATAGATTGAAAAATTCAAATGATATATTTAGTTTGAGCATTTTATAAGATTTGAAAATGAAATTTTAACAGCGTTTTCAAATCTTAATCTTTGTATTTAAATCTGAAAGCATGGTTTAAATTTTGAGTCGTAAATTAAATAAGATTTGAATTTATATGTTCAATATCACTTGATTTATTTAAGGCATTTTAAATTTGTTTAAATTGAATATGGGCTAAGTTAAACTATTCTTTTAAAATTTTCTTTAAGAGATAAATGATTCTTTAAAATGAGAACTAAAGAAATTTTAAATATTTAAAATCTTGTTAAGTTTGATTTCACTCTAAATTTTAATTTAAAATGGAATTTAGGAAAATTTAAAGGCAAGTTGTTTTAAATTTCTTTGATAATGATAATTAAATCATTAATGGAATTAATGATTATCATTAAGTTGTTTTGAACTTAATGATTTATTAATTAATCAAGGTAATTAAGATTTTAATTAATTAATTTAATCAATTTATAATTTAGATTAATTAAATAAATAATTAAGGATTTATTTAATTAATTAAAAGATTTAAGTAAGTTAATTAAATTTGATTAAAGTGTGATTTAGAAATAAGATTTAATTTAATTAATAAATTGAATCATTAATCAAGAAATTAATAATTGTTTAAGTTTTAATTTCACTTGATTAATTTAATAATTAGGAATTAATTAATGAGTTTTTATAAATAAATTAAGAATTAATATTAATTATCCCAGCAATTACTTTGGAAAAGTAATTAAAGATTTGGTTATTGGTTAATGAAGGTCATTAACATAGTATTATTTTGTAATTAATTAATGTAATTAATTTTAATACTTAATTTGATTAATTAATTTAAGATGATCATTTGAGAATTATTTAAGTATAATTACTTAATGGAAGTAATTAAGAAAAACTAATTACTGATTGTAATTAATTAAGTTATTTTTGATTAATTAAGTTAATTAATTGAGTTTAATTAATTTAATTTAATCGTTGATTAATTTAAGAAGTAATTACTAATGCAATTAAAAATAAATAATTACTTAGTGAAGTAATTAAGGAAATAAATTACTAGATGTAATTTAATGGAGGAGATTTGGGAATTAATTACTTTGTGTAATTAATATGTAATTGGTATGTTGAATAATTACTTAAGTAAGTAATTAATTTGGGTTTTGATAAATAAGTTAATCAAGTATGATTAATCAATAGAGATAATTGATAATTAATTTAATGGAGTTATTTAAAATAATATGAGATCATTAATTTATATAATTAATGATATGATTAAGGATTGATTAATTAAGGAAATTAATCAATGAGGTATTAGTTAATTAATTAAGGATTAATTGATGAAGTAATTACAGGTTAATTACAGGGATTGGTTTGGATTAATTAAATTATGAATTAATTAGAGATTAATCACTTGAATGTAATTAAAGGATAGTTAATCAAGATGATTGATTAGGGTAACTTGCTAAGAATAATTAATTGTTATATAAGCAAGATTTATATGGATAAGTAATTAATTTAATTCATTTTAAATTAATTAAGGAAGATGTGATTAATTTAATTCATTTTAAATTAATTATAGAATGGATGGGATTTAATAAGTCATTGCTTATGAATGATGATTGATATTTATTACCCTGAATGGTTGAGGTCTCAGTTATGAGATAAATGTTGTTGTGTGACTTGGATGTTATGGTTGTATTGAATTGATGATATAGATTATCTGATGTGATGATAATATTGATTATCTACTATGATGTTGTGATAATTATCTATCTGTGTGTATATAGATAATATTGAATTAAATTGTTTTAAACCTTTAAAACAACTTGGCCCTAAAAGACATGCTTTGGTTTTCGATGAGACCGGGATCGGGTTTCCATATTTGGATATCCGAAAACCACATCGATTCCGTAATGAGTTTGACGGAATAGTGCTTATAGATTCGAGATGGTGGTTTAGAGTGCAAGGGTTATCGTCGTTGACTCTGAGGGTGATTCCAATAATGAGTGCAACGAGATAATGCCTTCGGTTTCGTTCGAACCTGGAACGAACTTGTATGGATTGAATGCTTTCAGAACATCGTCAGGTGGACGATGAGCATTCTAAGTGTTATGTCCTATAAAGGTAATCGTAACCTCAAGCCTCATCAATCGGGAATGGCTAAAACAGGGGAGGTGCAGCAGGGCTTCGTGGGTAGCTCCCACTGGAGAGCGAGATTGATTCCTGTCTAGAGGTCCCTTTATATTCGGCTGTGTGGGCAGTTGGTTGCAAACAACTGCGGGGTTGTCTTGTTCGGAACTGTTCAGTAAGGAACGGTTCCGGCCTTGTGTTGCACGGGAGTGGGAGTACTCCTCGGTACAGTGATCTAGGCCACGTACTGTGACGGGCGGTACCCCGGTAGCCCTGCCATTGTATGGAATCCAAAATCCAATAAGTGCTAACGGTTTTGATTGTATTGCCCACTTTTGTGGCTAGTAGCTGGAATTTAATCATGTAACAATTTCGGCTATTTCATATTTACTTGAAAACCCTAGACACTATTATAATATCATCGGATTTCCTATCAAATGTTTTGGTTAGCGTAAGGTAAAAACTTTTCCATGTTTATGTGTGGGAAGTCTTACGTGATACCTTTCTTTTCAAAGGTTTTAAAAGTTAAGCAACCTTAACCTGTTACTCACATCAGACCCATGTCTAACCCGGAGTTTATTTTTGTTTTTCATAAACTCTTGGGTACTCAAATTTTTACGAGTAGCCAAGAGAATTCAGGTTAGGATTCAGGTTAGCCTTGACGAATAATGGAGGAGCAATGGAGCAGGAGGCTTCTGCGTTGTAGATATATAGTTCCGCTGTGTGTTCTCTGTGTTGTGTTGTATTGAGTTGTAAATACTAGGCAGGTGTTTATAACTGTCTAGTATATGTGATATGTATGCTGTGTATCTCTTATTGGTATTGTATATTATAAATACTTATGTTATTAATATATTTTATTCGTTCCGCCGTTGAGATTCTAGTGTTGTTTCTTCTTTCTCTTCTTTCTTTTCTTCTTCTATCCCTTTCTTTCTTAATTCATGATGCGATTTTCTGGGAGTAGAAAATCGGGTCGTGACAGACTTCCTGGTTTAAGTTTTAAGTTGTGGGGCAATAAGGCAATTAGTGCCCTAACAAGTACTATAGGAGTCCCTATAAAGATTGATGAGGCAATGAAAAACAAATCTAGATTAGCCTACGCCAGAGTTTTGGTCGAGGTTAACGATACATATGGTATGCCTAACACTATCGAAGGTATGGATGACAAAGGGAGGAGTTTCATTCAGGAAGTGGAATATGAGAACCCCCCCTCCCATATGTGGCAAGTGTGTGTGTTTTGGCCATGTAACTGACGAATGCCCAATGACCAAGTCTTGGGTTCCTAAACAGACTCAAGTAAGTGACTCTGATATGGAAAACACTGTGGACCCGAATCCTGTCGACTGTTCGGAAATAGTAAAGGAGGAAGGCGGAAATGACATTACTAATGATCCGGGAAAACAGGTGAATAATGGAAGTCCCACTGAATCCCTAAATACTGAGCTAACGAACGTTGGTCATTTAACTGATGAAGAAACTAGGAATAACGTGAAGGAGGTATCTTGTGGAGAGGTTCAACCTCAGGAGTATCAAGAAGACATAGAACTAAATGTTAACTGATCTCTTATTGACGGGTCGTAGGAAAGAAATTAGATAGCTTCTAAAACAATGGATACAGAAATCAGGGGAGAACAAAACCCAATGGTCAGAAAAGATGTCCTTTTTGATCTAGGAAACAGTGAGAAGACCATCCCTGTGAGACCGTCTACCCCGGGAGCCAGAGATTCGAGCTTATCATCTCCGAAGTCACCCCCGTCCCACATAACTATTCTCAAACACCCTTCGTCATCATCGGATAGCCTTCCATCTTCTAATACTTTACTTTCTAATGAAATTTGTGTTGATGATTGTATAATTAATAATGTTAATTTTAGGAGAGGCACTGAACCTTGTATTGATATACAGGTACAGGAAAATCGGGGTCAGGATACAGGAACGACAGAAGTGGTAGAGGAACAGAATACATATGATAATGCAGATCCAGCTCAGGAGGAGCAGTCTATTCCAAAGCCTCAGGATATAGAATTTGAGAACATTCAGAAGGATAAGCTTGTTCGTAAGAATCCCAAATGGGTTCAGATGTTAGGCGTTCCTACGAAAGACAAAGGGGAGTCCTCTAGTAGTAGGTTGCAGAGGACTCGTAACAACAAGGTTACATAATGTCGTTTGCATGTTGGAATGTTAGAGGGTTTCATAACCCAAACAGGATGAAAGAAGTGAGAAAACTTATTGACATGTACAAAATAAGTTGTTTCGGTGTTTTGGAAAACAAGCTGTTGTTCTCGGATATTATTAAGTTGGAAAAAGTTTTGGATGACGGATGAAAAATAATAAGTAATGTCTCTTGTTATTTTAAATGCAAAATATTTGTCCTCGTCGACGGAAATTCTAGGGATTTCAAATACATAAGTATGAGTGACCAACATATTACTATCGAACTGATCAACAACTTGAAATTCAAATGTAATTTAACCTTTGTCTACGCTCAGAATTTTGCTAAACTAAGGGAAAGGTTGTGGATGAATTTACAGGAGGACGCTATTAGTATTTACAGACCATGGTTGGTTTTCGGGGACTTCAATTGTATTTGTAGTCCCTCAGAAAGAAAGGGAGGTAATCCAGTATCATTTGGAAACCTGTTCGAACTAGATGATATGTCTAACTACACAGGCCTTAAAGAGATCAATATAAAAGGTTATGAATTTTCTTGGTGGTCTGGTCGAAGTCGCAACATATTTTCTAAAATTGACAAGGTCTTTGCTAACCTAGACTGGATCAATTTATTTACAGATTTATCGGCCGAATATTTGCCACCTTCTGTGAGCGACCATAATGCAGTTCTTATCTCTCTTTTTCTTAAATCTAGGGACAAGAATAAACCTTTTAGGTTTATGAATCATTGGCCGCTATGTGAACAATACTTTCCTCTGATTGAGAAATTATGGATTTCTAATAATGAAGACCGACCTCTATATCAGATCATGAATATTCTCAAGAATATTAAGAGAGAACTTAAGATTTGGAGTGCTAAAATACGGAATACCAAACAAGAGGTTAAAGTTCAGAGAGAGAATTGTTCTAGACTTCAGAAACTTATGGAAAAATCAAATGACCACAATTTAGTTATGGAATTTCAAAATGCCAAAATTAAACTGGAAATGGCTCTTAAAGAAGAATTTGTGGATACCTAGCAAAAGGCTAAATGTGATTGGTTAATGATGGGGGATGAGGCTTCTTCTTTCTTTTATGCTAAAATGTCTAGCAGAAGAAGTAGAAAGTGTTTGACTAACATTGTAGTAAACGGCAAGGCGATTTTAGAAGATTCATTTGCTGAATTGGCTATTAATTTCTATAAACAAATTTTTAACCTTCCCGTATGTGATCAGTTCCTAGAAGTTATTTGTAAATCGATCATTTATGAATATGGTGCTAATTTCTTGAATGATGGTATATCTTTGGAAGAAATTAAATTTGCACTATGGGACATCAAAGATACTTCTTCTCTAGGTCCAGACGGTTTTAACTCTAAGTTTTTCAAAACTCATTGGAATCTTTCGAAAGACCTTATTTTCAAAGCTTTAAATGATATTTTTCAAAAGGGTTTAATAATCAAAGAGTGGAACCATACTTTCTTGCACTTGATCCCTAAAAAAGTCCATTCCATCAATATTCAAGATTTTAGACCCATAGCCTATTGTAACACTTTATATAAGGTTTTCACCAAAATTCTTTGTAACAGACTAGTCCCTTTTGTGGATAAGTTGGTGTCCCCGAATCAGACGGCATTTATTAAAGGAAGATCAATAGGGGACGGAATTTTGTTTGCTTATGAAATTATCAGAGGCCTTGGAAGAAAGGATAATAAATACATGTGTATAAAAGTTGATTTGAAGAAAGCATATGATTCGATTAATCGAGCTTTTATTACACACATGTTAATAAGCCTGGGTTTCCCAGACAATGGGTGAAAATTATTGAAAACATTTAACGACTCCAGTGTTTTCTATCATTGCAAACAGGGAATCGCACGGTTATTTCAAGAGTTCTAATGGCCTTAGACAAGACGACCCACTTTCTCCTATTTTATTTACTTTGGTCATGGAATATTTTACGCTATTGATGGAAGAAAAAGTCAGGGATGGTCTAATTTCTCCAATCACAAACTATGATAATAAGATAACCCACCTTATTTACGCCGATGATATTATTGTTTTTACTAAAGCTAATGCACAAGCTGCAACTGCTATTAGTGATGTCTTTCAAACCATGAAGAGAGTTACCGGCTTGGAACTAAGTTGTGAGAAATCTAATGTTTTCTTTGGAAAATGGGTAGATCATTGCACTGATATTAGTACTATCCTCAATATTCAGCAATCAGATCTCCCAATAAGGTATTTGGGCATTCCCATGTTTAGTGCTAATTTGAGGGATAAGGATTGTTCTCTTTTGATTGGGAAGATCAAGCTAAGATTTGGAGGATGGGAAACTAGAATGCTTAGCTTAGCTGGAAGACTTGAACTCGTAAAATCTACCATTTAACCCATAATTCAATTCTGGATGCAATGCTTTTGTCTCCCAGTCTCTACTGTTCAGAAAATTAAACATTTGATTCTTAACTTTCTTTGGAAAAGTCGTAGTAGTAAGATTCTCTGGGAAATTTTGTGTAGACAAAAAGAAGAAGGTGGAATAGGATTGAGAAATCTAGAAGAGTTGAATCGAGCGTTATCTACTAAATTGATATGGAAAATAATTAATGTTGAAGGAATTTGGGTGGATCTCATGCATTGTAAATATATCGGTCATAAAAGTTTTTGGGAAATTAATCAGCGATCGGACGACTCGGGAGTGTGGAAATTCATTTTGAAAAATAGACATGAAGCTTTGAAATGCTTCTCTCTCAACATTGCCGATGGTAAAACTACTTCTCTATGGTATGATCCATGGTTGAACGGAAGTTCAATCATGGAACGTATTGGCAGAGACACTGCTTTTAGAACTGGTACGGAAAATTTGTCTCTTAGCAGGATTTTAAAGAATGGTGAGTGGAAGTGGGACTCGTATAGTTTTTTATTTCGAATTCATGCAGAAATAGAAGGCATCAAGATTCACAATGATAAAGAAAGGGACTTTTGGTCTTGGAAGTGTACTAAGGACGGTTTCTACCAGTTCAAAAAAGTTTGGAACACGATTAGAACCAGTTTTGAAATCAAATATTGGTCGTCTTTGGTCTGGAATAAAATACACGTTCCAAAAATGGCGGTATGCCTTTTTAAAGCCATCAATCACTATCTACTGACAAAAGAAATATTACTTCAGAAGCAGATAGTTGTGGATCCCTTATGTGTTTTTTGTAAAAATCACACTAAAACTATAGACCACCTATTTTTTCAATGTAATTATACAGAAAACGTATGGCTTTGAAGCTGTAAAAAAAAATTTAAATCACCAAAAAGTTTGCTCTCATTTACTCTGAAGGAAGATTACAGAACCTCATTTCTTACTCCAGAGATAAAAGTCTCAATTCAGATTTGTTTCAACTCTCACTCTCAGTTTGTGTTTGGCATATACGGAGAGAAAGAAACGATAGGATTTTTCAGAATCGTTTTACAGAAAACACACAGATTTGTAAAAAAAATTATCAGACCATGAACATAAGAATGGCCAAATCTAAGCAGTTTAAGAACATTACTGGCATGAATGAAATAATAGCAAAGAAATGGGGATATACCTCCCAACGCTAAATTAAGGCATCATCTGCATAATCATATGTTTCGTTCTCCTCCAATCTTCTCGCTTCTCGTTTTCTTGGTTTAGGTTATCCTGTACCTGTATTATTTACATTGTCCTCACCTTCTCTCTTATAATTTACATTACAATTACAATCTACAATACTTATTGATCTAGTTTGATAAGTTGTAGATTACAGCTTAGATTACAGCTTCTTTTGGATCTATGCTGGCTTGTTGTTGTTGTTGTTTCTGCTTCCTTGTTGTTGTCTCGAGCAATCTAAACACAAGGAAATTTAGTTAGTTTCTCATATCCAGTTTATTGTTCTGTGTGTCAGAGACTTATCTTGCGAAGGTTTTGCTTTTCTTGAGGAGGTTATGGTTTCTGGT
This sequence comes from Allium cepa, assembly GCA_030765085.1. NCBI lineage: Eukaryota > Viridiplantae > Streptophyta > Magnoliopsida > Asparagales > Amaryllidaceae > Allium > Allium cepa. Next base: position 1,014,137,208 of record CM060943.1, on the reverse strand, counting down.
TTTGGATACGTTATTTGTCCAGAACTGGTAATAGAAGATGGAGCTTTGAGTTACATTTGACTTTGAAGAGTTTCTCCGCTGCTCTGGAGTAGTCTCGAGCACCCTAATCGCAAATAAACTTAATTAGATCCTACATAAAATATAAAGACATCGTCCTTTTGGGTGTAAGAGACTTATCTAGCTAATATCTATGTTTGCTCTACTTGAAGAGATAGCAGCTCTAAGACATTTCGTTTTTCTGGATCTAAGACCTTCGATCTGCTGTTGTTAATTCTTTCTAAGGTATGGAATTAGTTCAGATCTGGATGAAGAAGTTGAAACTTTGAATATTCTGAAGCGATACTCCTCCGCTGCTCTGTTGTAGCCTCGAGAAACAAAACTGCAAAGAAACTTAGTTAGTTTTCTCTAATAAAGTTTAAAGACATTATCTTTTGGGTGTCAGTGACTTATCTTGATTAGATCTGCGTTGCTTGACTTGAAGGAATTATTGGCTTCTAGATTTGCTTTCTCTGGTCTTATCCTTGTCTGTAATTTGTCTCGATTTGGAAGTAGAAGATGAAGAGTAGGGGTTCAGTTTTTTACGAAGGGTAACATGAAAAGAATTTCATTTCTACTCTCATGCCACCATTAATGCTCTTTTATCATTTTATTTCGAAGATGAGTAAATGAAGTAGATGGAAGTGTCGTTTTGCCTAATATTCTTGGAGCGTTCTCTCGAAGCTTCTGATATTTGGGCTTTTGTTTCGGAATATTAAAATGTATAAGATGTTGGGCCTGTTGTGAATATTTTGTAGTTGGCTTAGTGTTGTTGTGAACTTTCCTTTTGGCATTTGTAAACTCTATGCTTATAGTTTTTATAGTAAAGTTAGAACCCGCTTTCAAAAAAATGAATTGTACACAATTGACGAAGACCGGCTTCGTTGATTTTTGAAGCTTGTGAATCAATAGGATTATCCAGGATAACTGCTCCATCTATAACGTCAGAAGCCGGGCCAGTAGCAACAGCGGATGGATCTGGAATGCCTAGTGTAGAAGTTGTCGGTGGATTCGAAGTTTCTATTACCTCCCACCGAGAACTTGGATCAGGCTTATCGAAAACTATAGCAGAGCTCGATCTTATGGACATCTTCGACGAGCGTTTAATATGTGTAGATACCTGTTTGAACTATACTTGAAAGACAATCGATATTAGATATAATGATAAATATTCCCTCCATGTGGTGTACGGACTAACGCAGTCATTCAAGCATGAGTATAAAAGAATTAAAGATTTAAAGACCGATGAAGTGTGATTGAACACTAAATTATCACCTTCCAAGACTGTCATCGCTGACTTTCTCTGAAAGTTGTCCTATGTTCAGTAGTTGGGGTCTTGAAATCGGACATTGGCATTATATGTTAGAGGCTGTTATTTGCTTTTGTTAAGTTGAACTCACGTTTATAGTTCCTAAAACTATGGAGTTATTCGTCCAAACCAGTTTCATATGCTCATGTGCTTAAGTTCTTGTCATTAGTCATTGTTCTATGGTTAGGCGTGGGAGTATGTGATCTTGACATATGCTGTGTTCAAGTGGAGATGGTTTTGATTATCAATGCCGATCCCAAGGCCTAAAGCTGATCGTCTCTCTAAACTTACATACCGAACAACTCATCTACAAGCTACCAAACGACCCCCTAGACCAACGACACTGACCCACTCACTCTCCTCACGAACACTCTCTCGTCTTTGAATGGCCTGCTGGGGCTATACCAAACCCCACTTGCTCGGTATATCGAACCCTCCTTGTGACTATCACCGGGCCGTAACGCTACACTCAAATGACCGAACCACATTTACTCCCTAATCACTGAACGGCCTCACCATAACATGTGCCGAGCCACTACTTCTCAGAATAAAGAGCTACTGTGACGAAACGATATTTTCGCGCTCGAAAATCGCTGAAAAATCTGTCCTTTCCAAAACAACAAATGAAAACTACCAATTTAATATACAATCTTATTTGATAAATATACAATACTGCTAAATGTATAGGATACATCTTCAATTTAGACAACATAATCAGAGTAAATAAATTAATCTACAAGGTGTGCATACCTAACTTAAACATTATACAACTACTGCTGCGCACTCTGATGAGAGGGACAGCAATATCCAATCCTGCGAACTCAATAAACAATGTAAATGCGGAATAATATAGTAAGCAGGAGAAATACAACAACAAGTCACCAATAAAAAGTTAAACATGAAAAAGTTATATTATTTTAGGGGCTGCATCACTACCACTTGTGACTGCCTACGTACCCCTATCTAATTGGGTACCCAATTAGATACAGGATCAAGCCAACGTAGTTCTCCTATCACAAATAGGACTCATCGAGCCTACGATGCAACAAACAATATGCAATTCCCACTACATAGCATATATCATGCAAATGTAGATACTAAGTCTACCCACTTAGCTTAATCCTTAACTTTAGATTTACAAATCTAATTATCTTTACGAAGATTATCTCTTGGATTTTATTCCCGAATCTTTATTTCAAACCATTTGATATACATATCTCTTTTATATCAATTTATACTTTCACTTCGGGATTTAAAAACAAATCATTTCTGAAACATTCATTTGGAAACTCCAAACACTATAATAAATGCATATCAAACCATATGCACCATGACCGAAAGGTTTCTCCCATCAACAAGGCAACTGGGTCCCAGCCTTAACATAATCAATAGATAAGCATATCCCTCTATTCTAAGAGCGGACTATACCAAAAACACATGCCCACTTTTTAGTTACGGGTTACCCGAATCATTGGTAACATAACAAATCACTTTATATCCCGAAGTAATAAATCATTTCACAATAATATTCGAAAATACTTCAATATATAATAATTTCCATTTCCAAATCCTTTCAGAAATCATTTCCAAAATATCGGGTTTAGTCCTTGAGATTCTCTCCGTTTATAAAACACAATATATAAACCATTAAAATCAGTTCAAATATTTATCTCCAAATATTTCTATCTCCATTTTGAAAATCCAATTTCAATTTCTATTTCAAAACCAATTTGAAATAAATCAAATGTGCCGCTAACCATCTTATAGCCAAATCTTGAAATAAATCATAACGAGTTAACTTATAATTATTTTCTACCCAACCCATGTATATGGATAATTAATTGCTCATAAACTGGTCGAGCAAAGTTAACAACCAATAAATAATAATCAGTACTCATAAACTGGCTGAGCGCAATCCAAACAACCAAATAATCAATCAACAACAATAAACAGCGACACATCTATTTATTAAATAATAATTAATCAACAGATTAATTAACTTCAAAACAATTGTTTTACTTGCAAGCACAGAACGATGTTTTATTCTGCTCAATGGATGTCATAATGAAGTTTACTTATTTAACCACGTTAACCGTAATTAAATTTAACGACTAATAATTTATCAATAAATTATACTTAACCCAAGGTGTCAATATTCTATACTAGTGCGTTCTATTTGTTGCTACGAATCTAACGTCGAAATTAAACCCCGGGTTAAATGGACTTTGTATGGGTAGTTATTCAATTTTATAGTTAAACTAAATTAATTAGCTAACTAATTTATAAACTAAATAAGTAAACTAATTAACTAAAATAGATTAAACAAATTGGAAACTAAACTATTAAACTAAAATAGCTTAACTAAAATAAATCTCACTCAACTTTTCAGCAAGCCCAACCCATAGTCACCACTGCGCTAGAACACCCAGATCCGAAAGCAAAAACAACTCCCCTTCCCCTAGTGCAAAAGAATAGATTAATGTGGACCAAAGTGAAATTTCCTTTCGGTTGAACAGTAGCTCCAAAACATGCTTCGCCTTTCTTTCATGCGCTTGTACCACTACCATTCTTCAAGCTTGTTACTTCGGGCGTCACCCATGCCATAGCCCATTACCGAACTACCTAAAGCCCGCTTCCAACCTCCTTCCCCTTATTCATGCATCTGCCATCTCCAGGCCAACTCTGGCCAAGCTTAACGTCTCCATCACCACACCAGCCTACACATCCATGCACATGCATTTGCACTCACACCAACATCTCCATATACATACACATGCACACACACCGATACGTACAAAATACACGCATGCACACATGAATACACGTGAATTACGTATGAACACACAAAACACACTTGAAGCAAATTTATCTATTAATATCTCCTATACGGCACTATCTCGATTGCAACATAAATGAAAGACATAGCTTACTTCATCCTCTACAACTTTGATGTTCACGATTTTCTCTAATTCTTTGTATATTGGGAGATAATGGAATTGATAAATGAAAAGAGAGTGTAACAATGCCTGTTGCTAAAAAATGAAAATATCATTCATGCGTGAGTGTTGTTTTTTTTTGATTTGAAAGCCTGTAATTTTTAAACCTGCCCTTTGAAATTTCATTCTTTGTTGTTGAATTGATCTTGAATTTGTGAAAGAAATAGTGATGTTTGATTTTATTTTCTATCAGGCTTTGCTAAGATTTTTTTGTTACTCATCTGCTATATGTACACATGCATGCACTAGCACTCCACCGTAATTCATGCATGCACACGCTCTTCCTTCTCACGCACACGACACCAACGGGATTTTGATGTTGCTCATGAATGGTTGTTGCTACTCGATAGAGCACCGACGTCGAAACTAGACTAGGTGGCTGTTGCACTAGAATGTAAGCGTGGCTGAAGCAAGGAGCTGCTGCACTTTAGATATGTGGGCTGTCGAAAGAGACTGGAGCGAATGGGAAAACTACAGGAGTTCAGAGGGGATTTTGTTCGGGTTTGGGTGTTTTACCTAGAGGAGGAGGCTATGGGTTGTCCGAATTTGGGTGCAGAGGCTGGAGGAGAAATTTGCAAAGTTGGATGAAAGAAATGGAGTATGGAAAAGAAAAGGAAATTTGTTTTTTTTTCAAATGGAAACAGAGGTACCCCCTTCATCTCTGTCGCGCGTGTATATATATAGGCTAATTTACTTAGTAGCAAAGGAATGAACGTACAAACCATTTAATGCAAACACTCCATCCATTTAATGCAGATACGGTTGCATTAAATGCAAAGTAAGGAGGAAGGACAATGACATGGATGCTTGTGTAGAATAAGAAAGATATTTCTTGTTTAAAGTTTTAATATTATTGTTTTTTCGGTACCCCGTTATACCGTGCTTTGCTTATTTCGAATCCAAATCAATAAAACAAGTATACGATCACAGTAAGTATGACGAGGTGATCCTAAAACACTAATAATATAGATCGGTTATTAAGTTCTGTTAATATCACAAAACACCGCTATACGCTAATTATACGTCAACGAAAAATGTAAATATTTTCCAAATTAAAAATAATGGAAAAATCCCATAAAATAAACTAAAATGACGTCATCAAAAATCAAGTCTTAATTCGAAACACATATTTTATTATAATTTAATTCAAATCCGAATATTTAAACTAAATTAAATATTGAAATTTGAATACCCAAAATTGCGGGTCGTTATAGCTACTCAATTACCAAACTCCCACTAACCCAGATCCATTCTAATAAACTACTTATCCATACCATTTTTCATGCTACCGACCCACGCCCTCTCTTGATTCACTGACTTACTTCATTTCCAAAATCCTATTGGCTCATTCCTCTACCAAATTCCTACCGACCCACTTCGCTGCCGGTGTTCTACTAACTTGCGAGCACTCAGAATGTCGAATTTATCCTCCTCACAAAGTCCTACGGTTTTTCTCTTTCCCAAACTCTCTGCTCACCTTACACATGCTAACACTACCACTATCGTACTCGTCTTGTTCTCGTCGGGGAAGATCGAGTGTGCATGATGCTCAGGTCCAGGCCGAGTTTAGACAAACGTGGGCACGGAAATTACGCAAGAATTTAGATCCTTACCTACGATATTAATTAGAGTTAAGGCGTGAAATATTTCGAGCTTGAAGCCAAAAGGAGGTTGGATGGTTCTTGATAAGATAGTGGAAAGAGAAGAGAAAAAGAGTAAGGGCGGTTTGGTGGAGAGAGGATGCCTTTGTTTTCAGTGAAACCGGAGAGGGTAAGTTGAGAAGTAAAAGTGGGAAGAAAGAGAAGAAGTGTAGGCCTTTATATGTGGAAAGGGGAAGGCGAACATGCATTACCCTACGGAACCGGTCTGAGCACCACAGTGGATCATGAGTGAACATAACCGAACGACACTGAGTAGACCGGCTCCATGGCTCGGTGTTCGTAGGCTGAGCTATCCATTTTATAAAAAAGGAAATAAAACTAAATAAAAATTATATAAAAGTATGCACGTGATGCTAGGAAAGTCCACCATGTTTTGACCTTCGTGAGATAGTATACATTCGGCTTTTGAAAGCAGAAACTGATTACTGATTCAAAGCATGTCATGTTGTTTCACATGACACACTTTAGGGGAAAATGTTATCCGGCACCTTGGTCTAACTACAAGACGATAGTTGGGAGGTCCTAGTTAGCACCAGACAAGATTCTGACCAAGGAAAGGCTGGAGGTATAAAGAGTTTGGTGCATTCGATATGCTTCGGCATTTTTGTATGGCTAGGTCAAAGGAGGGAACACATGGCTTGGTCAAAGTGGTCGGAACACATGGCCCGGTCTAGGTGGTTAGTAGATGCCGCTCGGTCTGAATTGTTCGAAATGCCTCGTTCGGTCAAGGTAGCTCGGCATTTCTCATTTGGTCTCGGAAAGTTTTGTTTAGAGTGGTTCGGCCAATTTGGGGAGACAAAGTGGTTTGGTCTGGATGGTCCAGCAAATATCGTTCGGCCTAGACGAGCTAACATGCATCGTTCGGTCGTGGTTGAGAGGCTATTACCATTCGGTAAGGAGTTGTTCGGCACAAGTGATTCGGTATATCTGGTTCGGTGCAAGGTGAGTGAGTTATCCCACTCTTGAAGTCAACGATGAAGTGAGAAGTTCGGCGTCGTTCTGCTTCGAGACTCACTGCAAGTTGTCCCAGTCTTGTGAAAGCTTGCTTTGAGTCATTTGCTAGATGACCGCCGATCAACTAGACTGTTTCGGCATTTCTCGACCGGCCGATAGTCGTTCGGAATGCCTAGACCGGCCAACCTAAGATTACCTTATTTGGGCCGAGTCATCTTGGTCATGGGGCCCACGTAGGTGAACTAGCATATTTCCATCTATAAATAGAGGGACAGGGGTGCAGTGAAAGGGGCCTTTTTTTGGAGAACTCCGGGGATACTCTACAATTTTTGGTACTCGCTCCTTTCAGTTCAAACTTGTATTCAAGTTATTTGCTTACGGATCGTATCTATATTCAAGTCTTTGAGAAAATCAATAAAGACTATATTAACAGTGGACGTAGGCAGTTACGTCGAACCACTATAAATCTGCTGATCTGGTTTTTGTTGTTCTCTTTGCATTCTACTTTGATATTCCTCTGTTTTAATTTATTTTCTTCATTAATCTCTGTACATAATTCTACTCAAGGATGTCAATGACCAATTTTGGTGCTAAAAAACACGTTTATAAATTTATTCTTTTAGTTATAAAATACTATTTATAAATCTTTCCTTTTTATACAACATTTTATATATATATATATACACACATATATATTTTTTAAAATATTTCTATCTTCTTTTTTAAAAATTACTTTATTACAAAAGATTAATTTTCCCTTAAAATAAACACTCATTATTATAATAACTTTTCTTTAAAAGAAATGATCCCTAAAATACATTTAAAATATTTGCAAAAATGTTGTAGAAAATAAAAAAGTACAAAAAATATTTCAAATAAAATAGTCATAGAAAATTCCCAAAATCGCCTTTAAAATCATTCTCCAAATCAAAACCATTTTCAAATTCAAACAACAAATAATAGTATTTCCAAAATACTATAATAAGGCTAATAGCTACTATAGCACTTAACCAATGTTGCTACTACTACCATTATCGCTAAAAAGTTCAACTTTCAACATATATGTCATATTCAATATAGCCAACTACCAAACTTTAAGCATTCAACCGTTTATAACATAATATAAATAAAATTAAAATTAACAGTTGCGAGGAATCTAGATTTCTCTACAAAATTCTCTGATTTTCATTTTAAATGTCATTTGCTTTCCAAAGTGGAAATTTAACCAAACCAATAAATCATTCAAACATGAAAACAATAATTTATATCTATCATATCATATATCATATGGTACAAAATCACCAAAATTCTAATCGGCGCTTAAGTGTTTTGGTTTTGATCTAAAATCATATGACGTTCCATTTTAGCTTGAAATCTCACTTGCTCCAAATTCGACGAAACCAACTCCAGTGCATAGATATCGCTCCTATGAGCACAATGCAAAAGACTATGTCTTGATTGGACCTAATATGAAGAATTTATTCATTTTATAAGAATTTGATAGATTAAATTAATTAGTTTACAAAATTTATCCACTAATTGCCCATCATTAACACTAAATTCTTCTTCCCCAATATAAAATATGCATGGCTCATGCACCTGTATCACAAACCCACTCGCTAATCATCCTCTCTTCTCCTATCTTCCTCATTCCTCCATGAAATTGCAATCCATCTTTGCCAACATTCATTTCTTCCCAAGCTCCACCTCCTCGAACCAAAAACATGATGCTCAACCCCCTCCATTAATTATCGACCTGAAGCCGTGCTCCCCCAAAACCCTAAATCTCATGACTTTCCATAAGGTACCGCACCACCCAAAATTTCCGCCATACCTTCATCTTTCCATGAGAAACACGAAACCATACTCCGCCGAGCCTATCTTCCCTAATCAGCCCTAATTCAAAACCTAAGCTTCCACTGTAAATGTTCGACCACTCCAAAACATGACCGCACACCCCCATCTCACATAGATTTAAAGCACACAATCTCGCGATTTCAATGAATCTTGTTTTGCAATTTTTCATTGAGTGTATCATTTGATTTATTTTTTAAAGGGGCGGTTTTGATTTTCTTTGTTTATAGGGAGGTAAATATGAAAAGATGAGAGGGAAAAGAAAAGCAAGAGATGAGAGAGTGAAAAGCAAGGAGGTAAGTAGAGGTATTTCATTATTAAGGTGCACAATAAAATTAGAAGCAAGTATTTAAATTGAAATTATTATATGTATTGTTTTTATGAAAGGTTTATGTTAGTGTTGTATTTTTGTTTTAGCTTATCTTATTTTTATACTTCATTATCTCAACTATTTGAAGTTGTTTAATAGCTAGCAAGGAGGTAGGTAGAGGAATTTCATTATTGTGCTGCACTATAAAATTAAAAGTAAATACAACACATGAACATTCAAAAATATTCCCATTAATTCCGTATTCATAAGTACGTGCTCACTATTTTCTTTGTTCACAAGTATATGTGTAAGTATATATTTTCTATTTAAATGTATTCCCTGCATATTAAACTATTTTGTAATTATATGCACTTTCATTGTTGATTTGGTTTCAAGTCTTCATTTTAATTTTCTTTTTCATATTAATTTTTATACCAAAACATGCATATGTAATAGTTGATACACTACAAAAGGCATTCCCATTAGCGACAGCTAAAAGGCGACACTAACCGTCATCGCCCGTCGCAAGCCGTCGCTAAATGGCGATGCAAAAACTGTCGACGCCAATAGGTTTAGCGGTAACTTTGGCGACGGCCTCGTCGCAAGTTTAGCGACGGTTAGCATCGCCAAATTAAAAACGTGACAAATCTAGGGGGTTAGCAGGATATTGCTAACCGATGCCATACGACGCAAAACTAGATAGATATGTCATCGAAAGCCGACGCAAGCCTTGACAAATAGGCTGTCGCTAGCCGTGGCAAAACTGGACATTTTTTTATCTTGCAGCTTCTTTTTGAGCCATCCAACCATGCAAATATCATCATATCTCTGTACATCTCATCTACAACACATATAAATCCAATTTCACAACTACAACCATCACGTATCATCCATAAGAAAGTATATAACATAAAAATCAATATCTACATCAGTATTCCATCAAACGTCTAGATTCCATTAAACAACACATCCACAAATCCATCAAACAACACAACCATATTGACAAATACTCATGTCCATCAAACAAAACATCTCAAAAACCATTAAGCAAGACAATCGTCAAACAAATATCAAATCCATCAACACATGTCAAACATATACAAAATGAAACGAAAAAAATCCACCAAACACCACTGTCGTACCTGTTGATTGTCATCTCCCAACCCATCCTCCCTAGGCATTCTCTCATGCTTTGCTAAATATGCTACAATCCACTCATATAGCAGCTGTGCCAATCCACCGCTCTTCTGCCAATCAATGAACTCTTCCATCTACTATTTTAGCGGAGCTATCTCTTCCTCTACCTGGGAGCTCCTATTAGTCGTCTGGGTCATTATCGCTTGTAAAATTGTTATTAGCAAGTTAGAATTTATGCTGAATATTAAATAAAATTTATATATTAGTTAATGAAGTAGTTTACCTCCTGATTTTCATAATTGAATGCCTATTTCGTGAAGGAGGGTCAGTCAGAGCATCTTATATACGGTTCGACTTCTCCAAGGTCAACTCACAGCCCATGGACTATGCCACTTGAGCTTGCTCTGCTTCATATCTTTCCAAGATGACGAATAAAGGTTGGATACAATAAATATTCAATTTAAAACTTATGAATTGTGATGTAAAAAAACCATGTTTACCATTACGGATTAAGATTTATCGTTCGTCCACACATTTAAAACATTGCCATCTTCATCCATTTTCTCAATGACACGCATGTGAGTGAAGACCTCTATCATTGTAGGCTCATGTTTAAAATTCTCGTAAAACTGCATATATGAATAAAAAATGTTACCAATATTATTAATTACCAATAATATATTTACAATTGCAATCTATAAGTTTACCATTTCCTTTCGATGTTGTTGGAAGGATTAGAGCCATCGCGGTGTATAGTAGGATTTTTATTCCTATTTGCACGGTTCCTCGATGATATTTCCTGTAAATTAAAATATATTATTAACTAAAGTAATGCAACTAAATTTAAAAATATTATTATAACAGTATAAAATTAAATAACTTACTTTAAATTCAAACATATCTGAGAGCTGGAGAAATTCAGCCCAAACATCGGCGCTCATCTAAGCGGGTTTTTTTATTCGCTCCTTTTGCCTTTGAGAGAATGTCCCTATAATTTTTCTCCATCATTTTGTTATAGTGATTTCTAAAATCATCCATGTCTTCTAGATCAACATGAACTGCAGCCTGCATATTGAAATTAATTTGAATTATATACATTGTATTAACTTTCAAAGGAATTATAAATTTATACTTACCATCAAGTCGGCCCATATAGCGCTCATAACATACTAAGGGATGTCGTCCCAATGAGCCCAACATCCCGACATCTGACTCTTGAATGCCTTCTTCGAGAGTTGAAGAACGTAGTCCGAAGGCTTCACCTCGAAACCCCTATATAAATTTTTATGAAGCCATTTAGTATATTAATAATGTACATGCAATAAATTTGTGAGTTACCTTGCACTTCTAGGAACAACCTCTGCTACTGGTCATCAATCCGGCACCACGCCAGGAGAACGAGAAGGCCGAGATTCGCTGGAATGTCTCTTGTAAGACATACATATCTGAAACAAACATATCATTTCATTTAATGAAAAAATATATCAATTTATTATTATAAAACATGTTTGATCAAATGTTAACGTAAAAATCTGACGCTAACACCCCGGTGCAAGTAAAGCAAGTGTGAAAGCACCACCCGATGATACGAGAATCAGAAATAAGCGGGAGAACATCAGAAAGATAGTAAAAGACACAGTTTTTATAGTGGTTCGGCTAATAGTCAAGCCTACGTCCACTTTATGTCTCTTTATTGCTGACTCAAGTACAACTTATACAACTTTCTTTAATTACAACACACTTTAGACTAGTAGTTCAAACTTTGATGGAGAATAATCTTTCGAATCCATCTTGAATGATATAGATTTTCTCTTGAAGTTTGTCGTAGTATCCTTGGTGTTTGGAGTGCTTAAAGTGCTATTCAAGTTGAGAAAATGGCAGAGTATCAGCGCTTCGAGAATGAGCCAAAAAAGATCCCCCGAACGTTGGAGCTCACGCTGTATTTATAGGGGGTTTTCTGGTCATAAGTCGTAGGTCGGAAGCTGCGACTTAAAGTAAGTCGTGGGTCGAAAGTTGCGACCTAAAGTAGGTCGTAGGTCGAAGGTCGCGACCTAAAGGGAACGAGCTATAGCCCATTCTAGCTGCACTTGGCTCCTCCTGAGCGGGTTAGCAGGTTGCACGCGACCTAGGATAGGTCGCTGATCACTTATGGTTGAGTGGAGCGACCTAGAAGAGGAACGTCATAAGATGCAGCGACTTATGGAGTTGCCTCGGCTCTGTTTAGGTCGTGTGCGACTTTATGGAGAGACATGTGGTCTTGTACTGCCTTAACCCGTTAGGTCATAGATCGCTGACTCATTAAGTCGCTGGACCAGTAAGTCGCTTAGCCCATTTAGGTAGTTAGGTCGTAGATTCTTAGGTCGCGGTCACTCTAAATCGTTCTGTCTCAGCCCGTGGACCGTTGATCTTCTTGGGTCGCTTGGACCGCTTTACTCTTAGGTCGCTGGGTACTTATTTGTTAGGTCGCTGTGTTTCCTGGCTCGGTCATACGTTAGGTCGTTCTACCGTTCCACCTCTTAAGCCGTTACACCTTTTAGGTCATTAAGTCGCTTACTTCTCTAAGTCGCTAGGTCGTCCTTTCCCGTAAGCCGCTTCATGTGTTAGGTCGCCTACTCCCTTAAGCAGTTAAGTCGTCCCAATTTTAGGTCGCTAACTCGCTGGGTCTTTATCTTGTTAACTCGTAGGCCGCTTCGGTCTTTAAGTTGCTAAGTCGTAATGCAGAGCCTCATTCCAGTTTCCCCGCTATTGCATTGGGTCGCTGAGTCGCTTAACATAGGAGTTAACATTTGCCCCTCGAAGTACACACCTAAGTCGTAGGTCGTGTGCTTCGATCTAGTTTCGTTAGGTCGTGAGCGACCCAAGAGATAAGACCATTCGTCTTCTTCTTTTTGCCCTTTTTAAACCATTGACCCGCTCCCTCTCCTTTATTGAACTATCTTAACATCCTCCTCCGCCATTAACAATCTTTCGAGCTTCCTAAGGCGAATCCTTTCCAATCAAGCTGTCAATCCATTCCAACTACCATTTTACGTAAGTGATTCCGTCTTCTGCTTACCTCACGATTGTGACTAAATCGCGAGTTTTGGATTCTCGTTTCATATTCTTATGTTTTCCTTGTAAACCATGCCCTGATTGATCTCCGATGGAATTGAGTGGCTTGATTCAGTTTTGGGGTGATTTTCAATGATTCAAGGAGGAGATGATGGATTACAGTATGTTAGGCTAACTGATTCATGATCTTGGAGGGAGCGAGGAGATTATTAACGGGTTGGCGTGATATGAGGGATGAGACTTAGGGTTTCTTCAAGGGGAAATGACCTGAGACTACTAAGCGACCTCTGGGACAATCGAGTCAAAAATTCTTGGAATTCAAGGGAAAACGAACGGCCCACTATCTTACGACTTAGCGTGCCCGCGACATTTCTTTCTCGCGACTTATCACACTTGGACGATGTAGGCTTTAAAGTAGAACGACCTTATTTAACAACGACCTATCTGTCAACGGTATAAGGATTAGGTTGTTCCCGAGCTAAGACTTGGACTGATTTTACATCACTCTGACCTGAGCCCCTTTTTCCTTCAATATGCATCACAACCTGAAGAGCTTACGACTTAAATTCTTAGGTCGTGTTAGCAACCTAGGCTTTAGGTCGTGTAGACGACTTAGGACTTGAATAATTGTCAAACTACTTTTAACGACCTAGATCTGCTTTGACTTTCATCTTAGGTCGTGAACGACCTAGGACTTGAATAACTTGAAAGCTTCAAAATCTTGATAGAACTTGATTTCACTCCAAACTTAAACTTTGAACTGCCGAGATAACTTGCATGACCTTGCTATGCCTTCTTAACAGAATATACCAAATTTGACGCTAATAACCTGCTAAATACAACATTTGCAGAAAACTAGGGAGAATATACTGTCATTGACCGCCCACACCGAATGGCAGATTGGTCAATAAAAGATAATTAACTCAACTTAAGGAAATTGTATGAAACGCTGTGAGTCAACAAATTCAAGTGAAGTAGTAAAGCAATGTTAATCAACTAAAGCCGATCTGTTTGCATTAATACTGCACTTGTACTTGGACTTAGAGCAACAAGTCTCGAAATTTAACAATTGACACATGTTCATTAGTTTAATTTCAGTTGTATTTACTTATCGCTTTATTAGTTTTACACAACACTTCACACATTTAGGAAACGTGCACCTTCATATTTGAATATCCAGTTCCTTGTGTAGAATGTCTTCTCGTCAAGAGGAAGAAGTAGTACAAACCGGAGAGGCACTCCCGATGGCTGGTCCACTGATCAACCCACCAGAAAGAACTCCAACTACCCTGAGTCACAGAGTGTTCAACCAGTTACGCGCCCAATTTGGGATTGTAGAAGCAAATGCTATTCTCCCTGGGACAAATGATTTTGCTGAGTCCTCCCTTCGGGTTTGTTGCCGTTAACCGCCAAATGTGCCTTTGTGGTGCCTTTCCTCCTTTCAACAATTTTCTCCAACAACTCTTTCGTCGATTGGCTATTTCTCCTTTTCAATTGCACCCCAACGGCTATGCCATTTTGATGGGATTATGTGTTCTCTTCAGAAGGACGCTTGACCGCCTCCGAAGCTTCGAAGAAATCTTCTATTTATGCACATTTGCGAGAAGTAAAGACCATCCTTCCATTATATATGTGAGAAGCGCCAGAAATCGCAAGCTTATTACTAATCTCTCTGATAGCGCTCATGGTTTCCTAAACTAGTTCTTCTTTGTCCGTTGCCTCCAGGGATTTTACGCTATCTGGAGAGTAGGGGGTAGGCTTACTTATCCCCATTCTTTCCTTTTCTGAGCTTTGCGAGATCCAAATTGCTAAATGTTAACTTCGCTCTCTACTTTTGCAGTCCTCCTTCCTCCTTGTAGAGATCTCTGTCACAAGACGACTTTCAATAGATTAAGTGCTGTGCCGGCTGAAGAAAGAAGTATTAAGTTTTTGCTGAGAGATGAACTTTTGCACCAATATGGGCTTTTGCACCCTTCTCGCTCTACTCAACCTCACGAAGTTCCCGATTCTCCGGCCAACTCGCCAGATGCCCCAGTTTCTGCTGAGGAACCTATACTGAAGGAACCTACTTCTGAGGCTTTACTGGTGAAGTGCTCTACTTCTACTGATGTTGCGGGGTCATCTGGCAAATTTGCACTTGCCCCGGTCATTGAAGAAGAAGAGCCTCGAGAATCTCCCCAACATTCAGGGAAGTCCGGTGATGAAGGAGCCGGGAAAACAAGTCCTGTCAAGCAGAGCGGGGATGACACTTTTGAAGGGTTGAGCGACCTGTTTATCACCTCACAGGAACTCTTTAAAGATGACCCTGTTACCACTAGGGTTTCCTCTTCAGTAGTTGAAGCAACTTCTATTTTGCAACAGATTCCGTCGACTCAAGAGTTGACGTTAGCTACTACACCCATCATTTCCCCGCAACCAAGGAGTGGTTCGTTGTTTGACGTGCGTAGTTCGCACGTTACACACACTTAGGATTTTTCAGCATTTATATGTACTCTCATGCACTTTACTTCCATGATTTTCAAGTTTTGCCTCTTTCTCATTTTCAGGTTCTCCAATGGGGCGTAACGGTTCCTATTATGATGACTTTCAACAGTACGGAAGGCGTGGTCAGTATGATTATAGGCGCTATCTTCCCGCCCACAGGGAAACTGATGAAGAAAGAGTTGCTCGAAAAGCTCAAGAAAGAAGAGTGTATGAAGAAATGTATGGAAGAAGGGATGAGCAACATGACTCTTCTCGGAGAGGCGATGACTCTCATAAAAGAAAAACTTATGACGATAGAGGAACGAGTCATGACATCGGAGACCCAAGCAAGCGGGCTAGGCTTGATGAAAGGACCACATCTGCAACTTTAGAAAAAGCCGCTGCTCTCACTTCTCTTAAAATTCCTTCAAAGTCTCCTGCCCTCGAAGGGGCCTACATTCAGACACTTCTCGGCAGACCCTCGTATCAAGTTGAAAGAGGTCCACCAACCCTTCAAAGTCGGTTCCCGCATTGGTGCTTAAAGGGAGTGCGCTTCGACCTTGACTTGGTTCCCATCGACAAAGAGGCCATGCTACTAAATCTTGACACTGTTAAACTTGATATTGAGAGAATGTCAGGGTGGCAAAAGCTCGTCGATGAACTTCAGAGGGTGAACCGGGCCAACCTTGAAGCTATGCTGATGATGGAGAACGACAAGTCTGAATGGCAGAAAATTCTTGATCAGCACAACACCGAAATGAAAAACATTGCTGAGTACAACGAAAAGCTTGAGGCGGAGGTCGAGAAACTTAAGCACGAGCTCGGTACTTCTTCCACCTCTTATACTCAAAAGGAAGAAGTGCTTCAGAAGCAAGTTCGAGATGCTCATGCCGCTCAACGGTATGTCGAAACCCGACTTGAAGCTACACACAAAACGGTGGAAAAATATCGTGCTGACTTTGTAGAGTTACGGGAGAAAGCTAACTCCCAAGACTTAGAAATCATGAGGCTGAAAGCTCAATTATTAAAGACTGAGAAAGAACGTGATGAGGCCACGATTGGAAAGAAAGCCGCTGAACAATCTCATGAAGAGACAAAAGCCAACATCAGCTCTACTCTGTTTGATTTTTACGTCCAAAGCGTCTTGGGGCGTGGCAGCCTTGCATTTTTGGGGCCTAAATATGAAATCACTTTGGCTGAAGTGTGGGAGGCTTTAATGGATATGCTCAGAGGTGCCGGTTATTCTGAAGATGAACTTGATGCACATTACTTTGATGACGAAACTCGTGCTACTCTTGCCAGAGGAAGGGAGCAGCTCGTTAAAGTACGAGACGAAACGATGGGAGGGGAGCATCCAGAGGAAGAAGCACCTTTAATTGCCCCTGTCCCTCCTTCGACTTCGGCCGACATTGATATCATAGGCTCTAGTTCCCATTCTCCGCTCACGGCTAAAGTCGTAACTAAGATTACAAGCGCACAGGATGGAGACGAAGGCGAAGAAAGCACTGAAGCACAAGCTTATGAAATTGACGTCAGAAAGCCAACTTCTTCAGGTAACTTTAATGCTGATCCTGCTCAAGTAAACTGCTCATTTGCTTCACATGAGTTTGATGAGCTTCTTGATTATTTCCTAAATCTCAACAACCCTTTATCTCCTCTCTTTACTGATTTTAACTTCTTTTCTTCTGTAGAGAAAGTACTGAGCATTGTTCAGACTTCCCCTCCTCCAGTTATTCCTCCCCCGTCTCTTCAGGCGACTCCTCCTTCTGCCTCTCAACCGGGGTCACAAAAGGAGCAAATAGAAGCTCTCCAAGACTTGGACGATCCTACTGCTTCTCAAGAACATAGGGGAGAAGAAACCGAGGAGGGCGAAAAGACTCCGGAACTAACTGGCTCCGACGATACGCCGTTAGCCACACTTTTTACTCCAGAAAGCGGGCCTTCTTCTAAGAAAGGGGGAAAAGTGGAGTCTCAAAGAAGAAGGAAGCTTCAGCCGGCGAGGAAAAAGCAAAAGCAAGTCCGATTGTTCCCCTTTCTCCTTCTTCCCCTACTCTTTCAAGCCGGCGCAAGAAGTTAGTCACCCGGCCAGATGCAGGCTCAAAAGGTGGAGGGAAGAAGAAATGATGGCTTTGGTCCTGTGCTTTTTATCTCGCTCTTTGCTTTTTGCTTGTATATAAGCTTGTGTTGACTGGAGATTGTGCGGGTACCAGTCCCCGCTTTCTTTTACTTTGAAACCTGCATATGTATAAAATTCTCATAGTATGGAATAAAATGGTTCTTTTTACTTATACAAATTTTTGTCTGTATTTGAGAACGCTTTTATTTTCTGTTTTCATGTAAGTTTATTTATCCTTTTTATGTGAAGTTGCAGTAAACCTATGGTATGTTTCTTGAGCATTGTTTTCATTTTTGTGATGACTATATTATGTTGCCCATATACCATGGTTTATTGCAATCTCTTTCACATTGGCAAAATTTCAGAGAACAATTCTTCTGTTTCGAGAAGACTCGCACTCTTCCTTTAGAGAACAACTTTTCCATTTGAAAGAGGTTGGCATTTGTACTTTATAGGATAATATCTCCGTTTTACGGAAATATTTTTCTGATTTAGTAGAATGCGCCTCGTATTGGAGAAGTCTACTCTTTCTTTTTTCTTTTTTTTCGAAGTTTTTACACTTCACTTTTGGAAAAAGTCACTTTTGTTTTGGCAAGTGAATTTTTCTTCATAATACAATGGGCTTCCGAAAAAGGGCTTCAACCTGCTTGTGCCTCCGAAGAGGGTTTTTTGTTTGATTATGCCTCTGGGAAGAGGTCTTTTTGTTTGGTTGCGCCTCTGGGAAGAGGTCTTTTTGTTTGGTTGCGCCTCTGGGAAGAGGTCTTTTTTGTTTCTGCCTCTTGGGAGAGGCTTTTATTTTTTCCTTGTTCGCTGGGAAGCGGGCCTCCGAAGAGGGCTTTTCACATTTCAACTCGTGTGAAGTTTTATTTTAGATCACGGTGAAATGTGTGCCTCTGAGTAGGGCTTTTGCCTGGAAGTTTGGAGTTTCCTTCTCTTAGTTGGATGGATTCACGGGGCGGACACGAGTGTTCTGTGCCACCGATCAGTCCGCAACTTTCTGTCGAGAAAGAACTCTCTTTTTCTGGCGAGGCCCGCTAGAGGTCTTTTAGCATTTCAACTATGGTGAAATGGGCCTCCAAAGAGGGCTTTTCACATTCCAGCACTTGTGAAGTTTTATTTCAAATCTCGGTGGAATGCGTGCCTCCGAGTATGCCTGGAAGTTTCTTCCTCATGGTTGGCTGGATTCACGGGGCGGACGCAAGTTACTTGGACGTTTATTTGCGCAGATTGTCTCAGCTAGTGAACAAGCGCCTCGCCTTCCACTTGGGAAGGTGCCTCCGATCATCATATGGATTCACGGGACGGACGCAAGTTACTTGGACTCTTGTCTGCGCAAACTATCTCAGCTAGTGAACAAGCGCCTTGCCTTCCAGTTGGGAAGGTGCTCCCGGTCATTCTATACCAATCTTTTTTGTTGAGAAAGTTTTCTGGCATGCCCCGTTCGAGGTCTTTATCCTCCGAAGAGTTGTTCCTCCGAAGAGGGCTTGTGCCTCCGAAGAGGTCTTTTGCTGTTTGATGCTTGCTCTCCCATTTCTCTTTGTCATCTATTCACATCGGCGATCCCCGTTATCTTTTCCAAATACACTTCTCTTTTAATTGCCAACAATTTCCTTTATCCAAAGAAGTATACTTCATAGTTAAGCGAGTTTGTGGGGGCAGACACAGGCTATTTAACTGGATGCTCGTTCGTACAAACATCCACAATTAGTTAGCAAGGGCCCACTTCCAGCAGAATCACTAACTTTTTGCTTGAAGCACTTCTTTCGTAGGATTTGAGTATGGAAATTTTGAATGGCTTAGCGTTTGCTTGTTGGGTGATGCCAGGGATTGCTTGGTCCTTCGATGGGTATATGGCCTGCATTATTAAATCGACATTTTAGTAATACAATTGACGTATTTTATATATTGAAATAAAACAAAGCAGTCTATAATAGTAAAGAACACAAGATTTATAGTGGTTCGGCCAGGAACTGGGCCTACATCCACTTTATAGTTCTTATTATTCACTTGCACTGGCTTTACAATGGCTTTCAATACAAGAATCATACATTCATCATTCTTTTACAATATTTCATTAAATCTTTTAAGTAAAATATGGGCGCAAATGATTGCTGTTCCAAGCTCTTGGAATTGGGTCTCCTTCGACAGTTACGAGTTTGAATGTGCCATCAAGAAGTTTTTGGCCTATGGCATACGGCCCTTCCCGGTTTGGTCCAAACACGCCTGTAGGTGTCATAATTCTTTTTAATATTAGATCCCCAACTTCAAAGCTGCGTTGGCGAACTTTGGAATTGAAGTGCCTGGCTATTCTTTGCTGATGAGCCGCAATTCTGAGCTCAGCTTCTTCTATTTTTTCATCAAGGAAGTCAAGGGCTTCAAGTTGTAGCTTTTCATTTTCGGCTTGATTGAAATGGATTCTTCTATGTGAAGGGACCTCCATTTCTACCGGAATCATTGCCTCTGATCCGTATGCCAATGAAAATGGAGTGTGCCCCGTCGAAGTTTTATGTGTAGTTCTATATGCCCATAATGCTAGTGGAAGCTTATCAACCCAACCACCTTTCGCTTTTTCCAGCTGCTTTTTGATGCTCGATTTGATAATTTTGTTTACTGCTTCCACTTGCCCGTTTGCCTGCGGATGAGCTACTGCTGAGAAGCTTTTCTGGATCTTGAATTTCTCGCAAAAATCTTGGAACTCTTCACTTTCGAATTGGGTTCCATTATTTGTGATTATCTTTTGAGGCACACCATACCTGCAAATGATATTCTTAGTTACAAAATTTATCATTTTCTTAGAGGTAATAGTAGCTAAGGGTTCAGATTCAGCCCATTTAGTAAAATAATCAATAGCAACAATAGCATTTCTGATTCCGGATTTTGCAGTTGGCAAAGGCCCGATGAGATCTATTCCCCAAATAGAAAATGGCCATGGACTGACCATCTGTGTTATCTCAGTGGAAGGTGCTCTTGGGATTTTTGCAAATCTCTGGCATCGGTCACATTTTCGGGCGTAACTTGCGGCATCACGATTAATATTTGGCCAAAAATACCCATAACGGAGAATTTTCTTTGCTAAAGTTTGACCACCTGAATGATCTCCACACTCTCCTCCATGTACCTCAGTTAGAATTGTCTCAGCTTCTTCCTTGGTCACACATCGGAGTAATGGCATTGAGAATCCCCGCCTATACAATCGACCATCTTGAATTATGTATCTGGATGATTTTCTTAACAACTTCCGCCGTTCTTTTGAGTTTTCTGGTAGAGAACCGTCGTGCAGATATTCCAATATCGGAGTCATACATGATTCTCGCTCTTGTAATATAGTCATGATCCAGTCAATATCCATCTCATCAATGCTTGGAGTTGACAGGACATCCACAGGAACTAATCCCAGTAATTGAGCTTCACCAGTGCTTGCATACTTTGCGAGAGAATCTGCCTTCATGTTCTCTTCCCGGGGTATATGATTTATCGTATAATGGTCAAGGTCCTCGAGAAGCTCCCAAGCTCTTGACAAATAAGCAGGCAGATTTCCCCCTTTAGTCTGAAACTCTTTCTTGACTTGACATACAATAAGTTGTGAATCACTGAAGATCTGCAACATTTTGACATTCAACTCCTTGGCAATTCTCAAACCGGCAATAAGAGCTTCATACCCTGCTTCATTATTTGTCGAAGGGAATTCCAATCTTAAAGCATAGCACAATGATTGCCCTTCAGGGGTTTCTAGCACAACCCCAGCCCCGGAACAGTAATCGTTTCTTGCACCATCAACATACAATTTCCATAGAATTGGGGAATTATCGGTTACTACCTCCTCATTATCACCTTTGTCTGTACATTCTGCGATGAAACCTGCCAAAGCTTGTCCATTGATTGCTCTCCGGGGATGGTAAGTGATGTCATATTGACTGAGTTCAATATTCCACTTCAAAAGGCGACCCGAAGTCTCAGGGTGAAAGAGGACTTGCTTCAATGGCTGATCAGTGAGGACGTTGATTGGATGAGCTTGAAAATATGGCCTCAATTTTCTTGATGCGATCAATAGACAATAGGAAAGCTTCTTCAACTTTGAATAATTCACTTCTGCCCCAGTAAACCTTTTGCTAATATAGACTGGGTGCTAAATTTTGGCGTCTTCTCGCACCAGTGCCGCACTAAGAGTGTGAGCTGAGATCGCCAAGTATACAAAGAGATCTTCACCATCGTCGGGCTTAGAAAGTATCGGAGGAGTTTCCATGTGACGATTTAACTCATCGAAAGCTTTCTGGCATTCTGGAGTCCAGTCAAAGTTTTACCTTCCTTTCTTCAGAGCATCAAAGAATGGAATGCATTATCAGTAGCTTTGGAAATGAATCGACTTAAGGCAGCGACCTTTCCATTGAGACTTTGCAGTTCCTTCTTCGCCTAGGAGCTTTGACTTCTCTTAAGGCAGTGATCTGAGCAGGATTAGCCTCAATGCCCCTAGCACTCACAGTGAAACCCAAGAACTTTCCGGACTCCACCCCAAATGAACACTTCAAAGGATTAAGCTTCATTCCATACTTTCGTAGGACGGCGAACATTTCCGCTAAGTGGTCCATATGGTCTACTGCTTTCTTTGATTTAACCAACATATCGTCAATATAAACTTCCATGGTCTTTCCAATCTGTGGCTTGAACATCGCATTAACAAGCCTTTGGTAAGTTGCCCCTGCATTCTTCAGTCTGAAGGGCATGACTCTATAGCAGTAGAGACCGACATCGGTAATAAAGTTCGTGCCCTCTTGATCTGGCTCATGCATCATGATCTGGTTATATCTGGAGTAAGCATCCATAAAAGATAACAATTCATGTCACGCTGTTCCGTCAAACAACTGGTCAATCCGAGGTAGCGGAAAGCAGTCTTTGGGACAGGCTTTGTTTAAATATGAGAAGTCGATGCACACTCTCCACTTTCCGTTAGCTTTCTTAACCAGTACTAGATTTGAAACCCAATTCGGATAAGTTGATTCTCTAATAAAGTCATTCTCCATGAGCCGATCCACCTCTTCTTTCAATGCTGCTGACCTCTCGGGACCCTGGGTTCTTCTTTTCTGCTTCACAGGTGTAAACTTCGGATCAATATTCAAAGTATGTACTGCAACTTCAGGTGATATTCCACACATATCAGCATGGGTCCAAGCGAATACATCCAGATTTGCTTTCAGGAATGATATCAGAATATTCTGAACTGTCGTACTAAGTTGTGAGCCCACATTCAGCACCTTGTTTGGGTCTTTTGGGTCAACAGGTACTGCTACCGTTACTTCCACCGGCACCACTCGATTCTCCCCTGCACTGGCTTTTATGTGGTCCATTTTTCTTTGTGCCTCGCTACATTCGCCGGTACAGGGTCCGCCCTGTAATTGCTACAAGGTTGATTCTTTGATGCGGACTGGGGATGCCGCATCCTTTCCCCTCTCTCTCTTTCTTGCTTCACGCAATTCTATCAGATAACATTCCCGCCCTGCATTCTTATCCCCTTTAACAACACCAACTCCATTATCTGTGGGGAATTTCATGGTAAGGCACCACGGGGCTAGGATTGCTTTAAAGGCTGCAAGAGTTGGACGGTCTAGGAAGGCGTTGTAAGCAGAAAATTCATCAACAATTACAAAAGTCTGCCTTCGAACGACCTTCTTCTGCCCCTCGCCAAGTTCCACGAACAGGTCAATAGTCCCAACCGGCTGCCTGGGTTCCCCGGTAAAACCAACAATCTTTTGCGATGAAGCTTGAACATCAGCCATTAGGATCTTCATCTGATCAAAAGTCTTCTTGAAAAGAATATTGCAAGAAGCACCACAATCAACAGTACTCTTCTTACAATTGCTGGCCCAATGCCAGCAGAAATAACCAAGGGATCTATGGTAGGGGCTTCAACACCCATAGAATCCCTGACTCTGAAGACAATGTCATCATTAAAAGTTTTCTGCTGCTTCAGAGGTGCAACATCTTCCAACACAAAAACACTTTCCTCTGCTGGCGCAAACTTCAGTGCACGAGCGTACCGTTCCATCTCACCCCAGCTTCTGCCAGTTGGGTGAGGTCCTCCTGTAATCACATTAATAACGGGCCTCTCAGATTCATGATCTGCTGCCTTTTCGCTTGAGCTAGGACGGTGAACAGGAGCCTGTTGTCCTTGAGTCGGCGAAGTTGGGCCATTCTTGTTCCTCCTTACATATTGCTGGAGCTTGTTTTCTTTCAATAGTTCCTCAATCAACTCCTTCAAGTGACGGCACTCATTGGTATCATGCCCGGGTTGGTTGTGGAACCGGCAAAACCTTCCATTTTCTCGGCTTTCTTATTAACCCTTTGCTTAGCTGGTGCGGGGAACTCGACTGTGTCTTTGTTTGCAAAGTAGATGTTTTCCGGGGTATCTGTCAGAGGGGTGAAGTTGAAGGGACGACTTTTCTTTGCATCTCCTTGCTTCCTCTGACCATCATTTCCCCTCTTCTGATTGCCAGACACCTTCCTATTTGGAACAGCATTACTATTTCCAGCCCCTGTCGACACCGCCTTAGCCGGTGCTTGGAGGCTTTCCAGGCGCATGAATTCATCGTCTTTCTTATAAAACTTGTCAAGAGAACTCGATTCTTTCATTTTCAACCACCTCCCGGACTCACTTGTCTTATCAATAGCCTTTATCAGGTACGTCAAAATCATTCTCGGCTCTGTGTTGTCTACTTCAGCCAGAGCTTTATTGAAGCGATTCAAGAAAGCTCTAATGGATTCTCCAGGATTCTGCTCCAAGCTTGATAATGACATTATGTCTTTCGCCTTCGAAGCGTACAATCTGAACTGTTCCTTAAACTTTCAAGTCAAATCAGAAAATTGGTCTATTGACCGGACCGGCTGTTTTGTGAACCAAAGTAGAGCAACTCCTTCTAGGTACACCGGGAAATATCGGCATTTGATCTCATCTGAAGCTCTGGCACCAGTCATGTGCCAATCATACTTGTACAGAAATTCATTAGGGTCACTTATTCCCTTATAAGCCGGTATGGTAAGAGGAACAAACTTCCTAGGAAATTCTGCTTTCAAAATCCTTTCAGTGAATGGAGTCTTGCTCGGAGCAAACCCCCATTCTTTTTCGTCTTCCTCCCTTTGCATACTTTCCTTCATGATTTGTCGGACCATACCTGAGAAATATTCCTCATCATTAAGGGGCTCAGCAGGACAGGCATCGGCCATCTTCTCAGAAGTTTGCCTTGACAGGCGTTCACGGATGGTTGGCTGTTTTCCCGATCCTCCAACTTGGGGAGGTGTGTCTTTAACCGGGCCAGCTGCCCTTTGAGGAACATCTCTTTCTTCCACATCATGAACATTATCAGCAAAGATTGGTTCGTTATTCACCGGTTGACGGTTAGCCCCAAGCAAAGTGTTCAACCTTTCCAACATCAGATTGTTTTGGGCTTCCATCTGCTGATATAGCCCAGAAACCGCAGCATCCAATTCTGCTCGCGTTACTCCAACAGTTGGAGTCGTTTGACTTAAAGGAGGGGAAGTGGCAGTAGTCTCGCGAACATCGTCGAATCTAACAGACTTGCGCTTTCTTCCAGGAGCTATTATTTCTAACAAACTTCTGGTTTTTAAAGAGATCCTTTCCACAAATTTCTGTGAAGCTATGATGACAGTATCCTGAGTTGGGTTCTCAGTGAAAGCACCAAAAATGTTAACGTAAAAATCTGACGCTAACACCCCGGTGCAAGTAAAGCAAGTGTGAAAGCACCACCCGATGATATGGGAATCAGAAATAAGCGGGAGAATATCCGAAAGACAGTAAAAGACACAGTTTTTATAGTGGTTCGGCTAATAGTCAAGTCTACGTCCACTTTATATCTCTTTATTACTGACTCAAGTACAACTTATGCAACTTTCTTCAATTACACCACACTTTAGACTAGTAGTTCAAACTTTGATGGAGAATAATCTTTCGAATCCATCTTGAATGATGTAGATTTTCTCTTGAAGTTTTCCGTAGTGTCCTTGGTGTTTGGAGTGCTTGAAGTGCTATTCGAGTTGAGAAAATGGCAGAGTATCAGCGCTTTGAGAATGAGCCAAAAAAGATCCCCCAAACGTTGGAGCTCACGCTGTATTTATAGGGATTTTCTGGTCATAAGTCGTAGGTCGGAAGCTGCGACTTAAAGTAAGTCGTGGGTCGAAGGTTGCGACCTAAAGTAGGTCGTAGGTCGAAGGTTGCGACCTAAAGGGAACAAGCTATAGCCCATTCTAGCTGCACTTGGCTCCTCCTGAGCGGGTTAGCAGGTTGCACGCGACCTAGGATAGGTCGCTGATCTCTTCTGGGTGAGTGGAGCGACCTAGAAGAGGAACGTCATAAGATGCAGCGACTTATGCAGTAGCCTCGGCCCTGTTTAGGTCGTGTGCGACTTTATGGAGAGACATGCGGTCTTGTACTGCCTTAACCCGTTAGGTCATAGATCGCTGACTCGTTAAGTCGCTGGACCAGTAAGTCGCTTAGCCCATTTAGGTAGTTAGGTCGTAGATTCTTAGGTCGGGGTCACTCTAAATCATTCTATATCTTAGCCCGTGGACCGTTGATCTTCTTGGGTCGCTTGGACCGCTTTACTCTTAGGTCGCAGGGTACTTATTTGTTAGGTTGCTGTGTTTCCTGGCTCGGTCATACGTTAGGTCGTTCTACCGTTCCACCTCTTAAGTCGTTACACCTTTTAGGTCATTAAGTTGTTACACCTTTTAGGTCATTAAGTCGCTTACTTCTCTAAGTCGCTAGGTCATCCTTTCCCGTAAGCCGCTTCATGTGTTAGGTCGCCTACTCACTTAAGTAGTTAAGTCGTCCCATTTTTAGGTCGCTAACTCGCTGGGTCTTTATCTTGTTAACTCGTAGGTCGCTTCGGTCTTTAAGTTGCTAAGTCGTGATGCAGAGCCTTATTCCAGTTGCACCGCTATTGCCTTGGGTCGCTGAGTCGCTTAACATAGGAGTTAATATCAATCATCTCATAAAACTTCACTAAAACACCATAAATGAAACAAGATCTCCTTAATACATATATAGAATTAACAAAAAAGAATAGTACATAGCTCACAACATAGCCATCATTATAAATAACAGTGGAAATTTGAAATATACATTTTACAACAAGTGATATAGATATTTAGAATTATTAGTCTTCGTCATTTTCTTATTTAGACTCGGTCTCGTATGCTATATCGTTTTCTTCTTTACTCTCAAATGCTTCTGTTGAAAAATATGATTCATCATTCAATGACCCTAAATCAATATCATTAGTTATTATTATCTCATTATTTGCCTCAAGATCCGCTTGATATGCTACTTTGTTTGGAATATTATTTCCATCAAACGTAAATCTTGCCTTTGTTTTAAAACAGCTGACCAATCCGCTTTATCTCTTTTTAAGGATGGATAAGGAGCAAAATAAACTTGGAATGCTTGTTTGGCTAATACAAAAGGATCATACTTATGGTAATGCTTTATTTCAATAAGCTTATAATCTTTGTGCACGTTGATTCCAGAACCAAAAACATTGTTGAACCAATTGCATTTGAATAAAAAAATTCTCCAAGTTGTATATAATATGTCAATTCTAAAAACTGCGTTGATACGCCTTAAAAATCTTTTATATGGTCGTCTGGATCATCAGTACCTTTGACAAATACATTGTTGTTGTATGTTAATTTTTTAGCACCATAATCATTGGTGTTGAATTTAAATCCATTGATGAAGAATGTTGGATAAGTCTTAACATTACTTTTTGTTCTGAGCATAAGATATTGTAATCCTTCATCAATAAAAAAGATTTCTTGGATCATAAACATAGTCCGAAAACCATTTAGCAGATTTTTACTGAGATCGCAAGACGTATGTCGTGATTCGTAAATACTGCAAATATATATAATATGTTCCATTATAATTAACACGTAAGCGTACTTGAAATAAATATGAATTTATTATTACCTCATAAATGGTGCAATTTCCGCATAGTTAAAATGAATATATGTGTGTGCTATATGGTAATCTCTATCGCCTAATCGTAATTTTACACATTTTCCAGTAGGTCGGCCATGTTGTCTAAAAATAGATAACATTATTTGAGAAGAATCTTGTTCAACTACTTCATCATTACGAGGAACACTTACAAATGATAAGTTCATATGGTCATTAACGGAAATATTTTCTCCAGTTCGCAGAGAAGTATAGGGATTTCTATTTCAAGTTTACATATACAGTCGACTGTTAACGTGGTCCAACAAAGTTGTTTATAAAATAAACTTGATTCTTTATAACACTCCATACTTTTACAAGCAACAGTTCTTTGAAAACCACGGGTAATAAATATTTCATCATGATATGGCAATCATGACTTTTCATCCCACTCAATTTTGTTTTAAAGTAAACACATCTACGGAGATTAGAACATATCTCATCAGGACATCTTAGTCCTTCCACCAACTTTAGCACGAGTTTTACTTGCTTACTGTCTAGCTCATAGCATGCTTTTGGTTTTTTACTGTCATTGGGCTTCATAAATATGAAGTTCGGTACATTTATAAAAGTGTGTTATATCAAGTCTTAAATTCGGATCGTACTTAGTTTTTTCCTTAACATTCAAAATTGTATAAAACACGTTTTTTCGTTGCGCATAACATTAATATTATGTCGAAGTAAGAGATCTTTGCAATAAGGCTACTCTAAAATATACTTTGTTTGCACCGATTATGAATTTCCAATTTACTTGGAATTTCAATTTATACTCCAGTTTCATGTATCTTTGGTTAGTCGTTTACAATTTTGTATATTTCTCCGTTTGACAAAATCTTTGGTGGTAGTATTCTCTCTTCTCTGTTAGCATTAAAGTTTTTTTATCTCCTCCAAAAGTATGATTGAGATGGAGAAAATGTCGATGACAATCAAACCATGAAATTATTTTTCCACACTGTAGAGAAAATGCTCATGTTTCTTCCATGCAATAAGGACAAGCTAGATGATCGGTTGTATTCCAACCTAAAAGCATTGCATACGTAGGAAAATCACTAATATTCCATAACAAAGAAGCGAACATACAAAAATTCTTTTTTTTTGAAATGTCATATGTTTCAACTCGTTCATGCTATAGTGTTTTCAACTCTTCAATCAATGGTTGTAAATAAATATCGTCCTTGGGCCGGATCATCAGGGCCAGAGATTACAATAGTTAGAAACATATATGGAGTTTTCATACACATCCACGGAGGTAAATTATAAGGAGTAGCGTTAATAGGCCAAGATAAATATTTACTATCAAAATGAGAGAATGACAAAAACTCATCCGTACGTAAACCAAATCTGACATTATGGCTCTCTACAACAGACGCATGATATGTCTTATCAAAATATTTCCATGTTTCTCCATCAGATGGATGTATCAAAGTTTCATCTTCATGTGTTCTCACATTATGCCATCGCATATGACTTGCCATAGCTGAAGATCCGTATAACCTTTGAAGTTTGGGAGTGAAGGGTAAATAATGCATTCTCTTATATGGAACTTCCTTTCCTTTCTTTTTTCTTGGTTTGTATCTTTCCTCATTACATATGTTGCAGTTTCTAAGGTTAATGTCATCTTTCCAATACAACATGCAACCTTTTATTCATGTATCTATCTTTTGGTATAGCAAACCGAAAGCCGACATAAGTGTTTTCATTTTATAATGACTATCGCATATCAGATTATTGGGTGGCATATATTGTTTTGCAGCTTATACAACTGCTATAAATCCAGCTTCTGAAAAGTTTAATTTTGATTTTATAGTGATGTATTCAGCGGTTACTAATAATTCGGTTCTGCTTTTATAACCATCCCACAATGGCCTCTTAACAGCGTCTAATTAGTCATAAATTATTTCACTTCCACATTCGGTTCTTTTTCGGTATTTACATTTTTCATCGTCAACTTGAATGGTAGGGAACATTGATCGTGTTGCATCTTTCACCATATCTTTTATGGGATTCATCATAACATAATCATTCTCTGACACTATAAGATTAGGTATAGGTGCAACAAGTTCTCTATGACAATCTCATAAATAATAATTTGGCGCAAACCAAATGTACTTTAACTGATTTCCAATGCTTCAAATGTTGGCATTTGCTACAAGGGAAATGAAGTTCTTCGTTATTTCGACTATTAGATATAGCGAATCTAATAAATTCGTGTACACCATTGTAGTTCCTTCACCGAACCATTCATACAAGTTCTGACTTCATACATCCAAGTACCGTCGAGAAAATAATCGAACATTGCTCCTAATTTAAAAATATATGTTAGTAATTTTGACAATACCAAATTTTGTCTAAAACAAAATTAAAGCCTTCTGGGAATAAAGACTTCATACGCCGCACTTCTGTCTAATTTCGACAATACTTCACTTCATTTCCCTTTTATGCATAACCTTGCATCCAAAGGGTATATTGTTGCTGTTTTATTTTCTAAAATAAATTAAAGCCTTTTAGGGCTAAAGGCATTAATTTTTTGTTGTTGTATTTGCTAAAATAATATTTAACGCTTCATTTCCTTGTATTTTAAAAATTCGATTTTAGTACAATTTTTGTTTCAAAAATAATTACTATTTAAAATTAAAATTTATTATGTCTTAATTTATGATTTCACTTCACTTCATTTCTTAATTGTATAATTCATTCAATTATCTAAATATTTTATAAACTAAATTTGAAATTTTAAAACATAATTTACAATTCATTTAACTATTTAAATTTTGAACCAAATTTGTAAACTAAAATTTAAAGTTGGCACTAATTTTAATCAATAATTGTTTACTAATTTTTGCGCTTATTTTGATCAATAATTTTATAATATATCTTACAACCCATTTAACTATCTAATAGCATATTAACCAATAATTATATGCTAATTTTTGCGCAAAATATTAATAAACATTATTTTAAACTATACTAAAGATTCACGTAAACTTATCATTAAGCATATTAATCAATAATTATACAATAATTTTTGGATTTTAAATCCACCTTACTTTTTGGTGCGAAAGAATTATACAATAATTATACAATAATTACCTAGAGATTTGGAAAGAACAGAGCCCTAATATTCTTACAAGAATCCTTTCTATGGACTTCCTTCCAAAGGGCAAAGCCCGAACATACACTTCACAACAGGGTGTCCCCACTTATAACATTTACCATAAAATGTTTCAACCCCGTCATCAATCTGGATAACCTTCACGCCTCCCACAGTACGTTTCACAGATTTACTCCTCCTCTGCCTCTCGAAACAAATCCTACTAATGTGCCCCGTCTTCTTACAATGATAACAGATAGTCGACTCATTGACCGGTTCCATTGGTTTACGCTTCGCCTTCCTTGCTTCAGGGCAATGATTTAGGAAATGTCCTTTCTTATGACACTTAAAACACAAGATCTCCGAGTGAAACCGTTGGAATGTACCCTTCAGTCCATCCCTTGTTTTATTGCACTTGGCTGCGCAATGTCCCTTACTAAAACATCTGAAGCAGGTGACATTATCATAAGGTCCCGGTTCAGCCCTTTCCTTAACCTGTTTCTCATATTCTTGAATTGCTTCTTCTCGATCCTTATGTGCAGCTGCTCTTTGCTCTCTGCGCCTAACTTTCCATTCTTCACTCTTAGTCATCTATCTCAAGGACTGAATTCTAGAGGGACTTCCTAATTTATAAATTAGACATAATTAGAAGAATTCAACTTTTACTCTTATATATATATATATATATTAATTTAATTACCAAGTTGTGCCTTATGTTTCAGCACCTTTGGGTTTTTAATTCCAAATAAATTTCAAATAACTTCTTATTTCAAAATAAGATTACTTTCAGAAATATTCTGAAGAATATTATTTATCATTCCCTTTATCAATTTGAAAACAAATTTCAAATGTTTTTTTTATCTTAGGATTCTAACTTCATAATTGAAAACCCCACTTCAATTTACAAGTCATACTTATCTAAAAGTTTACTTCCTTAACACATTCCATTTTGCTTTTTCATTATTAGGGAACAAACATCCCAGTATTTGATACAATAACCATTTTATTTTATTTTAGTTTGAAACCAAATTTAATTCTAATTCTCCTTATATGAATTGATTCATTCTATTCAATTCCTATTTGGATATATATATACCACTTAAATTCTTATTTAATTTCAAATCCAACAACCAATTATTGCTGTATATATAAACATATAAAAATCCTTTACCTTTAAAACCATTATATAAAAATAACAAGTACGCTCTCATACACACACACACACACGCACGTACACACACACACACACTCAACTCATTTTTAGGGTACTACTTACCCTATCCTTAATGAGTACACCCACCAGAGCCAAGGTTTTCGCTTAACCTAGCTCTGATACCAATTGTAACGACCCAAAATTTTCGATTCCGAAAATTCCAGATAGTTAGGAAAAGAAGAAAAGAGAAAGAAGAAGAAACAAAAACAAGTCACAGAAACCTCACATTTGCAGCGGATCAAAATATAATATCACATAAATAACAGTTTTATAAAGAAGAACTAAGTCCGTCAATTTACGTTTTATTACATCAGAGTTACAATATTTCACAATAACTGGACATATCCAAATCAACATATCTCAAATAAACAAAATATATCACAGCGGAAACACTCCATACGTTCCTGTCATCTAGCTCGTCTCCTGAGCTCTAGAAAGTCCTTACCTGAAAATCTGCAATACTCAGTCTGACCCGAGCATTACATCAAAGTAACACCCAGGTCAGGCTGGAAACCAGCATGAGTAAATGTAACGAACGGGATTTTCGACTCATGAAAGTCGACATTAATACGTCCACTGCATCAACTGCCGAGCAATCGAAGGCCGAAAAACCGTACTATTAGGGTTTAAGAAGAAGAGGTAGAAGATAGAAGAAGAAAGAAAAAGCAACAGAAACAATATCAGAATGTCACAATCGCAGCGGAACAACATATAATAGATAAATGGATATCTTTAAAACAAAGAACTATATCAGTTATTACATTACATCACATTATCAGAGTTTACAGCAACAAACAACAGAAAAGAAATACAATATACTAGTTGATATGCCATGCCATCCAGCTTGCTCCCAGAGCTCCACAGCTACTTCTGAATTCCAGAATGACCTGATAACCTGACTCTAGACTGCCCGTGTGGAAATTGGTGGGCACCCAGAGTTTAGGAAGGAAACAATAAACTCCATGTCAGTCACGGGACTAGTGTGAGAACTTAAACAGTTTATTTTTCTTAAAACAAATAAAGAAATATTTTGAATTAGATCCGCAATGCTTTTTAGAAAATTAGACTACCATAAGGCCTCCCGCACACACACACAATGCAAACGCCGAATCGGAGGAGATTTCTCCTTATGATAGTCAAACATGCTTGATACGCAAATTTTCTTTGATATTACTACTATAAGTGCAAGGTGTAGGAAAACATTTCGAAAGTATAACATAAATCTTAGCCAACATAGACATTCCGAACTATGCCTAATATAGCTACCATCTAAACAGTGGGGCGCCACCATAAGTAAATGGCAGGTTCTACAACTACAACCGTACAATTCTCGTATTGTTTCTTTGGATTTTCCAACAAATGGTTAGGCCAAGGAACTACCCGTTGCCACATGGGTACGCCTCTGGAAAGACTCCCCGAGAACCTAACCGGATCTTTGCCAAAACAAGGCCGGGTTACCCTAGCTGGGTAACTACTGACATGATTATGCCATCCCCCGGTCGTAACCGACCTAAATCCCGGGATTCACCAACAACCATAAAATAATAAGATTGCAGCAACAACATAGGTTAAGTATCTGGGTTCCATACCATGATACCACCTCTATCCAGAAGGAATGACATACACTAATGGGGCGCTATCCCCTTATAACCTTGCTGCATCTTTCATGTTTTGACCATTTACAGGGTGTAAGGTCCAACGAAGTCTCGTCCACAAAGCTATGCTTTTCATAAAAGCCATGCTTTGATCAACAGATGATCAGCAGCACTCAGCATGCCACGTTACCAAATTGGGAATATATCACTAGTAACCATCAACTATATAACCTCTGTGCTCGTACATCTCAGAGAAGGGTGTTAAGCTAAAAGAATAAATTCTCCGCCACCAACAGAAATATATTTGATAGAAACCAGCTTTACATCTCAAATTGTAACGTTAGACACACATCCATACAAGTCTGTTCCGGGATCTAACGAAACCGAAGGCACTTCCAAAGAAGCCCTTGCAATTCGGATATTCACTAATCACGACCGGACCTCCCATCACAAAGGGTGATAAAATTTCTATATCGAAGATCAGCCGATGTAGAGTCATTCGATGGTAATCCTTCCGTTTTCGAAAATATCTGGTCTTCAACACCGGTCTTCAAATGCTATCCATTACGACATATCACTATTCGGAATGGGATTTATGACCCAAAGGTCCTATCCCGGTTAAACCGAATAAGGAGCGCTTATTTTAAAAATAAGCGTAGCATTCAAATTCAAGCAAATCACAACAAATCCCATTTAAAGGTAACTATTGATAGTCGATTATTTAACTATCAATAGATATGAACAACACCATCAGATTCCAAATAATTTCCCAAATTATTTATTTTCCAAAAATATCTTTAAAAGATATAAAATTTTCCACACTTCAAAAATAAATCAATGTTTATTTTAAAACAAATTTCCCTTTCCTTTATAAATTCCATATGAATTTAAATTTCCAAATATCTATTAGTATACGATTCTCAAATCGATTTCAAATATTCACTTTCAATTTATCTTTAAAAGATATCATCTCAAAACATTTCACTTCATATTGCAAAACATTTCCATACTTATTTAATAATAAGTAATTCACAAATCTATTTATTTTCACTACTTAGAAAATATTCAGTATACTTAAATCACAATTAAGTATATATTTTATTCTTTAAGGAAAATATTCTCTTAAACACATTTATTTGGGTCAAAACGAATGTTGCGTAAAACATCGTTACGATAACCCAAAATCACTAGTATAGGGATTAGAATTTAAGATAGATATATAAATTCCAATACTATACAAAAACATTTCCTTTCGAAAATCATTTACTATAACAATAGTGTTATAGTCAACCATTTCCTTATTTCGCGAAACGTCTATTTCAACAATGAATGCTAAAATCTATGGTTTCGATACTTAACACATTTTAAAAACAACTTCAAATCGTTTTAATTCTATTTAAAATATCACTTCCCCAAAAAATTTCTTTAATATATTATTCACTGTCCAAAATCGTGAATATACTTCGTTAACCAAATTAAACACTTCTACATATTTAATTTAAAGGATTATCCACTGTCCAAAATCGTGAATATAAATCGTTTCGCAATTCAACACTTCTACATATTTAATTTAAAGGATTATCCACTGTCCAAAATCGTGAATATAAATCGTTTACCCAATTCAACACTTCTACATATTTAATTTAAAGGATTATCCACTATCCAAAATCGTGAATATATTTCCTTTAATAAGCTTTCATATTTACTTATCAAATTCAATCAATCTTGAATTTATAAATCAATGTTTATAAATTCACATTTATATATTATAAAAACTTCAAGTTATAAAATCACTGTATTTACAAATTCTGTTATATCTTATTTAGTTGCCAAATCCAAATTATAAGTAAATTTACTTATAAATCTTTTATTTTACAAAATCTATTCATTTTATAATTTATAAAGCTATAAATTTCATTTACTTACGAAATCCATTTATATTTCATTTTAACACTTACAAAAACTCGTTTTATAAATCCAATATTTTAATTTATAAATATCAATTTTATACATCTTTTATATAAACCGTTTATAATAATTCAAAAATCCCAATTTAAACCATCTTACAAATAAATGACCTACTTATTTAAAAAATCACA
Source organism: Allium cepa (assembly GCA_030765085.1). NCBI lineage: Eukaryota > Viridiplantae > Streptophyta > Magnoliopsida > Asparagales > Amaryllidaceae > Allium > Allium cepa. The sequence continues at coordinate 1,014,101,320 of CM060943.1, read as the reverse complement.
TTTCGGTTATATTTCACAAAAATCATAATTTTTATAACATAAAAATTATAACGTTTATTTATTTAAAATGAATCAATTTCAAAATTCAATAAAATGTATACTTTCAAAAATCCCTTTAAAACCCCTTTTAAATTTGAAAATCATCATTTTGAAAATCCTTTTAGTTTTCCAAAATAGGCCCAATGCTGCAACAACACTAAATATAACAATCACGGCATCCAAACATCATATATCAATATGATAACAGATTATATCATAAATATCTGTAAATAAATCAATACTTTTGAGGAATCCAGTTGGATTCCTCCAACCTGTTTCTCTGCATCCACAGATGTTAGTAAAATACCAATCCCGTTTCAATACGGGATATCGCAGTACATGGGTTTATATAAATATTATCCGCTATTATGCGGCGCAATAGGGTCTCATCCGCTAAATAATGCGGGAAAATCAACTCCAAATACATATATAATACCAGTTCCACTTCAATGTGAAATATCGCGGTATATGTGTTTAATAAATAACATCCGCTTAATATACGGCGTATATGGTCTATTTAAATACAACAAATAGCAATTTATCATTCAATCACACAATCAAGCAATTTTAAATCTAACTATTTAAAATTTAAATTGAAACAATATCGATTGAGTGAGAAGTTCTCACCTTGTTTCCAATAGCGGTTGTAGTGTTTTATTTCGAATAAAATTAAACGCGCGATTAAAATTTCACTAGCTCAAATCAACTCCAATCCAGCTCCATCGCGTAGTGTTCGCGAATACTAACCCAACGCAATTTGTTTCGTCAAATTCCGACCTCGTATGAACAAGTTATGACGTTACAAAGTTTGAACGAATTTATATAATATAATTATTTACATTATCTTTTATATTTTACCCTTAATCAAATCTGGCCGCACATTCCTAAACGCAAATCATGGCCGTTGCTTCCCTTTTCTCCCCCAACTCAGTAAACACGCGACCGAACCCAACGCACGCCGTCTCCATCAAATTTTCGCAATCAAATCGAGCACCTCTACAACGATCAAGCTCCTCCATTTCGTGCGCCATCACAAGCTTCACCCACAACCTGAACCACATGCGACTCGGTCGCGTATATGCTTCGAAATCCGAGCTCGAACACACGACTTTCATCCTCAAATTGCCGATGATCCGTAGCTTGATTTTCGATCTCCACTGTTGAGATTGAAGATCTCGTAACGCTCTAGAAGTTTGTAGTTGATGCTTTCTTGAATTAACTTGTGCATTGGAAGATAATTGAAGAAGAAAATTGGAAATTTTCGGACATTAATCGTTTCTAGCGGCTAGGGTTTATAGAATTAGGGTTTGTGCAAATTAAAGAAAATAGGGGCCTTATATAGAAAATTTCCGAAACACTATTCACCCGAAATTTTTTCGAACTCCAAACGAAGCGTGCCGGCTGATGTTTCTAGGGTTTAACCGACGTTCCGGACACAATGGAATGTGTTTCGGAAGCTAATTCGATCATATGTGCGAGTTACGGAAATAAACGATCAAATTTAAATTAAATCGGTTAAACTAATTTCTATGCGTTTTGGCTTTCCCCAGACAAACGGTAAATCCGATTGACACGAAATTTGAAATCTTGCAATAATTTAACATTACAGATCCGATGAAACTGGTTTCATCAAAATCTGAAACTGTTTGAAAAATGGCTATTTTTACTCGTCAATTAAATATTAAAATATTCGATTGCCACAAATTAAAAAGTTCTATAACATCATTCTAACTCCAATATGATTTAATACAACTTTACAAATCAATTCTAATAACTTTAAACCCAATTTCCAATTATTTCTGCAATTTCAAATATTAAATTATCGATTTAATTATCCGATTAAGTCCAGATATTCAAAATAAAATTAATCCGACTTACAAATTTTACTTTTGCATATTTAAAAATCAATTAAACCATTCCATTCCAGTATATTGTTTCACATATCAATCTATAAAGGATCGAAGTGGTTTCGGGAACTTACTAGTACCCGACTCCGGTCTCTTCGAACCCAATGTCATCTTATCTCAAGTTATCCAAATGAAAAATCAATTCAAATTTAAAATATATGATGTTACTTTTTATCACAGCAAATCCTCATTCATAAATAACCACATTTATCACCGACTACTCAAACAAATCATATCACAAAACATTTCATATCAGAGATATCAATCAATTTAAGGTATTTCACAACAGGATTTATCACTTCTAAAATTAATTAAATTTTCTCTAATTAAATTAATTACAAACCTTTAATCCCTTGGATTACCTTTACTTAATATTAATCAATTTATTTAATCACCTTTTAATTTTCAATCTTAATTAATCATCCTTGATAAATTATCCTTTAATTGCAACAAGTAATTAATTCTTAATTAATTTCACAAATTAATTAGCCTTCACTCGTCATATTAAATAATCCCTTAATTAATTAATAAAAATAATTATCTTAAATTAATTCCATTAATTAATCATTTGATAATTCTTAATTAATGACCTTTCATTAATTATATTCATTAACCAATACTTTAATTACTTCTCTAAGTAATTAACTTTAATTAATCATTTATAATTAATTAATTCTTAATTACAAATTAATTAATTTCTAATTTCATAATAATTTCTAAATCTTAACTTAATTAATCTTTAATTACCTGATAAATTAGTCCCTAATCATTAATTAATAATCTAAAATTATCTAATTAATGTTACTTAATTGCAAATTAATTTAACCTTAATTTATTAATTAAAGCTTTAATAACTTAATTAATTCAAATCATAAATTAATTAACTTATTAATTTGACCATTTGATCACCTTAAAATTTTAATGAATTGCAAATCATTAATTAACTTTAAGATAAAAAATCTTTTTCGATAATGATTTAATTATCATTTCAAACCATATTTGAAAACATTTTAACTTTCAAATTCTATTTCAAACTAAAGATTTGAAATAACTACTAATTTAACTTTAATGAATTAAACCAAGTTAAAACTCTTTTAAAATCAAATGTTAAAGAACAATTATCATATAAAGAAATTTATATGAGTTTTTAAACCAAATTCATTTTAAATTTAAAACAATTTAAAATATACTTTAACCCTTTATAGTTGTTTAAGTATTTAAATTTTACAAAACTTTCTTTAATTTCAAATTAGGATACAAAAATAGATTTGAATCCCTATTTCAAATTTAAATTTTAAACTTTGTTTAAAATCAGGTTTTCAAAATTTAAATTCCGTTACACTCAACAGACAGGTTTATTAAAAACTCTCAACGGACGGGTTTATTAAAAACTGTAATGAAAACAAACTACCTGAGCAACCCAAAATTTGCTTCGAGTCCAAACCTAAATTTCTTCGAGCAAAACACAGAAATTACTCGAGAAAACTCGAGTCTTCCCACCTCTTCAACCCAGCATACATCAGAAATCAAAAATGCATGGTGCACATGCACCGTGGTCTGGTCAACTCCGGCCATCCGCGATGGCTTCACCACGTCGGCAACCATCACCGCAGCAACCCACGATCATCAGATCGTCATCATGACCTCGAAATCCAAATCGAGGCTCAAACCCAAACCTGAAAAAAAATAGGAACCAACTCCTCAAACCTGGCAACGCCTTGCCCAAGCATCTCCGACCACCAGATCGACCGAGACTTCATCCACGCCTTCGACAACCCCCACGCTTCCACCTCCCTGAGTTTCGGTTAACTCGATGCAACAGAGAAGTCGAACCAAATCCAAACCCGGCTATGCCAAAAACTAGGTTTACATATTAAAATCCAACACCGCCGCTTCCACGATCAACTGAACACCCATCAAATATTTTACTTGATTCTCCGATCACTCTTCCACCTCCAGGAAGAATCACAACACCCCAAATCAACTGGGTCGCCAGGAGTTACTCAAACTCAATTTTCTGGTCAAACCAAATTCATACCCAAATCTCTTTACTAAAAATCGTGATCTTAGTTTCAAAAATCAAGTTTTAGTTTAAGTATTTGATTTATATCCCTGAATTCATCAATCATGATAATTAAATTTTGACTTATTTTAAAGTTGCTCTATTGTTTTTATTTTCCATAGGAAATACAAATTTATTTTAACTTAGACAAATTTTTAAACTAAATTCTATGGTATAACAACCATATTTTGTTCAAGACATAAGTCTTAACAAAGATTGGATCATGAGTAAATGGTATTTGAGTTGATCTATAGCCTGGAACCAAAATCAGATAAAATTCCAAACACATAGCAATGCACACACCCATATGTTCATATACACACACAAATGGATTTACTCAAAAATATACTCACCAAACAACTTATTTCAAAGATTAGCATGCCATAGAATCTTATACTTAAACATTTAAATAGTGATGTTATTCACAGGCATTTCGAACATAATCAGAGGAAACCATGTTGGAATACTCACATGTAACAAGAGTTTGAACAAAGAGCAACTTTGGTTGTTGTTTTTTTTTAAAAAAAACTATAGCTTTGATCTTCCTTTAGATATGCTTGTGTATTTGATGAAGTTGTTGAATGATGTTTATTTTTTTGTTTTTTGGTTTGCTAAGTTTCTTTGTGAACGAACTAGAACAAAAGAGATATACATATATATAGAAAACAGGTTTGTATAGGGTAGGCTTCTTGCTGGAACATTCTCTTTTTTTTTATTTGATCAGATTTTCTTCTTATTCTTGCCTCCTTCTTTGACCGGACTAGATTTTGTTTCAGAACTGAAATGATTTTAACACACTTCGAATGACCTTGTTTTTGAGCTGAGATGATAGAATTAAATGTATGTGTTTCTTTCTTGTTTACAACATATCCATCTGAACCTTGTATGTAGATATTTATTTCTTTGTTCTCTTTTTTTCTTCTTGCCTTGCATAATTCACATACATACAAAATTATCTAGTTTTGTTTTATCTTCATGCACACACATATGAATTCCCATAGATTATATATTTCTAGAATTATCTTATGATTCCATATAACCATAGATGTTATTTTTATATACCTATTTCTTTTAAGCTTAACTATTAAACATTTATATATATTAATATATTTTATACTTATATTCAATATTGATAAGATTAATTTTATTTTAAGCATTATTATTATTAGATGACATCCATATATATACTTATACCAAATATTAATAAGGCAGAGCCTTTAATTTAATTGAATAAGATAGATTTTATTGTAAAATATTTTTGAAAGATTTTATTTTAAATTTTCAAATCATAATTTCTTTCACAATCCACACACACACATATATATATAATAACTGGTAAATGTCCAAAGTCTTATCTGTTTTTAAAATGATAGGCTTGTATTTTATTTAATTGGATTAAATACTTATTAAAATAATATTGCCAAAATCCCTGGTCGTCACAACTATCGAGTGAATCGTTCCATAATTATCCAATAACTATTAGTATGTAACCCCTAGGTGCCCCCAGCAGTCATGAGTAATACACTGCCCAACATTTGGAGAGCGTTACATACTCTAGTCTTAACGGATACATCGATATCCAGTCTCGATGCATCTTGACTAGGGATATTTAAAATGGTATATTTTTGTTGTTGTGATAATGTTAGAACACTTTGTAACTACTATCATAAAATATACCATTTATGGATTTTTCTGTTAAATATACTTTTAATTATGTTAATTAATTAATTAATATGATCACATTATATCAAGTATATAATAGTTTGAAAATACATTTTATTTCGAACAAGATTGGACAATGAGTTAGATATATGTAACAAATTACATAATTGGCCCTAGGGCATACCCCTAACTCTATCAATCTCCCACTCTCTTAGGGTCAGCTGTGGAATCCAATTCCAACTTTTCCAATCAATTCTCAAAACTAATTAGGTAAGTCCCTTAGTGAATGGGCATGCTATTATGTTTTAATTAGCTACATTGTCGATTAACTCTCTCTAACACTGATAAAATGTCTTTATCATACAGAATGATTCGAAGTATGTCTTTCGACTTCTAGTGAGCTTCAACTTCTATCATGACCAGTTTCATGACATTGTTATTTGATAACAATATTATGGGATTCTAAACATTTGGAATCACCTTTGGCTCAATTATAAATTTGTGCATTTATATTTATATACATTGGTTTATTGTAGTGCTATTCAAGTTAATATTCCCAACATTTCGTTGAATCGACTGCAATCACTTTTATTTTGAAACATTTTCAAATTAAAGATTTTAACTTAAATTTTATCATTGACATGTTATATTCAATATCACTTATAAAAGTTTATGTCTAAATTTTCCATCGTAACGAGTTCGTTATTGCTATAAACAATTCTCTGGTATTTCATAAATACGCGAGAACACCTCAAACAACCATTTAGTGATACCAGTTTGGATTTTATATTTGCTCCATGTATCAAATACATAAACATAGCACAATATCATACACAACATAACCTGTATGATAATTCCTATTTCTAATGCATAAGGAATCTAACTTACATGTTTTCCTTTTAATAGGGTGCTCTTGTATATCGTTTTGGGACAATCACTATATCTGTTATACTCACCATTAAAAACATCATTTACAATACAAGATTGAGTATTAAAACAACTAAAGTTGATTTTAATACAAGCATATTGTTAAAATCAACAACGTGTTATTTATTTGTAGTTAAGAAATACCAATATACATTTTAACGTTCTTTCTTGTGAATACATGCTTCCTCTACACTTTGATTAAAAACCAAACTATTTTATATTTCTATCAAAATACTTATTCAATCTTGATTCTTATAAAATGATACATTCGTATCATTTCTTGGATCATATCCAACGACTCACAAATCCAATATCGCTCTCACTGACTTCGGGGCATTTTTGGTTAATATGTGTAAACGTTTTACTCTAAATCATTATTTAGAATTTTCTGTTTCAATACATAAGTACCATACACTAAGTCTTATTGAGCGATAATTTTGTGAGTAAATCTGAATTAACTTGAGCATGTCGAATACCGAATCTGTTATATGCTAATTTCAACAATTGTAATTTACGATATTATTTTATTAACATTGCTTATTTAATTCCAACCACATTAGTCTTTCCGATAAAGACATAATCTCGGCTGATGGATCACATCTCTTTGGTCACGACAACCAAAATCATATTTGGATGGCATACATGGAATTCTTTCAGATCTGTGTATCGTACCATATAGAGTCAACAATCTTAATGGCTTACTTGAACAACCGAGGGTGATGTATATTTTTGACATTAATAAGAAACTCATAGTTTCTTTTCGATGTACTAGAATACTGATAAGACATTCAAATGTTATGTGTTCATTTAGATTAGTTAATTTCATCTCATATAATCAGTTTATCTATGGATCGAATCCAATTCCTTTTAACTACCAAAAATTTCTCAAAGAAATTCCTTCATAATGAAGTTGATATATCTTCAAACAATAATATTTCTTAGTGCAAACAAAATAGGGATTTACAAACTCTTTATGAACCTTTTTACTTATAAAAGTGATTTAGTTAACAAAAATTACGTTCAAAACATAAATATGTCATTTGATGATAGTCCTTTCTAAAAAAATTTGGAGATTCATACAAGATCTCTCATGAGCAATTATTACATGCAATCTTTTGACTCACACAACCTGCCAACTCCTTGGCCTAGGAGATGTTGGGATTTCTTAAAAACCATTATCTTGTATGATTTTGTAAACAGTTGTTCGGATAAAATAATATCAACCTTGTGCACTAATCTTAAGTCCATGACCTTATAGAAAGAAGCTAACTCAACTTCACTCACAATTAATCGTAAATTGTCCAACAATGTCTTATTACTCCTTATTGATGCATCATTATGTATCACATGGAGAAGTGATTTTGAGATTGAATCTATATTCATTTTTAGGTACATTTGGAACTCTTTCCAATATACTCACTTATTTGACCAAATCAAATCATTTTATTCTATTACATGTTATTTTATTTACTTTTCTTTTATATTCTATTATTTTATCATAAACTTACTAAATGTGTATCTAACACATATGTTCATGTTGGTAATAATCATCGATGAATATAACAAAGTATGTGGAACCCTTTGGTATTAATAGACTTGTGATTGCATACATCACTATGTATTAATTCAAAGAGTTCATCAACTCTTATGATGCTCTCACTGAATGGGTGCAGAGCCATTAATTGTTTGAGATATAATTAACTTGTACTATATGATTCATAATCAACCGTAAATAATATTCCAAAACTATGACTTAGTCTATAATTCCAAAACAACCGTAAATAATATTAGATACATATGTGTAACGACCCAGAATTTTTGGCCACTAGATTTTGAACATTTAATTCATTTTAAATGTTGAATGTGAATTTTAATTCATTTTCGAATAAAAAGATTTTGATTAAATTAATAGAATTAGTTAAATTTCAAATACGAGAATTTAATTGAAATTTGAATATTAATAATTTAATATTAGAATTGGGACAATTGGTGGTTCTGGGTGTAGATAGGTATAAAAATAGATTCTAAAATTTATTTTAAGTCTACTTGGATTTGAATTATAATATAGGACTGTTAGATAGAATTAAAAGTCGATAGTTTGAATTTGGAATTTTATATTAATTTAATAATGGAATTTAACAATATAATAATGCAAATAATCAGATTTTTGTTCGAAATGAATCAGAATGATTTCTATTGTGAATATAAATTTTATATGAGTTATAATAGAGTGAATAAAATTTTAAAAGTGAAATTTTAAATGATTTCAACGATTTTGAAAATCGCTCGAATTAATCGACGAGTTGAAATAGCCTTCTGGGGGCACAATCCCAGAATTCGACGAAACTAGTTCCATTAGATCCGTAATAGTTAATTATTATCGAATTTCAAATTTCGTAGCGTTTGGATTTACCGTTTGCTCGTATGGGTGAGAAACGAATTGAAATTAAAATCGATAATTTAATATTTTAAATCGATTTAAAAAGCTATCTTCCACATATTATCAAATTAGCCTCCGAAACACGTTCCATTGTGTTCGGAAGGTAAAACCTTATAAACGCCTGTCGGCATGCGTTGTTTGGAGATCGCTTGAAAATGTTGTTTAAATGTGAATTTAATATTAAAATAATATATAAAACGTATATATAAACTCGTTTTTGCAGTAAACCCAAATTCCCTTTGCTAGCCGCCAAGAAAATAAATCAATGGCCGAAAATAGGTCGCCTTCCACCTCAAATCTACCACATCCATCGAGTTTTAACAAATTTCCCCAACATGAAGATCGTAGAGCTTGGCGAGAGTTTTCCATCTATATGGACGTAATCGTCGATGGTGGAGTGTAGAGGCCGGAAGCATGGTGCATTTTTCATGCAGTTCGTATGATTTTGTGATCATATGGTAGCGCCGAGCTTCGCCCTATCTAGGCTGAAGGAGGAGGTGGGGATGGCGCACGCCCTGGTGTTGGTGGATTGAGTTCATCGGCGACGATGGATGCGCTAGGGTCGGTCAAAATTCGAAGGTATGGGTTCTTGAAACCCTGGGATGCGCGATGGAAGGAGCAACTTTAAGCGGCCTTGATCGTTTTTTCGAATGAACGGACTGATCTTGTTTTATTTTAAAAAAAGAAAATTATTGTTCGATTTTACATATGCAAACTTTAAAAATTAATATCTCATGCATGCCTTATCAGAATTCGACGAAACTGGCGACGCCGTAATCGCAGCGACGCGATCTACGCTGCAATCTAGATTTGGAGACGACCGGAGTTAGTGGAATTTTGGGTTAAATCGACTGCTGTCGATTTAATTCAAAATTAAAACGCTCATTGAAATTCAAGGTGAGTTAATCTCACTCACATCTGAATATCAGTAATTTAAATAGCTAATATTTAAATGTTTGATTGGTTGTTTAGTTGAATATGATAATTATTATCAAATTGAATCAATTTTTATTTGTTGTGCTAATATCTGTGGATGCAGGGAAACAGGTTGGAGGGATCCAACTGGATTCCTTACAAATAGAAATTTATTTATATTCTGTGATATATCTCATTTATATTCTGTGATAAATTGATTTAGATCTTGTTATGTTGTGTTCTATTCATATACTGTGATAGATTAAATTGAAATTTTAATTGTATTATGCTATGATTGGGTGAATACAACCTGGGAATTAAAAGAAGAATAAATAAATTTGGTTTAAAGGAAATAAAAGAAATTCTTGAGTAAAGGATTTAAAAGGAATTAAATTCAAGAAATTGGTTGGTAATTGAAGTGTTTGAAATTGTGATTCTAAAGGGAAATGTGAGTTGTTTAAATAATAGCGGTATTCAATTATTTTTAAGGATGGGAAATGTGCTTTCTCCTGTAAATTTTAGTATGTTTTTAAAAAAAGCTTTCAAAATATAAATTTGTAGTTTAAATATGTTTAGAATATTTTAGAAGGGAATATTATTTTAAATTGTTTAAAGTGTGAGTAAATATTTATTTAAGTTATTATGGTAATTAATTATTTTAAAAAGTAAAGTAGTATTAAGTTCTCAAAAGCAAAATATAATATAAATGTCTAATTTAATAACTTTATTTTTAAAAGTTAAATTTTACTTAAAGTATTTAGGAAACCTCTATATATTTCCTTAAGTATTATTTTCAATTAAATAATTTCTAGAAGCTTTATTTTAAATATTTTAAACATATGTTTGAAAGTGATTTCCAGGAAATAGCAATGTGTTTAAAAATAAAAGGAGCTATTTTTAAAGTATGGAAAGGAATTTACGGGATGAACATAAAATTGAATTGGGGTAAATCGTGTAGGATTTATTAAAAGAATTCTTTGGATTGTCCTAAATTGGAAGTGTATTTCCCTGAAAAGCGAAGTACGTTTTAAAGCAGATTTTTGAAAAAAGTTAGAAGTTTTGAAGTTATATTAAAGATTGGTTTCAACAAATTATTTAAGTTGTAAGAATTTTAAAAGTAAACATTTATCAAATTAGTTATAGAAGTAATTATTTGTAAAGGAGTAAGCAGTATTATGTTTTAAAGAAAATTATTAATATTTATACATTATAAAATGGTTTTATTTTAAAGATAATTAGTTAAAGTTTTATTTGAAACTTGTATAAGATTTCATAGCTTTATTTAAAATTTAGTATGACTTAACTTTATTTTAAAGAAAATAGTTTATATTTTATAAAGCAATTTGATTCGAAATATTTTTAAAAGGTATATATATTTTAAACTAGGTATGCAAGTAGATTTAATATAAATGTTTTATTGTATTTTCAAGAATAAAGAATTTAAATTATTTTAAATCTTAAGGATTGGTGCTTGGATGTTTCAAGGGAAGTAACAATTTGGGGGATTTATTCCATGAGAAGAGTTGGGTTTGAAAACTGTTTAAAAAGGACTTGAAAATGGAAACGTATCTGGCAAAGATATTTTTGAGGAAAATAAATAATGTGGGAAATTATTTATTGTGTGATGGATGTTTGTGAATGTTAATTGATAGTTAAATCACCGACTATCAGTATTGGCCAATGTGTTGATCGTTTCGAAGAGACCGGGATCGAGTTTGCTATATTACAGCATGATAGGGGGTTCTCGCTTTGCGTTAGGTGGCGAACGGTAGACTCTTACCCCTACATGTCCCAGGGGGTAGTATAAGTCCTTTTGGGGTTGGTTGTGAGTCGAGAGGATGGCCGTAAAAGCAAACCCGAGGTACCAATGTGAGCCACGGCAGGGCTGGGATGGTTGAAAAGCCTACCATTCGAGTGAGCCGCTACCGATGTTTGAAAAGCCTAGGTTGTCATACTTGGTATCAGAGCTTAGGTTGGCGACAACCTAGGCTTTAGTAGGAAAATTACTCATTAGATATAGAGTCAATAATACTCTATAATGAGTTGAGTGTAATAATAGATATGAGAGCGTACTTGTTAGTGCATATAAAATTGTTTTTATACCGTGTTGACTTATCGGTTGAGTGTTTATGAATTCTTGTCGGTACGGAAAGTGCAACTGTACCGATAGGGGTTTCTAAACTCTTAAACAAGATAAACCGACGTAGTATTGTTTTAAAGAGGGTAAATGAAATAATTTTACCCAAAATTATATTTTGATATAAAAGGCATAATTTTCTGAAATTATTATATATATTTTTGATTGTTTGGATGTCGATATCTTAATCAAGTAAGAATCTAAAATTTAAAATGGTAATAACCAAATAGAATTCTATGATTATGAATTATACAAAAGAAGAATAACTAAATTTGAATTTAACCAGAATATATATCCCGAAAATTTTGGAAAGGATTTTAATGTAGTGAAAACAAAAGTTTGGAAATTTAAAATCTTGGGAATGTTTGAAATATTTTCCAAAGTATTTGAAGGCAATATTGGAATATTATTCTGGGTAATATGTTTGAATGGAAACTGTTTGGGAATGAATTTTGGGAAATAAAGAAGCACTGAACTCACTTTAGTCGTTGGAAAAAAATCCCGATGATGATGGCCACATCATCAGAATTCATTTTTGAGTTTCTAAAGTGATGGATTTCTTCCAAAGTAATTGGGTATGATATATGTTTAGATTTGTTTGATGTACAAAGTGGTTTTAGAAATTTCAAAAGGGGGAAATTGTTTTGGTACAACCAAGTTGTTTTGGAAATCCGGAGATTTGACTGATATACCAAATAGGTATGTGTTGATTATTATTTTAAAATGGTTTTGAAATAAAATCGGGTAATTGAATTCTGGGAATTCTATTTAAATAAGATGTAAAGTTAAAATGAATCAACTATTGAATTTATTAAATAAAGTTGATATTAATAAGAAGTAAATGAAAATTTTAATCCTGGAGTTAAAATTTAACTTGAGTAAATGGAAGTGAATAGAAAATTTGAATTTAACTTGGGATAAGCTAAATAAATTGGACTTAGAATCAAATTGATGTGGGTTTAATCGAAATGTAAAATGACTTTGTAATTGTGGGTCATTGTGTAATGAATTGTACCCATAAGCTATTAAGTGTTATACTTATAATCTGAAATTGTGGATTTAAAATTTGCAAAGAATTAAATTGAAAGAAAATTTGTATCCTTAAGAATTCAGTGATATATATATAAAAAAATTGGAATTGTGATTATAAGATGTAAATGGATTAAAATGAGTAATATAAGCTTTTAAATAAATGAGTTGGTGAACTTAAGATTAGGAAATGAAAATTTTAAAACCAAGATAAAATGGTTGGTATTTTATGGGAAATTCAAAATTTAAATTGAATGGACAAATAAAATTGGATCGAATTGTATTTAACTTCAATTAAATAGAATTGAAATGGATTTGGATTTAATTAAAATCAAAATTCAATTGTGTTATGAATAAAAATGAATAGAATTAACTTCTTATTTAAGATAGTAAAAGAAATGGTAAGAATTTAAATTGGCCGAATAAATTTGGTTAAACTTGAATTAAATTTGGGAAAAAGAATTGAATTAAATGGAATTTAAGTTAAGTAAGAATGATATTGAGTGAATTAAATTCTCATCCAACTAAATTCAAAAAGGATTGTTTAGAAATGTATTTAGTGTAAGCTAAATTAAATGGAAATTGTATTGGATTGAAAAAAATATTTAAAAATGGACATGGTCCAAAATGCAAGTAAAATTCGGTTTGGGTATAAGATAATTGAAAATGGTCATATTATTAATAAAATTCAGAATGAATCGAGGAGATGAATTAAAATTTAAAATGGATTGAATAAATAAACAAATTGAGTTAAAATTTGTAAATGAATTAGAATTTGATTGGATGAAAAACAATTTAAAATAAAATAAAATTAATATAAGAAGAAATGGAAATATTATGAAATTAAAAGAACTTAAGCAAATTGAAAAATAATTGTGGTCGAGCTTTATAAGGGGTCTTGAATGAAATTTGTTTAGATAATAAAATTGAAATGCAAGTGAAATGGTTTTAATTAAATATTGTGATAAAATAAGAATGTATGAGTTGTAAATAATACAGAATGGGATGATATTAATTCAAACGCAAGTTGAATGATGAACTTGAAGTGAGAATAAGGATTTGATTTAAAAATTGCAAGGAAATAAGAAAATTTGGGATTGTGAAAATTCTGAATGAAATAAAATTAATATAAATCTAAGTTGGAATAAATTTTAAATGGTTATTGTAACGACCCAGAATTTCTCTCATTTGAAATTCGCATATTTAATTGATTTTAAATATTAACAAGTAAAATTTGTAAGTCGAATAAATTTATTTCGAATATCTGGATTTAATTGGATAATTAAATCGATAATTCAATATTGAAAATTACTGAAATAATTGGAAATTGGGTCTAATGTGATTAAAATGATTTATAAAGTTGTATTAAATCATATTGGAGTTAGAATGATGTTATCGAACTTTTAAAATTGAAATTAAAGTTAATTTGTGAAAATTGAATATTTTAATATTTGATTGGCGAGTTAAAATAGCCATTTTTCAAATTGTCTCGGATTTCGACGAAACTAGTTTCATCGGATCTGTAATGTCATATTATTATATGGTTTCAAATTTCGTATCAATCCGATTTACGGTTTGTCCGGGGCAAGTTAAAACGCGTAGAAATCGGTTTGAGTGAATTTTAAATTTAAATAGTCAATTCAAAAACTTATCTTTCAAATTTGATCGAACTGGCTCCCGACATATATTCCATTGCGTTCGGAATAGGGATAAACATTATAAATGCCAGGCGGCATGCTTCGTTTGGAGTTCGGAAAATTTTCGAGTGAATAGTGTCGCGAGAATTTTCTATAAAAATCCTCAAAGTTTCATATTTTCATTAAAAACCCTGGCTAGGGTTTATGGCCGCCAATTTCACTTTCAATGGCCTAAATTAGCTTCTCTTCTCCCCCTCAAAATCTTCAAATCTGAAAGCAATTACAACAAACCCCAACTACAAACTTGTAGAGAACGTTGAGTACTTCGTGTTCAGCGGTCATGATCGTTTTTAGTGCTTTGGTTCATCGGCAATCTGCGTTCAAAGGTCCAACGTTTCGACACGTTTTTCGAGCACCACAAGTGACCGAGCTTCGTGATATTTGGACCATGGGAGGATCTAGGGGTGGCGCACGTATTGAAAGTGTTTGATCATCTACTCGACATCGATGGAAGGTCGCGTGCATTAGGGTTTTGGCGGCTTCTATGGGTTCGGTCGTGCATATTATGCTAAAGGGAAGAAGACGTATTTCACGGCCGTGATCTGCTTGAGGAAAACGAACGGCCCAGATTGCAGAAGGTTTAAAATAAAAAGAAAATATCAATTGTTTTATATTATAAATTCGTACGAACTTTAAAAGTGCATAACTTGTTCATACGAGGTCGAAAAATGACGAAACGAGTTGCGTTGGCTTCGTCTTGACGAATACTACGCGATGGAGCTGAATTGGAGTTGATTGGAGCTAGTGATAATTTTGGGTAAAATTAAACGCGCGTTTTATTTTATTCGAAATAAAATGCTGAAAACTGTATTTGAAACAAGGTGAGAACTTCTCACTCAATCTAATCTGTTTCGATTTAAATTTTAAATAGTTTGATTTAAAATTGCTTGATTGTGTGATTGAATGATAAATTGTTATCTATTGTATTGAAATAGACCATATACGTCGTACATTAAGCGGATGTTATTTATTAAACACATATACCGTGATATTCCATCTTGAAGTGGAATTGGTATTATATATGTACTTGGAGTTGATTTTCCCACATTATATAGCGGATGAGACCCTATTGTGCCGCATAATAGCGAATAATATTTTATGAAGCCATGTATCGCGATATTCCGTCATGAAACGGCATTGGTATTGTGCTAACATCTATGGATGCTGGAAAACAGGTTGGAGGGATCCAACTGAATTCCTCAACCGTATTGATTTATTTACAGAGATTGTGATATATTCTTTTATCACATGATATATGATGTTTTGGAAGCCGTGATTGTTTTATTAGTGTTGTTGCAGCATTGGGCCTACTTTTGAAGTTTTAAAAATGTTAAGGTAACGATTTCGAATTTTAAAAAGGATTTTAAAGTGATTTATGAAAATATACGTTTTATTGAATTTTAGAATTGATTCATTTTAAATAAATAAACGTTATAATTTTAATGTTATAAAATTTATGATTTTTGAAAATATGGAGTAAATGAATTTTATAAAATAGTTTAAATTGAGATTTTTTTTGAATTATTATAAACGGCTTATATAAAAGATTTATAAAATTTATATTTTATGAATTAAAACATTGGAATTATAAAAAAAAATTATAAGTGTTAAAATGAAGTTATAGATTGTGAATGAAAATTTATAAGTGAATGAAATTTATAGATTTATGAATTGTGAAGCTATAAAATGAATAGATTTTGTAAAATAAAAGATTTATAAGAAATTAACTTATAAATTGGATTTTGGCATTTAAATGAGATATAAATAGAATTTGTTAATTAAGGGATTTTATAAGTTGTAGTTTTTATAAAATATATATGAATGTGAATTTATAAACGTTGTTTTGTAAATCCGAAACCCATTGAATTGATAAGTAAAAATGAAAGCTTATTAAAGGAGATATATCCACGATTTTGGATAGTGAATAATATATTAAAGAAATGTTTTAGGAAGTGATCTTTTAAATATAATTTAAAACGATTTGAAGTTGTTTTAAAATGTGTTAAGGATCGAAAGCATAGATTTCAACATTTACTATTGAAATAGACATTTTCGAGAAATAAGGAAATGGTGAACTATAAAGCTGTTGTTATAGTAAATGATTTTCAAAAGGAAAAGCTTTATATGGTATTGGGATTTATATATCTATCTTAATTTCGAATCCCTATACTAGTGATTTTGGGTTGTCGTAACGATGTTTTACGCAACATTCGTTTTTGACTCAAAAAAATGTGTTTAAGAGAATGTTTTCCTTAAAGAATGAAATATATACTTAATTGTGATTTAAGTATATTGAATATTTTAAAATAAATGGATTTGTGAATTACTTATTGTTAAATAAGTATTTGCAAATGTTTTCCAATATAGAAATTGGAATGGGCTGGAGAATGTATCTTTTTAAAGATAAATTGAAGTGAATATCTGGCAAGTTATTTAATTTATGGAAGATTAATAAAAAAAGGGCCTAGTGATTGTTATGGTGCTGGATATTTGATTGTTGGCCTTGATAGTTAAAGAACCGACTATCAATATTTACCTTTAAATGGGTATTTGTGTGATTTGCTTGAATTTGAATGCTACACTTATTTTTAAAATAAGCGCTCGTTATTCGGTTTAGCCGGGAGAGGACCTTTGGGTCATAAATCCCATTCCGAATAGTGATATGTCATAATGGATAGCATTTGAAGGCTGGTGTTGAAGACTGGATATTTTTGAAAAACGGAAGGATTACCGTCGAATGACTCTGCATCGGCTGATCTCCGATATAGAGATTTTATCACCCTTTGTGATGGGAAGTCCGGTCGTGATTGGTGAATATCCGGATTGCAAGGGCTTCTTTGGAAGTGCCTTCAGTTCCGTTCGATCCCGAAACGGACTTGTATGGATGTGTGTCTGACGTTACAATTTGAGATGTAAAGCTGGTTTCTATCAAATATATTTCTGTTGGTGGTGGAGAATTTATTCTCTTAGCTTAACACCCTTCTCTGAGACATACGAGCTTAGAGGTTATGTAGTTGATGGTCACTAGTGATACATTCCCAATTTGGTAATGTGGCATACGAAGTGCTGCTGAGTATTTATTGATCAAAGCGTGGCTTTTATGAAAAGCGTAGCTTTGTGGGCGAGACTTCGTCAGACCTCACACCCCGAAAATGGTCAAAACAGGAAAGATGCAGCGAGGTTATTAGGGGATAGCGCACCCATAGTGTATGTCATTTCCTTCGGATAGAAGTGGTATTATGGTATGGAGCCCTAATACTTAACCTATGCTGTTGCTGCAAACTTATTATTTAGTGGTTGTTGGTGAATCCCAGGATTAGGTCGGTTACGATCGGGGGATGGCATATTCGTGTCAGTTGTTACCCAGCTAGGGGTAACCCGTCCTTGTGTTGGCAAAGATCCGGTTAGGTTCTAGGGGCGTCTTTCCAGAGGCGTACCCATGTGGCAATGGAAAGTTCCTTGGCCTGACCATTTGTTGGAAATCCAAACTCCAATGCGCACCTTGTACGGTTTTAGTTGTAGAACCTTCCATTTACTTATGGTGGTCACCACTGTTTAGATGGTAGCTATAGTAGGCATAGTTCGGAATGTTTATGTTGGCTAAGATTTATATCATACTTTCGAAATGTTTTCCTACACTTTGCACTTATAGTAATAATATCAAAGAAAATTTCCCGTATCAAGCATCTTTGACTATCATAAGGAGAAATCTCCTCCGACTCTGCGTTTGCATTGTGTATGTGTGCGGGAGGCCTAATGGTAGTCTCATTTTTTAAAAAGCATTGCGAATCTAATTTAAAATAATTCTTTACTTGTATTTTTTAAAGATAAACTGTTTTAAGTTCTCACACCAGTCACATGACTGACCTGGAGTTTATTGTTCTCTTTCAAAACTCTAGGTTCCCACCAATTTTAACATGGGCAGTCTAAAGTCAGGTTATCAGGTCATTCTAGAATTCAGGAGTTGCTGTGGAGATCAGGAGCAATCTGGATGGCATGGCGTATCAACTAGTAGTATTTCTTTTCTGTTGTTTGTTGTTGTAAACTCTGTTAATGTAATGATAATGTGATGTAATGTAATAACTGATATAGTTCTTTGTTTTAAAGAGATTCATTTATCTATTATATGTTGTTCCGCTACGATTGTGAGATTCAGATATTGTTTATGTTGCTTTTTTTCTTTCTTCTTCTATCTTCTACTTCTTCTTTAACCTAACGGTACATTTTTCTGGCCTTCAATTACTCGGCAGTTGATACAGTGGACGTATTAATGTCGACTTTCGAGAGTCGAAAATCGCAATCTTTACATTTGGTATCAGAGCATATGGTTAAGCGACAACCTTAGCTTTGTTGGGAATTACTCATTAGAGATAGAGTCAGCAGTACCCTAGAATGAGTTTGAGTGTAATGATAGCAATGAGCGCGTATTTGTTAGTCAATATATAATTGTTTTATATTGTGATGATTGGTTTGTGGAGTGGTATATGGATTCTGGTCGGTATAGTCTATACAACTTTATCGATAGGAATCTCTAAACACTTGTACAAAATAATTCGATACGATATTGTTTTAAAATAGGGTAAATGAAATAATTTTACCCAAAACTATTTTCGTAGATAAAGGAAATAATCTTTGTAAATTATTATAGTATATGGTTGCTTGATTGTTAGGAAGTGATAATATTATTATCATTTGAGTAGGAAATTGAAATCGTAACTCCAAAGTTAAGAAATAAATTCACATACAAATGGAATTTAAGAATATGAATTGTAAATGTGATTTATAATTTGAATGGTTTTGAAAAGAATTTGAAAATTTTGGAGATTTGGAAAGTTTAAATCCCTTTTGATTTTGAAAATGAATTTCAAAGGTTTTGGAAAAGTGTTTTGAAGGGATGAAAGCTCTAAACTCTTTTTGGTCGCTGGAAAATAATTCCGATGATGATCGCGACATCATCGGTGTTCATTTTCGAGTTTCCAAGAGAAGTATTACTGCCAAATTATTTTAAATGAAAGTTGTTTGCAAAACTGGTTTGGATTTTTGAATTCAAAAGATAATTTGAATTGATTTCAAAGATGATTTTTGAAATGTTGAAAAGACTCTGGAATCCTATTTAAAACATTATGGCAATAATAAATGAGTTGATAACTTATACAATTTGAATTTTGATAGAATAAATTTAACTTAAAGGATGAGTTAAATTAAAGTAAGTATAAGTGAATCAATTAAATAAAGTGAATTTAAAGAAAGTATAAGGAGGCTAAGTGAAATGATTACTTAAAGAAAATTTATTAAGTTAAAAATAAATTTGGGGTAGTAACAAATGAATTAGAAGTGAGTTTGAATTATGAAAATAAAATTGTGAATGGATAAATAAATTTACAATTGCAAGTAAATGAAATTGAAATTGAATGTTGAATGAAGTTGATTTTGGTATTGAAGTAAATTAATAAAGAGAAGTGAAGAATATGAACTTGAGTTAGGTAATGAAATTCAATTTTATATGGTAAAATGAATTAGCAATTGAATTAATAAATGGATTGAATGTTAATCAATCAAATGCAAATGAATTGATATAGAATAATGAATGTAAGTGTTAATTCATTGAAGCTAATTTAAAGTGTTAAACCAAACTGAATGTGAATTTAATAATTTGGTTATGATTTGGTTGTTATATGATTGTTAGTTGATTGTATATAATTCATTAAGTGTTAATGAAGTTGAATTGACAAAATTGGAAGCTATGAAATTTGATTTGAATGTGGAAGTGAACTAACTTGAATGTAAATAAGTAAATATAAACTAATTGATATGAATAAATGAATGTTAGTAAAGTCCAATGTTAATGAATCAAATGTGATTAAGTAAAAAAACCAATTTATTGAATATTAATGAGAAGTGAATGTATATTGATTTGATGATTGGAATTGTTGTTGGATGATAGTTGTTTAATGGTTGCATTTATTGCTTTTGTTGCATTTGCTATATTGGCACATGCAGTTGTTGCTTCTGGTATATGTTGTATATCGATATTATTTTCTATATGGATGTTTCTCATTATAGTTGAGTGTTAGTAGGTGTGGACTGCGCTTGCTTCGCTTTTGGAGCTCGCTTTCACGCTATATTAGCCGTATATGATCGCTAATCATATATAAGGTACATATCTCGGATTACATATCGTACTTTTACACTTTTTTCCCTACGGGACGCCTCATACTTGATGAGATGTATATTTGTGATATATATATTGCCATTTTTTTTCGGATCGAGCTGCGCAAAGGAGACAATGGCGAACTTTTCTGAAAATTTAAGGCATTAGAATATTTTTGAGAAAGCTGAAATTTTTTGAAAAGATAACTAAGTATTATTTGAAAACTTAGTAAAGTTATTGTAAGAAGTTTAACTATGGGTTTTAGAAAATTTAAACACTCAAATGAATTTGAAATTTAATTTGAACAAATGGTTTTTAAAAGTTAATGGATTTCAAGACTTTTCTTTTTTGGTAATTTCGAGGACGAAATTCTTTTAAAGGGGGAAGTTTGTAATGATCCAGAATTTCTGTCATTTGAAATTCATATATTTAATTGATTTTAAATACTAGCAAGTAAAATTTGTAAGTTGAATAAATTTATTTCGAATATCTGGATTTAATTGGATAATTAAATCGATAATTTAATATTGGAAATTACTAAAATAATTGGAAATTGGGTCTAATGTGATTAAAATGATTTATAAAGTTGTATTAAATCATATTGGAGTTAGAATGATGTTATCGAACTTTTAAAATTGAATTTAAAGTTAATTTGTGAAAATTGAATATTTTAATATTTAATTGACGAGTTAAAATAGCCATTTTTCAAACAGTCTCAGATTTCGACGAAACTAGATACACCGAATCCGTAATTTTATATTATTGTATGGTTTAAAATTTCGTGCCAATCGGGTTTACGGTTTGTCCGGGGCAAGCTAAAACGCGTAGAAATCGGTTTGAGTGAATTTTAAATTTAAATAGTCGATTCAAAAACTTATCTTCCAAATTTGATCGAATTGGCTACCGATATATATTCCATTGTGTTCGGAATAGGGGTAAAACATTATAAATGCTAGGCGGCACGCTTCATCTGGAGTTCGAAAATTTTTCGGGTGAATAGTGTCGCGAGAATTTTCTATAAAAGGCCCCAAAGTTTCATATTTTCATTAAAAACCCAAGCTAGGGTTTGTGGCCGCCAGTTTCTCTTTCAATGGCCGAAATTAGCTTATCTTCTCCCCTTAAAATCTTCAAATCTGTAAGCAATTACAACAAACCCCCAACTACAAACTTGTAGAGAACGTTGAGTACTTCGTGTTCAATGGTCACGATCATTTTTAGAGCTTTGGTTCATCGGTAATCTGCGTTCAAAGGTCCAACGTTTTGACACGTTTTTGAGCACCACAAGGGACCAAGCTTCGTGATATTTGGGCCGTGGGAGGAGCTAGGGTTGGCGCGCATATTGGAAGTGTTTGATCATCTACTCGACGTCGATAGAAGGTCGCGTGCATTAGGGTTTTGACGGCTTCTATGGGTTCGGTCGCGCGTGTTATGCTACAGGGAAGAAGATGTATTTCACGGCCGTGATCTTCTTGAGGAAAACGAACGGCCCAGATTGCAAAAGGTTTAAAATAAAAAGAAAATATAAATTGTTTTATATTATAAATTCGTACGAACTTTAAAAATGCATAACTTGTTCATACGGGGTCGAAAAATGACGAAACGAGTTGCGTTGGCTTTGTCTTGACGAATACTACGCGATGGAGCTGGATTGGAGTTGATTGGAGCTAGTGATAATTTTGGGTAAAATTAAACGCGCGTTTAATTTTATTCGAAATAAAATGCTGAAAACTGTATTTGAAACAAGGTGAGAACTTCTCACACAATCGAATCTGTTTCGATTTAAATTTTAAATAGTTTGATTTAAAATTGCTTGATTGTGTGATTGAATGATAAATTGTTATCTATTGTATTGAAATAGACCCTATACGCCGTATATTAAGCGGATGTTGTTTATTAAACACACATACCGCGATATTCCGTCTTGAAGTGGAATTGGTATTATATATGTACTTGGAGTTGGTTTTCCCATATTATATAGCGGATGAGACCCTATTGCGCCGCATAATAGCGGATAATATTTTATGAACCCACGTACCACGATATTCCGTCTTGAAACGGGATTGGTATTGTGCTAACATCCGTGGATGCAGAAAAACAGGTTGGAGGGATCCAACTGGATTCCTCAACAGTATTGATTTATTTACAGAGATTGTGATATATTCTATTATCATATGATATATGATGTTTTGGAAGCCTTGATTGTTTTATTTAGTGCTGGTGCAGTATTGGACCTATTTTTGAAGTTTTAAAAATGTTAGTGTAACGATTTCGAATTTTAAAAAGGATTTTTAAGTATTTTTGAAAATATACGTTTTATTGAATTTTAGAATTGATTCATTTTAAATAAATAAACGTTATAATTTTAACGTTATAAAATTTATGATTTTTGAAAATATGGAGTTAATGAATTTTATAAATAGTTTAAATTGAGATTTTTTTTGAATTATTATAAACGGTTTATATAAAAGATTTATAAAATTTATATTTTATAAATTAAAATATTGGAATTATAAAACAAGTTTTTATAAGTGTTAAAATGAAGTATAAATGGATTTCATAAGTGAATGAAATTTATAGATTTATAAATTATGAAGTTATAAAATGAATAGATTCTGTAAAATAAAAGATTTATAAGAAATTAACTTATAAATTGGATTTTGGCATTTAAATGAGATATAAAAAGAATTTGTTAATTAAGGGATTTTATAAGTTGTAGTTTTTATGAAATATATATATATGAATGTGAATTTATAAACGTTGTTTTATAAATCCGAAACCAATTGAATTGATAAGTAAATATGAAAGCTTATTAAAGGAGATATATCCACGATTTTGGATAGTGAATAATATATTAAAGAAATGTTTTAGGAAGTGATCTTTTAAATAGAATTTAAAACGATTTGAAGTTTTTTTAAAATGTGTTAAGGATCAAAACCATAGGTTTCAACATTTATTGTTGAAATAGACGTTTTCGAGAAATAAGGAAATGGTGGACTATAACACTGTGGTTATAGTAAATGATTTTCGAAAGGAAAAGTTTTATATAGTATTGGGATTTATATATCTATCTTAATTTCGAATCCCTATACTAGTGATTTTGGGTTGTCGTAACGATGTTTTACGCAACATTCGTTTTTGACTCAAATAAATGTGTTTAAGAGAATGTTTTCCTTAAAGAATGAAATATAAACTTAATTGTGATTTAAGTATATTGAATATTTTGTAATTATTGAAAATTAATGGATTTGTGAATTACTTATTGTTAAATAAGTATTTGGAAATGTTTTCCAATATAGAAATTGAAATGGGTTGGAGAATGTATCTTTTTAAAGATAAATTGAAGTGAATATCTGGCAAGTTATTTAATTTATTGAAGATTAATAAAAAAGGGCCTAGTGATTGTTATGGTGCTGGATATTTGATTGTTGGCCTTGATAGTTAAAGAACCGACTATCAATATTTACCTTTAAATGGGTATTTTTGTGATTTGCTTGAATTTGAATGCTAAGCGCTCGTTATTCGGTTTAGCCGGGAGAGGACCTTTGGGTCATAAATCCCATTCCGAATAGTGATATGTCGTAATGGATAGCATTTGAAGACTGGTGTTGAAGCCCGAATATTGTTGAAAACGGAAGGATTACCGTCGAATGACTCTGCATCGGCTGATCTCCGATATAGAGATTTTATCACCCTTTGTGATAGGAAGTCCGGTCGTCATTAATGAATATCCGGATCGCAAAGGATTCTTTGGAAGTGCCTTCGGTTCCGTTGAATCCCGAAACGGACTTGTATGGATGTGTGTCTGACGTTACAATTTGAGATGTAAAGCTGGTTTCTATCAAATATATTTCTGTTGGTGGCAGAGAATTTATTCTCTTAGCTTAACACCCTTCTCTGAGACGTACGAGCTCAGAGGTTATGTAGTTGATGGTTACTAATGATACATTCCCAATTTGGTAATGTGGCATACGAAGTGCTGCTGAGCATTTGTTGATCAAATCGTGGCTTTTATGAAAAGCGTAGCTTTGTGGGCGAGACTTCGTCGGACCTCACACCAATGGTCAAAACAGGAAAGATGCAGCAAGGTTATTAGGGGATAGCGCCCCCTTAGTGTATGTCATTTCCTTCTGGATAGAGGTGGTATTATGGTATGGAGCCCTGATACTTAACCTATGTTGTTACTGCAAACTTATTAGTTTGTGGTCGTTGGTGAATCCTGGGATTTAGGTCGGTTATGACCGGGGGATGGCATATTCGTGTCAGTTGTTACTAGCTAGGGGTAACCTGGTCTTGTGTTGGCAGAGATCCGGTTAGGTTCTCGGGGCGTCTTTCCAGAGGCGTACCCATGTGGCAATGGGAAGTTCCTTGGCTTACCATTTGTTGGAAATCCAAACTACAATACGCACCTTGTACGATTTTAGTTGTAGAACCTGCCATTTACTTATGATGGTCACCACTGTTTAGATGATAGCTATAGTAGGCATAGTTCGGAATGTCTATGTTGGCTAAGATTTATATCATACTTTTGAAATGTTTTCCTACACTTTGCACTTATAGTAATAATATCAAAGAAAATTTCTCGTATCAAGCATCTTTGACTATCATAAGGAGAAATCTCCTCCGATTCCACGTTTGCATTGTTTGTGTGCGGGAGGCCTTATGGTAGTCTCATTTTCTAAAAAGCATTGCGAATATAATTTGAAATAATTCTTTATTTGTTTTTTTAAAGATAAACTGTTTTACGTTCTCACACCAGTCCTATGACTGACCTGGAGTTTATTGTTCTCTTCCTAAACTCTGGGTGCCCACCAATTTTAACACGAGCAGTCTAGAGTCAGGTTATCAGGTCATTCTGGAATTCAAGAGTTGATGTAGAGATCAGGTGCAAGCTGGATGGCATGGCGTATCAACTAGTATATAGTATTTCTTTTCCGTTGTTTGTTGTTGTAAACTTTGTTAATGTAATGATAATGTGATGTAATGTAATAACTGATATATTTCTTTGTTTTAAAGATATTTATTTATCTATTATATGTTGTTCCCCTGCGATTGTGAGATTCTGATATTGTTTATGTTGCTTTTTTTCTTTCTTCTTCTATCTTCTACCTCTTCTTTAACCCTAACAGTACGTTTTTCCGGCCTTCGATTACTCGGCAGTTGATGCAGTGGGCGTATTAATGTCGACTTTCGAGAGTCGAAAATCGCAATCTTTACAGTTATAGCTTAAGTGATTGTTCTTGCATGGATAACTTTAAATTTGCATAGAAATTGGTCGATTGTTGTAAACGGAAGTGGATTGATTTGAAGAAGTAAATAAAGTTGGTTTGACTCAATTGGAATAAATGTAATATAATTAAGTGTTTTGAATAAAAATGAAAGTAGGTCATAAAAGAAATGCAAAGGTATCAAATTAAAACTAAGAAGTTGATTGTGAATCAATGTGGAATTGGATTGGAATAAATTGATGTAAGTAAAGCATATGTTAATCATATTGAAGAAAGAGTGATTTGGTTATAGTAAATCTGAATCTAAATAGTAAAATTGAATGTAAATCATTCAAGTGAAATAAAATGAAGTTGGATTTGATAGAAAATTAAAATGGTGATTGAAATCTTTGGATTGCTGATAAAACATGGTTCACATGTTAAATTTATGAAGTTTATTTGTTTAAACCATGTAATTGATGTATTTATCTAGTTTAATGAATAGAATGTTAATAAATTCTCATATTATTGAAGACTGATGTGTTTGTTTGAGTAAGCACAGGTACGGGAGGTAGTAAATAGAGATGGAGCGCATATATGCAATATTATTTAGCCTCTTGCTTAAAAATGCTAATAAAAGTTACGCCTACGCAATAAAAATAGGAAATATGAACTGTTTTTGGTTTTCCGTCCATGTAGGTCGATGTATATATATTTATATCTATTGTGATATTGCAAAAGCTCCTCCGTACAAGGGAGACTCTGCCAAAAAAATTCTGAAAT
The DNA here is from genome assembly GCA_030765085.1 of Allium cepa. NCBI lineage: Eukaryota > Viridiplantae > Streptophyta > Magnoliopsida > Asparagales > Amaryllidaceae > Allium > Allium cepa. The sequence continues at coordinate 1,014,074,367 of CM060943.1, read as the reverse complement.
TTTGGAAGTTAGAAAATTTTTGAAATTTTTGAAACGTTTCGTTAATGACAAATTGATTTCAAATTAAAAATTAAAATAAAAGGATTTTGGAATAGGAATCGAAACTAGCAGTTTTAATTTGACACTAAAGAATTTAGGCAAAGTGAAATTGAGATTTTCACTAAGTGAGTTTTGCTATTGGGTTTGGAGCATTCTTTCTACCTTAGCAAATTTCGGGGACGAAATTTTTATAAAGGGGAAGGAATGTAACGACCCAGAATTTTTGGTTGCTAGATTTTGAACATTTAATTCATTTCAAATGTTGAATGTGAATTTTAATTCGTTTTCGAATAAAAAGATTTTGGTTAAATTAATAGAACTGGTTAAATTTCAAATACGGAAATTTAATTGAAATTTGAATATTAATAATTTAATATTAGAATTGGGATAATTGGTGGTTCTGGGTGTAGATAGGTATAAAAATAGATTCTAAAATTTATTTTAAGTCTATTTGGATTTGAATTATAATATTGGACTGTTAGATAGAATTAAAAGTTGATAGGTTGAATTTGGAATTTTATATAATTTAATAATGGAATTTAACAATATAATAATGCAAATAATCAGATTTTGGTTCGAAATGAATCAGAATGATTTTTAATGTGAATATAAATTTTATACGAGTTATAATAGAGTTAATAAAATTTTAAAAGTGAAATTTTAAATGATTTCGACAATTTTGAAAATCGCTCGAATTAATCAACGAGTTGAAATAGCCTTTCGGGGGCACAGTCCCGGAATTCAACAAAACTAATTCCATTGGATCCGTAATAGTTAATTATTATCAGATTTCATATATCGTAGCGTTTGGATTTACCATTGGCTTGTATTGTGAGAAACGCGTTGAAATTAAAATCGATAATTTAATATTTTAAATCGATTTAAAAAGCTATCTTCCACATATGATCAAATTGGCCTCCAAAACATGTTCCATTATGTTCGGAATGCGGGTAAAACCTTATAAACGCCTGTCGGCATGCGTTGTTTGGAGATCGTTTGAAAATGTTGTTTAAATGTGAATTTAATTTTAAAATAATATATAAAACGTATATATAAACTCGTTTTCGCAGTAAACCCTAATTCCCTTTGCTAGCCGCCATGAAAATAAATCAATGACCGAAAATAGGTCGCCTTCCACCTCAAATCTACCACCATCCATCGAGTTTTAGTAAATTTCCCCAACATGAAGATCGTAGAGCTTGGCGAGAGCTTTCAATCTATATGGATGTAATCGTCGATGGTGGAGTGTAGAGGCCGGAAGCGTGGTGCGTTTGTCGTGCAGTTCGTATGATTTTGTGATCATATGGCAGCGCCGAGCTTCGCCATATCTAGGCCGAAGGAGGAGGTGGGGATGGCGCACGCCCTGGTGTTGGTGGATTGAGTTCGTCGACGACGATGGAGGAGCTAGGTTCAGTCAAAATTCGAAGGTATGGGTTCTGGAAACCCTGGGATGTGCGATGGAAGAAGCAACTTTAAGTGGCCTTGATTGTTTTTTCAAATGAACGGTTTGATCTTGTTTTATTTTAAAAAAAGAAAATTATTGTTCGATTTTACATATGCAAACTTTAAAAATTAATATCTCATGCATGCATTATCAGAATTCGACGAAACTGGCGACGCTGGAATTGCAGCGACGCGATCTACGCTGCAATCTAGATTTGGAGACGATCGAATTTAGAAAATTTTAGGTTAAATCGATCACGGTTGATTTAATTCAAAATTTAAACGCTCGTGGAAATTCAAGGTGAGTTAATCTCACTCACTTCTGGATACCAGTAATTTAAATAGCTAATATTTAAATGTTTGATTGGTTGTTTAGCTGAATATGATAATTATTATCAAATTGAATTGATATTTATTTGTTGTGCTAATATCTGTAGATGCAGGGAAACAGGTTGGAGGGATCCAACTAGATTCCTCACAAATAGAAATTTATTTATATTTTGTGATATATCTCATTTATATTCTGTAATAAATTGATTTAGATCTTGTTATGGTGTGTTCTATTTATATACTGTGATAAATTAAATTGAAATTTAAATTGTATTGTGCTATGATTGGGTGAATACAACCTAGGAATTCAAATATAAATAAATAAATTGGGTTTAAAGGAAATAAAAGAAATTCTTAAGTAAAGGATTTAATAGGGATTAAATTCAAGAAATTGGTTGGTAATTGAATCGTTTGAAATTGTGATTCTAAAGGGAAATGTGAGTTGTTTAAATAATCGCGGTATTTAATTATTTTTAAGGATGGGAAGTATGCTTTCTTCTGGAAACTTTAGTATGTTTTTAAGAAAAGCTTTCAAAATATAAATTTGCAGTTTAAATATGTTTAGAATATTTTAGAAGGGAATATTATTTTAAATTGTTTAAAGTGTAAGTAAATATTTATTTAAGTTATTATGGTAATTAATTATTTTAGAAAGTAAAGTAGTATTAAGTTCTCAAAAGCAAATTATAATATAAATATCTGATTTAATAACTTTATTTTTATAAGTTAAATTTTACTTAAAGTACTTAGGAAACCTCTATATATTTCCTTAAGTATTATTTTCAATTAAATAATTTCTAGAAGCTTTATTTTAAATATTTTAAACATATATTTGAAAGTGATTTCCAGGAAATAGCAATGTGTTTAAAAATAAAAGGAGCTATTTTTAAAGTATGGAAAGGAATTTACGGGATGAACATAAAATTGAATTGGGGTAAATCGTGTAGGATTTATTAAAAGAACTCTTTGGATTATCCTAAATTGAAAGTGTATTTCCCTGAAAAGCCAAGTAAGTTTTAAAGCAGATTTTTGAAAAAAGTTAGAAGTTTTGAAGTTATATTAAAGAATGGTTTCAACAAATTATTTAAGTTGTAAGAATTTTAAAAGTAAACATTTATCAAATTAGTTATTGAAGTAATTATTTTTAAAGGGGTAAGCAGTATTATGTTTTAAAGAATAAATATTTATACATTATAAAATGGTTTTATTTTAAAGATAATTAGTTGAAGTTTTATTTGAAACTTGTATAGGATTTCATAGCTTTATTTTAAATTTAGTATGACTTAACTTTATTTTAAAGAAAATAGTTTATATTTTATAAAGCAGTTTGATTCGAAATATTTTTAAAAGGTATATATATTTTAATATAGGTATGAAAGTAGATTTAATATAATTGTTTTAATGTATTTTCAAGAATAAAGAATTTAAATTATTTGAAATCTTAAGGATTGGTGCTTGGATTTTCAACTGAAGTAACAATTTGGGGGATTTATTCCATGAGAAGAGTTGGGTTTGAAAACTGGTTAAAAAGGACATGAAAATGGAAACATATATGGCAAAGATATTTTTGAGGAAAATAAATAATGTGGGAAATTATTTATTGTGTGATGGATGTTTGTGAATGTTAATTGATAGTTAAATCATCGACTATCAATATTGGCTAATGCGTTGATCGTTTCGAAGAGAACGGGATCGGGATTAATTTCTCGAAAACCACTTCGTTCCGGTTTGTACGTTTTCATGGGAAAAGTGAGTTCGGGGTCAAAGATGGAGCAGTGTAGTGCTAGGGCTAGTCACTACTAATCCTGAGGATATTTCCAAAATGGATGTAGTAGAAGTAGTGCCTTCGGTTCCGTTCAAACCCGGGACGAACTTGTATGGATGAATGCTTTCGGAACATCGTCAGGTAGGCGACGGGCATTCTAAGTGAAACGTTCTAAAAGGTAACGCTTAGCCTCAAGCCTCATCAACCGGGAATGACTGAAAATCAAGGGTTATGCAGCAAGGCTAGGTGGGTAGCACCCATTTCAGGGTGAGGTCATCCCTATCTAGATGTCCTTTTTTATTCGGCTTAGTGGTGCGGTTGCTGATCCCAACCGTGGGGTGATCTTACTTGGGATTATCCAGTAAGGGGTAGTCTCGGCCTTGTGTTGCAGGGGATCGGGAGTGGTCCTTGGTACGGTGATCTAGGCCACATACTGTGACAGGTGGTACCCCAGTGCCTAGTCATTAGTTGGAAATCCATTCTCCCTACACGCCTTTTACGAGTTTTGTTTGTATTACCCACTTTGGCTAGTAGCTGGAATTTAATCATATAACAATTTCGCCTATTTAATAAGTATTTTTATATAGATCCTATTATAATATCAGAGGATTTTTATAAAAAGTGTTTTAGCTATCGTAAGGTAAAAACCTGATATGTTTATTTGTGGCGTGGTCTTACGAGATGCTTTTGTTTTCAAAAGGATTTTTGAAACTTTAATAATCAATTTGGGTGTATTTTTATCAGCTGGTGTTCCAGACTGACTCGGGTGTTATTTCATTATAATGCTCGGGTTAGACCGAGCATTATATGTTTAGGATAAGATGCTATGGAGCAGGAGAGGAGCTGGAGTCTGAGACGTATTATCCATACTTGTTTATATCCGCTGTTGTTATTGTATGAGATTACTAGGCTGGTAATTATTGTTTGTTGGAGATACTCTAATGATATATTATATAAAACAGATATAGTTTTCCATTTCGTGTAAAGAGCTGATATTATATATTATATTTTATTCCGGTGCGACTGTGAGATTCTGATATTGTTTAGTTCCTTCTTTCTTCTACCTTCTTTCTTTTTCCTCAACAATCTGTCTTTTCCGGCACTTGATCATCGGCATATCATACAGTGGAGTATTTTGTGTCGATTTGCGCGTTGAGAAGGGCGGGTCGTCACAATATGTATTTTTGTTGCATCACTTTTACTATGAAAACAAATTCCATAATATAGTTCTATTTCATAATGAATATTCATAATACTCATATTGAAATATAGTTATATCTATTTTTTGGTCAATACCAAAAATAAACATTATTTCATTAATAATGTTCGGTACATTTTAACAATTTTTCGTAATTAGATGCAATCATTAGGTGCTATATGGCACGCTCCCACTATTTCTTCCATTACAATAATAGCGTACTAAATTTAGAGGTCCAATTCACTTAATATTGTTAATATTGTTTACTTATTTCATATGCTACAACTAGTTTACAGAGGAGAGTTCTTTGATCAAATATCTTGAACTCAAAGGAATAAATGTTATTGAAAACAATTTTCTGTACGAAAATACATTTCGGAATAAAAATCATATTTCCTATTCCAATATTAAGTATTAATTATTATTACAATTCTTGCTTTCAATGTTTCTCTATGAAGCAGAAGTGACTATTCATTCTCTTCATCCCAACTTTACTTTAAATTACATCTATTCTTATACATTCGTCTTCTTTCAAATGGTCAAACTACTCAAAAGAAAACATTACTACAATATCATAACAAACCTTTTACAAAAGCGCATTCGATTATTCTTAATATTTAAGACATGCAAATATGTTGCACTTTATGTAAACCGATCAAGATGACATTTCAACGATCGAGTTCTTAAATGTATCTCGTAGTTTATCGTCTTGTGTTACATTAACACGATATGATTTTTTTGAAATCATTCAAATTGAATACATGATCTTAAAATATTGTTTATTGGCTAACTTCAAATGAACCGACTTCATCAAAATATTGTAACCCACAAACTATGACTGTTCACCATATAACATTTATATATGAAAGTACATGGATCAAATATTTATAGTCTTTAATTGCATTTAGAGTTCATAAACTCATAAAATGCAATACACGGTCTAAACCAAATAAACATATAAGTGACCAACTTACGAATATATTAAGTAGTTGAAATTGGGCACTTGCATGGATATAGAAACATTATATAACATGAAATTAGAATTATTAGTAAGTATATGTTATATTTCCATTTGCCAACTTTCAATTTAGTTTGTTTATATATGTTAATTGGTGAGCGTTTCATCAATCATATTAAATGCACAAATTTATTATTGTACATAATTATAACATTATATAGCATATGTTCTTACAATATTAGAAAGGTTAAATGTTACCATTTCATTTTTCTAATAAGGCTCCCACTTGTAACAACCCGGATATTTTAACAAATTAATAACGTAATGAACTGGAATTTTGTGAAATTTTAAAGAATTGAATTTTGAAATGAAAATTTAATATGTGGATTACATCTTTTAGACATAGCAAATGGTAAAGTTTCGTTGGAAAACATGGAATTTTATTTTCTTGTGTAATTTTATTTAAATTTAAATCAATTAATATTTGATAATAATAAAATATTTCCTAAACCTGAATATTTTTATATATTAAATTTGTAAATCATCTTATGAGTAAGACGTCATATTTCGTTTCTCCAAATTTATACTGGTATTGCTCCGTTCATCTTATTTTCGGCGTTTTGGCAGCATTTTCAATACCGATTATCGACTTTTGATAGGATGGTCGTACCACAGATATCTATATACCGTTTTGATCATCCCGTCATGCTGATCTCTATAGTATATTCATACTTTTGTTTCGGTGTCCAATATATATCGGAAAAACAATTTCGTATCGGTACCGGTTTTAAAATCTTTTGGTTTCCATCCGTCCTTTCATTTCTCACCCTGTACAATACCAACAGCTGTTTGCATTTATATTTCCTAAATTCTAGTACTTGACTTTTGTTTTCCATTGGTTCCAATATTTATTAACCGGTTTATTCTTTTTCTCTGACCATTTGTTTCTTTTGAAAAATGTTTGCCTAGAATCCAAAGCCTACTCATCTCCTTCCCCTATACTCTTTCCCTACTTTTCTTCCTTGATCTATTTTACAACCACAGCATCCACTTCTTTGAACCCAACTCTGTTAGCCGGCCTCATCTCCACCCACCAAACAGCCTACAACATCACCGAGACCCCTAGCCTCCCTTTGTTCCTAGCCTCCAAACTCGAAATCGTGCTCCACTCACCTCAGTCCTCCATTACCACCTGTAGCCGAGGACCCAAATGCGCCTTCCTCTCCCTAAACCCGCCTCTAATCGCCACTTCTAGCCAGCAAAACCTCCTTCCACTTCCTTATTTTGCCGTAGCCGCCATTTGACACCCACCTCGGCCTCTCCTCCTAACCTCCCACTACAGCCTTCCCCTAGCCTTCTTCCTCCATGAGTGCAGCCATGCTACCTCCCTACGGCAGCCTCATCTCGGTAATTATATATATAATATGATATTGTTAGTATACCTATTTTAACATATCCTACTTTTCTAAAGTATATGTATATATTGATTATATATGTATTTATATTTATATATATAAATTTATATAAATTATATATATATATATTTTGTTATATGTGTATATACATAAGTTTATCAGTTATATATGTGTGGTCTGTTAGGTTATATGAGTGTATATAGATGATATACAAACCTATTATAAAATTTAGTGTGTGTGTGTGTGTGTATTATATTTTGGAAGATGCATTATTTATGTTTGCAACATATATATATATAAGTTTTATTTTTTTCTTCCTGTTAGTTGTGATATGTCAGCTTAATATATATATATGTGTATGTATGTATGTATGTATATATGTATGTATATGTCTGTTTGGGTTTACAAATATGATGTGCATATGTTTGCAGTATGAGTTTATATATATATATATATATATATATATATATATATATAACGTTTATGTTAGTTTGCTATTGGGTTCATATGAATATATGTAAGTTATATGTTGTATAATATGTTTAAAAAGGTTTGTATATATTGTTGTTAGCATATATAAGTTATAATAGTGTTATATATGTTATTATACAAACTTATACTGATATGTTGTATAGTATATAACTTATATGTTAGTGTATATATATTGTTGATTTCAAAGTATATATATAAGTATTTATTTCAAAATATATTATGTATATATGTTTGATTTTTATATATGTGTTTAATTTAAACAATGATTTTGAAATACATATATATTTAAATTTAAAAATGTGTTTGAATTTAAAATATGATTTTATATAAATAGTTATATATAAATATATATGTTCACTTATACCATTGATCTTCATCAATCCGGTTTTGATTCGATTTCGTCAATTTCAAGCTGTCAGCTTTGTAGTCGAATTCGAGCCCATCTTACCTTGCTTTGGAATTCGCGCTTGGATCCGTAACTCATCTCATTCTCGTTCACTCACGATTAACGTTCTTATATTTATTAAATTTGATTTCATTTGAGACGACAATTGAAATATGTTGTTGCTAGTTATTTAACTGTTATGTATATGCCATTTTCTATAACTGTTCACCTATGACATCTGACACAATGATATGTTACTTATATTTTATCTGTTATTGATGATATAAACCTGTTATATTATTATCGTATTTGTTCTCACTATGTAATTTCCCTGTTAGTATAGAATTCCGTATGGGTTGAAATGATACATACCCGAACGATCTTGTAGAATAGGAGAAAATCATTATGGGATGAAATGATAAGCCCAAGTGATTTTCATTGAACTAAATTTGGGATTGCGGGTTGAAAAGATATATACCCGTATATATTTAAATTATGGATTGAAATGATAAATATCCGTATCACTTGACCATAGGATAGAAATTCATATACAGACACCGTTGGTCAATACATACATACATATATATATATATAAATGATTTCCAAAGTTTTAAAAAGGAAAATATATGGTTTTATATAAATATTGATTTTAAGATATTTTATATATATATATGTTACTTTTATAAAGGTTTAAATTTAGGTTTTGAAAATTATATGTTTTGAAAATTTTAAAATTATATGCTAGTTTTGAAATTATAAATTTAAAAGATTATTCTTATAATTTTTACTATTTTTAAAATATATAAAATAAGTTTTCATATAAAATAGATTTAATAATAAGATTTAATTTAATAAAGTTTGATTCAATTAATATATAATATGTTTAAGTATTTATTTAAAATTATATCTCAAATATAGTGTTTATAATAATTTTTAAGAAATTAAGGTTGGAAAGAGAAAGAAAAATTGGTTTGAAATTGTATTTATTTAAAGAAGTATACTCAAATAAGTTGGATTTAAAATTTATTAAAATTGAGATTTTAAAATTATGATTTTATAACTTGATTTTGATTAAAAATGATTTAAATAAATAGTTTCAGATTTAAATAAATTGAAATGGGATAATTAGTTTATGTGAATTTGTAATTTGAAGTTTTATTTAAATGTTATTGGAATAATTAAGTGAATATTTCAAAACTAAATAATAGTAAAGTTGAATTTGAGATATAAATGAAATTGTCAAATTTAGTTTTGTAAATGTTTGAATATTTAAAGCTTTGAAATCTATTGAAGTTGAAATGGTTTAATTTGTAGTTTATATCTATATTTTAAATCGATATAAATGGTTTATTGAAATCTGAATTGAAATGGAAGAACTAAGATTTGATTTAAATGGAATTTTGGAATTCGAGTTAATTTGAATCGATTTGTGAAATATGAGGAACTATTTTTATTATATAAAGTATTTATATATATATATATATTTATTATAACTATTTTAATATACCAATTATTTTAATATATATACTATTTTAAACTTATGACTATTTCAATATAAAAAGTATTTTAACATAAAAACTATTTTATTATATAAACTATTTTTATTATATAAAGCATTTTAATATATATAAAGAAATTTTATTTATAAGTTATTTTAATATATAAACTATTTCTAATCGATGACTATTTTAAATATACTAATTATTTTATTATATGAACTATTCTATTTTATAAACTATTATTATATATACTATTATTAATATCTGAAATGTTTAGAGGAAAGTGTTATGGTTTTTCCGAAGTTATGATTTCCAAAGTGTTATGATTTCAAAGTGATATGATTCCCAAAGTGTTATAATTTCTAATGTTATGTTTTTGAAGGTGTTATAACTTTGAAAGTACTATGATTTTGAAATGAATATATTTGAGGGATTAATGATATCATATTGATATGGTTTTGAAATGGATATGATATTTTGGTTTTGAAGTATGATATTATGAAATGACCATGGTGTTATAATAATGGTTGGTTTTTACAGAGACGGGGATCGTTTATTGTCATACTCTCTACTAATACCGAAAACCGCTTTAACAACCGTGTACGCGATGGAGATTCTCGAATGAAGTAGGTTGGTTGGCGACGATCCTATATGAAGTATATATGTGGACCTGACTCGTGTGAGTTAGCTTAAGATGGCTAAAACAAAAGCAATTGTCGGGCCAAGTGAGGTAGCTAGTTCGATCGGACAACACTCCATCGATACTATTCTATTACTTCAATTGATTTGATGCACCCTCGGATTTTTGGGAGTGTGGATTGAGGTGGGCGGTAGCTGCGGCTATGTGTTACCACCAGACTGGAAGTGTAATTGGTATATCTACCTTAGCATTGCCTAGTTGTGCAGTGTCACTTACCTTATCGAGACCACTACAAGTTTGTTTTGCACCATACCTATGGAGTCCTATCTGACGACGCCTAGTACGGGGGAGATTATGGTACTGTATAGACTATAGGAATATATAAAATGTGTTAAGGGGGATATGGGTAATGCCTTAATGCTATTTTAGTAGTTTACTTTACTATAGACATTATTATAATAGCGTATATCACTACATAGTAGATAGTTCCATGGATCCTGTAACAACCCGCATATTTATCGATTTTATATTTAAATATTTTATTTAAATATTTTGTCGTTAATCGGATATTGGTCCGAAAAGCTACTTTTTGCAAATGGTCAAATTAGGACTCGAGACCACTTCCATTGAGTTCGAAATGCCGTTTACAATTTTTTTAAGTATAAACATTGATATAGTGGAATTTCACTTACTTTTCCCGCTTTGGACTTTGGGTTAGATTGGCCATTATAACTCAAACCCACTTCTCTCCTTCTCCTCACTCTTCATAAATTTCCTAACAACCAAGCTTTAGCATTAATGGTGAGTGGAAGGGGAAATTTATATTCCAATCTCAAATTCTCTTGCAAATCCAACATTCAATTCCAAATTCAAGAAGAAGATATTGGATTCAAGCTTGTGATTACTTCTCCATTGCTTTCAAGCTTTCCTTCATAAATTTGGTGCAAAGGTGAGATTTTTATCTCACAATTCTAGCCTATAACTATATTGGACTGCTGGGAATGATTCCCTATCATTTTTGAATGCATTTTAGCATTTGGTTTGGATTGGATTGGCGAAAAACTCCAATTTTTAGCGTTTTGGTGAATTTTCTGCACTTAGGTCGTTCTGGCCATTTTTCTGTGTTCGGAGTTAGGTCGCTCGCGACCTAACCCTTAGGTCGCTCGCATGTTACCGCGCTAGGTCGCATTGCCTTGAATTTTCACTTCGGAGTTAGGTCGTAGGTCGTATGGACCTTAGGTCGTAGGTCGTTTTGGCCATTTCTAATGTCTTCGGAGTTAGGTCGTATGGACCTTAGGTCGTAGGTCGTATGGACCTTAGGTCGTAGGTCGTTCTGGCCATTTCTAACGTCTTCGGAGTTAGGTCGTATGGACCTTAGGTCGCAAGGTCGCAAGGTCGTAGGTCGCGTGGCCATCTTCTATAGACCGTTAGGTCGCGAGTGTTAGGTCGTTAGACCTTACCTTCCTTAGGTCGCATGACTATTTGGACGCTTGACCAGTTTAGGTCATTAGACCTTAATACAGTTAGGTCGTTAGACCATTTAGGTCGCAAGACCACAAGATCGTTAGGTCGAAGAACCTTAAGTCGTTATACCTTTTAGGTCGCTCGACCTAGTTAGGCCGTCAGGTCGCATGACCTTATTCCAGTTAGGTCGTTAGGCCTTTGTGCCGTTAGGTCGCGTGCCCTCTGTAAATCTTTAGGTCGCGTGACCTCGTATCTGACCTTAGGTCGTTAGGTCGTATTTGACCTTAGGTCGGTAGGTCGTATAGACTTTAAGTCGTCCCCCCCACTAGGTCGCTCGATCCTATCCTCTCTTAGGTCTTCACTAGGTCGTATCGTTTTGGACGGGGCGCTGCCCCGCACCCCGCCGGGGGCGCTGCCCCCTCGACCCCCGCGACCTGACTGGGCAGGTCGAACCCCATAGCGGGGGCGTTGCCACCCCCTTTGACCCCCCCTCCGTAGGGGATCTTATCTGAAAAACATTCAACGGAACTTGCTTTGTTGAGATACTGAGTTGACCATTCTTCGAGACAATCTATCTTTGGCTTCTCGGTCGATTTTATGGTATCACGGCCTTGTTAAAAAGGCGAGATAACAACTTTAGAAATATGAAGGTTTCAATACTAGTAGTAAATATCAAAACTCTTTCAACAAAATGATTTCAACTCTATTTTCAATAACAAAGCTCTTTTCTTAAACCGTTTTCCAATCTACTAGTATATACAAATCTTTACCTCACTCGGATGAGAAATCTAATTAAACGGCTTAGTAAAACAAGTGGTATGAAACGCTTGCGTTCACTTCGTCGTTTAATTCTTGGACTTGTTCGATTGAACCTCTTGTGACAATTTTCTAGTGAAGATTTACAGTTTGTTCGTAAATATTTAAGTTAAGCAAGTGGTTATGGGACACGAAGATAAACTTTTATATTTACTAGCTTAGTGTAATTGACACTTCTCGTTAATCATGACGATCATTTTATGATTTAGACTAGCAATTGTGCGATGTCTCTTTGTTTGCAAGGTTAGACTAGACCTCATGGGTGTGATTCCGACTCACACATATCTCTTTGTCCGCAAGGTTAGTCTAGACACCATTTGTGTGATTCCACTCACACATACCTTTTTGTTGCGAGGTTAGGCAAGACACCATTTGTGTGATTCCACTCACACATACCTTTTTGCTTTTTGGTTAGCCTAGACCTCATCTAGGTGATTACGACTCACCCATATGGGGTAGCTCCCCATGGTCTTCGGACCGTCATGTGATAGGCCTCTTTCCCTTTTTCTTTGATTTCTGGATTTCTTGTGTTGATTTCTGGAATTTATGTCATTGACTTGTTATGAGTACAAGTTTAGGGTATGATGCTCTCTTTGGATCTTTGAGAAGATTCTTGTGATATCGATTTATCTCTTATTGATTGATCTTCTGTTGATCATCATTTGCATACTTATAGTAGTATGTCAGTATGGATATTTTATGTTTATGCCATATCTTTTATTTTATACCATGTCATCTGATATTTATAGCTAGACTGATCCATTTATTATTTTCTTAAATAATACTCGGGTCAGACCGAGATGTTACAGGTGCTTCTGCTTGACTTCTTCCCGGGATTTGCTACTCTGACTTTTGGCTAACTATTTAGATTAGCAGTTTTTGTTGTATACACTTGAGACATAGACTCATAGTTGTATTCTTTTGTATAGCACGTGTTGCTATTCTTTTATATTATTGTGGATCTCTTTGACCACTACTCTGATGTACACTTTCATGTGTTAGTTATGTATTCATATCTTCTTCCGCCTTTGTGATAGGGATGTCTGTGACTGATTTGTGTTATGCTTATTTCTATGTTTGTTTTCGAATATTATTTATAGCCACCGTGTGATAAGCAATCACATGGATGGTCGCTCCTCAACAGTCTTATTCTCCGTGCTAGTTGACAGCACTACACCGTAGTGTTCTTGGCTAGCGTGGGTATAGTGGTGGGGCGTCACAGATCCTTAGAGGATGGTTATCCCAAACATCCTTTAAGTTACTTGTATTTCAGTTGGTATTTCACTTGATTTGGATTTATTGATATAAGAATGTTAATCCTGACTCGAGTATTTTGTGTTTTTCTTAATGGTTGGGTCAGACTGAGTGTGACAGCATTTGAGACTCACCTTTGGAGTTGGAGATTCGCTTGGAGATCCATCTACATCTTTTCATCTTTCAGTTATTCAGTTGACTCCAGTGATATATTCAGATTTTGTTACTTCACTATTGTATTGAGACTTCTATGTATTCGTGATTTTCGTTCTATTTTGTTTAACTCTGTTATATATATAGTAGCTTCATGAACTACTATTCATTTGTTTCCGCTGCTTATTGTTATGTTACTCTAAGTTTGTGATTCTATGATTATTTTATTTACTATTTATGTTGAGTTTTTCCTAATATAAATTAACAATCTGATATTTTGAATAATTCAAGTCCGACATGTGCGGGTGCGAATGGTTGAAAATATCGGGATGTTACACCACTGATTTTTTAAATTTCTTCAAACCCTAAGATGAAACATAGAAGTTTTACAACTTCAGTAGTGGGTGTTAGGACTCGTTTGTTTTGGTATTCTAACCTTGAGTTTGCTCAACAAATCATAGCCCCATAAAAGACGGATAACTCCTTATCAATTGTATCGTATACAACTCCTAACCCATTTTTCCTTGTTCTAATCCCATTTCGACCTTGGGTTTTCTCAACAAATCGAAAGAGATTATTCACTCATACCTACCATATCGTGATGGCCTAAGTATAGTATATGTACCTTGAGTTTTCTCAACAAATACATATAGTTATGTTACCTCGTCTATTTAATATGTTAATAATATTATGCATAACATCACTAGCTTGAGTTTGCTCAAAAACTAAGGAGTATGTAAGTAATTTATTAATATATATATGTGTGTGTGTGTGTGTGTGTGTGTGTGTGTGGTAGAGGACAACATTATATTGAATATTCATAATCTTCAATATATATTGAGTGATATCGACTTATAGAATAATATATTTCTTATGAAATCCCCCAGCGATTTAAGCGTCGGACACATTAGAAATCACGGTATAAATAAATTTACATTTGTATTTATTTCTCAAGTCTATTTGAGTTTCTTTAATATTCCATATTTAGTTTATACGCATATCATATAAGTTTATTGTTATATAACTTTTATATTTCATATTATTTGTATGATAGTTTTACATATAATATATCATTAATTAAATCTTATCTAATTAATCTTAATCATTTAACTCTTTAATTAATTTTAAATTTATAAAGGTATTTAAATTGATTTATTATCCTTTAGCATAATTGGTGTTGTTTTAAATTTATAAAGGCTGGATTATAAATGGAAAATCTTTTAGTAGAAATTGTTGAAAATGTAAAGCTAAGTATATAGTGTATTGGGTTTACAGTAAGCAATGTTTTAATGACATTTTTCTTTTACCTTCATTTTAATACACTTAGTATTATAATTTCCTTTTTTATAGAATATTTCAAAGAGAGTTTTTAATTTATTTTACAAATATTTCAAAAGTAAAAAATCAAGCCCAAGTGTAGATCAAATGTTGTAAATGTTTGATTCATTAATTAGTGGAAAGCGTATGTGATTTAATTCCTAAACACAAATCACTTTATTATTTCCAATAGTCGATTTATTGATTATCGATTTCGATTCTGCTATATTTCGTCACTGTAAGACGATGTGTTGCTTTAATTGAGCTTTGTTATCCTTTGTCAAAAATGACTAAAACCAAAGAGTGGGAAGGCGGGTGCACCCTCCTATCCATTATTGTGTTTCGCCATTCTAAGACGATTTATCGCTCATTTTGAGCAGTCTCATCCAACACCATGGAAAGTTAAAACCGAAGAATGAGTGGAAGCCAAGCCACATGGGTTGTTACAGTGTGTGTCTATATATATATATATATATATATATATATAATTCTATATAATTATATTTCCATATAATTGTTATTTTAGGGTAAGTAATATTGTATACCGGATAAGCCAATTTGTTTATTAATTAGCTATCTGATTTGGGGTCGCAACATGAATCTTGTAACAATTACCTAATCTCACAATAATCAAACGACCTGCTAATCGTTTTGGGTGTTTCTAGACATTTGGCTCATGAACAATCAATATAAATTTATGTGTGTGTTATGTTAATATTGTTGTAGCAATTAGTGCTTTATGTTTCTTTACAAAATTTAAGTGGTTGTGTAACTTATAAGTTAGATAGAGGCACCTACATGGTCACGTAGTATGTTTGAGTTATTTTAATAGTATCTCGACACATGTCGTAATGTTATCATAACAATTCACATTGTCAGTGGATGCGGTGCAGTGGAAAGGAGGCTTGGGTTCTGGTAAAAAGATCCAGGTTTGATTCCTATCATGCACTTTCCAATCCAATATAAATTTACCCTAGGGTATGGGGGCTTGGATCAGCGGACGGCTTTACTATACCCTCCTCAGAAGCTTATCGACCCACCAGGTTCTAGGTTTCCAAAAAAGAGGTAACAATTCACACTGAAACTCTTTTTGGGTTGTTCTAGTATTGTTGTCCTTATTGACCCCAATATTGAATTTTATGTCGTATAGTTATTATATTATAATTGGTGGAAGTACCGATTACTTGTTGGGTTAAAATTTATTATATGGCAATAGACATATCAATTGTGTGGATTGAGTAATATGATACATATTCATGATTTAGCATTGTTTCATATTAAATGCCTTATAACCTCATATATTCCTCATTATCTCATTGGACATGATTTCACTCACACTAGACATAATCTGACTGTGTATTATATTTATTTACAATAATTGTCGGGTCATCCAAAGGAACTACAAGTTCAAATATCACTAATGGTAGACATGTATTTATGTGTATATTAATTATAATAGATATTTTAATATTGACTAGTAGTTTTGTATTTTGACTTGTGTTTTAAATATTATATCGAAACACAATAATGATTATGAGTTGTATTATATTTTATTCTACTATCAATATCTGTTATGATATCTATATTTACTTCTGATTGTACATTGTTATATTCTAGGAGAATTTATGCATTATAGCTTTGTGCTAAGACTGTTTAAAAAAATTGAGTTACTTTTATTTTAATCGTATAAATGTTAGCCCAGTGGAATAGGTATATAGGATCGCTCATCTAGAGTCCAATTCTTCATGGTTTCAGATGGTAAACTCCCTCTCATTGCAGCGCCTTATAAAACCACACCATTTATACAAAAGTAACAACTAATTACTCGGTTACCCCATCATTTCTATAAATATTACTTCCAAATAATCACTCATATCATGAGCATAAAAGTATAAATCTATGAAGAATCTTATAGAGATCCAAAGAAATATATTCCCTAAAACTTTACTAAATGGATAACGATGGGACTTCATACAACAATACACTTAATGAAGCGTAGAAAGCATAACAATAGCAATAAATTTTACTTTTATTCTTAGTAACATGTGTTTGTTTAAATATGTTAAGAAAACAAAATACTACGAGTTCAAAACATGTGCATACTATTTTTGCAATGTTGTTTGCAAAATGCACACAAAACTGTATTTGTTAACAATTCAAACAATATTTCTATACAACAATTGGTATTTTTTTTACAGTGTGTACAATTAATCCAATCTCTTGATGTTTTAAGATTTTAATTATCTTAAATGGTTTATAAGTTAGGTTCAACTTTTCCATAAACTTCACCAATTTTCAAAATTATTCACCTTTAACAATTCTATAATTAAAATATTACCTTGCATGCTTTTTCCTATCTCCAAAATATGAATTACTTTCATTTTTCTCTAATTTCCCCATATATTGTATGTTATACGTGTACTCCAAAAAGAAATCAATCATGTTTGCTCACACTTTTTTCTAATTGGGTCAAAATAAAACTATATAATTTTCTATGTGATTAGCAGCAAAATTATAATCATTTCTACCATATCGTGAACATAATGTAGCTAGATGGAATTTTTAAGACATAATTCAAAGCATGTTTTGTGAGGCTAAATTTTTTACTTCTTTCGATGGATTTGGAAACAGCTATCACGATGTCATGAAAAGATTATACAACTTTTGAATTTAAAAAATATGTTTGCAAGGCAATCAAATAGGAAATCTTCTAGATTCAATCAAACATTAAAGTCTAACTACGTCAAAATTGAGGTTAGGTAAATAATAATACTAATAACCAATGTAACAATTGTACAGGAAAGTATTGTTCAAAGCTAGTATACACACTTTAATACGAAGACAATTCCATCATCCTTGTCTTGTTTGATGAAGATCTCACATAGCAATTATACCTCCACATTCAACCTTCACTAATCTACTCTCCCCTCTCTTTTATACCCACATGCAAAAAATCAATTCGCTTATATAAACTGCATAGGTTGAAAGTATAAGGTGTAGTTTAGCAATAATAGATATAATAGAAATAAATAATTCTCACACACGTAATTATTATGAATTTTCAATTAATTAGCATCATTCAAATTCAAGTTATTCTTAAAAAATGCATCTATAATATATGGTGCAAGTAACTAGCATAACTTGTATTTTATGGCCTGTGTTAGGAGCATGCTTATATTTATTTTTTTAAAGTTAGAAAAAAAAGCATAAAGCATCCAAACATGTTGATTATTATGTAAATCTATAAGTGGTAGTCATACAAAGACTTGGATAAATCATTTTAAACACAAGTTGCTACCAATAAGTATGATGTCCATGTCAAAAGCTCGGTTGTATCCAAGTTTCAACAGAATTTCCAAAATATTGTGAACTATGATTACTCTGATGATTATTGGCCTCGACATTTTCCTCATCAGTCTTATTAAGATTTATTTTTTCTTCATAAAGATGTAAAGGAGTTGAAGCGGATGCTGAAACCTCTTGGCATGGATGTTCTTCTAATTGGATATTTATCTTCTTCCACCACGGCTGCTCTTGCAGCAATACCGTAAGTCAACAGATTAATAAAATAATGAAAACACGCTCATTTTTGCAGTATGGATCATGAAAAATGGAAAATAAATAAAACTTAAGTAATAAAAACATAACTAAAGGCACATTATTTTTTTCATCGTGCACTGTTTGCACCTTAGGCACAGTCTCCATACCTTTCCATGAGCATTGCATCATGGCGCACAGCTTGGCATGGCTTTCATAACTACGATTCCAACAAATAGATGTAATACATATGTTCACACTGGAAGAAAGTAATACATAATACTAAATGTTGAGAATAATTATTCGCTTTGATCATAGTGTATTTACTGAATTAAATTCACATGTCAGAAAAATCATTATCAAATGTGTTCTTTTCAACATACAAAGGGTTTGTTGAGAAAATACTGGATTTATTTGCAAAAATTTTGAAATTATTTGCAAATTATATGCTGATCGTATTTATATTTATTTGTGGTGGATACTGCAAAAAGGAGCGAAAAATTTGTGGATCCTCTACGTGCCACATGAAACGAATATATGTATTTTTAAACTATTGTGCATGAGTAATTATACTTTCATTATATGTTATAGTTAGTTAAACAACAATAAAACAATTAATATATTTTTTACCAAAAGATATGAAACAAAACTTTTTTATTATTTTGCAAAAATATTATTAAAGACATTATAAGAAATTTCACATACAAATAATATAAAATCCAAATACGAAAGTATTGGAATATATTACATATAAACAAGAAAACAAAACATATTTGGTAGCATCAACCGACTTTCCTTTATGAACCAAGTTTTATACACAAAGAAAAATGGTATCTTAGTTTATTATACAAAGTGAATATTTCAACATTATCTATTTGTCTCACTTCGAAAAAAGGTCAAATTTTAATAAATTATCTAAGAGGAAAATCACTTCATTCCTTTAATAATATTTTTAATTAATAACACAAAATATGCACTTTTTTAGTTATTTTTGAAAATGAAATGCATGTATAATAATTCAACTATATTATACCATGAAATGTATGGTTAGTTGTTTTGAAGTTATATTTCATATTATAAATCATGTTACAATTTCTTTTGCCGATTAAATTTCAAGTTATGAGCCTATAGCTAATTTTCTATATCTTATAGGTGTAACGACCCGGAATTTTCGATTCCGAAAATTCCAGATAGTAAGAGAAAAGAAGAAAAGAGATAGAAGAAAAAGAACAGAAACATCAACATCTCACAATTCGCAGCGGATAAAATATAATAACAAATAATAACAGCTATACAAAGGAAAACTGTACTGGTCAAATTTCACTTTTGTATATCAGAGTTACAACATATATACAAACACTGGACAGATACAATCAACATGTCTTAGATATATATAATAATATAATACAGCGGAAACACTCCATACGTTCCTGCCATCCAGCTCGTCTCCTGAGCTCCAAAATGTCCTTACCTGAAAATCTGTAGTACTCAGTCTGACCCGAGCATTACATCAAAGTAACACCCGGGTCAAGCTGGAAAACAGCGTGAGTAAACCCATATAATATGTAATACTAAGTCATAAAACTTACTATAAACTCGAGTAACTCGTTTCAATTTATAAATTCACAATTTGTTATAAACATCACTAATTTCACATATCAATATCTAAGAACCAAACATGAATTAAATGGTCCAATTCACTTAATCATTCCATTTTAGCTTATTGATTTCGCATATCAATTTGAAAAAAAAATCGTAGTGGTTTTGGGCATTTGCTAATAACCGACCCCGGTTTCTTCGAACCCAACGTCATCTCTAATCCACATTGTTAAGGTTTAAATCAATGCAATTCAAATTCTGGATATTATACCACATAACAAATTTAACTCAGATATATAACCCACATTATTCTCAGTTCAATATGTCCATATCACAATACATCTCAATTGCCCATCAGAGACAACAACAAACCAAATCATCCAAAATCATGATTGGATCCATACTCAAGATTTATTGGATATATAATTCTAAATTAATTTAATTAATCTCTAATTAAATTAATTATCAACTTAATTCCTCGGTTTACTTTAATCCTACTTACTTATCATCAATTAATTACAATTCCAATTAAGTAATCATTCCTCACTCATCAATCTTAATTTATCATCCTTGATTAATTAACCTTTAATTACATTAAGTAACTTATCTTGATTCCACACAGATTAATTAGTCTAACCATTCTCGTTAATCATCTTTTAATTAATCTCCTAATTAGCACAAATTTATTGCCTTGATCTATAATCAAGTACTCTAATTAATTATCCTATATTTACTTACATTGATTAATTATTCCATAATTAATCACATACATAAATTAACTAACCCTTTAATTAATTCCTTTAATATAAAAACATATTTTCTAATTACACTAAATAACTACTCCTCGATTACTTACATTAAGTGATTATTATCATTGAATAACCACATTTAGTAATCTCCCATTTATTCCCTTCCATAATAAATGACATTAAGCGATTATTCTTTAATTACTTTCATACTCAAATATCAATTTCAGTAAGTGATTAATCTTTAATTAATCATCTTTATCCTATTTACTTTAATTAATTAATCATATTAACAAATCAATTCTTTAAATTTGAATACCCAAATTACTTAACCTTTATTAATTATCTAATGATTGAAATAATAAATTATTTCCTTAATTGATAACATAAATCAATTAACCACCCTTAAAACATTAAATAATTAATACTTTATTTAAATTTCATCATTTAATTTACCTTTGACAAAAACAGATAGGATTAAACCGTTTTAAATTTATCTAATTACTACAATTTGAAAACATTTAAAACCGTGGAACTCGTTTTTTATAAAACTTGTTAACACTTTGTAAAAAACAACTAGTTTTAACACTTCCTTTGAACTAACACCTTTAGATAAGGTTTAATACTTGATTTTAAATAAACTTAAAACCGGGTAACAACAAATTTTAACCCGAGGAAAACTAACCAAAAACCCGAGTAAAAACTAACCACACTCCGGGTCTTTCCCACCCTCCTATTACTTCGAGTTATTACGCAAGCAATCATGAGAAAAAACCCGAGTTCCCTTCTTCCCCAATCTAAAAACCCACATCAGACACGAACAAGCACTCGTGCACGTGTACACCCAATCGGTTCGACGTCGATCATCCCTAAGACCTCCGACACATCATCGTTGATCACTTCATCTCAGACGAGCACCCAGATCGACGACATCTACCCTAAATAAAAATCGAACCAATAATCTCTCCCTGGAACCCACATCACCATTTCCTAAATGCATCGCCGTTGACAACTGGATCACTAGAGATCATGCCACTCCATTTAGAGTCGCACCACGACATGCTGCATCGAATTCCCTAGATCATGTTCAACTCGATCCCCTGATGATGATCCAGCCTCGAAACTCCCATCGACGAAAGCAAGCCTTAAAACCCTACCCCGGTCTCATCTAGCATCCATGGCCATCTAGAATTTCCCGGATGATTTTTTCCGCAAACGACCTTCTTCCAGCTACCTTCTGCTTCAATCTTGATGACAATCTCCTAGTCTAGCGTCGAAATCGATGAATAATGCATTTTCGTTCATCTCTCTAATTCACAATCAACGACAAACTAAAAATCATGATTCTTATTCTAAAATTCATCATTTTTTATGATGATTCTATCGTATGATCAAAGTTTAAAAAGTTGATGATCGAAATCTTACCTTTGTTTTATTTATTTCACTGTAATTCATATATTTTAAAATAATTACTCAATAATTCCTTTCGAATCTATTTTTAAAATTGATGCTAACATATTACAAACATACTTCTTTTAGACATCAGAACCTAAATTCAATTGTACAATGAGAAATTAAATTTCCTTTGGTAGCTTGAACCTACAGTATGACAGAGATGATATATATATACATATGCACAGACCTGCATATACATAAAACCTTGTATATATCTACATGCAACACATTATCATCCATATGAACTCAATTCTAAGTCATGACCCAATATTAATCACATGCAAACCAATTTACAAATAAAATTTGAAGATTTGCTCACCTAAATGAAGAACAGAGGCCTGGTTCTTAATGCTCTGATCAGAAGCTTGCTTTTGTTTTTTTCTGAAACTTGGTTTGTCTGGATCAGTTGATTGATGATGATCTGAGATTTGATTTACTTTGATGTTGAATTTATTTCTTGATCCAGGCTTTAATTTGTTTCCAGTTGAAGTTGTTTTAGGCTCTAGTTTGGATTCTAATTGATTCCATTTCTTCAATTTTTTACTTTCTCATTCCAAATTTGGTTTTACCGGTTCTTGATTTTGAAAATGAAAGGTGAAAGAAAAAGAGATTGAGGAATGGATATGAAAATGTTTGTGAACAACCCCTTTCTTCTTCTTTTTTTATTATTATATTAAATTTTAAATAAATATGCTACTTGTTATTTGCATGCTTATACAAAGCTACAGAATGTTAATTTGCATTTCTAAAATACTTATACTTGTATTTGGTATGCATATTAATGTTTTTATATGATTTTTGATTATATCTTTTTTTTAATTTGGTTTATACTTATATATATAATTTTAAAAGAAGATATTGAACCCATTTTACTAATCTTATTCTATATCATTAAATAAACCCATAATATAGGATATTGTTAATTTTAAATATTAATTTTAAATAGCTTTTTAAACTTGTTGTATTGAATTCAAAATATGACTCCTAAATCACAATGTGTGTGTGTGTGTGTGTATATATATATACATAGATAAATTGTAGATAAAAGTTTTGGATTTTGAATTTCAAAAATAAACATTTAAAAATAGATTGGATTTTAATACTCAAAAATTTTGAACTTTGTAATTCATTATTTATTATAATTTGAATCAATTTATATTTTATACTTATATTCATACCTTTTCTAGGATTTATACATATATAACTTTTAAAAGAGAAGATTTTAAAATCTTAATTATACACTAATAGTAATTATATATATTTATTCTTTGAATTTCAAACCTCAAATTCAAATTCAATTTAAAGTCAACTCATATATATATATAAACACATATTTAATTTGTTTAATCTATAAATCAGTATTTTCAATAGCTAAATCAGATAATTATCCAATTATCTGATGCTCAAAAATCCGGGTTATCACATTCCTATCCCCTTAGAATCTTTTCGTCCTCGAAAAGGAACGAAACCAAAATTTATTAAAATGCTTAAAATCAGATAAATTTCCTTTGATCATTTTTAGAACACTTTTAAAATCTATATAATATTACGAAAATAGTTTTTATGAAGATACTTTTATAACTCGATGTTTCCACCAGTCCATCTTTGTTCTCATAGAAATTCGGTCATACGTTGATCAGGCGTAGGACTGAAGATCTATAAGTACTTAGCAGACCTGTTTTCAACACCTTGTGAAAATACTTGAAAAATAATTTTTATTGAAAATATAGGAAACATTTTTGAAATCGAGGAATCATCTTTGGTGAGAATGCTCTGGAAATCATCACCCCATCCATGGTCGCAGTTACATCCTGGGTTACGTTGCCATCACAGCAAAATCCATGTAACTGTAGGCACTCCGTTCCCCTCGATTACGCCATGGAACCCACGGCAGTACGCAGTTACATTCTAGGGTTACGTTGCCATCGCAGCAAAAGTCCATGTAACTATAGGCATCGGCGCCCTCTAATTCGCTACCAAAATGAAACTTCGCCACTCCCACATAGGTCGCAGTCTACCAATGTAAAATCAAACGTAGATTGTTGGCTCTCAGCAGCACACACGACTTTCGCTATGTTACCATAGGTCGCAGTCTACCAATATAAAATCAAATGTAGACTGTTGGCTCTCATCGGCACACACGATTTTCGCTATGGTTTGCAGTAGATCGCAGTGACATCGAGTTACACTATCATCACAACATAACCCAAATGCCTCTATAGGTGTAACAACCCGCATATTTGTTGATGTTATATTTAAATATTTTATTTAAATATTTTTTTTTTGATACTCAGAATTTAGTCCGAAAAGCTACTTTTTGCATACGGTCGAATTAGGACTCGGGACCACTCCCATTGAGTTTAAAATGCCGTTTGCGACCTTTTTGAGTATAAGCTTCGATATGTTTGGAGAAAGTTGATTTTTGCTACTTGTTCACTTTGGGTTTGGGTTTGGGCTCAACCCTATGTTTAACTTATACTCAAATCTGAGCCACTCCTCCCCATTCACCCTCACTTTCTCCTCTTTTCAGTATTAAAGCATCAATGGTGGGAGAGATGGGAAATTAAAACCCCAAAACCCTAGTTTTCTTTTGCAAATCAAGTTCTAGCTCCAAACTAACAGAAGAACTCATTGGTAAGCTTCTCTTCTTCTTCTCCAACTCAATCTCTTATCAATTTCAGAAATTCCTAAACCTAACTTTGGGAATGTTCTTCTTTTAAAGCTTAGAATCAAGCTTCTTGGGTTGCATGTGAAGAGTGGTTGATTCTCCTTTGCTTTCAAGCATCTTCTTCAATCGTTTGAGTTCAAAGGTGAGATTTTTAATCTCACATCTAGGTCTATGATTATCTTTGATTGTTAGGTATGAATTCCTAATACTTATTCTTGTGTATTTGATTTTGATTTGGATAGGTTTTGTGAACATTCCAAATTTTAGTGTTTTGAGTTCAAATCTTCAAAAATCATAGCTTTGTTGTTTGAACTTGTTTTGGTGATGCATCAAAGAGCTTATAGGGCCGGGTAGTCGATTTGCATAAACCCCTAGTGACCGTGCTCGCTCGATTGCATTTTGAAGAAGATTGCATCTTCATTTTATAGGCTGGAAAGCAGCCTTGATGCCAGTCAGTCGACTGGACCTTTGGGTCAGTCGACTGGCTGTAGCACATAGGCATTCCGAAGGCAACTAACATAGGCTCGGGTCCTCTGTTTTCCCTGCATTCAGTCGACTAAATTTTTAGGTCAGTCGACTGACTGCAGGAAATTATTTTTCATGCCTCTGGTCCAGTCGACTGGACCTTTTAGTCAGTCGACTGACCTGCACCTATTTGCCTAATTGTTCATATTTGTGCATATTTTTGCTTGGTTTCCAAATTCCATCGATTCGTGTAATTTCCCACTTGTTGTTGCTACGACTTTAATGACTTCTATTTTTGGAATTTTTGGGAATACCCATTTTGATGGATTCGGATCGATTTCTTTGGATTTTTTTATTCACGTCTTCGAATGTGAATTTTGGTGGTTGATTGTTCTACAATGATTTTCGTGCTTTGTCACTTTAAAAATATAAAGGTTTCAATACTAGTAGTAAATATCAAAACTCTTCCCTCAAACGATTTCAATTCTATTTTAATACCAAATTCGTTTATAAAACCGTTTTTCAATCTATTAGTATATACAAACCTTTACCTCACTCGTATGAGAAATCTAATTAAACGGCTTAGTAAAACGAGTGGTATGAAGCGCTTGCGTTTACTTCGTCGGTTAATTTTTGGACTTGTTCGATTGAATCTCTTGTGACAATTTTCTAGTGGAAATCTACAATTTGTTCGTAAATATTTAAGTTAAGCCAGTGGCTTTGGGACATGAAGCTAAGCTCATATATTTACTAGCTTACTGTAATCGACACTTCTTGATGATCATGACGATCATTTTTGTGATTTAGACTAGCAATTGTGCGATGTCTCTTTGTCCACGTGGAGGACAGTAACTCATTTTATTGAGCTTCGTCTCATTTCTTTTT
This sequence comes from Allium cepa, assembly GCA_030765085.1. Classification (NCBI taxonomy): domain Eukaryota; kingdom Viridiplantae; phylum Streptophyta; class Magnoliopsida; order Asparagales; family Amaryllidaceae; genus Allium; species Allium cepa. The sequence continues at coordinate 1,014,047,844 of CM060943.1, read as the reverse complement.
GGGGTAGCTCCCCATGGCCTTTAGGCCGTTCGTGTGTCAAAAATTAATGGTTAGCTACCATGAGATAGCTTCTCGTTCGTGTGTCAAAAATTAATGGCTAGCTACCACGAGATAGCTTCTCGTTCGTGTGTCAAAAATTAATGGCTAGCTACCATAAGATAACTTCTCGTTCGTGTGATAAGCCTTCCCCCCTTTTCTTGTGACTTCTGGATTTCGTGTGTTGAATTCTGGAATTTATGCCTCACCTATTTTCGTGATTTCCATTGATAAGTTTTATCAATATTTGTGCATTGGTGAATTTGTGTGTCATTGACTTTTGTGAATACAAGTTTTGGGTATGAAACCCTTTTTGGATCTTTGTGAAGATTTTTGTGGAATTGAACGATCTTTTGTTGATCATCATTTGCATGCTTATAGTTGTATGCCATTACGGATATTATATGTTTATGCCATATCTTTTACTTTATATCGTTTCATCTGATATTTATAGTTAGACTGATCCGTTTATTATTTTCTTATTAAATAATACTCGGGTCAGACCGAGATGTTACAGGTGCTTCAGCTTGACTTCTCACTTGGGATTGATCTCTCTGACTTTTGGCTAACTACTTAGATTAGTAGTTTATTTTGTTGCATACACTTGAGATATGGACTCATAGTTGTATTCTTTTGTATAGCACATGTTGCTATTCTTTTGTATTATTGTGGATCTTTTTGACCACTACTCTGATATACACTTTCATGTTTTAGTTATATATTCGTATCTATTTCCGCCTTTGTGATATGAATTGTCTGTGACTGATTTATGTTATGTTTATTTCTATATTTGTTTCCGAAGATTGTTATAGCCACTGTGTAGTAGCTTTGTGTTTGTATCGGTATGTCGGCTTTCCCTCTTGATAATAAAATGCATGTTATCCTATCTGACATATCGGTGCTCGCGCAAAGCAATTACACGGATGGTCGCTCCTCAGTAGCCTTATTCTCCGTGCTAGTTGACAGCATTACACCGTAGTGTTCTTGGCTAGCGTGGGTATAGAGGTGGGGCGTCACAGCTTGGTATCAGAGCCAAACTTCGGAACAATGTAGAATAATTTAACAAGGATCATCGATCTAAGTCCATCTTAGGAGTCGTGCTTTAGGATTTTATTCGGGTCTTCGTACATCCTATCCTATTTTCATTTATGATTCCTTGTTTTATCTATCATGATTGCTTGATATTTATTTTGAGAATGACTTTTCTCCTCCTTTCTTTTCTAAAGGAAGAGAAATGGTTAGTTCTAGCAGTCCTAGCGCCGGTCAATCCAGTAGCCCTTCTCTGGATGGCGCATTCATGTCTACCCAACAACTTTTGGATCTTGTAAAGAATCAAGAGTTTATGTATGCTTTGAGTAAGAACCCAGAAATGGTTCTACCTTTGAAACTTGATGTTTCTTTCAATCAGCTTGTGGATGTTACTCTTCTTCATGGAGAGGTTGGTAAAGGAAGTGTTTGTGATATGTGGATTTCCAAGAAGAGGCATATTATGTTCAAAAGCCCTAATCCCAATAAGAAAGTGAAGCAAACTACTTTGGAAGTAAAGACTCCAATTCCTGATCATGGAGGATGCTACAATTGTAATTTTAAGGGCCACTATGCAAAGGAGTGTTCGGAATCACTCTTTTGTCGTTATTGCAAAAATACATGTCATCATATTTCTGCCTGCCCCATACTTCAAAGCAAGAAGAAGGTGGAACAAGAAATTTCGGTAGACAAGACTCCTACCCCAAGTCGTAAACAATGCTACAATTGTGGTTCCATGGACCATTATGTAATTAAGTTCCCGAAACCCCTTTATTGTCGCTATTGCAAGGACTCGGGTCATCTTTTATCTGCATGTCCCAAACTTTTGAACAAGGACATGAGAAAGCTAAATATTGTGCAAGCCCCTAGCAACACGTCTCTTGGTCAAGGTATTTCTCATCCAATCCTTGATGACATTTGCTTTGTCATTTTCTTGTTCGTGTTCTTTTTGATATGGACTCCATCTCACTATTTTATATCAAAAGAACTTGTTGATTCTTTCCCTTTAAACAATTTTGGGATTGATGTCTTCCTTGAGAATTACGAATCCGGATGGTAGATCCGCAACACTCAATTTTCTTTCTATTGATGTCGAAATTATTTTATGTGATTTTTCTGTCCGAGCCGATTTTTACTTAGGCTTCGGAATCGATTTTTGGGAAGGATTGGCTTATTGTGAAGCCCATATCCTATTTTCCGTGAGGACTATTCGTCTTCGACATTTTCAATCTATTAGGCAGATTTCTACTTTTCCTTTGTGATTTTGATTCCAAGTTGATGGCATCATTTTATTCTTTAAGCTCACATGATGAGGAAAGTGTTATTTATCTCATTCATGTAGTTTGAGAATTTTTTTGGTATTTTTGAGTTTGTCTTAGGATTATCACCTAAGAAACCTTTTGTGTGGTGTTAAGGTCTTTCTAGTTCGACCTTGCCACCAATTTTCATTTGGCTACGAGTTGCGGGAGTTAGCATTCCACTTACCGCATTCCGCACTCGTTACGATTCTTATGAATGACTTATTATACCATTCAGTGTGTCCAGCTTATTTCATCCATTTTATAAGCCGAGTATTCTATGAGTATTTCGATGAGACCATTTTTGTGTTTATTGATTTTGGATGAAATTAGAAATTTAAAATTTTTGCAAATCTTTTTCATAAGATTTATTTATAAGTATAAATAGGATTTCTATTTTTAGAACGAACAAAGAGAATTTTCAAAAGTTTTTAGAAACATGTTTATCCTATAAAAGATGATTTTGTGATTGTATTGTCCGTTGAGTGCTTTAAGAATTCTAGTCGATGCACTTGATCAACGTTATCGATAGGAATTTCCTAAACGCTTTGATGAGACAATTAGACACGATATATTGACTTGTAGAAATGTAAATTTTTCTAGAAAGATTATTACACAACGATAAATATAATTTTGAAAGTTTTAGCTTTTCGAGAAAGAAGATTATTTGAAAGAATTTTTTTTCGATACTCTTATTCTTGTGTTTCCCGAAGGGAACCAAGATTTTATATTTTTGTACCAATGCTAGTCATATTGGTTTGGATGTCGTTCTCTTGCAAAAGATAACGTGCTATCGTTTGTGCTTCTAAATCATTAAAAGCCGATTAAGACTAGGTATGCCGCTCATGATCTAGTGCTCGCGGCTATTGTTTTTGCTTTTAGAGTTTGGCATCATCATTTTTGGGGGAGAAATTTGTTCTCCACCTCGATCATAAATCTTTGGAATATTTATTCTCTCAAAAGGAACTTAATTTGCGTCAACAGCGTTGGCCCGAATTTCTTGCACCATATGATCTTGATATCCTTTATATCCCAGAAAGGGAAATCGCGTTGCGGATGCACTTAGTCGAAAGCAACAAGCGGTTGTTTCTATGATGATATCGGAATGGAACGATCTCGAGGTTTTATCCACTTATGAGATTCGAGAGCGCGTATCCGATTTGTGCTCATCACTTGTTTTATGTAGCCTTGAGGCTCATCCTTCTCTTTTAGACCGCATTCTTGAAGCTCAAGGGCTAGATCCTGAATTGGCTCTTCTTGGCCAAAATGTTAAGGATAAAATTGGTATTGAAGGTTTGAAAGACTTTGATATTGATTCTCGTGGCGGCATTCGGAAGTTTGGTAGACTTATCGTGCCAAATATTAGTGGTCTTCGAAAAGATATTTTAGAAGATTCTCATCGTTCCAAATTCACCATTCATCCCGGTAGTAGCAAAATGTACGCGGATATGAAGCGACTTTATTATTGGGAGGGAATGAAACTTGACATCGCTAACTTCGTTAAGCGTTGCATGACTTGCCAACTCGTTAAGGCCGAACATCAAAGGCCCGGTGGGTTATTGCAACCTTTAGAAATTCCAATTTGGAAGTGGGACCAAATTTCCATGGATTTTATAGATGGCCTTCCCCGTTCTCGTTTGGGTCATGATAGCTTATGGGTGATTGTTGATAGACTTACTAAATCCGCCCATTTTATTCCCGTTCAGTCTAACCGAACCGTTCCTCTTTTGGCCAAGCTCTTTGTTAAAGAGATTGTTAAATTACATGGAGTTCCTACTTCTATTGTTAGTGATCGTGATCCATTGTTTACTAGTGGATTTTGGAAGAGTCTTCAAAAAGCTTTGGGAACGAAGCTTAATTTTAGCACCGCTTATCATCCTCAGTCCGATGGACAAACCGAGCGTGTGAATCAAACTCTTGAAGATCTTCTTCGTGCATGTGTTCTTGATTTTGGTGGAAGTTGGGAAGATCATATTTCACTTGTTGAATTTTCCTATAATAATAGCTTCCAATCTAGTATTGGTATGGCACCTTTTGAGGCACTCTATGGAAGACCATGCCGATCTCCTTCTTGTCGGTATGAGGCCGGTGAGAAGCTGGTTTCTGGTCCAGATTTTATTCGAGATTCCACAGATAAAATTGACCTTATTCGTCATAGGATGAAAGAAGCCCAGAGTAGACAAAGATCCTATGCCGATAACCGGAGAAGGAAATTTGAATTTTCTGTGGGAGATCTTGTGTCCATTCGTGTTTCACCTATGAAGGGTGTTGTGAGTTTCAGTCGATCGGGAAAGTTAGCACCTCGATATATTGGGCCATTTCCTATCACCGAACGTATTGGTTCCGTGGCATATCGCCTTTTATTACCGGCTCAATTTTCTGCTATTCATGACGTGTTTCACGTTTCTCAATTATGGAAATGCCTTCGAGATTCTGATTCTATTCTTGAGCCCGGTGTTGTGGAAGAGATTGAAGTTTCGCCTAATTTAACTTATGAGCAACATCCTATTCGTATCATTGCTTCGGAAGTCAAACGACTTCGAAATAAAGATGTTCCGCTTGTTAAAGTTCAATGGTCTTTAAATCCTAAGGATTGTTCTTGGGAATCTAGAGAGTCCATCGAGCGAACACATCCGGACTTACTTTCTCGTGCTCTTTGAGGTGAACTTCTTATTTCAAACTTCTTTTGTGTTGAATATGCTTTTATGGTTGTTACTATATATCTTCTTCTTAAATATTGCGAGGACGCAATTTATTTAAGGAGGGGAGTCTGTAACAACCCGCATATTTGTTGATGTTATATTTAAATATTTTATTTAAATATTTTTTTTTGATACTCAGTATTTAGTCCGAAAAGCTACTTTTTGCATACGGTCGAATTAGGACTCGGGACCACTCCCATTGAGTTTAAAATGCCGTTTGCGACCATTTTAAGTATAAGCTTCGATATGTTTGGAGAAAGTTGATTTTTGCTACTTGTTCACTTTGGGTTTGGGCTCAGCCCTATGTTTAACTTATACTCAAATCTGAGCCACTCCTCCCCATTCACCCTCACTTTCTCCTCTTTTCAGTTTTAAAGCATCAATGGTGGGAGAGATGGGAAATTAAAACTCCAAAACCATAGTTTTCTTTTGCAAATCAAGTTCTAGCTCCAAACTAATAGAAGAACTCATTGGTAAGCTTCTCTTCTGCTTCTCCAACTCAATCTCTTATCAATTTCAGAAATTTCTAAACCTAACTTTGGGAATGTTCTTCTTTTAAAGCTTAGAATCAAGCTTCTTGGGTTGCATGTGAAGAGTGGTTGATTCTCCTTTGCTTTCAAGCATCTTCTTCAATCGTTTGAGTTCAAAGGTGAGATTTTTAATCTCACATCTAGGTCTATGATTATCTTTGATTGTTAGGTATGAATTCCTAATACTTATTCTTGTGTATTTGATTTTGATTTGGATAGGTTTTGTGAACATTCCAAATTTTAGTGTTTTGAGTTCAAATCTTCAAAAATCATAGCTTTGTTGTTTGAACTTGTTTTGGTGATGCATCGAAGAGCTTATAGGGCCGGGTAGTCGATTTGCATAAACCCCTAGTGACCGTGCTCGCTCGATTGCATTTTGAAGAAGATTGCATCTTCATTTTATAGGCTGGAAAGCAGCCTTGATGCCAGTCAGTCGACTGGACCTTTGGGTCAGTCGACTGGCTGTAGCACATAGGCGTTCCGAAGGCAACTAACAGAGGCTCGGGTCCTCTGTTTTCCCTGCATTCAGTCGACTGAATTTTTAGGTCGGTCGATTGACTGCAAGAAATTATTTTTCATGCCTCTGGTCCAGTCGACTGGACCTTTTAGTCAGTCGACTGACCTGCACCTATTTGCCTAATTGTGCATATTTTTGCATATTTTTGCTTGGCTTCCAAATGCCATCGATTCGTGTTGTTTCCCACTTGTTGTTGCTACGACTTTAATGACTTCTATTCTTGGAATTTTTGGGAATACCCATTTTGATGGATTCGGATCGATTTCTTTTGATTTTTTTATTCACGTCTTCGAATGTGAATTTTGGTGGTTGATTATTCTACAATCATTTTCGTGTTTTGTCGCTTTAAAAATATAAAGGTTTCAATACTAGTAGTAAATATCAAAACTCTTCCATCAAACGATTTCAATTCTATTTTAATACCAAATTCGTTTATAAAAGCGTTTTCCAATCTATTAGTATATACAAACCTTTACCTCACTCGTATGAGAAATCTAATTAAACGGCTTAGTAAAACGAGTGGTATGAAACGCTTGCGTTTACTTCGTCGGTTAATTTTTGGACTTGTTCGATTGAATCTCTTGTGACAATTTTCTAGTGGAAATCTACAATTTGTTCGTAAATATTTAAGTTAAGCTAGTGGTTATGGGACATGAAACTAAGCTCATATATTTACTAGCTTACTGTATTTGACACTTCTTGATGATCATGACGATCATTTTTGTGATTTAGACTAGCGATTGTGCGATGTCTCTTTGTCCACGTGGAGGACAGTAACTCATTTTATTGAGCTTCGTCTCACTTCTATTTGGGGTAGCTCCCCATGGCCTTTGGGCCGTTCGTGTGTCAAAAATTAATGGCTAGCTACCATGAGATAGCTTCTCATTCGTGTGTCAAAAATTAATGGCTAGCTACCATGAGATAGCTTCTCGTTCGTGTGATAGGCCTTCCCCCCTTTTCTTGTGACTTCTGGATTTCGTGTGTTGAATTCTGGAATTTATGCCTCACCTATTTTCGTGATTTCCATTGATAAGTTTTATCAATATTTGTGCATTGGTGAATTTGTGTGTCATTGACTTTTGTGAATACAAGTTTTGGGTATGAAACCCTTTTTGGATCTTTGTGAAGATTTTTGTGGAATTGAACGATCTTTTGTTGATCATCATTTGCATGCTTATAGTAGTATGTCATTACGGATATTATATGTTTATGCCATATCTTTTACTTTATATCGTTTCATCTGATATTTATAGTTAGACTGATCCGTTTATTATTTTCCTATTAAATAATACTCGGGTCAGACCGAGATGTTACAGGTGCTTCAGCTTGACTTCTCACTTGGGATTGATCTCTCTGACTTTTTCTAACTACTTAGATTAGTAGTTTATTTTGTTGCATACACTTGAGATATGGACTCATAGTTGTATTCTTTTGTATAGCACATGTTGCTGTTCTTTTGTATTATTGTGGATCTTTTTGACCACTACTCTGATATACACTTTCATGTGTTAGTTATATATTCGTATCTATTTCCGCCTTTGTGATATGAATTGTCCGTGACTGACTTATGTTATGTTTATTTCTATATTTGTTTTCGAAGATTATTATAGCCACTGTGTAGTAGCTTTGTGTTTGTATCGGTATGTCGGCTTTCCCTCTTGATAATAAAATGCATGTTATCCTATCTGACATATCGGTGCTCGCGCAAAGCAATTACACGGATGGTCGCTCCTCAACAGCCTTATTCTCCGTGCTAGTTGACAGCATTACACCATAGTGTTCTTGGGTAGCGTGGGTATAGAGGTGGGGCGTCACAATAGGCATCAGCACCCTCGATTTTCGCTACACACTACACAAAATCCTCAGGAACTAGTTTTGTCCGGACTCCTCATAGGATCAACTTTAGAACCCCCCCTTAGGGTTCAATACAGTACCATCCTGTGGCACTCCTGAGAAGTTTGTTTCAATGGAGTGCCTTTTTCTTCAGAGCCGTTTTCAAAACACTTTATACTATACACATATAGTATCTTCCAAATCATACACCTAGTATGAATCTCATATAAATCTCCTTTCTCAAAATCGATTATCCCAAAATCGATAATTCTCAAATTAGGCTTTTCCAAATTCCAATATTGATTTTACCTAAAAATCAAAAAGCCTTTCCAAATCCAAAGGTTCCAAAAACCTTTTCTCAAAATCATCATAAAATCCTTTATATATATATATATATATATATATATATATAATTTTTTTAAAAACTTTGGATCATGTCAAACTTGTATAGAACTCCTTTTGTACTTCAAATATTTTCAAAACCCTTTCTTCTGGCTTTAGATTCAACAAGGGAAGATTTATCTTATATAACAAAGATATATAACTTTGTTTATTCTAAATCAAATATTAAAATTCGATTACTCTATAAAATCACTTACCAGTTTACTTACTTCCATAAAGTAAATGTTTAACACAGAAATATTCAATTTCCACTTTACTTCATCATATATTTCATAAAATATACCTTTCATTTCAAAAACCATTTCACATTTCATATCCACAAATTCCTAGTATTAATTTCATTCAAATCCATACGATGTTTACATATCATCCGTACACTATATCAATCTGATCGCTCACTCGATCACACAATTTCACTTCAGAACTAGTATCGTCCACCCGACTTCCTAGTGTGGACTCAGATCTGGTTTCTTAATCAGAAACCGTCATTCTCCTTGCATAGCCTAACTATGATAGGGAGTATCCAGAATCTATCAACAATCCATATCCAGGTTCGCCGTCGAAAATCGAGTGGAAAATCCCAACTCGGATAGATATGACTATCTCGAAATTCTATGCTTGAATCTGGATCAAATCACTATGCGAATAGAATAATATACGTACATCCTACGTATTTATCTTCATTGATTATCAACTAAATCAGTTTCATCTTTCTATTCACATCCACTTTTGATTTCTATTTACTTATTCACATTTGCCTGTATTTCATTTGAATTATAACTTTAATCCTTTCTCAAAGGATATTCAATCATAAACAGTTTGAACTCTATCCAGCTTAAATTTAGAAAATAAATTGAAAGGTTGAAAATAGATAAGTGGTTGAAAAAATAATTAGTTTGTAAAATAGCTGTAAAATAATTAAATAATTGTAAAATAGTTGGAAAATAGTGAAATAGTTACAAAAATTTTAAAAAATTGCAAAATAGTTGTAAAATAGTAATTAGTTATAAAGTAGTTGAAAAACAGTAATTAGTTTATAAAACAGTTGAAAAATTGTTCAATAGTTCCAAAAATAATCGTAAAACAATTATAAGATAGTTAGGTTTAAAAAGAAAAGTTGTATAATAAATAGTTTGGAAAAATAGATTTATACTAAAACAATTTATTTTGAAAATAGTCGAGAGTCAAACTTGTAACGACCTGGAATTTTCGATCCAGAAAATTCCAGATAGTTAAGGAAAAGAAGAAAGAGATAGAAGAAAAAGAAGAACAGAAACACCAAATCTCACATTCGCAGCGGATAAAATATAATATAAAATAAAATAACAGTTTTACAAAGAAGAACAATACCAGTACATTTACATTTATACATCAGAGTCACTCTCATACACAAACACTGGACATATACAAATCAAATATGTCTCAGATAAACTGAAATAATAGTCACAGCAGAAACACTCCAAACGTTCCTATCATCCAGCTCGGCCCCTGAGCTCCAGAACGTCCTTACATGAAAATTTGTAATACTTGGTCTGACCCGAGCATTACATCAAAGTAACACCTGGGTCAGGCTGGAAACCAGCGTGAGTAAATCCATCTAACATGGAATACGAAAACATACCACTTATATAAACCCGAGGTAACTTGTATCAGGTTACAACTTCACAAGTTGTTATAAACACACTTATTTCACACATCAATTTCTAAGTACCAAAACTTAGAAAAAATAGTCCGATTCAGTTAAATCATTTCGTTTCAGCTTATTGATTTCACATATCAATCTATAATGAATCCAAGTGGTTTCGAGTATTTACTAATACCCGACTTCGGTCTCTTCGAATCCAATGTCATCCAAACCCAAGTTATACAATTGTATACAACTTAAATTTAATTACCGGATAACACTTTTACACAGCAATTCATACTTGATAGATAATCACATTATCACCATCCATCCAACATATCATATCACAAGCAATTCATATTAGAGATATCAACCAATTTAAAGAACTCATTATTCAATCATAAATAAGCAAGATTTGATCATTTCCATTAATTACATTAACAAACGATCCTTTAATTACTTCCATTAGTTAATTATTCTTAAATTTCATTTGATAATTAACCTTTAATTTATTTACATTCATTAACCAACCTTGATTAATCACTATCATAAATTAACTTTCCTAAATTGCTCCATCAATTAAACACCTCCTCGATTCAGTATATTAATTAATCCTTCAATTACACCGAGTAATTACACCTAATTCCTTCCACTAAGTAATTATTATTTAATTACTTATCATCAAGTAATTACCCATTCATTAATTACATCCTGTAATATCCATTAATTATTTCACTAAGTAATTACACTTCATTTATAACATTTATTCATAATTAATTATTCAAATTAATTTTCTAAAATCATTTACATTGATTAATTATCCTTTAAGTAATCACACTCATTAATTAACTAACCCCTAAATAACTCCTTTAATTAATCCATCTTTTAATTAATTACACTTAAGAAATGAATTCTTAATTACTTCCATAAAGTAATTTTCCTTAAATTACTTTCATCACATAATCATTCTATTGGTTAATTTTCTTTAATCAATTAACCTCTAATCATGAATTAATTAGACCTTTAATCCATACTTAAACTAGTTAACCCCTAACAAATTTACCCTTAAATTACATATATTCATTTATCACCAATTACAATTTAATTAATCTCGAATGGATTAATTTATAATCCTTAATTATTAATTTATTAGCCCTTAATCAATAATTAATTAATTAATCTTGAATTCCTTAATTAATTAATCTTTAATCACCAAGGTCCTTGATTTACTTAAGATAACCTATTTATCTCTATTAATCACTTAATCGTTGTTAACATATAAATTCAAAGCATTTTATCCTTTAAATTAACTTCTAAATTACATACTTTAATTAAGTTTATATAACTTATTTAAGTAAAACCCATTATATAATTTCCTAAACCAAAATTAATAACACTATTATACAAGGAAATAAATCCTTAAAATCGGTTAAACTTGATTACTTAAAGTAAATTAGTTTTCCTTTGAAATCAAGGCTAAATAAACCAACCTTAATTACAAATACAGTATTAAATTAGAATGGGCCGAAGCCCACACGTCACAACACAATCTAAACCTGCTTCTTCTTCCACTCCCCAAATCTCGCCTGAATCCCACTCCATACCAACTCCAGTACAAATAAACGATCGGTCAAACAACCGACACACGAACAAAAACGACCAACTCGAGTGTAACTCAAGACCATCCTCAATCCCACTCGCACGCGTGAGCCACAACCAAAAACATCAATGATACACCATGCAACGTGCACGTGCACCACTCTACGGTGATGCTCCAATCACCGAGACTGCCTTCGATAAGTCGACGATGACCTATACCCTCAATTTCGACCACCAAGACATCCACCCCAAACCCAAATCAAATTCGAGCACTCAAGGTCAAACTTGAACCAAAACATCATCGGAAACCTATTAATCACCGACGATCCTATCCACCTGGAACCATGCCGCCTCGACCAGAGCCTCGCCTTGACCTCCAGCGTCGATTCCCCCTGTCGTGATCATCTCTGATCCTCCCTATCCTACGCCATTGCCTCGACAGCAACCACGACCAAAACACACCAAAAACCCTAGTTCAACCTTCCCTGGCCACTACGATCACCAAAGAAATCCACCTCCATTATTCCAGAGAACCTCACCGCATTGGCCACCTCCAGACCAAACGTCATCCAACTCGATCACCGGAATTCTATAAATTACCAAATCCCGTCCATCTCGAGTTAACTCACCGAATACTTGCCTAAAAATTCTTTTTTAAATTCGTAAATTCAACATTTACTATCACAAATCTAATTATGGATTCAATTCATGATTTTAAGACATTTGATTTTACTGATCAACTTAATCTCGACTATAAAAAAACACTTTTCAAACTATTTACTCCATAATTTCATCTGAAACTATTTTTAAAAATTTGTTCACGTAGTTATAACCATCTCCACATTAAAGATCAATTTCTGAAATTATTTAATTTAGAAGAGATGAATTTGTAAACGGATTTGGTTCCTATTTCTAAACAGAGGATATACATACTTCAGAACATATATTCACAGGTATATTCTATTTACTAATCACAGCCATTATTCATGCAACAACTTATACTATATCACTGTAAAATTCCATCATGCATGTCAAAATCAATACCAGATTTAAACTTTGAAAAACAATTTGTTTATCACCTTGTGTTTATAAACAGAGAAAGCTTTTAACCTGGAAATTGCTCTTGCACTTGAAACTGAAATTTTGATCTGAGAACTTGAACTAGCTGTTGATCCTATTTATGTGTGAAAAAGGGCAGTAATGTCTTCCTTTATTTTACTTAGCTCGAGAGAATGGAAAATAAAGGATGATAGTGGAGGTATATATAAGAAAGTAGGCTGCATTGTTGTACAAAGCAAGGTTGTTTTACTTATCCTTTTGATTTTATTTTTCTTTGATCAGAAGTTTACTATGACCTGATTTGATCTCATGCTTTACTAGATGTATTGTGTGCTGATTTTCTATTTTTGTGGCTTGACTTGGAGTTTCTTCATCACGATGCTTCCCTATACATCTACAAGTATTTATGTGAAATGATGTATGAATATATATTCATTTGTTTGTATGCATATATTTGCACTTGCATTTGTTATCACCATGTATATTCATATTCATACATATTAATATTTATCCACATATACATATTCACATTTTCCACCATCGCTATCCATATAACCTATATACATATAAGTTAATTCAATATTTGTTGTAGTTTCAAGTCAACTTATTTTTGTTCAGGTTGACTAATAAAATTAACATGTCAATGATTTAAACAAGTTAATTGCCCAATTAACAAACGTTAAAAATTCGGGTTGTCACATTCCTCCCGCCTTTAGAACTTTTCGTCCTCGAAAAGGAACAAAACCAAAATTTATGAAAATACTTAATATCAGTTAAATTATTCTTTAATCAACTTTAACTAAAACTCTTTTTGATTAGAAATCTTTAAATCACTTTAAAATCTATATAATATTACAAAAATAGTTTTATAAAAAAAATACTTTTTATGACTCGATGTCTCAACCAGTCCATCCTTGTCCTTACCGAAATTCGGTCATACGTTGATCAGGCGTACGACTGAAAATCTATAAGTGCTTGGCAGACCCGTTTTCAACGTCCAGTGAAAATACTTGGAAAATAATTTATTTAAAATATAGAAATCATTTTTTAAAATAGAGAGAATATCTTTTGGTGAGAATGCTGTGGAAATCGTCACCCCCATCCATGGTCGCAGTTACATCCTGGGTTACGTTACCATCGCAGCAAAAGTCCATGCAATTGTAGGAACTCCATGCCCCTCGATTACACCATGGAACCCACAAAAGATCGCAGTTACATTCCAAGTTTACGTTGCCATCACAGTAAAAGTCCATGTAACTGTAGGCATTAGCGCCCTCAATTTTCGCTGCCAAAAATGAAACTTCTCCACTTCCACGTAGGTCGCAGTCTACCATGTAAAATCAAACGCAGACTGTTGGCTCTCAGCAGCACACATGACTTTTGCTATGTTACCATAGGTTGCAGTCTACCGATATAAAATCAAATATAGACTGTTGGCTCTCAGTAGCACACACGACTTTAGCTATGGTCTGTAGTAGATCGCAGTGACATCGAGTTACACTGTCATCATAGCATAACCCAAATGCCTCTGTAGGTATCAATGCCTTCGACTTTCGCTACACACTACCCATAATCCTCAGGAGCTAGTTTTGTCCGGACTCCTCATAGGATCAACTTTAGAACCCCCCCATAGGGTTCAAGGCAGTAGCACCCTGTGGGACTCCTGAGAAGTTCATTTCAAGGGAGCGCCTTTTTTCCCAGAGCCATTATCAAAACACTTTATACTATACACATATAGTATCTTCCAAATCATACACCTAATATGAATCTCATATAAATCTCCTTTTCTTAAAATCGATTATCCCAAAATCGATAATTCTCAAACTAGGCTTTCCAAATTCAATATTGATTTTACCCAAAAATCAAAAGCCTTTCCAAATTCAAAGGTTCCCAAAACCTTTTTCCAAATTCCTCATAAGATCCTTTATATATATATATATATATATATATATATATATATATATATATATATATATAAATTTAAACTTTGGATCATTTCAAACTTGTATAAAACTCCTTTTATACGTCAAAAGACTTTCAAAAACCTTTTCCTCCGACAATAGATTCAACAAGAGAGATTTATCTTATATATAAGAAAGATACATAACTTTGTTTATTCCAAATCAAATATTCAAATTTGATAACTCTATAAAGTCACTTATCATTTTACTTACTTTCATAAAGTAAATTTTTACCATAGAAATATCCAATTTCCACTTTTCTTCCTCATATGTTTCACAAAATATACCTTTCATTTTAAAAACCATTTCACATTTCTTATCCATAAATTTTCAATATCCATTTCATTCAAATCCGTACGATGTACACATACCATCCGTAAACTAAACCAATCTGATCGCACACTTGATCACACAATTTCACTTCCGAACTAGTATCGTCCACCCGAATTCCTAGTGCGGACTTAGATCTGGTTTCTTGATCGGAAATCATCATTCTCCTTGCATAGCCATAACTATGATAGAGAATACCCAGAACCAATCAACAACCCATATCCAGGTTTGCCGTCGAAAGTCGAGTGAAAAATCCCAACTCAGATCGATATAACTATCCCGAAATTCTGTACCCGAATCTGGATCAAATCACTATGCGAATAGAATAATATACGTACATCCTATTTATTTACCTTTATTGATTATTAGCCAAATCAGTCTCCTTTTCTATTCACATTCACTTTAATTTCTATCCATTTATCCATAATTGCTTCAATCCCAAATGGATTATTACTCAAATTATAAATAGTTTGTACTTTGACTAGCTTGAGTTTAGAAAATAGCTTGAAAATTTTAAAATAGATAAGTCGTTGAAAAATAATTATTAGTTTGTAAAATAGCTGTAAAATAGTTAAGTAATTGTAAAATAGTTGAAAAATAGTCAAATAGTTATAAAAAAATTAAAAAATTGCAAAATAGTTGTAAAATAGTAATTAATTTGTAAAATAGTTGAAAAATAGTAATTAGTTTATAAAAAGTTGAAAAATTGTTAAATAGTTCCAAAAATAATTGTAAAACAAGTATAAGATAGTTTTAGGTTTAAAAAGAAAAGTTGTATAGTAAATAGTTTGGAAATATAATTTATGTTAAAATAATTTATTTTGAAAATAGTTCAGAGTCAAACTGTTCATTTCCCAACCTCTTTTTCCAATCAACTCAATGTAAATTTTCACTTCCATTTAAATTGACTCAATTCCAATTTAAATAACATCGATTTCCATTGAAATTGATTTAATCCCAATTCAAGTTGAATTAACCTCAATTTCTTTCCAAATTCAAATCAAATTCCATTTGATTTTAAACCTATTCAACTTTAATTACAATTCCAAATTACTCCAATCAATTTGGACTAATATCAATTGAACCCACTTTAATTTCAAATCATCTCAATTCCTGTTTGAACTAGTCCCAATTCCCATTTGAGTTTGAACCCATTTAACTTCAATTTCATTTCAAATCAATCCAACTCAAATTTTCCATTTAAATTTTAAAACTCATCTGTTTGCGCAAAAAATGGGCAAACACCTCAAAGTCGTACGATTTAGTTGATTATATGTTGTTCTTAGTGATTTGGGTGATTTATGCAAATATATAAAAAGCAGGGACTAAACTGTAAAAGACACACAGATTTATAGTGGTTCGGCCAGAACGTGCCTACGTCCACTTTATATGTTATTCTCTCCTTTTCCCTTCAGATTACAAGTACAAAACTTTGTATACAAGTAAAAGAATGTTGTTTGAAAGTTCTATCCGTGCTTGAGCTCTCAAACTTCTCTGCCATTGTTGTACCCCTGCCCCTCTATTTATAGAGTGAGGTTGGGGGCAGGGGTCTTGGATGTTTATAGCTGCTGGTGGGCCTGGGCTGAAGCAATCTGGCCTGGCACATCTGGTTCGGCGTTCCTTGGTTCGGCCGTGCGTGCAGAGAAGGATGGAGAAGCTTTGGTTCGGCAGTCACCTGGTTCGGTGTAGGGTGGTCCGGTGTTGGTTCTCGTCCGGTAGTGGGTTGTTGGAGTTGTGGTTCGGTGGCAGTGGTTGGTTCGGCATGGAAGTGGAGAGGTGGTTCGGTATGGTTTGGGGGGAAGGTTGGTTCGGTATTGGCATGGAGAGGTGGGAATGCCGAATGGACTTCGGCATTGGGAATGCCGGATGAGCCACGGTATTACGAATGCCGAATGAGATCTCGTTTCATACTGCCGAATGGGCTTAAGTGTTGGAGTGCCGAATGGACTCTCGCATTGTTTCACCGAATGAACTTTTATATTTGAACCTTGAGTGAAATCCTAGACTTATATACGCTTGCTGGCTGCTTCTTCTTGGTTCGGTCGTGGTGGAAATGCACACAACATTGATATTCCAGTTTTGACCAAAAATGGGATAACAGTTTGCCCCCCAAAACATGCCTTGCGATAGGAAGGCGTGTTTTGTAATGCCATGAGCTGGATGTTCATATCCTGTTGATGTCCTTGCGGTAGGAATGCGTGTTTTGTAATGCCATGAGCTGGATGTTCATATCCTGTTGACAACCTGTAAAGAGCTTGATATTTCATATGGCCCCAAATGACGACCATTCGGGATCGAGCTATTTGGGATGAAGCGCGGCCGTTCGTGGTCAAGCGCCTAACTTCAAATGACGACCGTTCGTGATCGAGTCATTTGAGCTGAAGTGCGACCGTTCGCGGTCAAGCGTCTAAATCCATGCGACGATTGTTCGAGATCGAATCATTTGCGGTGGAATGTGACCGTTCACGATCAAGCGCTTTACTTCAAATGACGACCGTTCGGGATCGAGCCATTCGAGGTAAAGTGCGACCGAGCCCGGTCAGAGGGCGGACCTCAAATGGTGACCGTTCGCGATCAAGCCACTTGGGGTGAAATGTGACCGTTCACGGCCGGTGTCGTTCGCGGCAAAAGATGAAATGGGACCGTTCGCGGTCAAGCGCCTTACTTCGGATGACGATCGTTTGAGATCGAGCCATTCGTGGTAAGGTGCGACTGTTGGCGGTCAGGGGGTGGACCTCAAATGGCGACCTTTCGCGGTTGAGCCATTTGTGGCGAGATGAGTTGTGCCGTTCGAGGCGAGTTTGTAACTGTTCGAAGTCGGGTGCCGTTCGAGGCGAATTGTGACCGTTCGCGATCGGGGGCCGTTCGAGGCGAATTGTGACAGTTCGAAGTCGGGCGCCGTTCGAGGCGAATTGTGACTGTTCGAAGTCGGGCGCCGTTCGAGGCGACGTTCGAGGCGAATTGTGACTGTTCGAAGTCGGGTGCCGTTCGAGGCGAATGAGTGTGCCCGGGGGGGACTTAATAATATCAGTGCCGGAGTTATTGTTTGGGGGAGTTTCCAAATCAAAGACTTCGGCAGTTCGCTGCCATACAAGAGGTGCTCGTGGACCGTTCGTGATCCACGGGCATACACGTAATTTTTCCATAGAATTGTAAATGTTAAAGCAACAACCATATGAACCTTACAGCAGACATGTCCAAACAGGAAGAATTTAAATGTTCAAATCAAAATCAAAGCAAAGAGTAGAATGAAGATGTCAAAGCGTAAACTCTTACTATAACGCGGCTGGTAATCATTCAGAGCATGCCTATGGATCGTGCGCGATCGCTCACATGTGTAAATGATTTAACCGTGTTAGCGAGAGGTTTACAACTTGTTCATCGTTATTTTAATCAAGCAATCAATGGATAATCAAACGGTGCCCCGATCCAGGGTCACCTCTAGCCGATGTAGACGGTGGTCGCTCTGGCTCCACAGCTGGAGTTCGCCTCCTCACATACTGAAGGAGCATACCGTTCCTGATATGCCCTTCCACCTCGTCCTTCAAATGCCTACAATCATTAGTGTTATGACCGTTTAATTCATGGAATACACAAAACTTATCTGATTTTCTTTCGTTAGAGGCTGGATCCCTTCGTATTGGTCTACGATACGGAACACGCTCCTTGGTATCCTGATAAATTCGTTCCAGACTCTCATTCAGCTCAGTGTGAGTGGTGAATCGCGGCTCCCTCCTTTGCCGCTTTGTCCTGTCATCATTATCCTCGGCCTTTCTCTTTCCTTTGCTAGTCTCCGCACCCTTTCCAGGTGGGTTTCCGCTCTTGATTGCGTAAACGTCATCTTCTTCCTCTCTTTCTGCACTAGCATCTTCCAAACGCAGAAACTTTTCAGCCTCATGATAGAACTCTCCCAGATTCATATCCGGGTCCTTGGTTAATGAATTCTTGAACTCTGTACTATCAGCTATTCCAGATACAGCCGCCATCATGACCATAGATGGATCTGGTCGATCCACAGATGCTGCCGCCGCATTAAATCGCGTTAGAAAGCTCCTCAAAGTCTCTCCAGTTTTCTGCTTCAAGGTTGCCAAAGTCATCACATTCTTGGGTCTCGCAATATGAACCCTAAATTGCCTCATGAATCTCTCAGTTAAATCTGCCCACGTTCCTATGGAGCCGCTCTCCAGTTGCCTAAACCATAACGCTGCAATGTCCGTCAAATACAGTGGAAAGCACTGGGCCATGATCTCCTGTGATGCCCCCAGCACTTCCATGTGCCTCATATACTTAGTAAGATGGACCGCAGGGTCTGTCCTCCCATCGTACATCTCTACTGATGGTAGCTTGAATTCCGGTGGGTTCCTAGCCATCCTAATCGCAGAAGAAAAAGGACTCCTCTTTACATCTTCCAAGTCTCTGTTTACTAAACCGCCTCTCAT
Source organism: Allium cepa (assembly GCA_030765085.1). Taxonomy (NCBI): domain Eukaryota; kingdom Viridiplantae; phylum Streptophyta; class Magnoliopsida; order Asparagales; family Amaryllidaceae; genus Allium; species Allium cepa. The sequence continues at coordinate 1,014,028,488 of CM060943.1, read as the reverse complement.
AGCTCTTCTAACCATCTCTGCTAATCTGTCATTGTCTCCAAACTGTAGTCCTCATTCACTGCCTTCGACCAGACCCCCGAGTCTACGGGAGTTTTCATGTGTATGCCTCCCTGGCTGAACGTTCATTCCTCTATTGCTACCAGGTGGCTCGGATGCCCCCATCTCTCTTCCCTGGGTCGGATCAACATGCTCTGCGTGAGTGCCCCCTAGCTCTGGTGCTACGCCAAATGGTCCTGCTCCGTTCTGAACTCCAGTTGCTCCTTGGTTTTGCGCTCCAAGTTGCCCAATTTGCTGAAGCAAGTTCTGGATCATCTCTTCTTGTCTTCTCATCATAGCCTCCATCTCATCCCTGGTGATGAAGGCTGAAGCTTGGTTTGCTCCTGAGGAAGCCTCTTGACTCCCTTCCTGTTGACTCTGCTCTGGCCTTGGCCTTCTGCTTGATTGTCTCGCCATGACTCTTCCAATCTGAATCTCTAAACTCTCAAATTGAACTTCCAAGCGGTAGGTCCCTGAGTTCAATTCTCAGTGAAAGCACCAAAAATGTTTGCGCAAAAAATGGGCAAACACCTCAAAGTCGTACGATTTAGTTGATTATATGTTGTTCTTAGTGATTTGGGTGATTTATGAAAATATATAAAAAGCAGGGACTAAACTGTAAAAGACACATAGATTTATAGTGGTTCGGCTAGAACGTGCCTACGTCCACTTTATATGTTATTCTCTCTTTTTCCCTTCAGATTACAAGTACAAAGCTTTGTATACAAGTATAAGAATGTTGTTTGAAAGTTCTATCCGTGCTTGAGCTCTCAAACTTCTCTGCCATTGTTGTACCCCTGCCCCTCTATTTATAGAGTGAGGTTGGGGGCAGGGGTCTTGGATGTTTATAGCTGCTGGTGGGCCTGGGCTGAAGCAATCTGGCCTGGCACATCTGGTTCGGCGTTCCTTGGTTCGGTCGTGCTTGGAGAGAAGGATGGAGAAGCTTTGGTTCGGCGGTCACCTGGTTCGGTGTAGGGTGGTCCGGTGTTGGTTCTCGTCCGGTAGTGGGTTGTTGGAGTTGTGGTTCGGTGGCAGTGGTTGGTTCGGCATGGAAGTGGAGAGGTGGTTCGGTATGGTTTGGGGGGAAGGTTGGTTCGGTATTGGCGTGGAGAGGTGGGAATTGTAACGATCCTGAATTTTGAACAATTTAAAAATGAAGATATTTAATTAATTTTAAATATTTGAGATAATTTTAAATTGGATTCCAATATAACTAGGATATTGGCGATTAAATTTTTGAATTTAATCTATTTAAAGTTGAATAGAATTTGAATTTAACTTTGAAGTTGAAATTGAATATTGAATTTGTAATTGAAATTCGAACTAACGGCTTAGAAGAAAATTAATAAATTTGTGGTTAGTTTCAATAACATTTTTCATTTATTTAAATAAAATAGAATAAGATTTTAAATCAATATAAAATCAATAAATAAATATACATAGTAAAAATTCAAACAACATATTTATAAAACTTTGAAAAATATAATGTAATTACATTTGAGAAAATTTAACAACATAATTTTAAACAAAATAATTGGATTTAAAATAAGAAAGAAAATATAATATAAAAATAAATAAAATAAAAAAAATAAATAAAAAATAAGAAGTATATACTACCTTACTTCGTTCAGCTGTAAATATGCCGTGTTCCATGCCGTAACAATTGCCTTAACTCGTACCTTCCTCCATACCTAAATTCACGTCGCCTTCTCCCATAAAACACGACACCCCTCCCTATCATTTCATTATCAAACAAAAAGAAAAAAAAAGGATAAAAAATGGCGGCCGTGTTCTTTAATTATCGTTCGCACAAGCTAGGGCTTGTGTAGGAATCGAAGTGGCCGACCTTCAACAATTGGGGCTTTCGTTCGATTTGTGTTGCTTCATCTTCATTCGCTCGGCATCAAATCTGCTCGCGGCCTCGTTCTAATTTGTGCGCTCCATTTCGATTCGGTGAAAGGTGAGTTCTTTGCTCACGATTAATTTTATTTCAAGTGTTTAAATTTGTTGAATTGGTTGCTTGGTAGCATGCTATGAATTGGTATTTTTTCTGGCTTCCATTTGCTCGGTTAATTTGCATGCTATGATTTGGGGCTATCTGCTATCACTTACGCGGTTACTTGAATCTGAACTAACAAAAACAGTTGCTTTGTGAATTTAAATTTAAAACTGTTAAGAATAGATGCTATTTGCTGTCACTTGCTCGATTTGTTTGAATTTTAATTGATAAGAACATATACTATAATTTTATTTAAACTGGTAAGAACAGACACAAATTTGGAATTTATATTTTTTAAACTGTTAAGAACAGATGCTATTTAGTTTTGTTTTTAAAACTAATTAGAACAAATGCTACTGGATACTTGTTTTTAAAAACTGATAAGAATAGATGCTAGTTGATAATTTGTTTTAAATTTAAATTGATAAGAACAGATGCTATCAATTTTTTTCTTATTTAAACTAATAAGAACAGATGTTATTTAATATATTTGAATATTTGTTTTTAAATACATAAGAATAAATGCTAAGATGCTATCAAGTCGTGATTTGTTTTAATTGATGAGAGCAGATGCTACCCAATATTTGTTTTGTTTTGCTGCATGCTTTGTGATTTGAAACTGCTACCATCATTTGCAATTGTGACTGCACTTCATATATATATATGCATTTATGTATGTATATATGAGATTGTTGTCATCGTGACACGATCTTCTGTCTACTGGACAATTTTGTTTTGCTTACTGTTCCATGGATGCATTTTGATTTCTTCTGTTGGTTCATGACATTTGTTTTGGGTGTTTGTTGTACATATGAAATTGATTCATATGTATGGTAGACATGGTTTAATTTTGCTTTGACTGGGTTCACTGAGTTTCAATGTTGATCTTTGTAACTTGCTGTTACACTGGTATACGAGGTGGTTCAACATTTTATTGTTTGCTTTGGGGTTGAACTTGTCTCAGACCTTGACCTATAATATTTTGAAAACTTGATGATAACTGTTATGTATGTATGCATGTGAGTAAGTCTGTGTTTATTTGATAAATGCTTATTTATGGTTTCTAACTTCTCTGTTCTTAGTTCAGAAACATATGATTTTAGATCAAGTTTAAAAATCTTTGCACGTGAGTAAACTTTTTACTAAAGTTTAATTAAGTTATTAGCTGTTGCTATGAGATTGTGATGATGTTACATACATATACATATGCCACTGAAGTGTTTGCAGTTTCCCCGAGTTTTTGTGCTTCTGACCCGAAGCAGAGGATTGATTGACCCGAAGTGGTACTCGGGTGATTTTGTTTTTGACTCGGAGCATAAGGTTTTAAAACCTGAGAATTTTGTGCAGGTTTTTGAGACTGTGATTTTACAGTTTTTTAAAATCTTGAATGAAGCTCATATTTTAAAGATTGTAAATTGAATCAAGTGTAAGATTTAAACTGAATTCAAATGTAGTTTTGAAATTCAAAGTTTTTTTTTAATGAAACTTTTAAATTTGAACAAGTTTTAAATTCTGTTTTAAATCAAGTTTTAAAACAAAACAGTTTCAGGTATAAAATCCTGTAGCTCTGCAATTTCTAACATTTGAATGAAATTTAAATTGTTCATCTTTGTTGCTTCACCACAGTTTGCATTTGCCACACTTGTGTTCCCTGTTATCAACTGGCCCTGATCATGTTTTGATTCCAAACTTCTGTTCACTTGCATGTATTGTTGGTTCATTTGTATCACCTGTTCCCCTGTACTTGTTTGGCTCTGCGATTCATTGATGTTGCCTCTGTGTTTGTTGTGTCTGCTGCTCCCTGCATTTGTTTCACTGTACTTGTTCACTGCCCTGTACACGATCCGTGTTGCATGTTGCTGCTGCATGTTTGTTTGCTACTGTGTCGTCTCTGATGTTGTTTCATTTGTGCACTAATTCAATGCTTAGTGCATTGTGCATCTGTTTTGGACTTGCAGTTTGAATTGCATTGAGTTGAGTCGAGTTTGCAGTGATTTGTCCGATTTGCGCTCGCATACGTGTTGGCGAGGCAGTGCACATGTGTGCAAAGTATACGTGTGTACTGCAGCCACACGGGATTGACAGATTTTAAAATTTTAAGTTGTTAATAATGAAAATCCATAATAGATTTAAATTGATTCATGTGATTCCTCATCTCTGTTACCATTTTATTCAGTTCATTACAAATTTATTTACTTGAGTTAAGATTAATCCTGACTCGAGTGTTTTGTGTTTTGCAATTAACGCTCGGGTCAGACCGAGTATTCTTACAGCTTGAAGATTTTCAGGCCGCGAAGTTAGAGAGAGGGGAAAGCACTCCACTAAAGTTTTTTTCTAGAAATTTTTTTTCTTGTACTCAAAAATAAAAGATATATATTCCGCTGTATAAAAATTTAATGCATTGTACAAACTCTGATATATGTATGTAAGAAAAATTCATTTATGAATAAAATTATGATTATTTTGTGAGTCTGTGGTTGATTATGTTTAAACTTTATAAACTGAACAACAATCCGTCATTTTGAACGTTTCGAGTTGGTTTAATTACCGACTAGAGGCGGTTAGAGCAACGGGTCGTTACAGTAATGCCGAATTGACTTCGGCATTGGGAATGCCGGATGAATCTCGGCATTGGGTGCCGGATGAGCCATGGTATTACGAATGCCGAATGAGATCTCGTTTCATACTGCCGAATGGGCTTGAGTGTTGGAGTGCCGAATGGACTCTCGCATTGTTTCACCGAATGAACTTTTATATTTGAACCTTGAGTGAAATCCTAGACTTATATACGCTTGCTGGCTGCTTCTTCTTGGTTCGGTCGTGGTGGAAATGCACACAACATTGATATTCCAGTTTTGACCAAAAATGGGATAACATCATCCATCTTCAATCACAATTCTAATTAATTTAAATCAAATTTAATTTGAACTAATTTAATTCAAATTTCCAAATTTAAACCATCTCGAATTATATAAATTCGAGTTAAAGCTTTAAATGTTGATTTAACCTTTGCTTCTCCATAAAGCTATTTCTATGTTCAAATAATAATTCAAATCTTTTTTTTAAAACAACTAAATCTTTGAAATTCAATTTATCATCAAATTGAAACCAAACCTTTGAAGTTTAATCTTAAACATTCCAATCTTAAGTCCAAAATGATTCCATTTTATCTTAATAATGCATATATTACCACACCCCATTTCTTTATTCATTTAAACAAATCCAATTTCAGCTTAAAGATTATTAATAACAACAGGATGGTATCATCCAAATTATTTAAAACATCCATCCATTTTCCAATTTCTAGATCTCAAACCCATTTTGAGATCACACAAACTCCCAATTCAAATTAACCATTTAACTTTCCAAATTAAATCTCAATTTCATCTTAAAATTTCCAATTCAGGTTGCTTGTTAACTTATTTAATTTCCCAAAGCCAAATTCTATTTGCTTAATCCAGCCAACCTTACCCAATTTGAATTCCCATTTCAAATTTTAAACTTCACACTAATAATCTTATAAGTTCAAAACTTATCACCTTGGGTATCACATCTCGTTCCAAATTTAAAACTCAACATTTAGAGTTTATTCAAACTATTTTTGATATTATGTATATTCCTCATATATACATATTATTTCCTTTACACATTAAGTTATCCTTAAATTTTAAACCACGCTTGGGTTTTTTAATTCAAAACAAATTTTCAAACAACCCTTGTTTCCAACAAGTCCCTTTTTTATTCAAATAATACCTATTTATTATTTCTTTTAGCTCTTTGAAACAAATTCCAAATTTTCTGGCTTAGATTTAAGACTTCACAATCTAGATCGCCTTCAATTCCAATTTATAAGTCATACTTATCTAAAACATTTCATTTTGATTACTCATTTATACACATCTTATTATTAAGCACAACAACTATAATAACCAAGATTGTCATATCTGGAAACCAATTCATTATTATCTTATTCTAAAACTTTTCCCCAAATTCAAGATTTAATTTTAGTTTGAATCCTTTTCAAACTTACCTTTATTTAATTTCGAATTTTGTTGTATTTCCATTACCACTTAATTTAATTCCAATAATTTAACCACCAATTGCCTTAATATTTATTAGAAAGATATACTGCATTATATATATATATATATATATATATATATCAAAATATATTCTTATATAAAATCATTTAAAATCTTTATATCAAAAAATAACAAGTACGCTCTCATATATTGTAAACGACCCTAAATTTTTAATAATTTAAATTGAAAATGTCTAATTAATTTTAAATATTTGAATAACTGTTTAGCTTGAATTCCAGATATAACAATGAATATGGCGATTAAATTATAAAATTTAATCTACTGAAAAGTTGAATAAAAAATTTTGAATCTTCAGTTTAAAGCTGATTAAAAATATTTCGAAAGCTTGTAAAATTCAGATTGATAATACTGAAGATAATAGAAGCTTCAGAATTGAATTATACAGTTATTTGTTCAGTTTTGAAATTTTATCATTTGAATCGATATTTAAAAATAGCCTTCCGAGGCACAATCTCGGAATGCGGCGAAACTAGTTTCATTGGATCCGGAATATTGTATAATTATCGGATTTCAAATTTCGTAGTGATTGGAGTTGTTGTGTGACCGTACGGCAAGTAAACGTGTTGAAATTTAAACTGAATTCAATTTAAATTTAAATTTATAATTGGTCAACATCAGCACGTTATCTTCCGTAAATTATGCCTAAAAACACGATAAGAAATCGTGCAAGCACGCTCCTTCCAATTTTTAAATATTCCTCTCCCTCTTCAGTTTTCCAAATCAAAACAAAAAAAATTAAATCAATGGCCGTAGCTTCGTGTATCAAGGTCGTACGCGATTTAAGAAAAAATGGCTGAGCGAAATTAACTTTCCCCCTTTCCAAATTTAATCAAAATCGAAGCCGAGCTCCTCACTTCCCCTCATCCCCTTGGTTCTTAAAATTGTTCAAATCGCCTGGTCGCGTAACGACGCGGCAGCAAGGTCGCGATGGAGGCAAAGACAAGGGAGGAGCGCTCGCGCGTGCTTGGGGAGGCACCAAGTTTGTCAATCGCGATGGGTAGTCGACGCAGTGGAGATGGGTTGGGTCGATGGCGAGCTAGTTCGTCAAGGCAGTGATGCTCGAGCGGCGTCGTAATGGTTTTGCGATGCTCAGGAGGTTCACGCATTTGAAAGGCAGGCAGCAGCACATCTCGGCCTCAGCAGCAACGAATGGGACAGAAGTGGTAGAGGCGGATCTGGGCAGCGTTCATGGTGTGCGAGACGATGGTCGATCGCTGTAACATCCCGAAATTTTGAAATTTAAAAAATTGATAAATTGTTTGAACTTTGGGATCTAACTAGTAAAAAAATTTAATCTAAATTTAATATTGTTGATATTAATATTACACATTAATATAGAATTAAATAAAAAGAGATATAGATAGATGATCTTTTAACGGAATTTAAAATTTGTTAAAGTAAGTTATGATGAAATTATAAAATTTAAATAACATAATCATAATCTAAACAAACAAACAAATAAATAAACAAATAGTTAAACAAAAGATCAAACAAATGAACAAATAAGTAAACAAATAAATGAACAAATGAACAAACAAATCAAACAAAATAACACTTATACAAAAATATAAAAACATATGAGCTGTACCTACAAAAGAAATAAAATAAAATAAAACAAACTCTTACAATTAGCAAAATAAAACAAAACACTTTTATTTTATAAAAGTAAACTAGGAAAGTAAGTATTTAAAAAAAAAAAATATATGAAGATAGTACTTACAGGAAAAAGAAAATCAAATGGCATGCTGAAAATGTATAAAGCATGAAACACTACATGCTTCCATTTAATGCTTCATTTAATGCCTATCCTCTCAGCACTACTTGATACCATATCAGCCTAAATCAAAGCATGAGCACGGCATGCTGTAGATACATGAAAGTGTTACATACATTAAATGCTTTCAAACAACAACCAGTAAATTGAAATATTCATAAAGTACAAATACAGTATAAGGAAGCTGTCCACTTAAACCTGCCCACTTCTTTATATACTTGAGAATTGTCTTAGTCCATTTGTTAAAAACAACTCAAGTATCATTCAACAAATTTTGAAAAGATCAGAAAGGAAATAAAAAGTGAGCAAAACAGAAAATAAAAAGAAGTTGAAAAAAAAAAACCTGCAGATTTCAAAGCAAAAGTATTCCCTGTTTTCAAATATTTCCAGGTGAGTAAATATGATTTTGTTAAGGATTTTAAGTTGTTTAAACTAGTTCAAACTTCGTATTTAATCTGTTTTCATGTACTTCAGTAGGTAGATGATTTTAGTATGCTCTGTTCTCTGAAAAGTTGTTACAGACTTCATCTTTCTGTTCAAACATTTAAACCATTTTGTTTAAAAAAAAAATTTAGCTTTGATTCTCAACTAAACCAGTTGTTAAACTTAAAAAAAAATAAGATGTTTAAAGGTGATTTAAAACCCTCTGTATCAAGCATCACTGTAACTTTTGTTCTACAGGTTTTAAGTTGAAATTTGACAAAAATAAAAAGGTGTGAAACATTGATTCAAGATTTTAATCTGAATCTATATTTCAATTCATGAGTTTTAAAACAAAAATTTGAATTTTTAGTTAAATTTTCTCAGAGGGATTTGTATATGAACAAAAAAATTGTTTTTTTCGAATTCTAGAAGAACGAATCAATTAAAAATCCTAAAAATTTGATTGAAGCATGCTGAAACAGTTAGGATCTGGGGAAAATTATCAAGTTATTTTTCGATTGCGTGAATTTGGAGTTTGAGATAAAATTAGGGTTTTAAACTCGAAAACATACGATCTGGAATTGTGGTCGCCGCTCCGCCTATAGGCAACCGGACCTCGTCGCACCGGTGCCAGTAGTGGCGTCACACATCAGAGGAGCTCGGGTGAAATTTTCATGGCCTCTGGTGGCCAGAGGAGGTGGCGTGGCTTCGATTTCTAGCGGTGAGGGTGGGTTCGATTTCGAACTGAATACTCGATTTTGTTCGAGTGTTGTTGGCGTCGAAATGGTTGTTGCTGTTGAATGTTGGGGTAACGCGTGACTTGCTGGAGGTGTGGGTGTTCACCAGAACGGCGGCGAACCACCGTGCACGTGTACGGTGGTGATGGTGTCAGTGTTTTGAGCATCAGGGGAAGTAACGACTTGGAACTCGAGTTGGAACTCGAGAAATTAGGTAATGTACTTCGGTGTTCTCGCGTTCCAAAAGATGTGGATCTGGGTTTTAAAACTTAGCTTTAAAAAGAAAAAGAAAAGAAAAAAGAGAGACAGGAAGAAGAAAGGAAATTGGGACGAGGGGAAGACACGAGAGAAGCAACGGGGAAGTGATGAGAATAACCCGCGTTTGGCTCGGGGAAAGCACTTGATTTACCCGGGTTGTTCGAAAAATGGGTTAAGCCCAATCAACTTGTAAATCAAATGTTTAAGTTTAAAACCCAAATCTATTTAAAATGGTGAACTAGTATTAACAACTCTCTGTTTTGAGATAAGAACTTACTTTCAAGTTCAATTAATTTAATAAATATTTAATCACGTTTAAAAATCTAATTAATACTTCAAGAGAAAATTTCAGATAGATATTTAAGTTAATTAAGTTTTTGTAATAGTAATAAATTGATTTCAAAATAAGAAGATTTCTAATATTAATTCGAGTAAATAACAAATTGTTTTGGAAAGCATCCAAGAATGATTTAAATTAATAATTATAATTAACTAAGTAATTCGGGATTTAGGTCGTAGTTGAAGATTGATTAATTAACAATTAAATATCTAGTTAATTCGATAATTCCAGTAAATCGATTTATAATTGACAGTTAATTAAAATGATAAATTAAGGAATCAATTTATCAAGTTAATTAAGATTAATTAATTTATCACTAAGAATATTAAATCAATTGATTTAAAATAATCAATAAAGATAATTATTTGGGTAAACTATTAAATCATATTCACTTTGGATTAAAAATAATTAACCATTGCTATGCACGATATTGATTTTTGTTGTGATTGTGGTACTGTATTTTGCACTATGACTGTGATTTGTTCTGTAGTGATATGAAAACCCTGTTTGCCGTAAAACGGCAATTTAAATTTCAATGCGACAGGGAGTCGGATTTCAGTTTGTTATCCGAAATCCACATCGAACCTATAAATTGTTGTGAACAATATCCACATTATTTTTAAATTAACGCTCACTATTCGGTTTAACCGGGAGATGACCTTTGTGTCATATAACCCATTCCGAATAGTGATACGTCGAATTGGATCGCATTTGATGACCGGTGGTGAAGACCGGATATTTGCGAGAGCGATAGGATGACCTATCGAATGACTCTGCACCGAGTTGCTCCGGTATAGAGTTCTCCATATGTGATGGGGAATCCGATCGGGATTGTAAATATCCGGATTGCAAGGGCTTCTTTGGAAGTGCCTTCGGTTCTGTTCGAGCCCGGAACAGACTTGTATGGATAGTATGTCTGACATTACAAGTTGAGATATAAAGCAGATTTCATTCAAATATATTTCTGTTGGTGGCGGAGAATTTATTCTTTAAGCTTAACACCCTTCTCTGAGACGTACGAGCTCAGAGGTTATATAGTTGAAGTTATCAGCGATATATTCCCAATTTGGTAATGTGACATGCTGAGTGTTGCTGAAATGATCATTGTGTTGATTTTTGTGATAGGATCGTTTATTTGATCGTCTATCTTAGTGATCATTGTGTTGATCATTTGTTGACCCAAAGCACGGCTTTTGTATAAAGTGTGTTTTTGTGGACGTGACTTCGTCGGACCTCACACCCCGAAATGGTCAAAACAGGAAAGATGCAGCAAGGTTATTGGGGGTAGCACCCCTTAGGGTATGTACATTTCCTTCTGGATAGAAGTGGTATCATGTTATGGAGCCCAGATACTTAACTTATGTGGATATCGCAGATATATATATATATGATTTTGTGATTTGTTGCTGGGGCCCCGGTTAAAGGTTGGTTACGACCGGGAGATGGCATACTCGTGTCAGTAGTTACCCAGTTAGGGGTAACCCGGCCTTGTGTTGGCAGAGATCCGGTTTGGTTCTCGGGGACGTCCTTCCAGAGGCGTTCTCATGTGGCAATGGGAAGTTCCTTGGCCTAACCATTTGTTGGAAATCCAAAGAAACAATACGACCCCTGTACGGTTTTAGTTGTAAAACCTGCCATGCAGCGTGGCGGTAACCTGCCACAAAACATGGTAGCTATAGTAGGCATACGATAATGGTCGTATGTTGGCTAAGATTAATATTCTATTTTCGAAATGATTTACTTCACTATGAACTAGTAATAATATCAAAGAATTCTTTTCTCGTATCAAGCATATTTAACTATCATAAGAAGAAATCTCCTCCAATTCTGCGTTTGCATTGTGTGTGTGGCAGGATGTCTTATGGTAGTTCCATTTTAAAAGCATTCCGAAAATTCTTTTATAAATCTTGTTATTTAAATACAACTGTTTTGGTTACTCATACCAGTCCCATGACTGATCCAGAGTTTATTGTTTTCTTTCCTAAACTCTGGGTGCCCATTATTTCCACACGGGCAGCCTAGTAACAGGTTTAGGTTATTTTGGAGTAGCAGTATTTTGGAGCTCTTATCTTGGAGATATATTAGGAGCTTTTGGAAATTGCAGGTGTTAGCTTTTGGGAGTTCGTTAGCATCTCTCTCATTTGAGAACTTTTGGATATATGTTCACTGTTGTATTATCATGATGTTGTATTTAGAGATCGTGGTATATGTATTTATGTACTCTGTTGCAGTATGGATATTATGTTGATGTTGTAACAGTGATGTTATTTATGATATTGATTCTGTTCCGCTGTTTTATATTCATCTGATTGTTGTTATAAGCTCCGGCGATGCGAATTTGATGTCGTTTATTGGACATCGAGCTTGGGTCGTCACAAATTGGTATCAGAGCTGTTGGTTGAGCAAGAACTTTAGCTACGTAGTATAACACATTAGATGGCTCATTAGAGATAGGGTGAAGTATACCCTAGAATGAGTATAATCAAAATTGAAACTTTGAAATTTCTTAGTCTATTTACTGCTGATATTCCTTATGATATTTCGCCTGTATATCTAAATCAATTTTCTTACTAATCTCAGATAGTGAAAATGAGTGGACGCAGAGGAAGAACTAGGGGTCTAGGCAATGCTGCAGCACCAAATCAAATTCCCGCAGCCGCAGAAGCAGTAATAGAAATTCAGCAGCAGCCAGATTTGGCTGAATTATATAAGAAGTTTGAAAAGCTTGGTGGAAAACCATTTATTGGCAAAGAGTCAATTATTGACGCTCAAGCTTGGGTAAGATCGTGTGAAAAGATTTTTAAAGGGATAAAATTGCAGGATGAGCAGAAAAGACTTATAGCTTCTTGGCAACTCCAAGGAGAAGCTTCAGCTTGGTGGGAAACCATCATTGTAGATGAACCCGAGGAAGAATTTACTTGGGATCGTTTGAAAGAAGTGTTTGAGAAACGTTACATGCCATCGGCGGGAGTTTCTAGAATGTATCAGGAATTTCTGGATTTGAAACAAGGAAGTTTGTCGTTTGAAGAATACTTGAATAAATTCAGTGAACTATCTCGGTTTGGCCCGGAATTGCTAAATACACCTCTGAAGAAAAACGAAAGGTTTATCCGGGGAATGAACCAAAAATATCATGGAAGAATGACAGGTCATGTTAAAGAATCTTTCTCAGATTTAGTAGATATGGGTTACAGGTACGCTACTCTTGATATACAAGAAGCAACTACGGAGAAAGGTAATCCAGGTAGTCAGAATTATAAAAAGCGAAAATTCGAAGGCAAGAAACCTTGGCAAGGCAATGAGAAGAAGAGGAAATCTCAAGGAAGAGCAACAGAAAATGTCACTTGTTACAACTGCAAAGAGAAAGGCCACTATTCAAATGACTGCCCAAAACCGAAGAAACCAGCTAGAGAATGTTACAATTGTCATAAACCGGGACATTTAGTTAAAGATTGCCCAGTGATGAAGCCAGCGCAAGTGGCAAAGTTTACACGATAAAGGAGGACCCCTCATCTTCAAAAGCTGACAAAGGGAAAAGTGTTTTGGAAGGTAACCTTACTATTAATAATAGAACTGTTAGAGTTTTATTTGATACAGGAGCTTCACATAGCTTTATCTCCCAACAAACCGTAAATGAATTAGGACTTGAAACTAAATTTGCTGACGATCTTATTTGCGTGAAAAATCCGGTTGGAGGTCCCGCAAATCTTAGTTCATATTGTAAGAGAGTTCCTATTTCATATGCTAGCTATAAATTTCCTATCAACCTTTATGTCCTCGAATTTGACAAATTTGAAATCTTACTCGGTATGAACTGGTTAACGAGATACGATGCTAGATTGGAGTGTAGTAATCGGACAGTTTTAATCAAAACAAGCCTTGGAAATTTTATTGAAATCTCTTGTGAGAATCCAAGTCTAAGGAGCGACAGATTGATATATACTTTGGGAAATCTTGAACCCACTTTGCAGTCTATACCTGTTGTTCGGGATTTTTCTGACGTATTCGAAGAAGTGAAATCTTTACCTCCTCATCGAGAAATAGAATTCCGAATTGATCTTGTACCTAATACTCGTCCTGTTGTTCATGCAAGTCACAGAATGGCACCTAGGGAAAAGATTGAATTGGTTCATCAAACTAATGAGCTACTAGCAAAAGGATTAATTCGACCCAGTGTTTCTGAGTGGGGTTCAGCCATCGTATTTGTTGCCAAATCAGACGGATCTTTGAGATTGTGTGTAGATTACCGCGATCTAAATAAACAAACTCTCAAAAATAAATTTCCACTGCCCAGGATTGATGATTTATTTGATCAGTTGCACGACGCTCGTTTCTTTTCAAAAATGGATCTAGCCCAGGGATTCCATCAATTACGAATCGCCGAAGATTGTGTACATCTGACCGCTTTCAGAGGTCCTAATATGTTCTATGAATGGTTGGTTATGCCTTTCGGGCTAACCAATGCTCCAGCATACTTCGTAGATCTTATGACTCGTGTGTTTCGGGAAGTTCTGAATAAATTTGTGCTAGTATTCATTGATGACATCTTAATTTTCTCCAAAACTGAAGATGAGCATGCCAAGCATCTTAGAATTGTCTTAGAAATTTTAAGGAAAAATGTTCTATATGCAAAATTTTCCAAATGCCTTTTCTGGGTCAATGAAGTCAAATTCCTTGGCCATATTGTTAATGAAGAAGGAATTTCGGTAGATCCTAGCAAAATTTCCGCTATTCTTGATTGGAAACAACCCACTACTCCAAGAGAAGTTCGAAGCTTTTTGGGTTTAGCGGGCTATTACCGGAAATTCGTTCAAGATTTTTCTAAGTTAGCTAGTCCGCTGACTAGGTTAACAATGAAAAATGCAAAGTTCATTTGGACTTCAAGATGTGAAGAAGTTTTTCAAGAGTTGAAAAAGAGATTGACCACTGCTCCTGTTCTCACTATTGTTAACGGGAACCGAGGCTTATCTGTCTATACTGATGCATGTGGTGAAGGGGTAGGTGCAGTATTAATGCAAAATGGAAAGGTGGTTGCCTACGCAGGTAGACAATTACGTCCGCATGAGAAGAACTACCCAACGCACGATTTGGAACTTTTGGCTGTTGTTTTCGCTTTGAAAATATGGCGACACTATCTCCTGGGTAAGAATCTTTTCAGCTTTCTTAATAATTTGCGAAATTAACTAAAGAAATATACTTAATAAACTCTCTGTGTTTTAGGTGAAAAATTCGAATTATTCACCGATCATAAGAACTTGAAATATCTTTTCACCCAGAAGGATTTGAATTTGCGACAACAACGTTGGTTGGAATTTCTGGCATCTTATGACTTAGATATCCAATATACGCCGGGAAAAGCCAATGTAGTAGCCGATGCTTTAAGTAGAAGACATGCTGTTCTTGCATATCTTGTTATCACTCCTACTCTCCTTGAGAAGATCGCGAGCAAACAAACCGAAGACAAGTTTCTTCGAGAAATGCGTAGAAGAATAGATCGAGGAAAGGATACTACTTTTGAAATAGATAATAGAGAAGTTATAAGGATGAAAGGCAGAATTTGTGTCCCTGACATTCCAGAATTGAAACGAGAAGTATTGGACGAATGCCACAAGACAAAATTCAGCATCCATCCAGGAGTCAACAAAATGTATCATGATATTAAAAGAACATTCTGGTGGAAAACGATGAAGAGAGACATATCTATTTATGTGAGTCGTTGTGCTACTTGTCAGCAGATCAAGAGCGACCAAAAGAAAGTGGCCGGTTTACTTCAACCTTTAGAAGTACCGAAATGGAAGTGGGATCAAGTATCGATGGATTTCATTGATGGATTGCCTCGTACCAAGAAAGGCAATGAAGCGATTTGGGTTATTGTGGATCGTCTAACCAAAAATGCTCATTTCATTCCAGTTAAATCTACTCGGACTGCGGCAAGCTTGGCAGGTATATATATAAAGGAAATTGTTCGCCTCCATGGTATTCCCAGTAGTATAGTGAGTGATCGTGACCCGATCTTCACTAGTAGATTTTAGGAAGCATTTCAGGATGCATTGGGAACGAAATTAAAATTCAGTACTGCTTATCATCCGCAATCTGATGGACAGACTGAGAGAGTTAATCGAATTTTAGAAGACCTACTGCGTGCTTGTGTTCATGATTTTGGTGGTTCTTGGGAGGACCATTTGCATCTGGTAGAATTCTCTTATAATAACAGTTATCAGTCCAGTTTAGAAATGGCTCCTTTTGAAGCTTTATATGGTCGTCCGGGTCGATCACCTACATGCTGGATCGAATCAGGTGACAGACTTGTTCTTGGACCGGATATGATAAAAGAAGCCACTGAGAAGGTAAATTTTATTCGAAAGAAGTTATTAACTGCCCAAAGCCGTCAGAAGAGCTATTATGACCGTCGAAGGAGAAATTTGGAATTTCAAGTTGGAGATTCTGTATTTCTAAAAGTATCTCCGATGCGGGGTGTGTTGAGATTCGGGAAAACTGGAAAGTTGGCACCGCGTTATATTGGTCCTTTTCCTATTCTGGAAAGGATTGGTTCTCTAGCATATAGAGTGCAGTTACCCAGCTGGTTGTCTGGCGTACATGATGTGTTCCATATTTCTAACCTTCGGAAATATGTGCACGATCCAGATGATATTATTGAAGAAGCTGCTCAGCATTATCTAGAAATCACTCCCAACTTGGCAGTTAGAAGGGAACCGATGAAAATAATTGATCGTGATGAGAAGCGATTGAGGAACAAAATTGTGAAATTGGTCAAAGTTAAATGGAGTGGTGATCCAAAGGACTGTACTTGGGAGACTGAAGAGAATATGAAGAAATCATATCCCAAATGCAGAATTGACATCTCGACTTAAATCTGTAAGTCATTTCCTTATTTCTGAATTCGTATATTATATGTTTACGTTCTCTCTCTTTCAATTTCGAGGACGAAATATTCTTAAGGAGGGGATATTGTAACATCCCGAAATTTTGAAATTTAAAAAATTGATAAATTGTTTGAACTTTGGGATCTAACTAGTAAAAAAATTTAATCTAAATTTAATATTGTTGATATTAATATTACACATTAATATAGAATTAAATAAAAAGAGATATAGATAGATGATCTTTTAACGGAATTTAAAATTTGTTAAAGTAAGTTATGATGAAATTATAAAATTTAAATAACATAATCATAATCTAAACAAACAAACAAATAAATAAACAAATAGTTAAACAAAAGATCAAACAAATGAACAAATAAGTAAACAAATAAATGAACAAATGAACAAACAAATCAAACAAAATAACACTTATAAAAAAATATAAAAACATATGAACTGTACCTACAAAAGAAATAAAATAAAATAAAACAAACTCTTACAATTAGCAAAATAAAACAAAACACTTTTATTTTATAAAAGTAAACTAGGAAAGTAAGTATTTTAAAAAAAAAAATATATGAAGATAGTACTTACAGGAAAAAGAAAATCAAATGGCATGCTGAAAATGTATAAAGCATGAAACACTACATGCTTCCATTTAATGCTTCATTTAATGCCTATCCTCTCAGCACTACTTGATACCATATCAGCCTAAATCAAAGCATGAGCACGGCATGCTGTAGATACATGAAAGTGTTACATACATTAAATGCTTTCAAACAACAACCAGTAAATTGAAATATTCATAAAGTACAAATACAGTATAAGGAAGCTGTCCACTTAAACCTGCCCACTTCTTTATATACTTGAGAATTGTCTTAGTCCATTTGTTAAAAATAACTCAAGTATCATTCAACAAATTTTGAAAAGATCAGAAAGGAAATAAAAAGTGAGCAAAACAGAAAATAAAAAGAAGTTGAAAAAAAAAAACCTGCAGATTTCAAAGCAAAAGTATTCCCTGTTTTCAAATATTTCCAGGTGAGTAAATATGATTTTGTTAAGGATTTTAAGTTGTTTAAACTAGTTCAAACTTCATATTTAATCTGTTTTCATGTACTTCAGTAGGTAGATGATTTTAGTATGCTCTGTTCTCTGAAAAGTTGTTACAGACTTCATCTTTCTGTTCAAACATTTAAACCATTTTGTTTAAAAAAAAATTTTTAGCTTTGATTCTCAACTAAACCAGTTGTTAAACTTAAAAAAAATAAGATGTTTAAAGGTGATTTAAAACCCTCTGTATCAAGCATCACTGTAACTTTTGTTCTACAGGTTTTAAGTTGAAATTTGACAAAAATAAAAAGGTGTGAAACATTGATTCAAGATTTTAATCTGAATCTATATTTCAATTCATGAGTTTTAAAACAAAAATTTGAATTTTTAGTTAAATTTTCTCAGAGGGATTTGTATATGAACAAAAAAATTGTTTTTTTCGAATTCTAGAAGAACGAATCAATTAAAAATCCTAAAAATTTGATTGAAGCATGCTGAAACAGTTAGGATCTGGGGAAAATTATCAAGTTATTTTTCGATTGCGTGAATTTGGAGTTTGAGATAAAATTAGGGTTTTAAACTCGAAAACATACGATCTGGAATTGTGGTCGCCGCTCCGCCTATAGGCAACCGGACCTCGTCGCACCGGTGCCAGTAGTGGCGTCACACATCAGAGGAGCTCGGGTGAAATTTTCATGGCCTTTGGTGGCCAGAGGAGGTGGCGTGGCTTTGATTTCTAGCGGTGAGGGTGGGTTCGATTTCGAACTGAATACTCGATTTTGTTCGAGTGTTGTTGGCGTCGAAATGGTTGTTGCTGTTGAATGTTGGGGTAACGCGTGACTTGCTGGAGGTGTGGGTGTTCACCAGAACGGCGGCGAACCACCGTGCACGTGCACGGTGGTGATGGTGTCAGTGTTTTGAGCATCAGGGGAAGTAACGACTTGGAACTCGAGTTGGAACTCGAGAAATTAGGTAATGTACTTCGGTGTTCTCGCGTTCCAAAAGATGTGGATCTGGGTTTTAAAACTTAGCTTTAAAAAGAAAAAGAAAAAAAAAAGAGAGACAGGAAGAAGAAAGGAAATTAGGATGAGGGGAAGACACGAGAGAAGCAACGGGGAAGTGACGAGAATAACCCGCGTTTGGCTCGGGGAAAGCACTTGATTTACCCGGGTTGTTCGAAAAATGGGTTAAGCCCAATCAACTTGTAAATCAAATGTTTAAGTTTAAAACCCAAATCTATTTAAAATGGTGAACTAGTATTAACAACTCTCTGTTTTGAGATAAGAACTTACTTTCAAGTTCAATTAATTTAATAAATATTTAATCACGTTTAAAAATCTAATTAATACTTCAAGAGAAAATTTCAGATAGATATTTAAGTTAATTAAGTTTTTGTAATAGTAATAAATTGATTTCAAAATAAGAAGATTTCTAATATTAATTCGAGTAAATAACAAATTGTTTTGGAAAGCATCCAAGAATGATTTAAATTAATAATTATAATTAACTAAGTAATTCGGGATTTAGGTCGTAGTTGAAGATTGATTAATTAACAATTAAATATCTAGTTAATTCGATAATTCCAGTAAATCGATTTATAATTGACAGTTAATTAAAATGATAAATTAAGGAATCAATTTATCAAGTTAATTAAGATTAATTAATTTATCACTAAGAATATTAAATCAATTGATTTAAAATAATCAATAAAGATAATTATTTGGGTAAACTATTAAATCATATTCACTTTGGATTGTAAATAATTAACCATTGCTATGCGCGATATTGATTTTTGTTGTGATTGTGGTACTGTATTTTGCACTATGACTGTGATTTGTTCTGTAGTGATATGAAAACCCTGTTTGCCGTAAAACGGCAATTTAAATTTCAATGCGACAGGGAGTCGGATTTCAGTTTGTTATCCGAAATCCACATCGAACCTATAAATTGTTGTGAACAATATCCACATTATTTTTAAATTAACGCTCACTATTCGGTTTAACCGGGAGATGACCTTTGTGTCGTATAACCCATTCCGAATAGTGATACGTCGAATTGGATCGCATTTGATGACCGGTGGTGAAGACCGGATATTTGCGAGAGCGATAGGATGACCTATCGAATGACTCTGCACCGAGTTGCTCCGGTATAGAGTTCTCCATATGTGATGGGGAATCCGATCGGGATTGTAAATATCCGGATTGCAAGGGCTTCTTTGGAAGTGCCTTCGGTTCTGTTTGAGCCCGGAACAGACTTGTATGGATAGTATGTCTGACATTACAAGTTGAGATATAAAGCAGATTTCATTCAAATATATTTCTGTTGGTGGCGGAGAATTTATTCTTTAAGCTTAATACCCTTCTCTGAGACGTACGAGCTCAGAGGTTATACAGTTGAAGTTATCAGCGATATATTCCCAATTTGGTAATGTGACATGCTGAGTGTTGCTGAAATGATCATTGTGTTGATTTTTGTGATAGGATCGTTTATTTGATCGTCTATCTTAGTGATCATTGTGTTGATCATTTGTTGACCCAAAGCACGGCTTTTGTATAAAGTGTGTTTTTGTGGACGTGACTTCGTCGGACCTCACACCCCGAAATGGTCAAAACATGAAAGATGCAGCAAGGTTATTGGGGGTAGCACCCCTTAGGGTATGTACATTTCCTTCTGGATAGAAGTGTTATCATGGTATGGAGCCCAGATACTTAACTTATGTGGATATCGTAGATATATATATATGATTTTGTGATTTGTTGCTGGGGCCCCGGTTAAAGGTTGGTTACGACCGGGAGATGGCATACTCGTGTGAGTAGTTACCCAGTTAGGGGTAACCCGGCCTTGTGTTGGCAGAGATCCGGTTTGGTTCTCGGGGACGTCCTTCCAGAGGCGTTCTCATGTGGCAATGGGAAGTTCCTTGGCCTGACCATTTGTTGGAAATCCAAAGAAACAATACGAGCCATGTACGGTTTTAGTTGTAAAACCTGCCATGCAGCGTGGCGGTAACCTGCCACAAAACATGGTAGCTATAGTAGGCATACGATAATGGTCGTATGTTGGCTAAGATTAATATTCTATTTTCGAAATGATTTACTTCACTATGAACTAGTAATAATATCAAAGAATTCTTTTCTCGTATCAAGCATATTTAACTATCATAAGAAGAAATCTCCTCCAATTCTGCGTTTGCATTGTGTGTGTGGCAGGAGGTCTTATGGTAGTTCCATTTTAAAAGCATTCCGAAAATTCTTTTATAAATCTTGTTATTTAAATACAACTGTTTTGGTTACTCATACCAGTCCCATGACTGATCCGGAGTTTATTGTTTTCTTTCCTAAACTCTGGGTGCCCATTATTTCCACACGGGCAGCCTAGTAACAGGTTTAGGTTATTTTGGAGTAGCAGTATTTTGGAGCTCTTATCTTGGAGATATATTAGGAGCTTTTGGAAATTGCAGGTGTTAGCTTTTGGGAGTTCGTTAGCATCTCTCTCATTTGAGAACTTTTGGATATATGTTCACTGTTGTATTATCATGATGTTGTATTTAGAGATCGTGGTATATGTATTTATGTACTCTGTTGCAGTATGGATATTATGTTGATGTTGTAACAGTGATGTTATTTATGATATTGATTCTGTTCCGCTATTTTATATTCATCTGATTGTTGTTATAAGATCCGGCGATGCGAATTTGATGTCGTTTATTGGACATCGAGCTTGGGTCGTCACAATCGCGAGTTCGACTGAGTGGCTGTGAGGTATATTGTTCTTTTATTTGTTTCTTCTAATTTGTTAATTGATTTGTGTAGAGAAATGAAATCTTTACAGTAAAAGAAAAAAAAAAAAATTTGTGCATGCGAAAAGAAGAAGAAAAATTCAGATGTTGAAAATGGAAAGTAGTGGATTTTAAGAATAAATAGTTTTTACGTTTATAGAGTTTAATATTTTTTTATGTAAGTATAGAAAGTTTATATAAAACTTTGGGAAGAATGGTGATTTCAAATGCTTAGCAGTTTATAAAAAAATCAAATTTCTGTTTTAATATATATATATATATATATATGATAGAAGGAAATATGTACAGTTACAGTATATATATATATATATATATATATATATATAAAGTTCAAACAGAACTGTTTTGAAATTTAAATTATATATATATATATATATAGATGTATATATCTAGACAGTTTTAAATGAAATATAGAAATTTGAAATTGTTGGGATTTCATTGTAAAATTTGTTTTTGGAATCTTAAAATAAATAATTTATATTTGGTTAATTTATTAAAAAGGAAGTTTAGTTTTAATTCAATTTTTAGTTAAACAAATTTGTTTAAAAGAAATTGGTTTGAAATGGAATCATTTGTTCAAATTAAATTGTTAGTTAATTAAATTTGTCAAATGGTTAGACAATTAGATTTATTAAAGGAAATCAATTTATTACAATCCATTAGTTAATTAAAATTTTAGAAATAGAAATTTTTCGATTGATTTGAATATTAATAAATTATAAAATTGTTTGATACAAGGTCTTAAATCGTGAAGAAGTGATTGGTTTTGATTGGATTGCAAAATAAAAGCTAAGTTGAGAACACTCAAAAGGGTTTTGTTTAAATTTTAAATAGTTGTATTTAAATTTGTTGATTGTGTTGATTGTTTGGTTGGATAATATAGTATTATCTATTGTGTTGAAATAGACCCTATACGCCGCCAATTAAGCGGATGTTATTTATTAAACCTATATACCGCGATATTCCACCTTGAAGTGGAATTGGTATTATATATGTACTTAGAGTTGATTTCCCGCATTATATAGCGGATGAGACCCTATTGCGCCGCATAATAGCGGATAATATTTTATAAATCCCATATACTGCGATATCCCGTCTTGAAACGGGATTGGTATTTTGCTAATGTCTGTGGATGCAGAAAAACAGGTTGGAGGGATCCAACTGGATTCCTCAAATAAATTGAATTTTTTTTCGATGTTGTGTGTTTATAATCCCTGTGTGATTATCATTATGATTGAAATTGTTGAAGGCTAAAATTTAGCCGAATAAAATTCTGGTATCGTTAGATACCGGAAATAAAAAAAAATTGATTTTTGGGAATAAATAGTAGATTAAAATGAATGGTTTAAATTGGGATTTTTGGAATTATTATAAACGATTTATATAAAAGACTTATAAAATTGATATTTATGAATTAAAATATTGGGATTTTAAACAAGTTTTTATAAGCGTTAAAATGAATTATAAATGAATTCATAAGTGAATGAAATTTATAAATTGTGAAGTTATAAAAGGAAATGATTTTTGTAAAATAAGAGAATTATAAATAAATTGGGTTTTAGCATTTAAATGAAATATAAATAGAATTTGTTAAGTAAGGGATTTTATAAGTTGAAGTTTTTATAAAATTATAGATGTGAATTTATAAACGTTATTTTATAAATCCAAAATCAATTGAATTCGATAGATTAAACATAGAAGTTTATTAAAGGAGATGTATCCACGATTTTGGACAGTGGATAACCTTTTAAATAGAATGTGTAGAAAATGTTGAATTTGGATTAACGAAGTATATTCACGATTTTGGATAGTGAATAATATATTAAAGAAATGTTTTGGGAAAATGATATTTTTAAATAGAATTAAAACGATTAGAGATGTTTTAAATGTATTAAGTATTGAAAACATAGATTTCAACATTCATTATTGAAATAGGCGTTTTCAAGGAATAGAAGGAAATGGTAGACTATAACACTGTTGTTATAGTAAATGATTTCTGAAAGGAAATGTTTTATATAGTATTGGGATTTATATATCTATTTTAATTTCGAACCCCTATACTAGTGATTTGGGTTGTCGTAACGATGTTTTACATAGCATTCGTTTTGACCCAAATAAATGTGTTTAAGAAGGATGTTTTCCTTAAGAATGAAATATCTACTTAATTGTGATTTAAGTATATCGAATATTTTTCAAATGTTGGAAATAAATAGATTTGTGAATTACTTATTATTAAATAAGTATGGAAATGTTTTTCCAATATGAAATGAAATGTTTTTGAGAATTTATCTTTGTAAAGATAAATTGAAAATGAATATTAGATATCGATTTGAAAATCTTATATTCATAGATATTTTTGAAATATAATTTCACTATGGAATTTATAAATAAAAGGGGAAATTTGTTTAAAAATAAACGTTGATTTATTTGTGAAGTGTGGAAATAATATATCTTATAAAGATATTTCGAAAATAAATAATTTGGAAAATTATTTGGAATCTGATGATGTTGTGTATGCCTATTGATAGTTAAATAACCGACTATCAATATTTACCTTTAAATAGGTATTTGTTGTGATTTGCTTGAATTTGAATGCTACACTCATTTTTAAAATAAGCGCTCACTATTCGGGTTAGCCGGGAAAGGACCTTGGGGTCGTATAACCCATTTCGAATAGTGATACGTCGTTATGGATTGCATTTGATAACCGGTGCCGAAGACCGGATATTTATGAAAACGGAAGGATTACCATCGAATGTTTCTGCATCGACTGATCTCCGATATAGAAATTTATTACCCTTTGTGATGGGAAGTCTGATCGTAATTAATGAATATTCGGATTGCAAGGGCTTCTTTGGAAGTGCCTTCGGTTCCGTTCGATCTCGGAATGGACTTGTATGGATGTGTGTCTGATGTTACAATTCGAGATGTAAAGCTGGTTACTATCAAATATATTTCCGTTGGTGGCGGAGAATTTATTCTCTAAGCTTAACACCCTAGAGGTTGTATAGTTGATGGTTACTAGTGATACATTCCCAAATTGGCAATGTGGCATACGAGAAGTCTAGAGTTGGATATCAGGATATTCTGGAATATAGAAGTTGCTACAGAAATCTGAAGGCGAGCTGGATAGCATAGCATATTACTAAGTATATAGTATTTCTTTTCCGCTGTTTGTTGTTGTAAACTCTAATAATGAATGTAATGTGATGTAATGTATAAAATATACAGTTCTTTTGTTATAATGAATATTCATTTATCTATTATATGTTGTTCCGCTACGATTGTGAGATTCTGATATTGTTCTGTTTCTTTTCTTTCTTTCTTCTTCTATCTTTTTCTTCTTCTTAAACCCTAAGAATTCGGTTTTCCGGCATTCGATTGCTCGGCAGTTGATACAGTGGACGTATTAATGTCGATTTTCGAGAGTCCAAGAATTGGGTTTTTACATTTGGTATCAAAGCATATGGTTAAGTGACAACCATGGCTCTGTTGGGTGTTACTCATTAGAGATAGAGTCAGCAGTACTCTAGAAGAGTTTGAGTGTAATAATAGATATGAGCGCGTATTTGTTAGTGAATATGAAATCGTTTGGTATTGTGTTGACTTATCGGTTGATTATTTATAGATTCTGGTCGGTGCAGTCTAGCTAACTGTGTTGATAGGAGTTTCTAAACTATTAAACAAGATAAACTGACACGGTATTGTTTTTAAAAATAGGTAAATGAAATAATTTTACCCAAAACTATTTTTGTATATAAAAGAATTGATTTTCTATAAATTATTACAGTATATGGATGCATGGTTGTTAGGAATTGATAATATTTATTATTATCATTGAAATTGAGTAAGAATTGGAATCATAATCAAAAGTTTAAAAATAAAATTCACATACAAATGAAATTTAAGAATGTAAATTATAAATGTAACCTATAATTGGAAATAGAATTCCAGAGAAGTTTTTGGAAATGTTTTTGAAAGAATTTGGAAATTTTAGAAATTAAATTCCTTTTTGATTTGAAGATGAATTTCAAAGGTTTTGAAAAGTATTTTGAAGGAATAAAAAGCTCTAAACTCCTTTCGGTCGTTGGAAAATAATTCCGATGGTGATCGCGACATCATCGGTGTTCATTTTCGGGTTTCCAAAAGAGGAATTGCTGCCAAATTGTTTTAAACAGAAGTTGTTTGGAAAATTTGGGTTGGGTTTGGAAATCCAAAAGATAATTTGAATTAATTTCAAAAATTGATTTTTGAAAGGTTGAAAAGACTCTGGAATACTATATAAAAATATTTATGGAATATTATTGAGTTGATAACATATACAATTTGAATTTTGATAGAATCAATTTAATTTAAATGATGGAGTTAAATTAAAGTAAGTATAAGTGAATCGATTAAATGAAGTGAATTTGAAGAAATGTCTAAGGAGACGAAGTGAAATAATTACTTAAAGAAAATTTATTAAGTTGAAAATAAATTTAGGGTAATTAAAATAAATTGGAATTGAGTATTGAATTATGGAAGTAAGTTGTGAATGAATAAACAAATTTGCAATTGCAAGTAAATAAAAAATGAGATGGAATGTTGAAATTCATTTCGAATTTGTAAGCAATAGAATTGAATTAAATAATTATAAATGAAAGATGAATTAAAATTCATACGGAATTTGAAATCTAGTTTAAATATAAGTGGTTGTAAACTAAAATGGTGAATTGAAATTGAATCGTGTTTGTGAATAAGTAAAAGAATAAAACTGAAAATGTTGAAAGCCAATTTGAATTGTTTAAGACTGAAATGAATTGAATATAAACAATTAAGTTTTTAAACCATTTAAATTGAATGAAGTTATATACGAATCGGTTGAAAACAAACAGAACTAGTTTGGAAACCATATAATTTGGAAGTATTTATAATGCATTACTTATGTCATTGATTGTTGTAGTTCAATAAATGAATGAAATGTTATAAACTTCATAAATATGTCACTTATATGTTTAATTGAGTAGAGTACAGGTTCAATGAAGCCGTATGGCTGGATTTGATCGTGCTAATAAGCTAATAATTAACCGCTTTGCTTAAAAAAGCGAAAAAGGTACGCCTACGCAATAAAAATAGAAAATAATGAACTGTTTTTGTTTTTTCCGACCGTGTGGGTCGATGTATATTATTTATATCTTTTGTCAAATTGCAAAAGCTCCTCCGTACAAAGGAGACTCTGCCAAAAAAATTCAAAAATTTTTGGAGTTAGAATTTTTTTTTGAAAGTTGTTGAAATATTTTTCGTTAGCAACAAACGATTTCAAATTTGAAATTGAAATGAATTAGTAAATGAAACTAATTGAAAATAGTGATATGAACCAATTGTAAATGAAAGTTAAAAGATAAAATAAATATTCAGAATAGAAGATAAATTGAACTCAAATTAAATTGAAATTGTGAATTGAATTCAAATAAAATTGGAATGCAAATTGAATGAAAATGAATATATAACTTCAATAGTGAAGTAAAAATGTATACGAAGTATATATTGAAAATTTTGTAATGGAATTGGCAAAATGGTTTGAATATTGTAATTAGGTATTATAAATATCAGGATATACAGGTATATTAAAGGAAATAGAATTGGAAATTTGATTTCGAAGATAAATTTGAATTGCTCGACAAAAGGTACGTATTTGAATTTCAATATGAGATTTGATGATTTTCTTGTCTGTCCGCTTGGCTTTTTCTTTTCTTTTTGAAATTGGGGACCCGATGTAGCATTTTGTAGTCGTACCGAGCTAGCCGTGCAAAGGAGAAGCTGGCGAAATTTTTCGAAAATTTAGGGTGTTAGAAAAAAAAATTGAGAAAATTTGGAAGTTTAAAATTTGAATTTAAATTTGAATTATTAAGAAAACAATGTTGTTTGGAACCTATGATTGGCGCTCGAAAGTTATTTGAAGCGATAATGGATCTTTAATAAAAAGATTTAGGTTAGTAAGTTGATAAAACTATTGGATTGTGCAAAATAGTAAACGAGTTACGGACCATTTTTTCCTAACTTGCAATTTTGGAACGAAATACTTTTAAGGGGGGAAGGTTGTAACAACCCTAAATTTTTAACAATTTAAATTGAAAATATTTAATTAATTTTGAATATTTGAATAACTGTTTAGCTTGAATTCCCGATATAACAATGAATATGGCGATTAAATTATAAAATTTAATCTACTGAAAAGTTGAATAAAAAATTTTGAATCTTCAGTTTAAAGCTGATTAAAAATATTTCGAAAGCTTGTAAAATTCATATTGATAATACTAAAGATAATAGAAGCTTCAGAATTGAGTTACACAGTTATTCGTTCAGTTTTGAAATTTTATCGTTTGAATCGATATTTAAAAATAGCCTTCCGTGGCACAATCTCGGAATTCGGCGAAACCAGTTTCATTGGATCCGGAATATTGTATTATTATCGGAGTTTCAAATTTCGTAGTGATTGGAGTTGTTGTGTGACCGTACGGCAAGTAAATGCGTTGAAATTTAAATTGAATTCAATTTAAATTTAAATTTATAATTGGTCAACATCAGCACGTTATCTTCCGTAAATTATGCCTAAAATCATGATACGAAATCGTGCAAGCACGCTTCTTCCAATTTTTAAATATTCCTCTCCCTCTTGAGTTTTCCAAATCGAAACAAAAAAAAAAGAAAAATTAAATCAATGGCCGCAGCTTCGTGTATCAAGTTCGTACACGATTTAAGAAAAAATGGCTGAGCGTAATTGACTTTCCCCCTTTCCAAATTTAATCAAAATCGAAGCCGAGCTCCTCGCTTCCCCTCATCCCCTTGGTTCTTAAAATTGTTCGAATCGCCGTTGGCGTAACGACGTGGCAGCAAGGTCGCGATGGAGGCAAAGACAAAGGAGGAGCGCTCGCACGTGCTTGGGGAGGCGCCAAGTTCGTCAATCGCGATGGGTAGTCGGCGCATGGAGATGGGTTGGGTCGATGGTGAGCTAATTCATCAAGGCAGTGATGTTCGAGCGGCGTCGTAATGGTTTCGCGATGCTCAAGAGGTTCACGCGTTCCAAAGGCAGGCAGCAGCGTATCTCGGCCTCAGCAGCAACGAATGGGACATAAGTGGTAGAGGCGGATCTGGGCAGCGTTCGTGGTGCACGAGACGATGGTCGATCGCGAGTTCGACTGAGTGGCTGTGAGGTATATTGTTCTTTTATTTGTTTCTTTTAATTTGTTAATTGATTTGTGCGGAGAAATGAAATCTTTACAGTAAAAGAAATATATATATATATATATATATATATATATATATATATATATATATATAATTCATGCAAATAGAAAAAAAAAATTCAGAAGTTGAAAATGGAAAGCAGTGGATTTTAAGAATAAATAGTTTTTAAGTTTACAGAGTTTAATATTTTTTTTATGTAATATAGAAAGTTTATATAAAACTTTGGGAAGAATGGTGATTTCAAATGCTTAGCAGTTTATAAAAAAAATCAAATTTCTATTTTCAAAAAAAATATAGATAGGATAGAAGGAAATATGTACAGTTACAATATATATATATATGTAAAGTTTAAACAGAACTGTTTTGAAATTTAAATTATATATATATAGATGTATATATCTAGACAGTTTTAAATGAAATATAGAAATTTTAAATTGTTGGGATTTCTATGCAAAATTTGTTTTTGAAATCTTAAAATAAATAAATTATATTTGGTTAATTTATTAAAAAGGAAGTTTAGTTTTAATTCAATTTTTAGTTAAACAAATTTGTTTAAAAGAAATTGGTTTGAAATGGAATCATTTGTTCAAATTAAATTGTTAGTAAATTAAATTTGTCAAATGGTTAGACAATTAGATTTATTAAAGGAAATCAGTTTATAACAATCCATTAGTTAATTAAAATTTTAGAAATACGAATTTTTCGATTGATTTGAATATTAATAAATTATATAATTGTTTGATACAAGGTCTTAAATCGTGAAGAAGTGATTGGTTTCGATTGGATTGCAAAATAAAAGCTAAGTTGAGAACTTCTCACTCAAAAGGGTTTTGTTTAAATTTTAAATAGTTAGATTTAAAATTGTTGATTGTGTTGATTGTTCGATTGGATAATATAGTATTATCTATTGTATTGAAATAAACCCTATACGCCGCCTATTAAGCGGATGTTATTTATTAAACCTATATACCGTGATATTCCACCTTGAAGTGGAATTGGTATTATATATGTACTTGGAGTTGATTTCCCGCATTATATAGCGGATGAGACCTTATTGCGCCGCATAATAGCGGATAATATTTTGTAAATTCCATATACCGCGATATCCCGTCTTGAAACGGGATTGGTATTGTGCTAATGTCTGTGGATGTAGGAAAACAGGATGGAGGGATCCAACTGGATTCCTCAAATAGATTGAATTTGTTTTCGATGTTGTGTGTTTATAATCCCTGTGTGATTATCTTTATGATCGAAATTGTGAAGGCTAAAATTTAGCCGAATAAAATTCTGGTATCGTTAGATACCGGACTTAAATAAAAATTGATTTTTGGAAATAAATAGTAGATTAAAATGAATGATTTAAATTAGGATTTTTGGAATTATTATAAACGATTTATATAAAAGATTTATAAAATTGATATTTATAAATTAAAATATTGGGATTTTAAACAAGTTTTTATAAGCGTTAAAATGAATTATAAATGAATTCATAAGTGAATGAAATTTATAAATTGTGAAGTTATAAAAGGAAATGATTTTTGTAAAATAAGAGAATTATAAATAATTTACTTATAAATTGGGTTTTAGCATTTGAATGAAATATAAATAGAATTTGTTGAGTAAGGGATTTTATAAGTTGAAGTTTTTATAAAATTATAGATGTGAATTTATAAACGTTATTTTATAAATCCGAAATCAATTGAATTCGATAGATTAAACATACAAGTTTATTAAAGAAGATGTATCCACGATTTTGGACAGTGGATAACCTTTTAAATAGAATGTGTAGAAAATGCTGAATTTGGATTAACGAAGTATATTCACGATTTTGGATAGTGAATAATATATTAAAGAAATGTTTTAGGAAAATGATATTTTTAAATAGAATTAAAACGATTAGAGATGTTTTAAATGTATTAAGTATTGAAAACATAGATTTCAACATTCATTATTGAAATAGGCGTTTTCAAGGAATAGAAGGAAATGGTAGACTATAATACTATTGTTATAGTAAATGATTTCTGAAAGGAAATGTTTTATATAGTATTGGGATTTATATATCTATTTTAATTTTGAATCCCTATACTAGTGATTTGGGTTGTCATAACGATGTTTTACGTAGCATTCATTTTGACCCAAATAAATGTGTTTAAGAAGCATGTTTTCCTTAAGAATGAAATATCTACTTAATTGTGATTTAAGTATATCGAATATTTTTCGAATGTTGAAAATAAATAGAGTTGTGAATTACTTATTATTAAATAAGTATGGAAATGTTTTTCCAGTATTAAATGAAACGTTTTTGAGAATTTATCTTTGTAAAGATAAATTGAAAATGAATATTAGAAATCGATTTGAAAATCGTATATTCATAGATATTTTTGAAATATAATTTCACTATGGAACTTATAAACAAAAGGGGAAATTTGGTTAAAAATAAACGTTGATTTATTTATGAAGTGTGGAAATAATATATCTTATAAAGATATTTTGAAAATAAATAATTTGGAAAATTATTTGGAATCTGATGATGTTGTGTATGCCTATTGATAGTTAAATAACCGACTATCAATATTTACCTTTAAATAGGTATTTGTTGTGATTTGCTTGAATTTGAATGCTACACTCATTTTTAAAATAAGCGCTCACTATTCGGGTTAGCCGGGAAAGGACCTTGGGGTCGTATAACCCATTCCGAATGTTGATACGTCGTTATGGATTGCATTTGATGACCGGTGCTAAAGACCGGATATTTATGAAAACGGAAGGATTACCGTCGAATGTTTCTGCATCGAATGATCTCCGGTATAGAAATTTATTTCCCTTTGTGATGGGAAGTCCGATCGTAATTAATGAATATCCAGATTGCAAGGGCTTATTTGGAAGTGCCTTCGGTTCCGTTCGATCTCGGAACGGACTTGTATGGATGTGTGTCTGATGTTAAAATTTGAGATGTAAAGCTGGTTACTATCAAATATATTTCCATTGGTGGTGGAGAATTTATTCTCTTAGCTTAACACCATAGAGGTTGTATAGTTGATGGTTACTAGTGATACATTCCCAAATTGGTAATGTGGCATACGAAGTGCTGTTGAGAATTCGTTGAACAAAGCACAGCTTTTATATAAAGCGTAGCTTTGTGGACGAAACTTCGTCGGACCTCACACCTCGGAAATGGTCAGAAGAATGCGGCAAGGTTCTAGGGAGTAGCGCCCCTTAGCGTATGTTCATTTCCTTTTGGATAGAGGTGGTATCATGGTATGGAGCCCAGATATTTAACCTATGTTGTTGCTGCAAATTTATTGCTTTGTGGTTGCTGGAAATTGAGGATCCTCGGATGAAACGTTGTTACAACCGGGGAATGGCATACGCGCGTCAGTAGTTACCACTTTTGCAGAGGTAACCCGGCCTTGTGTTGGCAGAGATCCGGTTAGGTTCTCGGGGTATCATTCCAGAGGCGTTTCCATGTGGCAATGGGAAGTTCCTTGGCCTGACCATTTGTTGGAAATCCAAAGAAACAATACGAACCTTGTACGGTTTTAGCTGTAGAACCTGCCATTTAATATGGTAGCTATAGTAGGCATAATATAATGGTACCTATGCTGGCTAAGATTTATATTCTATTTTTGAAATGTTTTCTACACTATGCACTAATAATAATATCAAAAATGATTTGATTTTGCGTAGTAAGCATCTTTGACTAACATAAGAAGAAATCTCCTCCAAGTCTGCGTTTGCATTATGTGTGTGGTGGGAGGTCTTATGGTAGTTACATTTTCAAAAAGCATTGCGAATTGACTTTAAAAATATTTCTTTGTTTGTTTAAAAGAATAACTGTTTTAAATTCTCACACCAGTCACATGGCTGATCTGGAGTTTATTGTTTCCCTTCCTAAACTCTGAGTGCCCACCAATTTCCACACTGGCAGTCTAGAGTTAGGTTGTCAGGATATTCTAGAATTCAGGAGTTGCTACAGAATTCTGGAGGCGAGCTGGATGGCGTAGCATATTTCTAAGTATATAGTATTTCTTTTCCGCTGTTTGTTGTTGTAAACTCTGATAATGAATGTAATGTGATGTAATGTATAAAATATACAGTTCTTTTGTTTTAATGATTATTCATTTTATCTATTATATGTTGTTCCGTTGCGATTGTGAGATTCTGATATTGTTCTGTTTCTTTTCTTTCTTTCTTCTTCTATTTTTTTTTCTTCTTAAACCCTAAGAATTCAGTTTTCCGGCATTCGATTTCTCGGCAGTACAGTGACGTATTAATGTCGATTTTCGAGAGTCGAAGAATCAGGTTTTTACATATATATATATATATAGACACACACACACACTCAACTCATTTTAGGGCACTATTGACCCTACCGTTAATAAGTACACTCACCAGAGCCAAGGTTCTCGCTTAAACCTGCTCTGATACCAAATGTAACGACCTGGAGTTTTCAATCCCGAAAATTCCAGATAATTAAGGAAAAGAAGAAAGAGATAGAAGAAAAAGAAGAACAGAAACACCAACATCTCACATTCGCAGCGGACAAAATATAATATAAATAAAATAACAGTTTTACAAAGAAGAACTGTATCAGTACATTTACATTTATACATCAGAGTCACTTTCATAAACAAACACTGGACATATACAAATCAAATATGTGTCAGGTAAACAAAAATAATAGTCACAACGGAAACACTCCATACGTTCCTATCATCCAGCTCGGCCCCTGAGCTCCAGAACGTCCTTACCTGAAATCTGTAATACTCGGTCTGACCTGAGCATTACATCAAAGTAACACCCAGGTCAGGCTGGATACCAGCATGAGTAAACCCATCTAACATGGAATACGAAAACATACCACTTATATAAACCCGGGGTAACTTATATCAGGTTACAACTTCACAAGTTGTCATAAACATCACTTATTTCACACAACAATTTCTTAGTACCAAAACTTAGAAAAAATAGTCCGATTCATTTAAATCATTTCGTTTCAGCTTATTGATTTCACATATCAATCTATAATGAATCGAATTGGTTTCGGATATTTACTAGTACCCGACTCCGGTCTCTTCGAATCCAATGTCATCAAAACCCAAGTTATCCAACTGTATACAATTTAAATTTAATTACCGGATAACACTTTTACACAGCAATTCATACTTGATAGATAATCACATTATCACCATCCATCTAACATATCATATCACAAGCAATTCATATCAGAGATATCAACCAATTCAAAGAGCTCATCATCATTCAATCATAAATAAGCAAGATTTGATCATTTCCATTAACTACATTAACAAACGATCCTCTAATTGCTTCCATAGTTAATTATTCTTAAATTTCATTTAATAATTAACCTTTAATTTATTTACATTCATTAATCAACCTTGATTAATCACTATCAGAAATTAACTTTCCTAAATTACTCCATCAATTAAACCAACTCCTCGATTAATTATATTAATTAATCCATCAATTACACAGAGTAATTATCACCTAATTCCTTCCACTAAGTAATTATTCTTTAATTACTTCTCATTAAGTAATTACATATTCATTAATTACATCCTGTATTATCCATTAATTACTTCACTAAGTAATTACACTTCATTTATTAGATTTATTCATAATTAATTATTCAAATTAACTTTCCAAAATCATTTACATTGATTAATTATCCTTTAATTAATCACACTCATTAATTAACTAACCCCTAAATAACTCCTTTAATTAATCTATCTTTTAATTAATTACACTTAAGAAATGAATTCTTAATTACTTCCATTAAGTAATTTTCCTTAAATTACTTTCATCAAGTAATCTTCTATTGGTTAATTTCCCTTAATCAATTAACCTCTAATCATGAATTAATTAGACCTTTAATCCATACTTAAACTAGTTAACCCCTAACAAATTTACCCTTAAATTACATATATTCATTTATCACCAATTACAATTTAATTAATCTCGAATGGATTAATTTATAATCCTTAATTATTAATTTATTAGCCCTTAATCAATAATTAATTAACTAATCTTTAATTCCTTAATTAACTAATCTTTAATCACCAAGGTCCTTGATTTACTTAAGATAACCTATTTATCTCTATTAATCGCTTAATCTTTGTTAGCATATAAATTCAAAGCATTTTATCCTTTAAATTAACTTCTAAAGTACATAACTTAATTAAGTTTATATAACTTATTTAAGTAAAACCCATTATACAATTTCCAAAACCAAAATTAATAACACTATTATAAAAGGAAATAAATCCATAAAATCGGTTAAACTTGATTACTTAAAGTAAATTAGTTTTCCTTTGAAATTAAGGCTAAATAAACCAACCTTAATTACAAATACAGTATTAAATTAGAATAGGTCGAAGCCCACAACGTCATAATGCAATCTAAACCCGCTTCTTCTTCCTCTCCCCAAATCTCGCCTGAATCCCACTCCATACCAACTCCAGTACAAAAAAACGATCGGTCAAACAACCGACACACGAACAAAAATGACCAACTCGAGTGTAACTCGAGACCATCCTCAATCCTACTCGCACGCGTGAGACACAACCAAAAACATCAATGATACACCATGCAACGTGCATGTGCACCACTCTACGGTGATGCTACGATCACCGAGACTGTCTTCGATAGGTCGACGATGACCTATACCCTCAATTCCGACCACCTAGACATCCACCCCAAACCTAAATCAAATTCGAGCACTCAAGGTCAAAATGGAACCAAAACATCATCGGAAAACTATTAATCACTAACGATCCTATCCACCTGGAACCATGCCACCTCGACCAGAGCCTCGCCTTGACCTCCAGCGTCGATTCCCCCTTTCGTGATCATCTCTGATCCTCCCTATCCTACGTCATTGCCTCGACAGCAACCACGACCAAAACACACCGAAAACCCTAGTTCAACCTTCCATGGCCACTACGATCACCAAAGAAATCCACCTCCATTATTCCAGAGAACCTCACCACATTGGCCACCTCCAGACCAAACGTCATCCAACTCGATCACGCCGATCACCAGAATTTTACCAAATCCCGTCCATCTCGAGTTAACTCACCGAATACTTGCCTAAAAATTCTGTTTTAAATTCCTAAATTCAACATTTACTATCACAAATCTAATTATGGATCCAATTCATGATTTTAAGACATTTGATTTTACTGATCAACTTAATCTCGACTGTAAAAAACACTTTTCAAACTATTTACTCCATAATTTCATCTGAAACTATTTTTAAAAATTTGTTCACATAGTTATAATCATCTCCACTTTAAAGATCAAATTCTGAAATTATTTAATTTAGAGGATATGAATTTGTAAACGAATTAGGTTCCTATTTCTAAACAGAGGATATACATACTTCAGAACATATATTCATAGGTATATTCTATTTACTAATCACAGCCATCATTCATGCAACAACTTATACTATATCAGTGCAAAATTTCATCATGCATGTCAAAATCAATGCCAGATTTAAACTTCGCAAAATAATTTGTTTACTCACCTTGTGTTTATAAACAGAGATAGCTTTTAACCTCGAAACTTCTCTTGCACTTGAAACTGAAATATTGATCTGAGAACTTGAACTAGCTGTTGATCTTCTTTATGTGTGAAAAGGGGCAGTAATGTCTTCCTTTATTTACTTAGCTCGAGAGAATGGAAAATAAAGGATGATCGTGGAGGTATACATAAGAACGTAGGCTGCATTGTTGTACACAACAAGCTTGTTTTACTTATCCTTTTGATTTTTATATTTTTTTCTTTGGTCAGAAGTTTACTATGACCCGATTTGATCTCATGCTTGACTAGATGTATTGTGTGCTGATTTGCTATTTTTGTGGCTTATCATGGAGTTTCTTCATCATGATGCTTCCCTATACGTCTACAAGTATTTATGTGAATTGATGTATGAATATATATTCATTTGTTTATATGCATATATTTGCACTTGCATTTGTTATCACCATGTATATTCATATATATTAATATTTATCCACATATATATTCACATTTTCCACCATCGCTATTCATATAACCTATATACGTATAAGTTAATTCAATATTTGTTATAGTTTGAAGTCAATTTATTTTTGTTCAGGTTGACTAATAAAATTAACGTGTCAATGATTTAAACAAGTTAATTGCCCAATTAACAAACGTTAAAAATTCGGGTTGTAACAAAACTATTCAATTCCCAACCTCTATTTTCATCAGCTCAATTTAAATTTCCACTTCAAATTTTAAACTTCGCATTAATAATCTTCCCACTTATAAGTTCAAAAACTTATCACTTTGGGTATCACATCACATTCCAAATTTAAAACTCAACATTTAGAGTTTATTTCAAATTATCTTTGATACTATGTATATCCCTCATCTATACATATTTATTTCCTTTACAGACCAAGTTATCCTTAAATTTTGAAC
Source organism: Allium cepa (assembly GCA_030765085.1). NCBI lineage: Eukaryota > Viridiplantae > Streptophyta > Magnoliopsida > Asparagales > Amaryllidaceae > Allium > Allium cepa. The sequence goes on along the minus strand of CM060943.1, from coordinate 1,013,991,392 downwards.
TACCTTTGGTTTTTAACTCAGAAAAAATTCCTTTGAAGTTTCCAAACAACTCTTATTTTAAATTAAGAACACATTCTAAATAATCTTAATATCATTTGTCCTTTCTTTTAATATTTTGAAACAATTCAAATATTTCTAGACTTAGGTTTTAAAACTTCTCAATTTAAAACCTACTTCAATACAGAAGTTATACTCAACTAAGTTTAATACCTTAAAACTTCTCATTATTTTAGGATAATAACCAATGTTATTACAACTGGAAACCAATTCACTATTATCTTATTCTGAAAACTCTTCTCCAAATTTAAGATTTTAATTTCAGTTTGAATTCATTTCAAACTTAACTTCATTCAATTTCAGTTTGGTTGTATTTCTATTACCACTTAGTTCTCATTATTTTTATTTAATTCCAATGATTTAACAACCAATTAACTTAATATTTACATGAATGAAATATTGCTTTATATATCAAAATATAATCTTATATAAATCATTTAAAATCTTTATATAAGAAAATAACAAGTACGCTCTCATACACACACACACACACTAACTCATTCTGGGGTACCATTGACCCTATCCTTAATGAATAATCCCACAAGAGCCAAGGTTCTCGCTTAACCTTCAACTCTGATACCAAATGTATCGACCCGTAATTTTCGATTTCGAAAATTCTAGATAGATAGAGAAAAGAAGAAAAGAGATAGAAGAAGAAGAACAAAAACACCAACATCTCACAATTTGCAGCGGATAAAATACAATAAAAAATAATAATAGTTATACAAAGGAAAACTATACTTATCAAATTTCACTTTTGTACATCAGAGTTACAATATATATACAAACACTGGACAGATACAATCAACATGTCTCAGATATATATAATAATATAATACAGCGGAAACACTCCATACGTTCCCGCCATCCAGCTCATCTCCTAAGCTCCAAAACGTCCTTACTTGAAAATCTGTAATACTCTGTCTGACCCGGGCATTACATCAAAGTAATACCCGGGTCGGGCTGGAAACCAAAATGAGTAAACCCATATTATATGTAATGCTAAGTCATAAAACTTATTTTAAACGCAAGTAACTCATTCTAATTTACAAATTCACAATTTGATATAAACATCACTAATTTCACATATCAATATCTAAGCACCAAACATAAATTAAATGGTCCAATTCACTTAATCATTCCATTCTAGCTTATTGATTTCACATATCAATTTGAAAAAAAATCGAAGTGGTTTCGGGCATTTGCTAATTTCCGACCCCGGTTTCTTCGAACCCAATGTCATCTCTAATACACATTTTTAAGTTTAAATCAATGCATTCAAATTCTGGATATCATACAACATAACAAATTTAACTCAGATATATAACCCACGTTATTCACAGTTCAATATGTCCATATCACAGTACATCTCAATTGCCCATCATAGACAACAACAAACCAAATCATCCAAAATCATGATTTGGATCCATACTCAAGATTTATTGGATATATAATTCTAAATTAATTAAATTAATCTCTAATTAAATTAATTGTCAACTTAATTCCTTGGTTTACTTTATTCCTACTTACTCATCATTAATTAATTACAATTCCAATTAATTAATCATTCCTTACTCATCAATCTTAATTTATCATCCTTGATTAATTAACCTTTAATTACATTAAGTAATTTATCTTGATTCCACATAGATTAATTAGTCTAACCATTCTCGTTAATCATCTTTTAATTAATCTCCTAATTAACACAAATTTATTGCCTTGATCTGTAATCAATTACTCTAATTAATTATCCTATATTTACTTACATTGATTAATTATTCCATAATTAGTCACATACATAAATTAACCAACCCTTTAATTAATTCCCTTAATTTAAAAACATATTTTCTAATTACACTAAATAACTACTCCTCGATTACTTACATTATGTAATTATTATCACTGAATAACTGCATTTAGTAATCTCCCATTTATTCCCTTCCTTAATAAATGACATTAAGCGATTATTCTTTAATTAATTTCATACTCAAATATCAATTTCATTAAGTGACTAATCTTTAATTAATCGTCTTTATCCTATTTACTTTAAAAAATTAATCATATTAACAAATCAATTCTTTAAATTGAATACCCAAATTACTTAACCTTTATTAATTATCTAATGATTGAATTAATTAATTGTTTCCTTAATTGATAATATAAATCAATTAACCACCCTTAAAACACTTAATAATTAATACTTTATTTAAATTTCATCATTTAATTTACCCTTGAAAAAAAACATATGGGATTAAACTGTTTTAAACTTATCTAATTACCATAATTTGAAAACATTTAAAACTTTGGAACTCGTTTTTTTATAAAACTTGTTAACGCTTTGTAAAAAAACAACTAGGTTTAACACTTCCTTTGAACTAACACCTTTAGATAAGGTTTAATACTTGATTTTAAATAAACTTAAAAGCTGGGTAACAACAAATTATAATCCAAGCAAAATTAACCAAAAACCCGAGTAAAAACTAACCACAATCCGAGTCTTTCCCACCCTCCTGTTACTTCGAGTTATTACGCAAGCAATCACGAGAACAAACCCGAGTTCGCTTCTTCCCCAATCTAACAACCCACATCAGACACGAACAAGCACTCGTGCACGTGTACACCCAATCGGTTCGTCGCCGATCATCCCTAAGACCTCCAACACATCATTGTTGATCACTTCATCTCAAACGAGCACCCAGATCGACGACATCGACCCTAAATAAAAATCAAACCAATCATCTCTCCCTCGAACCCACATCACTGTCACCTAAATGCCTCGCTGTTGACAACCAGATCACCAGAGATCGTGCCACTCCACTTAGAGTCGCACCACGACATGCTGCATCGAATTCCCTAGATCTCGTTCAACTCGATCCTCTGCTCCCATCGATGAAAGCAAGCCTTAAAACCCTACCCCGATCTCCTCTGGCATCCATGGCCATCTAAAATTTCCCTGATGATTTTTCCCGCAAATGACCTTCTTCCAACTACCTTCTGTTTCAATCTTAATAACAATCTCCTTGTCTAGTGTCGGAAGTCGATGAATAATGCATTTCCGTTCATCTCTCTAATTCACAACCAATGCCAAACTAAAATTCATGATTTTTATTCTAAAATTCATCTTTTTTTTACGACGATTCTATAGTATGATCAAAGTTTAAAAAGCTGATGATCAAAATCTTGCCTTTGTTTTATTTATTTTACTGTAATTCATATATTTTAAAATAACTACTCAATAATTCCTTTCAAATCTATTTTTAAAATTGATGCTAACATATTGCAAACATACTTCTTTTAGACATCAGAACCTAAATTCGATTGTACAATGAGAAATTATATTTCCTTTAGTAGCTTGAACCTACAGTATGACAGAGATGATATATATATACATATGCACAGACCTGCATATACATAAAACCCTGTATATATCTACATGCAACACATTATCATCCATATGAACTCAATTCCAAGTCATCACCCAATATTAATCACATGCAAACCAATTTACAAATAAAATTTGAAGATTTTCTCACCTAAATGAAGAACAAAGGCCTGGTTCTTAATGCTTTGATCAGAAGCTTGCTTTTTTTTTCTTCTGAAACTTGATTTATCTGGATCAGTTGATTGATGATGATTTGATTTACTTTGATGTTGAATTTGTTGCTTAATCCAAGCTTTAATTTATTTCCAGTTGAAGTTGTTTTAGGCTGTAGTTTGGATTATAGTTGATTCAATTTCTTTAATTTCTTTCCTTTTTACTTTCTGGTTCCAAATTTGGTTTTACAGGTTCTTGATTTTGAAAATGAAAGGTAAAAGAAAAAGAGATTGAGGAAAGGATATGAAAATGTTTTTGAACAGCCCCTTTCTTCTCTTTTTTTTATTGTTATATTAAATTATAAAGAAATATGCCACTTGTTATTTGCATGCTTATACAAAGCTACAAATGCGAATTTGCATTTCTAAAATACTTACACTTGTATTTGGTATGCATATTAATGTTTTTATATGATTTTTGATTATATCTTTTTTTTATTAGTTTGGTTTATACTTATATATAATTTTAAAAGAAGGTATATTAAACCCTTTTTACTAATGTTATTCTACATCATTAAATAAAAACATAATATAGGATATTGTTAATTTTAAATATTAATTTTAAATAGCTTTTGAAACTTATTGTATTGAATTCAGAATATGACTCCTAAATCACAATGTCTACATACACACACACACATATATACATAGATAAATTGTAGATATAAGTTTTGGATTTTAAATTTCGAAAATGAACATTTAAAAATAGATTGGATTTTAATACTCAAAAATTTTGAACTTTGTTATTCATTATTTATTATAATTTAAATCGATTTATATTTTATACTTATATTCATACCTTTTCTAGTATTTATACATATATAACTTCTAAAAGAGAAGATTTTAAAATCTTAATTATACGCTAATAATAATTATATATATTTATTCTTTGAATTTCAAACCTCAAATTCAAATTCAATTTACTCATACATACATACATACATACATATATATATATATATATATATATATATATATAAACAACACATATTTAATTTATTTAATCTATAAATCAGTATTTTCACTAGCTAAATCAGATAATTATCCAATTATCTGATGCTCAAAAATCCAGGTTATCACAATAGGTATAGTAGGCATAATCGTAGCATTGTTCCAAGGGCCTTGACACGCTTTTTATAACATTTTTTATATTTCATATTAGGATTCAAGGTAGATGTAAGCCTTTTCAATATTATATAACAAGAAAACTGGATTATTCATTAATTTGAAAGTTTTTACAATTTTTTTGTAGATATTTTTAGTATTTAGCTTCTTTTTTTCAAAACATTCAAAAATGACACTTTGGCCAAATGGTTAAGGCGTATGCCTGCAAAGTACATGGAGTTTCCTCATGAGAGTTTGAATCTCTCAGGTGTCATTTTCTGATCTTTTTTTAATTTATAATCTATGCATTCTTAAATCATTTTTTGAACTTATTTAATAAGTTAGCATGTTCAAATCAATTTGTTGTATGTGGTTAATAAGTTAAACAAAAATTGTTGATATATTTTACGCTTCTTCAACATGTACAACTAAGATGCATCTTAGAGAAATATATCATTTCATGTTCAACAAGATTAGCCATTGTATCATAAAAGTTTCAACCATGTTTTATTATTTATAATACAAGCCTATATGGCCAACATAAGAGCAACGAATTTTGATGACACATCGCAACATATTTTGAAACGCCAATGTCTTTTTACTTTGTTCTTTTTTTATAATATAACCAATACAAAAAAATGAATTTATGACATGTTTTTAAGCATTCTTTATATGGCCATGGTTCTTACCTAATTCATTTTCTTTGAAATATTTGTAAGGAAATAGTTTTACGACCTTTCTTTTTCTGTTATATATCAAATGGTATTCTAGTTGGAAATAATTCAGATTCGTTAATATGTAATAACATAAATCCACTCACGGTGTGTTGGGTTACAAACAAGTAATTTGGATATCAATTATAAGCCTTATAAGAAATTTTGCAATTATCATTCAAGGTTAGTAACAGCAGTTATCATTCAAGGTTAACAATACATGCAAAAAAGCATAAAAGTATTTTTCCATGACCATATAATGGAGAAACCACTTCAGCGTTTGATTATAAAATGTATATATTCTTAGAAGTAAAACAAAAAATTCATTTAATAATATTATAAGAAGAAGAAGAAATATTACATTGAATAGCTAAATGTTCTTCGATTTAGTTATGGCATTGGATAAGACAAATCATTAATATGATTCCCCACATTTATGGCCAAATGGTGTCTTATGACGTATATAACGACCTGCCTTTTCAATCCTATAAAATCGACACTAATACATCTACAATATTCACGTTTCGAGCATCCAAATGTCGGATAGGCAGATTGTTTCAGTGAAAGAAAGAAAAGACAGAACATAATCTCATATCATAACAAGTAATATATAATATAAAACAAATCTTTATACGAGAAAATGGTAATATGCATATATTAATTAGTGTAAAGTAATCGTTCATCAACCTAGACAGTTATAACAAATTGTCCTCACAAGTGCTGATAAATACAAAAAATGCAACGTTAAATAAAATATACATGAATACGTCATCGAGGTATCCAACTTGTCTCTTGAATCTCCAAAGCATTCATAACAAAATATGGAAATTTATTTGAGCCGACCCGAGTATTATAAGAAAATAACATCTGGATTAGTCTGGTAAACTAGCGTGAGAAACGCGTATCATATGGATTTTAATGTTATGAAAACTTTCCAAAAATAAAGGTATATCGTAAGACCATGCTGCATATAAATACGGATGGGTTTTTACCTTACGATAACCAAACCATTTGTATTAGAAAATCCAGTGATATTATAATTTATAAAAATATCTAGGGTTTAAAACAAATATATAACATATTTGAAATGTTTGCATCTCATGTTCCAACATAGTTGGGTACGACAAAGTCCGTAAGACATTTATTCGAGAATGAACTCCATATAATGACAAGGCATCAGGGAACCACCTATCACAGTACTCCTCTAGAAAATATATCGAGAACCTCGGCTAGACCCCTGCCAAAACAGGACCGACCTACCCCTTACTGGGTTGTACTCAATATGTCATTACCCCAATTGCTTTGCAACCTTTTTCCTCGAGGTCACAACATACATAAATTCATAGATAATGATTTAGAAAGGTGATGACATATACTAATAGGTGCGACTCACATAGCCTTGCTGCATATCACCTAATTTTTTTCATTCCCAAGTGTGAGGCTTGTGGCTATGATTACATTTTCCTTTAGCAAATCCCACTTGAACTACCACCAATGACCTTCAGACAACAATGCAATGTAAGCATTCATCCATATAAGTTGTTTAGAATATAAACAAGCCAAAGGCACTACTTCTACTACATCCTTGAGATTAGTAGCAAGTAACCCTTGCACTTCAAAGAACTCCGTCTTCGATTCCATCATCTTCACGATGACTCCAATTCAAATGTTTTTGCCGGTTCAAAGTGTTTTATGAATAATATATCTAATCTCGGTGTATCCGACAATGATAGTTTCCAAAATTATCCAACATTTGATAGTTAGTTATTTAACTATCAAATAAACAAAAATCAACTAAAGATTTAATTAAGCATGGTTAAGCATAAAGCAGCTGCTAAGACTTTTTAATGAATCCTTTCATTATTTAATTAAAATCACTTTTCAATTGTTCGTATAAGAAAACCTTTTACAAAAGATATATTCACAAACCCATTTTAGCCATTTCAGTACTGAAAAATAATGATATACTTATTTCAACTTATAAATATACACACAAAATAGTTCACTTTCAATACTTATAAGTATATTCTCAAATTTTAAGGAAACTTTCATATTTTCCAAACCACATTAAATTAGGTCAAAAAAACTATCATTTAAAAACACTGTTTACTATAAACGCCAAACCACTTTTCTTTTTGGTGTAAATAAATAGATCATATGGAAATTAGACAAAATATACTTACCACCACTTTTCGATTTCAAACATACTATCCTTCGGTTTACAATATAGTCAGACAAGTTAGCATACCATCTTTGCCTCGGCATACGTTTTTATATCTCAAGATAAAGAGGAGTTTCCATACATTAGAATTTAGTGTTAAATAGGAAAAGAAAATTTTACATACCACCATAATTTAAAACGATCTTTTATAGAAATCAAATATCTTTCCTTTTATAAAATTCTTTTTTATAAACCTCTTTTATATTTACACACTCCTTTTACAAATTCCCAAAATCATTTTTAAAACTCCTTTTATAAATCTCCCTTTATAAAACTCCAAATTTTAAATCTCATATTGTTACTGCATATCTTCGGTTCTAAGATTGGACTAAACACTTTCCATAAGACGGTCATTCCATAAATCCACAAATGCTATTTATTATTCCAATTTATCAAAGTGATATAATTTCCCCTTTTTATAAAATATTATTTATAAAACTATTTTTTATTATAACATTTTTATAACTATTTATTTACAAAATATCATTCATAAGTCTATTCTTTTATTTATAAAATATTGTTACCCGGCACCTTGGCGTGGCTACAAGACGGTAGTTTTGGAGGTGATAGTTAGCACCAGACAAGATTCTAACCAAGAAAAGGCTGGAGGTATAAAGGGTTTGGGGCATTCGATATGTTTCGGCATTTCTATATGGCTCGGTCAAAAGAGGGAACACATGGCTCAGTCGAAGAGGTTGGAATGCATGGCTCAGTCTAGGTAGTTAGCAGATGCCGCTCGGTCTGAATTGTTCGACATGCCTCATTCGGTCGAGGTAGCTCGGCATTTCTCGTTCGGTCTTGGAAAGTTCTGTTCAAAGTGGTTCGACCAGTTTGCGGAGACAAAGTGGTCCGATCTGGATGGTCCACCTCAGCCTAGACGAGCTAGCAGGCTTCGTTCAGTCGAGGTTGGGAGGCTGTTGCCATTCGGTCATGTAACAACCCGGGATTTTTGACATCTCGAGTTGTGAATATTAATTTATAATATTCAATAATATTGTATTTTTAATATACGATATTCCCATTAATCAATAATTAATAATTGTACCCAATTTTCAAAAACCAGTACGATTTGAATTTTCAGATCTAAATTAATATACAGATTGATTAAATGGAATTTCTTATATATGTATATATTTTGTTTTAAAGGTAAAATATGTATATTTTTTAAATAAAATATAATAGAGAATTAAAATTAATTGAAAAAATCATATGCATATATTTGTACATATAAGGATAATAAAATTTATATGCATATAAATTTGGATAGAAAATCATAATAAAGTAAAAAAGGGTATTTTTGGTTTTGGGACATATAAACGATATTGTTTATATTAAATAAAAAGAGTTTTTAAGCTTCTAAATTAACATATATATATATATATATACACACACCATGAACAAGAAAGTTGTATATATGTCAAGATAAGTTCAAAGGGGAAAATTTATAACAAGTACAAATAGGAGGAAAACTATATATACACATAAATATCAAATTAACTTGGTTTATTTGGAAATAATATATTTCAGTATTATCATTAAAAGATAAATATATGGTTACATATAAACATGAAGGCTTAAGAATAATTTTATACCCCTTTGTAGTTCTTGTTTTAAGTAACATATGTACAAGGTGTTTAATATAGAATGACATTTTATTTCATTTTGTTTAAAGTAATATATATATATATATATAAGTGTTATTTTAATTTTCAGGTTTCTCACTTTTATTTTAAGTAAACGCAAACACTAGCTTTGTCAAAAGCAATGATAACTATGGGCTCTTTAACTTCATAAATGTACTTACATATACTTTAAATTGTTTTATGGTTTATATTATAAATATAATAATAGGATAAGTTTGCAAGTCATTTACTGTTAAGTGAAAAAACAAGTTAAAAACTATTTTTAAACCAAGGAAAACAATGGGTAGAGAAGTGATAAATTTTAAATCAGTAAACATACTAACACTTGGCAGTAAAACAAATGATAAATATGGTAATAATTATCTTTTTCCTTTTCAAAATATTTCTTCATAAAGTAACCATCTGCTCAGCTACCAAAAGGTCTTCTCTGTCTATCATCGGGATTTTTCAGAGCACGTGTATATATGTGAGCATCTAAGATCTGTGTTGTTTTTTTAAACATATTAAACCTGTAACATAAAATATAGCCTCGATTCAAATTGTAAACAATAGGAAATCAAAATTTAAAAAAGAAAAGAAAAGCAAGTACTCTGTAACCAAGTCTGGAATTTGAGTAGATCTGGAGTCATCCTCTGTTTAATTCAAATCATCAGGAGATTTTCAATAGCAAGTTCAAGAATTAAAATTAAAGATTTCAAATACAATTTAAAAGCTTCTGGAATCAAATGTTTAAGGTGAGAAACAATTTTTCAAATTTGAAAATGAAAAGATTTGCTCTGTTGACAGTGGACCTTTTATTAATCCCCACTTCAAAAATATAGATCTCTTAATCTAGTTCGAATTTAATGATAATGTAAACTAGGAATATGTCTATTATCTAGTATAGTTTAGATAAAAAATAGTTAGGGATTGAATTTTGCTGTGTAGTTTATGATTCATAAGTTTTTACAGTAAGTATCATACTTTATTGAAAATTTAATATTTTTAAATCAAGAATTCATGCATCTAATTTGAATTCTTGTTTAGAATTACGACTTTTAGAAGTAAAATTATAATTTTTAGTGATCTATACCTTGAGAAATAGATAGATGAACATTTTTCGTTCAAAAATAAATTTCTGTCGGTCTCATTGCCGTGAGGTAGTGCGGGCTGGTCTGGAGGGGGCAGGTGGACCTAGGGAAGGTATCGCCGTGGTCGTTTGATGGAATGGAGCTTGGATTGGGTAGAGCGATGGAATGTAGGGTTTTGGGAAGGCTATAGGAGGCCAGTGAATGCGACGGAACTAGGAGATGGTAGAGCGACCGGAGCTCGTGGGGTTTGGCAAGAGGTAGCATGTCGAAAGAGCTTTCGATCGGTGTGGGAGATGTTGTGTTCGATGGTGAGCGGCGAGAACAGATCGATGATCGGTGGAGGTATGTGTTTCCTTAGGTTCATGTCGAAGAGTCGATTCTTTAATGGGAGGTTATGGGACTTCGGCGTGTTGGTAGTGGTGACAGACGTGAGAACGACGATTTGTTGGGACCATGGAGGGGCTGGCCAACGAAGTCGAAGTGACGTGCACGTGCACGGCATGCATGAAGGAGATTTCTTGGCAGATCTTGGGATAGGCATGATGAAATGAGTTCGTTACTGGCCTTGTATGTTCTTGTTTCATTCGATGTTCGTATGGGAAGATTTGCGAGTTGATCGGAAAAGATTCCCTCTGGTTCGTGGCAACGAATTCGAGTGGATTTGGGTTGTTTGTCTGGTAGGTGAGAAGAAGGGAGGAGATAAGGGAGAAGTGGTAGTTTGTTTGGGTTGGGCTATGGCCCACTTAAGGTTTTGTGAATAAATTAGGTCTTCAGGTTGTTTTCTTCGGGTCTGGGTCTGGGCTTCTACCTGTTAGCCTTTGTTTTATTTTTTTAAAATAGGATTTATTAATAAAATAAAATTTGTTATAAAGTTAAAATGAAATCCATAACCAATTGTCTTACCAAAATTTTATAACAGGCATGTTGATTTAAAGTAAATATTTTAAAACCAATTTTCTTTAATGTTAAATGTTTATTTAAAGTTTAATATAGACAAAGGAATTTTGGAAATAAATAACTTGATTTACTTTGAAATTATTTAATTAAGGTTATTTAAGTAAATTATTTTATCATAAATTAGATAATCTTTTAAAATCAATTTGATTTATTTATACTTGAGTTTTATTTGAATAATTGGAGTATAATTAAGATAATTAAGGGAAAATAAAATGTTTATACTTTTGAATTAACTCAAGTTCTTAAATGTTTTTATATTTATGATAATTATTTAATTTCACATATAATAAAGTGTTATTAAGTGGATGGTTCATATCGACGGATGTTACACCGTCGTACGATCCATTGTGAAGTTAAATAAGTGAAATTTTACATGCTTGTAGAGATAGAATTTAATTACCAATTAAAAATAAATACCATTGTATAATTTTGTACGGCCTATCTATTAAGATGTTCCCAAATGAAATAAATGTGTTAATTGTAGACTATTCAAACTGCTGGATATCTGGTCAACGGAATCAGACACCATTCCGCTAATTATTTAATTTACTGTTGTAGGGAGTATAAGCCATCAATCTGATATTTTCTGTGTAATTGTTTACTAGCAATGATTAAATCTCTGTTCTGCTTATTCACGCATACATCTGTTTATTTGCCTGTTAGTTATATTTGAGAATATAATGTAAATCGATCTATGGAAGCTGATTGATTTTGAATATCTTATTGACTGTGAATTGTAGCTTGATAAGTAACGTTGAGATGATAAGCCTTATTCTGTTTTGGGTTGATTTTGAACCCAGCTTTGTTTTAAAAATGAATATTATTTGTAACGATGTTTTTAAGGAATTGATAAATATTCAAAAATGTGAAAGAAAGTTAATTTATTTTTGGAAATCTTTATAAAGTATGATTGTTATTATAAGTTGTGAGATATTTAAACTATTTCAATTATAAAACTATTTTTTGTGATAATCATTTAAAAGTTAATTTTTATTAGAGTAATTAGAATTTGAGTCTATTTTCTTCAATATATATCTATTAAACATTAATGTTGTTTTAAATAATATATTATTAGTAACTTCTATAAAAGAGTATTTATATTCAAACTTGAGAAATATATTTGGAAATTTTATAAGTATGATTTGGAAAGAAGTTGTTTTATATATACCTAGTTAAATAAGCTTTTTAGTAAATTCTAATCTATTGGGATTTTAAATATGAACAAGGCTTAATAGTTGCAATGGGAAATAACTTGGTTGAATTGGTTGATTAATTTGATAGTTAAACAACCGACTATCAAATCTGGGCAAAACTTAACTTTGGAAATATCTAGAGGAAACTTGAAATTATATGGTACGGTTACCGTTCGAGGTGTTATGCCATACGTATAAACTCATCTGTTTGCTAGGACGAATTATAAGGAAACCCGTCCACTAACGGTTAGGAGGTGAACTCTGATCTTATATTTCATATATGTATTTCCTAAAGAACCGAGGTTGAATTTACCCTGGAAATAGTGAACGTTGTTTCGAAGAGACCATGATCGGATTTAAAATCTAAAAACCACTTCGATCCAACGAGTATGTTTTCATGATGAAGACTAGAGCTTGGAGTCAAAGATGGAGTAGTGAAGTGCAAGGGCTAATCGCTACTAATCCTGAAGGTGATTTCAAAATGGATGTAGTAGGAGTAGTGCCTTCGGTTCTATTCGAACTCGGAACGGCTTGTATGGACGAATGCTTTCAGAACATCGTTGGAAGGACGGTAAGCATTCTGAGTAAAATGTTCTAAAAAGGTAACGCTGAGCCTTGAACCTCATCAACCGAGAATGACTGAAAATCAGGGGATATGCGGCAAGGCTAAGTGGGTAGCACCCAATTAGGGTAAGGTCATCCCTGTCTAGAGGACCCTTTTTATTCGGCAGTGTGGGCGGTTGCTGATCCCAACCGTGGGGTGATCTTACTTGGGCTATCCGGTAATGGGTAGTTCGGTCTTGTGTTGCTGGGGAACGGAGGGGTCCTCGGTATGCTGACCTAGACCAGGTATCGTGATAGGTGGTACCCCAGTGCCTAGTCATTTGTTGGAAATCTATTCTCCCTACATGCCTTTACGGTTTTGATTGTATACCTATGTATGCTGGAATTTAATAACATAACAATTTTGGCTATTTGGATAAGTATTTGTATATGTACACTATAATAATATCAGAGGATTTTATAAGAAAATGTTTTGGTTATCGTAAGATAAAAACTCGACATGTTTATTTGTGGCGTGGTCTTACGAGATACCTTTGATTTCAGAAGGATTTTTAAACTTTAATTAATCAAGTTGAGCATGTTTCTTACGCTGGTTTACCAGACTGACCCGGGATTGGTGTTTTTCCTATATGCTCGGGTCAGACCGAGCATATTTCTAGGTTTAGCTGGAAGACTGGAAGCTTCAAGAGAGGAGCTAGAATTAGGAGACGTATTCACGTAGATGCTTATATTCTGTTGTAAGTTTGGTTGTGTTGTCAACAAGTTGTAAGGGAAAATTGTTATAAATTGTCCGAGTTGTATGGATGTAACTCTGATTTAAGTCTGTATAAGTTATTAAAGCGAGAGTTTTGGTTTCATGTAAAGATTGTTTATATTATATATCATTCGTTCCGCTGTGAGATTCTGGATTGTTCTTTTTTCTTCTATCTTCTTTCTGTTTCTACCTTCTTTCTTCCTTTCACTATCCGTCTTCCCATGCGATTTGACTGACAAGTGTGGTTAAAAGTTGGTTTAAATTGGTAAAGAAAAATGGGTTGTGACATTGTGGTATCAGAGCCTAGGTTGAGTGAATATCTAGGTTTGGGTGGGTCTCTCATTAGGGATAGAGTCTGTAGCAACCTGTTTGAGTCTGAGTGTGTGTGTGTGTGTGTGTATACGAGAGCGCATATTTGTTAGTTATATAAAAATTGTTTTATATATTGTGTTAATTGATCGGTTGAGTGGCATATGGATTCTGGTCAATACGAATAGCTAACGTTATTGATAGGGATCTCTAAACACTTGAACCAGGCCAACGGACACAATATCGTTTTAAAGGGTAGATGAAATAATTGTACCTAGAATATATTTTCTATATAAAATGGTATGTTTTTAAAATATATGGTATTTAAAGTGATTGGTTATGATGATAATAATTTATCATCTAGGATTTGAGTGGTCTTAGTCATCAACCTTGAGTATTTTCATTGATTGCCCTTTTTGACTTGAGTATACCCTTAGAGATCTGAACCCTTTAGGATTCGAATCTTGGGAAAAATGGATTTTTATTGAGTATTATTTGCAAAAGGGATATTTATTGAGTTTTATTTACATAAGGAAGTTTGAAAACTTTTAAACTAATATTTTAGGAAATTTTCCACCATTGAAGATAATTTTATAATTATGGATTTCTAAAAAGGATATTTGAGTATTTAATCCTTATAACACTTTTCTTTGTTGTATATAGATATATAGATAGATCTATAGATTGAAAAAATAAATTGTTTATAAACTTACTGTATTATTGTATATTTTCCTCTACCTTGTAACCACTTTCAAGATATATATTTAAATTATATTTAAAAAGATGATTTTATAAATTTTGGGTAATAGAAATTTAAAGGGAGGAAATAAATTTTAATGTGTGAACCTTGATATACTCTTTAGCCTATAGAAGTCTAAACCTTAGGATCTCACCCTTGGGTTTTGGTATTGATTGTAGAGAACCCATAGCATCAGTCGAGGTGGAGCATTGGCTAGGGCTAGGAGGGATGGTGATTTTGACCGAGTCAGGAGAATTCGGGCGGATCTTAACGAGCCATCATTATATGAAGAAGCGCCGGAGGAGCCGATAGAGCCTGTTGAGCAACCTCAGCCTCAGCCTCAAGAAGAAGACCCCGTGGAGGAATTCGACAGTGAAGAAGAGTTTGAAGTCAAGGGTGAAGATGATGAGTTTGACGACGAGGAAGAGTTTGAAGTATAGGAGGATCTCGAATCGGAAACTGACGATGCAGTCATTTGGGAGATAGGTGAAGTTGTTGAGGAGCCAGTTGCTGGGGTAGATTTCCTTCCAAGAGAGCCTAGTCTAGAGATTGTTTGGTTTCCGGACAGTGATGTGGAGTCCAGGGAATTGTCGGGACCCGAAGGAGAGGACTTTGGTAATAAGAGTCCATAGTTAGTGTTAGATTTTCTTTCTCTAGGTAGTGTATGCCTTTTTGTATGTGTCTATGACCCTTGGACGTCATGGTTGTCAGGTGTTAAATGTTTGGTAGAGCAATATACACACACACACACACGTATATATGTATGTATGCTTGTATGGATGATGATAGCACTTGTAGGAATATTTTGGTTAGTACTAGACGTAATGCATATTTTGATATACTATATGAAATCTATGTATTTACTGGTGTAGAATGAGTTGTTATTGATCGGTTCTAATGTGTATGGGTAGTTTTACTAACTTAGCTATGGAATTTCGAGGACGAAATCATTTTAAGGGGGGAGGAATGTAACGACCCAGGATTTTTGACATCCCGAGTTGTGAATATTAATTTATAATATTCAATAATATTGTATTTTTAATATATAATACTGCCATTAATCAATAATTAATAATTGTACCCAATTTTCCAAAACCAGTATGATTTGAATTTACAGATCTAAATTAATATACAGATTGATTAAATGGAATTTCTTATATATGTTTATATTCTGTTTTAAAGGTAAAATATGTATATTTTGTTTTAAATAAAATATAACAGAGAATTAAAATTAATTGGAAAAATCATATGCATACATTTGTACATATAGGGATAATAAAATTTATATGTATATAAATTTGGATAGAAATTCATAATAAAGTAAAAAAGGGTATTTTTGATTTTGGGCATATAAACATTATTGTTTATATTAAATAAAAAGAGTGTAAGCGTCTAAATTAATATATTTATATATGTACCATGAATAAGAAAAGTTGTATATATGTCGAGAAAAGTTCAAAAGGGAAAATTTAAAATAAGTATAAATAGGAGGAAAACTATATATACACAAATGAACTTGGTTTATTTAGAAATAATATATTACTATATTATCATTAAAAGATGTATATATGGTTACATATGAAGGCTTAAGAATAATTTTATACCCCTTTGTAGTTCTTGTTTTAAGTAACATATGTATAAGGTGTTTAATATAGAATGACATTTTATTTCATTTTTTTAAGTAATATATATATAGAAGTGTTATTTTAATTTTCTAGTTTCTCACTTTTATTTTAAATAAACGCAAACACTAAATTTGTCAAAATTAATGATAATTATGGGCTATTTAACTTCATAAATGTGCTTACATATACTTTAAAATGTTTTATGGTTTATATTATAAATATAATAATAGGATAAGTTTGCAAGTCATTTACTGTTAAGTGAAAAACAAGTTAAAAACTGTTTTAAACTAAGTAAAACAATGGGTAGATAAGTGACAAATTCTAAATCAGTAGACACACTAACACTTGGCAGTAAAATAATTGATAAATATTGTAATAATTATCTTTTTCCTTTTCAATATATTTCTTCATAAAGTAACCATCTGCTTAGCCACCAAAAGGACTTCTCTGTTTATCATCAGGATTTTCAGAACATAGGTATATATGTGAGCATTTAAGATCTGTGTTGTTGTTTTAAAATATTAAACCTGTAACTTATCATATAGCCTCTGTTCAAATTGTAAGCAACAGGAAATCAAAATTTAAAAAAAAATGGAGAAGAAAAGCAAGTACTCTGTAACCAAGTCTAGAATTTGAGTTAATCTGGAGTCATCCTCTGTTTAATTCAAGGCACCAGGAGATTTTCAATAGCAAGTTCAAGAATTCAAATTAAAGATTTCAAATTCAATTTAAAAGCTTCTGAAATCAAATGTTTAAGGTGAGAAACAATTCTTTTCAAATTTGAAAATGAAAAGATTTGCTCTGTTGACAGTGAACCTTTTATTCATCCTCACTTCAAAAATCTAGATCTCTTAATCTAGTTCGAATATAATGACGATGTAAACTAGGAATATGTTTATTTTCTAGTATAGTTTAGGTAAAAAATAGTTTAGGATTGAATTTTGTTGTGTAGTTTATGATTCATAAGTTTTTTCAGTAAGTACCATACTTTATTGAAAAATTAATATTTTTGAATCAAGGATTCATGCATGCAATTAGAATTCTTGTGTAGAATTATGAATTTTAGAAGTAAAACTATAATTTCTAGTGATCTACATCTCTAGAAATAGATAGCTGAATGGTTTTCGTTCAAAAATAAACTACTGTCGATCTCATCGTCGTGAGGTGGTGCGGCCTGGTCTGGAGGGGGCAAGTGGACCTAGGGAAGGTGTCGACCGTGGTTGTTTGGAATTGACCTTTGATTGGGTAGAGCGATGGAATGTAGGGTTTTGGGAAGGCTTTGGGAGGCCAGCGAATGCGACGGAACTGGGAGATGGTGGCGCGACCGGAGCTCGCGGGGTTTGACAGGGTGGCAGCGTGTCGAAAGAGCTTTCGATCGGTAGAGGAGATGTTTTGTTCGATGGTGAGCGACGAGAATAGTTCGATGATTGGTAGAGGTATGTGTTTCCTTAGGTTCGTGTTGAAGAGTTGATTTTTGAATGGAAGGTTATGGGACTTCGGCGAGGTGGCGGTGGTGACAGACGTGAGAACGGCGATTTGTTGGGACATGGAGGGGTTGGCCGACGGAGTCGAAGTGACGTTCACGTGCACGGCGTGCATGAAGGAGCTTTCTTGGTAGGTCTTGGGATAGGCATGATGAAGTGAGTTCGTTACTGGCTGTGTTTGTTCATGTTTCATTCGGAGTTCGTATGGGAAGATTTGCGAGTTGATCGGAGATGATTCCCTCCAGTTCGTGGCAACGAATTCGAGTGGCTTTGGGTTGTTTGTCTGGTAGGTGAGAAGAAGGGAGGAGATAGGGGAGAAGTGGTAGTTTGTTTGGGTTAGGCTACGGCCCATTTAGGGTTGTGTGAATAAAATAAGTCTTCGGGTTGTTTTCTTTGCATCTGGGTTCGGGCTTCGGCCTTTAGCCTTTGTTTTATTTTTTTTAAAATAGGATTTATTAATAAAAGAAAATTTGTTATAAAGTTAAAATAAAATACATAACTAATTGTCTTTCTAAAATTTTATAACAGGCATGTTGATTTAAAGTAAATATTTTAAAACCAATTTTCTTTAATGTTGATGTTTATTTAAAGTTTTATATAGACAAAGGAATTTTGGAAATAAATAACTTGATTTACTTTGAAATTATTTAATTAAGGTCATTTAAATAAATTATTTTATCATAAATTAGTTAAGCTTTTAAAATCAATTCTATTTATTTATACTTGAGTTTTATTTGAATAATTGGAGAATAATTAAGATAATTAAGGGAAAATAAAATGTTTATACTTTTGAATTAACTCAAGTTCTTAAATGTTTTTATATTTATAATAATTATTTAATTTCACGTATAATAAAGTGTTATTAAGTGCTTGGTTCGTATCGACAGATGTTATGCCGTCGTACGATCCGTTGTGAAGTTAAATAAGTGAAATTTTACAAGCTTATACAGATAGAATTTAATTACCAATTAGAAATAAATACCATTGTATAATCTTATACGACCTATCTGTTAAGATGTTCCCAAATAAAATAAACGTGTTAATTGTAGATTATTCAAACTGCTTGATATCTGGTCAGCGGAATCAAAAACCATTCTGCTAATTATTTAATTTACTGCTATAGGGAGTATAAGCCATCAATCTGATATTTTCTGTGTAATTATTTACTAGCAATGATTAAATCTCTGATCTGCTTGTTCATGCGTGCATCTATTTATTTGCCTATTAGTTATATTTGAGAATATAATATGAATCGATCTATGGAAGTTGATTGATTTTGAATATCTGTATCGACTGTGAATTGTAGCATGATAAGTACAGTTGAGACTGATAAGCCTTATTCTGTTTTTGGTTGATTTTGAACCCAGCTTTGTTTTAAAAATGAATATTATTTGTAATGATGTTTTCAATGGAATTGATAAATATTTTGGAAATGTCAAAGGAAGTTAATTTATTTTTGGAAATCTTTATAAAGTATGATTGTTATTATATGTTGTGAGTTATTTAAACTACTTCAAGTATAAAAATATTTTTGTAATAATCATTTAAAGGTTAATTTTTATTAGAGTAATTAGAATTTGAGTATATTTTCTTCAGTATAAATCTATTAAACATAAATGTTGTTTTAAATAATTTATTATAGTAACTTTTATAAAAGAGTATTTATTTTAAAACTTGACAAATATATTTGGAAATTTTATAAGTATGATTTGGAAAGAAGTTGTTTTATATATACTTACCCAGTTAAATAAGCTTCTTAGTAAATTCTAATCTATTGGGATTTTGAATGTGAACAAGGCTTAATAGTTGCAATGGAAAATAACTTGGTTGAATTGGTTGGTTATTTTGATAGTTAAATAACCGACTGTCAAATCTGGACAAAACTTAACTTTGAAAATATATAGAGGAAACTTGAACTTATATGGTACGATTACTGTTCGAGGTGCTATACCATATGTACAAACTCGTTTGTTCTCTAGGACGATTTATAAGGAAACCCGTCCACTAAGAGTTAGGAGGTGAACTCCGATCTTATATTACATCTGTGTATTTCCTAAAGAACCGGGTTGAGTTTACCGGGAAATAGCGAACGTTGTTTCGAAGAGACCGGGATTGGATTTAAAATCCGAAAACCACTTCGATCCAACGAGTACGTTTTCGTGATGAAGACTAGAGCTTGGAGTCGAAGATGGAGCAGTGAAGTGCAAGGGCTAATCGCTACTAATCCTGAGGGTGATTCCAAAATGGATGTTATAGGAATAGTGCCTTCTGTTCTGTTCGAACCCTAAACGGACTTGTATGGACGATGCTTTCAGAACATCGTTGGGAGGACGGTGAGCATTATGAGTGAAATGTTCTAAAAAGGTAACGCTGAGCCTCGAACCTCATCAACCGGGAATGACTGGAAATCAAGGGATATGCAGCAAGGCTAAGTGGATATCCCCCAATTAAGGTAAGGTCATCCCGGTCTAGAGGTCCCTTTTCATTCGGCAGTGTGGGCGGTTGCTGATCCCAACCGTGGGGTGATCTTACTTAGGCTATCCAGTAAGGGGTAGTCTGGTCTTGTGTTGCTGGGGAACGGAGGGGTCCTCGGTACGCTGACGTAGACCAGGTACCGTAATAGGTGGTACCCCAGTGCCTAGTCATTCGTTATAAATCCATTGTCCCTACGTGCCTTTACGGTTTTGATTGTATACCTATGTTTGCTAAAATTTAATAATGTAACAATTTCGGCTATTTGGATAAGTATTTGTATATAGGCACTATTATAATATCAGAGGATTTTATAAGAAAATGTTTTGGTTACCGTAAGGTAAAAACCCGACATGTTTATTTATGGCGTGGTCTTACGGGAAACCTTTGATTTCAAAAGGATTTTTAAACTTTACTTAATCAAGTTGAGTGTGTTTCTCACGCTGGTTTACCAGACTGGCCCGGGCTTGGTGTTTTTCCTATATGCTTGGGTCAGACCAAGCATATTTCCAAGTTTAGTTGGAAGACTGGAAGCTTCGGGAGAGGAGCTGGAATCAGGAGGTGTATTCCCGTAGATGCTATATTCTGTTGTAAATTTGGTTGTGTTGTCGACAAGTTGTAAGGGCAGATTGTTATAAACTGTCCAAGTTGCATGGATGTAACTCTAATTTAAGTCTGTATAAGTTATTAAAGCGATATTTTTGGTTTCAGGTAAAGATTGTTTATATTATATATTATTCGTTCCGCTATGAGATTCTGAATTGTTCTCTTTTTCTTCTATCTTCTTTCTAATTCTACCTTCTTTCTTCATTTCACTATCTTTCTTCCCGTGCGATTTCGCTGATAAGTATAGTCAAAAGTCAGTTTAAATTGGTATGGAAAAATGGGTTGTGACATTGTGGTATCAAAGCCTAGGTTGAGTGAATATCTACATTCGGGTGGATTGCTCGTTAGGGATAGAGTCTGTAGCAACCTGTTTGAGTCTGAGTGTGTGTATATATATACGAGAGCGCGTATTTGTTAGTCATATAAAATTGGTTTTATATATTGTGTTAATTGATCGGTTGAGTGGCATATGGATTCTGGTCAATACGAGTAGCTAACGTTATTGATAGGGATCTCTAAACACTTGAACCAAGCCAACTGACACAATATCGTTTTAAAGGGTAGATGAAATAATTTTACCCAGAATATATTTTCTATATAAAATGGTATGATTTTTAAAATATATGGTATTTAAAGTGATTGGTTGTGATGATAATAATTTATCATCTAGGATTTGAGTTGTCTTAGTCGTCAACCTTGAGTATTTTCATTGGTTGTCCTTTTTGATTTGAGTATACCCTTAGAGATCTGAACCCTTTAGGATTTGAATCTTGCGAGAAATGATTTTTATTGTGTTTAATTTTCAAAAGGTATTTTTATTGAGTTTTATTTGCTTAAGGAATTTGGAAAACTTTTGAACTATAATTTTGGGAAATTTTCCACCATTGAAGATAAATAACATAATTATGGATTTCTAAAAAGAATATTTGAGGATTTAGACCTTATAACACTTTACTTTATTGTATATATATATATATATATATCTATAGATTGAAGAAATAATTTTTTTTATAAACTTACTGTATTATTGTATATTTTCCTCTACCTTATAACCACTTTCAAAATATATACTTAAATTATTTTTAGAAAAGATGATTTTATAAATTTTGGGTAATAGAAATTTAAAGGGAGGAAATAAATTTGGATTGTGAACCTTGATATACTCTTTAGCCTATAGAAGTCTAAACCTTAGGATCTCACCCTTGGGTTTTGGTATTGATTGTAGAGAACCCGTAGCATCAGTCGAGATGGAGCATTGGTTAGGGCTAGGAGGGATGGTGATTTTGACCGATTTCGAAGAATTCGGGCGGATCCTAACGAGCCATCATTATAAGAAGAAGTGCTGGAGTGGTCGGTAGAGCCTGTTGTGCATCCTCAGCCTCAGCCTCAAGAAGAAGACCCCGTGGAGGAATTCGACAGTGAAGAAGAGTTTGAAGTCGAGGGTGAAGATGATGAGTTTGACGACGAGGAAGAGTTTGAAGTAGAGGAGGATCTCGAATCGAAAAATGACGGTGTATTCATTTGGGAGATAGTGAAGTTGTTGAGGAGCCAGTTGTTGGAGTAGATTTCCTTCCAAGAGAGCCTAGTCCAGAGATTGTTTGGGTTCCAGACAGTGATGTGGAGTCCAGGGAATTGTCGGGACCCGAAGGAGAGGATTTTGGCAGTAAGAGTCCATAGTTAGTGTTAGATTTGCTTTCTCTAGGTAGTGTATGCCTTTTTGTATGTGTCTATGACCCTTGGACGTCACGGTTGTTAGGGGTTAAATGTTTAATAGAGCAATATATATATCTGTATATATAGGTATGCTTATATGGATGATGATAGCACTTGCAGGAATATTTTGGTTAGTACTAGATGTAATGTATATTTTGATATACAAATATGAAATCTGTGTATTTACTGGTGTAGAATGAGTTGTTATTGATTAATTCTAATTTTATGGGTAGTTTTACTAACTTAGCTATGGAATTTCGAGGACGAAAATCTTTTAAGGGAGAGGAATGTAACGACCCGGGATTTTTGACATCCCGAGTTGTGAATATTAATTTATAATATTCAATAATATTGTATTTTTAATATATAATACTTCCATTAGTCAATAAGTAATAATAGTACCCAATTTTCCAAAACCAGTATGATTTGAATTTTCAGATCTAAATTAATATACAGATAGATTAAGTGGAATTTCTTATATATGTATATATTTTGTTTTAAAGGTAAAATATTTATATTTTGTTTTAAATAAAATATAATAGAGAATTAAAATTAATTGGAAAAATCATATGCATATATTTGTACATATAGGGATAATAAAATTTATATGTATATAAATTTGGATAGAAATTCATGACAAAGTAAAAAAGGTATTTTTGTTTTTAGGCATATAAACAATATTGTTTATCTCTACTGCTAATAAAGAAAATTCGTTCAACTAATTTACTTGGTATCTTTTTGAAATTACCAAAATGCCCTTGCTTTTCATTTACATGTTTGCGTTCAAACAAAACATCACCGCATACAATAATACAAACAGCCCGTGTGCAAAGTACGAGCCCATACTAGTATTAAATAAAAAGAGTTTTAAGCTTCTAAATTTATATATATATATATATATATATGTATATATATATATGTATGTATGTATGTATGTATACCATGAATAAGAAAAGTTGTATATATGTCAAGATAAGTTCAAAAGGGAAAATTTATAATAAGTATAAATAGGAAGAAAACTATATATACACATAAATATCAAATGAACTTGGTTTATTTGGAAATTATATATTACTATATTATCATTAAAAGATGTATATATGGTTACATATAACATGAAGGCTTAAGAATAATTTTATACCTCTTTGGAGTTCTTGTTTTAAGTAACATATGTATAAGGTGTTTAATATAGAATGATATTTTATTTCATTTTGTTTAAAGTAATATATATATATATATATATAGAAGTATTATTTTAATTTTCGAGTTTCTCACTTTTATTTTAAATAAACGCAAACACTAACTTTGTCAAAAGCAATAATAACTACGGGCTATTTCACTTCATAAATGTACTTACATATACTTTGAAATTTTTTAAGGTTTATATTATAAATAAAATAATAGGATAAGTTTGCAAATCATTTACTGTTAAGTGAAAAACAAGTTAAAAACTATTTTAAACTAAGTAAAACAATGGGTAGATAAGTGATAAATTTTAAATCAGTAAACATACAAATACTTGGCAGTAAAACAACTGATAAATATTGTAATAATTATCTTTTTCCTTTTCAAAATATTTCTTCATAAAGTAACCATCTGCACGGCCACCAAAAGGTCTTCTCTGTCTATCATCAGGATTTTTCAGAGCATGTGTATATATGTGAGCATTTAAGATCTGTGTTGTTGTTTTAAAAATATTAAACCTGTAACTTAAGATATAGCCTCTGTTCAAAATGTAAGAAATAGGAAATCAAAATTTAAAAAAAAAGAAAAAGAAAAGCAAGTACTCTGTAACCAAGTCTGGAATTTGAGTAGATCTGGATTCATCCTCTGTTTAATTCAAACCACCTGGAGATTTTCAATAGCAAGTTCAAGAATTCAAATTAAAGATTTCAAATTAAATTTAAAAGCTTTTGGAATCAAATGTTTAAGGTGAGAAACAATTATTTTCAAATTTGAAAACGAAAAGATTTGCTCTATTGACAGTGAACCTTTTATTCACCCCCACTTCAAAAATCTAGATCTCTTAATCTAGTTTGAATCTGATGATGTTGTAAACTAGGAATATGTTTATTTTCTAGTATAGTTTAGGTT
This sequence comes from Allium cepa, assembly GCA_030765085.1. Lineage (NCBI taxonomy): Eukaryota > Viridiplantae > Streptophyta > Magnoliopsida > Asparagales > Amaryllidaceae > Allium > Allium cepa. The sequence continues at coordinate 1,013,966,480 of CM060943.1, read as the reverse complement.
TGGGATTGAATTTTGCTGTGTAGTTTATGATTCATAAGTTTTACAGTAAGTATCATACTTTATTGAAAATTTAATATTTTTAAATCAAGGATTCATGTATGCAATTAGAATTCTTGTGTAGAATTATGAATTTTAGAAGTAAAATTATAATTTTTAGTGATCTATATCTCGAGAAATAGATAGATGAATGTTTTTCGTTCAAAAATAATTTTCTGACGATCTCATCGTCGTGAGGTGGTGCGGCCTGGTCTGGAGGGGGCAAGTGGACCTAGGGAAGGTATCGGCCGTGGTCGTTTGATGAAATTGAGCTTGGATTGGGTAAAGCGATGGAATGTAGGGTTTTGGGATAACGTCATTTTTTTTCTTTTATCTCAAAATTTTTACTACCTGCGATTTTTCACAAACAAAATTTTCGCTCCAATTCAATATCCTACACCAAATATTACCATGATACCGCCTCGTTCTAAGAATCCTAAAATGTCCAAAAGAAAGCAATATCAACCGACTACATCTTCAAATCCCCAGGTTTGCTCCGACAACCAAATAGAGCGGTGGATGAATAAAGCTCCTCATTCTATAAAAAGGTATGAAGATATTCAAAAGAAAAAACTTCATACATGACCATTTTATAATCTTCTTAAATTCCCCATGTATGATATAGATGAACTTTTTGAAAATGCTGGTTTGGAAACCCTAATCTTGTTTACTCCTAATGATGTTCAAACAGATCAGTTAGCTATATTTTAATTCTATTCTAATCTAGATAGTACTTCAGTTTGGAATACCGAAGATGAGGACAACTGGCTATGGTCAATCGTCTATGGGAATACTATTCGATTAACTCCGGGTTTAATAGCCAGAACCTTAGGATGCTTCGATACCGGGGAGGATTTGCACAACATTCCGGATATGCATTTTAAGCCATGGAATAGTATTACTCATCAAATATGGGAGGACGAAATGCCGAAATTCGCTTCAAAATATTTACGTCCAAAAGCCCGGCTCCTGACAAGAAAGATAATAAATACAGTGGTTCCACGTATGGGTAGTCACGCGCAAATAACGGAAATGGAGCACAAAGCTCTGTATGCTCTCTTTAGTGGAACTCGGGTAAATTGGGCAAAATTCATCTTCGACGAGCTCAAACATTTTGGACTCGCTCAAGGCCATCGATCATTTACCCTACCTATATTATGAGACTTCTTTGTGCACATGATATTCCTTCCTATCTATCAACGTTCGAAGAAATTTTGCCAAAATATGCTTCCACAAAATTCTTTTCTTTGATGCACCTACCAGAAATTCCTCCAGATATTATGTCCATCAAAGATCGGACGCATAATCGTCAATCTCGAAGAGTTGAGCCTCCTCCTCAACCACACATTGATCTATCCCAAGAGGAAGAACAACATCGAGAAGTCACTCCTCCTCCTCCCGCACCATTTGATTATCCGGGACGGGACAAAATTATAGAGACTCGATTGGAAACAAATCTAGATGAAAGTATTCGAGATCTCACACTTCGAAACCAACATACATTATCCCAAAATCAAAAATATTTGGCTAGGCGAATTGACAAATTTGAAAGTTCATTTGCTACACGATTAGCCACAGTTGAAGAATCTATTTCGACTGTTTTATCTATTCTTAAAGAAGTTTTGCAACGAGTTCGTGGTCCAACGCCACCCTCTTAGGATTGGGCAACCCCTGTTCCTTGTCCTCCTGCAAAACATTCCAAATTATTTGAGGATGAACCTCCAAAAGAAGCTTTGACATCTCCTTCAAAAGCTAGCACTTCTACAAAAGAAGAACCAAAGAAGGGGGATACAAATCAAGCTTCACCAAAGGAGGATGATCCAAATCAAGCTTTTCCAAAAGAACTCTAAGAATTTAGGTATTGTAGTTTTTATATTTTGTACAAATCTATGTATGTAACTTCTTCATGTTATTAATGAAAATTTTCTTTTTGACGATTGGCTTAAATATTATAAATTCTTTTTGATAATGTCAAAGGGGGAGAAATATAGATAGAATCATAAAACAATAAAAATAAGCACATATTAAAGGGAAGATTTCTAATATATATAAGTACATTGAATAGTTGTCATCATCAAAAAGTGGAGGATTGTTAGGAAATCAATAATAGTACTAGATAGCGGTTGCTTCAAGCATATGACCGGAAATTCAAAAATGTTATCAAATATAACATACATCGATGGTGGAACGGTAACCTTTGGAGACAATTCAAAAGGATATGTCATAGAAATTGGAGAAGTCATCAACTCTGGTATATCTAACTCTCCTATTATTACAAATGTTTTATTAGTAGAAAATTTAAAACATAACTTGCTACGCATTAGTCAATTATGTGATAAAGGTTCTCAAATAAATTTTGAAAAAGATAGATGTAATATTTTAGATAATAACAAACAACTCATTTTTGAAGGATTTAGAAACAAAAATATTTATGTATTAAACATGAATATAAATAAAAATTCAAACTTATGTTTAACCGTCAAACATGATGATCCATGGTTATGGCATAAACGATTTTGTCATATCAATTTTAAAAGTACAAATAAATTGGCAAAATATGAGTTAGTAAGAGGATTACCTAAAACAAATTACAAAGTAGAAAATTTATGTGATGATTGTCAAATTGAAAAACTAAAGAAAAGCTCATTTAAATCTAAAAATAATATTTCTACAAAACAACCATTAGAACTATTACATTTAGATTTATTTGGTCTAACACAAGTACGGTCTATAAATCACAACAAATATGAGTTCGTAATAGTCGATGATTTTTCAAGATATACATGGACCTTATTTTTAAAACATAAAAGCGATACTTTTGGTATGTTTAAAATATTTGGTAAAAGAATTAAAACTCAAATGAATTTAAAAATTAAAAATATTAGAAGTGATCACGGAGGAGAATTTGAAAATGATCTTTTTACAAACTTTTGCAATAAGAAAGGTATAACTCATAATTTTTCTTTTCCTCGTACACCTCAACAAAATGGTGTCGTAGAAAGAAAAAAATCGTACATTACAAGAATGTGCATGAACATTACTAAATAGTAGTGGATTATCAAAACACTTTTGGGCTGAAGCTATTGCAACATCCTGTGATGTACTAAATCGAGTAACTATTCGCCCCATGACTAAACAAACTTGTTTTGAAATATTTTTTGGTAAAAAACCTGAAGTATCATACTTTAAAACTTTTGGTTCAAAATGTTTTATATTAAATACAAAGGATAATTTAGAAAGTTTGATCCAAAAGCCGATGAAGGTTTCTTTGTTGGATATTTGGAACGTAGCAAAGCATATAGAATTTTTAGTAAATGAAATAATACTATTGAAGAAAGCTTACATGTCTCATTCAACGAAAATCTTTTTAAACATCATAATAATGATGAAGAAGAAATTATTTCACTAACAAATTCAACAAACTCTATTTCTAATGAAACAAATAGTCAAAATAATACTTTGATATCATCTCCTAGAATTCTTAAAGATCGTCCAATAGATAATATTATTGGAGATCTTAATTCAAGAGTCACTAGAAATCAACTCAATCATATAAGCCATATAGCATTTGTGTCAAATTTTAAACCAAAAAATTATAAAGAAGCATCAAATTATAATTTTTGGATAATAGCTATGCAAGAAGAATTAAATCATTTTGAACGTAATAACGTATGGGAATTAGTACCAAGACCTGAAGAACAATTGGTAATAGGAACAAAATGGATATTTAAAAACAAAGCAGATAAGAATGGAAATATTGTTAGAAATAAAGCACGTTTGGTTGCTCAAGGCTATAATCAAGAAGAAGGAATAGATTACGATGAAACGTTTGCTCCAGTAGCAAGATTAGAAGCCATTCGTACATTACTCGCCTTTGCAACTCATAACAATTTTAAACTATTTCAAATGGATGTCAAAAGTTCCTTTTTGAATGGTTTTATTAAAGAAAATGTATACGTCGAACAACCACCACTACTTGTTCACGAAAGAAAATCCTGATCATGTTTTTAAATTACATAAAGCACTATATGGATTAAAACAAGCACCTCGTGCATGGTATGAGGTCTTAAAAATCACTTAATAACATCTGGTTTTCATATAGGAAAAATAGATACAACTTTATTTATTAAAAGAGAAGATAACGATATTTTGGTTGTACAAATCTATGTTGATGATATCATCTTTGGTTCAACCAATGAAAAACTATGTAATCAATTTTCTAATAATATGAAAAATGAATTTGAAATGTCATACATGGGAGAATTAAATTTCTTCTTCGGTTTACAAATAAAACAACTCGAAAATGGAATCTTCATTCATCAAGAAAAATATTGTAACAATTTATTATGACGATTTGAAATGGATAAAACATCAAGCAAACCAACACCAATGATTACCACTATTCACTTAGAAAAAGATGAAAACGAAAAAGATTTTGATGAAAAATTATATCGTAGCATGATTGGTTCTCTACTTTATTTAACGGCTAGTCGACCGGATATTATGATGAGTGTATGTCTTTGTGCTCGATTTCAAGCAAAACCAAAAGAATCTCATCTAAGAGCGGTTAAGCGAATTTTACGTTATTTATCTACACTAAATATTATGGTTTGTTCTTTCCTAAAGAATTATCGTTTGAACTTGTTTCATATAGCGATGCGGATTTCGGTGGATGTAGAACAGATCGTAAGAGTACTAGTGGAACTTGTAATTTTATCGGACAATCTTTGGTTTCATGGTTTAGTAAAAAAACAAAATTGTGTTTCTCTATCTACTTGCGAAGCCGAATACATCTCCGCCGCTCTAGCATGTGAGCAAGTAATATACATGCAATAGACATTAACGGATTTTGGTAAAATTATCACCAAATCTCCAATTTATTGTGAAAACACAAGTGCAATTAATTTATCAAAAAACCCTGTTAATCACTCACGAACCAAACATATAGATATACGACATCATTTTCTACGAGACAATGTTGAAAAAGGAACCATTTCATTAGAATACGTAAATACCGAAAATCAAGTAGCCGATATCTTTACAAAACCATTAAATGAACAAACTTTCTCTAAACACCGACGAAGTTTAGGTATTTGCTCACTAAATGACCTTCTTCCTTAATAATATATATATAATAACTTTTTAAGGCTAAAATTAGTCACCATAGTAAACACCATAATTTATATCATTGATTTCTGCACCTTCAAACTTTTAGAAAATTAGTTTGCCTATTTTTAATATTTTCAGCATATAAATATAGCCAAACACAAAAACTACATTCAAACAATTAAAGAAATTTAATAAAAAATAAAAATATAACAATGTCGTCAGAAGATTCATATATATCTATCTCCGTCTAAACACCAACAACGGACAGCTCGGTTGACACCCCACAACGACTTCCGACACCTACACCAAAGCAAGAGCCAACATATTGGTGGTCTTGTATCGTACGGGTTTTACTCCGGATAATAAGAAAACTAAAAGTTCTCTATTTATTTCCCCTAACACAAAGGAGAAAATTGATGAAATTCATCATTACCAAAAACAATAGATGGATCTTCAACGAGAGTTTTATTTTGAACAAAAAGTTACAGCACGAAGGTTAAGCTTTCTCGAGAAAGTGGCGATGAAGTTTTGTTCATCCCGAAAGAGCGATGTTCATGAACCACTACCAAAACCTTGTGGTTCATTGGATCCATCTTCTTCGTATCGTATTTCTTCAGATCCCTCTCCAAGATGATTTTCTAGCTCTCCACGAACTCATGAACGTGGAAATATATGGTCCCCACTTAGACCATGGAAGGACAATGAGTCAAAAAATCCAAAAACTCCGTCTCCATCTAAATAAATAAATTGTATTAGGTATTGAATATATATATTATATTTTTACAACAATAAAGTTATTTGTTATCTACATTCGATATACAAGTGAAATCATCACACTTTAAGTCATTTTTAGCCCATCTGTAATTTTCTGACGTCTATCAACAACTTCCAGACGTCTGACACAAGGATATACTATTCAAAATTTAGGAGTGTGCATATATCAGACGTCTGATATACCCTCCAGACGTTTGAAATGTTGTTCTGTCTCCTCCAAATAAAATTCAGACCAATCCAGACGTCTGAAATAAGATCCAGACGTCTGTCTTAGTTTTCTGTCTTGAAATTAAACAAAAACAGACGTCTGTTTTTAATTCCAGACGTTTGAAAAATCTCACTGTATCTACAATTTTACAACTACAGACGTTTGGGTCACAAAGCAGACATCTGATTTTATCCTCTGAACAAAAATTAGGGCAAGCCAGACGTCTGATTTCCAATCCTGATGTCTGATTCCTAATCGACCTTTTAAAATCGATCAGATAACGTCATTTTTTTCTTTTATCTCAAAATTTTTACTTCCTACGATTTTTCATAAAGAAAATTTTCGCTCCAATTCACTATCCTACACCATATATTAACACGATGCCGCCTCGTACTAAGAATCCTAAAATGTTCAAAAGAAAGCAAGATCAACCGACTACATCTTCAAATCCCTAGGTTTGCTCCGACGACCAAATCGAGCGGTGGATGAATAAATCTCCTCATTCTATAAAAAGGTATGAAGATATTCAAAAGAAGAAAGTTCATACAGGACCATTCTATAATCTTCTTAAATTCCCCATGTATGATTTAGATGAACTTTGTGAAAATGCTGGTTTTGGAAACCCTAATCTCGTTTACTCCTAATGATTTTCAAATAGATCAGTTAGCTGTATTTTTATTCTACGCCAATCTAGATAGTACTGCAGTTTGGAATACCGAAGATGAGGACAACTGGCTATGGTCAAGCGTCTATGGGAATACTATTCGATTAACTCCGAGTTTAATAGCCAGAAACTAAGGATGCTCCGATACCGGGGAGGATTTGCACAACATTCCGGATATGCGTTTTAAGCCATGGAATAGTATTACTCATCAAATATGGAAGGATGAAATGCCGAAATTCGCTTTAAAATATTTACGTCCAAAAGCCCGGCTCCTCACAAGAATGATAATAAATACAGTGGTTCCACGTATGGGGAGTCACAAGCAAATAACGGAAATGGAGCACAAAGCTCTGTATGCTCTCTTTAGTGGAACTCGGGTAAATTGGGCAAAATTCATCTTCGATGAGTTCAAACAATTTTGGACTCGCTCAAGGCCATCAATCATTTACCCTACCTATATTATGAGACTTCTTCGTGCACGTAATATTCCTTCCTATCTATCAATGTTCGATGAAATTTCGCCAAAATATGCTTCCACAAAATTCTTTTCTTTGATGCACCTACTAGAAATTCCTCCAGATATTATGTCCTTCGAAGATTGGACGCATAATCGTCAATCTCGAAGAGTTGAGCCTCCTCCTCAACCACACATTGATCTGTCCCAAGAGGAAGAACAACATCGAGAAGTCACTCCTCCTCCTCCTGCTCCATTTGATTATCCGGGACAGGACGAAATTATAGAGACTCGATTGGAAACAAATCTAAATGAAAGTACTTGAGATCTCACACTTCGAAACCAACATACCTTATCCCAGAATCAAAAATATTTGGCTAGGTGAATTGACAAATTTGAAAGTTCATTTGCTACACGACTAGCCATAGTTGAAGAATCTCTTTTGACTGTTTTATCGGTTGTTAAAGAAGTTTTGCAACGAGTTCGTGGTCCAACGCCACCCTCTGAGGATTGGGCAACCCCTGTACCTTCTCCTCCTGCAAAACATTCCAAATTATTTGAGTATGAACCTCCAAAAGAAACTTTGACATCTCCTTCAAAAGCTAGCACTTCTACAAAAGAAGAACCAAAGGAGGGGGATACAAATCATGCTTCACCAAAGGAGGATGATCCAAATCAAGCTTTTCCAAAAGAACTCTAAGAATTTAGGAATTGTACTTTTATATTTTGTACAAATCTATGTATGTAACTTCTTCATGTTATTAATGAAAAATTTCTTTTTGACGATTGGCTTAAATATTATAAATTCTTTTTGATAATGTCAAAAGGGGGAGAAATATAGATAGAATCATAAAACATTAAAAATAAGCACATATTCAGGGGGAGATTTCTAATATATATATATATATATATATATATATATATATATATATATATAAGTACATTGAATAGTTGTCATCATCAAAAAGGAGGAGATTGTTTGGAAATCAATTCTATGGTTTCGATGATAACAACTATACAATGGAAATCGAATGTACATATATAACTTTATTTACAGGTAGATGATAGAGTAACATCACCAAAGAGACAAAAACAAGACTCAAGAGAAGTATCAAAAGACTTCAAATCGGTAGAAGTTGAAAAGGAGTGGCACGGACACAAATAAAGCAACATGCACAGTTTCATACGTCTGAGTGCACAAGCCATACGTCTGAATGTTTCCTCTGGTTTTCAAATCGGAGAGAATCAGACATCTGGTTAATATGCTCAGATGTCTGGCTAAACTCTCTGGTTCACAACTCAGTAGGAAAAAGACGTCTGATAATAAAATCGGACGTCTGAATAGCAACCAGACGTCTGAAATGTTACCAGACGCAAAAAATATATGAAGGCCAGACGTCTGAGGGTACTTTCCAAACGTCTGATTATAGACTCGGCTGTGTAATTTCAAAGACCAACTGTCACATTCGAAAAGACACGTTCCCTCCTCTTCACTGCAACTCTTCATCACCAACAGGAGCAACTATACAACGATTGTTATTTGATGCAACTACAGAAAGAATCTTTCTACCACTATAAATAGCATCGGGAATTCAAGAGAAGATCTCACCTTACTTACTTATGCTCTTAATTCCTATACTCTGACTTATACCTGTTCTCTAACGATCAACTATTTGTATTTAACACTTCCATATATTCAGAACTCATTATTCAATATCCTCTATATATATATATATATATATATATATATATATATTGGAAGAACTTGAACTCAATAGTCAACATTCGTGTTATAGAACACATTCTTGACAAAGAAACTCTGCTATTGTAAACCTGTTCCTCCGGGTCAAGTGAGGGTTAGTTGAAAGGAAATTCCAAAGAGGAGCTTCAGGACTGGCCGTAGGATGGGAGGTCCGAGCCAGTATAAAATCCTGGTGTGATTATTTTAATTTACGATTGCTATTATTATCTATCAAGTTATACTATATAGTTAGTTGTACATGCTTGCATGTATATCATATACGATCCACTCATATAGACTTTCAATTGGTATCAGAGCAAGGTTTTGATCAAATAACGGTAACACGATTTTGAATCAATTTAATATGGCAAGTATTTTTGAAGAAGGACAATCCACTGCACGACCCCCACTTTTTAATGGATCTAACTATGCATATTGGTCAACATGTATGAGAATTTTATGGAAGCTAATGGCCTTGAAATTTAGTCAGCCACACAAGACAGATATGAAGCACCTACTACTGCTATGAACACTTGGACCGATGCACAAAAGACCTTAGCATCAAATAATGCTAAAGCTATGAACGTCTTATTTTGTTCTTTAGACAAAAATGAATTTTCACGTGTCATGTTATGCACCACTGCATTTGATCTTTGGCGTACCTTACAAATTACACATGAAGGAACAACAAAAGTCAAACAAACTAAGATTTCAATTTTGCAAAACCAATTTTCCTCATTTAAAATGAAGCAAAATGAAACTATTGTTGACATGTATTCTAGATTTCAAACTATCCAGCATGATCTTATGGCATTAGGAGTTAAATTCACTGATTTTGATTTAATATCTCGAATACTCAACTCTTTGACATCAGATTGGGAAAGGAAGGTTTTAGCTATAGAAGAAGCTAATGATCTTTCCACTCTCAAAGTTGAAGAGTTGACAGGAAATTTAACGTCCTATGAAGCTAACTTGCAGGCACGAAAAGAATTTAATTCGGAGAAAAAGAATATAGCATTTCCTGCAACAAAAAATGATGACTCTGACCTAGATGAAGAAGAAATAGTTTTTATTGCCAAGAATTATAATAGATTCAAGAAATTTAGAAAGATGACCAAGTTTCAAAAAGAAGGGAAGTCCAACACAACAAACATATCTCAAATCAAGTGCTATGAATGTGATCAATACGGACATATGAAGAAGGATTGCCCTAAACTCAATAATGACAAAAAGAATAACAAAATTCAAAATTTCAAGAAGAAGAAGGCTTTCAAAGTAACTTTGTAACGACCCAGAATTTCTACCAATTAAAATTTGAATATTTAATTGATTTTAAATATTAATAAGTGAAATTTATAAGTCGAATAATTAAATTTCGAATATTGGATATAATTGGATAATTAAATCGATTATTTAATAGTTGAAATTACAGAAATAATTGAAAATCGAGTTTAATATGATTGAAAATGATTTGTAAAATTTTATTTTATCATATTGAAGTTAGAATAACATTATAGAACTTTTAAAATTAAATTAAAAGTTTATTTGTGAAAATTGAATATTTTAATATTTAATTATCGACTGAAAAATAGCCAATTTTCGAACAATCTTAGAATTTGACGAAACTAGATCCATTGGATCCGTAATAGTTTTTATTATTATAGGATTTCAATTTTCGTAGCAATCGGAGTTTTCGTTTGACCGTGGCAGCTCGAAACGCATCGAAATTGTTTTAATATTAATTTGGCGAGTTAAAATAGTCATTTTTCAAATAGTCTCGGATTTTGACAAAACCAGTTTTATCGGATCCGTAGTGTGATATTATTGTAAGGTTTCAAATTTCGTGTTAATCTAATTTACCGTCTGTCCGGGGCAAGCCAAAACGCCTAGAAATTAGTTTAAATCGGTTTAATTTTAAATCGATTGTTTATTGTCGTAACTCGCACAGATGAACGAATTGGCCTCCGAAACACATTCTATTGTGTCCGGAATGCGGGGTAAACCTTAGAAACGCCAACCGGCACGCTTCGTTTGGAGTTCGGAAAATCCGGGATGAATAGTGTTTTGAAGTTTTTCTATAAAAGGACCCCTTCCCTTTGATTTTTGGCAAAACCCTAATTTCTATGCTCAGCCGCCTCATATACAACCAATGGCCGAGAATACTCGTCTCTTTCCCCCTCGATTTCTTCAAATCCACTCACCGATTCAACAAACTTCCAACTGCAATGTTGTAGATCGTCTCGAGTTCTACGACTTCAACGGTGGAGATCGAAAACAACGAAGTGGATTGGCAGCAATTTGAGTTTGAACCACATGCGTTCGTTCGTGATTTTCTCGACCTGCGTGCAACCGAGCTCAATGATATTCCAGCCGAGTGTCGTACGTGTGATGCTCTTCGAAGTGGCATCGTCTGATCGCCTTCAAACTGCATGTAGTTGCCGCGTGAATTAGGGTTTCAAGACGGCCGTTGTTGGGTTGTTGTGTGCGAAATAACGTGAGGGGAGAAGAAAGGATGGCCGGCTGTGATCTGCAGGAAGAAAACGTGCGGCCCAGATTGCCTAGGGTTAGAAATTAAAATAGAAATTGTAAATTAAATTATATATTAAATTGTTCAAACTTTAAAATGCAATATTTTTTTCGTACGAGATCGAAAAAATGCGAAACAAGTTGCATTGGAACCGTATTGTCGAGCACTACGCTATAGGATTGGATTGGAGTCGTTTGGAGCTAGTTTGAATTTCGGGTAAAATTAAACGCACGTTTAATTTTATTCGAAATAAAACGCGGAAAACTGAATTTAAATCAAGGTGAGAACTTCTCACTCAATCGAATTGTTTCGATTTAAATTTTAAATAGTTAGATTTAAAATTTCTTGAATGCATGTTTGAATGATGATTGTTATCTATTGATTGTTAAAATAGACATTATGCACCGTTAGTAAGCGGATGTTATTTATTAAAAACATATACCGCGAATATTTCACAGCACAGTGAAATTGGTATTATATATGTACTTGGAGTTGATTTCTCGCATTATATAGCGGATGAGACCCTATTGCACCGCCTATTAAACGGATAATATTTTTATAAATCCCATATACCGCGATAATTCCGTACTGGAATGGAATTGGTATTGTGCTAACATCTGTGGATGCAGGGAAACAGGTTGGAGGGATCCAACTGGATTCCTCAACTATACTGATTTATTTATAGATATTGTGATATTTGTTGATTATCATATTGATATATGATATTTGGATGTCGTGATTGACTATTTGGTGCTGTTGCATCATCGGATCCATTTTTAAAGTTAAAAAACAACGATTTTCATTTTAAAGGGATTTTTTAAAGTGATTTTTTAAATTATACGTTTTATTCAAATTTTGAATTGATTCATCTTAAATAAAATAAACGTTAAAATTTTAATATTTTAAAATTATGATTTTTGCGAATATAACTGAAATGTGATTTTTGAAATAAGTAGTTGATAAATTATAAAATAGTTTAAATTGGGATTTTTGAATTATTATAAACAATTTATATAAAAGTTGTATAAAATTGATATTTATAAATTAAAATATAGAAATTATAAAACGAGCTTTTATAAGTGTTAAAATAAAGTTTGAACCTAGATTCATAAGTAAATAAGAATTTTTGATTTATAAATTATTGTTGATATAAAAGAATGGATTTGTAAATAAATGAATTATAAGTAATTTACTTATAAGCGGATTTCGACATGTAAATGGAATATAAATAGAATTGGTTAATAAAGGAGATTCATAAAACGAAGTTGTTATAAAATATAGAAATGGAATTTATAGACATTGTTTATAAATCCGAAAACGACTTATTTTGATAAGTTAATTATTATAGCTTATTAAAGGAAGTATATTCACGATTTTGGATAGTGAATATAATGTTAAATAAAATGGATTTATTTTGGGAAGTGATGTTTTAAATAGAATTAAAACGATTTAAAAATGTTTTAAAATATATTATGAATCGAAACCATAGATTTCAACATTCATCGTTGAAATAGACGTTTTCGAGAAATAGAAGGAAATGGTAGACTATAACACTGTTGTTATAGTAAATGATTGACGAAAGGAAATGTTTCGTATAGTATTGGGATTTATATATCTATCTAAATTTCGAATCCCTATACTGGTGATTTTGGGTTGTCGTAACGATGTTTTACGCAACATTCGTTTTGGCTCAAATAATTGTGTTTAAGTGAATGTTTTCCTTAAAGAATGAAATATATACTTAATTTTGATATTAAGTATATTGAATATTTTCTAAGTATTGAAAATAAATGGATTTGTGAATTACTTATTAATAAATAAGTATGGAAATGTTTTTCCAATGTGAAATGAAACGTTTTGAGAATTTATCTTTTTGAAGATAAATTGAAAACGAATAATTGAAACCGTATATTCATAAATATTTTGGAATGTAAATTCACTATGGAATTTATAAATGAAAGGGGAATTTGTTTAAAAATAAACGTTGATTTATTTTTTAAGTGTGGGGATAAATTTACGGGTTTGGAACGTAAATATAAGTAAATCGGTATGGATTTATTTAATTGGTTTAAATGAACCATTTTGAAATGAAAGTATTTCAGGGTAAGGAAAATGATTGAAATTTATTTTCAAAGGTGGTAAAGGTGAAAAGTGATTTGAAAATTTGTTTTCAAAAGGTTGAAGTGTGGAAATTATATATCTAATAAAGATATTTTGGAAAGTAAATAATTTGGGAAATTATTTGGAATCTGGTGATGTTGAACACGCCTATTGATAGTTAAATAATCCGATTATCAATATTTACCTTTAAATAGGTATTTGCTGTCATTGTTTGAATTTGAATGCCACACTTATTTTTGAATAAACGCTCACTATTCGGGTTAGCCGGGAAAGGACCTTGGGGTCGTATAACCCATTCCGAATATGTGATACGTCGTAATGGAATGCATTCGATGACCGGTGTTGAAGACCAGATATTTTTGAAAACGAAAGGATTACCGTTGAGTTGCTCTGCATCGGCTGATCTCCGATATAGAGGTTTTATCACCCTTAGTGACGGGAAGTCCGGACGAGATTAGAAATTATCCGGAATGCAAGGACTTCTTTGTAAGTGCCTTCGGTTCTGTTCGAGCCCGGAATAGACTTGTATGGATGGTATGTCTGACATTACAAGTTGAGATATAAAGCTGATTTCTTTCAAATATATTTCTGTTGGTGGCGGAGAATTTATTCTCTTAGCTTAACACCCTTCTCTGAGACGTACGAGCTCAGAGGTTATGTAGTTGAAGGTTATTAGTGATATACTCCCGATTTGGTAGTGTGGCATGCTGAGTGTTGCTGTGGGATGATCATTGTTTGATCATTTGTGATATGATCATTTGTTTGATCATTTATCTTGGTGATCATTACTTTGATCATTTGTTGACCCAAAGCACAGCTTTTGTATAAAGCGTGGCTTTGTGGACGAGACTTCGTCGGACCTCACACCCCGGAAATGGTCAAAACAGGAAGGATGCAGCAAGGTTATTAGGGGGTAGCACCCTTTGAGTGTATGTCATTCCTTCTGGATAGAGGTGGTATCATGGTATGGAGCCCAGATACTTAACCTATGTTGTTGCTGCAAATTTATTGCTTTGTGGTTGTTGGAAATCGAGGATCCTCGGATAGATCGGTTACGATCGGGGGATGACATATTCGTCTCAGTAGTTACCCAGTTAGGGGTAATCCGGCCTTATGTTGGCAGAGATCCGGTTTGGTTCTCGGGCCGTCTTTCCAGAGGCGTACCCATGTGGCAATGGGAAGTTCCTTGGCCTGACCATTTGTTGGAAATCCAAAGAAACAATACGATCTTGTACGGTTTTAGTTGTATAACCTGCCATGGAATGTGGCGGTAACCTGCTATTGAACATGGTAGCTATAGTAGGCATAAGTGCGAAATGGCTATGCTGACTAAGATTTATATCTTTACTTTCGAAATGATTTTCCTACACTATGCACTAGTAATAATATCAAATGTTTTCTTTTTAATGCGTATCAAGCATCTTTGACTATCATAAGGAGAAATCTCCTCTGATTCTGCGTTTGCATTGTGTGTGTGTGCGGGAGGCCTTATGGTAGTCACATTTTCAAAAAAGCATTGCGAATCTATTAAAAAAATTATCCTGTTGTTTGTTTTTAAAGATAAACTGTTTTAAGTTCTCACACCAGTCCCATGACTGACTCGGAGTTTGTTGTTTTCCTTCCTAAACTCCGGGTGCCCACCAATTTCCACATGGGCAGTCTAGAGTTAGGTTATTAGGATATTCTGGAATTCAGGAGTTGTTGGAGGCAAGCTGGATGGCATGGCGTATTACTAGTACATAGTATTTCTTTCCACTGTTTGTTGTATGGTTTGTTGTTGTACACTCTGATGATGTAATGTAATGTAATATGATGTAATGTAATAACTGATATAGTTCTTTGTTTAATGATTATTCATTTATCTATTATATGTTGTTCCGCTGCGATTGTGAGATTCTGATATTGTTCTGTTGTTTCTTTCTGTTTTGTTCTAACTTTTTCTCTCTTCTTCTACCTCTTTCTTTTTCTTAAACCCTAATTGTTCGTATTTCTGTTCATCTTTAGTTAATCAATGGAGATTAGTGTCTGTTCAAGGAGTGCGGATTTGCGGATTTTTACATTTGGTATCAGAGCTTATGGTTAAGCGACAACCTTAGCTCTGTTGGGTGTTACTCATTAGAGATAGTGTCAGTAGTACTCTAGAATGAGTTTGAGTGTAATAATAGATACGAGCGCGTATTTGTTAGTGAATATGAAATTGTTTTATGTTGTGATGATTGGTTTGTTGAGTGGTATATGGATTTTGATCAACATGAGTAATTAACGTTGTTGATAGGGATCTCTAAACACTTGTGCAAAACAAATTGACACGATATTGTTTTAAAATAAGGTAAATGAAATAATTTTATCTTAATTATATTTTGTATATAAAGGAATAATTTTTCAGAATTATTAAAGTGTATATAATTGATTGCTTGGTTGTTGAAAATATAAATATATATAAGTCAATCAAAGTTGTTTGAATAAGTTAAATAAGTAAAACAACAGTTGTAAAAGAGTAATTTTATAAGCAAATGAATTATAAGTATAGAACTATAATTAATGTGATTTACAATTGTGAAATAATCTTATATACAAGAAGTGAAATTATATAAGTAAAAGACTTATAAATGTGATTTATAATCTGAAAACAAAATTTCAGAGAAGTGTTTTGAAAAGATTTGATATTTTGGGAAAATTATTTTGGAGAAATTAAAGCTCTAAACTCTTTTCGGTCGCTGGAAAATAATTCTGATGATGATTGCAACATCATCGGTGTTCATTTTCGGGTTTCCAAAAGAGGGATTGCTGCCAAATTGTTTAAAAGAAAGTTGTTTGGAAAATTTGGGTTTGGTTTTGAAATTCAAAAGGGAAATTGAATTGATTTCAAAAAATGGTTTTGAAAGGTTGAAAAGACCCTGGAATCCTATTTAAAATATTTATGGGAATGATAAATGAGTTGATAACTTATACAATTTGAGTTTCAATAGACTAAATTTAACTTAAAGGATGGAGTTGAATTAAAGGAAAGTATAAGTAAATCAATAAAATCCAAGTTGAAATAAATTTGAGTTGTCATCAAAGACATGTGATTTGAAATTTAACAAAAGGAAAGTTAAATAAATTGATTTGGATTTGATAAGATGTTTGAAATGGAATATAACTTAAGTGATATTGAATGAAGTTGATTTCTGGTGTCAAAGTAAATTAATAAGTGAATTAATAAAATGAAGTCATTAAGAATTTGAACTTGAGTTATATGAAAGAAATTCAACTTTATATTGTTAAAGGAATTAGCAATTGAATTAAACTAATGAATTGAATGTAAATGAATTGAATGTAAATAAAATTGATATGGGATAATGAATGTAAGTGTTAATTCATTAAAAGCTAATGTTATTGGAAGTTGAATAAATTGAATGGAAATCAATTTAATATGAACCAATTGGAATTAAAAGTGTTGGACCAAATAGAATGTAAATTAAATAATTTGGTTATGTTGAATGTACATTGGTTGTTATATGATTGTTAAATTGATTGTGTATATTTCATTAAGGGTTAATGAAAATGAATTAATGAAATGGAAAGCTATGTAATTGAATTCAAATTGAAAGTGAAGTAAATAAATTTGAATAGAATTGAATTTGATTTGGAAGTAAACTAACTTGAATGTTAATTAGTGAATGTAAACTAATTGGAAACGAATATGAATGAATGTTAGTAAATCCAATGTTAATGAATCCAATGTGATTTAAATGAAAAACTAATTCATTGAATATTAATGAGAATATGAATGTATATTTATTTGGTTAGTTGGATGATAGTTCTTTGATGGTTGCATTTGTTGATTGAATGCATTTCTATGTTGGCACATGTAGTAGTTATGTTGTTATATGTTGTTATTGATATGACTTTCATATATGCATGATTCTCATGGTTTGTTGAGTGTTATATAGGTGCGGATTGCGCTTGCTTCGCATTTGGAGCTCGCTTTCACGCTATATTAGCCGTATACGCTCGCTAATAATGAGTAAGGTACATATCTCGGATTACATACCGTACTTTTACACTTTTTTCCCTACGGGACGCCTCATCACTTGATGAGATGTATATTTGTGATATATATACTATCATTTTTTTTCGGATCGAGCCGCGCAAAGGAGACTCTGGTGAATTTTTTCGAAAATTTAAGGCATTCGAATTTTTTTAAGAAAATTGGGAAATTTTTGAAAAATAAGTTGGATTTGGAAACTTAGTAAAGATTTTATAAGAAGTTTAACTATGAATTTTGGGAAAGTTAAACACTTAGGAGATTTGTAAATCTAGCTTGAATGGTTTGTTTTGGAAAGTAAATGGATTCTGTAACTTTTTCTTACTTGATAATTTTGAGGACGAAATTCTTTTAAGGGGGGAAGTACGTAACGACCCAGAATTTCTACCAATTAAAATTTGAATATTTAATTGATTTTAAATATTAATAAGCGAAATTTATAAGTCGAATAATTAAATTTCGAATATTGGATTTAATTGGATAATTAAATCGATTATTTAATAGTTGAAATTACAAAAATAATTGAAAATCGAGTTTAATATGATTGAAAATGATTTGTAAAATTTTATTTTATCATATTGAAGTTAGAATAACATTATAGAACTTTTAAAATTAAATTAAAAGTTTATTTGTGAAAATTGAATATTTTAATATTTAATTATCGACTGAAAAATAGCCAATTTTCGAACAGTCTCAGAATTTGACGACTAGTTCCATTGGACCCGTAATAGTTTTTTTTATTATCGGAGTTCAATTTTCATAGCAATCGGAGTTTTCGTTTGACCGTGGCAGCTCGAAACACATCGAAATTGTTTTAATATTAATTTAGCGAGTTAAAATAGTCATTTTCAAATAGTCTCGGATTTTGACGAAATCAGTTTTATCGGATCCGTAATGTGATATTATTGTAAGGTTTCAAATTTCGTGTCAATCGGATTTACCGTCTGTCCGGGGCAAGCCAAAACGCCTAGAAATTAGTTTAATTGGTTTAATTTTAAATCGATCGTTTATTGCCGTAACTCGCACAGATGATCGAATTGGCCTCCGAAACACGTTACATTGTGTCCGGAACGCGGGGTAAACCTTAGAAACGCCAACCGGCACACTTCGTTTGAAGTTCGGAAAATCCGGGATGAATAGTGTTTTGAAGCTTTTCTATAAAAGGACCCCTTCCCTTTGATTTTTGGCAAAACCCTAATTTCTATGCTCAGCTGCCTCATATACAACCAATGGCCGAGAATAATCGTTTCTTTCCCTCTCGATTTCTTCAAATCCACTCACCGATTCAACAAACTTCCAACTGCAATGTTGTAGATCGTCTCGTGTTCTACGACTTCAACGGTGGAGATCGAAAACAAAGAAGTGGATTGGCAGTAATTTGAGTTTGAACCGCGTGCGTTCGTTCGTGATTTCCTCGACCTGCGTGCAACCGAGCTCAATGATATTCCAGCCAAGTGTCGTACGTGTGATGCTCTTCGAAGTGGCATCGCCTTCAAACTTCACGTAGTTGCCGTGTGAATTAGGGTTTCAAGACGGCCGTTGTTGGGTTGTTGCGTGCGAATAAACGTGAGGGGAGAAGAAAGGATGGCCGGCTGTGATCTGCAGGAAGAAAACGTGTGGCCCAGGTTGCCTAGGGTTAGAAATTAAAATAGAAATTGTAAATTAAATTATATATTAAATTGTTCAAACTTTAAAATGCAATATCTTTTTCGTACGAGATCGAAAAAATGCGAAACAAGTTGCATTGGAACCGTATTTTCGAGCACTGCGCTATAGGATTGGAGTGGATTCGTTTGGAGCTAGTTTGAATTTGGGGTAAAATTAAACGCACGTTTAATTTTATTCGAAATAAAACGCGGAAAACTGAATTTAAATCAAGGTGAGAACTTCTCACTCAATCGAATTGTTTCGATTTAAATTTTGAATAGTTAGATTTAAAATTTCTTGAATGTATGTTTGAATGATGATTGTTATCTATTGATTGTTAAAATAGACATTATGCGCCGTTAGTAAGCGGATGTTATTTATTAAAAACATATACCGCGAATTTTTCACAGTACAGTGAAATTGGTATTATATATGTACTTGGAGTTGATTTCCCGCATTATATAGCGGATGAGACCCTATTGCGCCGCCTATTAAACGGATAATATTTTTATAAATCCCATATACCGTGCTAATTCCCTACTGGAACGGAATTGGTATTGTGCTAACATCTGTGGATGCAGGGAAACAGGTTGGAGGGATCCAACTGGATTCCTCAACTATACTGATTTATTTACAGGTATTGTGATATTTGTTGATTATCATATTGATATATGATATTTGGATGTCGTGATTGACTATTTGGTGTTGTTGCATCATCGGATCCATTTTTAAAGTTTAAAAATAACGATTTTGATTTTAAAGGGATTTTTTAAAGTGATTTTTCAAATTATACGTTTTATTCAAATTTTGAATTGATTCATCTTAAATAAAATAAACGTTAAAATTTTAATATTTTAAAATTATGATTTTTGCGAAATATAACTGAAATGTGATTTTTGAAATAAGTAGTTGATAAATTATAAAATAGTTTAAATTGGGATTTTTGAATTATTATAAACAATTTATATAAAAGTTGTATAAAATTGATATTTATAAATTAAAATATAGAAATTATAAAACGAGCTTTTATAAGTGTTAAAATAAAGTTTGAACCTAGATTCATAAGTAAAGAAGAATTTTTGATTTATAAATTATTGTTGATATAAAAGAATGGATTTGTAAATAAATGAATTATAAGTAATTTACTTATAAACCAGATTTCAACATGTAAATGGAATATAAATAGAATTGGTTAACAAAGGAGATTTATAAAACGAAGTTGTTATAAAATATAGAAATGGAATTTATAGATATTGTTTATAAATCCAAAAACGACTTATTTTGATAAGTTAATTATTATAGCTTATTAAAGGAAGTATATTCACGATTTTGGATAGTGAATATAATGTTAAATAAAATGGATTTATTTTGGGAAGTGATGTTTTAAGTAGAATTAAAACGATTTAAAGATGTTTTAAAATATATTATGAATCGAAACCATAGATTTCAACATTCATCGTTGAAATAGACGTTTTTGAGAAATAGAAGGAAATGATAGACTATAACACTGTTGTTATAGTAAATGATTGACGAAAGGAAGGTTTTAGCCACACAAGACAGATATGAAGCACCTACTACTGCTATGAACATTTGGACCGATGCACAAAAGACCTTAGCATCAAATAATGCTAAAGCTATGAACGTCTTATTTTGTTCTTTAGACAAAAATGAATTTTCACGTGTCATGTTATGCACCACTGCATTTGATCTTTGGCATACCTTACAAATTACACATGAAGGTACAACAAAAGTCAAACAAACTAAGATTTCAATTTTGCAAAACCAATTTTCCTCATTTAAAATGAAGAAAAATGAAACTATTGTTGACATGTATTCTAGATTTCAAACTATCCAGCATGATCTTATGGCATTAGGAGTTAAATTCACTGATTTTGATTTAATATCTCTAATACTCAACTTATTGACATCAGATTGGGAAAGGAAGGTTTTAGCTATAGAAGAAGCTAATGATCTTTCCACTCTCAAAGTTGAAGAGTTGATAGGAAATTTAATGTCCTATGAAGCTAACTTGTAGGCACGAAAAGAACTTAATTCGAAGAAAAAGAATATAGCATTTCCGGCAAAAAAAAATGATGACTCTGATCTAGATGAAGAAGAAATAGTTTTTATTGCCAAGAATTGTAATAGATTCAAAAAATTTAGAAAGATGACCAAGTTTCAAAAAGAAGGGAAGTCCAACACAACAAACATATCTCAAATCAAGTGCTATGAATGTGATCAATACGGACATATAAAGAAGGATTGCCCTAAACTCAATAATGACAAAAAGAATAAAAAAATTCAAAATTTCAAGAAGAAGAAGGCTTTCAAAGTAACTTGGGATGATTCGGATTCTTCATCTTCTGAAAGTGATAGCGATAGTGACAGAGAACAAGCTAATGTATGTTTTATGGCACAAACTGAAGAGGTATATCCTGAACTTAGCTATGATGAACTATTAGAACTTAGCATGGAACTAGACGATAAATTTAGATAGATAAAAAAATTGAACAAAGAATATATAGTCAAAATAAATAGATTAGAACTTGAGGTAGGAATGTTGAAAGATGAAAAAATTATTCTAGAAGAAGAAATTGAAATATGTCAACAAAAAATAAAAAATAATATGATAGATAATGAGAATATTTCAATAGAAAAAGAAAATATTGATTTTAAAAATAGTATTGAATTGTTGAAAATTGAAAATATAGAGTTGAGAGAAAAATTAGATAAAATTACCAATAATGTGTCAAAATTTAATAAAGGT
The DNA here is from genome assembly GCA_030765085.1 of Allium cepa. Classification (NCBI taxonomy): domain Eukaryota; kingdom Viridiplantae; phylum Streptophyta; class Magnoliopsida; order Asparagales; family Amaryllidaceae; genus Allium; species Allium cepa. The sequence goes on along the minus strand of CM060943.1, from coordinate 1,013,944,402 downwards.
AAACAGGATTTGGAAAATCTTATCAAAACCTCAAAAGCATCCGGTAATAAAAATGGAATAGGATTCAAAAATTCTTTTAAACAAAAAGAAAATAATGTTAAAAATAGTAGACATATAAAAGCTAAAAGTTTGTCTAAGACTAAATTGAATACCAATAACATGAAAATTTGGATTCCTAAAACAAATAATAATTTGATTAGACAAAGGCATATTAATAATTACTTAGAAAATGTAGTCTATAACAAAAATTATATTTATAAAGGTACCAAACCATCTTGGGTATGGCTACCTTCCTCTAACAAATAGGACCCCAATAAAATATATGGGTACCAATTAAAACATTTTCTATTTTGCAGGTACCCAAAATAAAAAATAAGGAGAAATGGATACTAGATAGCGGTTGCTCCAAGTATATGACCGGAAATTCAAAAATGTTATTCAAATATAACATACATCGATGGTGGAACGGTAACCTTTGGAGACAATTCAAAAGGATATGTCATAGGAATTGGAGAAGTCATCAACTCGGGTATATCTAACTCTCCTATTATTAAAAATGTTTTATTAGTAGAAAATTTAAAACATAACTTGCTAAGCATTAGTCAATTATGTGATAAAAGTTTTCAAATAAATTTTGAAAAAGATAGCTGTAATATTTTAGATAATAATAAACAACTCATTTTTGAAGGATTTAGAAACAAAAATATTTATGTATTAAACATGAATATAAATAAAAATTCAAACTTATGTATAACTGTCAAACATGATGATCCATGGTTATAGCATAAACGATTTTGTCATATCAAGTTTAAAAGTATTAATAAATTGGCAAAATATGAGTTAGTAAGAGGATTACCTAAAACAAATTACAAAGTAGAAAATTTATGTGATGATTGTCAAATTGGAAAACTAAAGAAAAGATCGTTTAAATCTAAAAATAATATTTCTACAAAACAACCATTAGAATTATTAAATTTAGATTTATTTGGTCCAACACAAGTACGGTCTATAAATCACAACAAATATGTGTTCATATTAGTCGATGATTTTTCAAGATATACATGGACTTTATTTTTAAAACATAAAAGCGATACTTTTGGTACGCTTAAAATATTTGCTAAAAGAATTAAAACTCAAATGAATTTAAAAATTAAAAATATTAGAAGTGGTTACGGAGGAGAATTTGAAAATGATCTTTTTACAAACTTTTGCAATAAGAAAGGTATAACTCATAATTTTTCTTTTCCTCGTACACCTCAACAAAATGGTGTCGTAGAAAGAAAAATCGTACATTACAAGAATGTGCACGAACATTACTAAATAGTAGTGGATTACCAAAACACTTTTGGGCTGAAGCTATTGCAACATCCTATTATGTATTAAATCGAGTAACTATTCGCCCCATGACTAAATAAGCTTGTTTTGAAATATTTTTTGGTAAAAAACCTAAAGTATCATACTTTAAAACTTTTCGTTCAAAATATTTTATATTAAATACAAAAGATAATTTAGAAAAGTTTGATCCAAAAGCCGATGAAGGTATCTTTGTTGGATATTCGGAACGTAGCAAAGCATGTAGAATTTTTAATAAACGAAATAATACTACTGAAGAAAGCTTACATGTCTCATTCGACGTAAATCTTTTTAAACATCATACTAATGATGAAGAAGAAATTATTCCACTAACAAATTCAACAAACTCTATTTCTAATGAAACAAATAGTCAAAACAATACTTTGATATCATCTCCTAGAATTCTTAAAGATCATCCAATAGATAATATTATTGGAGATCTTAATTCAAGAGTCACTAGAAATCAACTCAATCATATAAGCCATATAGCATTTGTGTCAAATTTTGAACCAAAAAATTATAAAGAAGCATCAAATGATAATTTTTGGATAATAGCTATGCAAGAAGAATTAAATCAATTTGAACGTTAGTACCAAGACCTGAAGAACAATCGGTAATAGGAACAAAATGGATATTTAAAAACAAAGCAGATAAGAATGGAAATATTGTTAGAAATAAAGCACGTTCGGTTGCTCAAGGCTATAATCAAGAAGAAGGAATAGATTATGATGAAACGTTTGCTCCAATAGCAAGATTAGAAGCCATTCGTACATTACTTGCCTTTGCAACTCGTAATAATTTTAAATTATTTCAAATGGATGTCAAAAGTGCCTTTTTGAATGGTTTTATTAAAGAAAATGTATACGTCTAACAACACAATTTGTTCACGAAAAAAATCCTGATCATGTTTTCAAATTACATAAAGCACTATATGGATTAAAACAAGCACCTCGTGCATGGTACGAACGTCTTAAAAATCACTTAATAACATCTGGTTTTCATATAGGAAAAATAGATACAACTTTATTTATTAAAAGAGAAGATAACAATATTTTGGTTGTACAAATCTATGTTGATGATATCATCTTTGGTTCAACCAATGAAAAACTATGTAATCAATTTTCTAATAATATGAAAAATGAATTTGAAATGTCACACATGGGAGAATTAAATTTCTTCTTAGGTTTACAAATAAAACAACTCGAAAATGGAATCTTCATTCATCAAGAAAAATATTGTAACGATTTATTATGACGATTTGAAATGGATAAAACATCAAGCAAACTAAGACCATTGATTACCACTATTCACTTAGAGATGAAAACGGAAAAGATTTTGATGAAAAATTATATCGTAGCATGATTGGTTCTCTACTTTATTTAACGGCTAGTCAACCGGATATTATGATGAGTTTATGTCTTTGTGCTCGATTTCAAGCAAAACCAAAAGAATCTCATCTAAGAGCGGTTAAGCGAATTTTACGTTATTTATCTAGCACTAAAGATTATGGTTTGTTCTATCCTAAAGGATCATCGTTTGAACTTGTTTCATATAGCGATGCGGATTTCGGTGGATGTAGAACAGATCGTTAGAGTACTAGTGGAACTTGTCATTTTATCTGACAATCTTTAGTTTCATGGTTTAGTAAAAAACAAAATTGTGTTTCTCTATCTGCTTGCGAAGCCGAATACATCTCCGCAGCTCTAGCATGTGCGCAAGTAATATACATGCAACAGACATTAACGGATTTTGGTAAAATTATCACAAAATCTCTAATTTATTATGATAACACAAGTGCAATTAATTTATCAAAAAACCCGGTTAATCACTCACGAACCAAACATATAGATATAAGACATCATTTTCTACGAGACAATGTTGAAAAAGGAACCATCTCAATAGAATACGTAAATACCGAAAATCAAGTAGCCGATATCTTACAAAACCATTAAATGAACAAACTTTCTCTAAACACCAACGAAGTTTAGGTATTTGCTCTCTAAATGACCTTCTTCCTTAATAATATATGTATATATATAATAACTTTTTGAGGCTAAAATTAGTCACCATAGTAAAAACCACAATTTATATCATTGATTTCTGCACCTTCAAACTTTTAGAAAATTAGTTTGCCTATTTTTAATATTTTCAGCATATAAATATAGCCAAACACAAAAACTACATTCAAACAATTGAATTTTTTTAATAAAAATCAAAATATAACAATGTCGTCAGAAGATTCATATATATATCTATCTCCGTCTCAACACCAACAACGGACAGCTCGGTTGACACCCCACAACGACTTCCGACATGTAACGTCCCTCCTTTTCGCACGCTTCAAATCGACATACGTGCCAACTCGAACCATACGGAAGGGCGGATTGTTATGGGGTAAATAATAAAAATAGAGAAGAGAAAAAAAAAAACAGAACCTCACAGCGGAGGGATAAAATATAATGATCAATATATAGTTCATAAAACTATTTACAAAACATTTGCTTCTTCTTTGTACAATAAATATCAGAATTCACATACCAATGATATCAATGTAGCGGAATTAAGTAGTGTAGTGGGATAATATAGTAGATAGTAATACTACAAATCTTCGTCTTCGTCCTCCAGAATAAAATCTTCAAATCCTGAAACGCTCGGACTGACCCGAGCGAATTTGAAATGACAAAACACTCAAGTCAGAACTAAAAGATCTTATGTGAGTTAAATTAACAGAAATAAATATGAGTGCCGTAACTCAAGAGATGGTCGGGATTTACATCTCCTAAGGATCTGTTAAACTATTTACTATGTAGTATATAGTGCTATTACAATAGTGTCCATTTATAAAATAAACTTACTTTTAAATAGCGTTAAGGGGTTACCCATATAGCCCTTAACACAAAATATATTCCCATAGTCTATACAATACCGTAATCTCCCCCGTACTGGGCATCGTCAGAGGGAACTCCATAGGTACGGTGCAAAGCCAAAATCGTATAAGGCGCGCTAGGGTAGGTGACACGTCACAACTAGGCAATGCCAAGGTAGATATACCAATTACGCTTCCGGGTCGGTGGTAACGCATAGCCGCAGCTACCGCCCACCTCGAGCCACACCCCCAATTCAAAGAAATCAAAAGTGGCCACTGAATCAATCCAAAAGTCAAAGTATAATATCGAAGGGATGTGTCCGATCAAAGGTGCTACCTTATTAACCCGTCAATCGCTCCTGTTTTAGCCACCTTATGCCAACTCACGAAAGTTGGGTCCATGTATTTACCTTACAGGAAACGCCGCAAACAACCTACTTCATTCTGGAATCTCCACCGCGTACACGGTTGTTAAAGTGGTTTTCGGAGTTGGCAGAGAGTATGACAACTTCCGATCCCGGTCTCTTCAACAACCAAAGGTTATTATAACACCGCGGTCATTAAAATAATTGTACTTTCAAAACTAGAATAAAATTATCCATTTCAAAACCCATAAACACGATATCATTTCCTTTTTAAAACCCAAATAAATATGATATCATTTTATTTCAAATATATTTCTTTTCCAAAATCATGCCACTTTTAAAATTTATAATACCTCGAAACCAAATATTTAAATTTTAACTTTCAACATAATACTTCGAAATCCATAGTTTTAAAACCATAACTTTCAAAACTTAAATGGTTTGGATATTCAACAGTATATAAAATAAAACAGTTGGATATAAAATTTCTTTAAAAGTAAATAATTTCCACGCCTTGACAATTTTTATTCACTTTAAATTCAGTCTAAACCCATAACTTTTAGATTCGCTTTCAGTTTGAATAAAACACTTCGATTTCAATATTTTCAAACTTTGAGTATTTAATAAATTTCAAAACTAAGGTTGGAAATTTCAAATCAACAATTCATTTTCCTATTATTTAGTTTTGAAAGGTTTACATGATAAATCCATAACCATTTAAAATAAAACTTAATTATTAACACTAATTATCTCCTTCCATTTATTTATACTAGAATTATCCATTAAATCCAGTTATGAATATCATACCTTTAAACTTCCAATTTCAATAAGTTAACACAACTTATGGAGTTAAATTTTAAATAAGCTCAATTCCAATTAATTTCCCATTTATATTTCAATCTTAATTGATTTGAATCATTTAAAACTCTATATATATACAAGATCTTAACCTGTACTTAAAACATATAATATAGATTATCAATTTCCAGTTTCAACTTATTCATTTTTATTTAATAGATTTATTCATAGCTTAAATTCAAAATTTAACTATATATGTATATATATAATTTATTTATATCATATCCAAATTTACTATTTATTAAACCGTATCATACCCAAACCATAAAATCATTTCAAAAATAATTTTTTTATATATACCGCGTGCCTGTATATAATTTTCTATCCTATGGTCAAGTGATACGGATATTTATCATTTCAATCCGCAATTTAAAAATAAAAATGCGGCTGTATACCATTTCAAACCGCAATCCCGAATGAATGAAAATGCATAATAACTTGCAGTTTATATAAGATTGAACACATCATCCATTCACCCAAATATCAATCATCAACCAATTTATTTCAATCATCATCAATTTAAGCAAACATCAATATATAACATATAAAATACAACAGGTAAAAAATAACAGTTATTAACTAACAGTTTTATATTCAATAATAAATTTATTAACTGTTTAACTATCAGTTTATATGCAATAAATAAATTTTTAACTGTCAATTTATATGCAATAAATAAAATAATTAGCAGTTAAATTAAATAAAGCGATTTAACAGAGATGATGAATAAAACATGCCAAACAGTCATAAATAAATTTCTACTCATATTTTAAGTCAATTTAACCGACATAGGAAATTCTAGAAGTTGTGAGTGGTTTAAAACACTCACCTTTTGAATTAAATCGAATTTAAATCCGATTTAAACCCAAAAATTCGACGGTCTCCAAATCTGTCCAAACCAGCGTCAAAAGATCTGGAATTTAATTACGAATCCTAACAAAAAAAATTAGCATGAAACGGATATCGTATGAAGAAGTTATTCGCATTTAAACGATTGAAATCTAAATTTAAATAAACAAAATAAAAAAACAACACACCAATCACCCACTGCCACGTCAATTCTCCTTTCCCTCTCAATCACGCTTGACTGCCTGAACTAGAAAACGCACGCATGCCATTTACTGGCCGTTGACCACCCCTTTCGCCTGTTCTCCTCCACCGTTCGCCAAACCACCGTCATCAACGCGCCCATCACCCTTGGCCGCACCCGATGCCAAGGTCCGGCCATCCAATTCGCTGTCGCCCGCCGTCCCCCTTTTAACCCTAAATTGCAAATCTCTGCATCCATGGCCAACCATCTACGACACGACCACCTCCAAACCACTCGGCATCACGACCTCTCCAGAACCCAGAACCCAATTGCTCGATCGATGCCCCAATCGAAAACGCCCCATTTAGCCATAGGGTTTCGAAATTTGATCTTTGACCGAGCTTTTCCGGCTGAAACGAGTGTCAATTGCAGAAACAAACACCACCCGTAGATTCGTGTCGATGAAATCTACAACATATAATTTTTTGAGATTTTTCTGTGGACTTTGAATTTTGAATTTTGGATTTGATTTTTGAAATTTGAATTTAGATCTAGGGTTTGCAACCATTGGGAAGAGGAGGGGCTGAGGAAATGAACGCACAAACAAATGAGAATAGATCGAGGCTTGGGTTTATATGGGTTTATGTAGGTAGGTTAGAAACTAGAGTATATGGATCCGATAAACAAACGTGCTGAACGATAATTGGCCCAAAAAGCCCGTTTTGACCCCGAAACGAAATTGGTTAAACCCATATATCGAAATAGGTATTTTAAAATATTCTGAACGCGATGGAAAAAGTTTCAGGTCCAAATTCCATCGTATGAAGAAATTATGCTGAAATCAATATTTACAAATTGATTTCAAATTGATTTCAATTAAATCGATTTCAAGGCGTTTCAAGTTCGTACGATCAAACGACAAGTCTGTTCGCTACGAAATTTGAAACCCTACAATAATTCACTATTACGGATCCGATGAAACTAGTTTCGTTGAAATCGGAGTCCGTGACAAAAATGGCTATTTTTATATAATTTAAATAAATTAAAAATTAATCAATTAAATCAAATTTTTCATTTCATTTCGATAATTGACGATTCTTATCATCATAAATTTCTCACATCATTTATACTAACTTAAACAAAATTTAACTGTCGAATTAAAATCTATAAATTCTCAATTTTCATTAAATTCACCAATTATAAATTAAATTTCCAATAATTTAATTAAATTTACTTTCCATATATTTTTGTCAAATAGATTAATTTATCATTGGATTCATACTTCATTACGTAAATCTCTCAAATTTCATCTAAATTTATATTTGCATAATATCTAAATATTAAGTTTCAAATATTACTTCATTATCGTTAATGTAATAAATATATTTTTAATTATGGCAATTGATTATCCGTTATAACTTAATATACTAAATAGATAGTTAATCTTAAATACTTGTTCTCATTAACGTTTTATTTCTACTTACAAATTAATGCAATTATTACATATCCCTCCCTTAGTTAAAATCCTTCCTATCTCCCTCTTTATTTCCAATTAACGTAAAATTTTATATTCAATTTCCATTAATTTCAATAGATTCAAATTATCATATTTTAAATCCAAATGAATAAATAAAGCTTGATTCCCGTTTAAATATTTAACTCGTCTAATTGCAATTAACCTTGTTATCATAAATTAAATTCCAATATATTGATACAACTTTATTTCCATTCTTTATTCACAAATCATCATATTTATGAAGAACATTTACGTTATTCTCCATTTATTACCTTAATTTATTTAACATTTAATTGACTCTTCATTCTATCATTAAACCTATCAGCTCTTAAATTATATTTTTAAGTTCGTTATCTGTCAATCCCGATTATAATTCCATCTATAATGCAAATTTAGTTAGCCTTAATGTTATTACATTAAATCCACATTCACTATCAATTAATATAGAAATAAATCCTAATTACTTACCCTTTTATTCATAAATTAGATTACCTTCGAAATAAAATTTGATTCCTAAGTACTTGATTGGATTGCCATCTTTACTATGTTCATTATTTATTAACTTCAAATCTTACAATTTCACTTCTTAAATCCACCCCTTGTTATAATATAAATAAAATTAACATTGGTTACATTTCACATAAATGTATCGTTTATTTACATTTATTACCAACTTATTTCAAATTTCAACTAACAATCTAAATAAATGAATAGGCAACCTACCATAAACATTTCCGTTACCTTTTTGTCACATACATAAGCTTTTATTACAAAAATCAATTTTTGCATATATTTTCATACTACTAATTTAATTTACTTATGTTCAATCCAAACATGCATTTAGATTTTATTTCAATCAATTTATTCAATGTTGACATCCGCTTAATAAAAATTACTTTCATTTATATAGTTGCAATTCAATTCAGTTATTATTCCATTAATACTATTTCCAGTTCATTTCTTACAGTATTAATTTCAAAAATCAAATTTAATTAACAAATTATAACTTATAACCAAGTACGTCAATTTACGTTATTTCAAATTATTGCCATATGAATATTAAATTGTTAACCTTTAATTACAATTGCTTCATCTAATTCCTACATTCATTCCACTATAAATTTTAAGACTTTTGTTACTTTCTAAATTAAATTAGAAATCCTGATTAATTAACTTATTTTAAAAATCATCGAATTTTATGGGTCGTTACACTCTCCCTCACTCAAAACTTTTCGTCCTCGAAAAGGAAAAGAAGGGGAACGAAGAACTAAGAAATCAATATACCTTATTCAACATTAACTTTATAAACAATTAAATTTATAAAATTAATTAATTTAGATAAAATATCTCAATTACAACCATTAAATCTTTTTTATATACTTAAATTACTAAAGCTCGGAAAACATTTTCAAAATAAATTCTAAGTCCAAAAATTTACGAAAATTTTTGGCAGAGTCTCCTTTGTACGGAGAGGCTCGAGAGAAAATATAATATTAAATACAACAATATACAACATATATTTTCAAATTAATATATCCTTATACGGGAAAATATATAAAATAGCGCTATAAACCGAAATCCGAAACGTAACTATTATTCGGGCATTTTACGCTTAATTTATGGAACCAAAAACAGTAGCAATTGCTTCCATAACCTGCATTTCACTTATAAAATCCAAAAGGGTTAACAATTTATATAAAGTGAAATATTTAAATGGTTTCAATCACTAACACCAAATGAATACAACAACCAACAATTTCACAAACAGCATATACAACAAATCAAAACAACCATTCAATCAAACAAACAAATAGTTGTTTGGGTTCAAAACTTTTAAATTGCACGGAATGAAGAATAAACTACTAGCGCATCATTTACTCAACAGTCTTAGATAAAACTAAATAGATTATTCATTCTCCCAAACCCAATTTTTAAAGTATCCTACCCAAACAACCATAACCAAACAACAACCAAATTTGAACAACAACTTTTTTTTATCCTTATTAATTTCATTCATACATTTGTTGTTTAATTCTTTTCATTCATATAGCGGTTTATTCTTTTTATTTTCATTTATTTCTTTCAATTTTATTTAGAAATAACTGCAACCCTATCTTAAGTTTACAATTTCTCTTTATTATATTACATCCATTTATTTACTACTTACTATTATTCATTTCCATTAACTCAGGTCATGCCATTAACTACTATAATTATTCATTCATTTATTATTGCACGACCTCATCTATTTACACTTTAATTTACTTAAGTTTATAATCATCTATTTGTCATACTTACCTTTAATTATATTTACTTACAGTAAAATTCCAATTATAACTTAAGTTTATAACATTAAATTCTCATTTATAATAGCAAATTCATTGAATACATCATTACCTACTTTTACTTGTACAAATTATCATTTATAATAGCAAAATCTTTAAAAGCATAGAAAACTTACCAAATATAAAAGTTGAAATGTTTAATAAGAAATGTAATTGAAAGTTATACAAGTTTTCTCATCCTTTTAATTAATTCATTGTTAAATAAATTTTTACCTTTTCTTATAAGTTACAATTTTAACTTCCTTTTTATTTCCTTTATAACTTAGCATTTAAGTCTCTTATTATTTAGGGTTTCAATTATTAGTTAAATTCTGTTTCACTACACTAATTGAAACAATTAATTAATGGAAATTAAGGAATTTAATACCGGGTTGAATTTTAATTTATTTTAAAAATAATAGATAAATATATTCTTACAACTTATATATCTCTAATTATACTTAAATCAATTCAAAATTTATATATTTCAAAAATGAATCTGCAGTAGAACTACTGCAGTGGCCTTTCCGCTTCGAAACTAGAAAATGAAAGTCGATGATGCGGCCGCCATCACCAAAATTATTTTCCAGCGACAGAGAGGAAAGTACAAAACTTATTTTCTCAAAAATCCTTTTTAAAACAATTCTTCAGAATTACATTCAAATATTTATATCAGAAAGTCCTCATAAACAATATTATTATATTCCAAAATTTATTCGGAAGAAATTTCAAAACCCCGGATCTTAAGTTCTAAATTTCCAGATTTCTTTTGTTTTATTTTTCAATCTTATTTCTATTATTATTTACACTTTATTACCTAACAACCAATCTATTGCAGCCAAATATAGATATCATTTGAAAATTTTATTTTATATATAGAAAATATAATAGGAAAAAATTATTTCATTCACCTATATTAAAACAAATATTATGTCGTTCTGTCCTATTAATTGTTTAGAAATTCCTATCGATGTCACAGCATCCCATGCATCAACCAGAAATTATAAATACAAGCAGAACAGATTAACCCAATATAAAACCCTTTTTATAACACTAACAAGTACGCTCTCTCATATATACGCTCAGCGACTCCTATAGGGTATCATTACCCTATTAGTAAAGAGTCAAACCCCACAAAGCTAAGGTTTATCGTTAAACCAAAGCTCTGATACCAGATGTAACGTCCCTCCTTTTCGCACGCTTCAAATCGACACACGTGCCAACTCAAACCATACGGAAGGGCGGATTGTTATGGGATAAATAAGAAAAATAGAGAAGAGAAAAAAAAAAACAGAATCTCACAGCGGAAGGATAAAATATAATGATCAATATATAGTTCATAAAACTGTTTACAAAATATTTGCTTCTTCTTTATACAATAAATATCAGAGTTCACATACCAATGATATCAATGCAATGGAATTAAATAGTGTAGTGGGATAATATAGTAGATAGTAATACTACAAATCTTCGTCTTCGTCCTCCAGAATAAAATCTTCAAATCCTGAAACGCTCGGACTGACCCGAGCGAATTTGAAAAGACAAAACACTCGAGTCAAAACTAAAAGATCTTATGTGAGTTGAATTAACAGAAATAAATATAAGTGCAGTAACTCAAGAGATGCTCGGGATTTACATCTCCTAAGGATCCGTTAAACTATTTACTATGTAGTATATTGCGCTATTACAATAGTGTCTATTTATAAAATAAACTTACTTTTAAATAGCGTTAAGGGGTTACCCATATAGCCCTTAACACAAAATATATTCCCATAGTCTATACAGTACCGTAATCTCCCCCGTACTGGGCGTCGTCAGAGGGCACTCCATAGGTATGGTACAAAGCCGAAATCGTATAAGGCGCGCTAGGGTAGGTGACACGTCACAACTAGGCAATGCCAGGGTAGATATACCAATTACGCTTCCGGGTCGGTGGTAACGCATAGCCGCAGCTACCGCCCACCTCGAGCCACACCCCCAAATCAAAGAAATCAAAAGTGGCCACTGAATCAATCCAAAAGTCAAAGTATAATATCGAAGGGATGTGTCCGATCAAAGGTGCTACCTTATTAACCCGTCAATCGCTCCTGTTTTAGCCACCTTATGCCAACTCACGAAAGTTGGGTCCACGTATTTACCTTACAGGAAACGCCGCCACCAACCTACTTCATTCTGGAATCTCCACCGCATACACGGTTGTTAAAGTGGTTTTCGAAGTTGGCAGAGAGTATGACAACTTCCGATCCGGTCTCTTCAACAACCAAAGGTTATTATAACACCGAGGTCATTAAAATAATTATACTTTCAAAACTAGAATAAAATTATCCATTTCAAAACCCATAAATACGATATCATCTCCTTTTTAAAACCCAAATAAATATGATATCATTTTATTTCAAATGTATTTCTTTTCCAAAATCATGCCCTTTTAAAATTTATAATACCCCGAAACCAAATATTTAAATTTTAACTTTCAACATAATACTTTGAAATCCATAGTTTTAAAACCATAACTTACAAAACTTAAATGGTTTGGATATCCAACAGTATATAAAATAAAACGGTTGAATTTAAAATTTCTTTAAAAGTAAATAATTTCCACGCCTTGACAATTTTTATTCACCTTAAATTCAGTCTAAACCCATAACTTTTACATTCACTTTCAGTTTGAATAAAACACTTCGATTTCAATATTTTCAAACTTTGAGTATTTATTAAATTTAAAAACTCAGGTTGGAAATTTCAAATCAACAATTAGTTTTCCAATTATTTAGTTTTGAAAGGTTTACATGATAAATCCATAACCATTTAAAATAAAACTTAATTATTAACACTAATTATCTCCTTCCATTTATTTATACTAGAATTATCCATTAAATCCAGTTATGAATATCATACCTTTAAACTTCCAATTTAATAAGTTAACATCAACTTATGGAGTTAAATTTTAAATAAGCTCAATTCCAATTAATTTCCCATTTATCTTTCAATCTAATTGATTTGAATCATTTAAAACTCTATATATGTACAAGATCTTAACCTGTACTTAAAACATATAATATAGATTATCAATTTCCAGTTTCAACTTATTTATTTTTATTTAACAGATTTATTCATAGCTTAAATTCAAAATTTAACTATATATGTATATATAAAATATATTTATATCATATCCAAATATACTCTTTATTAAACTGTATCATACCCAAACCATTAAATCATTTCAAAAATAATTTTTTTTATATATACCGCGTACCTGTATATAATTTTTTATTCCATGGTCAAGTGATACGGATATTTATCATTTCAATCCGCAATTTAAAAATAAAAATGCGGTTGTATATCATTTCAAACCGCAATCCCGAATGAATGAAAATGCATAATAACTTGCAGTTTATATAAGATAGAACACATCATCCATTCACCCAATATCAATCATCAACCAATTTATTTCAATCATCATCAATTTAAGCAAACATCAATATATAGCATATAAAATACAATAGGTAATAAATAACAGTTATTAACTAACAGTTTTATATTCAATAATAAATTTACTAACTGTTTAACTATCAGTTTATATGCAATAAATAAATTTTTAACTGTTAATTTATATGCAATAAATAAAATAATTAACAGTTAAATTAAATAAAGCAATTTAACAGAGATGATGAATAAAACATGCCAAACGGTCATAAATAAATTTCTACTTATATTTCAAGTCAATTTAACCGACATAGGAAATTCTAGAAGTTGTGAGCGGGTTAAAACACTCACCTTTTGAATTTAAATCCAATTTAAATCTGATTTAAACCCAAAAAATCGACGGTCTCCAAATCTGTCCAAACCAGCGTCAAAAGATCTGGAATTTAATTACGAATCCTAACAAAAAAAATTCGCATGAAATGGATATCGTATGAAGAAGTTATTCACGTTTAAATGATTGAAATCTAAATTTAAATAAACAAAATAAATAAAAACAACACACCAATCACCCGCTGCCACGTCAATTCTCCTTTCCCTCTCAGTCACGCTTGACTGCCTGAACCAGAAAACGCACGCACGCCATTTACTGCCGTTGACCACCGCTTTCGCCTGTTCTCCTCCACCGTTCGCCAAACCACCGTCATCAACGCGCGCATCACCCTCGGCCGCACCCGAGGCGAAGGTCCGGCCATCCAATTCGCTGCCGGCCGCCGTCCCCCTTTTAACCCTAAATTGCAAATCTCTGCGTCCACGGCCAACCATCTAGGACACGACCACCTCCAAACCACTCGGCATCACGACCTCTCCAGAACCCAATTGCTCGATCAATGCCCCAATCGAAAACGCCCCATTTAGCCCTAGGGTTTCGAAATTTGATCTTTGACCGAGCTTTTCCGGCTGAAACGAGCGTCAATTGCAGAAAAAAACACCACCCGTGGATTCGTGTCGATGAAATCTACAACATATAATTTTTTGAGATTTTTCTGAGGACTTTGAATTTTGACTTTTGGATTTGACTTTTGAAATTTGAATTTAGATCTAGGGTTTGCAGCCATTGGGAAGAGGAGGAGCTGAGGAAATGAACGCACAAACAAATGAGAATGGATTGAGGCTTGGGTTTATATTGGTTTATATAGGTAGGTCAGAAACTAGAGTATATGGATCCGATAAACAAACGTGCTGAACGATAATTGGCCCAAAAATCCCATTCTGAACCCGGAACGAAATTGGTTAAACCAATATATCGAAATAGGTATTTTAAAATATTCTAAACGCGACGGAAAAAGTTTCACGTCCAAATTCCATCGTATGAAGAAGTTATGTTGAAATCAATATTTACAAATTGATTTCAATTAAATCGATTTCAAGGCGTTTCGCGTTCGTACGATCAAACGACAAGTCCGATCGCTACGAAATTTGAAACCCTACAATAATTCACTATTACGGATCCGATGAAACTGGTTTCGTCGAAATCCGAGTCCGTGACAAAAATAGCTATTTTTATATAATTTAAATAAATTAAAAATTAGCCAATTAAATCAAATTTCCCATTTCATTTCGATAATTGACGATTCTTATCATCATAAATTTCTCAAATCATCTTTACTAACTTAAACAAAATTTAACTGTCGAATTAAAATCTATAAATTCTCAATTTTCATTAAATTCACCAATTATAAATTAAATTTCCAATAATTTGATTAAATTTACATTCCATATATTTTTGTCAAATAGATTAATTTATCATTGGATTCATACTTCATTACGTAAATCTCTCAAATTTCATCTAAATTTATATTTGCATAATATCTAAATATTAAGTTTCAAATATTACTTCATTATCGTTAATGTAATAAATATATTTTTAATTATTGCAATTGATTATCCGTTATAACTTAATATACTAAATAGATGGTTAATATTAAATACTTGTTCTCATTAACATTTTATTTCTACTTACGAATTAATGCAATTATTACATATCCCTCCCTTAGTTAAAATCCTTCCTATCTCCCTCTTTATTTCCAATTAACGTAAAATGTTATATTCAATTTCCATTAATTTCAATAGATTCAAATTATCATATTTTAAATCCAAATGAATAAACAAAGCTTGATTCCCGTTTAAATATTTAACTCATCAAATTGCAGTTAACCTTGTTATCATAAATTAAATTCCGATATATTGACATAACTTTATTTCCATTCTTTATTCATAAATCATCATATTTATGAAGAACATTTTTCTCCATTTATTACCTTAATTTATTTAACTTAACATTTAATTGACTCTTCATTCTATCATTAAACCTATCAGCTCTTAAATTATATTTTTAAGTTCGTTATCTATTAATCCCGATTATAATTCCATCTATAATGCAAATTCAGTTAGCCTTAACGTTACTACATTAAATCCACATTCAGTTTCAATTAATATGGAATTAAATCCTAATTACTTACCCTTTTATTCATAAATTAGATTACCTTCCAAATAAAATTTGATTCCTAAGTATTTGATTGGATTGCCATCTTTACTATGTTCATTATTTATTAACTTCAAATCTTACAATTTCACTTCTTAAATCCACCCCTTGTTATAATATAAATAAAATTAACATTGGTTACATTTCACATAAATGTATCATTTATTTGCATTTATTACCAACTTATTTCAAATTTCAACTAACAATCTAAATAAATGAATAGGCAACCTACCATAAACATTCCCGTTACCTTTTTGTCACATACATAAGCCTTTATTACAAAAATCAATTTTTGCATATATTTTCGTACTACTAATTTAATTTACTTATGTTCAATCCAAACATTCATTTAGATTTTATTTCAATTAATTTATTCAATGTCGACATCCGCTTAATAAAAATTACTTTCATTTATATAGTTGCAATTCAATTCAGTTATTATTCCATTAATACTATTTCCAATTCATTTCTTACAGTATTAATTTCACAAATCAAATTTAATTAACAAATTATAACTTATAACCAAGTACGTCAATTTACGTTATTTCAATTTATTGCCATATGAATATTAAATTGTTAACCTTTAATTACAATTGCTTCATCTAATTCCTACATTCATTCCAAAATAAATTTTAAGACTTCTGTTACTTTCTAAATTAAATTAGAAATCCTGATTAATTAACTTATTTTAAAAATCATCGAATTTTACGGGTCGTTACACGACATCAACACCAAAGCAAGAGTCAACATGTAGGTGGTCTTCGTATCGTACGTGTTTTACTTCGGATAATAAGAAAACTAAAAGTTCTCTATTTATTTCCCCTAACACAAAGGAGAAACTTGATGAAATTCATCATTACCAAAAACAACAGAAGGATCTTCAATGGGAGTTTTATTTCGAACAAAAAGTTACAGCACGATGGTTAAGCTTTCTCGAGCAAATGGCGATGAAGTTTTGTTCGTCCCGAAAGAACGATATTCATGAACCACTACCAAAACCTTGTAGTTCATCAGATCCATCTTCTTCGTATCGTACTTCTTCAGATCCCTCACCAAGATGATTTTCTGGCTCTCCACGAACTCACGAACGTGGAAATATATGGTCCCCACTTAGACCATGGAAGGATAACGAGTCAGAAAATCCAAAAACTCCATCTCCATCTAAATAAATAAATTGTATTAAGTATTGAATACAGGAAATTATTGTCAAGGATAAAATTTCACAGCTTTTTAGTCTCAAAGACAGACCTTTAATATTTTATTCTCAAGGACAACTTTCCGTAGGTATCAGTTTTTAGTTATTGATATCAGTTTTTAGGTATCAGTTTGTAGTTATCGGTAGCAGTTTTTAGGTATCAGTTTTTAACTCGGTATCAGTTTTGTTGTCCTTATGAATAATTTTGGAAAATGTTTGTCCTTCTGAATAATTTTTAGAAGAATGTTTGTTCTTGTGGTAAAAATATTGAGGTCGTGTCCTTGAGGCAAAAAATATAGAAATTTTTGTCTGATATATTATATTTTTACAACAATAAAGTTATTTGTTATCTACATTTGATATATAAGTGAAATCATCACGCTTTAAGTCATTTTTAGCCCATCTGTAATTTTCAAACGTCTATCAACAACTTCTAGACGTCTGACAAAAGGATATACTATTCAAAATTTAGGAGTGTGCATATATCAGACATCTAATATACCCCCCAGACGTCTGAAATGTTGTTCTGTCTCCTCCAAATAAAATTCAGACCAATCCAGACGTTTGAAATAAGATCCAGACGTCTGCTTTAGTTTTCTGTCTCGAAATTAAACAAAAATAGATGTTTGTTTTCAATTCCAGACGTCTGAAAAATCTCACTGTATCTATACTTTTACAACTACAGACGTCTGGGTCACAAAGTAGACGTCTGATTTTATTTTCTGGACAAAAATTAGGGCAAACCAGACGTCAGATTTCCAATCCAGAGGTCTGATTCCCAATCGACCTTTTAAAATCGATCAGATAACGTCATTTTTTTCTTTTATCTCAAAATTTTTACTTTCTATGATTTTTCACAAACAAAATTTTCGCTCCAATTCACTATCCTACACCAAATATTACCATGATGTCGCCTCGTACTAAGAATCCTAAAATGTCCAAAAGAAAGCAAGATCAACCGACTACATCTTCAAATCCCCAGGTTTGCTCCGATGACCAAATCGAGCGGTGGATGAATAAAGCTCCTCATTCTATAAAAAGATATGAAGATATTCAAAAGAAGAAACTTCATACAGGACCATTCTATAATCTTCTTAAATTCCCCATGTATGATTTAGATGAACTTTGTGAAAATGCTGGTTTGGAAACCCTAATCTCGTTTACTCCTAATGATGTTCAATTCGATTAGTTAGCTATATTTTTTTTCTACGCCAATCTAGATAGTACTTCAGTTTGGAATGCCAAAGATGAGGACAACTCGCTAGGTCAAGCGTCTATGGGAATACTATTCGATTGACTCCGGGTTTAATAGCCGAACCTTAGGATGCTTCGATACCGGGGAGGATTTGCACAATATTCCGATTATGCGTTTTAAGCCACGGAATAGTATTACTCATCAAATATGGGAGGACGAAATGCTGAAATTCGCTTCAAAATATTTACGTCCAATAAATAAGTGGTTCCACGTATGGGGAGTCACGAGCAAATAACAGAAATAGCGCACAAAGCTTTGTATGCTCTCTTTAGTGGAACTCAGGTAAATTGGGCAAAATTCATCTTCGACGACCTCAAACAATTTTGGACTCGCTCAAGGCCATCGATCATTTACCCTACCTATATTATGAGACTTCTTCGTGCACATAATATTCCTTCCTATCTATCAACGTTCGAAGTAATTTCACCAAAATATGCTTCCACAGAATTCTTTTCTTTGATGCCCCTACCAGAAATTCCTCCATATATTATGTCCTTCGAAGATTGGACGCATAATCGTCAATCTCGAAGATTTGAGCCTCCTCCTCAACCACACATTGATCTGTCCCAAGAGGAAGAACAACATCGAGAAGTCACTCCTCCTCCTCCCGCACCATTTGATTATCCGGGACAGGACGAAATTATAGAGATTCGAGTGGAAACAAATCTAAATGAAAGTATTCGAGATCTCGCACTTCGAAACCAACATACATTATCCCAAAATCAAAAATATTTGTCTAGGCGAATTGACAAATTTGAAAGTTCTTTTGCTACACGACTAGCCACAGTTGAAGAATCTCTTTCAATTGTTATATCGGTTCTTAAAGAAGTTTTGCAACGAGTTCGTGGTCCAATGCCACCCTCTGAGGATTGGGCAACCCCTGTACCTTATCCTCCAGCAAAACATTCCAAATTATTTCAGGATGAACCTCCAAAAGAAGCTTTGACATCTCCTTCAAAAGGTAGCACTTCTACAAAAGAAGAACCAAAGGAGGGGGATACAAATCAAGCTTCACCAAAGGAGGATGATCCAAATCAAGCTTTTCCAAAAGAACTCTAAGAATTTAGGAATTGTAGTGTTTATATTTTGTACAAATCTATTATGTAACTTCTTCATGTTATTAATGAAAGTTTTCTTTTTGACGATTGGCTTAAATATTATAAATTCTTTTTGATAATGTCAAAGGGGGAGAAATATAGATAGAATCATAAAACATTAAAAATAAGCACATATCGTACATTGAATAGTTGTCATCATCAAAAAGGGGGAGATTGTTAGGAAATCAATTCTGTGGTTTCGATGATAACAACTATACAACGGAAATCGAATGTACATATATATCTTTATTTACATGTAGATGATAGAGTAACATCACCAAAGAGACAAAACAAGACTCAAGAGAAGTATCAAAAGATTTCAAATTGGTAGAAGTTGAAAAGGAGTGGCATATACACAAATAAAGCAACATGCACAGTTTCAGACGTCTGAGTGCACAAGCCAGACGTCTGAATGTTTCCTTTGATTTGCAAATCAGACAGAATCAGACGTCTGGTTAATATGCTCAGATGTCTGGTTAAACTCTCTGGTTCACAACTCAGAAGGAAACAGACGTCTGATAATAAAATCAGACGTCTGAATAGCAACCAGACTTCTGGTTAATAAACACAGACGTCTGAAATGTTACCCGACGCAAAAAATATATGAAGGCCAGACGTCTGAGGGTACTTTCCAAACGTCTGATTATAGACTCGGCTGTGTAATTTCAAAGACCAACTGTCACATCCGAAAAGACACGTTCGCTTCTCTTCACTGCAACTCTTCATCACCAACAGAAGCAACTATACAACGATTGTTAATGGATGCAACTACACGAAGAATCTTTCTACCACTATAAATAGCATCGGAATTCAAGAGAAGATCTCACCTTACTTACTTATGCTCTTAATTCCTATACTCTGACTTATACATGTTCTCTATCAATCAACTACTTGTATTTAACACTTCCATATATTCAGAACTAATTATTCAATATCCTCTAGATAGATATATATATTGGAAGCACTTGTACTCAATAGTCAACATTCGTGTTATAGAACACATTCTTGACAAAGAAACTCTGCTATTGTAAACCTATTCCTCCGGGTCAAGTGAGGGTTAATTGAAAGGAAATTCCGAAGAGAGCTTCGGGACTGGACGTAGGACGGGAGGTCCGAACCAGTATAAAATCCTGGTGTGATTATTTTAATTTATGATTGCTATTATTATCTATCAAGTTATACTATATAGTTAGTTGTACATACTTGCATATATATCATATACGATCCACTCATATAGACTTTCAAAGTTTACATGGAAATAACGAACGTTGTTTTGAAGAGACCGAGATCGGATTTAAAATCTAAAAACCACTTCAATCCAATGAGTATGTTTTCGTGATGAAGACTAGAGCTTGGAGTCGAAGATGGAGCAGTGAAGTGCAAGGACTAATCGCTACTAATCTGAGGGTGATTCCAAAATGGATGTAGTAGGAATAGTGCCTTCAGTTCTGTTCAAACCCGGAACGGACTTATATGGACGAATGCTTTTAGAACATCATCAGGGAGGATGGTGAGCATTCTAAGTGAAATATTCTAAAAAGGTAACGCTGAGCCTCAAACCTCATTAACCAGGAATGACTGAAAATCAGGGGATATGCAGCAAGGCTAAGTGGGTAGCACCCAATTAGGGTAAGGTCATCCCTGTCTAGAGGTCCCTTTTTATTCGGCTGTGTGGCCGATTGCTGTTCCCAACTGCGGGGTGATCTTACTCGGGATATCTAGTAAGGGGTAGTCCGGTCTTGTATTGCAGGGGAACGTCGGGGTCCTCGGTATGTTGATCTAGACCAGGTGCCATGATAGGTGGTACCCCAATGCCTAGTCATTCGTTGGAAATCCATTCTCCCTACCGGCCTTTATGGTTTTGATTGTATACCTATGTATGCTGGAATTTAATAATGTAACAATTTCAGCTATTTGGATAAGTATTTGTATGTAGACACAATTATAATATCAGAGGATTTTATAAGAAAAAGTTTTGGTTATAAACCCGACATGTATATTTTTGGCGTGGTCTTACGAGATACCTTTGATTTCAAAAGTATTTTTAAACTTTAATTAATCAAGTTGAGTGTGTTTCTCACGCTGGTTTACCAGACTGACCCGGGCTTGGTGTTTTACCTATAAGCTCGGGTCAGCCGAGCATATTTCCCGATTTAGTTGGAAGACTGGAAGCTTCAGGAGATGAACTGGAATCAGGAGACGTATTCACGTAGATGCTTATATTCTGTTGTAAATTTGGTTGTGTTTTCAACAAGTTGTAAGGGCAGATTGTTATAAACTGTCCGAGTTGTATGGATGTAACTCTGATTTAAGTCTGTATAAGTTATTAAAGCGATAGTTTTGGTTTCATGTAAAGATTGTTTATATTATATATCATTCGTTCCGCTATGAGATTCTGAATTGTTCTCTTTTTCTTCTATATTCTTTCTATTTCTACCTTCTTTCTACCTTTTACTATCTGTCTTCCGTGCGATTTGGCTGACAAGTGTGGTTAAAAGTTAGTTTAAATTGGTACAGAAAAATGGGTTGGGACAGGTGAGGAGTGGTCCGGCACCAGTGATTCGGTGTATCTGGTTCGGTGCAAGTTGAGGGAGTTAGCCCACTCTTGAAGTCAATGGCGAAGTGAGGAGTTCAGCATTATTCTACTTCGAGACTCATTACAAGTTGTCCCGGTCCTGTGAAAGCTTGCTTCGAGTCATTTGCTAGATGACCGCCAATCAACTAGACCGGTTTGGATTTCTCGTCCGGCCGAGATTCGTTCGACATGCCTGGACCGGCCAACCTGAGATTACCATATTTCGGTCGAGTCATCTTGTTCATGGGCCTAAGCTGGTGAACCAGCCTATTTTCGTCTATAAATAGAGGGGCAGGGGTGCAGTGAAAGAGACCTTTTTTTGGAGAACTCCAAGGATACTCTGCCATTTTGGTACTCGCTCCTTTCTGTTCAAACTTGTATTCGAGTTATTTTCTTACGGATTGTATCTATATTCTTTGAGAAAATCACTAAAGATTATATTAACAGTGGACGTAGGCAGTTACACCGAACTACTATAAATCTGGTGTTCTTTTTTTGTTGTTATCTTTGCATTCTACTGCGATATTCCTCTGTTTTAATTTATTTTCTTCATTAATCTCTCTACATAATTCTACTTAAGGGTTTTAGTGACCATTTTGGTGCTAACATTTTGGTGCTAACATTTTGGAGCTTTCACTGAGAACTGCGCTCTCAGGCTGTTAGGATCTACTTTGTCACTACTGGATTGAAGAAATCCCCCAAAGAAGATCCAAGTCCATTCACAAGAAGTTCGCATAATCTACTCAGAGTTCCACACGATAACTCTACAATGGGAAGACCACGTACCAGATCAGCCTCCCACAACGCGGATGTCAACGAGACCGCTAGCGTTCAATAAGTAGGACCCAGCAATCAACAAACTAATCTAGGCGCAAGGACCGCTACC
Source organism: Allium cepa (assembly GCA_030765085.1). Taxonomy (NCBI): domain Eukaryota; kingdom Viridiplantae; phylum Streptophyta; class Magnoliopsida; order Asparagales; family Amaryllidaceae; genus Allium; species Allium cepa. The sequence goes on along the minus strand of CM060943.1, from coordinate 1,013,921,114 downwards.
GTCCTAAACCAAATAGAAGTTGTCGCTCGAACAGAGTTCAACGAGCTGACGAGAGAACTCGTGGAAAATAGGAGACAGCTCAACGAGTAGATCCAAGCAAACGCCAACCTCATGACCCAGCTCACTCATCAAAAGCATCCGAATGCTAGAAAAGGTCCTGCTACCTACTCATCATCTGACAACTCTGCTTCGTCTGATGAACATCCAAGGCGTAAATGCCGTAGAATTGAAACAGCACAAACAGGTTCGGTAGGTCAATCCAACGGGAATGGTTCAGGTTCCCTACCTGGAGCCATGACACCTCACTTGCACCTGGGAAATCTTACTCAAGTTGGAATGGGAAACTAAGGATCTGGAGCATGAGTGGAAGCCAACCGACCGGCTCACCAGGAACAAAATGAAATAGGTCCCCAGGAAACTCATTTGGGAGATCACCAATCAAGGAGGCACCAGCCGGGACGGTCACGTAGGATGGAGTCCAACTTGCCACCTCCCATCCCGACCCTGGATTTATCAGCTATGGTTAGAAAGCTGATGAGAAAAAATCAGGGATTGTCTAACGATGATTGGGTACAGCTAGGAGTCATACTCCATTCACAGATGCTATCCTACAAGCTATGTACCCCTGAAAGTTTAGCATGCCGGCTATTCCAGCCTATAAGGGGAAGACTGATCCACGACAGCATGTAATGAGATACGAGTGGTTGATGGACTTGGCTAGGGAAAATGATGCGACTAAATGTTGATGTTTCCCAATAACCCTATCTGGAATCGCTACAATGTGGTTCACCAGACTTCCTCCACGATCGATCTCCAGATTCGATGAGTTGGAGACGAAATTTATGGAGCGGTTCAGATTCATACCACTCGCCCAAAGGAAATGATGTCTTTATCCAGTGTAATTCAAGCTCCTAGGGAGTCCTTGAAGGAATATTTAAATAATTTTCACGTTGCAACTACCGAAGTTAGCAACCCGAATGACCATGCTATTCTTATGGTTGTGATGCGAGGAGTAGATCCAGACTTAGAGTTCAGTGATTGGCTGGCAGGAAAACCTACAGCTACCCTGGAATGTTTTTATTCAAAGGCACACTAATTCATGAGAAGGGAGGAAGCCAGGTGATGAGGCGAGGCAGTGCGCTAGGGCCTGACAAGGAGGTGGTGCAAAGCAACATTGCAATAAAACAGGTTGGCGACAACTTTGGAAAAGTCTAGGTCAATGTTCAAAACAAGCCCGAGCAGTATAGAGGATTCGGAGGAGGAAGTTCCAGAAGGAAGAGCGAAGCAGGAAAGTGGAAACTAAGGATCCCGACCTACAAAGAATACACTGCTCTAAACACATCTCTGCAGAATATTTATTTGTCAACTTGTAATACCTTCCGGTATTGAAAAACACGCTCAAAAGAATCCACCAAGGAATAAAAACAAATTGGGAAGTATTGTCAGTTTCACGAGACCTACGGGCACAATACTGAGGAATGTAGACCCATCCATGTTGCTATAGAAAAACTGATTCGACAAAAGAAGTTACAGCAGTTTGTTAAGAATCTGAAGGAAGGCGGACAAGGGAAATCCGACCCCGGTCGCGAGCAGGCTCCACGTCACGCTGAGAAACCTGCCCGGACCGTAGGTAAACTGATCATAAACACGATAGTCGGTGGGCCTCATCTAGCAGACAAGAGTTGGCAAGAAATGGAACTCTATGCTAATTCCTTGAAACATGCGGATTTCGAATGCTACTCAAACTCGGAAGATGGGACTCCAGCGAAACAGTAGTGAATGATGAAAGATGATATAGTATTCAGGAGCAAGGATGCTGATCGGGTGGAGGCACCCACTATCAACCTGATGGTCATTTCAGCCACAATTGGGCCAGCATTTGTGAGAAGGATACTAATTGATTATAGGAGTTCTATGAATATTATTTTCAAAAAGGCATACACCAAATGAAGATGGAGGCGAAAGATCTAATACCATTTAAAGCACGTATTCATAGCTTTAATGGTGCGGCTACTAATGCAGTGGGTTTTGTCGAATCACCAGTTGAGTTAGGAGAAGTTGAATGTAGGAGGGTACGGATCCTACCATTCATTGTTTTGGATGTTGATTCCCCGTATAATGTTTTTCTGGGCTGATCGGCCCTAGCGGAGTTTAGGGTGGCTTTGGCCCCGTGGTGTTTGATTTTGAAGTTTCCGACGGATAGAGGAGCTGGTGGAGTGCATGGCGATCAAGCGACTAGTCGTGCATGCTATGTGTCTGAGCTGAGAGAGGCCCAGCGAAGAGAGACGGGAAAGGTTGCGGATGACTCTGTCCGCATCCACGTTGCTCAAAATTGACAAGTAATGCCTGAGCCTTGGTTCGGGCAGTAGAGTCGGATCTACAGAGACATAGATCCGAGAGACGATGATGAAGAACCTAAGGAGTCTAAAGCAGCACCAGCTCAATCGACGATTGACATTCCAGTCAGTCATGATGACCCATCATGAGTGTTGAAATTTGGATCACAACTCACCCCCTCGATGACTGACGATCTTGTTGATTTCCCCCGAGTGAATCTGGATGTTTTCGCTTGGACACATTTTGATATGTGTGGGATTTCTCCCACCACAATGAGTCATATGTTGAACATAGACCCAAAATACGTGCCGGTGAAGCAAAAAAGGAGAAGTATGGACCCGAAGAGGTCCGTTGCTCTCAGAGAGGAAGTGGAAAAACTCAAAGCCAATGGGTTCGTCCGTGACACCCTCTATCCAGAATGGGTATCTAATCCCGTACTAGTGAGAAAAGCGAATGGGAAATGGAGAACTTGTGTTAATTATTTAGCCCTACGCAAGGCATGCCCTAAGGACAGTTTCCCTTTACTCAGAATTGACCAGCTAGTTGACTCAACAGCCGGACACGAGTTATTGTCATTTATGGATGCGTATTCGGGATACAATCAAATCCCGATGCACATTCTAGATCAGGAACATACTAGTTTTATCACGGATGTCAGATTGTATTGTTATATGGTGATGCCTTTTGGGTTAAAGAACGCAGGACCAACCTATCAGCGCTTGGTAAATCGTATGTTTAAAGACCAAATTAGTATAACAATGGAAGTCTATGTGGATGACATGCTCGTGAAGTCACGGCAGTCAAACGACCACATTCGAGACTTAGCGGGGATGTTTGATATACTTAGATACTATGGAATGAAAATCAATCCACTAAAGTGTTTCTTTGGTGTTGCGTCGGGAAAGTTTTTGGGCTTTATTTTCAATGCATGGGGAATTGAAGCTAATCCATAAAAGATTCAAGCTATTTGAGACATACAAGCATTCAGAACTATAAAGTAAGTACAAATCCTGAATGGAAAGGTCGCCGCGTTGAGTCGATTCATATCCAGAGCGACCGACAAGTGTATTCCCTTCTTCGATGTGACAAAGAAAGGGAAGAGAAATTTTGAATGGATTCCCGACTATGAAGATGCATCCCAAGATTTGGTAAGACATTTGGAAAGTCCCCCGGTTCTGTCAAAGCCTGTAGACCATGAAGTGTTATATGTATACTTGGCCATGTCTCTACATGCCATCAGTACGGCCTTGGTTCACGAGGAGGATCGAATTCAAAAGCCAGTGTACTATGTCAGTAAACATCTAACGGGGGAAGAGAGAAATTATCCTAAAATTGAGAAGCTAGCCTACTCTTTGGTGATTGCGTCACGCAAGCTTCGTCCATATTTTCAGGCACGTCCGATCAGTGTTTATACCGATCAACCTCTATGACAGGTGCTCCAAATACCAGAAACCTTTGGAAGGTTGTTAAAGCGGAAAATTGAGTTGAGTCAATTCGATATTACCTACCTGCCATAGAGGGCTATCCAAGGGCAGGGGCTAGCGGACTTCATTGCAGAGTTCATCATATCAGACGAGCCAAGCAGTGATGATGTTATTCCCTTCATTCGATGGAACTATACACCGATGGGGAATCCAACTACCGTTGTTCTAGGGCTGGTGTTATTCTCGTAACTCCCGAAAACCAATCAATTTGTTATGCTTTGAAGCTTAATTTCCTAGCTACAAATAACGAAGCCGAGTATAAAGCATTAATTGCTAGCTTAAAACTTACCAGGGAACTCGGAGTAAAATAGGTTGAAATCTTTTGTGACTCACAATTGGTGGTATACCAAGTGCGTGGAGACTATCAAGCAAAGGGCTAGAGACTTGCCCCATACCTTACTTGGGTTCAAGAGCTGTTGGTAGACCTTGAATATTACGATATTTCACACATCCCGCGTGAACAAAATGGAAAAGCCGATTCATTGGAAAATTCGCAAGTACTGGTGATGCACAATAGATGGGCTTGGTTCCCATCGAAATCTTACATGCTTCGAGTATAAATGAGATGGAAGTAGATTTTGTGTTAGAAACAGTAACTGAAATGGAGTGGTGGATAGCCCCATTCAAACAATACCTATTACATGGGACTTTGCCCGAGAGAAGGAACGAAAGACGACAAGTCATTCGCAAAGCTTCACGGTACATAGTGCAGGATGGAATAATGTAAAAGAAAGGATTCTCATTTCCTTTACTTCGATGCATTGCCCATAACGAGATAAAGCGGATCTTGAAAGAGGTTCATAAAGGGGAATGTAGCGACCATTCTAGGGGAGGACATTAGCGAAAAGGATCCTCCTCTATGGATACTATTGGCCAACCGTGAATCGAGAGGCTGCGGACTATGTAAGAAGGTGCGACAAATGTCAAAAATATGCAAAAATCTCGAGTGCTCCGCCGACGGAACTCACACAAATGGTTATTCCCTGTCCAATTGCAATATGGGGATGGATATAATCAACTCCTTGCCGATCTCCAGAGGTGGTGAAAAATATGCAATTGTTGCGGTAGATTACTTTACCAAGTGGGCGAAGGCAGAGCCTTTAGCTACACTCACCACCAAAAAGGTCGTTAATTTCGTTACGTGAAACATCATATGCCGTTTTGGCCTCCCACGAACTATCGTTACGGACAATGGAACTCAATTTAAGAGTATGGAGTTCAAAGAATTCTTCTAAAATATGGCATTAAGAAAAGGAGAAGTTGTTCATCCTAAAGCCAATGGACAAGTTGAAGCCATAAACAAAATAATCAAGTCCATATTGAAAAAAAGTTTGGAGAAGGCCAAAGGCAAGTGGGTGGATGAGCTTCCAACAGCGCTCTGGGCTTACAGAACCACCCACAAGTCCGCGACTGGCCATACTCCCTTTACTGGGGCATATGATACTGAAGTTGTTATACCTGCGGAACTTGAAGTTCCCTCTCACCGGATGATTCATTATGATCCTAGGACGAATCAGGATCTCTTACTGGAGTCGTTAGACTTTGTCCATGAAAAACGTGAAGAGGCTGATTTAAGGGCGGCTTCATATAGGCACTGAGTCGCTTTATGTTATAATGAAAAAGTTCGACCGAGAATCTTTGATGTGTGCGATCTCGTTTTAAAGCGAGTTTTTCCGATCCCATCACATATGAATCCCACATGGGAATGTCCATACGTCATTGAACGGAAGCTTGGAGAAGGAACTTTCGAGCTAGCGACCGTCAATGGCATGATGCTTCCCCGAGCATGGAATAGCAAGCATTTTCGCCATTATTACACTTAGCCCATTTCATTCGCATTTTAGTAGTAATTGTTTTTGGTATGTGTTTCTTTTTTTGTTCTTTTTTTTAGGCATGTAAAAGACAATTCAGTTTATTCATGTTTGTTACTATCAATAAAGGCTTGAAGCCGTTTTTCTGTGAACTGTTAATGTTCCGTATATTATAATTCCATAGCAATAATTAAATTACGTTATTCTGTCCAGCGTATGAAGGCACTCACAAAATTAAAAGTCAATCAATAAATGACTTAAAAATCTCTAAGTCCCCGGCGCACGGACTAGAGTACTCTGAGTCTCCGGAGTGCGGACTAGAGTATAAACAACTTAAAAATCTCCAAGTACCTAAAGCACGGACTAGAGTACTCTGAGTCTCCAGAGTGCAGACCAGAGTATAAACGACTTAAAAATTTCTAAGTCCCCAGAGCACGGCTAGAGTACTCTGAGTCCCCGGAGTGTGGACTAGAGTATAAACGGCTTAAAAATATTAAGTCCCTGGAAGCTCAAACTAGAGTACTCTGAGTCCCCGGAGTGCGGACTAGAGTATAAATGACTTAAAAATCTCTAAGTCCCCTGAGTGTGGACTAGAGTACTCTGAGTCCCCAGAGTGCGGACTAGAGTATAAACGACTTAAAAATCTCTAAGTCCCCGAAGCACGGAATAGAGTACTCTGAGTCCCCAAAGTGCGGACCAGAGTATAAACGACTTAAAAATCTCTAAACCCCCGGAGCACGGACTAGACTACTCTGAATCCCCGAAGTGTGGACTAGAGTATAAACGACATAAAAATCTCTAAGTCCCCGGAGCACGGACTAGAGTACGACTTAAAAATCTCTAAGTCCTCGGAGCATGGAGTAGAGTGCTCTGAGTCCCCGGAGTGCGGACTAGAGTATAAACGACTTAAAAATCTCGACGTCCCCAGAGCGCGGACTAGAGTACTCTGAGTCTCCGGAGTGTGGATTAGAGTATAAATGACTTAAAAACCTCTAAGTCCCTGAAGAGCGGACTAGAGTACTCTGAGTCTCTGGAGTGTGGACTAGATTATAAATGACTTAAAAATCTCTAAGTCCCCGGAGTGCGAACTAGAGTGCTCTATGTCCCTAAAGTGTGGACTAGATTAAAACGAGTTAAAAATATCTATGTCCCCAGAGCGCGGACTAGAGTACTCTGAGTCCTCGAAGTGCGAACTAGACTATAAACGACTTAACAATCTTTAAGTCCCCGAAGCATGAACTAGAGTACTCTAAGTCCCCAGAGTGCGGACTAAAGTATAAACGACTCAAAAATTTCCATGTCCCCGGAGCACGGACTAGAGTACTCCGAGTTCCCGAAGTACAGACTAGAATTTTTACGATTCAAAAAATTTCCAAGTCATGTGGAAGCGGACCAGAACTTATGTAACCCACAAGATTTCAAATTTCGACCACAAGTTAGACACTAAGCTGAATAGTGAGAATAGTGGAAGACAGAGAAACAAAATTTTATTTACTAATCCAAAATAAATTTCCATTACAACTTTTCTTAAGTTTGGAGCAAAAGACTATTCACAATGACATAAAATAAATAGAAACAACTACATGATCCAAGTTCATTTGGGTTGATCGAGGCATGACCAGACAGCTACTTTTTTTTTCACCTTCTTCGGTTTCTCCGAAGGCTGTTCACCCGAGTGTTTTCTCTTAGAATCCTTGCTTCCTAATGAGATGGTATTCGGGGAAGGAAAAGGGACTCCAAAGGTGTTATTCTACCCGGGAGAATCACCTTCAGGGGCATATTTAGAGGATCATCAAGTTCTACCACCTGAGGCTCAGCCTTAATTTCAGCTTTCTTCTTCCCCTATTCCTTGATTTTCTCCTCCATGCTTAGTTTCAAGGTGTGTTCGGAAGCGCCCGTGATTTCAACCTCATTATGATCTTCTACAGGTGAGGGATTCTTGAGTTTGTCCTCATCGAGCATCCCAATCTTTTGAGCATCGAGTCCAAGAGTATCCCCAGTGTGAGGTGCCTCTCCCATTTTTTCTTCCCTCTCTGTGGCGACATCGCTCCTTGGAGTTGATTCGAGATCAGAATGGCCTATATGAAATCATAAAAGACAAATGTTAGAATGCATCTATTACTCGCCAAAAGCGATGGTTATTTAAACTCTAGAAATGAAAGTTACGTACCAGCCTCCGACTGACTCTTAGCTGTTTTGGGAGTCTCACCATCTAGAATAGGGGAAAGAATGTAGATATCAAGCACAAGCTTCTCTGGATCATAGCCGACAGGCTGCTCGAAAGGTCGAGTGATGAGCCACCAGTCGGTTGAACAGAGGGAGGAACTAGAGACTCGGTTCCAGATGGGCCGGCAACGTCGTCCTTCCTCTTCGATGAGAAGGAATCTCTTCCATAAAGGGCTTTGGCTGTAGATAAGTCGGAAGGCTTGTTTCCTCGAAGCACTTCCTTCATAAGAGAATCCTCATCAACCTCTTTGGTGCCTGGATCCACTCGCTTAATTTTTATTAGAGTATCCCATGCTTCGGCTAATGATTCACGGTAACCTTACCCAGAAAAGATAGATCTCGATGCATGAGAACTCGAGCGTTGTATTAAGCAATAAGCGGATCAAATAAACATTTAATTTCTTCTCTTCCGTCTCCAGTAGCTGCCTCGAGACGAGAATCAACTTCCGTCAGCACCATTCTTTTTCCCTCCTAGCGGGCTGAGTTCTTTAATGCTTCATCTTTATAAAGTTCCTTGTCAAGCTTCATTTCTAAGAGTCATGTTGAGACGACCTGATCACAATATTGCTGTGACTCTTCGTGTGCAGCGATTTTTTCTTCTTTCTCTTTAAGTAGCAGCTCCTTTAGTTCTTTAACTCGTCGAGCGAGGATATCCTTTTCTTTCTGTATGGAGTCTTTTTCTTGGGCTAAAGCACCACTACGCTGAACTACCTCATCAATTTCCTTTTTATGAGTGGCTTTCAGACGGCTGACATCTTCAACTGTATCTTTTGTGTTTTGTTGGGCATCTTCAAGTTGAGACTTGTAAAAGGAAAGCTCTTCGTTCTGATCTTTAATAATGTCTTTATCATGGATAGCTTCAAGTTTTAGGCGATCAATCTCGCGATGACATTCCATAGAAACTTTTGAAACTTTTTCTGCCAAATGATCAAACACATCGTGTTGGACATAGACATTATTATTGCAGGCGATGGCGCATTGTTTGACATGCCCTGGAATTAGGTGAATCACAAGAAGGAATTTCAGCCCCTCGAAGCATATCTTTGGAAATGTGGCTTAAGCTCGGCTAATCTTTCAGCTATCGACGGATCATGTGTAGAGATTGGAGGAGTTTGCTTAGCCAGAGCCGCTAACTGCTTATGGGGCTAACAGATTGCTTAGTGCTAGATGAGCCGAAATGTTGGCCACGGGGATGAGATCCCCTCTGAGCAGATTTCTCCCTACTGTGCTCTGAATGATGGGGAGGATCGTTAGGATACGAAGAGTGACTATAAGTTTTTCTCCGGGAAGATGACGAATCTATAGGATGGTAATCTCTATTGCCTCTGTCATCTCTATCTTGACGTCTACCTAATCCCGAACCCGACTGGAGTGTTAGAAGATAGAGGACCCGCGGAAGCGGTTAAAGCCGTGTGTGCGCCCCATATCACCTACACAGAAACCAAGCGAAGACGGGTTAGTGAAAATCGTATGATGGTTAAAACTTAAGTGTAGGGTGAAGGGTGAGTGTTCATGTATGTCCTAGTGTTTCCCTCGACGGAGCAGTTTCTTTTGCTTTACTTATCGGGGTTTTCTCTCCGTTGTTGACAAGCCTGATCGCCTCCATCGCCTCTCACGGGAGAATCAAGTCCCATTTCCCTTAGGTCGTTGAAACCATAGTTCAGTAAGTGATCAGGGATAGTCAGGTCTGATAGACCTTTTAATAAACCCTCTAGATGATGGGGAGACGACTCTTCCTCAATTGGCGTAAATGTAACTTTTGAGGTTCGGCCTACTATTTTCTTTCTTAGTATGTAGGCTAATTTCTTTTTCCCTTTTGAAGGAGGAGGCGGTTCATTATTGTTGGGTTCATTATTCACCGGTGCTGAATCTGGACTTATATTCTCATCGGACGCTTCTGGCACCCCGGCCTCTTTGATTTCACCTTCATCGGATGTGTCGGGGGCCCCACCAGTAGGAGGCACCGAAGGCGCGGCCTACTCTTTTCTTTTCTTCATCGCAGATCGGGTTGAAGTGGCGCCAGTGGAGAGACTAGTTCGACGACCTTCCTCCAATAATCCAAACTTTAGATTCATTGGAAATAACAGATTTGATCCCCCGGTCTTCCACGGGAATGGCTCGAATGGCCTCGACGGCCTTAGAATACCTAGTGCCTTCGGGACGTGGGCTGATACCTGTAAGAGTCGAAAGAAGTTTAGAAAGAATGCGCTTCGTGCCTTAGACAAATATTGAGTCCGTAAATGAAACTTACTCCCTTCCAGCCATCTTCTCGCAAAGCCGGGGGCAGCGTACATAAAACCATTCTTGCTTATATTGGAAAAATTTACTCCATGCGCCCATAAGGATCTGACACTTGTAGTATGGCTCAAGGAATATGAAGGATGGACTGTCGAACTGTCTTTTGAAGTGGTAGATATAGGGGATATCACCAGGAGTGGGGAGCCTAAATATGATGCTCATGAAGAGAATGCAATTGCCATAGGTGAACGCGTGACTATTGGGATGTAGCTACGCCGGGGCGATCCCAATATACTGTAACACTTCACGGAGAAAGGAGTTAAAAGGTGGCATGTTACCAACCCAGCACACGAATTTATTACACCTTGTATGTCCGGCTTGGGGTAGGTAAGGCCGATCTTACCCCGATGGAACTGAAACGTCGTCGATAGGGATTCCATGAATTGTACACAATCGACGAAGACCAGCTTCCTCGATTTTTGAAGCTTGTGAATCAATAGGATTATCCAGGATAACTGGTTTGTCTATAACGTCAGAAGTCGGGCCAATAGCAACAGCGGATCTTGAAAGACAATCTTATCGGAAACTATAGCAGAGCTCGATCTTATGGATATCTTCAACAAGCGTTTAATATAGGTAGATACCTGTTTGAACTATACTTGAAAGACAATCGATATTAGATATAATGATAAATATTCCTTCCGTGTGGTGTGTGGACTAGTGTAATCATTCAAGCATGAGTATAAAAGAATTAAAGATTTAAAGACCGATGAAGTGTGATTGAACACTAAACTATCACCTTCCAAGACTGGCATCGCTGACTGTCTCCGAGAGCTGTCCTATGTTTGGTAGTTGGGGTCTTGAAATCGGACATTGGAATTATATGCTGGAGGCTGTTATTTGCTTTTGTTAAGTTGAACTCGTGTTTATATGTGACGCCCCACCTCTATACCCACGCTAGCCAAGAACACTACGGTGTAGTGCTGTCAACTAGCGCGGAGAATAAGGCTGTTGAGGAGCGACCATCCATGTAATTTCTTATCACACGGTGGCTATAAAATGATCTTCGGAAACAAATATAGAAGTAAGCATAACATGTGAATCAATCACAGATATCCATATCACAAAGGCGGAAAGAGATATGAATATAAATCACATAAAAGTGTACATCAGAGTAGTGGTCTAAAAAGATCCACGATAATACAAAAGAATAGCAACGCGTGCTATACAAAAGAATACAACTATGAGTCTATATCTCAAGTGTAAACAACAAAAGCTGCTAATCTAAACAAGTAGCCAAAAGTCTGAGTAGTGAATCACTGGGGGAGGAGTCAAGCAGTAGCACCTGTAACATCTCGGTCTGACCCGAGTATTATTTATAAGAAAATAATAAACGGATCAGTCTAGCTATAAATATCAGATGACATGATATAAAATAAAAGATATGGCATAAACATAAAATATCCATACTGACATACTACTACAAGTATGCAAATAATGATCAACAGGAGATCAACCGATAAGAGATAAATCAATATCACAAGAATCTTCTCAATGATCCAAAGAGGGCATCATACCCTAAACTTGTACTCATGACAAGTCAAAGAGATAAATTCCAGAAATCAACACAAGAAATCCAGAAATCATAAAAAGGGAAAGAGGCCTATCACATGACGGTCCGAAGACCAAGGGGAGCTACCCCGCATGTGTGAATGGAATCACACAGATTGAGGTCAAGACTAACCAAAAAGCAGAAAGGTATGTGTGAATGGAATCACACAAGTGGTGTCTAGTCTAACCTTGCAATGAAAGAGACATCGTGCAATTGCTAGTCTAATTCATAAAGCGATCATCAAGATCAACGAGAAGTGTCAATTACACTAAGCTAGTAAATATAGAAGTTTAGCCTCATGTCCCATAACCACTTGCTTAACTTAAATATTTACGAACAAACTGTAAATCTTCACTAATAAAATTGTCACAAGAGGTTCAATCGAACAAGTTCAAGAATTAACCGACGAAGTGAACGCAAGCGTTTCATACGACTTGTTTTACTAAGTCGTTTAATTAGATTTCTCATCTGAGTGAGGTAAAGGCTTGTATATACTAATAGATTGGAAAACGGTTTAAGAAAAGAGCTTTGTTATTAAAAATAGAGTTGAAATCATTTTGTTGAAAGAGTTTTGATATTTACTACTAGTATTGAAACCTTTATATTATAAAGTGACAAAACACAGAAGCAATTGTAGAAACAATCATTCACAAAAATCGCATACGGAGATGTGAATAAAATCCAAGGAAATCAGCTCAATGTTTTTCAGATAAGATCCCCTACGGAGGGGGGGTCCAGGGGGGGTGGCAACCCCCCAAGGTGGGGTTGCGGGGGCAACGCCACCGCTTACGGGGTTCGACTTGCCCGGTCAGGTCGCGGGGGTCCAGGGGGCAGCGCCCCGTCCAAAACGGTACGACTTAGTGAAGACAAAATGAGGTCTAACGACCTAAGAGGGATAGAGTCGAGCGACCTAATGGTTGCGACCTAGGGGTCTAAGGGGCACGACCTAGTGGTCCAGCGACCTAAAGGGTAAAGGTCATGCGACCTAAAATGGGTTCGCGACCTAACGGAGACGAGGTCATGCGACCTAAAGTGGTTCGCGATCTAAAGGTGTTCGCGACCTAACAAGGTTCACGACCTAACGGAGACGAGGTCATGCGACCTAAAGTGGTTCGCGACCTAAAGGTGTTCGCGACCTAATAGGGTTCGCGACCTAAAGGTGCACGACCTAAGGTCTTTCGACCTAGGGGTATATAGGTAACTCGACCTAAAGATGTCGCGACCTAAGGGGCCAAGCGACCTAGTGGGTCATACGACCTAAAGGAAATAGGGTCCAACGACCTAAGGAAAACAAGGTCCAACGACCTAAAGGGATGGGAGTCATGCGACTTAAAGGAGTATGCGACCTAAAGAAGTGCGCGAGCTAAATGAAGGCGGAACAACTCAGGGTCTAACGACCTAGAAGGGGCGACCTAAGGTCTAACGACCTAAGACCGAGGAGACGTTTCCAACAGAGGGAACGACTTAACGACCTAAGCCTAACGACCTACGACCTAAGGTCCCACGACCTAATGAGGCAGGCAAGGCCGAACGACCTATACGCGAACGACCTAAAGTCCAACGACCTACGACCTAAATCCGAGGCGACCTAAATCCGAGGCGAACGAAATATGCAGGCCTTGACTTTTCCACACGCGCGAGCTAATGATTCTGAGCGACCTATACCTGGGCAGAGCGACCTAAGCTCAGGAAGTTCACCAAACAACTAAAAATTGGAGTTTTTCGCCAATCCAATCCAAACCAAATGCAAATATACATGCTAAAGTGATGGGGAATCATTCCCAACAGTCCAATATAGTTATAGACTAGAATTGTGAGATAAAAATCTCACCTTTGCACTAAAGTTTATGAAGATGAAGCTTGAAAGCAAGGAGAAGCAATCCAAAGCTTGAATCCAATATCTTCTACTTGAATTTGGAGTTGAATGTTGGATTTGCAATTGAATTTGTGCTTGGAGTTTTAATTTCCCATTCTTTTCACCATTAATGCCCAAGCTTGAGTTAGTTAGGAAATTTATGAAGAGTGAGGAGAAGGGGGTTAGAACTTGGGCTTAATAGGCTAAACTAACCCAAAGTCCAAAGCGGGAAAAGTTAGTGAAATTTCGCTAACTCCAAACCTATCGATGTTTATACTAAAAAAACTTGTAAACGGCATTTCGAACTCAATGGAAGTGGTCTCGAGTCCGAATTTGACCGTTTGCAAAAAGTAGCTTTTCGGACCAATATCCGATTAACGACAAAATATTTAAACAAAATATTTAAATGTAAAATCGATAAATATGCGGGTTGTTACAGACTCCCCTCCTTAAAGAAATTGCGTGCTCGCAATATATAAGATGGAAATAACAAGTAACAACCATAAAAGCATATTAACACAAAAGAAATTTGAAATAGGAAGTTCACCACAAAGAGCAGGAGTAAGCAAGTACGGATGTGTTCGCTCGATGAATTCTATGGGTTCCCAAGTGCAATCCTTAGGATTTGAGGACCACTGAACCAACACAAGCGGAACATCTTTATTTCGAAGTCGTTTGACCCCCGAAGCAATAATTCGAATAGGTTGCTGCTCATAAGTTAAATTTAACGAAACTTCAATTTCTTCCAAAATACCAGGCTCGAGAATAGAATCGGAATCTCGAAGGCATTTCCGTAATTGAGAAACGTGAAACACATCATGCATGGCAGAAAACTGAGCCGGTAATGAAAGGCGATAAGCCATGGAACAAATACGTTCAGTGATAGAAAATGGCCCAATATATTGAGGCGCTAACTTTCACGGCCGACTGAAACGTACAACACCTTTCATAGGTGAAACATGAATAAATTCTGGAACTAAAACCAGCTTCTCACCGGCCTCAAGCCAACAAGAAGGAGATCGTCATGGCCTTCCCAACTTCCACCGACATCAAGCACACAAGCTCGAAGGAGATCTTCAAGAGTTTGATTCACACGCCCGGTTTGTCCATCGGACTGGGGTGATAAGCGGTGATAAAATCTCGAAGACTTTTCCAAAGTCCACTAGTGATTAATGGATCACTATCGCTATCGATAGAAGTAGGAACTCCATGTAATTTAACATCTCCTTTAACAAAGAGTTTGGGCCAAAAGAGGAACGGTTCGGTTAATCCGAACGGGGAATAAAATGGACGGATTTAGTAAGTCTATCTACTATAACCCATAAGTTATCATGACCCGAACGGGAACGGGGAAAGACATCTATAAAATCCATGGAGATTTGGTCTTACTTCCAAATTGGAATTTCTAAAGGTTGCATTAACCCACCAGGCCTTTAGTGTAGGGCCTTGACAAGATGGCGAGTCATACAACACTTAACAAAGTTAGCGATATCAGATTTCATTCACTCCAAATAATAAAGTCGCTTCATATCTACGTACACTTTACTACTTCTAGGATGAATGGTAATTTTGGAACGATGTGAATCTTCTAAAATATATTGACGAAGATCACAAATATTTGGTACGATAAGTCTACCAAACTTTTAAATGTCGCCACGAAAATCAATATCGAAGTCTTTCTAACTTTCAATAATAATTTTATCCCTACAACATTGGCTAAGAAGAGCCAATTCAGAATCTAGCCCTTTGAGCTACAAGAATGCAGTCTAAAAAGAATAAGGAACCTCTAGACTACATAAAACAAGGGATGCATATAAATCGGATTTCGCGATCTCGAATCTCTCAAGTGAATAGAGTCTCGAGATCGTTCCATTCGGATATCACCATAGAAAACAACTACTTGTTGCTTACGACTAGTGCATTGGCAACAAGATTTCCCCTTTCAGGGAGTATATAGAATATCAAGATCATAAGATGCAAGAAATTCGAGCCAATATGGTTGACGCAACTTAATTATGAGAAATAGATATCCCAATGATTTATAATTGAGGTAGAGAACAAATTTCTCCACCAAAGACGATGATGCCAAATATTGAAAGCAAAATCAATAGCCGCGAGTACCAGATCATAAGTGGCATTCCTAGTCTCGATCGGCCTTAAAGATTTAGAAGCAAAAGTGATTGCACGTTCTCTTCGGGAATCACAAGAATAAGAATATTGAAAAGAAGGAATTTTGTCCTCTTTCCCAAAAAGCTAAAACTTTAAAAATCACAATTACCTTTATAGAAAAATTTATATTTTACAAGTCAATTTATTGTGTCTGATTGTCTCATCAAAGCGTTTAGGAAATCCCTATCGATAGCGTTGATCAAGTGCATCGACCAGAAATCTTAAAACACTAAATGGGCAATACAACACAAAATTACCTTTTTATAGGAATTTAAAATATCTTCTTAAAAGATTTGTAAAATTTTAAATTTCTATTTTCATCCAAAATTAATAAATACAAGATTGGAATTATTGAGATATCCATAGAATACTTGATTTATAAAATGGATGAAATAAACTGGATAAACTGAATGACACAATATGTCATTCATATAAATCATAATGAGTGCGGAATGCGGTATGTGGAAGGCTAACTTCCGCAACTCATGGTGATTGAAATTCGGTGGCAAGGTCAAACTGGAAAGACCTTAACACCACTCAAAAAGGCCGCTTAGGTGATAATCCTAAGACAAACTCAAAAATACCGAAAAATTCTCAACCGATAAGAATGAGAGAGATATCTCTTTACTCAACATGTGAGCTAAAAGAGCAAAATGATGCCATCGATTTGAAATCGAAATCACAAAGGAAAAATATGAATCTGCTTAACAGATCGAAAATATCGAAAAAGGAATTGTCCATTCGAAAAAATTGGATATGGGCTTTGCAATAAGCCAATCCTTTCACGCAAATCAATTCCGAAACCAAAGCAATGCATAACATGCAAATTGGTTCGGAAAGAAAAATCACATGAAATAATTTTCGATATCAATAAAAAGCAAGTAGAGTGTTGCAGATCCATTAATCTGGATTCGCAATCCTCAAAGAAGTCATCAAGCCCAAAACATAAAAAGAAAGAAAATCATTAAGTTCTTCTGATAAATAAAAATGATGAGGGAAACCCATATCAAAAAGAACTCGAATCGGATAATCGCAAACAAATGAAATCAAGGATTAAATAAGGAATACCTTGACCCAGAGAAGTTTCGTTAGAAGCTTTTAGCTTTCCTTCTCTCTTACTAGGTGGTGTGGGACATGTAGACAAGTAATGGCCCGAGCCCTTGCAATAGCGGCAATAGAGGGGTTCCGGGCACTTAGTTACATAATGGTCTGAGGAACCACAATTGTAGCATCGTTTACGACTAGAGGTAGATGGCTTGGCTACCGAAGTTTCTGGTCCCACCTTCTTCTTACTTAGAAGTATGGGGCAGACAGAAATATGATGACTGGAATCTTTGCAGTAACGACAAAAGAGTGGATCCGGACACTCCTTCGCATAGTCGTCCCTAGAACCACAGTTGTAGCATTTTCCACAATTAAGGATAGGAGTCTTTGCTCCAAAAATAGGTTGCTTCACCTTCTTATCGGGATGAGGGCTTTTGAATTTAATACGCCTCTTCTTGGAAATCCCAATATCACTATCAATCCCTCTATCAGCCTCTTTTTCTTGTAGCATGATATCTACAAGTTGGTCGAAAGGAACTTCTAGTTTCAGAGGTAAAACCATTTCGGGATCCTTATCCAAAGCACAGATAAACCTTTGATTCTGAGCAAGATCCAAAAGTTGTTGGGAAGACATGAATGCGCCATCCAGAGAAGGGCAACTGGATTGACCAGTGCTAGGACTGCTAGAACTAACCATTTCTCTTCCTTAAGAAAGAAAGAAGGAAGAAGAAGAAGGTTATTCACAAAATGAATATCAAGCAATCTTGATAGATAAAACAAGTAATCATAAAGAAAATAGGATGAATCGGTACGAAGACTTGAATTAAATCCTAAGGCACAACTCCTAAGAAAGACTTAGGACATGATCCTTGTTAGATTATTCTACAATGTTCCGAAGTTTGGCTCTGATACCAAGCTGTGACGCCCCACCTCTATACCCACGCTAGCCAAGAACACTACGGTGTAGTGTTGTCAACTAGCACGGAGAATAAGGCTGTTGAGGAGCGACCATCCATGTAATTTCTTATCACACGGTGGCTATAAAATGATCTTCGGAAACAAATATAGAAGTAAGCATAACATGCGAATCAATCACAGATATCCATATCACAAAGGCGGAAAGAGATATGAATATAAATCACATAAAAGTGTACCTCAGAGTAGTGGTCTAAAAAGATCCACGATAATACAAAAGAATAGCAATGCGTGCTATACAAAAGAATACAACTATGAGTCTATATCTCAAGTGTAAACAACAAAAGCTGCTAATCTAAACAAGTAGCCAAAAGTCTGAGTAGTGAATCACTGGGGGAGGAGTCAAGCAGTAGCACCTGTAACATCTCGGTCTGACCCTAGTATTATTTATAAGAAAATAATAAACGGATCAGTCTAGCTATAAATATCAGATGACATGATATAAAATAAAAGATATGGCATAAACATAAAATATCCATACTGACATACTACTATAAGTATGCAAATAATGATCAACAGGAGATCAACCGATAAGAGATAAATCAATATCACAAGAATCTTCTCAAAGATCCAAAGAGGCCATCATACCCTAAACTTGTACTCATGACAAGTCAAAGAGATAAATTCCAGAAATCAACACAAGAAATCCAGAAATCATAAAAAGGGAAAGAGGCCTATCACATGACGGTCCGAAGACCAAGGGGAGCTACCCCGCATGTGTGAATGGAATCACACAGATTGAGGTCAAGACTAACCAAAAAGCAGAAAGGTATGTGTGAATGGAATCACACAAGTGGTGTCTAGTCTAACCTTGCAATGAAAGAGACATCGCACAATTGCTAGTCTAATTCATAAAGCGATCATCAAGATCAACGAGAAGTGTCAATTACACTAAGCTAGTAAATATAGAAGTTTAGCCTCATGTCCCATAACCACTTGCTTAACTTAAATATTTACGAAAAAACTGTAAATCTTCACTAATAAAAGTGTCACAAGAGGTTCAATCGAACAAGTCCAAGAATTAACCGACGAAGTGAACGCAAGTGTTGCATACGACTTGTTTTACTAAGTCGTTTAATTAGATTTCTCATCCGAGTGAGGTAAAGGCTTGTATATACTAATAGATTGGAAAACGGTTTAAGAAAAGAGCTTTGTTATTAAAAATAGAGTTGAAATCATTTTTTTGAAAGAGTTTTGATATTTACTACTAGTATTGAAACCTTTATATTATAAAGTGACAAAACACAGAAGCAATTGTAGAAACAATCATTCACAAAAATCGCATACGGAGATGTGAATAAAATCCAAGGAAATCAGCTCAATGTTTTTCAGATAAGATCCCCTACGGAGGGGGGTCCAGGGGGGGTGGCAACCCCCCAAGGTGGGGGTGCGGGGGCAACGCCACCGCTTACGGGGTTCGACTTGCCCGGTCAGGTCGCGGGGGTCCAGGGGGCAGCGCCCCGTCCAAAACGGTACGACTTAGTGAAGACAAAATGAGGTCTAACGACCTAAGAGGGATAGAGTCGAGCGACCTAATGGTTGCGACCTAGGGGTCTAAGGGGCACGACCTAGTGGTCCAGCGACCTAAAAGGTAAAGGTCATGCGACCTAAAATGGGTTCGCGACCTAACCGAGACGAGGTCATGCGACCTAAAGTGGTTCGCGATCTAAAGGTGTTCACGACCTAACAAGGTTCACGACCTAACGGAGACGAGGTCATGCGACCTAAAGTGGTTCGCGACCTAATAGGGTTCGCGACCTAAAGGTGCACGACCTAAGGTCTTTCGACCTAGGGGTATATAGGTAACTCGACCTAAAGATGTCGCGACCTAAGGGGCCAAGCGACCTAGTGGGTCATACGACCTAAAGGAAATAGGGTCCAACGACCTAAGGAAAACAAGGTCCAACGACCTAAAGGGATGGGAGTCATGCGACTTAAAGGAGTATGCGACCTAAAGAAGTGCGCGAGCTAAATGAAGGCGGAACAACTCAGGGTCTAACGACCTAGGGGGGGCGACCTAAGGTCTAACGACCTAAGACCGAGGAGACGTTTCCAACAGAGGGAACGACTTAACGACCTAAGCCTAACGACCTACGACCTAAGGTCCCACGACCTAATGAGGCAGGCAAGGCCGAACGACCTATACGCGAACGACCTAAAGTCCAACGACCTACGACCTAAATCTGAGGCGACCTAAATCCAAGGCGAACGAAATATGCAGGCCTTGACTTTTCCACACGCGCGAGCTAATGATTCCGAGCGACCTATACCTGGGCAGAGCGACCTAAGCTCAGAAAGTTCACCAAACAACTAAAAATTGGAGTTTTTCGCCAATCCAATCCAAACCAAATGCAAATATACATGCTAAAGTGATGGGGAATCATTCCCAACAGTCCAATATAGTTATAGACTAGAATTGTGAGATAAAAATCTCACCTTTGCACTAAAGTTTATGAAGATGAAGCTTGAAAGCAAGGATAAGCAATCCAAAGTTTGAATCCAATATCTTCTACTTGAATTTGGAGTTGAATGTTGGATTTGCAATTGAATTTGTGATTGGAGTTTTAATTTCCCATTCTTTTCACCATTAATGCCCAAGCTTGAGTTAGTTAGGAAATTTATGAAGAGTGAGGAGAAGGGGGTTAGAACTTGGGCTTAATAGGCTAAACTAACCCAAAGTCCAAAGCGGGAAAAGTTAGTGAAATTTCGCTAACTCCAAACCTATCGATGTTTATACTAAAAAAACTTGTAAACGACATTTCGAACTCAATGGAAGTGGTCTCGAGTCCGAATTTGACCGTTTGCAAAAAGTAGCTTTTCGGACCAATATCCGATTAACGACAAAATATTTAAACAAAATATTTAAATGTAAAATCGATAAATATGCGGGTTGTTACATTATAGTTCTTAAAACTATGGAGTTATTAGTCCAAACCAGTTCCATATGCTCGTGTGCTTAAGTTCTTGTCATTATTCATTGTTCTATGGTTAGGCGTAGGAGTATGTGATCTTGACATATGTTGTGTTCAAGTGGAGATGGTTTTGATTATCAATGCCGATCCCAAGGCCCAAAGCCGATCGTCTCTCTAAACGTACATACCGAACAACTCATCTACAAGCTACCGAACGACCCCCTAGACCAACGACACCGACCCACTCACTCTCCTTACCAACATTCTCTCATCTCCGAACGCCCTGTTGGGGCTATACCAAACCCCACTTGCTCGGTATACCAAACCCCACTTGTGAACTCTCACCGGGCCGTAACGCTACACTTAAATGACCGAACCACATTCACTCCCTAATCACCGAACGGCCTAACCATAACATGTACCGAGCCACTCCTTCTTAGAATAAAGAGCTACTCTATTACCAAACTCCCACTAACCCAGCTTCATTCTAATAAACTACCTATCCATACCATCTGTCACGCTACCGACCCACACCCTCTCTCGAATCACCGACTCACTTCATTGCCAAAATCCTATTGGCTCATTCCTCTACCAAACTCCTACTGACCACTTCGCTGCCAGTGTTTTACTAACTTGCGAGCACTCAGAGTGTCGAACTTATCCTCCTCACAAAGTCCTACACTTTTTCTCTTTCCCAAACTCTCTGCTCACCTTACACATGCTAATACTACCACTATCGTACTCATCTTGTTCTTGTCAGGGAATATCGAGTGCGCGTGATGCTCAGGTCCAGGCCGAGTTTATACAAACATGGGCATGGAAATTACGCAAGAATTTAGATCCTTACCTACGATATTAATTATAGTTAAGGCGTGAAATCTTTCGAGCTTGAAGCCAAAAGGAGGTTGGAAGGTACTGAATAAGATAATGGAAAGAGGAGAGAAAAAGAGTAAGGGTGGTTTGGTGGAGAGAGGATGCCTTTGTTTTCAGTGAAACTGGAGAGGGTAAGTTGAGAAGTAAAATTGGGAAGAAAGAGAAGAAGTGTAGGCCTTTATATGTGGAAAGGGGGAGGGAAACAGGCATTACCCTACGGAACCGGTCTGAGCACCACAGTGGATAGGTGAGTGAACATAACCGAATGACACTGAGTAGACCGACTATATGGCTCGGTGTTCGTATGCTGAGCCATCCATTTTATATAAAAAAAGGAAATATAACTAAATAAAAATTATATAAACGTATGCATGTGATGCTAGGAAAGTCCACCATGTTTTGACCTTCATGAGATCGTATACGTTCGGCTTTTGAAAGCAGGAACCGATTACTGATTCAAAGCTTGTCGTGTTGTTTCACATGGCACACTTTGGGGGGGAAATGTCGACGTTGTTCTGCTTCGAGACTCACTACAAGTTGTCCCAGTCCTGTGAAAGCTTGCTTCGAGTCATTTGCTAGATGACTGCCGATCAACTAGACTAGTTCAGCATTTCTCGACCGGCCGACAGTCGTTCAGCACGCCTGGACCAACCAACCTGAGATTACCATATTTGGGCGAGTCATCTTGGTCATGGGCCCACGTAGGTGAACCAGCCTATTTCCATCTATAAATAGAGGGACAGGGGTTCGGTGAAAGGGACCTTTTTTTGGAGGACTCCAGGGATGCTCTACCATTTTTGGTACTCGCTCCTTTCAGTTCAAACTTGTATTCGAGTTATTTGCTTACGGATTGTATCTGTATTCAAGTCTTTGAGAAAATCAATAAAGATTATATTAACAGTGGATGTTGGCAATTACGTCGAACCACTATGAATCTGCTGATCTTGTTTTTGTTGCTCTTTGCATTCTACTTTGATATTCCTCTATTTTAATTTATTTTCTTCATAACTCTACACAATTCTACTCAAGGGTGTCAGTGACCGATTTTAGTGCTAACAAATATGTTTATAAATTTATTCTTTTAGTTATAAAATACCATTTATAAATCTATCCTTTTTATACAACATTTTATATATATATTTACACATATATATTTTTCAAAATATTTCTATCTTCTTTTTTAAAAATTACTTTATTACAAAAAATTAATTTTCCCTTAAAATAAACACTCATTATTATATTAACTTTTCTTTAAAATAAATAATCCCTAAAATACATTAAAAATTTGCAAAAAGGTTGTAGAAAATAAAAAAGTACAAAACTATTTTCAAACAAAATAGTCATAGAAAATTCCCAAAATCGCCTTTAAAATCATTCTCCAAATCAAAACCATTTTCAAATTCAAACAGCAAATAATAGTATTTCCAAAATACTATAATGAGGCTAATAGCTACCATAGCACTTAACCAATGTTGCTACTACTACCATTATCGCTAAAAACTTCAACTTTCAACATATATCGATGTCATATTCAATATAGCCAACTACCAAACTTTAAGCATTCAACCATTTATAACATAATATAAATAAAATTAAAAGTAACAGTGGCGAGGAATCTAGATTTCTCTACAAAATTATCTGATTTTCATTTTAAATGTCATTTGCTTTCCAAAGTGGAATTTTAACCAAACCAAACCAATAACTCATTCAAACACGAAAACGATCATTTATATCTATCATATATCATATGGTACAAAATCACCAAAATTCTAATCGGCGCTTAAGTGTTTCGGTTTTGATCTAAAATCATATGACGTTCCATTTTAGCTCGAAATCTCACTTGCTCCAAACTCGACGAAACCAATTTCAGTGCACAGATATCGCTCCTACGAGCACAATGCAAAAGACTATGACTTGATTAGACCTAATATGAAGAAGTTATTCATTTTATAAGAATCTGATTGATTAAATTAATTAGTTTACAAAATTTATCCACTAATCGCCCATCATTAACACTAAATTCTTCTTCCTCAATATAAAATATGCATGGCTCATGCACCTGTATCACAAACCCACTCACTAATCATCCTCTCTCCTTCTCTCTTCCTCATTCCTCCATGAAATTGCAATCCAGCTTTGCCAACATTCATTTCTTCGCAAGCTCCACCTCCTCGAACCAAAAACATGATGCTTAACCCCCTCCATTAATTATCGACCTGAAGCCGTGCTCCCCCAAAACCCTAAATGTCATGACTCTCCATAAGGTGTCGCACCACCCAAAATTTCTGCCATACCTTCGTCTTGCCATGAGAAACACGAAACCATACTCCGCCTAGCCTATCTTCCCTAATCGGCCCTAATTCAAAACCTAAGCTTCCACTGTAAATGTTCAACCACTCCAAAACATGACCGCACACCCCTTTCTCACATAGATTTAAAGCACACACTCACGCGATTTCAATGAATCTTGTTTTGCAATTTTTCGTTGAATGTAGCATTTGATTTATTTTTTAAAGGCCGGTTTTTATTTTCTTTTTTTATAAGGAGGGAAATACGAAAAGATGAGAGGGTAAAGAAAAGCCATCGCTAAAAGGCGATGCAAAAACTGTCGCAAGCCATCGCTAAAAGGCGATGCAAAAACCGTCAGACGCCAATAGGATTAGCGATAACTTTGGCGACGACCTCGTCGCAAGTTTGTGACAAATCCAGGGAGGTTGGCAGGATATTGCTCACCGATGCCATCCGACGCAAAACTGGGTAGATATGCCATCGAAAGCCGACACAAGCCTTGATGAATAGGCTATCGCAACCCGTCGCAAAACTAGACATCTTTTTTATCCTACGGCTTCTTTTTGAGCCATCCAAAACGCGCAAATATCATCATATCTCTGTACATCTCATCTACAACACATATAAATCCAATTTCATAACTACAACCATCATGTATCATCCATAAGCAAGTATATAACATAAAAATAAATATCTACATCAGTATTCCATCAAACGTCTAGATTCCATTAAACAACACATCCACAAATCCATCAAACAACACAACCATATCGACAAATATTCATGTCCATCAAACAAAACAACTCAAAAACCATTAAGCAAGACAATCGTCAAACAAATATCGAATCCATCAACAAATGTCAAATATATACAAAACAAAACGAACAAAATCCATCAAACACCACTGTCGTACCTGCTGATTGTCATCTCCCAACCCATCCTCCCCAGGCATTCTCTCGTACTTTGCTAAATATGCTACAATCCACTCATATAGCAGCTGTACCAATCCACCGCTCTTCTGAAATCATTGAACTCTTCCATCTACTATTTTAGCTAAGCTATCTCTTCCTCTACCTGAGATCTCCTATAAGTTGTCTGGGTCATTATCGTATGCAAAATTGTTAATAGAGAGTTATAATTTGTGCTCAATATTAAATAACATTTATATATTAGTTAATGAAGTAGTTTACCTCCTGATTTCCATAACTGTAACGCCTATTTCGTGAAGGAGGGTCAGTCAGAGCATCTTATATACGGTTCGACTACTCCAAGGTCAACTCACGGCCTGTGGACTATGCCACTTGAGCTTGCTCTGCTTCATATCTTTCCTAGATGACGAATAAAGGTTGGCTACAATAAATATTCAATTTAAAACTTATGAATTGTGAAGTAAAGAAAAGCATGTTTACCATTATAGATTAAGATTTATCGTTCGTCCATGCATACAAAAGATTGCCATCTTCATCCATTTGCTCAACGACATGCATGTGAGTGGAGTCCTCTGTCATTGTAGGCTCATGTTTAAAATTCTTGTAAAACTGCATATATGAATAAACAATGTTACCAATATGATTAATTATCAATAATATACTTACAATTGCAATCTATAAGTTTACCATTTCCTTTCGATGTTGTTGGAAGGATTAGAGCCATCGCGGTGTACAGTAGGATTTTTATTCCTATTTGCACGGTTCCTCGACAATATTTCCTGTAATTAAAATATATTATTAACTAAAGTAATGAAACTAAATTTAAACAATTTATTATAACAATATAAAATTAAATAACTTACTTTAAATTCAAACGTATCTGAGAGCTGGAGAAATTCAGCCCAAACATCAGCACTCATCCAAGCGGGTTTTTTTATTCGCTTTCTTTGCCTTTAAGAGAATGTCCCTATAATTTTTCTCCATCATTTTGTTCCATTGATTTCTAAAATCACCAATGTCTTCCGAATCAACATGGACTGCAGCCTGCATATTGAAATTAATTTGAATTATATACATTATATTAACTTTCAAAGGAATTATAAATTTTTACTTACCACCAAGTCGGCCCATATAGCGCTCATAACATGCTAAGGGATGTCGTCCCATTGAGCCCAACATCCTAACATCTGACTCTTGAATGCCTTCTTGGAGACTTGAAGAATGTAGTCTGAAGGTTCCACCTCGAAACCCCTATATAAATTTTAATGAAGCCATTTAATATGTTAATAATATACATGCAATAAATTTAAGACTTACCATGCACTTCTAGGAACAACCTCCGCTACTGGTCATCAATCCGGCACCGCACCAGGAGTACGAAAAGGCCGAGATTTGCTGGAATGTCTCTTGTAAGACATACATATCTGCAACAAACATATCATTTCATATAATGAAAAAAATATCAATTTATTATTAGAAAACATGTTTGATCAATCATCTCATAAAACTTCACTAAAACACCATAATGAAACAAGATCTCTTGAATACATATATAGAATTAACAAAAAAAAATACATAGCTCACAACATAGCCATCATTATAAATAACAGTGGGAATTCGAAATATACATTTTACAACAAGTGATACAGATATTTAGAATTATCAGTCTTCGTCATTTTTTGATTTAGACTCGGTCTCGTATGTTATATCGTTTTCTTCTTTACTCTCAAATGCTTCTCTTGAAATTTTTGATTCATCAATCAATGACCCTAAATAAATATCATTAGTTATTATTATCTCGTTATTTGCCTCAAGATCCGCTTGATATGCTACTTTGTTTGGAATATTATTTTCATCAAACGTAAATCTTGCTTTGTTTTAAAACAGCTGACCAATCCGCTTTATCTCTTTTTAAGGATGGATAGGGAGCAAAATAAACATGGAATGCTTGTTTGGCTAATACAAAAGGATCATACATATGGTAATGCTTTATTTCAATAAGCTTATAATCTTTGTGCATGTTGATTACAGAACCAGGAACATTGTTGAACCAATTGCATTTGAATAAAAAAATCTCCAAGTTGTATATAATATGTCAACTCTAAAAACTGCATTGATACGCCTTAAAAATCTTTTAGATGGTCATCTGGATCATCACTACCTTTGACAAATACATTGTTGTTGTATGTTAAATTTTTCTCACCATAATCATTGGTGTTGAATTTAAATCCATTGATGAAGAATATTGGATAAGTCTTAACATTACTTTTTGGTCTGAGCATAAGATGTTGTAATCCTTCATCAACAAAAAAGATTTCTTGGATCATAAACGTAGTCCGAAAACCATTTAGCAAATTTTTTACTGAGATCGCCAGACATATGTCATGATTCGTAAATACTGCAAATATATATAATATGTTCCATTATAATTAACACATAAGCGTACTTGAAATAAATATGAACTTAATATTACCTCGTAAATGGTGCAATTTCCGCATAGTTAAAATGAATATATGTGTGTGCTATATGGTAATCTCTATCGTCTAATCATAATTTTACACATTTTCCAATAGGTCGGCCATGTTGTCTAAAAATAGATAACATTGTTTGAGAAGAATCTTGTTCAACTGCTTCATCATTATGAGGAACACCTACAAATGATAATTTCACATGGTCATTGCAGCAATGAGAGAAAAAAATGAAGCTTCTTTTTCAAGATATGATTTGCAAATCGAACCTTCAACTTGTGCTTTTTGTCTAACTTTTTTCTTCAGATGATTCATGTACCTATTAAAAAATTAATTCGATTTAAATTTACTTATGTAAATATGAATTTAATTTGAATTTTGAATTAAAATTAATATTAAGGATATTCAATATTACCTCTCAAATGGATACATCCATCCATATTGCACAGGACCTCGAAAAAGTGCTTCGGATGGAAGATGAATAGGTAAATGCTCTATTACATTAAAGAAACCTAACGGAAATATTTTCTCCAGTTTGCAGAGAAGTATAGGGATTTCTTTTTCAAGTTTACAATACAGTCGGCTATTAACGTGGTCCAAAAAAGTTTTTTATAAAATAAACTTAATTCTTTATAACACTCCATAATTTTACGAGCAACGGTTCTTTGAAAACCACGGGTAATAAATATTTCATCATGATATGGCAATCATGACTTTTCATCTCACTAAATTATTGTTTTAAAGTAAACACATCTACGGAGATTAGAACAAATCTCATCAGGACATCTTAGTCCTTCCACCCACTTTAGCACGAGTTTTACTTGCTTACTGTCTAGCCCATAGTATGCTTTTGGTTTTTTATCGTCATTGGGCTTCATATGAAGTTCGGTACATTTATAAAAGTGTGCTATATCAAGTCTTGAATTCGGATCGTACTTAGTTTTTTCCTTAACATTATTGTATCAAACACGTTTTTTCGTTGCGCATCACATCAATATTATGTCGAAGTAAGAGATCTTTGCAGTAAGGCCACTCCCAAAATATACTTTGTTTGCATCGATTATGAATTTCCAATTTACTTAGAATTTCAGTCTATACTCTAGTTTCATGTATCTTTGGATAGTCGTTTACAATTTTGAATATTTCTTCGTTTGACCAAATATTTGGTGGTAGTATTCTCTCTTCTCTGTTAGCTTTAAAGTTTTTTATCTCCTCCAAAAGTATGATTGAGATGGAGAAAATGCCGATGACAATCAAATCCTGAAATTATTTTTCCATACTGTAGAGAAAATGCTCGTGTTTCTTCCATGTAATAAGGACAAACTAGATGATCGGTTGTATTCCAACCTGAAAGCATTGCATATGTAGGAAAATCACTAATATTCCATAACAAAGAAGCGAACATACAAAAATTCTTTTTTTTTGAAATGTCATATGTTTCAACTCCTTCATGCCATAGTGCTTTCAACTCTTTAATCAATGGCTGTAAATAAATATCGTCCTTGGGCCGGATTATCAGGGCCAGAGATCACAATAGTTAGAAACATATATGGAGTTTTCATACACATCAACGGAGGTAAATTATAAGGAGTAGCGTTAATAGGCCAAGATAAATATTTACTATCAAACTGAGAGAATGATAAAAATTCATCTGTACATAAACCAAATCTAACATTATGGCTCTCTGCAACAGACACAGGATATGTCTTATCAAAATGTTTTCATGCTTCTACATCAGATGGATGTATCAAAGTTCCATCTTCATGTGTTCTCAAATTATGCCATCGCAAATGACTTGCCTTAGCAGAAGACCCATATAACCTTTGAAGTTTGGAAGTGATGGGTAAATAATGCATTCTCTTATATGGAACTTCCTTTCCTTTCTTTTTTCTTGGTTTGTATCTTTCCTCATTACATATGTTGCAGTTTCTAAGGTTAAATTCATCTTTCCAATACAATATGCAACCTTTTATACATGTATCTATCTTTGGGTATAGCAAACCGAAAGCCGACATAAGTATTTTCACTTTATAACGACTATCGCACATCAGATTATTGGGTGGCATATATCGTTTTGCAGCTTGTACAACTGCTATAAATCCAGCTTCTGAAAAGTTTAATTTGATTTTATAGTGATGTATTCAGCTGTTATTGATAATTCGGTTCCGCTTTTATAACCATCCCACAATGGCCTCTTAATAGCTTCCAATTAGTCATAAAAATTTCACTTCCACATTCGGTTCTTTTTCGGTTTTACATTTTTCATGGTCAACTTGAATGGTAGGGAACATTGATTGTGTTGCATCTTCCACCATATCTTTTATGGGATTCATCATAACATAATCGTTCTCTGACACTACAAGATTAGGTGTAGGTGCAACAAGTTCTCGATGACAATCTCATAAATAATAATTTGGCACAAACCAAATGTACTTAGACTGATTTCCAATGCTTTAAATGTTGGCATTTGCTACAAGGGCAACGAAGTTCTTCGTTATTTTGACTATTAGATATAGCGAATCTAATAAATTCTTGTACACCATTATAGAAATGTTCCTTCACCGAACCATTCATACAAGTTCTGAATTCATACATCCAAGTACAGTCAAAAAAATAATCAAACATTGCTCCTAATTTAAAAATATATGTTAGTAATTTTTCCAATACCTAAATTTTGTCTAAAACAAAATTAAAGTCTTCTGGGAATAAAGACTTCATACACCACACATCTGTCTAATTTCGACAACACTTCACTTCATTTCTCTTTTATGCATAACCTTGCATCCAAAGGGTATACTGTTGCTGTTGTATTTTCTAAAATAAATTAAAACCTTTTAGGACTAAAGCGTTAATTTATTGTTGTTGTATTTGTTAAAATAATATTTAACGCTTCATTTTCTTGTATTTTAAAAATTCGATTTTAGTACAGTATTTGTTTCAAAATAATTATTATTTAAAATTAAAATTTATTATGTCTTAATTTATGATTTCACTTCACTTCATTTCTTAATTTTATAATTCATTCAATTATCTAAATATTTTATAAACTAAATTTGAAATTTTAAAACATAAATTACAATTCATTTAACTACTTAAATTTTGAACCAAATTTGTAAACTAAAATTTAATGTTGGCACTAATTTTATTCAATAATTGTTTATTAATTTTTGCACTTATTTTGATCAATAATTATACAATAGTTTTAAAACATATTTTACAACCCATTTGACCATCTAACAGCATATTAACCAATAATTATATGCTAATTTTTGCGCAAAATATTAATAAACATTATTTTAAACTATACTAAAGATTCGCGTAAACTTATTATTAAGCAAATTAATCAATAATTATACACTAATTTTTGGATTTTAAATCCACCTTACTTTTTGGTGCGAAAGAATGAAAAGTTTTTAGGTTCGTAGATTTTTGGTCTGTGTACACAGAGTTGCGTCGACTACCGACGGCTAGCGTTGATCACTTATTCTAGCCATCGCCGGCCGACGCATGGCGTCGATTTTAGTAGAATATTTATTTCAATTTTTTTATTAGAACTAAAATTTATTATTTCTTAATTTATTATTTCACTTCACTTAATTTCTTGATTTTATAATTCATTCAACTATTTAAACATTTTACTAACTAAATTTGAATTTTTAAAACATATTTTACAATTCAGTTGTCTATTAAAAATTTTAATTTACTAATTTTGTAAACTAAAATTTGAAGTTTGCACTTATAATAAATTAAAATAAATTTCTTTTATACTAACCACTAGCAATTATAATTAACACACACTATTTAGTTAAAAAAATATTGCTTATGTTTAACCGTACCAATCTAGCAGCATATTGATCACTAATTATAGACTAATTTTCACGTAAACTATAACAAGCATTCGTGTAAACTTATCAATAAACAAATTAATCAATAACTATACATTAAATGTTGAATTTTAATTCAACTTTAATTTTTAATTACAAATTAAACAATCAAACCAGTAATTAATATCCTCAGATCAACTAATATACTATTATCATCAACTAATACGCAATAATCATCAATTTCAAACCCATAAACAACTAACTTTTTTAATTTGGGTTTTAATTATATCTTCAAATCAACTAATGCATTATTATCATCAACTAATATGGAATAGTCATCGATTTCTAACACAAAATTAATCAATTTTCGAAATAATGGTTTTAATCATACATAGATTAAGCAGAAATTGAAAAGGAAGGAGTTATCGGCGAGCTTAGGAGGGTTTAGGCGGTTGGAGGCGGCTTGCGGTAGTTGAGTGGGGTTGAGAGGCAAAAAGTCGTTCGTCATTTTAGGGATTTAGATTTTGATGGGAAATAATAATTTTGTTGTTCGTGGGTTGAGCTGTATATTCACAACTTATATCGGCTTGCGGCGGCTAGCAACGGCCGCTTATATTAACCGTTGCAAGCCGACGCAAAACCTGTCGATATAGCCAGCCTTTCTTATAGTGATAGGATCAGTTGAACATTTTGCATTTAAACTTAAAATATGAACCATCGTCTGAATTTTTGAATTATATTATCATTTTCACTACTCCATTTTTATCTACAAGAAAATACTCAATGAAAGGTTACCAAGAATGCAGAAAAATGTTTACGTAGGAAATAATTATGCAAGTTTTTACTCTCATTTATTACCTTCATAATGTACAGATGATTTCGTTCTTAATATGTCCAATAATCATTTTTTTCCTACTTATTTTGGTTGTTTTAAGTTTTTTACCTACCTATATTCTAACGTATAGTTTAACAATAGAGTAAATGGAACTCAAGCAACTATTACTTCATAATATATTATTATTATTTTAATAAAATAGTGGCCTCTTAAGAGGAGAGCACTCATGTTTTATTACCTAAAAATAGAATCAATACGACAGTTTGTTGGCCATAATCAATTACAAGAGCGGTAGATCATCACTGTGATGATCCAATAAAGTAGCAATGAAATAGAAAACATATATTATAATTACAAAAATTAGCAAAAAAAACTGGAAATCAAATGACCTACAGGGTGCTGAGATAGAGAATCACAGGTGTATCATGGCCTGGGACATGGCAGAATAGGTATCAGGATCTAGGCAGAAGGCAAAGCTATTGGAGAGTGAAACAAAGAAGCACTGTATGCTAAGTATTTAGCTTCTCGAAGGGCAATGAGAAGCACGTTGCACTTGAAATTGCAATAAGATGATTAGAGCCGAGCAAATTGAATATGTCAATGTATCAGGCCATATGTTAAGATGCGTTGTTCAAGGCAAAGGATGTGCAGTGAGAAGAACTGATGGTCCTAGCCGGTAGGTGCTTAGTTAGAGAATTCGAAGTGCATGTGCTGCAAGGTGTACAATTACTATGCAATTTCCTGAATTCTGAATCCTGTAGAGATAAGATGCTTCTGCTAAGACAAGTCTGCAGAGACAAGGTGACCAGGTAAAGAATCGAGCAAGGTGCTGAAACTAAGCTGAGTGCTAGTGCAAGAGTTAAGAAGTGATCAGGTATTCCTTAATTCCATGTACATGCATAGAGAGGAGAACCTATTATAGCTTAATGAAGGAAAAAAAGTTGTTGGAACTGGATTAGCCCGTAGCAGAAGTTATGGGTGAATTTCAGAAAATCCCATATTGGATCTTTTATTGGGCCTATGAAGTCTAACTGAATTAGAACATTTCTAAATTTCATTTGAATAAAATCATTTATTTTATTTAAATTCAAATATATTAGCATATGAAATTAATTTATTTAATTTATTTTATACATAAATATATCGTGTGTGTATATATATATATATATATATATATATATATATATATATAAATGTATGTGAGTGCATGTGTAACATAATAATCCGTGAAAGGTGTAATATGCCCATATATAGATGTTGAGATTTACATAGCAACAAACATATCAGCTCATTTTGTATGTCATGTATGTTGTCCAAATATGTGCACGTATATGTGTTACAATACACACACACATATATATATATATATGTATAAATATATTATATATAAATATAAACATAAAACTTTTAATTACAGAAATATATATATATATATATATAGAAAGAGAGAAAAATTATTAAAAATAATTTATCATTTAAAATTAACTTAGTTTTGCAAACATAATAATTTTAGTATTTTAATTTGTATATATTATGAATAAAATAATGTTTTCATCCATAAATAATTAACGTAAAATAATCTATTGATGAAAATTCAAACTTTAAAATTTTCAAAAATCTAGATTCAAATAAAGCTTAGGAAAAATCTAGATATTTTTCAAAGCTGAAATAATATTTTTAAAACAAATACGTTAATTTCTGCAATAAGTATTTAATAAAAAATAATATATTATTAAAAATTCAAAATTTAAATTTTGGAAATTCTAAAATCATGAATGAAAGGTTACGAAAAATTTTGAAGAATTTTTCAATTAAATTATTATTTTTAATAAATCATAAACAGTTTTTTTGAAATAATATTAATTATTAAAAATAATAAATTTTTTTGAAAAGTTCCTAAACTTTTTCTATATGTTTCTAAAATGAAAATTGAATTTTTAATGTAATGATAATTTTATATATAATAAACAATTCAAAAATTCAATAAATGTTAATTTAAAAATATTAATATATGTATGATAATTAATTTTCGAATTTGTAAATTCATATTATATACAAGTAAGCGTTCTAAAAAAATTAAATCAGTATACATCTTATTTATGCATATATGCTATTATGTGAGAGAAATATACACTAATATATATACATATATATAATAATTTATTAATAAATATATATAAAACAATTATTAATGACAAAAATTGATTTTGTATAGTAAACAACATTTGTCTATATATGAATCAAATAGTATAATAAAAAACTATGCAAATAACCAAACTGATTTGTGACAACCACATCTACTTACAAAATCTCACCTAACTAATCATATAATAGTGATATATTTAAACATATATGAAATTGCTCATTATAGGATCATAGAATAAAATTTAATTACTGTAATATGAACTAAAATTACCAATTTAATGATGCCTTTGAATCCACGTTGAAGCAATGACTTCCCTTCTTTTACTGTTCTAGATTCGTCAAATTCCAAGTCAGGAATCACCGACCTCTAACTATCGAATAGTATTATTTTAATTTGAAATATGTTTGAGAATTTTGAAGTGGATTGAGAGCTATTTTTAACCAGCAATGTAGAGGGTAATGGCGGCCAAAAAGGGTAGTTATTGTTTTTAGAAACACAAACAATATATATATATAGGGCTGTATTAGAGAGAAACGAGGAAAACATTTTTACCCATTTTCACTTTATCTCAACCAATTATCTCCAAGCCGATTCCCAATGTTTTAGCCACCCCTAGATCTTCCCAAAAACAAAATTTTGCAGCCATAATTATGGCCTTAAATCAATCTAAGCCCAAGTCAAAATACTATGCAATTAAATGTAATTTAATCGTCTATCGATATTGCATATTGATCGATATATTTATAATTGTTATAAATATATATAACATTATTTATTTCCCAAATCATATTCAAATTTTATAAAATTTAATTAATTTATAACAATTATAAACTAATTAAATCGTTCGGTCTTAAGGAATTCATCATTTCAGCTGTGTAACTCTTGCATGTAAATTTAGTCAGCGGTTAACATTAAACTATTCTACTGTTAATGTTCACATGTCACTTAGCAGGTGGTGTGACATTCTGGCCAAATTTATCGCTTACTCATTTCGATAAAATCCAATTTTAGTTTAATGAGCGTTACCTGGTTGTGACATTTGTTTACACCAATTCTCTTCGTCAAAACTATATCACTTTGGACTTATGGAATTTGGTGATGGTCAAAATTCCAACCTCATCCACATTCAACTTTATAGTCTAAATACAAAGTTCTTGGTTCAAAATTAACAAATATTACTAGCGAAAATGCTCTGGCCAGGGACTTTGAGTTGACTGTGATACTAACCGTTATAATTGAGGAGACGAATCCTCTCTTGAATAGTGCTTCACTTCTAACACTTTCACTCGACCCAACTATAATCACTCGATGGACGCAATGCCATGTGTAACAATCCTGGTGTTAGTGATTACCTATTAATATTAAATTATAACGGTAGTTATAATTTAATATTGAGAATTAAATACAATTGCAGTTTTTTAAATTGTTTAACTGAAATAACAATGAATTTTGGGAATAAAATGTGAGATTAAAGTTTTAGAAGCCTCTTGATTGTGGTTTGAGGTAAAATAAATGGGAAATATTTTTACTTAGCGATGGTGCAATAATTTTATTAATTATTGTCATTTTGCTTCTTTTAATCATTTTTATAAGAAGTAATTAATTTTAAAGGTGGTTTATTTAAATAAAAAGGTGGAAAGTGATTTTAAAATATATTTTGGTTATAAATAAGGTTTGGAAATGGTTTGAAACATTTTCTAAGTGAGAAGAGTATTTTTGTTGAATTTTAGAAGTTAAAAGTGTGAACTTTTGCATTTATTGGTGAAACACTGTATTTTTGTAATTAAGGTTTTAATGTTTTAAGAATAAAAATTAACCTTTTCATATAGCATAAAATAATTTATTATATGTGTATGTAAATTTACATATTTTGTTTGGTTGAAAATTGGAAAGAAAATGACTATGTTTTGTTATATAGTGTAATATATGCGCATTTGATTTAAGTGTTGATTTTATAACTTAGGCTATTTAATTTTTCCTCTTATTTGAGTCCTAAAAGCCCAATAGCCTAATCTAAGAGATAAGGAAATGAGAAAAACATCTCTTGTATGTACAAGAAATCATTCTCATCTCCTTCCTCTAGTCAGTGAACATAAAAAAGAAACTCATTTCCTCTTACAAACCCTAGCCAAAATCATCAAATTAAACACAAATTTAATGTTTTAAAAATCAATTTGAAGCTAAATCTACAGATAATCAAAATATAAAACCTAATATTTCATCAAAAATCCAAATTTGTGAATGATTATTAAGTGTTTTCCTCTTTCTTGCATGCACTTGTTTCATAGTTTTATAGGTTATAGAAGCTCAAATTCAACCCAAGCTTCAATCTTTTGACTTAAATTCGAGGTTTGATCATCTCTAACAGTATGTGGGTATTAATCTCACAAAAGCTAGCTCATGAAATGCCAAAACCGCAAGTTAAAATCAAAAATTTGCTAAGAAAATCGTTTTTGAACTATTTTGATTTTCATTGCAAACTGTATTGAGTTGCAACTTTGTGCAGTCACATCTCTCTATTCCTGCAACGAAATGCTACCGATTTTTTTTTGTTTTGTTTATCATATTTTATAGTTTAAGCATACAAAATTTCAGGTCATTTTGACCTAGATAGATTATCGAAATATATTGCTAAACTTTGATTCGGAGCATGTTTTTGCTCAGATTTTTACAGTGAAAACACTGTCTGGGTTCAACTTTGAGACATCATAACTTTCTAGACCCTTGTTCAAATTGTCTGATTATTTTTCCATTTTAAAGTATGAGTATTATAGTTTATGCACACCAAATTTTAGGTCATTTCAACCTATATATCTTATAGAAATATGCTGCCGAACTTTGATTCAGAACATGTTTTTGGCCAGATTTTTACAGTGAAAACACTGTCAGGGTTCAACTTTGAGATATCATAACTTTCTCATACCTTGTCTAAATTGCGTGATTCTTTTTGAAGTTTAAATTATAGTTGTTGAGCTTTGTGCATGTTAAATTTCAGGTCATTCCGACCTCTGTAGCATATAGAAACGTGCTGTCAGACTTTTAATTGGAGCATGATTTGCTCCAGCTGTTGATAGTGAAATCTGGCTACGAGTCCAACTTTGAGAGATCATATATCTGTCTTTTCTCATCTGATTGTATCCGTTATTTTTGTATTTAAAGTAGAGTTGTTGAACTCTATGCTTGCAAAATTTCAGGCTTTTAAACCTTTGTAACTAGTTGAAAATTTCCTAGGAACTTTGAATCGGAGCATGTTTTGCTCCAGCTGAGAATTTATAAATTGTTTTACATGGATTTTTTAATGTTGTTTTTGATCGGCTTGATCCTAAGATGGAAGAGCCAACATTACCACTTATCCATATTTCGGATTGGTGAGTTATTTTTAGAGATTTTTGTGTGACGATTTTATGAATAATTTCATTGAATTTCTATTGATTTTTATTGTTTCTTTGCACATGCTTTCTAAACCGTTTCGGAAATTTTTTTTAAGCTTTCGAAATAAATATTTTACGATATTTATAATTAATTTAAAGCTGTTAAAATTATACATTATTTATAATAAGAGAATTTCAAAAGTTGTTTTCCAAACGATTTTGGAAAATAGTTTTAAAGCTTGTTTTCTATAATAAATTACTTTCTATATAAAAATACATGTTTTTGCACTTTTCGGATGTATGAGAGAGAATTAAAGGATTTAGTAAAACACGTGGTCTGGGACACATGGGTTTACCTTTTCGGTTAATTCCAGACTTGTACGATCGAAACATCTTCAGTATATTGTTTTGGGTTGATATTTGAGATTTATAATTCCTATTATAGGAATTACTTAGTTAGCCAATATCTGGTGAGTTGAGAGGTTCGAGATCTCCTATTATAGGAGTAATAATCGATGAGAAACCCTTATGTATGTTGTTTTACTCACCGATGAGACGAAGCGAGTCTTGAGATGAGATTTCCCTTTTCGGGAATTATGGTTTATGTGAAATCACTACGAGATTTATTTTCACTTTCCGATGAGACGAGGCAAGATACATGAGTATTCTGAAATTTGATATTTTATTTTTATGATGTGGAGTTAGCTATCGGTTAGTAAACCGTTTAGTGCCAGCGTGTGGTATGGGACGCACGTTAACACTATTCGGGTACCTATCCGAGAGTTTGTGACACATCCACGAGTATGCCAGTGCTATAGTCCTTAAGGTCATCTGAGTATGTGACTTCGGTCACCACGAGTTATGTGACTTCAGTCACCACGATTTATGCGACTTTGGTCACCATGGGTATGACCTTCGGTCCACGAGTTAGGTACCTAAATTTATAAATAGCACTGGACAAGAGTTTAGCACGTGCAGCATTATTTCGGCACTGCAATCGGGAATCTGGCCAATCTGGGTTTTCTGAGTTTTTCGAATTTTCTGTTTTATTATGATTTCACCATTTTAAGACGTTTTATTACATCGATAACCTAATGCTATATGAGATGTTATATATATATATATATATATATATATATATATATATATATATATATATATTGATTTCATTTAAGATGTTTTGAACTCTTATTGGGTTCCTTGAGTTATGAGTTTTGATGGTTTTGTGATTTTGAAGAATATTCTGGGTTTTGCCATTTTGGTAAGTTGAGTTTGAGTGTTATATATATATATATGTATGTATGTATGTATGTATGTATGTATATGTATGTATGTATATGTATATATATGTATGTATGCATGTATGTATGTATGTATGTACGTATGTATTTATACCAATAAGATGACGTATCCTTCTATATTTGAGATATTTATTGTCATTCTATGGCATTCATATATTTTGTTTATACTGATGGGAAGAGGCATTCTTGATTTTTGGGATTATCCTATTTGAGAATGTTTTTTGTTTACCATTTTAGGTGAGAGTTTGTATTGATATTTCTTTTATTCAGGAGATATGGTTCATCGAAACCATTAATGTTATTTAGAGATTTCGCCAATGATATGAGGCAAATATGATGTATAATTGAGCTTTATCATTAGAGTTTTTTCCTAGAGATTTCATATTCTTAAGTGTATTTAGTCCACTTGAGATATGAACTCTTACATCTTGTTATTTCTTCTTATTCAAGAAGAATGATCATAACTTTCTTAAATAAAGGGGTATCATGCTCTTGGTGGGGCTTTCTCTTGTACAAGATGATACTTGTAACAACTCGATATTTTCAACCATTCGCATCCGCACATGTCGGACTTGAATTGCTCAAAATACCGAATTGTAAAAATAAATTTGGCAAAGCTCAGAATATGCAGTAAATAAATCACAGATCACAGACACAGAGTAATAAATGCAGCGGAAGCAAAGAGATGGTAGCCCATGAAGCTACTATATAAATACATCAGAGTTAAACAAGATACAACAGAAGTAACAAGTTACAACAGAAGTTTCAATATGATAAACAAGCCCAAGCTGAATATATCATGGGAGTCAACTGAATAACTGGAATCAACTGAATATCGAAATTGAAATAGATAGCTGGATCTTCAAGCAAAGCTCTAACTCCGAAGGTGAGTTTCTAATGTTGTATCACTCAGTCTGACCCGAGCGTAAAGCCAAACACAAAACACTCGAGTCAGGACATACATACTTATACAATGTAAACCAACTCAAGTGAACTGTAATATAAGGTCCAAGTAGCTTGAAGGATGCTTGGGACCGCCCATCCTCTAAGGATCCGTTAAACTATTTACTATGTAGTAATATTTCGCTATTATAATAATGTCTATAGTAAAATAAACTTACTTTTAAATAGCGTTAAGGCTTTACATTTTCCACCTTAACACGCAATAGTCCTAGTAGTCCATCCAGTATCATAATACCTCCTGATCGGGAGGCTATTAAAGGATACTCCACGGGCTATGGGAGATAACCAAACTCATACAATGCACGATAGGGTAGGTGACACGGCACACAAGGCAATGCCAGGGTAGATATACCAATTACGCACACGGGTTGGTGGTAACGCGTAGCAGCTACCACCGCCCACCTCAAACCACACCCCCAAATCAAAATCCAAAGTGGCTACCAAATCAATCCCAAAACATAGAGTATAATATCGAAGGAGTGTGTCCGATCGGAGGAATGACCTCACTTGGACCGAGATCGCTCGTGTTTTAGCCACCTTAAGCCAACTCACGGGAATCGGGTCCATGTATATACCTTAATAGAACGTCGCCACCATCCTACTTCATTCTGGAATCTCCCCGCATACACGGTTGTTAAAGTGGTTTTTGGAGTTAGCAGAGAGTATGACAACTTTCGATCCCGATCTCTTTAACAACCCAACGTTATTATAACCCATGGATATTTATTTCAAAATCATTTATACTTTAAAACCAAAATATCATATCCATTCCAAACTAAATACTATAATATTCCTTCCAAAACCAAATCAATATATCAGTTCCATTTCAAAAACCAAAGTAATAATATATCCTTTAAATTCCAAAATCAAATCAATACCTCATTTAAATAAAACCCAAGTTTCCAAATCACTAAATATTTCCTTTAATTTATTAAACTTGAAATATTCCTTTAAGTCCTCTTAAACCAATCATTTTATAAGGTCATATTCTTAAATCTCCAATTTCAATAAGTTTCAAATTAATATATTTAAAGATAATTCTTAATTAAATACAATTTCCAATAATTTCATTTCCAAAGCCAAATTACTTCAAGTTATAACAACTCTGAAACCAGACACTTTGAAACATATTTATTTAAACCATTTAAATTCAATGTCGAATAATATTTATTTCAAAGTTGTAGCATTTCTAAGTTCATTCAATTAATTATAAAATTTCCAAAACATTGTAAATTTCAGCTACAACGGCACTTATTAAATGTTACGGTAGATATAGTAATATTTCAAACATTGTCAAATTCAAAACAGCAGCATTTATAAAGTGCTGTAATAGTTATTTAAGACAGTTTACTTTCATTTCAGCAACAACAGCACTTACAAATTGCTGCAGTAGCTCTTTAGTTATTTCGAAACTTAGTTTAATTTCTGCAACAACAGTAGTTAGAAAGTGCTGCAGTAGCTCTTATTATTTCAGAACTTAGTTTATTTCCAGAAATGACAGCATTTAACAAATGTTGTATTCAAATCACAGCATTTCTGAAGTGCTACCAATAAAATTCCAAATTTATACTAACATTTTGGCCACATTAAAATTTCAATTTTTAGCCATTTTAACTTATTAAAATCATATTTTTCGCTTCAAAAATATTCATTTGGATATCCTTCAACTTATGATTTAATAAAATAAAAAAATTATCAATAAATATCCAATATAAACTAAGGTTTATTGTTAAGTCAAAAGTATGTCCTTTCTCAACTCTACTTTAACAAATAACTTAACACTTTATTTTAAAATTACCCACTTCATAAATAAACTAAATTGTCATTTATTTACCTAATTCAATAATTTTATTTAAAGACCCAATTCCTAATTATCAAGTTAAGTTATTATTTAAGATGCATTTTTCCGTTTAAAAATCATAATTTTATTTTACAAAACATAACTTTCTACCAAAGAACATTTTATCATAGTTAATATAACAATCAAATATTTCCTTCTAGATCTATTCATTTAGACATAGATTAACTATGATTTTCCTAGTTAAATAAATTTTATTACAAAATGTTCAATTAAAATTGTATTCCATTTATCAGTTCAAAATAAATTATTTATTATACAAAACATGTTCATTTCATAAAGTAAAATTCATAACAATTACTTTGTTAGATTTAAAACTCCCATATTAAGTCAAATTCAATTTATTAAGTTATCTATCATTAATAAAGATTTTTAATTCAACTTAAAACCAATTATTAACTTTATAAAATTTAACTTATAGAAAAACTGACACACCTTTATATTTAAAGCCTTAAAACAAATTTTTAAGTTAAAAACTTCATATATTTATAAAACTCAAAATACTAAAAATCTTTAGGGAAATATTATTTAAAAGTACTTAATAAATTTTTAGGAAAATATTATTTAAAATTATAACTATGGGCCTGTATAATATTTTCTATCCTAGCTCAAGTGATACGGATCTGTATCATTTCAATCCGTAATTTACAAAGAAAAATCCGGGTTCTATCATTTCAAACCCGCAATCCGAAGTAAATCAAATATAATAAAATCGTTCAAGCCTATCATTTCAGCTCATAACAATTTTTCCTTATTCTAGTGTCCGTTCGGGTATGTATCATTTCAACCCATAGTGATAGAAAACTTGCAGTGTGAGATACAGTGATTAAAATGAATAGTATAACATATAATAACATATCCGGTAACGTAACAGGTATATAAACAGCATTTAACATCATAAACATATATCACAGGCATGTACGAATAACGTATCAATTTATACAGATTCACTTGTCATCATTTCACAATAATATAAGTACATATGTCTAGAGTGATAAAACTCACCTTTTTAAACTAGAATTGACAAATTCAGAATAAAATTCCAAACTCCACAAAGCACGAAAAAGCACGAAAAAGCATAACTCAAACTTGAGTGGATGAAGAGTCGGATCCAAATCTTGTATGCAAACAAATATTACATACATAAGAATATGATTCAATACAAAAGAATAAAATTTAAAATAATGGAAAATATGAGAAAAAAGTGACACAACCTTTGCTCTATCCCACAAGTGGGCTCGGCCATGTCTCAATGGGATAGACCACGTCAAAGGATACTCGGCCAAGATGGTTTCTAAGACATGTAGGCTCGGCTATGGACTATGCATACACGGCTATGGCTTGAGAAATAAAGAGGTGGAAGTTACAAACAATGGAAGGCTTAAAGGCTAGGGTTTTGTGTAGTATTGGGTTCGGCCATGGCTTCAAGGCTTGGTTCAGGCGGTCAGGTCAGGTCATAGGGCACAAGCTAGGCAGGGTTGTGGTCAAAGCAAAGCAAGTAGGTGGTGTTTGTGTGGAGTGGCCGAGGCTAGGAGGTGAGGTGGATGCATATGTGGTGATCTACGCTAGGTTTGGTCATAGTTTTGGTGATATTGTCTTCAAGGTGGTCACGGCCTACAAGGTGGAGGAGGTGATGAGGTTGTGGTGGTGGTCATGGTGGTATGGTGTGAGGTCGGCAAAGTGGTGGAGGCCGAGCAATAGCATGACGAACAAAAGCAAAAACAAGATGGAAGAAGAGGAAGAAAGTGGAAGAAGCCATGGAACTTAGATCTTGTATTTTTATTTTCTAGAAATAAAATGAGAAAGGGGTGAATGGGAATAATCTTGTAGATGATTTGATAAGAGTAATTCACGACTATAGAAGGAAAAAGAAGAAACGGCTAAGGAGTGGAGTCTTGAATGGTAAGAAAAGGAAAAGTCAACCTTTGTATCAAAGGAAAAGAATCTTGTATATATTTCACTCTCAAATGCAAAAGAAAAGGAGATAAGGAAAATAAATTTTTGTGTGTGAATTTTCAACTTGATATGCACGGCTAATAGATGGTTTGGATGGCAAGCAAAGTGGGAGTATGTAACGTCCCGCCTTTTCGCACAGTTTAGATCGACGATAAACCACACACGTCAGACTTAAACCATACAGAAGGGCGGATTGTTATGGGGTAAATAAGAAGAAGCAGAGAAAGAATAAAACAAAACAGAATCTTGCAGCGGAACGATAAAATATAGTAATCAAATATACAGCTCATGAAGCTGTTTACAAAATATTCGATTATACTTATACAATACATATCAGAGTACACATACCAGAGAATAATAATTAATGCGGCGGAATTAAATGGTGTAGTGGAATAATATAGTATATAATAGTACTACAAATCTTTGTCTTCGTCCTCCAGAATAAAATCTTCAAATCCTGAAACGCTCGGACTGACCCGAGCGAATTGAAAGAACAAAACACTCGAGTCAAAACTAAAATATCTTATGTAAGTTAAATCAATAGGAATAAATATGAGTG
This sequence comes from Allium cepa, assembly GCA_030765085.1. NCBI lineage: Eukaryota > Viridiplantae > Streptophyta > Magnoliopsida > Asparagales > Amaryllidaceae > Allium > Allium cepa. The sequence goes on along the minus strand of CM060943.1, from coordinate 1,013,877,079 downwards.
GAACGGCATCAGAGATGTTTACGGGATTTGACATCTCCTATCTAGTGTCTAACGTAAGTGCGGTAACTTAAGAGATGCTCGGGATTCACCTCTCCTAAGGATCCGTTAAACTATTTACTATGTAGTAATATTTCGCTATTATAATAATGTCTAATAGCAAAATAAACTTACTTTTAAATAGCATTAAGTCTTTACATTTTCCACCTAGGCACGCTAGGGTAGGTGATGCGGCACACCTAGGCAATGTCAGGGTAGATATACCAATACGCATCCGGGCGGGTGGTAACGCGTAGCGTGCAGCTACCGCCCACCGCGAGCCACACCCGCAAATAATAAAAAATCAAAAGTGGCCACCGAATCAATCCAAAAGTCAAAGTGTAATATTGAAGGGATGTGTCCGATCAAAGGTGCTACCTCATTGGCCCAAGAATCGCTCCTGTTTTATCCAACTTATGCCAACTCACAGGAGTCGGGTCCACGTATTTACCTCAAAGGAAACGCCGCCACCATCCTACTTCATTCTGCAATCTCCACCGCGTACACGGTTGTTAAAGTGGTTTCGGGGTTAGCAGAGAGTATGACAACTTCCGATCCCGGTCTCTTCAACAATCAAATGTTGTTATAACACCGCGGTCATTTTAAAATAATTATACTTCAAAACCAGAATAAAATATTCATTTCAAAACCATAGAAAAACGATATCGTTTTCGTTTAAAAACCAAATCAATATGATATCATCTATAAAACCCAAATCGATATAATATCATTTTTATTTCAAATATATCCCTTTCCCAAAATCATAGCATTTTCAAAGTTATAAAATTTCAAAATCAAAGACTTAAAACTATAATACTTCCAAAATGTAATACTTTGAGATTAATTACTTTAAAACATAACCTCCACCTTTACATGGATTAATATTAAAATATTTTATAAAACAAACTAGCTTCTTAAATTTCACAAATCAATTCCAAAACAACCCGAATTTCTAAATTATAAATTTAATATATTTCAAAGCTTAAATATTCAATATTTCAAAACTAAACTTTAGAATTCATATATATACAAATTTCACTTTTACTATTATTTAGTTTGAAATATTTTTATACTAAAACCAATATCCTTTAAATAAACGTCACATTTCAAAACTGAATATTCCTCAATTTATTCGCTTAATCACCTTTAAATCTGAATTAAGTTATAAACCATATTCTTTTAAAATTTTGATTTCAATAAGTTCCAAATGGGATTTTTATTAGATAAAATTCTTAATTAAATAAAGTCTCAAATCAATTTCAAAACTATCCTTTCAACCTTGATTTATACAAAATAATATAATCTCTATATTACAATATAATTTAAGTAAATCTTATCCATATTATATTTTAATAAAATAAACTTTATTAATAAACTTATTTTATACTCTAAACAAATTTTATTCATAGCTTAAAACCAAGAATTTTACTATATATATATAAAATAACATTTATAAAATTCCACAAACCAATATCTCACAAAATCATATATTTCTTTCCAAAACCATAGAAATCATTTCAAAAATATTTTTATATATAGACCGCGGTGTCCGTGTATAATTTTATATCCTATGGTCAAGTGATACGGATATTTATCATTTCAATATGTAATTTAAAAAATATGGTTATATATCATTTCAAACCGCAATCCCGAATGAAATAAAAATGCATAACAACTTGCAGTTTATAATAATATAATACAACATACATTCATCCATCACAAAATCATACATCTATTACAATCATCATCCAAAACAATCAATCAATATCAATAAATAACTGATAATATATATAACAGGCATTTAACTGGCAGTTATATTCAAAAATAAATTAAATAATGATTTAATTTAAATAAATGCAATTAACTGAGATGATGATTAAAATATACGGAAAAAGTCATAAATAAATGCATAATCACAACCAAAATTCAATTTAACAAACATAATAAATTTTAGAAGTTGTGAATGGGTTAAAAAACTCACCTTTTGAATTTAAATTGAATTTAAATCCAATTTAAATTCAAAAATTGGACGGTCTTAGAATTCGTCCAAACCAGCGTCAAAGTGTCCGGAATTTCAATACGATCCTAACAAAGAAAATTGCACGTAAATCGGATATCGTATGCAATAGCTATCGTCGTTAAACGATTTGAAATTAAAATTAAGAGAAATAAAAAAACAAAAGTACTCACTTAGGCCACGTCATCATTAGGTACGTGAAACCCTACCGCAAATCGCGATCTGCTCAACTACAGCCGCCGCACGTTCGAAACATTTCCTCACCACCGTGAACTACACCTCGTCGATCAAGTACCTTGGCCACGTTCGCCTACCCAGGTCTTGCCTCCCTCGAAGTCGCGCGCCTCCTTCGCCTCGCCAGGAACGAACCACCAACGCACACAAGTTTTGCTAATTTAGGGGACTCCGAGAACCATCAGACCAAATAAACCCTATGGATGAGCATGATTTGGCCTCCTCTATGAGACTATCCCCTCCGATCGACCCAAAGACGCGAATCCACCGTCAAATCACATCGGCCTCAATGAACGGCCGAAACTATTCTGCAATTTCATGGACGAATGATGCCTCCAATCCATAAACAAATCACACCAGAAGATTACGCTCTTCGAGAGCTTCAGATTGATATAAAATTTGATAGTATTTGAGGAGTTTGAAATTTCACTTTGATTTTGAATTGCAACTGGATCTAGAATTAGATTGTCTTCGATTGAGGAGGAGAGAAGAAATTGTACGCACATACAAATGAGAAATAGAGGTAGGCTAGGGTTTATAACAGAGTATTTATAGACAAGGTTGAAAAAGAATAGATGGACCCGATTTATAAACGCGCTGAACGATGAATGGCCCGAAAAGCCCGTTCTGACTCCGGAACGAAATTGGGTCAACCCATATATCAAAATAGATATTTTAAAACATTTTAAACGCGATGTAAAAAGTTTCACGTCCAAATTCCATCGTATGAAGAAGTTATGAAAAAAGTCAAATTATTTCAAATTGATTTCAATTGATTTCAATTTCATTTATTTCAAGGCATTTCAAGTCTGTACGATCAAACGACAAGCCCGATCGCTACGAAACTTGAAATCGTACAATAATTCACCGTTACGGATCCGATGAAACTTGAAATGGCTATTTTTATATTAAGTAAATAAATAAATAAATTAGCTAATTAAATCAAAATTGAAATTTCAATTCGAAAATTGACAAATTTCATCACTTATGATTCCTCAATCATTTACAATGATTTAAACAAACTTGAATGTCAATTTAGAGATGATTAATTTATAAATTTCAATATTAATCCTCAATTTCATTAAATTTAACATTATAAATTTAATTTCCAATAAATCTATTAAATTCACTTTCATTCTATTATTCAATTCATTATTATCAAACGGATAAAATTTAACATTGGATTTACAACTGTTACCTTAATATTCTTACATTCCATATTGATTTCAATTAACGCAAAAAATTAGAGATTAATTTCATTAAATTGCAATTACTCCAATTATCATCATAGTCCAAATCCCAATAAATTTATAAATCTTGACTTCCATTCTTCTTATCCAACCAATTGCTTTAATTAATTTGGGATTGCACTGATTAAGTCAATTACTACAATTGCTTTCAAATTAAATTCTATGAACTAAACAAACAGGTAATTCATAACAATTGTAACCATTAAACTTTAATATATTTTAAGTTTATTACTTTCAAACAAATATTATAATTACTTGAAGAACATTGATTTTATTCAATCACTATTTATTCATTATAAATTCATTGATTAATCCAATGTTTACATTTATTTTTCTTATATTAATTTATTACCAAATATTCCATATTGACAATCAATTATAACCCTGCAATTATTTCAATCAATAGGATTGCATTGAATTAATTATTTATTAGCTTACATCATCCTATAACCAAGTTATACCATTTTCCATTACTTTATTTATTGCAAAATCCCATTCAATTTACACAATTCAGCTTTAATTAACTTCGTTGTTATATTCCATCCTAGTTATTATTTCATTATTTATTATAATTACTTACATCATATGAATTCATTCTATTACCCTAAATCAGACATTAATTCATATATTCATACAATATTTACCTTTATTTACTTATATTAAATCTTATTCTCAAATATAACAGTTACAACAAATTAATAGGGCAATTAAATAGTAACTTACGACCGTTACTATTATTTTGATTTACATTAATTACAATTAATATCCTTAATAAATTTATTTACTTGGTTTCATGCTTTCTATTTCACCAATTACTACCTTATAAATGAATTTTACATTTCCATTTTAATTTACAATCACGCTTTCCGTTATTATATTATAACTTTATAATTTTAATAAATTCATTAATTGTCATTTCATTCAACCTATTAATTATTAACCTAAATTAGCACTGTTACGTTTTAATTTACTTATTAGTTTACAACAGGTGCTACCATTAGTTCATACACTAATTCATTCCATTTCCATTCATTATACATTATTCTATTAGTAAGTCAACATTTTAAATTATAAATTTACCTTTTATATCCCATTATAAATTAACGCACACATTAATTAAGATTTTAAATCAAATTAATCACTTCATCTTGGTAACGTTCTTTTCTTACGATAAGAATAAAATTAACATTTACATTGATTCACTTATTGGAATCACATCCAAGTTATTAACAATTAACTTACATTTATACCATTACATTCAAGTTATTAAAAATTAACTTACCATTTTTATCCAAGTTTTATTTCCATTAATAATTCACTAAATTTTTATTTCCTTCAATATTAAGTTACCAAAATCTTCTTAAATTAAGAAATTTAATTACCGAATTTTACGGGTCGTTACACTCTCTCCCACTCAAAACTTTTCGTCCCCGAAAAGGAAAAAGAAGGGAAAAGAAGAATTAAGAAATCAATATATCTTACTTAAAATATTAGATTTATACACAAATAAATTTTCAAATTTAATAATTTAAATAAAATATCAATTTATAACTATTAAATCCCTTTACACTCAAATTAGTGAAGTTTGGAAAACATTTTCAAATTTTTTTCTAAGTCCAAAATTTACGGAAAATTTCGGCAGAGTCTCCTTTGTACGGAGAGGCTCGGGAGAAAATATAATATCAAATATATTAATATACAACATATATTTTTCAAAATAACATATCTCAACATGAGAAAACAATATAATAACGCTATAAACCGTAATCCGAAAACGTACCTATTTGTCGGGCAATTTACGCTTAATTATGGAACCAAAACAGTAGCAATTGCTTCCATAACCTGTATTTCACTTATATAATCCAGAAGAATTAATAATTATATAAAATTAAATATTTAAATTTTTTTCAACCACTAACAACCAAACCCAAAATAAACAACAATCACTTGCAACCAACATATAATCAAAATCAACACAGTTAATTATCTATTCATACCAAACAAAACAAATAGTTTGTTCGGGTTCAAAAACTTTAAATTGTACAGAATAGAGAATAAGCTACTAAGTGCACCATTTACTCAACAGTCTTAGATGAAACTAAATAGATTATTCATACATCCACACAAATTTAAAGTATCCTTGCCCAAACAACCATTAACCAAACAAACAACAAATCCAACAATAAATCAAGTAAAAAAAAATTCAATTCTATTTCTTAACATTTGTTGTTTGATTTCCTTTTCCTTCATATAATGGTTTATCTTTTTAATTTACATTTATTTCTTACAATTTTATTTAGAATTAACTTCAACTTATTTACTTATGTTTAAAATTTCTTACTTACAATACTGCCTCCTATTGTATTTAATTAGTATTATTCTAATTATACTTAAGTTTATAACAACTACTACACCAAAATTCTTATTTTTATTAAAGGATTTCATTAATTACTTTCAGTACCTCAAGTTTATTACTTATATAATATCTATTACATTTTCTTATTAACATTTCAACTTTTTATATCTTTTGGTAAGTTGTATATGCTTTTTAAGAATGCAATTGAAATTTACACAAGTTTATCTCATTTGTTTTAATTTAATTAAACGTTCAATAATTAAATCTTTTGTTTTATAGATTACAATTTCAACTTTCTTTTTATTTATAACTTAGCATTAAATCTTTTATTTTCTTTAGAGGTTTCAATTATTAATTAGTTACATTCCATTTTCTACAATAATAGAAACTATTAATTAACGGAAACCTAAGAATTAAATACCGTGTTAAATTTCAAATCATTTTAAAGATAATAGATAGAGGTTTATACTTAAAACTTATATATCCAATTATACTTAAAATAATTAGAAATATATATTTGGTCATCAAAATAAATCCACAGTAAGACTACTACAGTGGCTTTCCCACTTCGAAACTCGAAAATGAATGTCGATGATGCGTGCACTCATCACTAAAATTATTTTCCAGTGACAGAGAGGGGAGTACAAAACTTATTTCTTTTCAAAGTTTCTTTTTAAAACAATTCTTTCAAATTATATTGAAATATTTAATAATATCATTATTATATTGCAAAATCAATTGAAAGAAATTTTCAAAACCCCGAAACTTAAGTTCTAAAATTTCCAATTTATTTTCATTTATTTTTAATCTCATTTCAACTATTATTTATTAATTTCATTACCTAACAACCAATATATTGCAACCAATATATATCATTTATAAAAATTTATTTTATATATAGAAAATATAATAGGCAAAATTATTTCATTCACCTATATTAAAAACAAATATTATGTCGGTCTGTCCTATTAAGTGTTTAGAAATACTATTGATATCACAGCATCATATACACCAACGAGAATTTATAAATACAAAATGGAACAAATTAACACAATAATAAAACCTTTTTATAACACTAACAGATACGCTCTCTCATATATGTACACTCAGTGACTCATCATAGGATATTACTACCCTATTGATAAGAGTCAGACCCCACAAAGCTAAGGTTTATCGCTAAACCAAAGCTTTGATGCCAAATGTAACGTCCCGCCTTTTCGCACGGTTTAGATGACGATAAACCACACACGTCAGACTTAAACCACACAGAAGGACGGGTTATGGGGTAAATAAGAAGAAGCAGAGAAAGAATAAAACAAAATAGAATCTTGCAGCGGAATGATAAAATATAATAATCAAATATACAGCTCATGAAGCTGTTTACAAAATATTCGATTATACTTATACAATATATATCAGAGCACACATACCAGAGAATAATAATTAATGCAGCGGAATTAAATGATGTAGTGGAATAATATAGTAGATAATAGTACTACAAATCTTCGTCTTCGTCCTTCAGAATAAAATCTTCAAATCATAAAACGCTCAGACTGACCCGAGCGAATTGAAAGAACAAAACACTCGAGTCAGAACTAAAATATCTTATGTAAGTTAAATCAATAGGAATAAATATGAGTGGAACGGCATCTGAGATGTTCACGGGATTTGACATCTCCTATCCAGTGTCTAACATGAGTGCAGTAACTTAAGAGATGCTCGGGATTTACCTCTCCTAAGGATCCGTTAAACTATTTACTATGTAGTAATATTTCGCTGCTATAATAATGTCTAATAGTAAAATAAACTTACTTTTAAATAGCATTAAGGCTTTACATTTTCCACCTTAACACGTAATAGTCCCAGTAGTCCATCCAGTATCAGTGCATCTCCAGATCGGGAGACTACCCTAAATACTAGACGGGCCACGGGAGAAAACCAAACTCGTACAAGGCGCGCTATGGTAGGTGACACGGCACAACTAGACAATGCCTGGGTAGATATACCAATTACACATCCGGGTTGGTGGTAACACGTAGCGCGCAGCTACCGCCCACCTCGAGCCACACCCACAAATAAAAAAATCAAAAGTGGCCACCGAATCAATCCAAAAGTCAATGTATAATATTGAAGGGATGTGTCCGATCAAAGGTACTATCTTAATGGCCCGAGAATCGCTCCTGTTTTAGCCACCTTATGCCAACTCACAGGAGTCGGGTCCACGTATTTACCTCAAAGGAAACGCTGCCACCATCCTACTTCATTCTGGAATCTCCACCGCATACACGGTTTTTAAAGTGGTTTCGGGATTGGCAGAGAGTATGACAACTTCCGATCCCGGTCTCTTCAACAACCAAACGTTGTTATAACACCGCGGTCATTTTAAAATAATTATAATTCAAAACCAAAATAAAATATTCATTTCAAAACCATAGAAATACAATATCATTTTCGTTTAAAAACCAAATCAATATGATATCATTTGAAAAACCCAAATCGATATAATATCATTTTTATTTCAAATATATCCCTTTTCAAAATCATAGCATTTTCAAGTTATAAATTTCGAAATCAAAGACTTAAAACTATAATACTTCCAAAACGTAATACTTTGAAATTAATAACTTTGAAACATAACCTCCACCTTTACACGGATTAATATTAAAATATTTTATAAAACAAACTAGCTTCTTAAATCTCACAAATCAATCCCAAAACAACTCGAATTTCTAAATTTTAAATTTAATATATTTCAAAGCTTAAATATTCAATATTTCAAAACTAAAATTTAGAATTCATATATATACAAATTTCACTTTTACTATTATTTAGTTTGAAATATTTGCTTACTAAAACCAATATCCTTCAAATAAACTTCACATTTCAAAACTGAATATTCCTCAGTTTATTCACTTAATCACCTTTAAACCGAATTAAGTTATAAACCATATTCTTTTAAAATTTTGTTTTCAATAAGTTCCAATTGGGATTTTTATTAGATAAAATTCTTAATTAAATAAAGCCTCAAATCAATTTCAAAACTATCCTTTCAACCTTGATTTATAAAAATAATATAATCTCCATATTAAAATATAATTTAAGTAAATCTTATCCATATTATATTTTAATAAAATCAACTTTATTAATAAACTTATTTTATACTCTACAAATTTTATTCATAGCTTAGAACCAAGAATTTTACTATATATATATATATATATATATATATATATATATACACACACATATAATAACATTTATAAAATTCCCCAAATCAATATCTCACAAAATCATATATTTCTTTCCAAAACCATAGAAATCATTTCAAAAATATTTTTATATATAGACCACGGTGTCCATATAAAATTTTCTATCCTATGGTCAAGTGATTCGGATATTTATCATTTCAATCCGTAATTTAAAACAAAAATATGGTTATATATAATTTCAAACCGCAATCCCGAATGAAATAAAAAAGCATAACAACTTGCAGTTTATAATAATATAATACAACATCCATTCATCCATCACAGAATCATACATCCATTACAATCATCATCCAAAACAATCAATCAATATCAATAAATAACTGATAATATATATAACAGGTATTTAACTAGCAGTTATATTCAAAAATAAATTAAATAACGACTTAATTTAAATAAACTCAACTAACTGAGATGATGATTAAAATATACGGAAAAAGTTATAAATAAATGCATAATCACAAAAAAAAATTAATTTAACAAACATAAGAAATTTTAGAAGTTGTGAGTGGGTTAAAACACTCACCTTTTGAATTTAAATTAAATTTAAATCCAATTTAAACCCAAAAATTAGACGGTCTCAGATTTCGTCTAAACCCACGTCAAAGTGTCTGGAATTTCAATACGATCCTAACAAAGAAAATTGCGCATAAATTGGATATCGTATGCAATAGTTATCATCATTAAACGATTTGAAATTGAAATTAAGAAAAATAAAAAAACAAAACAAAAGTACTCACTTACGGCACGTCATCATCAGGTACGTGAAACCCTACCGCAAATCGCGATCTGCTCAACTACAGCCGCCGCACGTTCGAAACATTTCCTGACCACCGCGAACTACACCTCATCGATCAAGTAACTTGGCCACTTTCGCCTACCCGGGCCGAGCCTCCCTCGAAGTCAGGCGCCTCCTTCGCCTCGCCAGGAATGGACCGTCGACGCACACAAATTTTGCCAATTCAGGCGACTTCGATAACCATCAGACCAAACGAACCCTATGGATGAGCACGATTTGACCACCTCTATGCGACTATCCCCTCCGATCGACCCAAAGACGCGAATCCACCGTCGAATCACATCGGCCTCAATGAGCGGCCGAAACTATTCTACAATTTCCTGGATGAATGATGCCTCCAATCGAAAAACAAATCACACCAGAAGATTACGCTTGTGACGCCCCACCTCTATACCCACGCTAGCCAAGAACATTACGGTGAATGCTGTCAACTAGCACGGAGAATAAGGCTGTTGAGGAGCGACCATCCGTGTAATTTCTTTGCGCGAGCACCGATATGTCAGATAGTATAACATGCAATGCTTTATCCAGAGGAAATCCTACATACCGACACAAATTCAAAGCTACTACACAGTGGCTATAAATATCTTCGGAAAAACAAATATAGGAATAAACATAACATAAATCAGTCACAGAAAATTCATATCACAAAGGCGGAATAAGATATGAATATTACACATAAAAGTGTACATCAGAGTAGTGGTCAGAAAGATCCACAATATCACAAAAGAATAGTTACACGAACTACACAAAAGAATAAGTATACATTATGGAGTCTATATCTCTAATGTATACAACAAAAACTACTAATCTAAGTAGTCAACCAAAAGTCAGAGAAATCAATCCCAAGAGAGAAGTCAAGCTGAAGCACCTGTAACATCTCGGTCTGACCCGAGTATTATTTAATAAGAAAATAATAAACGGATCAGTCTAACTATAAATATCAGATGAAACGATATAGAATCAGAGTTATGACTAAACACATAATAATCACAAGGACAAGCTGTGATATATAAGTAGTTGATAATCAACAAGAGATTAATCAATATCACAAAATCTACACAAGAATCAAAGAAGTGTCATACTCTTTATTTCGTTCATCAAACCACAAATATTGACGATAATATCAATGTCAATCACAAAAGTCAATGACGCACAAATTCCAGAAGACTACACAAGAAATCCAGAAATCACTAAAGTCAATGACACACAAATTCACCAATGCACAAATATCGATAAGGCTTATCAATGGAAATCACGAAAAAATTGGTGAAACACAAATTCTAGAAATCTACACGAGAAATCCAGAAATCACAAAGGGGGGAGGCCTATCACAAAAGGGAGCATAAAGCTCACCAACACGTGTATCACAAACGGAACGCTAATTCCATGGTCGCTAACCATCACAAATTGAGCCGAAGCTCCACAAACGGCCCGAAGACCATGGGTTGCTACCCCATCACAAATTGAGTCGAAACTCCACAAAACGGGGTTTAGTCTCCCTCGCAGACAAAGAGACATCGCACATTGCTAGTCTAAATAACAAAGATGATCGTCATGATCAACGAGAAGTGTCAATTACACTAAGCTAGTAAATATATGAGTTTAGCTTCATGTCCCATAACCACTTGCTTAACTTAAATATTTACGAACAAACTGTAGATCTCCACTATAAAATTGTCACAAGAGATTCAATCGAACAAGTCCAAGAATTAACCAACAAAGTGAACGCAAGCGTTTCATACCACTTGTTTTACTAAGTCGTTTAATTGGATTTCTCATACGAGTGAGGTAAAGGTTTATATATACTAATAGATTGGAAAACGGTTTTATAAACGAATTTGATATTAAAATGTGTTGAAATCGTTTGAGGAAAGAGCTTTGATATTTACTACTAGTATAGAAAACCTTTATATTTTTAAAGTGACAAATCACAAAGAAGATTGTAGGAACAATCAATCACTAAAATTCACACACGAAGATGTGAATAAATATCCAACGAAACCGATAAAGAATCCATCGAAATGGATATTCAAAAATCTCTAAAAAGGAGTCATCAAAGTCATAATAATTGATAACAATCAATAGGAAACAACACGAATCGATTTAAGTTGGAAATTCAAGCAATAAGGCCAAGTAGGCAAAAATCATCAGGTCGGTCGGCCGACATACAGTGCTCGGTCGACCGAACCTTGTATTGAAAAACTCCTCGGCATCAGGTCGGTCGACCGAACCCCTGTAGTCGGTCGACCGGACCCTAAAACAGAAAGTGCTTATGCACTTGGCATCAGGTCGGTCGACCGGACCAGGGGGTCGGTCGACCGAACCTGATGCTCTGCCTATTTATGCCCATGTATTGATATGAAACCTCCATCAATTCGCAACCGAACGAGCACGGACGCAAGGGAATTATGCCTAACGGCTACCCGGCCCTATTGGCTCCTCGATGCATCACCAAAAACACATTTGATCCTCAAAGCTATGATTTTTAAGGAATTGAACCCAAAACACCAAAAGTTAGGATTTTCACCAAATCAATCCAAACCAAGAGCTAATACACACGAATAAGTGTTAGGAATTCATACCTAACATCCGAAGATAAGTATAAGCATAGATGTGAGATAAAAATTTCACCTTTTTCACAAAATCGAACAAGAAGAAGCTTGAAAGCAAATGGAGAATGAACCTCTCTTCAACACAACCCAAATGAGCTTGAATCTATGCTCAAAACAAGAACATTCCCAAAATTAGGTTTAGGAATTTCTGAAATTGGTAAGAGAATAAGTTGGAGAAGAAGAAGAGAAGCTTACCAATGGGTTCTTCTTGAGTTTGGAGCTTGGAATTTGATTTGCAAGAGAAACTAGGGTTTTGGAGTTTTAGTTTCCAATCTCTCCCACCATTAAAGCTAAGAAAACTGAAAAGAGAAAGAAGTGAGGGAGAATGGGGAGAGTGGTTCAGTTTTGGAGTATAAGTTAACATAGGGCTGAGCCCAAAAACCAAACCCAAAGTGAAAAGTAGCAAAAATCAACTTTCTCCAAATATATCGAAGCTTATACTCAAAAAGGTTGCAAACGGTATTTTAAACTCAATAGGAGTGGTCCCAAGTCCTAATTCGACTGTATGCAAAAAGTAGCTTTTCGGACTAAAATCCGACTAACGATAAAATATTTAAATAAAATATTTAAATATAAAATCGATAAATATGTGGGTTGTTGTAGACTCCCCTCCTTAAAGAAATTGCGTCCTTGCAATATTTAAGAAGAGAACATAAAATAACAACCATAAAAGCATATTCAACACAAAAGAAGTTTGAAATAAGAAGTTCACCTCAAAGAGCACGAGAAAGTAAGTCCGGATGTGTTCGCTCGATGTACTCTCTAGATTCCCAAGAACAATCCTTAGGATTTGAAGACCATTGAACTTTAACAAGCGGAACATCTTTATTTCGAAGTCGTTTGACTTCCGAAGCAATGATACGAATAAGATGTTGCTCATAAGTTAAATTAGGCGAAACTTCAATCTCATCCACAACACCGGGCTCAAGAATAGAATCGGAATCTCGAAGACATTTCCGAAGTTGAGAAACGTGAAACACGTCATGGATAGCAGAAAATTGAGCCGGCAACAAAAGGCGATAAGCCATGGAACCAATACGTTCGGTGATAGGAAATGGCCCAATATATCGAGGCGCTAACTTTCCCAATCGACTGAAACGTACAACACCTTTCATAGGTGAAACACGAATGAACACAAGATCTCCCATAGAAAATTCTAACTTCCTTCTTCGATTATCGGCATAGGATTTTTGTCTACTCTGGGCTTCTTTCATCCTATGACGAATAAGATCAATTTTTTCTGTGGAATCCCGAATAAAATCTGGACCTAACACCAGCTTCTCACCGGCCTCAAGCCAACAAGAAGGAGATCGGCATGGCCTTCCGTAGAGTGCCTCGAAAGGTGCCATACCAATACTAGATTGGAAGCTATTATTATAGGAAAATTCAACAAGTGAAATATGATCTTCCCAACTTCCACCGAAATCAAGCACACAAGCACGAAGAAGATCTTCAAGAGTTTGATTCACACGCTCGGTTTGTCCATCGGACTGGGTGTGATAAGCGGTGCTAAAATTAAGCTTCGTTCCTAAAGCTTTTTGAAGACTCTTCCAAAATCCACTAGTAAACAATGGATCACGATCGCTAACAATTGAAGTAGGAACACCATGTAATTTAACAATCTCTTTAACAAAGAGTTTGGCCAAAAGAGGAACGGTTTGGTTAGACCGAACGGAAATAAAATGGGCGGATTTAGTAAGTCTATCAACAATTACCCATAAGATATCATAACCCGATCGAGAACGGGGAAGGCCATCTATAAAATCCATGGAAATTTGATCCCACTTCCAAACTGGAATTTCTAAAGGTTGCAATAACCCACCGGGCCTTTGATGTTCGGCCTTAACGAGTTGGCAAGTCATGCAACGCTTAACGAAGTTAGCGATGTCAAGTTTCATTCCCTCCCAACAATAAAGTCGCTTCATATCCGCGTACATTTTACTACTACCGGGATGAATGGTAAATTTAGAACGATGTGAATCTTCTAAAATATCTTTACGAAGATCACCAATATTTGGCACGACAAGTCTACCAAATTTCCGAATGCCGCCACGAGAATCGATATCAAAGTCTTTAAAACCTTCAATATCAATTTTATCCCTAATATTTTGGCCAAGAAGAGCCAATTCAGGATCTAGCCTTTGAGCTTCAAGAATGCGGTCAAAAAGAGAAGGATGAGCCTCAAGGCTACATAACACAAGTGATGAACATAAATCGGAGACACGGTCTCGAATCTCACAAGAGGGTAATATCTCGAGATCGTTCCATTCGGATACCATCATAGAAACGACAGCTTGTTGTTTACGGCTAAGAGCATCGGCGACATGATTACCCTTACCGGGAGTATAAAGAATATCAAGATCATATGGTGCAAGAAATTCGAGCCAACGCTGTTGATGCAAATTAAGTTCCTTTTGAGAGAATAAATACTTCAAGGATTTATGATCGGTATAAAGAACAAATTTCTCTCCTAAAAGATAATGACGCCAAATAGAAGGGCGAAAACAATAGCCGCGAGCTCTAAATCATGAGTGGCATATCTAGTCTCGACTAGCTTCAATTGCCTAGAAGCATAAGCAATAACACGTTCTTTTTGCATAAGAACGACACCCAAACCAACGCTACTAGCATCGGTATAAACAACGAAATCTTCATTTCCCTCGGGGATAACGAGAATAGGAGCATCAGAAAGAAGTTCCTTTAGTTTCTGAAAAGAAGCTTCACATTTGTCCGACCAAATGTACTTAACACCTTTCTTCGTTAAGCTAGTGAGAGGCACGACAATCTTAGAAAAGTCTTTGATAAAACTCCGGTAATAACCCGCCAATTCGAGAAAACTACGAATCTCTGTCACACTCTCCGGTCTCTTCCAATCTTGAATCGCTTCAATCTTTGAAGGATCCACGGAAATTCCGGATTCGGAAATAATGTGACCGAGAAACTTCACACGAGATTGCCAAAAGTGGCATTTAGAAAATTTTGCCTTTAATTGATTACTCCTAAGAGTTTTCAACACAATTCGAAGATGTTTTTCATGCTCCTCCTCGGTTTTAGAATACACAAGAATATCATCGATAAAGATGAGAACAAACCGATCGAGGAAGTCTTTGAAAACTCTATTCATAAGGTCAATGAAATACGCCGGAGCATTCGTCAAACCAAATGGCATGACAAGCCATTCATAAGATCCATAACGAGTATGGAACGATGTCAAAGGAATACTATCCTCTGCAATACGAAGCTGATGAAATCCAGTAGCTAAGTCTAATTGCAAAAAGACTCTAGCACCACTAAGTTGATCAAATAGATCATCAATCCGAGGTAGAGGATATTTATTTTTGATAGTAAGATCATTAAGCTTGCGGTAGTCAACGCAAAGCCTAAGTGTACCATCGGATTTCTTCACAAAAATAGCCGAAGCTCCCCAAGGCGAGGAACTAAAGCGAATAAATTGTTTCATCTCCAATTCAGATAATTGTTTACGCATCTCCTCATTTTCTTTATTGGACATACGATACGGAGGACGAGTGATAGGTTGAGCTCCAGTAATAAGATTAATTCTGAACTCAATTGCTCGCTTTGGTGGTAATCCTAAAACGGGCTCGAATAAGTCAGAAAAATCACGAACGACGTGAATAAGAGAAATAATATCACCCTCATCATCATCATTGTCATCACGAGGATTTAAAGAATACGAAGATGCAACCAAGCTGGAATCTGAATCTTTAAGATTAATAGAAATCTACTTAACAGATTGAGGGTGTCGAAGATGAATAGTCCGCTTAGGACATAGGATATGGGCTTCATAACGGTTAAGCCAATCCATTCCCAAAATCATTCCAAAGCCTAAATAACGCATGACATGCAAGTCGGCAAGGAAAGAAAAATCACACAAAATAATCTTGACATCTTTACACAATAAACTGATTGGTGCGGATCCACCAACCGGATTCGCAATTCTCAAAGAAGTCATTAAACACAAAACATCCAAGGAAAAAGTATCAACAAGCTCTTTTGATATAAAAGAATGGGACGCACCCGTATCAAAAAGAACTCGAATAGGATGATCACGAAATAAAATAATTCCATCCAGAATAGAATGAGAAATACCTTGGCCACGAGATGTGTTGCCAGGGGCTTGAGCAACATTAAGTTTTCCCTCTTTCTTGCCTTGAAGCTTGGGGCACGAAGATATAACATGACCGGGAACTTTGCAGTAGCGACAAGAGAGAGAATTTGGGCACTTGTTCGCATAATGGTCCTTCGAACCACAATTATAGCATTCCCACGGCCAAAGGAAGAAGTCTTTGCCACGGAGGTTGCTTGCTTCCCTTTCTTATTGGGATAAGGACCTTTGAATTTGCTTGGCCTCTTCTTGTTGTTGAAGTTTGGTTTGGAACCCACCACTTCAACATCATTCTCCCTATCCGCCTCTTCAAGACGAAGAGCGATATCAAGAGTTGATCGAAAGAAACTTCTAATTTTAGAAGTAATGGCTTCTTGAGACTTTTGTTTAAGCCATAGACGAATCTCTGGTTCTTCTTTAAAGGGGTGTTGCTGTATTCAACCCCGTATTTAGAAAGCGACTCGAAGTAGGCGACGTAATCAGTCACGGAGGACTCACCTTGAACAAGGTCTATAAATCGTCGAGCCAATGTCACTTTCTCTGCTTCCGGTACAAATTTCAACTCGAAGCGTTCTCGGAATTTCTCCCAGGTGAGATCCGCTTCGTTAATCTCAGAAATAAGAAGCTCGTACCAGTCCAATGCTCTTTCTCGGAGCATACTAGAGGCCACCTGAACTCGGTGAAGGTCAATAAGATTCATGCGCGAAAAGATGCGATCGCATGTTCTTAGCCAAGCCTGTACTTCAATAACAGTTTCGGAACCTTTGAATGGCTCCCCACCCAAATTAGTGTAATCGTTACACAAGCGTGCAAATCCCGACTTTGGGTGAGTAGGTTCCGGGTTAGCTCTAGCTGCTTGAGCATTAGTTACCAAATCAAGAAGCTGTTGAGCAGTCATAAAAACTCCATCCTGGGGTGGAGTGCTAGATGGCACGGCTCTGGGGCGGCCTGGTCTAGACATTTCTCTTCCTTTAGAAAGAATGAAGAAGAAGAAAAAGGTTATTCACCAAATTGAATATCAAGCAATCTTGATAGATAAACAAGGAATCATAAGGAAAATATAATGAATCGGTACGAAGACTCGAATTAAATCCTAAAGCACGACTCCTAAGATAGACTTAGGACGATGATCCTTGTTATAATACTCCATATTGTTCCGAAGTTTGGCTTTGATACCAAGCTGTGATGCCCCACCTCTATACCCACGCTAGCCAAGAACATTACGGTGAATGCTGTCAACTAGCACGGAGAATAAGGCTGTTGAGGAGCGACCATCCGTGTAATTTCTTTGCGCGAGCACCGATATGTCAGATAGTATAACATGCAATGCTTTATCCAGAGGAAATCCTACATACCGACACAAACTCAAAGCTACTACACAGTGGCTATAAATATCTTCGGAAAAACAAATATAGGAATAAACATAACATAAATCAGTCACAGAAAATTCATATCACAAAGGCGGAATAAGATATGAATACTACACATAAAAGTGTACATCAGAGTAGTGGTCAGAAAGATCCACAATATCACAAAAGAATAGTTACACGAACTACACAAAAGAATAAGTATACATTATGGAGTCTATATCTCTAATGTATACAACAAAAACTACTAATCTAAGTAGTCAACCAAAAGTCAGAGAAATCAATCCCAAGAGAGAAGTCAAGCTGAAGCACCTGTAACATCTCGGTCTGACCCGAGTATTATTTAATAAGAAAATAATAAACGGATCAGTCTAACTATAAATATCAGATGAAACGATATAGAATCAGAGTTATGACTAAACACATAATAATCACAAGGCCAAGCTGTGATATATAAGTAGTTGATAATCAACAAGAGATTAATCAATATCACAAAATCTACACAAGAATCAAAGAAGTGTCATACTCTTTATTTCGTTCATCAAACCACAAATATTGACGATAATATCAATGTCAATCACAAAAGTCAATGACGCACAAATTCCAGAAGACTACACAAGAAATCCAGAAATCACTAAAGTCAATGACACACAAATTCACCAATGCACCAATATCAATAAGGCTTATCAATGGAAATCACGAAAAATTGGTGAAACACAAATTCTAGAAATCTACACAAGAAATCCAGAAATCACAAAGGGGGAGACCTATCACAAATGGGAGCATAAAGCTCACCAACACGTGTATCACAAACGGAACGCTAATTCCATGGTCGCTAACCATCACAAATTGAGCCGAAGCTCCACAAACGGCCCGAAGACCATGGGTTGCTACCCCATCACAAATTGAGTCGAAACTCCACAAAACGGGGTTTAGTCTCCCTCGCAGACAAAGAGACATCGCACATTGCTAGTCTAAATCACAAAGATGATCGTCATGATCAACGAGAAGTGTCAATTACACTAAGCTAGTAAATATATGAGTTTAGCTTCATGTCCCATAACCACTTGCTTAACTTAAATATTTACGAACAAACTGTAGATCTCCACTATAAAGTTGTCAAGAGATTCAATCGAACAAGTCCAAGAATTAACCAACAAAGTGAATGCAAGCGTTTCATATCACTTGTTTTACTAAGTCGTTTAATTGGATTTCTCATACGAGTGAGGTAAAGGTTTATATATACTAATAGATTGGAAAACGGTTTTATAAACGAATTTGGTATTAAAATAGTGTTGAAATCGTTTGAGGAAAGAGTTTTGATATTTACTACTAGTATAGAAAACCTTTATATTTTTAAAGTGACAAATCACAAAGAAGATTGTAGGAACAATCAATCACTAAAATTCACACACGAAGATGTGAATAAATATCCAATGAAACCGATAAAGAATCCATCGAAATGGATATTCAAAAATCTCTAAAAAGGAGTCATCAAAGTCATAATAATTGATAACAATCAATAGGAAACAACACGAATCGATTTAAGTTGGAAATTCAAGCAATAAGGCCAAGTAGGCAAAAATCATCAGGTCGGTCGGCCGACATACAGTGCTCGGTCGACCGAACCTTGTATTGAAAAACTCCTCGGCATCAGGTCGGTCGACCGAACCCCTGTAGTCGGTCGACCGGACCCTAAAACAGAAAGTGCTTATGCACTTGGCATCAGGTCGGTCGACCGGACCAGGGGGTCGATCGGCCGAACCTGATGCTCTGCCTATTTATGCCCATGTATTGATAT
This sequence comes from Allium cepa, assembly GCA_030765085.1. Taxonomy (NCBI): domain Eukaryota; kingdom Viridiplantae; phylum Streptophyta; class Magnoliopsida; order Asparagales; family Amaryllidaceae; genus Allium; species Allium cepa. The sequence continues at coordinate 1,013,857,212 of CM060943.1, read as the reverse complement.
GAAACCTCCATCAATTCGCAACCGAACGAGCACGGACGCAAGGGAATTATGCCTAACGGCTACCCGGCCCTATTGGCTCCTCGATGCATCACCAAAAACACATTTGATCCTCAAAGCTATGATTTTTAAGGAATTGAACCCAAAACACCAAAAGTTAGGATTTTCACCAAATCAATCCAAACCAAGAGCTAATACACACGAATAAGTGTTAGGAATTCATACCTAACATTCAAAGATAAGTATAAGCATAGATGTGAGATAAAAATCTCACCTTTTTCACAAAATCGAACAAGAAGAAGCTTGAAAGCAAATGGAGAATCAACCTCTCTTCAACACAACCCAAATGAGCTTGAATCTATGCTCAAAACAAGAACATTCCCAAAATTAGGTTTAGGAATTTCTGAAATTGGTAAGAGAATAAGTTGGAGAAGAAGAAGAGAAGCTTACCAATGGGTTCTTCTTGAGTTTGGAGCTTGGAATTTGATTTGCAAGAGAAACTAGGGTTTTGGAGTTTTAGTTTCCAATCTCTCCCACCATTAAAGCTAAGAAAACTGAAAAGAGAAAGAAGTGAGGAAGAATGGGGAGAGTGGTTCAGTTTTGGAGTATAAGTTAACATAGGGCTGAGCCCAAAAACCAAACCCAAAGTGAAAAGTAGCAAAAATCAACTTTCTCCAAACATATCGAAGCTTATACTCAAAAAGGTCGCAAACGGTATTTTAAACTCAATGGGAGTGGTCTCGAGTCCTAATTCAACCGTATGCAAAAAGTAGCTTTTCGGACTAAAATCCGACTAACGATAAAATATTTAAATAAAATATTTAAATATAAAATCGATAAATATGTGGGTTGTTACAACGCTCTTCGAGAGCTTCAGATTGACATAAAATTTAATAGTATTTGAGGAGTTTGAAATTTCACTTTGATTTTGAATTGCAACTGGATCTAGAATTTGATTGTCTGTCATTGAGGAGGAGAGAAGGAATTGTACGTACATATAAATGAGAAATAGAGGTAGGCTAGGGTTCATAACAGATTATTTATAGACAAGGTTGAAAAAGGATAGATAGACCCGATTTATAAATGCGTTGAACGATGAATGGCCCAAAAAGCCCGTTCTGACTCCGGAACGAAATTGGGCTAACTCATATATCAAAATAGATGTTTTAAAATATTTTAAACGTGATGGAAAAAGTTTCACGTCCAAATCCCATCATATGAAGAAATTATAAAAAAATCAAATTATTTCAATTTGATTTCAATTTCGTTTATTTCAAGGTGTTTCGAGTCTGTACTATTAAACGACAAGCCCGATCGCTACGAAAATCCTATAATAATTCACCGTTATGGATCCGATGAGACTGGTTTCGTCGAAATCCAAGTCAGTGGCCAAAAGGACTATTTTCATATTAATTAAATAAATAAATTAGTTAATTAATTAAATTAAATTTCAAATTTCAATTCGAAAATTGACAAATTTCATCACTTATGATTCCTCAATCATTTACAATGATTTAAACAAACTTGAAAGTCAATTTAGAGATGATTAATTTATAAATTTCAATATTAATTCTCAGTTTCATTAAATTCAACATTATAACTTTAATTGCCAATAAATCTATTAAATTCACTTTCATTCTATTATTCAATTCATTATTATCAAACGGATAAAATTTAACATTGGATTTACAACTATTACCTTAATATTCTTACTTTCACATTGATTTCAATTAACGCAAAAATTAGAGATTAATTTCATTAAATTGCAATTACTCCAATTATTATCATAGTCCATATCCTAATAAATTTATAAATCTTGACTTCCATTCTTCTTATCCAACCAATTGCTTTAATTAATATGGGATTGCGCTAATTAAGTCTATTACTACAATTGCTTAAAATTAAATTCTATGAACTAAACAAATAGTTTTAATTCATAACAATTGTAACCATTAAACTTTAATTAACTTTAAGTTTATTACTTTCAAACAAATATTATAATTACTTGCAGAACATTGATTTTATTCAATCACTATTTATTCGTTATAAATTCATTGATTAATCCAATGTCTACATTTATTTTTCTTATATTAATTTGTTACCAAATATTCCTATTGACAATCAATTATAGCCCTGCAATTGTTTCAATCAAAAGGTATTGCATTGAATTAATTATTTATTAGCTTACATCATCCTATAACCAAGTTATACCATTTTCCGTTATTTCATTGATCACGAAATTCCATTCAATTTACAAAATCCAGCTTTAATTAACATCGTTGTTATATTCTATCCTAGTTATTATTTCATTATTTATTATAATTACTTATATCATATGAATTCATTCTATTACCCTAAATCTGACATTAATTCATATATTCATACAATATTTACCTTTATTTACTTATATTAAATCTTATTCCCAAATATAACAGTTACAACAAATTAATAGGACAATTAAATAGTAACTTACGACCATTACTATTATTTTGATTTACATTAATTACAATTAATATCCTTAATAAATTTATTTACTTGGACTCATGCTTTCTATTTCACCAATTACTACCTTATAAATGAATTTTACGTTTCCATTTTGATTTACATTCACACTTTCCGTTATTATATTATAACTTTACAATTTTAATAAATTAATTAATTGTCATTTCTTTCAACCTATTAATTATTAACCTAAATTAACACTGTTACGTTTTAATTTACTTATTAGTTTACAACAAGTGCTACCATTAGTTCATACACTAATTCATTCCATTTCCATTCATTATACATTATTCTATTAGTAAGTCAACATTTTAAATTAAAATTTACCATTTATATCCCATTATAAATTAATGAACACATTAATTAAGATTTTAAATCAAATTTATCACTTCATCTTGGTAATGTTATTTTATTACAATAAAAATAAAATTAACACTTACATTGATTCCCTTATTGGAATTACATCCAAGTTATTAACAATTAACTTACATTTATACTGTTACATTCAAGTTATTAAAAATTAACTTACCAATCTTATCCAAGTTATTATTTCCATTAATAATTCACTAAATTTTTATTTTCTTCAACATTAAGTTACGAAAATCTTTTTAAATTAAGAAATTTAATTACCGAATTTTACGGGTCGTTGCAGAGTAAATGCTAAGAAGCGAAAAGGCATAAGTTAAGGAGAAAGAAACGTACATATATTTTATTCTTAAATGCAAATGAAAATGAGGACATGAGATAATGGGAATATTTTGTGCTTGATTTGATAGGGAATACACGGCTAGAATAGGTGGATGGATAGGGTAAGAAATAAAGAGTCTAGGTAATGAAAAGCATGAAATTAAAGCATGCAACCTATGTCTCTTAAATTTCTCCAAGCCAATTTATTTGCATAGATTTCATTCTAGAAATGAAATGAGAGATGAGAATGATTTGATTTGTACTTGAATAGCAAATCAAATGCACACCCAAAAGAAAAATGAACGGCTACGCGGAAGTTTTGGATGGTAAGAAAAGGAAAAGTCTCATTTTGAATTAAAGAAAGAGCAACTTATGACCTTTGAATTTCCTAAACCATTTATCAAAAATAAACCAATCAAAAAAAAGTTAAACAAAAAAATTAGAAAGATGAAAAATAGAAAGTAAATTAGGGAAATGAACATAGGAAAAATAGAAAATAAAATATAGAAAATCACTGCGTGTAAAACACTGTATTTTATCTAATTTAAAAAGTATAAATCAGAATTTAACGAAACGAAAAGCAGAATAAATATCAAAATTTTATTATGCTTCAAATAAAAAGATTAGAATTTAAAAATTCAAACTTTAAAAATTTTAACTGAAATTCAAAATTTTACCAAAATATAAAATTTCCAGAAATTTTTGTTTTACTGCATTTGGAAAATAATTACAAACAAATTCAAAACTTACATTGGAAAATTCCAGAAATTTAATTTTAAATAATTTAAAAATTAAAGTTTTCAAATAAAATTTAATTAAAAATACTTACAAAATTATGGGTTATTACACTATCCCCCACTTAAAAAATTTCGTCCCCGAAAAGAAAGGATGTAGGAGAATGGAAACATCCCGAAAGAAAAGGGATTGGAAAACAAGGAAGATAATAAAAAAACCATGAAAATTTCAACTTAAATAAATAATTGATTTCATCCATTGGATTTTACTTAAGTTAAATAAATCTTGACTATTTCTAATTTCATTATCTTTTCTTCCAATTAATACTTCCTAAAATTATGAATTTGAAAATCATTTATTATACTCATAATTTATTCAATAAACACTACAAGAAAAGTAGATTTCCATAACGCCAATAGATAACGCTTTATTTCATAGTGTTATTATTTGTTTTAATTTGTTTAATTTTAACCAGCAATTTGTTAGGTAACGCTCTTTGCCATAGCCGACTCCCTAATTATTTTCATTCCCGCTTTTCGAAAAATGGATTCCCTCCCAAAACCGTAATCTAATCCAACTTTCCCCAAAATTTAGTCGCTTTCCCCTCCTTACCCTAGCAATCTTCATTAAAATCTCTTGTAACCCATCCGTCCCTACCTTTATCACCACCTCCTCCTGTTTCCCTTCCATCCACGTCGTAGTATCCATGCTTCCTCCATCGTGCAACTTCGTTGTCGCCTGAATCTCATTGCCGCAGGTATGTCTTCGATTTGTTTTATTTCATTTTTGTTTTTCATTATCCTAAAATACTTGTTTTTACGATTTAAATAAAATACTTGTTGCATCAGTAGTCCAAACATTATGCTAACAGGATAATCAGCGTCATAGGTCTACTGTTGGTAGAATTCTAAGGAGGGAGCTCATCCAAAAATTGAGATCAAAACTGTAGACATTAATTTCCTTTGATGATAAAATTGCTGCTACAACTACATTAAATGAATAGATCACCCATTAATTTGGGTTGTGTATAATACACACACAATTAGCTATTTGAAAAGTTATAAAAGAATAAAAATACTGCAATTTGAAGTGAATTGGATGGAAAAAACACTTCTAGATGAATGATTTTTTTCTATGATAGTATGACTGTATTTCTATTTTTCAAGATTTATACATCTGGTGCTGCTTTTGCAGATCCAATATTTGAATGCTAATATACCAATTATCTTTAATCCGAGTTAGAAAAAATAACAAAAGAAAATTGGATATCCTAATAGAAGGAAAAACCAAATGCATTTGAAATCTTTCACCTTTACTTGGAGATATGTTCATTTTGTTTGTTTGATTTTATGAGTTCGGTTTTATGGGATGAGACAATCTATCACTAAACATCTTTGAACTCATGTAGCTAATAATCTTATCCATTCATTTATTTTGCGTCTATAAAAATTTGGAATTGGTAACATCTGCATCTCGATAGCTTAGGTAAATTATCTTTATTTACCCAATACATATTGAACTTAAAAAAAATTATGGCATGTGTAAATTTGAAAGTATCATATAATAATAGAAGGATGTGATCAAGAATTGGCCAAATTGTAGAATCTAATGTAATATTAAACAAATACGGGAAAATCATTTAACGTGACAAGTGTACGATGATTGATAGAAAAGGCAGATGGATGGCTAATCACGTTGGTGTAATGAATCTTGTTATTTGCTCCGTTTTCATCTCGGGAGCTATTGATAATATCATTGTTTCAATGCTCCACTAGCTATTATGTAGAGTACAAGAACACATGCCATACAAATTTTTATCATTTCACTGTATTTTATAATTTTAGTGTTAATTATTGTACTGTTTTATCAAAAATAAATAAATAGTGTACTGCTTTGTTTTTTGTTGTCTTATTCCAGTCTTAAATTTTTTCTCGCTTTGTGCTTGAACGCTGCATTCCATAACAGAGATATTTTTGTTGCAGTATTATAGTTATATGTGATTTGATATTATCTTCGGCTACTTGCATGCGGCCTCTAAATATCGCCCAAAATTGAAAGATGATCAGGTACAACATCCATCACTAAGGAAATGATTTGCATTAGTTTTCTTCATGTGTTAAGAGATTCATTATAGTATAGATATATGTTTGAACGTGCATATGTTTATTATTCAAATAAAAGTGGTTAAAATATTGTTCAAACCCTTTACAAAAAAACATTTAATACATCCATTTCTTAAAAAGAAAACATTATGACATATAAAGGTACATGTTTGAATGTGTATTTGATCATCTTTACTGAATTTACTTGAGCCCAATATGAGTTGCCACTAAATTTACTTGAGTTCAAATTGAGTTGCACAATTAATAAATGATAATTCATATTTGTTTTTCATATGTTCAAATGTAAGGATCAAATTTATAATGTATTTCCTTGCACACAATACCTGCTAATTTAGAAATAAAGATCTGGCTTTGAATCCTTTGGACTTAGTGGATTTCAACTATCAACAGCCTTTTTTCCCCATACACAATAAGCAAGCATATGACCTTACATCGATTGGGATGGTATCGGTGCCCTATCAAATAAACAAATAAATTTTTTGTATGAATATTACTAGTATATTTTCACATGTATAAATTGATCATCACGCTGATATGCCATGGTTTATGTGTAATCAATTCATTGGGTCAACAAGCAATACCTCTACTTTCATTGAGTTAACAAGCAATACTCAAAGCTTGAAAGGAATGAGCAGCGGGTGGAAGATCACTATGTTTTGCATCATTGTCCAAGCTAGGGGGATGAAGCATAAGGATTTGGAAGGGGATGAAGTACTGGAAAGACCATCAACATGAATATCAGTAGGAGTCAATGGAGGGCTTGCTGAAGCATGAAAGGAAGCTGACTCCTCACTAGACGACTGGGACTGAGCAACTTGTTGTGCAACAACAACGTTTATGCATGGGTATTTTTCCTAGTCTAGACTTGGTGGTATTCTAGTTCCATCGCTGACTTTACATTATTATCTTTATATAGTTGTATAGTGCAAATATTTTCTACTGTAAAATCCTTTAAAAATGTAATATTGAAATATTTATGTTCAGTTTCATATCTTACAAAAGCATCATCGAACCCTAGAGTTGGAGACATTCTCATGGGATCTCTAGGATTGGTCATACATTTGTTTACACTGTCAATGTTCAAACAGAGAAAGGTATTTGCATATGCTATATGTTACCGTTCTATCCTATAACTTTGTGGATGAATTGTACTTAGTTGGGGCATTTTATCATGTTATAAAAGATTGTGAAGAGACATGCAGCACAGAAATTCTCATCAGCGATCAACGATCATTGCATAAGCTTATTGGAAGAACAAACCATGTGTAAACAAGAGTTTTAATCTACGCTATCGTACAAGTAGTTTGGCTAACAATCGTATTTATATATACTATTTTTTATAGAAGTAATTAGAGAAAGCAATTTTTTTCAGTAAATGTAAGACACACTTTCTTTCACTTATTATGCATTTATCATGCAAGGGAAAAAGATTGGATGATATAATATACACTTAGTTATTACGATTAGACGTTTTCTTGTAACTCTATAACCATTTAAATAAAGTTGGTTAATAATTTTTAGAAAAGTGAGTGTTGTAATATAAAAAATTTACTGTCTATTATAAATATCAGATATTAACTGATTTATATGCTCACATTTAAATTTTGTCAATTTACCAGAAAGAAATGGCTTTAAATGTGCATTATATAAACCAAGTCTTTTATCCAAAAATAGGTAATATGTGATATTGAATGTTTTGAATCAAGACTTTTACCTGTATTTATTTATTTAAAATATTTGAATAATTATTTGTTTAGAATTGTTGATATTGTAAAAACATTGAGTTTTAGTGAAGCCTTGAGAAGATATTGTGCTTGCTATAGAGTTTATGTTCGTGGGTATTATTTTATACACTCATTCCTGTAAAGTTTTTATACACTAGTTGTACTTCTGGAGCTGATTTATATCATAAGCAGGAAAAAAGTTTTACAAATCAAGTCTTTTAAGCATGAAATGAAAACAGTGATATTTATTGAAGTTATTTACATGGTCATGGCATGGACCTCTAGAATCAGTGAGTCATAGGAGTTTTGTTCTATAATGATAGGATTTGTTACGTTGTGCAACATTAAGTTCTGGAACATTATATTTTTAGCATATCCTTGGCCTTCCTATGAAAATTCAAAGAATATGTTACCTGCCATATTTTAATTCCTACTTTATTTGTTGTACCATGAAATGTATAAGTGCCCGTAATCATATTGTTTACTCCCTTTACTATGCTTATATTTACAACTCTGAATCATCTTTCGTTCCCACATTTAATTGAATTGAATAACCATAAATAAATGAGCACATTGATTTTCTATTAATCGTTGTATTTTTTTTCATATAGGTAATTATTAAAGAGCTTAAAGATGTTCTTACTTAACATATGGAGTTCAAAAGCAGGGGAAGAAGCATGTTAGAATTGAAATTTTTGTGAACTTGGTTATGTTTTTGTTGTCATGTCAATGTCCATGTCTATGCTTCTTCTTGTCATGTAGAAACAAATTAGTAACTGATGTTCAAAAACTGAATGCGCATAAGGATATAAGTCTCTTAGCTTAAGTGTTTCATTGAGTATCCAAACTATCATCCTTAGGATTTCGGAATTTTTATAGGTTATGAAACACTCATTCCCTTCTTCTACCTTCACTAATATGACCAAAAAGTGATTTGGCTATGACAAGCAGCATGGAAGAAATGACAAGGATGTTAATTGTAGTCTGCATTTCTCTAGAAAGTTCTCTCAGTAAGTACCACGCTTTAATTCTTGCTTTTTCTGTAGATTCATGGTACCTAGTTAATGGATTCTCAATATTGATTGTTGTGAACCATTCCTCTCCAAATTTTCTTCCTTTTTAATCCAAGCCAGGATTAAGTTTCTTGATCTGCTCTTCCCCAGGTATATTAGCCCAAACAGATGGTTATTTTTTCTTCTTCTTTGAACTAAATTTCATGTTCTCTACCACAACATACTTCACCCTTTGGACCTCCAAGAGAAGACATAACATACTTCACCCTTTAGATAATATAGTAGGAATATAGGAGGCAAAATTCAAACAGTGCGTTGGTTCCAACCAGTTTATATGAATAGATGTTTCTTATTCCAAGTTTTGCCTGATGAGAAACATGTTGGACAAGGGATATTGGGCATGTACAGAGGTCTTACAGTGGACCAAAGCTAAAGCAACAACTACCAAGTATATAATTATGTGATAATGAAGGCTGAGGTTAATTTTAGATCTTGTGAGGCTGCGACGATTCGCAAATTACCCCGCCGAACTGAATGGTATTGAACTTTTATACATGATTGTAATTAGCTTTTCAGCCTTACTTCACTCGTTTTATATCAGACTAAGGCTGAAGTTCATCTGCAATTGATTTTAACATTGGTCCTAACTATTAGTGCTTGAAATACTACATGTAGGTTCAAGAGTGGTTGAGGTTAATATCAAGGGTGGTGTGCAGGTGATAAGGCTGTGCAGTAGCAGTAACAGAGAGAGGGAGGGGGGTTGAAGGAAATGCACAGACATTTTTCTTTCTGCCAATCAAGTTTGTAAAAGAAATTGAGTTGTAAATTGGATTGTAAATTGTAATTGAAAATTGAAATGTAAATTGAAAAAATGCAATGCAATTTTTTTCTTTTCAAATGAAATTGTGTATATATTTTTTAAAAATTAGAAATGCAAATGCAACTAGTAAACAAGCACACTATGACATGTTGATTTAATAGCGCGAAATGACCGCTATTGAATAAATATTTTATAGCGGCAAAATGGTGTTATAAAGATTTCCAATTCCATTGAGATTTAGCTGTATTATAGCGGCTATAATGAGCTATTGAATTAACGTACCATAGCGGCGAATTTGCGTTATAAAACTAAGCTCAACCATAGCGGCATATTTTTTGTTATAAATATTCAACGGTTTTTTATAACATGTCGATATACAGCGCTTATCAAACCGCTATGGTTGTGATTAATAGCGGCTATATGCCGCTATAAAAGACACTTTTTGTTGTAGTGAAACATAATTCTTCTTTATTCAAAATCATTATTAACTTTGTTCCATTTAATATATCTAATCACATATATTAAGGATAATTACATTTACTGTGACTATCCCAATTTATAATGAATTCCTTTAACACCATTTATATTGTATTTTATTCGATTACTTTTCATTCTATTTACCTCTATTAATCCTTTATAACTAAAATTTAAGTGTATAACATTTATTATAGCCACTCAAATTTTATTTATAAAATCCCTTTTTATAATGTATATTATCCATTTACTTTGTTAACTTCTACTAATTGAGGTAAGCTATATTGGAATGTAATAGAACATTATACAAATAAAATTTTCTAATTCGATTATTCAAGCTTAAATATTTATTCAAAATTTTGGCTTCATTTTATAATTGAGATCATCCTTTAAGATAAAATTTAAGAATTAAATTTTTGATTAACTTCAAACTATTTTAGAGATAAATAAATATACACAATATATATCAAATCCAATTTAAATCATATATCACATATATTATAAATCAAGTCATATTTTAGAAATCCAAATCTATTTAATTCTCCAAAGCAAGACTGTAGCAAAACTACATAATGGTCTCTTTACCTCGAAACTCGAAAATGAATGTCGATGATGTTGCAGTCATCACCGAAATTATTTTCCAACGACAAAGAAAAGAGCATAGATTTACAAATTAAAAATTCTTTGAAACAAATTCTACTTGAAATACTTTAAATAATATATCTTTTAAACTTTAAAACCAAAGTTCGAAATCATCGAAAATTAAATTCTCAAATTCTTGATTTACATCCATTTTAATTTCCAAATCAATTTATAACCATGTTTTATTATTTATATATGAAAATAAAGCCAATGGTTATGAAATACATACAAAGCCAAATATTATTTCTTAACATCCAATCCCATTAATTATCAAAATTCAGAAATTATACTTATATATATCATATAATTATACAAAATTTATTCATTTACTAAGTTTGAAAACTAAATTGTGTCGGTTTGTTCCGTTCAAGTGTTTTGAGATCCTATCGATAGTGTTGATCAGACGAATCGATTGAAAACCCAAATCAACATCAACAACTCAAACGACACAATATATAAAACATTTTAAATATAGATTTACAAATATACTATACCGGAATAGATTTTCAAAGCAAGGATAGAGGTTCAAATTTGATTAACTCAAATCAAAGAAAGTTGGAACAAAAGATAAGATGATTAACTAACCGAATAAGGAAATGGATAAGCTTATATAATCGCGGGCAACCTTGACCGGGTCAACCGTGAATTCAAGAACAAGATCGATGCAGAATTCTGAGGCAAATCTACATTCAATCTCAAGAGATAGAATTCAGCATAACCAGAGATACTAGCATCTAAACCGAGGATATATAAAATCTCCGTTGAATAAATGCCTATTGTAAAGGAGTTTCACCCCTTTATAAGTAAATTGAAGATTGGCGAATCCACCGACTCAATGTAAAGATCATCTGAAGTGGAGTTATGGGATACCCCAAAATCAAAACAAGTTGGATAGTGAGGAGTAAGAATGAATTTTGGAACCGCAGGGAACGTTCCAAAATTCAAAGGAAATCGAGTAAAAAGGAAGAGATTCACACTCGAATGAAAGTGATTATGTAAATAAATTTACCATATATGCTAAGTTTTGCTTAGAGCCAAAACCTGATAGTAAATGTAACGACCCGATATTTTCAACTATTCGCATCTGCACATGTCGGACTTGAATTGCTCAAAATACCGAATTGTAAAAATAAATTTGGCAAAGCTCAAATATGCAGTAAATAAATCACAGATCACAAACACAGAGTAATAATTATAGCGGAATAAAAGAGATAGTAGTTATGAAGCTACTATATAAATACAACAGAGTTAAACAAGATACAACAGAAGTAACAAGTTACAACAGAAGTTTCAATATGATAAACAAGCCCAAGCTGAATACATCACCGGAATCAACTGAATAATTGGAATCAACTGAATACTGAAATTGAAATAGGTAGTTGAATCTTCAAGCAAAGCTCCAACTCCGAATGTGAGTTTCTAATGCCGTATCACTCAGTCTGGCTCGAGCGTAAAGCAAAACACAAAACACTCGAGTCAGGACATACATACTTATACATTGTAAACCAACTCAAGTGAACTGTAATATAAGGTACAAGTAACTTAAAGGATATTTGGGACAGCCCATCCTCTAAGGATCTGTTAAACTATTTACTATGTAGTAATATTTCGCTATTATGATAATGTCTATAGTAAAATGAACTTACTTTTAAATAGCGTTAAGGCTTTACATTTTCCACCTTAACACGTAATAGTCCCAGTAGTCTACCCAGTATCATAGTACCTCCTGATCAGGAGGCTACAAGAGGATACTCCACAGGCTATGGGAGAAAACCAAACTCTTACAAGGCGCGATAGGGTAGGTGACACGGCACACAAGGCAACGCTAGGATAGATATACCAATTACCCACACGGGATGGTGGTAACGCGTAGCAGCTACTACCGCCCACCTCGAGCCACACCCCCAAATAAAAATCCAAAGTGGTCACCAAATCAATCCCAAAAGACAGTATAATATCGAAGGAGTGTGTACGATCAGAGGAATGACCTCACTTACCCCGAGATCGCTCCTTTTTTAGCCACCTTAAGCCAACTCATAGGAATCAGGTCCACGTATATACCTTAATAGAAAGTCGCCACTGTGACGCCCCACCTCTATACCCACGCTAACCAAGGACACTACAGGGTAATGCCGTCAACTAACACGGAGAATAAGGCTGGTTAGGAGCGACTATCTATAGCCTTGCTCTAACTATCTATTGAATACATCGACAATAGTCATACCAAGCAGGTCGACATACCCAATGAATACTTAAAACAAAACCATAGGTGGTTGGAGGATCTATCAGAACAGAATATAACAACTCAAATGTAATAAACATCACAGAACAAGAGATCATCATATACACATATATTGATACACAACAGAGTACACAAAATAATACATGACAAGTGGTGTAGCAAACCACAATATACTGACGAACCAAAAGAATACATATATCAGAGTTACAATAAAAGGACTACACAAAAACCTTTAACAAAAAGGAACAAGCTAAATAGTCCATGCGGAAGCAAAATAGGCTAAGTCCAAAAGCACCTAACCTGTAACATCTCGGTCTGACCCGAGTATAAAATACATGGGGCAGTCTAGCTAAACAAATCAGTTAGATAAACTGAACAACAATAACCTGCAAGGTCACAAAGTATAGCAAATATCTCTAAAGGAGATAACACAATCATCTAACAAAAGATGAATCATATGATAACAAAACAAGCCTCATATCATAGGCAACATAGAGAAACAAAGGATACAAATATCCCAAATCAAGCCAAAAAGGCAATAACAAATGCCAATAAGGTATACAAGCTCCACAAGGTAATCGCTACATATCATGCGGCTCAAAAAGACCAACACTGAAAGGCGATACCTAGGGAATATACATATGAATGAAAACATCATAAAATTTGCTCGAGCTCAGTACTGTACAAACAAGGATCCATGAGCCCAAAGACTCCAAACCCAATATCACCCATGCGGCTCATAGCGGCAACATCGGAAGCGATACTAAAGGGCAACCCAATATCACCCATGCGGCTCATAACGACCAACATCGGAAGCGATACTATAGGGCAACAAACCCGAAGGCACAAACCCGAAGGCAACATACCCGAAGGCAACAAACCGTAGTGGTGAAGGTCGGAGACCTAGTATTGGACACCACTAACTGGCGGAATCTGTCATAACTCTCAAAAAGGAATCCGAAAAGTGGTAACATGAGTCCCATAACCACTCGTTCGCACTAAACGGTTTGCTATTCGTCAGTCAATTTCACACTCAAAGCAGTACAAAGTTCACCTCATATCATCGGTAAACCAAACCCGAAGGTCAAAACGATCAATTGAATAGGTCGAGGATTAATCGGAAGGATAAACGCACAGATTCATGGTCTGTGTTTTATCTAACCATTTAATCTCCTTTCCACTTCACTCGAAGTGCGAAATTGTGCGTGTGTTTTAAATAGAATTTATAAATCGCGGAAACGAACTTTTAATATGATTTGAAGAAATCATTTATAAAAAAACCCGTGAATAAAATCAAAAAGGAATCATCAAGATCAAATATACATAAACAACTAATTGGAATCAATATGCATCGATTAAATTTGGAAAACGAAGCGAACCAGGCAAATTGGCAAAAGACAGCATATTCAGACGTCTGAAAGAAGGGATTCAGACGTCTGAATCTAAAAATTAATTTTTTTTTCAAAACAGAATTCAGACGTCTGAATCCAACCTTCTAGACGTCTGAATCCAACCTTCCAGACGTCTGAAATAGACATATGTTGGCCTATTTCCTTTCTGGTCGAAATTTAACCAATTCAGACGTCTGGAATATAATTTCAGACGTCTGAATCTAGGGTGAAAAATGTTCCCCAGAACAATATTCAGATGTCTGAAACAGGAGTTTCAGACGTCTGAAACCTAATGGTCAGGCATTTTCTGAACCTAAGCCATTCATGGCCAAACAAATCGAAAGCAATCGGATGCGTGTTGATAATGGGCTTACGTCAAGCGACTACCCAACCTTAACGACACACCCAAACACTCCGAACAACATAAACATCAACCATATAAGGTTTTACATAGATTTGGCTTCAAAAATCAATATTTGGCAATTTCACCAAAGCAAACCAAATCGAAAGCAATCGACATATGAACAAGTGTTAGGAATTCATACCTAACAAAGATATATATATATATAAGCATAGATGTGAGATAAAAATCTCACCTTATATCACAAAACAAAGAAGAAGAAGCTCAAACACAAGAAGGAGACTAACTACTCTTCACTTCAACTCAACAAGCTTCAATCTAAGAATAAAACAAGTATTTTCCTAAGTTAGGTTTAGAAAATCCCTGAAATTGAAGAGAGAAAGAGATAGAGAGGATAAGGAGGAGACTTACCTATGGCTTCACTTTGATTTTGGAGAAAGAATCAAGTTTGCAAGTTAAACTAGGGCTTGCAATTTCTATTTCCCTTCCACCATTTTCAGTTTTTCTTAAGGTTTAGAAGAGTGGAATGAGAGAATGGAGAGGAGAGGGACTGAGTTAGGTTATTAAACTAACAAATTGGCTGAACCCAACCCAAACCCAACTAGAAAAAGTTGCAAAAATTCAACTTACTCCAAACATATCAAAGCTTATACTCAAAAAGGTCGCAAACGCCATTTTGGAACCAATGGAAATGGTTTCGAGTCCCAATTTGCCCATTTGCAAAAAGTAACATTTCGGACCAAAAATCCGACTAACGACACTATATTTAAATAAAATATTTAAATATAAAATCGTTAAATATGCGGGTTGTTACAGCCACCATCCTACTTCATTCTGGAATCTCCACCGAGTACACGGTTGTTAAAGTGGTTTTCGGAGTTGGCAGAGAGTATGACAACTTCCAATCTCGGTCTCTTTAACAACCCAATGTTATTATCTCCCATGGATATTTATTTCAAAATCATTTATACTTTAAAACCAAAATATCATATCCATTCCAAACTAAATACTATAATATTCCTTCCAAAACCAAATGAATATATCAATTCCATTTCAAAAACCAAAGTAATAATATATCCTTTAAATTCCAAAACCAAATCAATATCTCATTTAAATAAAACCCAAGTTTCCAAATCACTGTATATTTCCTTTAATTTATTAAACTTGAATATTCCTTTAAGTCCTCTTAAACCAACCACTTTATAAGGTTGTATTCTTAAATCTCCAATTGCAATAAGTTTCAAATTAATATATTTAAAGACAATTCTTAATTAAATATAATTTGCAATAATTTCATTTCCAAAGCCAAATTACTTCAAGTTATAACAACTCTGAAACAAGACACTTTGAAACATATTTATTTAAACCATTTAAATTCAATGTCGAATAATATTTATTTCAAAGTTGTAGCATTTCTAAGTTCATTCAATTAATTATTAAATTTCCAAAACATTGAAAATTTCAGCTACAACAGCACTTATTAAATGTTACGGTAGATATAATAATATTTCAAACATTGTCAAATTCAAAACAGCAGCATTTATAAAGTGTTGTAATAGTTATTTAATTATTTAAGAAAGTTTACTTTCAATTCAGCAACAACAACACTTACAAATTGCTGCATTGGCCCTTTAGTTATTTCTAAACCTAGTTTAGTTTCTGCAACAATAGCACTTACAAAGTGCTGCGGTAGCTCTTATTATTTCAGAACTTAGTTTATTTCCAGAAATGATAGCACTTAACAAATGTTGTCTTCAAACCACAACATTTCCGAAGTGCTACCAAAAAAATTCCAAATTTTATACTAACATTTCAGCCACATTAAAATTTCAATTTTTAGCCATTTTAACTTATTAAATCATATTTTTCGCTTCAAAAATATTCATTTGGATATCCTTCAACTTATGATTTAAAAAATAATAAAAAAATTATCAATAAATATCCAATTTAAACTAAGGTCCATTGTTCAGTCAAAAGTATGTTCTTTCTCAACTCTACTTTAGCAAATAACTTCACACTTTATTTTAAAATTACCCACTTCATAAATAAACTAAATTTTCAATTATTCACCTAACTCAATAATTTTATTTAAAGACCAAATTCCCAATTATCAAGTTAAGTTATTATTTAAGATGCATTTTTCCATTTAAAAATCACAACTAATTATTTTCCAAAACATAACACTCTACAAAAGAACATTTTATCATAGTTAATATTATAATCAAATTTTCCTTCTAGATCTATTCATTTAGACATTGATTAACTATGATTTTCCTAGTTAAATAAATTTTATTACAAAATGTTCAATTAAAACCGTATTCCATCTATCAGTTCAAAATACATTATTTATTATACAAAACATGTCCATTTCATAAAGTAAAATTCATAACAATTACTTGGTTAAATTTAAAACTCCCATATTGAGTCAAATTCAATTTATGAAGTTATTTATCATTAATAAAGATCTTTAATTCAACTTAAAACCAATTATTAATTTTATAAAATTTAACTTATAGAAAAACCGAGACACCTTTATATTTAAAGCCTTAAATCAAATTTTTAAGTTAGAAGCTTCATATATTTATAAAACTCAAAATACTAAAAATCTTTAGGGAAATATTATTTAAAAGTACTTAATAAATTTTTAGGAAAATAATATTTAAAATATACCATGGGCCTGTATAATATTTTCTATCGTAGGTTAAGTGATACGTATCTGTATCACTTCAATCCGTAATTTACAAAGAAAAATCCGGGTTCTATCATTTCAAACCCGCAATCCCAAGTATATCAAATACAATAAAATCATTCAAGCCTATCATTTCAGCTCATAACGATTTTTCCTTATTCTAATGTCCGTTCGGGTATGTATCATTTCAACCTATAGTGATAGGAAACTTGCAGTGTGAGATACAGTAATTAAAATGAATAGTATAACATATAATAACATATCAGGTAACGTAACAGGTATATAAACAGCATTTAACATCATAAACATATATCACAGGCATGTATGAATAACGTATCAATTTATACAGATTCACTTGTCATCATTTCACAATAATATAAGTACATATGTCTAGAGTGATAAAACTCACCTTTTTAAACTAGAATTGACAAATTCAGAATAAAATTCCAAACTCCACAAAGCACGAAAAAGCACGACAAAGCATAATGCAAACTTGAGTGGATGAAGAGTCAGATCCAAATCTTGTATGCAAACAAATATTACATACATAAGAATATGATTCAATACAAAAGAATAGAATTTAAAATAATGGAAAATATGAGAAAAAATTGACACAGGCTTTGCTCTAACCCACAAGTGGGCTCGGCCATGTCTCAATGGGATAGACCACGTCAAAGGATGCTCGGCCAAGATGGTTTCTAAGACATGTAGGCTCGGCTATGGACTATGCATACACGGCTATGGCTTGAGAAA
Source organism: Allium cepa (assembly GCA_030765085.1). Taxonomy (NCBI): domain Eukaryota; kingdom Viridiplantae; phylum Streptophyta; class Magnoliopsida; order Asparagales; family Amaryllidaceae; genus Allium; species Allium cepa. The sequence continues at coordinate 1,013,839,059 of CM060943.1, read as the reverse complement.
TGAAGAGGTGGAAGTTACAAATAATGGAAGGCTAAAGGCTAGGGTTTTGTGTAGTATTGGGTTCGGCCATGGCTTCAAGGCTTGGTTCAGGTGGTCAGGTCAGGTCATAGGGCACAAGCTAGGCAGGGTTGTGGTCAAGGCAAAGCAAGTAGGTGGTGTTTGTGTGGAGTGGGCGAGGCTAGGAGGTGAAGTGGATGCATATGTGGTGATCTAGGCTAGGTTTGGTCAAAGTTTTGGTGATATTGTCTTCATGGTGATCACGGCCTACAAGGTGGAGGAGGTGATGAGGTTGTGGTGGTGGTCATGGTGGTATGGTGTGAGGTCGGCTAAGTGGTGGAGGCCGAGCAATAGCATGAAGAACAAAAGCAAAAACAAGATGGAAGAAGAGGAAGAAAGTGGAAGAAGCCATAGAACTTAGATCTTGTATTTTTATTTTCTAGAAATAAAGTGAGAAAGGAGTGAATGGGAATAATCGTGTACATGATTTGATAAGAGTAATTCACGGCTATGGAAGGAAAAAGAAGAAAAGGCTAAGGAGTGGAGTCTTGAATGGTAAGAAAAGGAAAAGTCAACCTTTGTATCAAAGGAAAAGAGTCTTGTATATATTTCACTCTCAAATGCAAAGAAAAGGAGATAAGGAAAATAAATTTTTGTATGTGAATTTTCAACTTGATATGCACGGCTAATAGATGGTTTGGATGGCAAGAAAAGTGGGAGTATGTAACGTCCCACATTTTCGCACGGTTTAGATCGACGATAAACCACACACGTCAGACTTAAACTATACAGAAGGGCGGATTGTTATGGGGTAAATAAGAAGAAGCAGAGAAAGAATAAAACAAAACAAAATCATGTAGCGGAACGATAAAATATAATAATCAAATATCAGTTCATGAAGCTGTTTACAAAATATTCAAATATACAGTTCATGAAGCTGTTTACAAAATAATCAAATATACAGTTCATGGCTTGAGAAATGAAGGGTGGAAGTTACAAACGATGGAAGGATAAAGGCTAGGTTTTTGTGTAGTATTGGGTTCGGCCATGGTTTCAAGGCTTGGTTCAGGTGGTCAGGTCAGGTCATAGGCCACAGCTAGGGTTGTGGTCAAAGCAAAGCAAGTAGGTGGTGTTTGTGTGGAGTGGCCGAGGCTAGGAGGTGAAGTGGATGCATATATGGTGATCTCGGCTAGGTTTGGTCAAAGTTTTGGTGATGTTGTCTTCATGGTGGTCATGGCATACAAGGTGGAGGAGGTGATGAGGTTATGGAGGTGTTCATGGTGGTGTGGTGAAGATGATGAGGTCGGCTAGATGGTGGAGGCCGAGCAATAGTATGAAGACCAAAAGAAAAAACAAGGTGGAAGAAGTGGAAGAAAGTGGAAGAAGCCATGGAACTTAGATATTGTATTTTTATTTTCTAGAAATAAAATGTGAAAGGAGTGAATGGGAATAATCTTATACGTGATTTGATAAGAGTAATTCACGGTTATAGAAGGAAAAAGAAGAAGCGACTAAGGAGTGGAGTCCTGAATGGTAAGAAAAGGGAAAGTCAACCTTTGTATTAATGGAAAAGAATCTTGTGTATATTTTATTCTCAAATGCAAAAGAAAAGGAGATAAGGAAAATAAATTTTTGTATGTGAATTTTCAACTTGATATACACAGCTAATAGATGGTTTGGATGGCAAGTAAAGTGGGAGTAAATGCTAAGAAATGAAAAGGCACAAGTTAAGGAGAAAGAAACTTACATATAGTTTATTCTTAAATGCAAATGAAAATGAGGAAATGAGATAATGGAAATATTTTGTTCTTGACTTGATAGGGGAATACACGGCTAGAATAGGTGGATGGATAGGGTAAGAAATAAAGAGGCTAAGCAATTAAAAGCGGGAAACTAAAGCATGCAACCTATGTCTCTTAAATTTCTCAGAGCCATTTATTTGCATGGATTTGTTTCTAGAAATGAAATGAGAGATGAGAATGATTTGGTTTGTACAAGAATGGCAAGTGAAATGCACACCCAAAAGAAAAATGAACGACAAAGGGAAAGTTTTGGATGGTAAGAAAAGAAAACGTCTCATTTTAAATTAAAGACAGAGCAACTTATGACCTTTGAATTTCCTAAACCGTTTATCAAAAATAAACCAATCAAAAAAAAATTAAAAAAAATTAAACAAAAAAAAATTTAGAAAGATGAAAAATAGAAAATAAATTAGGAAAATGAACATAGGAAAAGTAGAAAATAAAATATAGAAAATCATTGCGTGTAAAACACTATATTTTATCTAATTTAAAAAGTATAAATCAGAATTTAACGAAACGAAAAGCAGAATGAATATCAAAATTATATTCTGCTCCAAATAAAAAGATTATAATTTAAAAATTCAAAGTATAAAAATTTAAACTGAAATTCAAAATTTTACCAAAATACAAAATTTCCAGAAATCTTTATTTTACTGCATTTGGAAAATAAATTACAAGCAAATTCCAAACTTACACTGGAAAATTCCAGAAATTTAATTTTAAATAATTTAAAAATTAAAGTTTTAAAATAAAAATTTAATTAAAAATATTTACAAAATTATGTGTTGTTACAATACTTTGCCCTTCCTTATGCTTCACCTTATGTATTATCCTTATTAAACTGATGTTTTAGCTAGACTGACCCATGTATTTTATACTTGGGTCGGACCGAGTTTGTTTCTGGTTAAGCTTTTATCTTTGGACTTAGTATGGCTTGAAGCTTCCTTATGACTTCTTCTTAACACTATTTCGACTCTAATCCTTTTAGAGCTGTAACTTGAGTTGTACATTCATTTGACTTGTGTATATAGAGTGGTCGTCATACGACTTTGATGTATCATTTGTATTGTATTGAGATGTATCATTGTATATGTGTAAATGTATATCTATTCGTTGTTCTGCGATGCGATGTTCATTTAGTTATTGTATTTTGTTCTGATACATCCATTAGCCACCTATAGTTTTGTATTAAGTATTTACTGGATATGTCGATCCACGAGAGATAGAGAAAAAAAATATAGCATTTGTCGACGTATTCAATGGATATTTAAGACAAGACTATAGATAGTTGCTCCTAACCAACCCTATTCTCCGCATTTGCAGACAGAATTACCTAGCAATTCTCTTTGTTAATGTAAGTCTCGGGGTGGGGCGTCATACCATGATTTGGCTATAATCAAAGCAGAGCTTTAATATTGAAGATCCATGGTATTCTCAAGTCGAGAGAACTGTGTAAATCAGATACATCGATATTTTCAGTTTGAACTTAGTTATATTACCCAACAGAAAACTATCGAGTGAATCGTTCCATAGTTATCCAATAACTATTAGTACGTAACCCCTAGGTGCCCCCAGCAATCATGAGTAATACATTGCCCAACATCTGGAGAGCGTTACATACTCTAATCTCAACGGATACATCGATATCCAGTCTCGATGCATCTTGACTAGGGATATTTAAAATGGTATATTTGTTTCGTTGTGATAAATTACTCATGGTTAGAACACTTTGTAACTACTATCATAAAATATACCATTTATGGATTTTTCTGTTAAATATACTTTTAATTATGTTAATTAATTAATTAATATAATCACATTATATCAAGTATATAATACGAAGAAAATACATTTTATTTCGAACAAGATTGGACAATGAGTTAGATATATGTAACAAATTACATAATTGGCCCTAGGGCATACCTCTAACTCTATCAATCTCCCACTCTCTTAGGGTCAGCTATGGAATCTAATTCAAACTTCTCCAATCAATTTTCTCAAAACTAATTAGGTAAGTCCCTTGGTGAATAGGTTTGCTATTATGTTTTAATTATCTACATTGTAGATTAACTCTCTCTAACACTGATAAACTGTCTTTATCATACGGAATGATTCGAAGTATGTCTTTCAACTTCTAGTGAGCTTCAAGTTCTATCATGACCAGTTTCGTGACATTGTTATTTTATAACAATATTATGGGATTCTAAACATTTGGAATCACCTTTGGCTCAATTATAAATTTGTGCATTTATATTTATATACATTGGTTTATTATAGTGCTATTCAAGTTAATATTCTCAACATTTCATTGAATCGACCATAATCACTTTTATTCTGAAACATTTTCAAATTAAAGATTTTAGATTAAATTTTATCATTGACATGTTATACTCAGTATCACTTATAAAAGTTTATGTCTAAACGTTCCATCGTAACGAGTTCGTTATTGCTATAAACAATTATCTAGTATTTCATAAATACACGAGAATGCCTCAAACAAACATTTAGTGATATCAATTTGGATTTTATATTTGCTCCATGTATCAAATACATAAACAAAACACAATATCACACAACATAACCCGTATGATAATTCCTATTGCTAATGCATAAGGAATCTAACTTACATGTTTTCCTTTTAATAGGATGCTCTTGTATATCGTTTTGGGACAATCCCTATATATGTTATACTCACCATAAAAAACATCATTTACAATCCAAGATTGAGTTTTAAAACAACTAAAGTTGATTTTAATACAAGCATATTGTTAAAATCAACAACGTGTTATTTATTTGTAGTTTAGAAATACCAATATACATTTTAACGTTCTTTCTTGTGAATACACGCTTCCTCTTCACTTTGATTGAAAATCAAACTATTTTATATTTCTACCAAAATACTTATTCGATCCTGATGCTTATAAAATGATACATTCGTATCATTTCTTAGATCATATCCAATGACTCACAAATTCAATATCGCTCCCACTGACTTCGAGGCATAATATGTGTAAATCGTTTACTCTAAATCATTATTTAGAATTTTCTGTTTCAATACATAAGTACCAAACACTAAGTCTTATTGAGTGATAATTTTGTGAGTAAATCTGAATTAACTTGAGCATGTTGAATACCGAATCTGTTATGCTAATTTCAACAATTGTAATTTGCAATATTATTCTTATCAACATTGCTTATTTAATTCCAACCACATTAGTCTTTCCAATAAAGACATAATCTCGGTCGATGGATCACATCTCTTTGGTCATGATAACCAAAATAATATTTTGATGGCATACTTGGAATTCTTTTAGATTTGTGTATTGTACCATATAGAGTCAACAATCTTAATGGCTTAATTGAACAACCGAGGGTGGTGTATATTTTTGACATTAATAAGAAACTCATAGTTTCTCTTCGATGTACGAGAATACTGATTAGACATTCTAATGTTATGTTTTCATTTAGCTTAGTTAATTTCATTTCATCTCATATAATCAGTTTATCTATGGATCAGATCCAATTCCTTTTAACTACCAAAAATTTCTCAAAGAAATTCTTTCATAATGAAGTTGATATATCTTGAAACAACAATTATTTCTTAGTGCAAACAGAATAGGGATTTATAAACTCTTTATGAACCTTTTTAGTTATGAAACTGATTTTAGTTAACAAAAATTACGTTCAAAACATAAATATGTCATTTGATGACAATCCTTTCCAAAAAACTTTTTGGAGATTCATACAAGATCCCTCATGAATAATTATTACATGCAATCTTTCGACTCACACAACCTGCTAACTCCTCAGCCTAGGATATGTTGGGATTTCTTACAAACAATTATCTTGTATGATTTTGTAAACTGTTGTTTAGATGAAATAATATCAACTTTGTGTACTAATCTTAAGTCCATGACCTTATAGAAAGAAACTAACTCAACTTTACTCACAATTAATCGTAAATTGTCCAACAATGTCTGATTACTCCTTATTGATGCATCATTATGTATCACATGGAGAAGTGATTTTGAGATTAAATCTATATTTATTTTTAGGTACATTTGGAACTCTTTCCAATATACTCACTTATTTGACCAAATCAAATCATTTTATTATATTGCATGTTATTTTATTTACTTTTCTTTTATATTCTATTATTTGATCATAAACTTACTACATGTGTATCAAATACATATGTTCATGTTGGTAATAATCATCCCTAAATATAACAAAGTATGTGGAACCCTTTTGGTATTAATAGATTTTTGAGTGCATACAACAATATATATTAATTCAAAGAGTTCATCAACTCTTATGATGCTCTCACTGAATGGGTGCATAGCCATTAATTGTTTGAGATATAATTAACATGTACTATAGATTCATAATCATATAGTAAAATTATTTCTCAAAACTACGACTTAGTCTATAATTCCAAAACAACCGTAAATAATATTAGATACATATGTATTTTTGTTGCATCACTTTTACTATGAAAACTAATTCCATAATATAGTTCTATTTCATAATGAATATTCATAATACTAATATTGAAATATAGTTATATCTATTTTTCGATCAACACCAAAATAAACATTATTTCATTAATAACGTTCGATGCATTTTAACAATTTTTCGTAATTTGGTGCAATCATTAGGTGCTATATGGCACGCTCCCACTATTTCTTTCATTACAATAATAGCATACTAATTTTAGAGGTCCAATTCACTTAATATTGTTAATATTGTTTACTTATTTCATATGTTGCAATTAGTTTACAGAGGAGAGTTCTTTGATCAAATATCTTGAACTCAAAGGAATAAATGTTAATGAAAATAATTTTTTGTATGAAAATACATTTCGGAATAAAAATTATATTTCATAGTCCAATATTAAGTATTAATTATTATTACGATTCTTGTTTCCAATGTTTCTCTATGAAGCAGAAGTGACTATTCATTCTCTTCATTCCAACTTTACTTTAAATTACATATGTTCTTATACATTCGTCTTTCTTTCAAATGGTCAAACTATTCAAAAGAAAACATTACTACAATATCATAACAAACCTTTTACAAAAGCGCATTCGATTATTCTTAACATTTAAGACATCAAATATGTTGCACTTTATGTAAACCGGTCAAGATGACATTTCAACGATCGAGTTCTTAAATGTATCTCGTAGTTTATGGTCTTATGTTACATTAACATGATATGATTTTTTTAAATCATTCAAATTGAATACATGATCTTAAAATACTATTTATTGGCTTACTTCAAATGAACTAGCTTCATCAAAATATTGTACCCCACAAACTATGACTGTTCACCATATAACATTTATATGTGAAAGTACATGGATCAAATATTTATAGTCTTGAATTGCATTTAAAGTTCATAAACTCATAAAATGCAATACACGGTCTAAACCAAATAAACGTATAAGTAACTAACTTACGAATATATTAAGTAGTTGAAATTGGACACTTGCATGGGTATAGAAACATTATATAACATGAAATTAGAATTATTAGTAAGTATATGTTATATTTCCATTTGTCAACTTTCTATTCAGTTTGTTTATATATGTTAATTGACGAATGTTTTATCAATCATATTAAATGCACAAGTTTATCATTGTACATAATTATAACATTATATAGCATATGTTCTTACAGTATTAGAAAGGTTAAATGTTACCATTTCATTTTTCTAATAAGGCTCCCACTTGTAACAACCCGGATATTTTAACAAATTAATAACGTAATGAACTGGAATTTTGTGAAATTTAAAATAATTGAATAACGTAATGAAAAGGTTTGTATATATTGTTGTTAGCATATATAAGTTATAATAGCGTTATATATGTTATTATATAAACTTGTACTGATATGTTGTATGGTATATAACTTATATGTTAGTGATATATATATTGTTGATTTCAAAGTATGTATATAAGTATTTATTTCAAAATATATTGTGTATATATGTTTGATTTTTATATATGAGTTTAATTTAAGCAATGATTTTGAAATACATATATATTTAAATTTAAAAATGTGTTTGAATTTAAAATATGATTTTATATAAATAGTTATATATAAATATATATGTTCACTTATACCATTGATCTTCATCAATCCGGTTTTGATTCGATTTCGTCAATTTCAAGCTGTCAGCTTTGTAGTAGAATTCGAGCCAATCTTACCTCGCTTTGGAATTCGCGCTTGGATCCGTAACTCATCTCATTCTCGTTCATCTCTAGCCTCGAAAGGTGAGCAATCACTCGCGATTAACGTTCTTATATTTATTAAATTGGATTTCATTTGAGATGACAATTGAAATATGTTGTTGCTAGTTATTTAACTATTATATATATGCCATTTTCTATAACTGTTCACCTATGACATCTGACACCATGACATGTTACTTATATTTTATCTGTTATTGATGATATAAACCAGTTATATTATTATCATATTTGTTCTCACTATGCAATTTTCCTGTTAGTATAGAATTCTGTATGGGTTGAAATGATACATACCCGAATGATCTTGTAGACTAGGATAAAATCATTATGTGTTGAAATGATAAACCCAAGCGATTTTCATTGAACTGAATTTGGGATTGCAGGTTGAAAAGATATATACACGTATATATGTAAATTACGGATTGAAATGATAAATATCCTATCACTTGACCATAGGATAGAAATTCACATACAGACACCGTTGTTTGATATATATGTATATATATTGATATAATTTCCAAAGTTTTAAAAAGGAAAATATATGGTTTTGTATAAATATTGATTTTAAGATATTATATATATGTTACTTTTATAAAGGTTTAAATATAGATTTTTAAAATTATATGTTTTGAAAATTTTGAAATTATATGTTAGTTTTGAAATTATAAATTTAAAAGATTATTCTTATAATTTTTACTATTTTTAAAATATATCAAATAAGTTTTAATATAAAATAGATTTAATAATAAGATTTAATTTAATAAAGTTTGATTTAATTAATATATAATATGTTTAAGTATTTATTTAAAATTATATCTCAAATATAGTGTTTATAATAACTTTTAAGAAATTAAGGTTGGAAAGAGAAATAGAAATTGGTTTGAAATTGTATTTATTTAAAGAAGTATACTCAAATAAGTTGGATTTAAAATTTATTAAAATTGAGATTTTAAAAATATGCTTTTATAACTTGATTTTGATTAAAAGTGATTTAAATAAATATTTTCAAATTTACATAAATTGAAATGGGATAATTAGTTTATGTGAATTTGTAATTTGAAGTTATATTTAAATGTTATTGGAGTAATAAAGTAAATATTTCAAAACTAAATAATAGTAAAGTTGAATTTGAGATATAAATGAAATTGTCAAATTTAGTTTTGTAAATATTTAAATATTTAAAGCTTTGAAATCTATTGAAGTTGAAATGGTTTAATTTGTAGTTTATATCTATATTTGAAATCGATATAAAATGGTTTATTTAAATTTGAATTGAAATGGATGAACTAAGATTTGATTTAAATGGAATTTTGGAATTCGAGTTAATTTGAATCGATTTGTGAAATTTGAGGAACTATTTTTATTATATAAAGTATTTTTATTTTATTTTTTTATTATTATAACTATTTTAATATACCAATTATTTTAATATATATATACTATTTTAAACTTATAACTATTTCAATATAAAAATTATTTTAACATATAAACTATTTTATTATATAAACTATATTTATTATATAAAGCATTTTAATATATACAAAGAAAATTTATTTATAAGTTATTTTAATATATAAACTATTTTTAATTGATAACTATTTTAAATATACTAATTATTTTATTATATAAACTATTCTATTTTATAAACTATTATTATATATACTATTATTAACATTTAAACTGTTTAGAGGAAAGTGTTATGGTTTTTCCAAATTTATGATTTCCGAAGTGTTATGATTTCAAAGTGATATGATTCCCAAAGTGTTATAATTTCTAATGTTATGTTTTTGAAGGTGTTATAACTTTGAAAGTACTATGATTTTGAAATGAATATATTTAAGGGATTAATGATATCGTATTGATATGGTTTTGAATTGGATATGATATTTTTGTTTTGAAGTATGATATTTTGAAATGACCACGGTGTTATAATAATGGTTGGTTGTTATAGAGACCAGGATCGGTTATAGTCATACTCTGCTAATACCGAAAACCGCTTTAATAACCGTGTACGCGATGGAGATTCTAGAATGAAGTAGGATGGTTGGCGACGATCCTATATGAAGTATATACGTGGACCTGACTCCCGTGAGTTAGCTTAAGATGGCTAAAATAGGAGCAATTGTCGGGCCAAGTGAGGTAGCTCCTTCGATCGGACAACACTCGATCGATACTATTCTATTACTTTAATTGATTTGGTGCACCCTCGGATTTTTGGGAGTGTGGATTGAGGTGGGCGGTAGCTGTGGCTATGCGTCACCACTAGCCCGGAAATGTAATTGGTATATCTACCCTGGCATTGCCTAGTTGTGCCGCGTCACCTACCTTATCGAGACCACTACAAGTTTGTTTTGTACCATACTTATGGAGTGCCCTCTGACGACACCCAGTACGGGGGAGATTATGGTACTGTATAGACGATAGGAATATATAAAATGTGTTAAGGGGGATATGGGTAACGCCTTAACGTTATTTTAGTAGTTTACTTTACTATAGACACTATTATAATAGCGTAAATTACTACATAGTAGACAGTGCCACGGATCCTCAAAGGATGGTTATCTCAAACATCCTTTGAGTTACTTGTATTTCAGTTGGTATCTTACTTGATTTGAATTTATTGATATGAGAATGTTAATCCCGACTCGAGTATTTTGTGTTTTTCTTTATGCTTGGGTCAGACTGAGTATCACAGCATTTGGGACTCACCTTTGGAGTTAGAGATTCGCATGGAGATCCATCTACATCTCTTTAGCTTTCAGCTATTCAGTTGACTCCAGTGATATATTCAGATTTTGTTATTTGACTATTGTATTGAGACTTCTATGTATTCGTGATTTCCGTTGTATCTTGTTTAACTCTGTTATATATATAATAGCTTCATGAACTACTATTCATTTATTTCCGCTACTTATTGTTATATTACTCTGTGTTTGTGATTCTATGATTATTTTATTTACTGTATAAGTTGAGTTTTTCCTAATATAAATTAACAATCTGATATTTTGAACAATTCAAGTCCGACATGTGCGGATGCGAATGGTTGAAAATATCGGGTTGTTACACCACTGATTTTTTAAATTTCTCCAAACCCTAGGATGAAACATAGAAGTTTTACAACTTCACTAGTGGGTGTTAGGACTCGTTTGTTTTGGTATTCTGACCTTGAGTTTTCTCAACAAATCATAGCCCCATAAAAGATGGATTACTCCTTATCAGTTGTATCATATACAACTCCTAACCCATTTTTCCTTGTTCTAATCCCAATTCGACCTTAGGTTTGCTCAACAAATAGAAAGAGATTATTCATACCTACCATATCGTGATGGCCTAAGTATAGTATATGTACCTTGAGTTTGCTCAACAAATACATATAGTTATGTTACTTCATCTGTTCAATATATTAATAATACTATGCATAACATCTCTAGCTTGAGTTTGCTCAAAAACTAAGGAGTATGTAAGTAATTTATATATATATATATATATGGTACAGGACAACATCATATTGAAGATTCACAATCTTCGATATATATTGAGTGATATCGACTTATAGAATAATATATTTCTTATGAAATACCCCAGCGATTCAAGTGTCAGACGCATCAAAAGTCACGGTATATATAAATTTACATTTGTATTTATTTCTCAAGTCTATTTGGGTTTCTTTAATATTCCACATTGATTTCGACAATAATTATTTAAAATAATATATTAATAAAATTTCAAAAATCATAGGATCATGTATGAAAGGTTTTGAAAAATTTTAAAGATTTTTTCAATTAATTATTATTTTTAATAAATCATAAATAGTTTTTTAAAATTAGATTAATTATTAAAAATAATAAACTTTACTGAAAAATTCCTATTTTTTATATATGTTTTTGAAATGATATAATATATTTTTTAAATATAAAAATGAATTTTTAATGTAGTAATTATTTTATATATAATAAGCAATTCAATAAATGTTAATTTAAAAGTATGAATATATGTATGATAATTAATTTTTGAATTTTTAAATTCATACTATATACAAGTAAGTGTACTAAATTTTTTAAATCATATATATATATATATATACACGCACATACATTATATATGCACATAGGCTATTATGAGAGAGAAATATACACTAATATATATATATATGAATTTATTAATAAATATATATATATAAAACAATTATTGAAGACAAAATTTGATTTTTCACTGTTAACAAAAATTTTCTATACATAAATCAAATGGTATAATAAACAAATTATGCATATAACCAAACTGATTTGTGACAACCCACATCTACTTATAAAATCCCACCAAACTATTCATATAGTAGTAATATATTTTAATAGATACGAAATTGCTCATTATAGGATCATATAATATAATTTAATTACCGTACTATAAATTAAAATTATCAATTTAATGATGCCTTTGAATCCACGTTGAAGCAATGACTTCCCTTCCTTTTACTGTTCTTGAGTCGTCAATTGCAAGTTCGGAATCACTGACCTCTACCTATCAAATAGTATTATTTTAGATTGAAATACATTTGAGAATTTTGTAGTGGAGTGAGAGCTGTGTTTCAACCAGCAATGTAGAAGGTAACGGTATCTCAACCCATTATCTCTATGCTAATTCTCTATGTTTTAGCCACCCCTAGATCTTCCCAAAATAAAAATTTACGGCCCTAATGGTGGGCCTTAAAACCATCTAAGCCCAAAAGTTATACATCCTTATTTCCTTGATTTATGACAAAATTCATCCATCCTGCATTACTTCTGAATCGCTGTAATTACTTTGATGTAATTTGGTTTACATGACTTGAAGTATGCACAAAAGTGAAATTTTGGGATTTATAAATGGAATTCAGATGTACGAATTTAATATTAACTATGAGTTATATTTTCCATTTTTCTAATTTTTTGGGCTTCTATTTTTCGTTGTAGCTTACAAGTATTATGTAAACTTTATCGAAATCCGGATGAGGCACTAATGATGGTTTACATGGACTATTGATGCAACAATTGTTATCCTTTATTACGGATCAAAAAATATATTACATGTACCGAGTTTTTTTTTCATATAAAACTCATGTAATTTATATAAAATATATCCTATCACGTGGCTCTAACTTCCCCTTCCACATGCGAGGCACACATCATATGTAGAAATTATTTTCTTTCTACACGCATTAGTATGTTATGGATATTGCTAATCAAGGCACAGGATATAGATAGGAAATGATAAAATTCATTGGAATCTGTTTTCTAAAATTAAACTATAAAATTTGTTATCAAATAATACATAAGGTCACATCTAGGTAGTTTTTAATAAAACGAGTTAGTAACATATTTGAAGGCATATCAAGTTTTATGTTTTATCACTTCAAACACGTTAGTTAACTGATTTCACATTAAACAAGTCAGTAAGAATATTAATGTAAAGGAAAATTTGAAATCTATACACTAGCGTCAAGTAGTTTTATACTTCAGGAAGTATTAAGGGTTTTTGAGGAGAGGAGTGTCAAGGGAAGTGCGATATTATTTGATGGGAAAAAAATTCTTTATATGTTAATATGGTGATTTATTACTTTTTAAAAGAGACAAGATGTAAGTTTTCTAAGTTCCAATCTACTGGAAACTCTAATATTAATATTTGTTACATTTCTTTGGATATCAGTATAATAGTTAATTACCTTATTTACCCATTTAATTATTTCCTAAAATAACTTATTCTCATTTACGTTACGATAAATGGTTAATTTTTGCTATACACACATAAAAATGCAACATTAAGATTCAAAAAAATCTTACAAATGTTGTTTTTTAATACCAATTCGTCATGCGCACGTACGTCACACATGCCAAAATACTCGTGCGTATATATGTGTGTACATATATACATATGTCTATACAAACATACACACACATAAAATATACGCGCACACACATATACACACACACACACAAATACACAGACATATACATATCCCAATATATACTTATGTATGCAATTACCATGTTATTGTTTGTTGTTTTTGTTATTTTAAACATATTGTTGTAACATATTATTTCTTGTATATTGATTAGTTGTAGACCGTAGTATTAATTAAATATTTTGCAAAAGAGGAAAGTTGGAATTAATCAATGATCCATCTTCTCTCTTTTCTTTTAGATCTTGATGCGATTATACCTAGATCTTATTTCATATTTATTCCCATTTTTAAACATCAAACAATTTCACTCAATGTATGTTTCATGAAATATGAGTATATTTGATGTAATCATACCGTTTCAAATATCATACTTAATTAACATAAATTTAATCAATTAAGAATAATACAATAGTAATAAAATATGACTTTATAAAAGTAACTAAGTGGATATGGTATCAAATATTAAATTTCATCACCACAACAAACTGATTACAACTTTTTGTTTGCAATGTTCGCACAATGAAATTTGTAACAACTATTTTTTTTTTATAGAAAGTTGTAATAAAAATGTTTTTACAACTTTTTGTATTTTGGAGTTGTAATAAAGTTATTTAACAACTTTCTATCCTTAACTGCGGTATATTAATTTATAGCAATATTAATTTATAACTATCTTGCTTATAGGTTGCAAGTGATCACGCGTAAAACACTTTCAATGAAACATTCTTAACATCAAATAGAAATTATTAGCAAACACAAATATTCCCTTTCGGAGATTATAATGTTTACGCTAACTGATCATCCGAAAAAATTCAAGAACATATGATACAAAATCAAAAATATAAGAAAACACATATGCAAAAAAAAGTTGCAAAAATATGCAAGAGAAAATTTTGTTTCCTCTAATTAATAGACATATCTGATCATGTTTATTTCTTTAGAAAGGGCTAAAATATGGTAAATATAGCTCATTTTACCCTTAGAAATCAATAACTGCGAATTTTCCTAGGTAATAATTTAATGATAAATTTAGGTAGACTCTTAAAGTGCATTATACTGGGAGAATTTTGTCACATGAAATATCATGTTGGTGTAAATACTATTTTTTCTTCTTCTTGTTCTCATTGCTTCTACATTGACAAATTTTATGCCCTTTACAACTTTAGTTTCTTCACGTACTACAGCCGTACTTTATTGCTGCTTTAATTTATATCTCTAAAGTAAAAATATTTGATTTTTTGTATGGCATAAATAGCGTAGGAAAAGAACAAAATTATATACGATTGCTTACAGTTGTTAGCCCTTTAAATCTATTTTCATTTGTTAATACTTTTTGAAATTCAAGTGAAGTGTGGTGCAGGAATATAGCTAGTTTCTAATTTAGTTGCAGGGTGGAGTTATCAGTTGCTTCAAGTATACATTGTACTTACTGAATGCAATTTGATATACATTGTACTTAATGAATGCAATTTGATTTTAGTATTCATTCAGTTTTGAACTTACTACACATTCTTCACAAATGGTTGATAATCTTTTAAATCTTATATCTATTTGGAATTTGACACAATGTTCAATGCAGTTGCATTTTTTCAGGATCATATCAATATTTTGAGGGTTCTAATATAACTTAGGCATGGTTTGTATAACATTTAATTTATAGGATACATGCCTAATATTTGTTGACTAGTATTTTTTTTGTAAGCAATTTTATAGCAAGAGTTTTTTAAATAATAAAATGCTTTTTTTTTACAAATTTCTTTCTGTATTTTAATCACATATAAATGGAATTCTAAATGAACAAATGTAGGAACCATTGAATGGAACAATTGAAAATAGACACGGCAGATACAAGATAATAAAACATGATTCATATGTAGAACTAGAAAGTTTAGTGAAATTTGATCTCAAAAGTGAAGTAAACTATTGAATTTTGCTGAAAGCTTCAAGAGTTTCTACAATTTATATGCTAAGATTCTCACGTATGTTTTCTCCCATGCAGGCTCTATTACAAAGAACTTTATCATATTATGAAAAAAGCAGGCTATGAACCTCATGCAAAATGCCCAATGGTTCGTCTAATTCAAAGCTGAAGCCTTACTTGTTTTTCCCCTTATGCACTCAAGATTCTTATCACTTATTAACTGCATCGTACAGACTAAAACCATACTCAAATTCTAGATAATGCATCCATACAACATTTTCATTGCTTGATGTGTTATGCTAAAAACGCCTTTTCTTTCTTTTATACGTTTTCGTATTATCTATAATATATTACTGAAGTTGAAATTTTACATGGCTTATTTGGATGTAGGAGTTGGAACTACCCAACGCATCACTGTTTGCTGCAATGATTATTTGCAAGAGACAACTGATCTGCAACAGATAATAGCAAGTGATAAGGATTCTATTAGCTGAACTGTTCCCATGGATTGAATTTGCCATCTAAGATTTAGGGTAAAGTATGATGATAAACATGGTCACCCCTTGTAACTTTGATACAAGGTCCACCTATCTTATACTAAAGTTTTTATTTGATACTTCATTATAGGGAAATCATCAAATTCTGAATTTTTTAATAATAGGGAATAGATTTTGGCAAAAATTACATCGATTTCACGGTCCGTGATTATTATAGTTAATACAGCAAAGAACATTACAAGGGGAGGTTTAGTCATCAGACTGAAGATTATCATAAAAGGAATGCTGAGTATGTTTTGCATGGCCTTGGGGAAAGGAGTATTGTAAAGAATTGGTTGCTAGCATTTTCACCATGCTTCCAGTGCAAGCCTGCCGCAACTCTACACACCTCCCTTCTACCTCTTTGCTTTTCGAAGCTTTATAGCCAAATAATTGAAGCTCAGGGTCAGGTAATTCCTTGCATACTGTTGTGCTTTTGTTCAAACACAATTTTTCTTATTTGCAAAACCATTGTCAAATGAATTCAGACCAAGAGCATAGATATAAAATATTATATTAACATAATAAAATGCAAACATTGATGTAGAAATTAATTTAGAATGATGGTGACTTGTCTGCTAATGTAGAAATTGATCTGATGACTTTTTCATGTTTAATATATAACAAATAATTTTTAAATTGGATCAATTTTTGGTGTGAGGGAAAATATAAATTCGTTTGACACAGTCAAGACTTAATTATGTAATTTTTAATGTGTATGAAAATACAAGTCTTTTTCATGTGTTGTTTTTTTAGAAAGACGAATTTTTCCAATATTTGAAATTTTTGATTTTCTTTCTAAACTGAATTTTTTTCCAAAAATAAATAACATTCAATCGAACTATTAACATTTGGAGAGAGATTTGAGCAAATATTTTTTGAATTTGAAATAAAATATCATGAATTTTTTTGATAGGCAGCGAATGGAAGAAGTGATCGAGTAATTATCAAATGTGATAAAATGAAAACATGGGAAATGATCCAAGAATCCCAATTTGAAGCTCTATTTGAAAAATTAAATTCTTGATGTATTTTTGAGAATTGGTTGAAAGCGAATGATTTAATGTTTTCAAGGTCAAGATATACCTTAAGTTTCAAATTTTGAATTCTAAAAATTTTTGAAAAATAATCGAAATCCCCAAAAAAAATTTGTAAATTTTTTGAATTTTTGAATTTTACAATGCTTAATTTCAAAATTTTGATTTTTGAACTTGTAAAATTTTGAGTGTTCATTGTTTTGCATTTTATATATTTTGGATTCGAAGATTATGAACTTTCAATTTTATGCATTCTCTTAGAAGAAAGGTTACAAAGCATTAATAGAATATAGGATTTGCAATAATTGTAGCTGGTGAATATAGGATTTGCAATTGAAACAAAGCAATCCTCACACACACACACAAGTTTGCCATTGCTTGGTCAAAGTATTTAATAAAATATGTGATATTTATTTGAAATATTACAAGATTACATGTTATGTATATTAGGCAGTGATGACTATTAGTAAAATATTACATTATAGTATATTTGAAATATTTATGATATATGTCGTGCGACACTAAACAGAAATTTACGTGGAACCTATATTCCAGTATATTTGAAATACTGCAGTACAACATATGGTGCTAACTCCGTTCGTTTTTTGGTTTTTACTAGAGATATCGCATATTTTATTATAATCTTGCATATGTTAATCCAACGCCGGATCAATAAAAATCAGAGCGCCTGCTACTTCACTCACTTCTGCTTATATCTAGTGAAGTACTTCAAGTTTTTTTTATTGGCTATGTACATTGTCTATGCACCCCAACTTTGTGTGTGTTCTTTAAATTAGACAAATATACATATTTACCCATCTGTTTGTTACAATGAGCAAACCCTCTGTTCAGCATACATGTCAATAGAATGTAAATTGTGGTGTTAACATTGTATTCCTGCTTGATAATGCAACTTGTTTTCTGTGATGATGGTGTGCTGCATAAGCGAGTATAGGAGAGTAGCCCTTTGCACAATTGTAAAATAAATTAACAAGTATCATCCAAGCTGTCATATTTAATGCTTATCATCTTATTGTATTTGCACCTCTATAACAATCAGCATATTTTCCTACTGATCTAATGATGAAATATTTGTTATAGGGTTGTGACATTTGTCAATCATTTTAAAACGGCGTTGGATTGCTTTTTTGCAGTGTGGTTTGTTGCTGGAAACCTTTGGGTATTTGGTAGGCAAAGTCTTTTGTATACAGGGAAATAAGAAATCACACATATAGCACAACAATAGTAAATTAGATGGCATTGGTTATCTGACAATTTTACGGTACAAATCCAATCTTATTAGGGAATTTGATGGAAAAAAAGATCTGATGGCTCATAGAGATTAGTTATATATAACAGATTTTATGATACAGCTACTATGGCCAGCTCTCGCTTGTGTTGAATAAAAGCCTTAGAATCACATTTTCTTAAATGCACTAAAATTATTGCTAGTTATAGTAAATTGGATTTAAAAACATAGATTAGCACATCATTATCCTTGCTGTACAAATTAACGCATCATTTATTGTTTTATTTTTGTAGAGTGCTCGAGATACATGTTAGACACTCATATTCTTGTATGAATAAAATGCAATGTATTAATATTCAACATTTGATAATAAAAAACTCTTGGTAAAAAATGACATTTAATGTACGTTTGAAAGGTATTCCTTTTTTCAAAAATTTAACAATTCTGTTCGAACCTACAAGAATTAGAGGAATTAAACATCTACATAATATTGATAAGTATGTTTATTTAAACATTGTTGTAAATAGTGAGATAGAATTAATAGTAAAAATAGGATATAAAGATCCGCCCTTAATTGGATTTTGAAAAAAGTGTTCATGTCAAGAGAGGGGTAGCTTGGTACAAGCTAATGATTCTTGTAGAAGAGAAAACGGTATAAATTTCTTTTGCTACTTGATATACATGCAATTATAATGATATTAACGATGAAGGTGTCAGATATATAGATTATCATACTTTTATAAAAGTAAAACTTAATACTTCTGAAAATCATCTACAAATGGAAAACAAATGTTGTGGTTATATGATTAAGCCTATACGTGAGTCGTTACAGTTTCATACTTTTATAAAAGAAGTAAAACTTAATACAATTGTCACGAATGCTATGAAATTGTAACCACTCACATACCGACTTCACTATAACCGTGACAATTGTTTTCATTATTTAGGTTCATTTTCAAAAGCATTAAGTTTTATTGCTCTTAGAAACGTATAGTGGTCTACATATTTTATGATTTCACCGTTGCTATTAGTGTAATTGCCTCTATATCCAGTAGCAAAAGAACCATCTATCTTTTCTTTTTGTCAAGTTCTTCCTCTTGACTTGTGCACTTCTTCTTAACTTCAATCAAGTATAGATTATTATATTCAAACCTTACTATTGAAATTCAACTACCTCACTATTTACAACAATTTTTAAATTAACATATTATCATCATTGTGTAGATGTTTAATTCCTATAATGCTTGTAGGTTTAAATAGATATTCATTTAAATAAAAAAAAATGAATATCTTTCAAATGTACCAAAGATGTCTTTTTTCATTATGAATGTCTTACATGTACCTCGAGCACTCTACAAAAATAAAACAACAAATGATGAGTTAATTTATATAAGAAATACCGATGAAAATTTTCTATTTACGCCTATATATTTAGAAAACCATCTTAAGTTTGGTATTACTTTTACATATAAACTTTAAGAGGCAATTATTTGTATTTAAACATGAAAAAAAGAATTAAATATGTAAATTGATTAAATATCTTTTAATATTAAAAGTATTGTGCTCTAATGCAAGATTATAATAATGTTAATTTAATAAAATACACCTGAGTGTTAAATAGATACTTTAAATGGTAAGGATAACGAGTCACATAAACATTTTGTTTCCTTTTCACCTTTATATACATGTATGTGGATCAAGCTTTGTTTTTCTTCTTAACCTGAGAACTTTGGTCAAATATCTGTTAAAAAATTCTTGTAAGCATGTCTTGTATCTAGCTTCTAAGATGTATCCAAAGTAGTGATTACAAATGATTTGTAACAATGAAACCTGTTTGATTTGCGAATGTTTTTTATTTTTTGTGAATAATATCATACCATTTACTTATGCTTTATAACACCACACCAAATTAGCTATTTTGCAACATTCGTTTTTTTTTTACAATCTGTAACAGTTATTATCGTTATAATTTACCTATTGAAAAAGTGTAACAACCCACTTTTCGGTACAGTTTAAGTTGGTAATAAACCACACATGTCAATTATAATTGAACAAAAAGGTGGATCCTTAGGAGAATATAAGGAGATGGGAGATAGAAGAAACTAAACAATCACAGAATCTCACAACGCAACAGAATAACATATATTTATCACATATTATTTTACAAAGTCATCGTACATCAGTGTGACGACCTAGAATTTTTGTATGTTTGAAATAGGAATATTTAATTGATTTTAAATATTTAAAAGTTAATTTTTAACTTGAATTCAAATATCACTATTTATTTGATAATTAAATTATTGAATTAAATAATTTGAAGTTGGGTAAAATGTTGAATCTGGAGTTTTAAGCCTCTTAAAAATAATTTGAAGGCTTGTAAAATTTATATTGATAGTGCTGAGGATGATAGAAGTTTTAAAATTGAATTTAACAGTGATTTATTCAGTTTTGAAATCATATCGTTTAAATTGAATTTAAAAATAGCCTTCCGAGGCACAGTCTTGGAATTCGATGAAACCAGTTCCATTGGATCCGTAATATTGTATTATTATCGGGTCTTAATTTTTGTAGTGTTTGGAATTGTTGAGTGAGCGTGCGATATATAAACGCGCTGAATTTAAATCGAAAATTTAATATAATAAGCCTTGGAAGTCAACTAGTCATATATATTTTTTATAATTGGACACAAGTCATCCCCAATCTATATTTCATCTCCGTGTCTCTCTCTCTTATTTTCATACTGAATCGAACACAGAGAAAAAAAAAGAAAAAAAAAATCTCTTTTCCCAAAATAGAATTTGTCGAAATCAACTGGGTTGGTTCTTCGTTTCAAGTAGAGGCGAGAAGGAGGCGAACAGCAGGTCGCAAGTGCGGGTTTGGTGGTTGCGAGGGCGTCGCTATTGATAGTAGCAATGATGTCGGTTTGGTGAAAGCGATTTAGGGAGGCAGTTTCCATTGGAGGTCGGCGTTTGAATGGAGATCGTCTCGTGTTCTATTACCATCGGGGGAGGGGGGGGTTGGCAGTTTGTAGATGGGGAAAATTGGGTTAATTATTGTTGGTGTTTTGCGTGTGTTCTAGGAGAGGTGTTTGTAAAGATTTTTGTTTGATGGTCGTAGAGGGTGGGTGTTGTATTGGTTGCGAAGATTGGAGATGTCTTTGGTTGCCGATTGAGTGGAGGAGGAGGAAGTTGTGGGTTTTGGTTATAGGTGAAGTAACCGCGGAGGCTTCGATGAAAAGAAGGATTGGCATATGCAGTTTGCGATTTCTTTAGGGTATGACTTCTATTTCCTTCGTTTATCTATTCGAATTTGAAAAGGAAAAAAAAGAAAAGAAGAAAGAACAGCAGAATATTTATATTGTTTACTGAAAGAAGAAAAAGAAATATACATGTTTTAAAATTGCAATAACATTTGAAATAATGTATGGGTGATAAGCGGTTTAAGTAACTCATTTAATTATTTGGTTACTAGGAAAATTAGTTACCATAGGACAATTTATTTAAAAAATTAAATTACTGGTTTAAATTAAAATACTAGTTAATTAAACTTATTTGGAAGGATAATTGATGGGTCGGTTATTTAAAATTGTTAATAAATTGTTTGACTAATTCAAATATTAATAAATTATATAATGATTGTACAAGGTCTGAATCGTGAAGGAAACAAGCTGGTTGGTTTGGACTGCAATTAAAAAAACAAAGGTGAGTAATCTCACTCATCTGGTTTAATTTAAATTTAAATGGTTAAATTTAAATAATTGGTTGAATGATTGAATTAATTTGATGTTCTATATTATATATAGTAGTATATAGTATATATTGGAGTGATTGATTTCTCGTATTATATAGCGGATGAGACCCTATGCGCCGCATAATAGCGGATGATATTAGATAAATCTCATATACCGCGATACTCTACCTCGAAGTGGAATTGGTATTGTGCTAACATCTGTGGATGCAGGGAAATAGGTTGGAGGGATCCAACTGGATTCCTCAAAATTATTTAGATTGTTTAATATTCTGTGTTATGAATGTTTGATATGCTATGATGAATTATATTGATAATTGGAATACTGGTTACCATGGTTTAATTGAGTATTCCGGTAACACTGGGTTATCAAAATATATAGAATTTGGATTTTTGAAAAGAAATATAGGAGTAAAATTTGGAAGTGAAATAATTATAGAATAAAAATAAGAATGAATTGGAAAGAAATGAAAGTGATCTAAAAAAAACTGAAGTTAAACTGTAAGGTAGAGATTTAAAATAAGTTTTAAATCAAAGTTAAATCTGGAATTCAAGTTAGTGAATTTCAGTTTTTAAATTTAAATTGTTTTAACAACTTGAATGTTAAAGTGCATTTTTAAATTGATTCGAATTTAAAAATGAAATTAGCTTCAAATTCCTTTAAACTTCCTTTATAGAATGAGTAATTAATTTATTTAATGAAGTAAATAAATAGGTAGTTAATTACTGGTTGAGATTAATCAGGAGTGATTAATATTTGTGGTTTAATTAATGATTAATTACTTAATGTAATTAATTTAGATTATGAAAAATTAAAATGCAATTAGAAATCATTAATTTATATAATTAATGATGCACTTAAAGGTTGATTAATTAAGATAAATTAATCAATAATAAGCGATTTATGAGAAATTAATTAATATAAGTAATTGAGGATTAATGTAATTAATTTTAGTTAATTAATTTGTGAAGTAGTTAAAGATTAATTACTGGTTTTGGTTAAGAATAATTAATTTGTGTAATTAATTAAAGATAATTAGTTGAATGTAATTGAAGGATAATTAATCCAGGGTGATTAATTAAGATGGATAATTAAGGGATGATTAATTAATTGATTGAAATTAATGTTAAGTGAAGAAATCTAATTGATTGAGGTTGGTAATTCAATTAGAATTAATTAAATTAATTTGGAAGTGATCAAGCTTTGCTTATGGATGATTGAATGGTATTGGATGCCTTGTATGAGTTGATATCTCTGATATGAAATGTTTTGTAGTATCATAGGTTTGGACGGACAGGATATTGTGGTTATCTATCAATGATCAATTGTTGTGTAAAGGGACATCCTGTATTTAAAGTTTGAAGTGTATTTTATTTGGATAACTTGGGTTACGATGACGTGAGACTCGTGACCGGGATCGGGTATTAGAAAATACTCGAAACCACTTCGATTCTTTTTTAATTATATGTGAAATCAATAGGCTCGTATGGAATGATTTAAGTGAATTGGATCATTTAATCTAAGTTTGGTACTTAGAGATTTGATGTGTGAAATTAGTGATGTCTATAACAAATTGCGAATTTGAAATTTTGACATGAGTTACCTCGGGTTTAAATAAGTTTTATGCTTTGGTATTTCATCTTAGATGAGTTTACTCACGCTGGATTCCAGCCTGACCCGGGTGTTACTTTGATGTAATGCTCGGATTAGACCGAGTATTACAGATTTTCAGGTAAGGACGTTCTGGAGCTCAGGATGCGAGCTGGATGGCAAGAACGTATGGAGTGTTTCCGCTGTATTATATTGTTGTATATTTGAGATATGAGTTGTGTATATCTAGTGTCTGTATATATGTGTAACTCTGATGTATCCTGATGGGAGCGACCCATTTAGCTCTGTTGCATGCCCTATTTTAGTCATTTCGCGATTAATGAGGCTTGAGGCTATGTTTTACCTTTTATATAGCAAATCAACTTGGAATGCTAACACTTGTCCAGGATAAGCACAAACCGAAGGCGCTACTTCTACTACATCCATTTTGGAATCACCCTCAGGACTAGTAAGTTGCCACTGCACTTCAATGCTCCATCTTCGATTCCATATTCTTTAAGATGTCTTAAGTTCGAAACGTTTGAGTTGGATCAAAGTGGTTTTTGAATAACAAATCTGATCTCGGTCTCTTTGAAACAACTTTTCCTAATTTTCGGTAAACTCAACCCCGGTTATTTAGGAAATAAGCATATTAAAGCTAAGAGCGAAGTTCACTTCCTAACCGTTAGTGGACGGATTTTCTTATCATTTATCCTAGAAGAACGAAACGAATTTATACGTACAATATAGCACCACCGACGGTAATTGTACTATAGAATTTCTATGTTTCTTCTAGGTATTTTTGGAGTTACATTTTGGTCCAGATTTGATAGTTGGTTATTTAACTATCTAATAAACAAACAATCAAACATTGATTCAATTCCATATGGGATCCTCAAACTCTTTATTAGTTAATCTTTAATCAATAAAATTACTTTATGAAACTTTATCAAATGATCTTTTCTAAAACCTTTTTCCCAAATCCCTTAGATCCCTTTGCCTAGAAAACAACATAAACATTTACCAAAAATATTTGGAAAATTCTGTTTTCTCATATTCCATATTAAATGGCCGAACCATTCCCTTTCAAAACACCACTTACTATAAAACTCGTTCACTTTGTAAAAACCATTCACTTATACCTTACAAAAATTCTTTTATAGGTTTACTTCACATTTCAAACCTTTTTACAATTTTTCAAACTTGATTTAAAATGTCTTTCAAAAACATCTAAAGTAATTTATAGAATCTTTTTCTATTTTTGCAACTATTCAAAAATTATTTTTTCCATAATTCCTTTATAGAATATCCTTTATAAAATATTATTTTCAAGATATCATTTGTAAATCACTTTAGGTAAAACCTTTAGTTTTATAAATCTCTTTTTAAAAATAAGAAAATAACATTATAAAATATTAATAAATATTGAAAACCATTTATAACCTTTAAACCCAAATCGATTAAAGAATTAAAGCTAACTCAAAAACATACTTTAGTAATTCAAAAAAGGCTTAGCAATCCCAATGTTACTAATTTAAGTACCATTCGATTTCGATTTCAGTTCACTTAACAATCATTTACATAGGTGAACATATATGTAAATACAACTCATATCCAAATCAGGGAATAACATGCCAATAAGAACTAACTAGCATATACATGTTCAAAAAACATAATAGCGGGGTGGTGATTTGTCCTGCTAAACGGATGTCCAAACAATTCAATCAATTCATAGCAAAACAGAGATTTTTTCTGCTAACACATTTCCATACAAATAAACAAACAAAATACATTATAACTCAATCACAGTTATATGATTTCTTAATGGCATCAACACTCGAATCACTTGTATTCAAAACCTTCTTTGAAAAAGAAATATACTTAAACAATTTTACTTTTGAAAACTAAGTATTTAAAACTAAAAAAATATCCTTTTAAAAATTATAACTTAAATCCTTATTTAAATCATAATTAATTTCTAATTGAATCTTAACTCAATTTAATTAAATAGTCAACAAAAGTTCTTTATTAATTAAACCCAAATTAATTCTTTATTAATTATTTAATAATTAATTATACCTTCATTAATAGTTAAATATTAATTAATCTCAATCAATTAATTAAATAATCTTTAATTAAACTTAAATAATAAGTTAAACTTTTAATAAAAATTTATTAAAAATTAAACCTTAATTAATTTATAATTTAAAAACAATTAAACACTTGATTAACAATAAATTAATAATTAGTCCTATATTTAAAATAATAATTAATTAAAAATAAATTATATGCTTAATTCATAATTAATTAACTAAATTAATAATCGAATAAAATAAATCTTAACTTTAAAAAATAATTAATTAAGAACTAATCTTTATTTAATTAAAGTTAATAAACCTTGTTAGAATTTAATTAATTATCAATTACTAAAACCTAATTAATTAACAATTAATTATTAAATCCTTAATTAACTTTTAAAACATTATCATTTAGTTTATAAAATATTCACAGAACAGTTTGAAGTTAAAAAACCAAATTTTGCAAAAATCAAAATTTTAAGCGAACTGCATTCATAGCGACTATTGCTATGGATATCCGTAAGCTTTAACTTGTTTCTATCCTTCTTTTGAAAACTTTACCTTAAAGCTCACTAAATTTCTAAAAACAAAAATAAGTATTTGAAAATATAACAAGTTTAAATCTAACCAAATATTCGATTTTTAAGAGCTAAAACCATAACTTTCTTACACAAGATTCCAAATTCTCCAATATCGTACCAACTTCTTCTTAGCTTCTACATTACATACCCAAGTCCATGTGCAACCATAATATCCAGGATAACATTATGCCACAAACACAAGCAAGATCTAATCTTTAACCATTTAGACTTCACATTCAGGTCTAACATCCTTACATATCCAAGCAATAAGTGCACGCGCGCACGCACATATATATAACCATCACATAATAAATTAACCAATACTAACCATCACATCATAAAATATATTAACTAACATAAAAGTAAAAACTTTCCCAAAAATTCATAGTTTACTCACCGGAAATCCTTTGAAAACTTGACACATTTTGAAATCCACGAAGCTTGGAAAACCACAAACTCTATTCAAAATTACGTCATCTTGCACTCAACCTTTGGACTTGGACTAATTCCTCTCTGATTTTGGAAAAATGGTCAAAAAGAAAGTTTTAGATTATTCTTTCCTATATCATTCAAAAAAAAATTACTCAAAGAAGTTAAATTTTCAGGAAGTAATGGGGAAAACGGTGAGGGGTATTTTCGGACATCTAAATCAAACACAACACCAAATAGGGCATTTTCCAACACTTTTTCATTGTCAATTTGCAACGATTATTACCGTAATTAACTGCTAACGGTTATTTCCGTTGGGACGTGTTGCAACAGTTATTACTGTTACTAAATATGGTAATTTCGTAAATTCACGAAACTTAAGTGGACAGAATAGTAATTTCTCCTTTATTTTTCCTAATCCCACTTCTAACGGTTACGTTTCCCATTTCATTATTCCTTCCCACTTTCAGTCTAGGGTTACGGCCTTCGCACCGTTCAAGCGCCGCTTTCGCCTTGTTTTGCCACCACCTGTTTTGTCACTGCCTCCGCATCGTTCAGGAGCAGCTTCTGCCTTGTTTTGACATCGCCTGATTTTGTCATCGCCTCCGCCTGATTTGTCACCGCCTCCGCCTGATTTTGTCATTGCCTCCTCCTCATTTGTCATCCTCTACTTTGTCTAATCAAAGTCTAGTGTTTCCGGTTGCTATTTGAATTTCGATTCAGGTATATTTATTCCAGTCTTTTTCGTTTTAGCTTTTTAACATTAATGGTAGATGTGTTCAACTATTGCTGAATGCATTGTTGTCAATTCACAGCTGACAATGAACTCTGAAGATCCCATTTAAACAAGTTCTTCTCTTGTAAGGTACCACTCTTTTCTTTTCAGTTAGATATGTGCATTTTTAATCTGCCATTATGGTTAGGCGATTACAGTGGCTGTAGGTTTGTGGTTTCGTACTTTTGCTTTATGTAAAACCATCTTCTTTTGGGTTATCATGTGAATCTTTACCTTCGTTTGGTATTCACCGTAGCTTTAGATTTTTAATACATTTCTCTTCAGCATGTCCATATATTTTACAGTAAGAACACTTTTGGGTTTTATAATCTTAAGCGATTGAAATTTGGCAATATAACCATTAAAGTACACTGCTTTAATATTTTCTGGGTAGTCTATATTGCTATTGCTATTCATTTCAACAAGCACTTTAGCATATGTAATTATGTCTTCTCATGCAATGAAATAATCAAGTTTTAGTGGCTTGCATAGTACGTTGGCTAGTCTACTCAGCGCCTCTTTATCCCACAGTTTAAGATCATCGATCTGCATTTTCGCCCACACTAGAATAGAACTGAAGTAATTTGTCCAAATTGATTCCAGGCGTCCATTTCTTAATAGTAATGATTTTTGAGTTGCATGTAAATGGACCATTCTTCAAAATATCCTTGTAATTAGCGTCAGATTTGAATTGTACAAAGTAGAAAGCCATCTGATTTTATGCCGACTTACTCCACATTTAAAACACTGCTAAGTTTCTCCTTTGCATACATATTTCCATGCAATTCTATGCATGTCGCGGGTCCCTGTGAACGCCTCACATTATTTGCATCAGATTTTAAAGCACTATCAACTTGTTATTTCGTAATCAAATTATCTTCCAGACATTCAAATATTTAGGGGTATATATGTTGTCTCTACTATTGATGACCTCATATATTCTATGGTTTATGTAATCTATACAACTGTGGGTTGTCTGTATAACATATGCATGTGTACGTTGGTTCATGCGATAATTGTCAATAGTGCTCATGCTGCTATTGTACTGATTTTGGCTGCATTTGCATTCTTCTTCAGCCCATCTTTGGCCGAAGTATTTTAATAATTGAGTATTAAATATTTTCCAAAGTATTTTAATTGAGTATTAAAATAGTTTCCAACGTATTCTATAAACTTTTGTGTTGGAAACGGTGGACATGCTTGGCTGCAAATTAAAAGCTAATGCACTCATAGGGACAATCTTTCATATGTCAAAACCGTCACTTGTTGATGCAAAATTTGTGAATTTCTGTTGATGTAGCTACTATCTTTCTAATGCATAAGTTTTCCATTGAATATATATGAAGTGTAATTTTACATTTTTGCAGGACACATGCTAGTTATTCCGGTTATGTAATCAAACAAACAATTCAAGCATTTAACTAAACAACGTCAGAGTTAAATAAAAATCACACAAGTCATACGAATAAACACGCAAATCAACCAAAAGAAATAATAAATAAATAAACTCTAACACAACAAAATTACCAAGTTTCCGTAGAATCATTCAATGTCTGATCCCCAAAATGTATACCTAGTGTAACTTCAACTTTTTTAGGATTTGCCTCCTCTTCATTGCTATCAGATCCCTCACTCCAAAATAAATGCAGGCTTTTTGAATCTGGCATAATTCTACCCCATCTCCAAATTCGAACGTCGGTTTCTCTTTTCTAAGTTATTTTATTTCCTTCGATTTTTTTCACAGTTTTACATATGATAGTATTATTGGTTGTTCAATGAAAGATATGAAAGAAACAAAAGCAAAAAAAATCATTAGGGTAGAAGAGAGAAGCATAGATATGAATTAGAAATTTGTTGCTCCTATTTAATTTCCCATTTTTGGTCACTTTGAAAATAATTTTGTTTTTTTACTTCACTTTTGATAAGATTTAAGTTATAATTAAGAATGCTAAGAACATGCAATGAATGACATTAGTTGCAATATTATACACACTGGACTCACTAACCTAGAATTTCTTGCCATTATTGTGCACACGATATTTCAAATATACCACTTGGGGCTATAGCCTAGTGTGCCTTAGCCATAGAACCGAACTGCCTGGTTTATGGAGTATAATATAGGGTCTGGACTGGTGAAGCTGGAACTCGGCCACCATTTTGCACTTGCTGAGCTGGTGAAGTGGATACTTCGTTATCATTTTGAACTGAAGGAGGAATGGCTGGTTTCTGGACTGATGATTTGTTTGGAGTTAGTGGGAGTGGTCTGAGATTTTGCAGTTCTAGATCTGGAGTAAATTTGAATGACATTTTGCTGACATCCATTTTTCTGAAGGTTATTGATAAGATGCCACTTTTAATTATTAAATTATTAGAAGCATGCTTGCATATGTTTTGCAAAAATGCATGCCGCAACTTTCCTGTTTGTCTTTCCTTTTCTACTTGAATGTTTTTTCTGTTTGAGATTATTTTGCTTTATCGAAACAGGCCTGATGTTTGACATATGCATTTGCAGTTCTTGTATCTTGAACATGATATTGGCCGCTTTCTTGATTGCAAGAATCGATTGAATTATTGTCCTCTTGGTGCATGTGCTTTAGCAGGAAGTGGTCTTCTTATATCGTTTCATGACTTCAAAGGCACTAGGGTTTACCGAACCTTTGAGAAACAGGTAAGTTATTATTATATTTTGGGTGAAATTTGAAACTTAACTAATGGATGTTAAGTTGATAACTGTAGAACTATTTACACCATCAATTTTGTATAGCGAACCCTATACATAGGGAATACCCCAAAAAGCTTCGCTGTAGTGCATTTGATTTAGTAGTAGATACAATTTTTGATTTATTCGCAGAAAAATAAGTTCGTTCCAACAAAAAGAAAGAGAAAAAAGAAATAAAAAAAACTGATCCTAAAATCGAATGAACTTATTAACAAAGCTAACGATATTATTAGCCTTAGTAGGGTGAGATTGAGGCGAAGTATGGAAACCTGTAAAATCATATGGAAAAAAGGATAGGAAATCTGTAAAATTGATAACAGTTATTGGTTGTATTCTCCCTCTCTCTTTTTTTCCCCTTAAAATATACAACCGGAACAGGTGGTGGCATAAGTCGCCCGTTTGAAATATTTGTTATATTATTTCACGTTATTTCCCAGTAAGTAGTTCAACAATAATTAACTCTTGTATGTAGTAATTAGCATATACTTGATACTTGATAGTTGGTTAATTGATTTACTACGTGATAAATATGAGCCAGTCTTGTTAAATATAACACGGATCTAATGGTTGGTTGGTATTTCACTTTCCATTTGGTTACACCGCATGATTTGTAAGCACATATTGGACATACTTCTTTTTACAGCTCAACCGCTCTCTTCGTAGATTTTGTTCTCACTTATTATTACTCGTCCAATTATGTTTTTACTGGTAGAAATGGAAACTAAGTCAACAATTGGACTTTCGTGGGCTCCAAAGTTACCTCTCATGCTAATTGATGCGGAAAAGAGCTTAGAGAAAGGGAAACATAAGGTTGATTCTATATGAACAAGTTACATACATTTGATGATGAACAAGTTCTAAACTGAGGCTCTTTATTTTAACTAAGGTACTGTGCCTTAGTTTAAAACTGAGCTTATAAACAAGTTACATTCATTTGATGATGACGGAAGGAAGTAATATATATATATATATATATATATATATATATATATATATATATATATATTACTATTTTTATAAAGTTGAGTTGGTGACTAGTGTAACGACCCAGAATTTTTAGAAATTAAAAATTTGAATATTTAATATTAATAAGTGAATTTTTAAGTCGAATAAATTTTAATTTGAATTTTTGGATTTAATTGGATAATTAAATCGATAATTTAATACGTTAAATTGTGGAAAATATAGAAAATTGAGTTAAATATGATTGAAAATGATTTGTAAAATTTTATTTTATCATATTGGAGTTAGAAAGATATTTTAGAACTTTTAAAATCGAATTAAAAGTTAATTTGTGGAAATTGAATATTTTAATATTAAAATCGACTAGTGAAAATAGTCAATTTTTGAACAGTCTCAGAATTGAACGAAACCAGTTCCATTGGATCCGTAATAGTTAGTTATTACCGGATTTCAATTTTTGTGTCAATCGGAGTTATCGTTTGATCGTGGCAGCTCGAAACGCATCGAATTATTTTTAATTTTAAATTTGACGAGCTAAAATAGCCATTTTTCAAAAAGTCTCGGATTTCGACGAAACCAGTTTCATCGGATCCGTAATGTGATATTATTGTAAGGTTTCAAATTTCAAGTCAATTGGATTTACCATTTGTCCGGTACGAATTAAAACGCCTAGAAAATCGCTTAAATCGGTTTAATTCAAATTGAGCGTTTACAGCCATAACTCGCACATACTTCCGAATTAGCTTCCGAAACCTGTTCCATTGTATCCGGAACGCGGGGTAAACCCTAGGTACGTCAGTTTCGGCGCCTAAATCGGAGTTCGGAATTTCCGGGATGAATAGTGTTTGAGAATTCCTTATAAATAGCCCCCCCCCCACACACAATAAAAAAATATATATAAACAAAACCCTAATCACGTTGCAGCCGCCACCCCCCCCCCTTGAACGACCAGCATTTCTTCTTCTTCCCCCTCTCAAATCTCTAAATCCATCGAGAATTAGCAAAAAGTTCCAACTGCAAATTTGAAGAGGCCGATGAGATCTATAAGATCAACGGTTAAGATTGTAATTAGTGTAGTGGATCAACGGAAATTATCACTCAAAGCACCAACGGTCGGCACGCATTTCGAGAGGCCATAGTGGGCCGCACGTGGCCGGTCATGGGCCGTGGGTGGAGTGGAGGGGGACGGTCATGATGGCACCACTTGATCGTCTTCGAAGTCGATGTTGTTGCCGTGATTTGAAAACCTAATTTAAAGGAGTATGTGTTTGTGCGTGTTCTATGGTCTGTAGCTTAAACGTGGGAGAAGGAGATGATAAGAACGGCTAGGATGGAAGGAAAGGGGATCTAAGGGCTGTGAGGATATAGGTTATAAAAATTATTAAGTTAGTTGTAAATTTATAAGTATATAAATCATGTAACTTCAATAATTCATAACTTTTTCATACGAGGTCGAAAAATGCAAAACCAGTTGCGTTGGAATCGTATGGACGAGCACTACGCGATGGAGTTGGTTTGGAGTCGTTTGGAGTTAGTGAGAATTTTGGGTAAAATTAAACGTCCGTTTAATTTTATTCGAAATAAATCGCTAAAACGGAAATAAAATCAAGGTGAGAATTTCTCACTCAATCGAATCAGTTTCGATTTTATTTTAAATAGTTAGATTTAAAATATTTGAATGCATGTTTGAATGATGATTGTTATATATTGATTGTTAAAATAGACATTATGCGCCGTTAGTAAGCGGATGTTATTTATTAAAAACATATACCGCGAATATTTCATAAACAGTGAAATTGGTATTATATATAATATCAATATATATATATTGGCATATGTATATATTGCAGTTGTTGATTTTCCCTATTTTTTAGCGGATGAGACCCTATTACGCCGTTATTAAGCGGATAATATTTAATAAGAACATATACCGCGATAATTTCGTACTGGAGCGAAATTGGTATTGTGCTAATGTTTTTGGATGCAGGAAAACAGGTTGGAGGGATCCAACTGGATTCCTCAACGGTTTTTATTTGATTTCAGATATTTTGATATTTGATGGATTTCATATTGATATATGATATCGTTGTAGTCGTGATTGACTATTTGGTGTGTAGCATCATTAGACCCAGATTTTGGAATTTTAAAATGATTTATAAAGTGATTTTTGAAAATATACTATATTTTTGGAATAGATTCATTTTAAATAAATAAACGTTATAATTTTTAAAGTTATAAAATTATGGTTTTTGTGAAATATAGTTAAAAACTGATTTTTGAGAATATGATGCTAATGATTTTATAAAATAGTTAAATCGGAATTTTTGAATTAATTATGAAAAGTTGAAATATAGGATTTATAAAATTTAATTATTTTATGAATCAAAAGGAAGAAGTTTTTAAAGGAATTTAAAGACGTTTAAAAAGAATAATATAAATTGATTTATATTAAGAGATTTATAAATGGATATTTATAAATTGAGATATTGATATTATAAAACGAGTTTTTATAAGTGTTTGAATGAAGTGGAAATGAATTTAATAAATGAATGAAATTTATGGAATTATAAACTGTGAAGTTATAAAAGAAATTTATAAATAGTAAGATTTATAAATTTGGTGAAATTATTTGAAGAATAGATTGGTTAAATAAATGGATCTTATAAGTTATAAGATTTATAATTATGAAGTTCAAAGGAACGATTTTGCAAACGAATAAATTTATAAGTATTTGACTTATAATATGAACCCTTGTTTTATAATTGAGATATAAATCAAATAGGCTAATAAAAGAATTTATAAAAAGGAAGTTTTTATAAATAAATAGAAATGGAATTTATAAACGTTGTTTTATAAATTCGCAAATGACTTATTTTGATAAGTTAATTGTTGAAACCTATAAATGGAGTTATATTCACATTTTTGAATAGTGAATAATTCTTTGAATTAAAATGAATAGAAGTGATGAAAGTTGTTAACGTAGTATATTCACGTTTTTGAATAGTGAATAAGATGTTAAAGAAATTGTTTGAATGTGATATTTCAAATAGAATTAAAACGATCTAACGATGTTTTAAGATATGTTGAGATTCGAAACCATAGATTTCAACATTGATTGTTGAAATAGACGTTTTCGAGAAATAAAAGGAAATAGTGGACTATAACACTGTTGTTATAGTAAATGATTTCCGAAAGGAAATGTTTTGTATAGTATTGGGATTTATATATCTATTTTAATTTCGAATCCCTATACTAGTGATTTTGGGTTGTCGTAACAATGTTTTACGCAACATTCGTTTTGACCCAAATAAATATGTTTAAGTGAATGATTTCCTTAATAGAATGAAATATATACTTAATTCGATTTAAGTATATTGAATATTTTCCAAGTGTTGAAAATAAATAAGATTTGTGAATTACTTATTTTTAATAAGTATGGAAATGTTTTCCAATATGAAGTGAATATTTAGAATTTATCTTTTTGAAGATAAATTGAAATGGATAATTGAAATGATATGCATGGATATTTTGAAATATAAATTCATTATGGAATTTATAAATAGAAAGTGGAATTTGTTTAAAAATAAATATTGATTTATTTTTGAAGTGTTGAAATTATATATCTAGTGAAGATATTTTGGAAAATAAATAATTTGGAAAATTATTTGGAATCTGGTGATGTTGTGCATATCCAGTGATAGTTCAATAACCGACTATCAATATTTCCCTTTGAATGGGTAATTGATGTGATTTGATTGAATTTGAATGCACACTTATTTTTAAATAAGCGCTCACTATTCGGGTTAACCGGGAAAGGACCATGGGGTCGTATAACCCATTCCGAATATGTGATACGTCGTTGTGAATTGCATTGAAGATCGGTGTTGAAGACCCGGTATTTGCGAGAGCGATAGGATGACCTGTCGATTTACTCTGCACCGAGTTGCTCCGGTATAGAGTTCTCCATATGTGATGGTGAATCCGATCAGGATTGTGAATATCCGGATTGCAAGGACTTCTTTGTAAGTGCCTTCGGTTTTGTTCGAGCCCGGAACAGACTTATATGGATTGTGTGTCTGACATTACAAGTTGAGATATAAAGCCGATTTCATTCAAATATATTTCTGTTGGTGGCGGAGAATTTATTCTTTAGCTTAACACCCTTCTCTGAGACGTACGAGCTCAGAGGTTATATAGTTGAAGTTATCAGCGATATATTCCCAATTTGGTAATGTGATATGCTGAGTGATGCTGAAATGATCATTGTGTTGATTATTGTGATAGGATCGTTTATTTGATCGTCTATCTTGGTGATCATTGTGTTGATCATTTGTTGACCCAAAGCATGGCTTTTGTATAAAGTATGTTTTTGTGGACGTGACTTCGTCGAACCTCACACCCCGGAAATGGTCAAAACAGGAAAGATGCGGCAAGGTTATGAGGGGTAGCACCCTTTAGGGTATGTACATTTCCTTCTGGATAGAGGTTGTATCATGGTATGGAGCCCAGATATTTAACCTATGTGGTTACTACGAATTTATTACTTTGTGGTTGTTGGTTTTCGGGATCCCGTGAGAAAGGTCGTTTACGATCGGGGAATGGCGTGCTCGTGTCAGTAGTTACCCAGTTAGGGGTAACCCGGCCTTGTGTTGGCAGAGTTCCGGTTTGGTTCTCGGGGATGTCTTTCCAGAGGCATTCTCATGTGGCAATGGGAAGTTCCTTGGCCTGACCATTTGTTGGAAATCCAAAGAAACAATACGTGACTTGTACGGTTTTAGTTGTATAACCTGCTATGGAATGTGGCGGTAACCTGCTATTGAACATAGTTAGCTATAGTAGGCATAGTTCGGAATGTCTATGCTGGCTAAGATTTATATTCTACTTTCGAAATAAATTTTTCCTACACTATGCACTAATAATAATATCAAATGTTATTCTAAATGCGTATCAAGCATCTTTGACTATCATAAGGAGAAATCTCCTCCGATTCTGCGTTTGCATTGTGTGTGTGTGCGGGAGGCCTTATGGTAGTCTCATTTTTAAAAGCATTGCGAATTGAATTTAAAAATATTCCTCTATTTTGATTTTAAAGATAAATAAACTGTTTTGAGTTCTCACACCAGTCACATGGCTGACTTGGAGTTTGTTGTTTTCCTTCCTAAACTCTGGGTGCCCACCAATTTTCACACGGGCAGTTAAGAGTTAGGTTTATCAGGATATTCTGGATATTCTGGAGTTGCTGGAGGCAAGATGGATGGCATGGCATATTACTACTAAATAGTATTTCTTTTCCGCTGCACTGTTTGATGTTGTTGTTGTTGTTGTTGTCCACTCTGATGATATGATGTAATGTGATGTAATGTAATAACTGATATAGTTCTTTATTTAAAGATTATTCATTTATTATTATATGTTGTTCCGCTGCGAATTGTGAGATTCTGATGTTGTTCTGTTTGTTTTCTTTTCCGTCCTATTTTCTTCTATTTTAAAAATTTCTATTCTCTCTATTTTAAAATTTTCTATCTTCTTTTCTGTTTTCTATTCTCTCTAATTTCTATTTTCTATTTCCTTCTTTCCCTCTACCTTCTTCTTTTTCTCTCTTTTTCTTTTCTTTCTTTCTTCTTTCTTAAACCCATAACTATTCGGTTTTTCGGCAACGAAAAATCGAAGCGTTACATTTGGTATCGGAGCTTATGGTTAAGCGACAACCATGGTTCTGTTGGGTAGTATTCATTAGAGATAGAGTCAGTAGTACTCTAGAATGAATTTGAGTGTAATAATAGCTATGAGAGCGTATTTGTTAGTGAATATAAAATTGTTTTATATTGTGATGGTTGGTTTATTGAGTGGTATATGAACTTTCATCAGCGTGGTCCGCAAGACTATGCCGAAGAGGTTTCTAAACACTTGAATAGAACAATTCGACATAATATTGATTTTAAAATTGGGTAAATGAAATAATTTTACCTTGATTATATTTTAATATACAAAGAAATAATTTTTCAGAATTATTAAAGTGTATATAAGTTGATTGTTTAGTTGTTTGAATAATCTAAATAAAAGAATAATTGTATAAGCAAAAGAATTATAAGAATTGAATTATAATTAAAGTGATTTAC
Organism: Allium cepa; assembly: GCA_030765085.1. Classification (NCBI taxonomy): domain Eukaryota; kingdom Viridiplantae; phylum Streptophyta; class Magnoliopsida; order Asparagales; family Amaryllidaceae; genus Allium; species Allium cepa. The sequence continues at coordinate 1,013,801,326 of CM060943.1, read as the reverse complement.
AATTGTGAAATAAACTTATATATATAAAAAGTGAAACTATATGAATATATATATGAATTTAAGTTATGTGAAAACAAGTGAATTTAAAGTAAAATGGAATATAACTTAAGTGATATTGAATGAAGTTGATATTAGTATCAAAGTAAAATTTATAAAGTTAAGTGATGAATATGAACTTGAGTTATATAAACGAAATTCAACCTTTATAATTGAATTGAATGAATGGATTGAATGTTAATCAATTAAATGTAAATTTAAGTTGATATGAATAATGAATATAAGTGTTAATTCATTAAAATCTAACGTTATTAGAAAGTTGAATAGTTGAATGAAAATCAATTAATTAAACCAATTATAAGCAAAGGAATTTGGTTGCAATTAATAAACATTGGTTGATATTGAATATGATTGTTAGATGATTGTATATGAATTCATTAAGTGTTAATGAAATTGATTAATGAAATTGAAAGCTAAAGTAATTGAATTCAAATTAGAAGTAAATAAATTTGAATAGAATTGAATTTGATTGGAAGTGAACCAACTTGAATATGAATTAGTGAATATAAGTAAATTGAAAATGAATGTTAGTAAGAACATCCACTGTATATGAATCAAATATGATTAAATTGAAAACCAATTCATTGAATATTAATGAGAATATAAATGAATATATATTGGTTATGAATTGTTGGATGTTAGTTGGTTGATGTTTGCATTTGTTGTTTTGTTGCATTCGCTATGTTGGCATGTATAGTTATTATGTTGCTATATGATGTATATTGATACTATTGTCTATATGCATGTTCTCATGTTATTTGTTGAGTAATTAGTAGGTGCGGATCGCGTTTGCTTCGCATTTGGAGCTCGCTTTTGCGCTATATTAGTCGTATATGCTTGTTAATAAAAATATAAGGTACATATCTCGGATTACATACCGTACTTTTACACTTTTTTCCCTTCGGGATGCCTCATTACTTGATGAGATGTATATTTGTGATATATATACTGTCATTTTTTTTCGGATCGAGCCGCGCAAAGGAGACTATGGCGAATTTTTCCGGAAATTTAAGGAGTTAGAAAATTTTTGAGAAAATTGGAAAATTTTGAAAACTTTAACTTTGATTTTGGAAGTTGAAAGTTAAACAATAGTAATTGTTTTTGAAAAGATAACTAAGTATGATTTGAAAACTTAGTAAAGTATTGTAAGAAGTTTTAACTATGAATTTTGGAAAATTAATAAATTCTGTAATTTTTCTTACTTGATAATTTCGAGGACGAAATTCTTTTAAGTGGGGAAGATTGTAACGACCCAGAATTTTTAGAAATTAAAAATTTGAATATTTAATATTAATAAGTGAATTTTTAAGTCGAATAAATTTTAATTTGAATTTTTGGATTTAATTGGATAATTAAATCGATAATTTAATACGTTAAATTATGGAAAATATAGAAAATTGAGTTAAATATGATTGAAAATGATTTCTAAAATTTTATTTTATCATATTGGAGTTAGAAAGATATTTTAGAACTTTTAAAATCGAATTAAAAGTTAATTTGTGGAAATTGAATATTTTAATATTAAAATCGACTAGTGAAAATAGTCAATTTTTGAACAGTCTCAGAATTGAACGAAACCAGTTCCATTGGATCCGTAATAGTTAGTTATTACCGGATTTCAATTTTCGTGTCAATCGGAGTTATCGTTTGATCGTGGCAGCTCGAAACGCATCGAATTATTTTTAATTTTAAATTTGACGAGCTAAAATAGCCATTTTTCAAAAAGTCTCGGATTTCGACGAAACCAGTTTCATCGGATCCGTAATGTGATATTATTGTAAGGTTTCAAATTTCAAGTCAATTGGATTTACCGTTTGTCCGGTACGAATTAAAACGCCTAGAAAATCGCTTAAATCGGTTTAATTCAAATTGAGCGTTTACAGCCATAACTCGCACATACTTCCGAATTAGCTTCCGAAACCTATTCCATTGTGTCCAGAACGTGGGGTAAACCCTAGGTACGTCAGTTTCGGCGCCTAAATCGGAGTTCGGAATTTCCGGGATGAATAGTGTTTGAGAATTCCTTATAAATAGCCCCCCCCACACAATAAAAAATATATATATAAACAAAACCCTAATCACGTTGCAGCCGCCACCCCCCCCCCCCCCCTGAACGGCCAGCATTTCTTCTTCTTCCCCCTCTCAAATCTCTAAATCCATCGAGAATTAGCAAAAAGTTCCAACTGCAAATTTGAAGAGGCCGATGAGATCTATAAGATCAACGGTTAAGATTGTAATTAGTGTAGTGGATCAACGGCAATTATCACTCAAAGCACCAACGGTCGGCACGCATTTCGAGAGGCCATAGTGGGCCGCACGTGGCCGGTCATGGGCCGTGGGTGGAGTGGGGGGGGGGGGACGGTCATGATGGCACCACTTGATCGTCTTCGAAGTCGATGTTGTTGCCGTGATTTGAAAACCTAATTTAAAGGAGTATGGGTTTGTGCGTGTTCTATGGTCTGTAGCTTGAACGTGGGAGAAGGAGATGATAAGAACGGCTAGGATGGAAGGAAAGGGGATCTAAGGGCTGTGAGGATATAGGTTATAAAAATTATTAAGTTAGTTGTAAATTTATAAGTATATAAATCATGTAACTTCAATAATTCATAACTTTTTCATACGAGGTCGAAAAAATGCAAAACCAGTTGCGTTGGAATCGTATGGACGAGCACTACGCGATGGAGTTGGTTTGGAGTCATTTGGAGTTAGTGAGAATTTTGGGTAAAATTAAACGTCCGTTTAATTTTATTCGAAATAAATCGCTAAAACGGAAATAAAATCAAGGTGAGAATTTCTCACTCAATCGAATCAGTTTCGATTTTATTTTAAATAGTTAGATTTAAAATATTTGAATGCATGTTTGAATGATGATTGTTATATATTGATTGTTAAAATAGACATTATGCGCCGTTAGTAAGCGGATGTTATTTATTAAAAACATATACCGCGAATATTTCATAAACAGTGAAATTGGTATTATATATAATATCAATATATATATATTGGCATATGTATATATTGCAGTTGTTGATTTCCCGTATTTTTTAGCGGATGAGACTCTATTACGCCGTTATTAAGCGGATAATATTTAATAAGAACATATACCGCGATAATTTCGTACTGGAGCGAAATTGGTATTGTGCTAATGTTTTTGGATGCAGGAAAACAGGTTGGAGGGATCCAACTGGATTCCTCAACGGTTTTTATTTGATTTCAGATATTTTGATATTTGATGGATTTCATATTGATATATGATATCGTTGTAGTCGTGATTGACTATTTGGTGTGTAGCATCATTAGACCCAGATTTTGGAATTTTAAAATGATTTATAAAGTGATTTTTGAAAATATACTATATTTTTGGAATAGATTCATTTTAAATAAATAAACGTTATAATTTTTAAAGTTATAAAATTATGGTTTTTGTGAAATATAGTTAAAAACTGATTTTTGAGAATATGATGCTAATGATTTTATAAAATAGTTAAATCGGAATTTTTGAATTAATTATGAAAAGTTGAAATATAGGATTTATAAAATTTAATTATTTTATGAATCAAAAGGAAGAAGTTTTTAAAGGAATTTAAAGACGTTTAAAAAGAATAATATAAATTGATTTATATTAAGAGATTTATAAATGGATATTTATAAATTGAGATATTGATATTATAAAACGAGTTTTTATAAGTGTTTGAATGAAGTGGAAATGAATTTAATAAATGAATGAAATTTATGGAATTATAAACTGTGAAGTTATAAAAGAAATTTATAAATAGTAAGATTTATAAATTTGGTGAAATTATTTGAAGAATAGATTGGTTAAATAAATGGATCTTATAAGTTATAAGATTTATAATTATGAAGTTCAAAGGAACGATTTTGCAAACGAATAAATTTATAAGTATTTGACTTATAATATGAACCCTTGTTTTATAATTGAGATATAAATCAAATAGGCTAATAAAAGAATTTATAAAAAGGAAGTTTTTATAAATAAATAGAAATGGAATTTATAAACGTTGTTTTATAAATTCGCAAATGACTTATTTTGATAAGTTAATTGTTGAAACCTATAAATGGAGTTATATTCACATTTTTGAATAGTGAATAATTCTTTGAATTAAAATGAATAGAAGTGATGAAAATTGTTAACGTAGTATATTCACGTTTTTGAATAGTGAATAAGATGTTAAAGAAATTGTTTGAATGTGATATTTCAAATAGAATTAAAACGATCTAACGATGTTTTAAGATATGTTGAGATTCGAAACCATAGATTTCAACATTGATTGTTGAAATAGACGTTTTCGAGAAATAAAAGGAAATAGTGGACTATAACACTGTTGTTATAGTAAATGATTTCCGAAAGGAAATGTTTTGTATAGTATTGGGATTTATATATCTATTTTAATTTCGAATCCCTATACTAGTGATTTTGGGTTGTCGTAACAATGTTTTACGCAACATTCGTTTTGACCCAAATAAATATGTTTAAGTGAATGATTTCCTTAATAGAATGAAATATATACTTAATTCGATTTAAGTATATTGAATATTTTCCAAGTGTTGAAAATAAATAAGATTTGTGAATTACTTATTTTTAATAAGTATGGAAATGTTTTCCAATATGAAGTGAATATTTAGAATTTATCTTTTTGAAGATAAATTGAAATGGATAATTGAAATGATATGCATGGATATTTTGAAATATAAATTCATTATGGAATTTATAAATAGAAAGTGGAATTTGTTTAAAAATAAATATTGATTTATTTTTGAAGTGTTGAAATTATATATCTAGTGAAGATATTTTGGAAAATAAATAATTTGGAAAATTATTTGGAATCTGGTGATGTTGTGCATATCCAGTGATAGTTCAATAACCGACTATCAATATTTCCCTTTGAATGGGTAATTGATGTGATTTGATTGAATTTGAATGCACACTTATTTTTAAATAAGCGCTCACTATTCGGGTTAACCGGGAAAGGACCATGGGGTCGTATAACCCATTCCGAATATGTGATACGTCGTTGTGAATTGCATTGAAGATCGGTGTTGAAGACCCGGTATTTGCGAGAGCGATAGGATGACCTGTCGATTTACTCTGCACCGAGTTGCTCCGGTATAGAGTTCTCCATATGTGATGGTGAATCCGATCAGGATTGTGAATATCCGGATTGCAAGGACTTCTTTGTAAGTGCCTTCGGTTTTGTTCGAGCCCGGAACAGACTTGTATGGATTGTGTGTCTGACATTACAAGTTGAGATATAAAGCCGATTTCATTCAAATATATTTCTGTTGGTGGCGGAGAATTTATTCTTTAGCTTAACACCCTTCTCTGAGACGTACGAGCTCAGAGGTTATATAGTTGAAGTTATCAGCGATATATTCCCAATTTGGTAATGTGATATGCTGAGTGATGCTGAAATGATCATTGTGTTGATTATTGTGATAGGATCGTTTATTTGATCGTCTATCTTGGTGATCATTGTGTTGATCATTTGTTGACCCAAAGCATGGCTTTTGTATAAAGTATGTTTTTGTGTACGTGACTTCGTCGAACCTCACACCCCGGAAATGGTCAAAACAGGAAAGATGCGGCAAGGTTATGAGGGGTAGCACCCTTTAGGGTATGTACATTTCCTTCTGGATAGAGGTTGTATCATGGTATGGAGCCCAGATATTTAACCTATGTGGTTACTACGAATTTATTACTTTGTGGTTGTTGGTTTTCGGGATCCCGTGAGAAAGGTCGTTTACGATCGGGGAATGGCGTGCTCGTGTCAGTAGTTACCCAGTTAGGGGTAACCCGGCCTTGTGTTGGCAGAGTTCCGGTTTGGTTCTCGGGGATGTCTTTCCAGAGGCATTCTCATGAGGCAATGGGAAGTTCCTTGGCCTGACCATTTGTTGGAAATCCAAAGAAACAATACGTGACTTGTACGGTTTTAGTTGTATAACCTGCTATGGAATGTGGCGGTAACCTGCTATTGAACATAGTTAGCTATAGTAGGCATAGTTCGGAATGTCTATGCTGGCTAAGATTTATATTCTACTTTCGAAATAAATTTTTCCTACACTATGCACTAATAATAATATCAAATGTTATTCTAAATGCGTATCAAGCATCTTTGACTATCATAAGGAGAAATCTCCTCCGATTCTGCGTTTGCATTGTGTGTGTGTGCGGGAGGCCTTATGGTAGTCTCATTTTTAAAAGCATTGCGAATTGAATTTAAAAATATTCCTCTATTTTGATTTTAAAGATAAATAAACTGTTTTGAGTTCTCACACCAGTCACATGGCTGACTTGGAGTTTATTGTTTTCCTTCCTAAACTCTGGGTGCCCACCAATTTTCACACGGGCAGTTAAGAGTTAGGTTTATCAGGATATTCTGGATATTCTGGAGTTGCTGGAGGCAAGATGGATGGCATGGCATATTACTACTAAATAGTATTTCTTTTCCGCTGCACTGTTTGATGTTGTTGTTGTTGTCCACTCTGATGATATGATGTAATGTGATGTAATGTAATAACTGATATAGTTCTTTATTTAAAGATTATTCATTTATTATTATATGTTGTTCCGCTGCGAATTGTGAGATTCTGATGTTGTTCTGTTTGTTTTCTTTTCCGTCCTATTTTCTTCTATTTTAAAAATTTCTATTCTCTCTATTTTAAAATTTTCTATCTTCTTTTCTGTTTTCTATTCTCTCTAATTTCTATTTTCTATTTCCTTCTTTCCCTCTACCTTCTTCTTTTTCTCTCTTTTTCTTTTCTTTCTTTCTTCTTTCTTAAACCCATAACTATTCGGTTTTTCGGCAACGAAAAATCGAAGCGTTACAACTAGTGTGTGTAATTGATAGCCTGCATGTGTGTGTATGTAGCTATATACAAGTCAGTTTATACATTTTTGTTTAAGCTGATGTTATATCTATCTTGTTCAATTACCAACCTAAAACTATTCTCTAGACTTTTCTCCCTTCCCATAAAAACATTCACATACACTATTTTGTGATTATCTTCCTCCCGAAGCATTAGAAATACACAAAAAATTCCCCATTTTGAAAATCGAAAATAAATTAAATTAATTACCTAAATTCCTCAAATTAGAATATATATATTTACATACCTATATGCATTTATAATGTGAATCTTGTGTATTGTAGTGTTAGTGAGTTGTGTGGGTTTGTATAGGCAGAATGAAAGGTGGAAACACAACTTTGAGGTGAGTTCTTTACTCACGAATACTATGTCCAATCCTCTGTTTTGCATAAATAAGTATGAATTCAATTAATGGTTGAATACATTTTAGCATGTGCTTTGAATCGAGTTGTCGTGCATGCAGTTTTAGTTGCAGTTGTTTAGGAATGTGCATGTGTCGCTTGTGTGTGTGTATGTATGTGAGTGACGTGCGTGCATTTATGCATAAGTGAGGGTCCGCATATCCATATAATCATATCATGCTACAACACAAATTTTAGGTGTTTGAGTTTATATAACCGTATATATATTAGTGTGTATACAAGTGTTAGTTGGTGTGTGCATTTATATTTATATGTGTGTGCAGTTGTTATATGTGTGTGAGTGAGAAAACATATGTATAAATATAGAACAAAACAAATGAATAAATAAAGAATAGGTTATCCATCAAGTTTTAAATACAGAGCTGGATAAGCTAGATAACAAAACCAAGCAACTAAATTTATAACTGATGGAACTTTAGAATAAATATTCTCAATGGAGCAAAGGTGCTTGCGTGTCTGTATATGTTAAGTAATACTTGAATGCCTTGCTGTGTATATCTTCATGCCAACGCAAGTCTAGTCATAGAAATAGTTGCATGCCCGAATGAAATAATATAGATATGATGAGCTTGATTTATTATCCTGTATATTTCTTTAGTATGCTGCCCTTCCCTTAATTAACTTTTCTTTGGTTTGAAATTATAGATATGATGCACTCGATCTTTGGATCTAAACCAAAATAGACAGTGACGCACGCATGAATTCAGCTTGAAATTATAGATATGATGCACTCGTTCCAGTTCCCTTTCCGTCATTTTATTGCCTTAAGGTTTATATCAGAAACAGCCGACTCTAGGCTTGATTCAGATAGGTGTTTCCAACTTAATATGGCAGATGGAGTATGGAACGTCGATGATAGTGGAAATGATTTCATAGTACATGATAGAAGTTTGAAGTGGAAGGCTACTATATTAATGGGTTGAAATAGGCTACCTCATTTTGGAGAATAAGTGGATGATTACTGTACATATGTGGATAGAATTATATTATCTCATTTTGGAGAACAACAATTTGAAGTGCTAGAAACTTAGAATAACAATTGGTACTTGGTGTGTTTTATGAAGCAACACAAAATGGCCATTACACGCTATCCGAATTAGTTGAAGGGGGTTTTGTGATTTGGTCTGAGTATCGTTTGCGTTATTAGTAAGTTACTAAACACTATGTAGTTATATTCTGAAACTGTATTTTAAAGTTTGTTATATATACTATACTTGTATGCTATGATTTGTGGTATTGGTATGAAGTATCCTTTGTGGTGTTTGTATGAAACATAAATGTTTGGTGTTGTTCTAATTATTTATCGTATGTTTTCTTAGTGTTAATACTATATATTTTTTGTATAGATTGTTTGTAGCTGTAATAAAATATTGGCGCTATATAGTTTGTTTGATAGTGTTTTAGTTATCACGGTTATAGGTGTTAGAAAATAACCTTTCGTAATGGTTATAACTGTGATATAATTTGCATTTGTCACAATTATAAGTGTTAGAGTTTCCTTTTTGGTAATGGTTATAAATGTTAGAAACTATTGCTCTGTCATGGTTATAAGTGTGATACTATCTAAATTTCCCACGTTTATAAGCGTTAGTAATAACCATTTATCACGATTATAACCGTGAGTGAATACTGTTCTGTCATGGTTATAAGTGTGATAATATCTAAATTTATAACGGTTATAAGCGTGAGAAATTACTATTTTTATCACGGTTATAACCGTGAGCAAAAGTGTGACTGAATTTGCCCACGGTACCTATTTTCACGGTTATAACCGTAACAAATTAGTTTTGTCATGCTTATAACCGTGAGGAAATTGCCTTTGTGGCGTTGTGAAAGTTTAAAAACACTCTTGCAAAAAATGAAATTTTGAAGCATCTAAGCTCGAAATCATAAAAAGCGGTAAACTACAAAATTGCAGCCATTGGAAATATTTATTGTTTGAAAAAAAAGTAAATCTTGATTTGGAGAATTATGGAGGAAGTTATGGCTGAATTAATTCGTAGGAAACGGAGAAAGAAAAATTTTAAAACTAAGTTTTCAAAACTTTTAAAAAGAAGTAAAAATTCAAAAATTAATTCTTTAGAATTCCAAGGGAAGCCATAGAGTGGATTATGACGAAGATGGAAGCTTGGAGGTGTTTGAAAATGAAAGTATGAAATAAGAAAAATGTGATAACCCGAATTTTTGGTCGTTTAATAATTAAAAATTAACAAGATTCGATTTATCTTTTCAAAACATAATTTTCAATACAATATATATATGTATAGATACTTATTTTAGTATGGAAAAAGATATAATAATATTGGATTTGAAAAGAACTCTATATTATAAAATTTATAGAAATTGGTTTTGTAATAATAATATGTATGAACATATACATACATTGTGATATGGAAACGATATTTTCAATTTGATATAATAAATTTTCCAAAAAGCTATTTAAAGGTTAAATTATAACATATGTACATGTTAATTTATTAATGTATAATAAATTTTAAAATACGTATTCTTTAAGTTATAAATATATATATATATATATATAACATTTAAAAATACATAATACAAATATGTTTCAATAATAATAGTTGAAAATGAATTAAGATATTAAATACTTTCTTTAATATTTTATGTACATAAATTAAAGATAACACATGTAAACATTTTAAAATACCATCCAACAAGTGTAACTATTTTAAGTTTGTAGATTTACAAATGTAGTCATTTTATTTTATGAATTACAAGTGTCATTTATCATCCTTCATTTTAATTAATTATAAAAATAAAAAATACAAAAAATTCCACTATCTTCCATCCTCATCTTCTCTTCATCCTTCACTTTGCTACTTACAAATTTTCAAAACAAAAGTAACCTGATATAAAAGAAATCAGATCAGAAGCTAAAACCCAGAAATTTATTTCAAAACAAAACTTATGCACTTCATTTAATGTCAAGTTCAGATCAAACAATCTCAAGCTTGAAATCAACAGAAATCTGATGCGAATCAAAGTAAAAAGATCATATTCCGGAGTTTAAAGTAATTTCAGTTTCAAAAGCAAGTCTCAAAATTGAAATCTAGAAGCTTTGAAACTAGATAGCAAATCTGAAGAGCAAGATCTGTTCAGAATTCAATAACAGTTCAAGTTTCCAAGGTTAAAACTGCTTCAAATCCTGTTCTATTCAAACAATAGAGGTGAGTAAACAAATTATTTTGTTTTAAATATAGATGCATGCTGAAAATTCCTTTAAGTAAGTTATGATTAGTGATTGCATGATTTGTTAATCAGAAATACATGTGTGTGTGTGTGTGTGCGTGTGTATGACATTGTTGTATGAGTGGTCTGGAAAGGGCATACATACCCTGTTCTTGGTTCTACAGTTGTGGATATATTCAAAATAAAATTTATCACCCTCAAATCTCCTTAAGATCTGATAAATAATAACAAAGTATGTTAATAATAACAATGTATGAGTTTTTAAGGTATTCCCAGGCTATTTTTTGTTTTAACTATATAAAGGTGAGTAGTTTTTCCTTTAAAACCCTTAATTGGTTAAAATACCCGATGCATGTAAGGTTTGAAGTTCAATTGTGGAAAATGTTTGTATGAATATATACATACATATATATATATATATATATATATATCATGCTTGAATGTATAAAAAAAAACTTGAGTGTGCACGACTGTGTAAGGCAATATGCCTCTGCTATTATTGTCAGGTTCCAGATTTTGTTCGAAATCTTAACACTATCACTCTAATTGGTTTTAAGGTCTAAGCACTAAATGAAATTTGATTATAAGATTATAACATCAATTGTAAAAATAGTTTTAAAGTTAGTAATAACAAAATTTCTCTGGAAAGTTGGAATTGCAGACAAAAATTCAAAATAAGTTAAGATTCAAACATCGTAATTTGATGTTTCAGGATTATAACTCGAATCAATTTAGAAAATTGTAACGACCCGCCTTTTTGGACAGTTTAAACCGACGATCAAATACCCATGTCGATTCCAAACCATTAAAAGGGCAGATAGTTATTGGGGTAATTAAGAAAAGAAAAGGAAGGGAAATAAAGAAAATGAAACAACACAGAATCTCACAGCGGAAGGCTAAAGTATAATAATAAAATAACAGTTCATGAAGCTGTTAATTAAATGAATACATTTGAAATGAATACATTTGATTATTATTATACAACATTTATCAGAGTTACATACACAGCAAATATCATACAACAATGCAGCGGAATGGAATGAATATAATAGTAGTAGATCATATACCAAATCTTCGTCTCCGTCCTCCAAGGAAATGATCTTCAACCTAAACTGAAAACTCAGGACTGACCCGAGCGTAATGAAAAGACAAACACTCGAGTCTGGACTAAATATCCTCATGAAAGTTAAATCAATCGTAAATAAATATGAGTGTAACGGCGTCGGAGATGTTTACGGGGTTTGACATCTCCTATCCAGTGTCATCGTGCGTGCAATAACTTAAGAGATGTTACGGGATTTTCCATCTCTCAAGGATCCGTTAAACTATCTACTATGTAGTAATATACGCTAAGTAGATAATGTCTATCAGTAATATAAAGTATCAAAATAGCGTTAAGGCGTTACCATAATCCCCTTTAACACATTTTATATTCCCAAAAGCATATACAAGACCGTAGTTTCCCCAAAACCGGAAGTCACCAGAGGGCAATCCATATACTCAAGGTACAAATCAAAACGTAGTGGTCGCGAATAGGATAATCAGTATGACAAGGTACATGAGGCGATACCAACTAGGATACTAGTAGTTGCGTGATCCGGACTGATGTTGGGCATAGCCAGCAGCTACCCCAACACCGCGAAACAACACTCCCAAATCAAAGGGTGCACCCAAATCGCATCACAAATGTAATAGATATGGTATCGAAGAAGTGTGTCCGCTAGAGGTGGCGAACCTCAATGGCCCGGCGCGGCTCCTGTTTTAGTCATGTCAAGGGTCATCCAATATCGTTCTCTTTCTTCAGTCAACGCGTTCACCAAACCATCCACTTCATTCTGGATCATCACTCCGCGTATAATAGTTATTAAAGTGGTTTTCGGTATCGACAGAGAGTATGTCCATATCCGATCCCGGTCTCTTTAATAACTACGTATTATTGCACCGTTGGCTCTTTATATTTCAAATCGATTCATAATTGATATCAAAATATCAAGTTCGCTTTAAAATCAAATCCATTTCAAATATCGTCGTATCCTTTCAAATATAAGATTTCGTTTCAAAAATCGTTTTTCGCATCAATATCTCATTTCGGTTTTCAAAATCATTTCGAATTTCAATTTAGGTTGCAACTTAATTTAACTCAATTCGTATTTAAATTCAAGGTTTAAATATAAACATTTCACCTTATTAACCAGCTTGAAATTTTTAGAAAATAGTTTAAGTAGTTTAAATGTAGTTCAAATAATTAAAATAGTTAAAAATACTTAAAATCTTTAAAATGGATTTAAAATAGATAAATTAGTTTAAAATAATTTAAATTGGGTTAAGTAGATTAAAATAGATTAAAATAGTTTAAGTATTCAAAATGGTTTATATAACCGAGTAATTTGGAAACAAAATAAACGGCTTCAAAACCAATCCATTTCGATTTTAACTTCCCAATTCAAACGATTTCAATTTTCATTCTACCGGTTTAATTTCGGTTTCAATTCAAATCAATGCCAATTTTAACTTCAAATTAATTCAATTTTTACATTCACCTTTAATTCATTCGATTTCAATTTATATCGATTTGGAACTTAATGTTCAAATACCAATTAATAACACTTAACAAAATTTTCCTTCAATATTCAAGTTTAAATCCAAATTTTCCAACATGGTTCAATTTCAAGCTCAATTTCAAAATACCTTTTTATATCGATTTCTTAGTAATATTCGAAGCTCGAAATAATGTTCAATCTTTAAAACAAATAAATTTTAGGAATTCAATCATATCCCAATTTTAATTCCAAAGTCTCAACTTAATTATTTAACAAAATTCCTTCAACCAAAATTTATTTCAACATCCCAAACTAAATTTTGCGATGAATTCAATTTCTATAAATCGATTTCTATTTATACCTTTTAAATCAAAACATTTAAATAAATTTCAAATCGACAATTTTAAAATTTATTAATTTAGCCAATTCGGTGTCCGTATATAATTTTCTATCCTATGGCCAAGTAATTATTTATTTCAATTGAATGTCAGGGATGAATATATATTACTTAATTTAAATCACAGTATCATATGTATGCATAACAGGATATATATAAGCAAGTAAACATCCAAACATTCAAATATCAACCAATAACATCCATCGACATACATCATCCAATAAACAATACAATTCATAGCAATTTCATAGTTATCAGTGTCAGGTAATTTAATCGCAATTCAATTTCAATTTCAATTTAAATTTAACTGTCAATTTAATTTCAACGATTAATTCAAATGACAATCTATATGACAATTAAATTTTATCAAACAATGACAAATAAAAACATAACACTTCATAATGTCAACTTAACTAGCATAAAGATATTTAGTACGTTGTGAGCGTTATAAAACACTCACCTTGATTTTCCGATTTTAAATCAAATCGAACGACGTTCGATTTAACCCAAAATTTTCTCTAGCTCCAAACGACTCCAATCGACTCCAATCCAACTCCATAGCGTAGAGCTCGTTGTTACGATTCCACCGCAACTGATTTCGCATTTTTCCGATCTCGTATGAAGAAAATACAGCAATTTAAATATTACACAATTTAAATTACAATTTTATATTACAATTTATATTTTGTTTTCACCCTTAACTCATCGTAGCCGTTCGCTTGAAAATCTCCAGATCTTGGTCGCGTTGTGTTCTTCTTCTCACGCGTGAACCCTACGTTATTCCCAGACCAACCAACCCACTTGCCACCGTTAGGGTTTCAATTTTTCGAGCCCCTCCGAGCCGCTTGAAGGTGATCAAGGACCACCATGCTAAAGGCCATTGCCTCCTCTATCAACGCCAAGAGCACCATCGAGCTCGGCCTCGCCAATGCACGGGAAAACGTGCTTGAAACCCACACGAACGCGCCGGCCTCCCTCCCTCTACGCTCCATAAAACTCGATCATGACCGTTGATCCTATAGAACTCACGTAGCTCAATAATTCCCTAGTTGATAACTTCTCGATTCGACGCATAGATTTGGAGAAAATGAGGGATGAAGGGGATTGATTTTCGGCCATCAATATATGAAGTGGCGGCTGAAGTTATTTGCTAGGGTTAGGGTTTTAAAAATAATAATATAATGAAGCGCTTTTATAGAGACGACGAACACTATTCATCCCGGGTTTTCCGAACTCCGATTTACACGCGGTGACCGGCGCTACTAGGGTTTATCCCGCGTTCCGAACACAATGGAACAGGTTTCGGAAGCTAATTCGAAAGTATGCGCGAGTTACGGCGATAAACGATCAAATTTTAAATTAAACCGATTAAACGAATTTCTATGCGTTTTGACTTGCCCCGGACAAACGGTAAATCCGTTTGACTTGAAATTTGAAACCTTACAATAATATAACATTACGGATCCAATGAAACTAGTTTCGTCGAAATCCGAGACCGTTTGAAAAATGACTATTTTTAACTCGCCAAATTAATATTAAACAATTTCAACGCGTTTCGAGCTGCCACGGTCAAACGACAACTCCGATTGCTACGAAAATTGAAATCCGATAATAACTTACTATTACGGATCCAATAGAACTAGTTTCGTCCAATTCTGAGACTGTTCAAAAATTGGCTATTTTTCAGGCGATAATTAAATATTAAAATATTCAATTTTCACAAATAAATTTTAAATTCGATTTTAAAAGTTCTACAACATCATTCTAACTTAAGTATGATAAAATAAAAATTTACAAATCATTTTTAATCATATTAAACCCGTTATTCAATTTATCCAATAAATTCCAGTTTTAAAAATCTTATTAACTCTATTATAATCCCAATAGATTCAACATTTATTATTATTCCAAATGACTTACAATTTCTTTCTATCACTAAATCACGAAATCTTATTAAATTAGCTATTTTAATTATCGAAAATTTACGGGTCGTTACACTCTCCCCCACTCAAAACTTTTCGTCCCCGAAAAGGAAAAGAAAGGAAAAGAAACTAAGTATAGAATTCAACATTAGATATATTTTATTCAAAGTTACCAACTTATAAAACAATGAAATTCCATTTATAAAGTCATAACTATGCTTCCACTAAGTTACTCCGAACGGTTTCCTAACTTTAAAAGTTAGTAATCAAAACAAGTTACAAAAATTTTTAAAACTGGAAAAATTTTCTAACACTTGGATTTACGGAAAATTTCGGCAGAGTCTCCTTTGCGCGGCTCGATCAAAAAAAATTTTTTTACAATTCAATATATAACATAAATATAACCAATATATAACAAATATACATCTCATCTCAATGATGAGGCATCCCATATGTGGGGAAACAACATATAAATATCACCAATATCATATAAAACCGTAAGCGTACCTTTTATTTAGCATTTATTAGCATTTTACTTACATTATGCGATTAGCGTAGAAGCGAGCTCCACAACGAAGCGCAACCCCTTTGCCACCTACTAAAATGCTCAACAACTAAGTTAGAACCATGCATATAAAGATAGATAGATATACTTAGCCTACACAACATATACATAACATATTTAGCTTCAAAACTGAGATTTCAATTTCAGGACAGCAAACAAATCTTAGTTTTAGGTCATCTAAACGATAAAATTTGACAACATAATCTAAACAAAAGTTGTTGCATTCATTTCAAGCTTTCCGGATTGTCCAAAATCATCGAATTTGGATCATACGTTCAAAAGTTATGGCGGTTTTACTTAGAGGATACGCCTCAGCCTGGGCAATGAATTGCGCAGGTCAGCGACGTTCACCCACGTTTTGACCTTATAAACGACATCAAAACAAAAAACACCTAAAACAAAAGTTTTAGCTTAAGTTCTTAGCTTTCCAGAAAGGGCAAGATCATCAAAATCCGATAAACCAGTCAAAAGATACGGCAAAAATACTAAGGGTGTATACTACTGATTTTACTTATTTTTTTTACACAGGACAGCGAGTAACATTCAAGTTTTTAACCTATTAAACGAAGGAATTTTCTCAAGTTATCTAAACAAAAATTGTGCTATAGTTTTTGATCTTTTCGAAAAGTCCAAGATCGTCGAATTCCGTTCAGCCATTTAAAAGTTATGGTTGTTTTCGTTTCAGCATATATTGGACAATGTTGGATTTTTTTTTTTTCCAAAATTTTGCTTTTATTATTTCAAAGTACAAAACATCAAAACTTCAAATTTTCTAAAGAACAATCATAAACACAAAGTCATTTATTTTCTTATTCATCCATGCAATAGGTTTACATTCAATTTGTTTCCGATTTATTCAATTTTGTTTCATTCACATTTTAAATTCAAGTCAATTTGCTTCAATTTAAATTGAATTCAATTATCTTTAATTTCACTTTGCTTCAAACTTGAATTTAAATTTTATTTTATTTTTCTTTTTTTTTTATTCCGTTTATTCAATTCCATTAACACTAATGAATTCTACTTAATCAATTATCATCCATCTAACAACCAATGCATATCAAACATTAACATCCATCCAAAACCTACACTAAATCAATTATACATTTCCAAGTCATTTTTTTTAATTTCATACACTTCCAAGTTTATTGACATTTAGTTATATTCAAATTTAATTAGTTTCCATTTACCAAATCTATATTTCATTAATTTTAAATTTTTATTCATTCACTTATATATATCCTTCATTTTACAGCTTAAATTTCTTTTATATTTACAACTATCAATAGATCTTCACATTTTATTATTCATTCTCACACTTGTATATTATTTCTCTACTTATCCTTATTAGCATTGTAAACCTTTTAAGTATTTGGTAAGTTATAGTTATGCAAATAGAATGTAGTTAAACAACATACAACTTCTTTCCATTTAAAGTTGAATTTTCAATTAATTAATTCTTAAGTCATTACTTAAATTTCACTATAATTTAATTTCACATTTTCATTCACATATAGTATTTCCATTTTATATTAACATAATTGTGAATCACCTTTAAATGTTAATTTGAATTTCAATTATTTACTAACAATTTTATTTATATTTGCAAACCATTGATTAAATGCATATTCCATTATTCAAACCTATACTTGTATATTATCCAATTAACAATTCATATAACATTTTTGAACTTCTTAAATATTTTGGTAAGTTATATCTATGCTATAGAATGAATTTTAATACTACGCGAGTTTTACAGTTTCACTTTTTATTTTAAGTTCATAATTTCCTAATTCTAAGGATTTCTACTTCAATTGATATTTCACTTAGCTCTTAGGTTCATTTCTCATTTCACAATTCAGAAGTTCCTTAATGATTCAAGTCTAAATTCATTTCACTCATTTAAAAAAAATCATTAATTATTAAAGGACTTAAGAATTCCAATCCCGGTTTCATTTCAAATCAAGCTTTGGAATAATATATACTTATATAATTTATATAACCAATCATACTATAGAGAGTACAAAATAAAATAAAATTTGAATCAAAACAAAGTTTAGACAAGCTATTAAGTGGTCTCCCCCACTCGGACTCTCGAAAATAAACGCCGATGATGCGTGCACTCATCACCGAAATCATTTTCCAGCGTCAAGAGAAGGGAATATAACACTTATCATAAAAAAAAAATCCTTCGAAACAATTTCAACTCAATTATACTATCATATAATACTCATATTATGTTTTTCAAATTCTTGTAAGTCAATTTCAAACACCGAAATTTAAATTCCCAAATCCAAGTTAAAATTCATTTATATTCATTATCAATTGTGTCTACAAGATTTCATTTTCCTAAATCCATTGTTATTTAATCAATTGTTGTAAATATTGACTGATCAAACAATAACGATAATAATCTAATATTATCGTCTCCTAACAATCAATTCAATCAAAATGAATAAATATTCAAATAATTCTTTATATAAAATATATTCCAAAACGATATTGTGTTGGTTTGTCCTATTCGAGTGTTTAGAAATTCCTATCGACGCCTTGGCGTCCCAAGTATCAACCAGAATTCATAAATACTCAACGGAACAAATTAACACGATATAAAACCATTTTATATCAAATAACAAGTACGCTCTCTCATATACACTCAACTCATTCATATAGTTTACCTCTATTTCAATGAGTTATTCCCCACTAGAGCCAAGGTTTATCGCTAAACCAAAGCTCTGATACCAACTGTAACGACCCGCCTTTTTGGACAGTTTAAACCGACGATCAAATACCCATGTCGATTCCAAACCATTAAAAGGGCAGATAGTTATTGGGGTAATTAAGAAAAGAAAAGGAAGGGAAATAAAGAAAATGAAACAACACAGAATCTCACAGCGGAAGGCTAAAGTATAATAATAAAATAACAGTTCATGAAGCTGTTAATTAAATGAATACATTTGAAATGAATACATTTGATTATTATTATACAACATTTATCAGAGTTACATACACAGCAAATATCATACAACAATGCAGCGGAATGGAATGAATATAATAGTAGTAGATCATATACCAAATCTTCGTCTCCGTCCTCCAAGGAAATGATCTTCAACCTAAACTGAAAACTCAGGACTGACCCGAGCGTAATGAAAAGACAAACACTCGAGTCAGGACTAAATATCCTCATGAAAGTTAAATCAATCGTAAATAAATATGAGTGTAACGGCGTCGGAGATGTTTACGGGGTTTGACATCTCCTATCCAGTGTCATCGTGCGTGCAATAACTTAAGAGATGTTACGGGATTTTCCATCTCTCAAGGATCCGTTAAACTATCTACTATGTAGTAATATACGCTAAGTAGATAATGTCTATCAGTAATATAAAGTATCAAAATAGCGTTAAGGCGTTACCATAATCCCCCTTAACACATTTTATATTCCCAAAAGCATATACAAGACCGTAGTTTCCCCAAAACCGGAAGTCACCAGAGGGCAATCCATATACTCAAGGTACAAATCAAAACGTAGTGGTCGCGAATAGGATAATCAGTATGACAAGGTACATGAGGCGATACCAACTAGGATACTAGTAGTTGCGTGATCCGGACTGATGTTGGGCATAGCCAGCAGCTACCCCAACACCGCGAAACAACACTCCCAAATCAAAGGGTGCACCCAAATCGCATCACAAATGTAATAGATATGGTATCGAAGAAGTGTGTCCGCTAGAGGTGGCGAACCTCAATGGCCCGGCGCGGCTCCTGTTTTAGTCATGTCAAGGGTCATCCAATATCGTTCTCTTTCTTCAGTCAACGCGTTCACCAAACCATCCACTTCATTCTGGATCATCACTCCGCGTATAATAGTTATTAAAGTGGTTTTCGGTATCGACAGAGAGTATGTCCATATCCGATCCCGGTCTCTTTAATAACTACGTATTATTGCACCGTTGGCTCTTTATATTTCAAATCGATTCATAATTGATATCAAAATATCAAGTTCGCTTTAAAATCAAATCCATTTCAAATATCGTCGTATCCTTTCAAATATAAGATTTCGTTTCAAAAATCGTTTTTCGCATCAATATCTCATTTCGGTTTTCAAAATCATTTCGAATTTCAATTTAGGTTGCAACTTAATTTAACTCAATTCGTATTTAAATTCAAGGTTTAAATATAAACATTTCACCTTATTAACCAGCTTGAAATTTTTAGAAAATAGTTTAAGTAGTTTAAATGTAGTTCAAATAATTAAAATAGTTAAAAATACTTAAAATCTTTAAAATGGATTTAAAATAGATAAATTAGTTTAAAATAATTTAAATTGGGTTAAGTAGATTAAAATAGATTAAAATAGTTTAAGTATTCAAAATGGTTTATATAACCGAGTAATTTGGAAAACAAAATAAACGGCTTCAAAACCAATCCATTTCGATTTTAACTTCCCAATTCAAACGATTTCAATTTTCATTCTACCGGTTCAATTTCGGTTTCAATTCAAATCAATGCCAATTTTAACTTCAAATTAATTCAATTTTACATTCACCTTTAATTCATTCGATTTCAATTTATATCGATTTGGAACTTAATGTTCAAATACCAATTAATAACACTTAACAAAATTTTCCTTCAATATTCAAGTTTAAATCCAAATTTTCCAACATGGTTCAATTTCAAGCTCAATTTCAAAATACCTTTTTATATCGATTTCTTAGTAATATTCGAAGCTCGAAATAATGTTCAATCTTTAAAACAAATAAATTTTAGGAATTCAATCATATCCCAATTTTAATTCCAAAGTCTCAACTTAATTATTTAACAAAATTCCTTCAACCAAAATTTATTTCAACATCCCAAACTAAATTTTGCGATGAATTCAATTTCTATAAATCGATTTCTATTTATACCTTTTAAATCAAAACATTTAAATAAATTTCAAATCGACGATTTTAAAATTTATTAATTTAGCCAATTCGGTGTCCGTATATAATTTTCTATCCTATGGCCAAGTAATTATTTATTTCAATTGAATGTCAGGGATGAATATATATTACTTAATTTAAATCACAGTATCATATGTATGCATAACAGGATATATATAAGCAAGTAAACATCCAAACATTCAAATATCAACCAATAACATCCATCGACATACATCATCCAATAAACAATACAATTCATAGCAATTTCATAGTTATCAGTGTCAGGTAATTTAATCGCAATTCAATTTCAATTTCAATTTAAATTTAACTGTCAATTTAATTTCAAC
Source organism: Allium cepa (assembly GCA_030765085.1). NCBI lineage: Eukaryota > Viridiplantae > Streptophyta > Magnoliopsida > Asparagales > Amaryllidaceae > Allium > Allium cepa. The sequence continues at coordinate 1,013,780,056 of CM060943.1, read as the reverse complement.
GATTAATTCAAATGACAATCTATATGACAATTAAATTTTATCAAACAATGACAAATAAAAACATAACACTTCATAATGTCAATTTAACTAGCATAAAGATATTTAGTACGTTGTGAGCGTTATAAAACACTCACCTTGATTTTCCGATTTTAAATCAAATCGAACGACGTTCGATTTAACCCAAAATTTTCTCTAGCTCCAAACGACTCCAATCGACTCCAATCCAACTCCATAGCGTAGAGCTCGTTGTTACGATTCCACCGCAACTGATTTCGCATTTTTCCGATCTCGTATGAAGAAAATACAGCAATTTAAATATTACACAATTTAAATTACAATTTTATATTACAATTTATATTTTGTTTTCACCCTTAACTCATCGTAGCCGTTCGCTTGAAAATCTCCAGATCTTGGTCGCGTTGTGTTCTTCTTCTCACGCGTGAACCCTACGTTATTCCCAGACCAACCAACCCACTTGCCACCGTTAGGGTTTCAATTTTTCGAGCCCCTCCGAGCCGCTTGAAGGTGATCAAGGACCACCATGCTAAAGGCCATTGCCTCCTCTATCAACGCCAAGAGCACCATCGAGCTCGGCCTCGCCAATGCACGGGAAAACGTGCTTGAAACCCACACGAACGCGCCGGCCTCCCTCCCTCTACGCTCCATAAAACTCGATCATGACCGTTGATCCTATAGAACTCACGTAGCTCAATAATTCCCTAGTTGATAACTTCTCGATTCGACGCATAGATTTGGAGAAAATGAGGGATGAAGGGGATTGATTTTCGGCCATCAATATATGAAGTGGCGGCTGAAGTTATTTGCTAGGGTTAGGGTTTTAAAAATAATAATATAATGAAGCGCTTTTATAGAGACGACGAACACTATTCATCCCGGGTTTTCCGAACTCCGATTTACGCGCGGTGACCGGCGCTACTAGGGTTTATCCCGCGTTCCGAACACAATGGAACAGGATTCGGAAGCTAATTCGAAAGTATGCGCGAGTTACGGCGATAAACGATCAAATTTTAAATTAAACCGATTAAACGAATTTCTATGCGTTTTGACTTGCCCCGGACAAACGGTAAATCCGTTTGACTTGAAATTTGAAACCTTACAATAATATAACATTACGGATCCAATGAAACTAGTTTCGTCGAAATCCGAGACCGTTTGAAAAATGACTATTTTTAACTCGCCAAATTAATATTAAACAATTTCAACGCGTTTCGAGCTGCCACGGTCAAACGACAACTCCGATTGCTACGAAAATTGAAATCCGATAATAACTTACTATTACGGATCCAATAGAACTAGTTTCGTCCAATTCTGAGACTGTTCAAAAATTGGCTATTTTTCAGGCGATAATTAAATATTAAAATATTCAATTTTCACAAATAAATTTTAAATTCGATTTTAAAAGTTCTACAACATCATTCTAACTTAAGTATGATAAAATAAAAATTTACAAATCATTTTTAATCATATTAAACCCGTTATTCAATTTATCCAATAAATTCCAGTTTTAAAAATCTTATTAACTCTATTATAATCCCAATAGATTCAACATTTATTATTATTCCAAATGACTTACAATTTCTTTCTATCACTAAATCACGAAATCTTATTAAATTAGCTATTTTAATTATCGAAAATTTACGGGTCGTTACAAAAATTATGATTTTTAGAACTAAAATCTAAATTTTTAATATTGCATTGAGTATACAATTTGGGTATGTCTGGAAACTGATGTTGAGGCTTCTTCTGACGATCAAGAGGGTGAGAAGACTCGGGGTTTCTACTGGTGTTGGAGGAAGTTACGGTGTGTTCAACAAAAATGGTGAATGGGGTGGTTTTGGACAGTCGCGACGGCGATGTGATGTTTTTTGTTCTAACCCTATTTTTGGTCGACCTTACAATATTGGATGCTGTGTTGTTTCCAATGCATCGAGTTGCTTGGGATTTGGATGGAAGCTGTGTGGATGTTGTGTGGAGATGTGGCCAGAGTTACTAGCGCTCCGGTGATCGTCGTTGATCGTTCGACGTGATTTCAGGTTGGACGTCTAGTTCCAGTTTTCAACAGGAATACTCGATTTCAATTTCGAGCTTGGTAATCGAGCTGGATGATTGAGATCGAAGATGGCGTTAGTAAGTGACTTGTCGACAGTAGGGGATGAAGTCAAGTTGTCGGCGACCACCTGTCTTTGTGCACTGGTGCACAACGTGTCAGATGAAGAAGTGGAATCTGGAGGGAAGTGTGCTCGAAGTAATACCCGAAGGATTTTGCTGATTTTCTCGAGTTGGTCCTCGAGTTTCTTTGTGTATATTGTTCTAGATTTCTGTATAACAAGTTTTCTTTTTGAAATTTAAACTAAAGTTTTAAATAAAAGAGAAGACTAGGGAAGGAGATGAGATAACTCGGCTTTTTGATGGGAATACCCGAGTTTGTTCTCGGATTATAAATTAAACGTTAAACTTTTATTAATTAATTAAAATAAAAAAACCTATTTGGTTATTTGTTGAAATTTAATTAGGATTTAAGTAAAAGGTATTTTACTTTAAACAAAGGATAATGATTTAAAAATAAATCAAATTCAAGTTTATAATTTAATTTATCTTAAATGGAAATTAAGAGTTTAATGTAATAAATGATTTATCTTAATTTGGTCATGTTTTATAAACTAAAGTAATTGACAGATAAGAAATTTGGGTAATTAAATTAAGATAAATTAATTTGTGAAATTAATTAAATGTAGTATATTACTTAATTAAGGATTGATTAATCAAGGTTAATCAATTAAGAAATAGTTAAGTAATAAGTAATTGAGAGGATAATTACTTAATGTAAGAAGATTATTAAAGAAAATTACTTAATGAAAGTAATTAAGGGAATAATTACTCAATGTAACTAATTAAGTAATGTGATTAGTCAAGTTAATAAATTGGTTTAATTAATTTAAGATAACCACATGATGGTTTGTTAAAGTATAATTACTGAATGTAATTGGAAAAGAGTAAATACTTGGTAAAGTAATTAATGGATAATTACTAGATGTTAATTGAATTTGAAATGGTAGTTTTAAGGAAAATGATTTGGGTCTTATGTTACATTAACATGATATGATTTTTTTAAATCATTCAAATTGAATACATGATCTTAAAATACTATTTATTGGCTTACTTCAAATGAACTAGCTTCATCAAAATATTGTACCCCACAAACTATGACTGTTCACCATATAACATTTATACGTGAAAGTACATGGATCAAATATTTATAGTCTTGAATTGCATTTAGAGTTCATAAACTCATAAAATGCAATACGTGGTCTAAACCAAATAAACGTATAAGTAACCAACTTTCGAATATATTAAGTGGTTGAAATTGGACACTTGCATGGGTATAGAAACATTATATAACATGAAATTAGAATTATTAGTAAGTATATGTTATATTTCCATTTGTCAACTTTCTATTCAGTTTGTTTATATATGTTAATTGATGAATGTTTTATCAATCATATTAAATGCACAAGTTTATCATTGTACATAATTATAACATTATATAGCATATGTTCTTACAGTATTAGAAAGGTTAAATGTTACCATTTCATTTTTCTAATAAGGCTCCCACTTGTAACAACCCGGATATTTTAACAAACTAATAACGTAATGAACTCGAATTTTGTGAAATTTAAAATAATTGAATTTTGAAATGAAAATTTAATATGTGGATTACGTTTTTTAGACATAGCAAATGATAAAGTTTCATTAGAAAATATGGAATTTTATCTTCTTGTGTAATTTTATTTAAATTTAAATCAGTTAATATTTGATAATAATAAAATATTTTCTAAACCTGAATATTTCTATATCTTAAATTTGTAAATCATCTTCTGAGTAAGACGGCATATTTTGTTTCCAAATTTATACTGTTATTGCTCCGTTTATCTTATTTTCGGCGTTTTGCAGCATTTTCAATACTGATTATCGACTTTTGATAGGACGATCATACCGCAGATATCTGTATACCGTTTTGATCAACCTGTCATGCTGATCTCCATAGTATATTCATATTTTTGTTTCAGTGTCCGATATGCTTTGGAAAATCGGAAAACGATCACGTATCGGTACCGATTTTAAAATCTTTGGGTTTCCATCCATCCTTTCATTTCTCACTCTGTACAATACCAACAGCCGTTTGCATTTATATTTCCTAAATTCTCGTGCTTGACCTTTTTTTCCACTACTTCCAATATTTATTAACAGGTTTATTTTTTTCTCTGACCATTCGTTTCTTTTGAAAAATGTTTGCCTAGAATCCAAAGCCTACCCATATCCTTCCCCTATTCTCTTTCCCTACTTTTCTTCCTTGATCTATTTTACAACCACAGCAGCCACTCCTATGAACCCAACTCTGTTAGTCAGCCTCATCTCCACCCACCAAACAGCCTACAACATCACCGAGACTGTAACGACCCAGAATTTTTATTGATTAAAATTTGAATATTTAATTAATTTTAAATATTAATAAGTGAAATTTATAAGTCGAATAAATTTTATTTTGAATAATTGGATTTAATTGAATAATTAAATCGATAATTAAATAGTGAAAATTATGAAAATAATTGAAATTTGAGTTAAATATGATGGAAAATGATTTGTAAAATTTTATTTTATCATATTGGAGTTAGAATGATATTTTAGAACTTTTAAAATCGAATTAAGAGTTTAATTGTGAAAATTGAATATTTTAATATTTAATCGACTAGTGAAATTAGCCAAATTTTGAACAGTCTCAGAATTGAACGAAACTAGTTTCATTGGATCCGTAATAATTAGTTATTACCGGATTTCAATTTTCGTAGCAATCGGAGTTATCGTTTGATCGTGGCAGCTCGAAACGCATCGAAATTGTTTTAATATTAATTTGGCGAGTTAAAATAGCTATTTTTCAAAAAGTCTTGGATTTCGACGAAACTAGTTTCATCGGATCTGTAATGTGATATTATTGTATGGTTTCAAATTTCGTGTCAATTGGATTTACCGTTTGTCCGGTACAAATTAAAACGCCTAGAAAATCGTTTAAATCGGTTTAATTTAAATCGAACGTTTATAGCCATAACTCGCACAGATGTCCGAATTAGCTTCCGAAACCTATTCCATTGTGTCCGGAACACGGGTGTAACAACCCGCATATTTATCGAGTTTACATTTAAATATTTTTATTTAAATATTAAATCGTTAATCGGATTTTGGTCCGAAAAACTACTTTTTGCAAACGGTCAAATTAGGACTCGAGACCACTTCCATTGAGTTCGAAATGTCGTTTACAACTTTTTAAGTATAAATATCGATAGGTTTGGAGTTAGTGAAATTTCACTAACTTTTTCCGCTTTGGACTTTGGGTTAGTTTAGCCTATTAAGCCCAAGTTCCAACCCTCTTCTCCTCACTCTTCATAAATTTCCTAACTAACTCAAGCTTTGGCATTAATGGTGAATAGAATGGGAAATTAAAACTCCAAGCTCAAATTCAATTGCAACTCCATCATTCAACTCCAAATTCAAGTAGAAGATATTGGATTCAAGCTTTGGATTGCTTCTCCTTGCTTTCAAGCTTCATCTTCATAAATTTTAGTGCAAAGGTGAGATTTTTATCTCACAATTCTAGCCTATAACTATATTGGACTATTGGGAATGATTCCCTATCATTTTAGCATGCATGTTAGCATTTGGTTTGGATTGGATTGGCGAAAAACTCCAATTTTTAGCGTTTTGTTGAATTTTCCGCACTTGAGTCGTTCTGGCCATTTTTAGGTCGTTCGGAGTTAAGTCGTTCGTCCATAGGTCGTGAGTCGTTCACGAGTTAACCCTAGGTCGTTCTGGCCATTTTTAGCTCGTTCGGAGTTAAGTCGTTCATCCATAGGTCGTGAGTCGTTTACGAGTTAACCCTTAAGTCGTGCAGCCCTTCAGTCACGCAACCCTTAAGTCGGTTACGAGTTATACCGATAGGTCGCTGGACCCTTAACTCGTTGAGTCGTTGGACCCTTGAGTCGTTGGACCCTTGAGTCGTTGAGTCGTTGGGTCGTTGGACCGTTGAGTCGTTGAGTCGTTGGACCCTTGAGTCGTTGAGCCGTTGGGTCGTTGGACCCTTGAGTCGTTGAGTCGTTGAGTCGTTGGACCCTTGAGTCGTTGGGTCGTTGGACCCTTGAGTCGTTGAGACGTTGGGTCGTTGGACCCTTGAGTCATTGAGTCGTTGAGACGTTGCGTCGTTGGACCCTTGAGTCGTTGAGTCGTTGAGTCGTTGGATCCTTGAGTCGTTAGGTCGTTTGGCCATAGCTCGTTAGGTCGTATGACCCTTGAGTCGTAAGATCGTATGACCCTTGAGTCCTTAGGTCGTTAGACCTCATTTTATCTTCACTAGGTCGTACCGTTTTGGTCGGGGCGCTGCCCCGCACCCCGCCGGGGGCGCTGCCCCCTGGACCCCCGCGACCTGACCGGGCAGGTCGAACCCCGTAAGAGGTGGCGTTGCCCCCGCACCCCCACCTTGGGGGGTTGCCACCCCCCTGGACCCCCCCTCCGTAGGGGATCTTATCTGAAAAACATTGAGCTGATTTCCTTGGATTTTATTCACATCTCCGTATGCGATTTTTGTGACTGATTGTTTCTACAATTGCTTCTGTGTTTTGTCACTTTATAATATAAAGGTTTCAATACTAGTAGTAAATATCAAAACTCTTTTAACAAACAATTTCAACTCTATTTTTAATAACAAAGCTCTTTTCTTAAACCGTTTTCCAATCTATTAGTATATACAAACCTTTACCTCACTCGGATGAGAAATCTAATTAAACGACTTAGTAAAACAAGTGGTATGAAACGCTTGCGTTCACTTCGTCGGTTAATTCTTGGACTTGTTCGATTGAACCTCTTGTGACAATTTTATTAGTGAAGATTTACAGTTTGTTCGTAAATATTTAAGTTAAGCAAGTGGTTATGGGACATGAAGCTAAACTTCTATATTTACTAGCTTAGTGTAATTGACACTTCTCGTTGATCATGACGATCGCTTTATGAATTAGACTAGCAATTGCGCGATGTCTCTTTCATTGCAAGGTTAGACTAGACACCACTTGTGTGATTCCATTCACACATACCTTTCTGCTTTTTGGTTAGTCTTGACCTCAATCTGTGTGATTCCACTCACACATGTGGGGTAGCTCCCCATGGTCTTCGGACCGTCATGTGATAGGCCTCTTTCCCTTTTTATGATTTCTGGATTTCTCGTGTTGATTTCTGGAATTTATGTCATTGACTTGTTATGAGTACAAGTTTAGGGTATGATGCCCCCTTCGAATCTTTGAGAAGATTCTTGTGATATTGATTATCTCTTATTGATTGATCTTCTGTTGATCATTATTTACATACTTATAGTGGTATGTCGTTATGGATGTTTATGTTTATGCCATATCTTTTATGTTATATCATGTCATCTGATATTTATATCTAGACTGATCCGTTTATTATTTTCTTAAATAATACTCGGGTCAGACCGAGATGTTACAGGTGCTTCTGCTTGACTTCTTCCCAGGGATTCATCACTCTGACTTTTGGCTAACTGTTTAGATTAGCAGTTTTTGTTGTATACACTTGAGATATAGACTCATAGTTGTATTCTTTTGTATAGCACGTGTTGCTATTCTTTTGTATTATCGTGGATCTTATTGACCACTACTCTGATGTACACTTTCATGTGTTAGTTATATATTCATATCTTCTTCCGCCTTTGTGATATGGATATCTGTGACTGATTTGTGATATGATTATTTCTATGTTTGTTTCCGAAGATTATTTATAGCCACCGTGTGATAAGCAATTACATGGATGGTCGCTCCTCAACAGCCTTATTCTCCGTGCTAGTTGACAGCACTACTCCGGAGTGTTCTTGGCTAGCGTGGGTATAGAGGTGGGGCGTCACAACGGGGTAAACCCTAGAAACGCTGGTCACTGCGCGTAAATCGGAGTTTGGAATTTCCCGAATGAATAGTGTTCATTTATTCTCTATAAATTGGGCTCCATTCACAAGAAAATAAAAAAATAAAAAATTTAAACCCTAAACCTAGCCGCCACCCCCTCAACGAACGACCAGAAAATAATCCCCTTCTTCCTTCAATTTCTCAAAATCCATTCATCAATTCAAAGAACGTTCAACTACGAAGTTATACAGCACATCGAGAGCTACAATCTGAACGGTGGTGATCGAGTATTATGTGGTGGATCATCGGCAATTGGTGTTGGAAGTGCGGCCGTTCGACCTCGAACTGTGTGCGTATGTGATGGCCGAGCTCGAAGCTCTTCTGGCCGAACATTGAGGGGATGGAGGCGAGCAAGATGGTGGTAGTTTATCGAGTTGTAGTGGTTTGTGTTAGACACGATTTGGAACCCTAGTTAGGAGTGTTGGGTTTGTGCACGGCCTGTAGACGTGCATGAGAGAGGGAGATGGAAGAAGCTTATGCACGGTCATGATGCAAGGAGACCAAATCCTACGGCTATGATAGCTTAGGTTTATAAAAATTTATTTATGTTGTAAATATTGTATATAAAATCGTGTAAAACTTTGAAAAATCATAACTTTTTCATACGAGGTCGAAAACGCACGAAACTAGTTGCGTTGGAATCATATGGACGAGCACTACGCGATGGAATTGGATTGGAGTCGTTTGGAGTTAGTGAGAATTTTGGGTAAAATTAAACGTCCGTTTAATTTTATTCGAAATAAATCGCTAAAACGAAATTGAAATCAAGGTGAGAACTTCTCACTCAATCGAATCAGTTTCGATTTTATTTTAAATAGTTAGATTTAAAATATTTGAATGCATATTTGAATGATGATTGTTATCTATTGATTGTTAAAATAGACATTATGCGCCGTTAGTAAGCGGATGTTATTTATTAAAAACATATACCGTGAATATTTCATAAACAGTGAAATTGGTATTATATATAATAGCAATATATATATATATATATTGGCATATGTATATATTGCAGTTGTTGATTTCCTGCATTTTTTTAGCGGATGAGACCCTATTGCGCCGTCTATTAAGCGGATAATATTTTAAATCCCATATACCGCGATAATTTCGTACTGGAACGGAATTGGTATTGTGCTAATGTTTGTGGATGCAGGAAAACAGGTTGGAGGGATCCAACTGGATTCCTCAACAGTTTTTATTTGATTTCAGATATTTTGATATTTGATGGAATATCATATCGATATATGATATCGTTGTTTGTCGTGATTGACCATTTGGTGTGCAGCATCATTGGACCAAATTTTGGAATTTTAAAAGGATTTTAAAGTGATTTTTGAAAGTATATGTTTATAAATATTTTTGAAATTGATTCATTTTAAATAAATAAACGTTATAATTTTAATGTTATAAAATTATGATTTTTGAGAAATATAGTAAGAAAGTTGATTTTTGATAATATAGGATTAATGACTTTATAAAATAATTTAAATTGGGATTTCTGAAATTGTTGTGAAAAGATTAAAAATAGGATTTATAAAATTTGATTATTTTATAAATCAAGAGAATGGTGAAATTATAAAGGAGATTTAAGATGTTTTAAAATAATAGTATAAATTGGTTTTATAAAGGATTTATAAATTGATATTTATAAATTAAAACATTTGAATTGTAAAACGAGTTTTTATAAGTGTTAGAATGAATTGTAAATGAATTTCATAAATGAATGAAATTTATAGAATTATAAACGGTGGAGTTATAAATGGAATTTTATAAGCAGTAGGTTTATAAAATTTATAAAGTTATTAAAAGAATGGTTTTGGATAAATAATTGAATCTTATAAGTTATAAGATTTATAATTATGAAGTTCAAAGGAACGATTTTTGCAAACAAATAAATTATAAGTATTTAACTTATAATATGAACCTTTGGTATATAATTGAGTTATGAATTGAATATAGGGTAATAAAGAAATTTATAAACATTGTTTTATAAATCCGCAAACGACTTATTTTGATAAGTAAATTGCTATAGCATATTAAAGGAGTTATATTCACGTTTTAGACAGTGAATATTCCTTTAAGATAAAATGTATAGAAGTGATGAAATTGGTTAACCTAGTATATTCACATTTTGAATAGTGAATAATATGTTAAAGAAAATGTTTTGAATGTGATGTTTTAAATAGAGTTAAAACGACCTAATGATGTTTTCAAAATGTGTTAAGATTCGAAATCATAGATTTCAACATTCATTGTTGAAATAGACGTTTTCGAGGAATAGAAGGAAATGGTGGACTATAACACTGTTGTTATAGTAAATGATTTCCGAAAGGAAATGTGTTGTATATTATTGGGATTTATATATCTATTTTAATTTCGAATCCCTATACTAGTGATTTTGTGACGTCGTAGCGATGTTTTACGCAACATTCGTTTTGGCCCAAATAAATATATTTAAGAGAATGATTTCCTTAAAGAATGAAATATATGCTTAATTTCGATTTAAGTATATTGAATATTTTCCAAAGATTGAAAATAAATAAATTTTGTGAATTACTTATGAATAAATAAGTATGGAAATGTTTTTCCAATGTGAAGTGAATATTTTGAGAATTTATCTTTTTGAAGATAAATTGAAAATGAATAATTGAAATCGTTTATTCATAAAATATTTTGGGATATAAATTCACTATGGAATTTATAAAAGAAAGTGGAATTTGTTTAAAAATAAACGTTGCTTTATTTTTGAGGTATTGAAATTATATATCTTGTAAAGATATTTTTGGAAAATAAAAAATTTGGAAAATTATTTGGAATCTGGTGATGTTGTGCATATCCATTGATAGTTCAGTAACCGACTATCAATATTTACCTTTGAATAGGTATTTGTTGTGATTTGCTGAATTTGAATGCTACACTTATTTTTAAATTATTGCGCTCGTTATTTGGATTACCCATTCCGAATAGTGATACGACGTAATGGATAGCATTGATGACCGGTGTTGAAGACCGGATATTTTTGAAAGCGAAAGGACAACTCATCGAATGTCTTTGCATCGAATGGTCCCCGGTATAGAGACTCCATATGTGATGGGAAGTTCGGTCATGATTAGTGAATATCCGGATTGCAAGGGCTTCTTTGTAAGTGCATTCGGTCGTGTTCGAGCCCGGAACAGACTTGTATGGATTGTATGTCTGACATTACAAATTGAGATATAAAGCCGATTTCTTTCAAATATATTTCTGTTGGTGGCGGAGAATTTATTCTCTTAGCTTAACACTCTTCTTTGAGACGTACGAGCTCAGAGGTTAAGTAGTTGAAGGTTATTAGCGATATATTCCCAATTTGGTAATGTGACATGCTGAGTGTTGCTGTGAAATGATCATTGTGTTGATTATTTGTGATAGGATCCTTTGTTTGATCGTCTATCTTGGTGATCATTTCCATGATCATTTGTTGACCCAAAGCACGGCTTTTGTATAAAGTGTGTTTTTGTGGACGAGACTTCGTCGAGCCTCACACCCCGGAAATGGTCAAAACAGGAAAGATGCGGCAAGGTTATGATGGGTAGCGCCCTTTAGGGTATGTGCATTTCCTTCTGGAAAAGGGTGGTATCATGGTATGGAGCCCAGATACTTACTCATGTTGAAACACTTTATGATTGTGTGAATTGATTGCGAGCGCTCGGTTAAAGGTCCCAAAGGACCGGGGGATGACATATTCGGTCAGTTGTTACTCAGTTAGGGGTAACCCGGGCTTGTGTTGGCAGAGATCCGGTTTGGTTCTCGGGGATGTCCTTCCAGAGGCATTCTCATGTGGCAATGGGAAGTTCCTTGGCCTGACCATTTGTTGGAAATCCAATTCCCAATATGAAACCCTGTACGGTTTTAGTTGTAGAACCTGCCATTTACTTATGGTGGTCACCACTGTTTAGATGGTAGCTATAGTAGGCATAGTTCGAAATGTCTATGCTGGCTAAGATTTATATCTTTATTTTCGAAATGAATTTTTCCTACACTATGCACTAGTAATAATATCAAATGTTCTTTTAATACGTATCAAGCATCTTTGACTATCATAAGGAGAAATTTCCTCCGATTCTGCGTTTGCATTGTGTGTGTGTGCGGGAGGCCTTATGGTAGTCTCATTTTTAAAAGCATTGCGAATTGACTTTAAAAATATTCATCTATTTTGATTTTAAAAATAAATAAACTGTTTTGAGTTCTCACACCAGTCACATGACTGACTCGGAGTTTATTGTTTTCCTTACTAAACTCTGGGTGCCCACCAATTTCCACACGGGCAGTCAAGAGTTAAGGTTTATCAGGATATTCAGGAGTTGCTGGAGGCAAGCTGGATGGCATGGCGTATTATTAGTATATAGTATTTCTTTTCCGCTGTTTGATGTTGTTTGTTGTTGTACACTCTGATGATGATGTAATGTAATGTATAAAATGTAATAACTGATATAGTTCTTTGTTTAAAGATTTTTCATTTATTTATTATATGTTGTTCCGCTGCGAATTGTGAGATTTTGATGTTGTTCTGTTGTTTCTGTTCTGTTCTATTTTCTTTCCTCTCTATTTTCTATCTTTTTCTCCCTTGTTCTGTCTTTCTATTTTTCTTAAAACCCTAAGTGTTCGGTTTTTCGGCATTCGATTTCTCGGCAGTTGATACAGTGGACGTATTGATGTCAGTTTTCGGCAGATGAAAAATCGGGTCCTTACATCTGGTATCAGAGCATATGGTTAAGCGACAACCATGGTTCTGTTGGGTATTACTCATTAGAGATAGAGTCAGTAGTACTCTAGAATGAGTTTGAGTGTAATAATAGCTATGAGAGCGTATTTATTAGTGAATATAAAATTGTTTTATATTGTGATGATTGGTTTATTGAGTGGCATATGAACCTTCGTCAGCACGGTCTCGACAACTATGCCGAAGGGGTTTCTAAACACTTGAATAGAACAATTCGACACAATATTGTTTTAAAATTGGGTAAATGAAATAATTTTGCCTTGATTATATTTTATATATAAAGGAATAATTTTTCAGAATTATTAAAGTGTATATAAGTGGATTGTTTAGATGTTTGAATAATCTAAGTAAAAGAATAATTGTATAAGCAAAATAATTATAAGAATTAAATTATAATTAAAGTGATTTACAAGTGTGAAATAAACTTATATATATGAGAAGTGAAACTATATGAATATATTTATAAATATGAGTTGAAATAAAAATGAAATTTAAAGTTAAATGGAAATTTACTTTAGAATTTAAAAGCTGAATTGATTTATAAGTTGAAATTTAAGTTATGTAAAACCAAGTGATGTTTATTAAAATGAAGTATAACTTAAGAGATGTTGAATGAAGTTGATATTGGTGTCAAAGTAAATTAATAAAGTTAAGTGGTAGATATGAACTTAAGTTATGTAAATGAAATTCAACTTGAAATGGTTAAATGAATTACCAATTGAATATGAATGAATATTTATTGGTTATGAATGCTAGTTGGTTGATGGTTGAATATATTGCTTTTGTTTCAATTGCTATGTTGACATATATAGTTATTATGTTGCTATATGTTGTATATCGATACTATTTTCATATATGCATGTTCTCATGTTGTTTGTTGAGTGTTTAGTAGGCGCGGATCGCGTTTGCTTCGCATTTGGAGCTCGCTTTCGCGCTATATTAGCCATATATGCTCGCTAATAAAATATAAGGTACATATCTCGGATTAAATATCGTAGTTTTACACTTTTTCCCTTCGGGATGCCTCATTACTTGATGAGATGTATATTTGTGATATATATATTGTATTCTTTTTTTCCCGGATCGAGCCCGCAAAGGAGACTATGGCGAATTTTTCTGAAAACTTAAGGCGTTAGAAAAATTTTGAGAAAATTGGAAACTTTTGAAAACTATAACTTTGATTTGGAATTGAAAGTTAAACAAGATAGTTGTTTTTTGAAAAGATAACTAAGTATGATTTGGAAAACTTAATAAAGATTTGTAAGAAGTTTAACTATGGATTTTGGGAAAGTTTATAGATTCTGTAACTTTTCTTACTTGAAAATTTCGAGGACGAAATTCTTTTAAGGGGGGAAGATTGTAACGATCCAGAATTTTTATTGATTAAAATTTGAATATTTAATTAATTTTAAATATTAATAAGTGAAATTTATAAGTCAAATAAATTTTATTTCGAATAATTGGATTTAATTGAATAATTAAATCGATAATTAAATAGTGAAAATTATGGAAATAATTGAAATTTGAGTTAAATATGATAAAAAATGATTTGTAAAATTTTATTTTATCATATTGGAGTTAGAATGATATTTTAGAACTTTTAAAATCGAATTAAGAGTTTAATTGTGAAAATTGAATATTTTAATATTTAATCGACTAGTGAAATTAGCCAATTTTTGAACAGTCTCAGAATTGAACGAAACCAGTTTCATTAGATTCATAATAATTAGTTATTACAGGATTTCAATTTTCGTAGCAATCGGAGTTATCGTTTGATCGTGGCAGCTCGAAACGCATCGAAATTGTTTTAATATTAATTTGGCGAGTTAAAATAGCCATTTTTCAAAAAGTCTCGGATTTCGACGAAACCAGTTTCATCGGATCCGTAATGTGATATTATTGTATGGTTTCAAATTTCGTGTCAATTGGATTTACCGTTTGTCCGGTACAAATTAAAACGCCTAGAAAATCGTTTAAATCGGTTTAATTTAAATCGAACGTTTATAGCCATAACTCGCACAGATGTCCGAATTAGCTTCCGAAACCTATTCCATTGTGTCCGGAACGCGGGGTAAACCCTAGAAACGCTGGTCACTGCGCGTAAATCGGAGTTTGGAATTTCCCGAATGAATAGTGTTCATTTATTCTCTATAAATAGGGCTCCATTCACAAGAGAGAAAAAAAAATTGACCTAACCCTAAACCTAGCCGCCACCCCCACAACGAACGACCAGAAAATAATCCCCTTCTTCCTTCAATTTCTCAAAATCCATTCATCAATTCAAAGAATGTTCAACTACGAAGTTATAGAGCACATCGAGAGCTACAATCTGAACGGTGGTGATCGAGTATTATGTGGTGGATCATCGGCAATTGGTGTTGGAAGTGCGGCCGTTCGGCCTCGAACTGCGTGCGTATGTGATGGCCGAGCTCGAAGCTCTTCTGGCCGAACATTGAGGGGATGGAGGCGAGCAAGATGGTGGTAGTTGATCGAGTTGTAGTGGTTTGTGTTAGACACGATTTGGAACCCTAGTTAGGAGTGTTGGGTTTGTGCGCGGCCTGTAGACGTGCGTGAGAGAGGGAGATGGAAGAAGCTTGTGCACGGTCATGATGCAAGGAGACCAAATCCTACGGCTATGATAGCTTAGGTTTATAAAAATTTATTTATGTTGTAAATATTGTATATAAAATCGTGTAAAACTTTGAAAAATCACAACTTTTTCATACGAGGTCGAAAACACGCGAAACCAGTTGGGTTGGAATCGTATGGACGAGCACTACGCGATGGAATTGGATTGGAGTCGTTTGGAGTTAGTGAGAATTTTGGGTAAAATTAAACGTCCGTTTAATTTTATTCGAAATAAATTGCTAAAACGAAATTGAAATCAAGGTGAGAACTTCTCACTCAATCGAATCAGTTTCGATTTTATTTTAAATAGTTAGATTTAAAATATTTGAATGCATTTTTGAATGATGATTGTTATCTATTGATTGTTAAAATAGACATTATGCGCCGTTAGTAAGCGGATGTTATTTATTAGAAACAAATACCGCGAATATTTCATAAACAGTGAAATTGGTATTATATATAATAGCAATATATATATATTGGCATATGTATATATTGCAGTTGTTGATTTCCCGCATTTTTTTAGCGGATGAGACCCTATTGCGCCGTCTATTAAGCGGATAATATTTTAAATCCCATATGCCGCGATAATTTCGTACTGGAACGGAATTGGTATTGTGCTAATGTTTGTGGATGCAGGAAAATAGGTTGGAGGGATCCAACTGGATTCCTCAACAGTTTTTATTTGATTTCAGATATTTTGATATTTGATGGAATATCATATCGATATATGATATCGTTGTTTGTCGTGATTGACTATTTGGTGTGCAGCATCATTGGACCAAATTTTGGAATTTTAAAAGGATATTAAGTGATTTTTGAAAGTATATGTTTATAAATATTTTTGAAATTGATTCATTTTAAATAAATAAACGTTATAATTTTAATGTTATAAAATTATGATTTTTGAGAAATATAGTAAGAAAGTTGATTTTTGAGAATATAGGATTAATGACTTTATAAAATAATTTAAATTGGGATTTCTGAAATTATTGTGAAAAGTTTAAAAATAGGATTTATAAAATTTGATTATTTTATAAATCAAGAGAATGGTGAAATTATAAAGGAGATTTAAGATGTTTTAAAATAATAGTATAAATTGATTTTATAAAGGATTTATAAATTGATATTTATAAATTAAAACATTTGAATTATAAAACGAGTTTTTATAAGTGTTAGAATGAATTGTAAATGAATTTCATAAATGAATGAAATTTATAGAATTATAAACGGTGGAGTTATAAATGGAATTTTATAAGCAGTAGGTTTATAAAATTTATAAAGTTATTAAAAGAATGGTTTTGGATAAATAATTGAATCTTATAAGTTATAAGATTTATAATTATGAAGTTCAAAGGAACGATTTTTGCAAACAAATAAATTATAAGTACTTAACTTATAATATGAACCTTTGGTATATAATTGAGTTATGAATTGAATATAGGGTAATAAAGGAATTTATAAACATTGTTTTATAAATCCGCAAACGACTTATTTTGATAAGTAAATTGCTGTAGCATATTAAAGGAGTTATATTCACGTTTTAGACAGTGAATATTCCTTTAAGATAAAATGTATAGAAGTGATGAAATTGGTTAACCTAGTATATTCACGTTTTGAATAGTGAATAATATGTTAAAGAAAATGTTTTGAATGTGATGTTTTAAATAGAGTTAAAATGACCTAATGATGTTTTCAAAATGTGTTAAGATTCAAAATCATAGATTTCAACATTCATTGTTGAAATAGACGTTTTCGAGGAATAGAAGGAAATGGTGGACTATAACACTGTTGTTATAGTAAATGATTTCCGAAAGGAACTGTGTTGTATAGTATTGGGATTTATATATCTATTTTAATTTCGAATCCCTATACTAGTGATTTTGGGACGTCGTAGCGATGTTTTATGCAACATTCGTTTTGGCCCAAATAAATATATTTAAGAGAATGATTTCCTTAAAGAATGAAATATATGCTTAATTTCGATTTAAGTATATTGAATATTTTCCAAAGACTGAAAATAAATAAATTTTGTGAATTACTTATGAATAAATAAGTATGGAAATGTTTTTCCAATGTGAAGTGAATATTTTGAGAATTTATCTTTTTGAAGATAAATTGAAAATGAATAATTGAAATCGTTTATTCATAAAATATTTTGGGATATAAATTCACTATGGAATTTATAAAAGAAAGTGGAATTTGTTTAAAAATAAACGTTGCTTTATTTTTGAGGTATTGAAATTATATATCTTGTAAAGATATTTTTGGAAAATAAAAAATTTGGAAAATTATTTGGAATCTGGTGATGTTGTGCATATCCATTGATAGTTCAATAACCGCTATCAATATTTACCTTTGAATAGGTATTTGTTGTGATTTGCTGAATTTGAATGCTACACTTATTTTTAAATTATTGCGCTCGTTATTTGGATTACCCATTCCGAATAGTGATACGACGTAATGGATAGCATTGATGACCGGTGTTGAAGACCGAGTATTTTTGAAAGCGAAAGGACAACTCGTCGAATGTCTTTGCATCGAATGGTCCCCGGTATAGAGACTCCATATGTGATGGGAAGTCCGGTCGTGATTAGTGAATATCCGGATTGCAAGGACTTCTTTGTAAGTGCCTTCGGTTCTGTTCGAGCCCGGAACAGACTTGTATGGATTGTATGTCTGACATTACAAATTGAGATATAAAGCCTATTTTTTTCAAATATATTTCTGTTGGTGGCGGAGAATTTATTCTCTTAGCTTAACACCCTTCTCTTGGACGTACGAGCTCAGAGGTTAAGTAGTTGAAGGTTATTAGCGATATATTCCCAATTTGGTAATGTGACATGCTGAGTGTTGCTGTGAAATGATCATTGTGTTGATTATTTGTGATAGGATCATTTGTTTGATCGTCTATCTTGGTGATCATTTCCATGATCATTTGTTGACCCAAAGCACGGCTTTTGTATAAAGTGTGTTTTTGTGGACGAGACTTCGTCGAGCCTCACACCCCGGAAATGGTCAAAACAGGAAAGATGCGGCAAGGTTATGAGGGGTAGCGCCCTTTAGGGTATGTGCATTTCCTTCTGGAAAAGGGTGGTATCATGGTATGGAGCCCAGATTCTTACTCATGTTGAAACACTTTATGATTGTGTGAATTGATTGCGAGCGCTCGGTTAAAGGTCCCAAAGGACCGGGGGATGACATATTCGGTCAGTTGTTACTCAGTTAGGGGTAACCCGGCCTTGTGTTGGCAGAGATCCGGTTTGGTTCTCGGGGATGTCCTTCCAGAGGCATTCTCATGTGGCAATGGGAAGTTCCTTGGCCTGAACATTTGTTGGAAATCCAATTCCCAATACGAAACCTTGTACGGTTTTAGTTGTAGAACCTGCCATTTACTTATGGTGGTCACCACTATTTAGATGGTAGCTATAGTAGGCATAGTTCGAAATGTCTATGCTGGCTAAGATTTATATCTTTATTTTCGAAATGAATTTTTCCTACACTATGCACTAGTAATAATATCAAATGTTCTTTTAATACGTATCAAGCATCTTTGACTATCATAAGGAGAAATTTCCTCCGATTCTGCGTTTGCATTGTGTGTGTGTGCGGGAGGCCTTATGGTAGTCTCATTTTTAAAAGCATTGCGAATTGACTTTAAAAATATTCATCTATTTTGATTTTAAAAATAAATAAACTGTTTTGAGTTCTCACACCAGTCACATGACTGACTCGGAGTTTATTGTTTTCCTTTCTAAACTCTGGGTGCCCACCAATTTCCACACGGGCAGTCAAGAGTTAAGGTTTATCAGGATATTCAGGAGTTGCTGGAGGCAAGCTGGATGGCATGGCGTATTATTAGTATATAGTATTTCTTTTCCGCTGTTTGATGTTGTTTGTTGTTGTACACTCTGATGATGATGTAATGTAATGTAATGTATAAAATGTAATAACTGATATAGTTCTTTGTTTAGAGATTTTTCATTTATTTATTATATGTTGTTCCGCTGCGAATTGTGAGATTTTGATGTTGTTCTGTTGTT
Organism: Allium cepa; assembly: GCA_030765085.1. Taxonomy (NCBI): domain Eukaryota; kingdom Viridiplantae; phylum Streptophyta; class Magnoliopsida; order Asparagales; family Amaryllidaceae; genus Allium; species Allium cepa. The sequence goes on along the minus strand of CM060943.1, from coordinate 1,013,760,590 downwards.
TCTGTTCCGTTCTATTTTCTTTCCTCTCTATTTTCTATCTTTTTCTCTCTTCTTCTGTCTTTCTCTTTTTCTTAAAACCTTAAGTGTTCGGTTTTTCGGCATTCGATTTCTCGGTAGTTGATACAATGGACGTATTGATGTCAGTTTTCGGCAGACGAAGAATCGGGTCCTTACAGAGACCCCTAACCTCCCTTTGTTCCTAGCCTCCAAACCCGAAACCATGCTCCACTCACATCAAACCTCCATCACCACCTGTAGTCGAGGACCCATACGCGCCTTCCTCTCCCTGAACCCGCCTCTACTCGCCACCTCTAGCCAGCAAAACTTCCTCCCACTTCCTTCTTTTGTCATAGCTGCCATCTGACACCCACCTCGGCCTCTCCTCTTAACCGCCCACTACAGCCTTCCCCTAGCCCTCTTCCTCCATGAGTGCGGGCATGCTACCTCACTGTGACAGCCTCATCTCGGTAATTATATATATAATATGATATTGTTAGTATACTTATTTTAACATATCCTACTTTGCTAAAGTATATGTATATACTAATTATATATGTATTTATATTTATATATATGAATTTAAATAAATTATATATATATTGTTTGTTACATATTTATATATATAAGTTTATCAGTTACATATGTGTGGTCTGTTAGGTTATATGAGTGTATATAGATGATATACAAACCTATTATAAAATTTAAGTATATATATATATATTATATATATATATATATAAAGTTTATGTTAGTTTGTTGTTGGGTTCATAAGAATATGTGTAAGTTATATGTTGTATAATATGTTTAAAAGGTTTGTATATATTGTTGTTAGCATATATAAGTTATAATAGCGTTATATATGTTATTATATAAACTTATACTGATATGTTGTATGGTATATAACTTATATGTTAGTAATATATATATTATTGATTTCAAAGTATGTATGTAAGTATTTATTTCTAAATAAATTGTGTATATATGTTTGATTTTTATATATGTGTTTAATTTAAACAATGATTTTGAAATACATATATATTTAAATTTAAATATGTGTTTGAATTTAAAATATGATTTTATATAAATAGTTATATATAAATATATATGTTCACTTATACCATATATCTTCATCAATCCGGTTTTGATTCGATTTCGTCAATTTCAAGCTGTCAGCTTTGTAGTCGAATTCGAGCCAATCTTACCTTGCTTTGGAATTCGCGCTTGGATCCGTAACTCATCTCATTCTCGTTCATCTCTAGCCTTGAAAGGTGAGCAATCACTCACGATTAACGTTCTTATATTTATTAAATTTGATTTTATTTGAGACGACAATTGAAATATGTTGTTGCTAGTTATTTAACTGTTATATATATGTCATTTTCTACAACTGTTCACCTATGACATCTGACACCATGACATGTTACTTATATTTTATCTGTTATTGATGATATAAACCAGTTATATTATTATCATATTTGTTCTCACTATGCAATTTTCCTGTTAGTATAGAATTCCGTATAGGTTGAAATGATACATACCCGAATGATCTTGTAGAATAGGATAAAATCGTTATGTGTTGGAATGATAAACCCAAGATATTTTCATTGAACTGAATTTGGGATTGCGGGTTGAAAAGATATATACCCGTATATATTTAAATTACGGATTGAAATGATAAATATCCGTATCACTTGACCATAGGATAGAAATTCACATACAGACATCGTTGGTCGATATATATGTATATATATTGAAATAATTTCCAAAGTTTGAAAAAGGAAAATATATGGTTTTATATAAATATTGATTTTAAGATATTATATATATATGTTACTTTTATAAAGGTTTAAATTTAGATTTTTAAAATTATATGTTTTGAAAATTTTGAAATTATATGTTAGTTTTGAAATTATAAATTTAAAAGATTATTCTTATAATTTTTACTATTTTTAAAATATATCAAATAAGTTTTAATATAAAATAGATTTAATAATAAGATTTAATTTAATAAAGTTTGATTTAATTAATATATAATATGTTTAAGTATTTATTTAAAATTATATCTCAAATATAGTGTTTATAATAATTTTTGAGAAATTAAGGTTGGAAAGATAAATAGAAATTGGTTTGAAATTGTATTTATTTAAAGAAGTATACTCAAATAAGTTGGATTTAAAATTTATTAAAATTGAGATTTTAGAAATATGCTTTTATAACTTGATTTTGATTAAAAGTGATTTAAATAAATATTTTCAAATTTACATAAATTGAAATGGCATAATTAGTTTATGTGAATTTGTAATTTGAAGTTTTATTTAAATGTTATTGGAGTAATTAAGTAAATATTTCAAAACTAAATAATAGTAAAGTTGAATTTGAGATATAAACGAAATTGTCAAATTTAGTTTTGTAAATATTTGAATATTTAAAGCTTTGAAATCTATTGAAGTTGAAATGGTTTAATTTGTAGTTTATATCTATATTTGAAATCGATATAAAATGGTTTATTGAAATTTGAATTGAAATGGATGAACTAAGATTTGATTTAAATGGAATTTTGGAATTCGAGTTAATTTGAATCGATTTGTGAAATTTGAGGAACTATTTTTATTATATAAAGTATTTATATATATATATATATTTATTATAACTATTTTGATACACCAATTATTTTAATATATATACTATTTTAAACTTATAACTATTTCAATATAAAAATTATTTTAACATATAAACTATTTTATTATATAAACTATTTTTATTATATAAAGTTTTAATATATATATATAAAGAAATTTTATTTATAAGTTATTTTAATATATAAACTATTTTTAATTGTTAACTATTTTAAATATACTAATTATTTTATTATATAAACTATTCTATTTTATAAACTATGATTATATATACTATTATTAACATTTACACTGTTTAGAGGAAAGTGTTACGGTTTTTCCAAATTTATGATTTCCGAAGTGTTATGATTTCAAAGTAATATGATTCCCAAAGTGTTATAATTTCTAATGTTATGTTTTCGAAGGTGTTATAACTTTGAAAGTACTATGATTTTGAAATGAATATATTTAAGGGATTAATGATATCGTATTGATATGGTTTTGAAATGGATATGATATTTTTGTTTTGAAGTATGATATTTTGAAACGACCACGGTGTTATAATAATGGTTGGTTGTTACAGAGACCGGGATCGGTTATTGTCATACTCTCTGTTAATACTGAAAACCGCTTTAATAACTGTGTACGCGATGGAGATTCTAGAATGAAGTAGGATGGTTGGCGACGATCCTATATGAAGTATATACATGGACCTGACTCCCGTGAGTTAGCTTAAGATGGCTAAAATAGGAGCAATTGTCGGCCCAAGTGAGGTAGCTCCTTCGATCGGACAACACTCCATCGACACTATTCTATTACTTTAATTGATTTGGTGCACCCTCGGATTTTTTAGAGTGTGGATTGAGGTGGGCGGTAGCTGCGGCTATGCGTCACCACCAGCCCGGAAATGTAATTAGTATATCTACCCTGGCATTGCCTAGTTGTGTCGTGTCACCTACCTTATCGAGACCACTACAAGTTTGTTTTGTACCATACTTATGGAGTGCCCTTTGACGACGCCCAGTACGGGGGAGATCATGGTACTGTATAGACTATGGGAATATATAAAATGTGTTAAGAGGGATATGGGTAACGCCTTAACGTTATTTTAGTGGTTTACTTTACTATAGACATTATTATAATAGCGTAAATTACTACATAGTAGACAGTTCCACGGATCCTCAAAGGATGGTTATCCCAAACTTCCTTTAAGTTACTTGTATTTCAGTTGGTATCTCACTTGATTTGAATTTATTGATATGAGAATGTTAATCCTGACTCGAGTATTTTTTGTTTTTCTTTATGCTTGGGTCAGACTGAGTATCACAACATTTGAGACTCGCCTTTGGAGTTAGAGATTCGCATGGAGATCCATCTACATCTTTTTAGCTTTCATCTATTCAGTTGACTCCAGTGATATATTCAGATTTTGTTACTTGACTATTGTATTGAGACTTCTATGTATTCGTGATTTCCATTGTATCTTGTTTAACTCTTTTATATATATAATAGCTTCATGAACTACTATTCATTTATTTCCGCTGCTTATTGTTATATTACTCGGTGTTTGTGATTCTATGATTATTTTATTTACTGTATAAGTTGAGTTTTTCCTAATATAAATTAACAATCTGATATTTTGAACAATTCAAGTCCGACATGTGCGGATGCGAATGGTTGAAAATATCGGGATGTTACACCACTGATTTTTTAAATTTCTCCAAACCCTAAGATGAAACATAGAAGTTTTACAACTTCACTAGTGGGTGTTAGGACTCGTTTGTTTTGGTATTCTGACCTTGAGTTTTCTCAACAAATCATAGCCCCATAAAAGATGGATTACTCCTTATCAGTTGTATCATATACAACTCCTAACCTATTTTTCCTTGTTCTAATCCCAATTCGACCTTGGGTTTGCTCAACAAATCGAAAGAGATTATTCACTCATACCTACCATATCGTGATGGCCTAAGTATAGTATATGTACCTTGAGTTTGCTAAACAAATACATATAGTTATGTTACTTCGTCTGTTCAATATATTAATAATACTATGCATAACATCTCTAGCTTGAGTTTGCTCAAAAACTAAGGAGTATGTAAGTAATTTATATATATATATATACATATACATATATATATATATATATGGTACAGGACAACATCATATTGAAGATTCATAATCTTCGATATATATTGAGTGATATCGACTTATAGAATAATATATTTCTTATGAAATACCCCAGCGATTCAAGTGTCAGACGCATCAAAAGTCACGGTATATATAAATTTACATTTGTATTTATTTCTCAAGTCTATTTGGGTTTCTTTAATATTCCACATTTAGTTTATACACATATCATATAAGTTTTATTGTTATATAACTTTTATATTTCATATTACTTGTATGATAGTTTTACGTATAATATATCATTAGTTAAATCTTATTTAATTAATTTTAATCACTTAACTCTTTAATTAATTTTAAATTAGTATTCCAATATAACTTTTCTATTGGATATATCTAATATAACATTTATAGTGTATACTATAACCTTTATAGTGTAACACATATATACCATATATATGTATATTTTATTTAATTAATTAACCTTTAATTAGTTTATTCAATCAAGCAATTTGTATTAAAATTTATTAATTTCAAAATTTATCTTGTATACATACGTGTATACTTATGTTATCTTAAACATTTTAAAATCACATAACATATATCAATACATGTAATACATGCATATATGCATTAATTAATTAACATAATTTATCTATTGATTTTATTAGTCTTATTAATAAATTTAAAATTTGAAATTATTATATAAATATTTTCAAACATTTTGAAAATATCATTATCCTTTCAAACATTTTGAAAACTTATGTATTATTATAATTTTTATAATAAACATGTTTTATTTCAAATTTAACTATTAAATTTAAAATCTTCAACATTAATTTTCAAAACGATTTTGAAAATTAGCCCAAGGCCCAAACTAAGTTGGGCCTTTTCTATTAGGAGCAGCCTTTGTGCTCACTTCACCTTTCGGGCCAAGCCGGTAACCAGGTAGGACATGGTACTTGATTATCCAATTCTAATCCTAGACATTACCTTTTTAGACACCGTACTAAGTGGGTAAGCTTAATTAGTTAGCGCTAACATGACTACTTTAGACCGCATAGACTATTAGGCTTCGATACTATTGTTGGAACTATACTAGCTCGCAGCGAAAGTTATGGGTGAATTTTAAATTTTTTACCCTATTGGATCTTTTATTGGGCTTATGAAGTCTAACTGAATTAGAACATTTCTAAATTTCATTTGAATAAAATCATTTATTTATTCAAATTCAAATATATTAAGATATGAAATCAATTTTATTTGATTTGGTTTATACATAAATGTATCTTATACATGTATGTGTGAGTACATGTGTAACATAATAATCCGTGAGTGGTATAATATGCCCATATGTAGATGTTGGGATTTACATCGCAACAGACATATTAGCTAATTTTGTATATCATTTGTCCAAATATGTGCATGTATATGTGTTACAATACACACACATACACACACATATATGTATATATAAATATATTATATATAGTACATGAACATAAAACATTTATATACAAATAAATGTATATACACAAAGAGATGGAAAAATTATTAAAAATTATTTATAATTCAAAATTAACTTAGTTTTGCAAACATAATAATTTAGTATTTTAATTAATATATATTATGAATAAAATAATGTTTTCATCCATAAATAATTAACATAAAATAATCTATTGATAAAAATTCAAATTTTACAATTTTCAAAAATCTAAGATCATAAAATAGAGCTTAAGAAAAATATGGAGATTTTTCAAATTTGAAATATTATTTTTAAAATAAATACATTGATTTCGACAATAATTATTTAAAATAAAATAATATATTAATAAAATTTCAAAAATCATAGGATCATGTACTAAAGGTTTCGAAAAATTTTAAAGATTTTTTCAATTAATTATTATTTTTAATAAATCATAAATAGTTTTTCGAAATTAGATTAATTATTGAAAATAATAAACTTTACTGAAAAATTCCTATTTTTTTATATATGTTTTTGAAATGATATAATATTTTTTTAAATATAAAAATGAATTTTTAATGTAGTAATTATTTTATATATAATAAGCAATTCAATAAATGTTAATTTAAAAGTATGAATATATGTATTATAATTAATTTTTGAATTTTTAAATTCATATTATATACAAGTACGTGTACTAAATTTTTTAAATCATATATATATATATACACATATATTATATATGCACATAGGCTATTATGAAAGAGAAATATACACTAATATATATATATATATATGAATTTATTAATAAATATATATATAAAACAATTATTGAAGACAAAATTTGATTTTGCACTGTTAACAAAAATTTTCTATACATAAATCAAATAGTATAATAAACAAATTATGCATATAACCAAACTGATTTGTGACAACCCACATCTACTTATAAAATCCCACCAAACTATTCATATAGTAGTAATATATTTTAATAGATACGAAATTGCTCATTATAGGATCATATAATATAATTTAATTACTGTACTATAAATTAAAATTATCAATTTAATGATGCCTTTGAATCCACGTTGAAGCAATGACTTCCCTTCCTTTTACTGTTCTTGATTCGTCAATTGCAAGTTCGGAATCACTGACCTCTACCTATCAAATAGTATTATTTTAGATTGAAATACATTTGGGAATTTTGTAGTGGACTGAGAGCTGTGTTTCAACCAGCAATGTAGAAGGTAATGGTATCTCAACCCATTATCTCTATGCTAATTCTCTATGTTTTAGCCACCCCTAGATCTTCCCAAAATAAAAATTTACGGCCCTAATGGTGGGCCTTAAAACCATCTAAGCCCAAACTAAAATACTATGCAATTAAATATAATTTAATCGCTTGTCGATATTTCATATCGATCGATATATTTATAACTGTTATAAATATATATAAAATTATTTATTTCTCAAATCATATTCAAATTATAATTACTATTTTATAAATATTAATTAATTTAATTAATTTATAACAATTATAAACTAATTAAATCATTCGGTCTTAAGGGAATTCATCATTTCGGCTATGTAACTCTTGGGTGTAAATTTGCTCAGCGATTAACATCGAACTATTCTAATGTTAATGTTCACACATCACTTAGCAGATAGTGTGACATTCTGGCCAAATTTATCGCTTGCTCATTTTCGGTAAAATCCAATTTTAGTTTAATAAGCGTTACCCGATTGTGACATTCGTTTACACCAATTCTCTTCGTCAAAACTATGTCACTTTGGACTTATGGAATTTGGTAATTGTCAAAATTCCAACCTCATCCACATTCAACTCTATAGTCCAAATACAAAGTTTTTGATTCAATAATAACAATTATTATTAACCGAAATGCTCTGGCCAGAGTCTTTGACTTTGAGTTGACTATGATACTAACCGCATATAACTAGAGACGTATCCTCTCTTGAATAGTGCTTCACTTCCAATACTTCCACTCGACCCAATTATAGTCACCCGATGGATGCCATGCGATTATTTAGCTATAACCAAAGCGGAGCTTTCATATTGAAGACTCACTGTAACAACCCGCATATTTATCGAGTTTGTATTTAAATATTTTATTTAAATATTAACTCGTTAATCGGATTTTAGTCCGAAAAGCTACTTTTTGCAAACGGTCAAATTAGGACTCGAGACCACTTCCATTGAGTTCGAAATGTCGTTTACAACTTTTTTAAGTATAAACATCGATAGGTTTGGAGTTAGTGAAATTTCACTAACTTTTCCCGCTTTGGACTTTGGGTTAGTTTAGCCTATTAAGCCCAAGTTCCAACCCTCTTCTCCTCACTCTTCATAAATTTCCTAACTAATCAAGCTTTGGCATTAATGGTGGAGGGAATGGGAAATTAAAATTCCAAAACTCAAATTCAATTGCAATCCATCTTTCTACTCCAAATTCAAGAAGAAGACATTGGATTCAAGCTTCTTGTTCTTAGATAGAAGAAGGATTGATTCTTGCTTGCTTAAAACTTCATTTTCATTGATATTTGGTGCAAAGGTGAGATTTTTATCTCACAAATCTAGTCTATAACTATATTGGACTGTTGGGAATGATTCCCTATCACTTTTGCATGCACATTTGCATTTGGTTTGGATTGGATTGGCGAAAAACTCCAATTTTTAGCGTTTTGGTGAATTTTCTGCACTTAGGTCGTTCTGGCCATTTTTAGGTCGTTCGGAGTTAAGTCGTTCGTCCCTAGGTCGTGAGTCGTTCACGAGTTAAACTTAGGTCGTTCTGGCCATTTTTAGGTCGTTCGGAGTTAAGTCGTTCATCCCTAGGTCGTGAGTCGTTCACGAGTTAAACGTAGGTCGTTCTGGCCATTTTTAGGTCGTTCGGAGTTAAGTCGTTCGTCCCTAGGTCGTGAGTCGTTCACGAGTTAACCCTAGGTCGTTCTGGCCATTTTTAGCTCGTTCGGAGTTAAGTCGTTCATCCATAGGTCGTTTACGAGTTATCCCGATAGGTCGTTGGACCTTATCTCGTTAGGTCGCTCCTGGCCTAACCCTTAAGTCGTGCAACTCATAAGTCGTGCAACCCTTAAGTCGTGCAACTCTTAAGTCGTGCAACCCTTAAGTCGTGCAACCCTTAAGTCGTGGAACCCTTCAGTCACGCAACTCTTAAGTCGGTCACGAGTTATCCTGTTAGGTCGCGACCTCTGTTAAGTCGGCCATGTTGGGTCGTGAGTCATCGTTAGGTCGCGAACACCTCTAGGTCGCAACCACTAAGTCGCTTGACCCCTTAGACCCCTAGGTCGCAGCCGTTAGGTCGTATGACCCTTGAGTCGTTAGGTCGTTAGACCTCATTTTGTCTTCACTAGGTCGTACCGTTTTGGTCGGGGCGCTGCCCCGCACCCCGCCGGGGGCGCTGCCCCCTGGACCCCCGCGACCTGACCGGGCAGGTCGAACCCCGTAAGCGGTGGCGTTGCGCCGCAACCCCCACCTTGGGGGGTTGCCACCCCCCCTGGACCCCCCCTCCGTAGGGGATCTTATCTGAAAAACATTGAGCTGATTTCCTTGGATTTTATTCACATCTCCGTATGCGATTTTTGTGACTGATTGTTTCTACAATTGCTTCTGTGTTTTGTCACTTTATAATATAAAGGTTTCAATACTAGTAGTAAATATCAAAACTCTTTTAACAAACAATTTCAACTCTATTTTTAATAACAAAGCTCTTTTCTTAAACCGTTTTCCAATCTATTAGTATATACAAACCTTTACCTCACTCGGATGAGAAATCTAATTAAACGACTTAGTAAAACAAGTGGTATGAAACGCTTGCGTTCACTTCGTCGGTTAATTCTTGGACTTGTTCGATTGAACCTCTTGTGACAATTTTATTAGTGAAGATTTACAGTTTGTTCGTAAATATTTAAGTTAAGCAAGTGGTTATGGGACATGAAGCTAAACTTCTATATTTACTAGCTTAGTGTAATTGACACTTCTCGTTGATCATGACGATCATTCTGATGATTTAGACTAGCAACTGTGCGATGTCTCTTGTTGCGAGGTTAGACTAGACACCACTTGTGTGATTCCACTCACACATACCTTTTTGCTTTTTGGTTAGTCTGGACCTTAATCTGTGTGATTCCATTCACACATGTGGGGTAGCTCCCCTTGGTCTTCGGACCGTCATGTGATAGGCCTCTTTCTCTTTTCTATGATTTCTGGACTTCTTGCATTGATTTCTAGAATTTATGTCATTGACTTGTTATGAGTACAAGTTTGGGGTATGATGCCCTTTTCGAATCTTTGAGAAGATTCTTGTGATATTGATTATATCTTATTGATTGATCTTCTGTTGATCATTATTTACATACTTATAGTGGTATGTCATTATGGATGTTTATGTTTATGCCATATCTTTTATGTTATATCATGTCATCTGATATTTATAGCTAGACTGACCCGTTTATTATTTTCTTAAATAATACTCGGGTCAGACCGAGATGTTACAGGTGCTTCTGCTTGACTTCTTCCCAGGGATTCATCACTCTGACTTTTGGCTAACTGTTTAGATTAGCAGTTTTTGTTGTATACACTTGGGTTATAGACTCATAGTTGTATTCTTTTGTATAGAACGTGTTGCTATTCTTTTGTATTATCGTGGAACTTACTGACCACTACTCTGATGTACACTTTCATGTGTTAGTTATATATTCATATCTTCTTCCGCCTTTGTGATATGGATGTCTGTGACTGATTTGTGATATGATTATTTCTATGTTTGTTTCCGAAGATTATTTATAGCCACCGTGTGATAAGCAATTACATGGATGGTCGCTCCTCAACAGCCTCATTCTCCGTGCTAGTTGACAGCACTACTCCGGAGTGTTCTTGGCTAGCGTGGGTATAGAGGTGGGGCGTCACACTCACAGTATTATCAAGTCGAGATAACTGTGTAAATCAGTCACATTGATATTTTCTGTTTGACCTTAGCTATATTAACCAACAGAAAACTATCAAGTGAATCGTTCCGTAGTTATCCAATAACTATTAGTATGTAACCGCTAAGTGCCTCCAGTAGTCATAAGTAATACACTGCCCAACATTTCGAGAGCGTTTACTCCTGTCTCAATGGATACATCGATATCCAGTTTCGATGCATCTTGACTAGGAACATTTAAAATGGTATATTTGTTTTGTTGTGATAAATTACTCACGGTTGTAACACTTTGTAACTACTGTAATAAAATATACCATTTACGAATTTTTCTATTAAATATACTTTTAATTAAGTTAAGTAATTAATATAATCACATTATATCAAGTATATAATAGGAAGAAAATATCTTTTATTTTGAACAAGCTTGATCAACGAGTTAGGTATATGTAACAATTACAAAATTTTCCATAGGGCATACCCCTAACTCAATCACCAGTGTGCAGCAGCTCGATACACAAAACGTATTTGGAGCAAAACTTATTTGGAACAAAATTTCCCATATGCATAATATATTATTATATGAGAATATTTGTTTTATTGGAGCAAAACTTATTCTATAAGAATTTTATATGTTGGCATAATTTCAGTGATAAATATTAATAGTCGAGCATTTTGTACATCTTGGCGTGCAATTGTTTCCATGACTCCAAATGTACACAATAGCATGTGCTACTAATTTTCTCCATAAAATGTGCACGTAATCTTGATATGTGCAATTCTAATTTTTTTTATAGATAAGTACATGATTTAGATCAATTTTCAAGCAAATGCACCCAAATTTTCTAAAATCGTACATGGTTCACATTTTAGGAGTTTGATTAACATGTTAACTAGCTGCTAGCATCATAATGTAATCAATGGTTGTGTTTTTATTAAACATGTCACATGTACACAATTCACGTTATACGAATTTTTTGATGATTTACAAATTACAAATGGACATTTAGAGCTTATTATTCTCTACCGTAGGTATAATCGATGTTATGTTTTTAGTCTTTACTTTGAATATGTTAATATGTGATCTACAAGACTGCAACTTAACCAATGCTAGTGTGAACTAATTGTAACACAAGATGCATTTTGCCTGGGTTTTGTAGGTTCATGTTATGATTTAAATTGTATACTATTGGAGATGTTTTGCTTCAACAAGTCCAAATACACTAGAATTCAACTTATTCTTATTTTTCTATGCTGCTAGAGACAATATTCTAATTACATTGTAGATAAAAGACTAACATTTTTGTAGAAGCCATCTGATTCGTGTAAAAAGAACATATGGTGGAGTAGGTGTATGCAGTTTTATATATTCCTATTTCCTTGATTTATGACAAAATTCATTCATCCTGCATTACTTCTGAATCGCTATAATTACTTTGATGTAATTTGATTTACATGACTTGAAGTATGCACAAAAGTGAAATTTTAGGATTATAAATGGAATCAAGATGTACGAATTTAATATTAACTATGATTTATATTTCCATTTTTCTATTTTTTTGGGCTTTTATTTTTCGTTGTAGCTCACAAGTATTATGTACACTTTATCGAAATCCGGATGAGGCACTAATGATGGTTTACATGGACTATTGATGCAACAGTTGTTGTTCTTTATTACAGATCAAAAAATATATTACATGTACCGAGTTTTTTTCCATATAAAACTCATGTAATTTATATAAAATATATCCTATCACGTGGCTCTAACTTCTCCTTCCACATGCGAGGCACACATCATATGTAGAAATTATTTTCTTTCTACACGCATTAGTATGCTATGGATATTGCTAATCAAGGCATAGGATATAAATAAGAAATGACAAAATTCATTGGAATCTATTTTCTAAAATTAAACTATAAAATTTGTTCAAATAATACGCAAGGTCACATCTAGGTAGTTTTTAATAAAAAGAGTTAGTAACATATTTGAAAGCATATCAAGTTTTATGTTTTATCACTTCAAACACGTTAGTTAACTAATTTCACATTAAACATGTCAGTAAGAATATTAATGTAAAGGAAAGTTTGAGATCTATACACTAGCATCAAGTAGTTTTATACCTCAGGAAGTATTAAGGGTTTTTGAGGAGAGGAGTGTCAAGGGAAGTGCGATATTTTTTGATGGGAAAAAAAATTCTTTATATGTTAATGTGGTGATTTATTACTTTTTAAAAGAGACAAGATGTAAGTTTTCTAAGTTCCAATCTATTGGAAACTCTAATACTAATATTTGTTACATTTCTTTGGATATCAGTATAATAGTTAATTACCTTATTTACCCATTTAATTATTTCCTAAAATAACTTATTCTCATTTACGTTACGATAAATGGTTGATTTTTGCCTATACACACATAAAAATGCAAAATTAAGATTCAAAAAATCTTACAAATGGTGTTTTTTAATACCAATTCGTCATGCGCACGTACGTCACACATGCCAAAATACTCGTGCGTATATATGTGTGTACATATATACATATGTCTATACAAACATGCACACACATAAAATACACGCGCGCGCACACACACACACAAATACACATACATATACATATCCCAATATCTACTTATGTATGCAATTACCATGTTATTGTTTGTTGTTTTTGTTATTTTAAACATATTGTTGTAACATGTTATTTCTTGTATATTGATTAGTTGTAGACTGTAGTATTAATTAAATGTTTTGCAAAAGTGGAAAGTTGGAATTAATCAATGATTCACCTTCTCTCTTTCCTTTTAGATCTTGATGCGATTATACCTAGATCTTATTTCATATTTATTCTCATTTTTAAACATCAAACAATTTCACTCAATGTATGTTTCATGAAATATGAGTATATTTGATGTAATCATACCGTTTCAAATATCATACTTAATTAACATAAATTTAATCAATTAAGAATAATACAATAGTAATAAAATATGACTTTATAAAAGTAACTAAGTGGATATGGTATCAAATATTAAATTTCATCACCACAACAAACTGATTACAACTTTTTGTTTGCAATGTTCGCACAATGAAATTTGTAACAACTATTTTTTTATAGAAAGTTGTACTAAAAATGTTTTTACAACTTTTTGTATTTTGGAGTTGTAATAAAGTTATTTAACAACTTTCTATCCTTGACTGCGATATACTAATTTATAGCAATGTTAATTTATAGCTCTCTTGCTTATAGGTTGCAAGTGATCACGCGTAAAACACTTTCAATGAAACATTCTTAACATCAAATAGAAATTATTAGCAAACACAAATATTCCCTTTCGGAGATTATAATGTTCATGCTAACTGCATCCGAAAAAATTAAAGAACATATGATACAAAATCACAAATATAAGAAAACACATATGCAAAAAAAAAAAAGTTGCAAAAATATGCAAGAGAAAATTTTGTTTCCTCTAATTAATAGACATATCTGATCATGTTTATTTCTCTCTAATTAACTAATCAATTTTTTTTCCATATATTATTAACTTGGGCATTAAGTAATTGATGTTGTAAATAGAGCCCAAGAGAGAGAGTGGAAAAGTATTTGGTATTTCACTCTTCTTCCATCTTTGTTCCTCTTCCACAAAACCAAAAAGTCATTGTTATAGAGATCAAGATTCCTTCTCAATTAGGCATTGATCCAAATTTAATTTTATTTACTTTTATTTGGTGGTGTAATTGTAAACAATTATTTTTTGAGAATCACTATAAATGGTTGTTTGGTGGAACCTTGCATGGTTCTTTGTTGGTTTCTTCGTGTTTTAAGTCTTTCTTCAACATTTTTTATTTTCAAATTTTATTATTTTCATCCAATACTGCCCTTTTGTACCTAGGGTGATATAAGATTCTGGGATAAGTTTCCGTAATAATTTATCATTTGTTAGATTTTGCACCACAAAAAATCCTAACAACATAACAAGGTGCAAAAAAAGAACTGCGTAAATTTAGAAAATCTTTAAAAATTTCATTGTTTCAATTTTTTAAACAATAGAGAAATAAATACTTCATACGATTTCAATAAATCGGTAAATAAACTTTAACATAAGGATGAGCATTTAACCAATTTAACCCATGTAACCGATGTAAACAACATTCATCGAGTCGACTTAACAACCGCTAAGAGCGATTAGCCGATATTAACAACTAGTTTAATGACCAATCTTAACCTATTTAACATGTAGCCATGAACGCTACTTCATACTTTAATAATTCTTTATTATGTTTTCGATATCACTTTAATTCACGCTTTCGGCAGTTTATTATCAAGTTTTCAATAACGCTTCACTTCATGCCTCGATGGCTCATTATTACGTTTTTGATGGTCATTTATTTCAAAATTTTGATAGCTTTTTATCAAAATTTATAGTATAATAATATGTTTATTTTATAGTTAAATATGTATTTCATGTAAATATATTTTTATAATTTATTTTATTTTTTATTTATACTTCTATACTAATTCAAACAAAACTAGCAGCTAGTTATGTGGATAAGTAACAACCATGGATTATCTTATGAACTAAAAGTAAAGAATGACCTAAAATAAAATTATTTTATATATTTGCCCTCTCAGTATGTTTTATACTATATATACAAGTGGTATGGCACGTGCGATGCACGCATGTGAGAGGAATTGGCATTAGAAAACATTGTCCGTAAGGCTATCTGTACGTAACAAAATATAGCGGACATGTATGTGTTGTGGCAATGTGTTGTGTGTGTGTGTGGAGGAAATCAATTGTTTATTAAACTGGGAGTAAGAGTTAGTTATTTTATAAATTTTTGGAGCGCATATTAAAAGTACTTAGCTGGTACGTGAATATGTAGAGAAATATGAGTAATAGTGAAATTAGCGCGTCCAGTGGAGGGAGGAAAGTGAGTAATTTTGTACGCCAAAAATCAAGAGAAGGGCAGTAGGCCAACATGACTGTGTAGTGCGGAAGAGAGTGTGTTATTTTAATGTTACAATTCGTCATTCAGTTGAGAATTGGTTGCGTGACAGACATGAATACCGTTGATGTAATAGTGATGACGTTTAGGGGTTTGGAAGGCGAAACGTTACAGTTGCGAAGTGTGCGGTAAAAAGTGAAATTTGGTAATAGACGTACAGCTCATGGAGTAATGTCACGTTGTTTTACGGTGAAGGTCATGTAGTTAAAAAGTGGAAATATGCCGATCGAAGTGTATAACCACTAGGCTTGCAGAGCTACGTCATACGTTACTGTTAGGAAAGGGTTAAATAAGATAATTAGGTTCAATGTGTGTGTATGGGCTACCAAATTTGATTTAAAGCTAGTTGGTTGTCATATGTAAGTTCGTGGATGTGCTTTTGGTTGTCAAGCCTGTTGCAGTTCGCAGTAGTAACGGATAAGCAAGTTTCACATAGGTTGCGTTGAAGCAGTGGGTGAAAAAAACTCCATTTGTGAAAATAACGAAATGTAGTGGACGGGTAAGTTATGTATGTGGTAAGAGGAGGGTGTGGCTATAGCCAGGACATGGAGGTGGTAGTATATTTTGGACAAATGGCGTAATAATTTCATGTAGGAGCAGGTGGAAGCAATTCCAAAACAAACGGCAAGGCGTAGTAAGGTCTGCAGTTTATGTAGTAAGTACGGGGCAGTTGGCAGCATGACCTGGAGTTCATGTGTTGCAGTGTAAAAGGTCAAAAACCAGAGCATATAGTACAGAGTACGGTACGGTCTGACATGAGAGGATGAAGACAGGTGCACGAGGGTATTATAGTCGGGCTGTAAAGCATGATAGTACTGAGTATTGTGGTTGTAGTGTTGTAACGTGTAACCGGTAAAACGGCGGCTAAAATTTGTAGAACACAGAGGGTAAAATTGTAAAACACAGAGTAGAAATGGGAGCACAAAATCGTAAACCATAGCGGTAATAAATGAGTGTTGAAACTTAGACAGAGGAAAAAAATACATAAAGTTGTAGTTGGGAACAAACTTATTAAAACACAGTCACAACGGTAAAACGAGGGTAAAAACGATGCGTGAAGTAGGAGTGTCAGCGTGAATGGTCTGTGAGAAAACGATCAACAATCTTATCACATCGCTTAATCTGGAAGAGGGGGAAAAATATAAGGGGTAAGACATTGAAAGGGTTTAACATGATGTGCATTATAATTTGATACCCCAGTGGCAACGTTTGTATGTGTGTGCGAATTGAATGGTGTGTGGAGCGTACGTGTACTGGAATGTTTGCTAGTTAAAAAAATTATATTTTTTTTTGTAGCATAGGCAGACATCAAGAATTCATAGTAAATCAGGTGAACATATGAAGTACGGGTAGTCAAAAAAGGTTGACAGAAAAAAAATATAATACGGAAAGAAAGAATTGTTAGTGTACTGATGTACAATATTAATTTTATCCATTACTTCAACCTATTGTACATGTATACAGTGGGCAGTAATAAGCTACGAACGAAAGCTGATTGAAAACATGTTTGTTGTAGCTATTCTCTTTCATAAAGTAGTAAACGGTTAATACTCAAATGAAACCAACTATAGCAAGTTAAGGAAACATTTGACAGTTCATGCTGTGTTAGGAGATGTAGTAATGTCGAAGCATTAATTCTGTTCATGATGTGGTCATGCTGTGCAGGCTGTTCGTACGGATGGTTTTGAGTGTCCATTAACTCGTTTTTACTCCTCCATCTATTTGACAGCATGACACGGAATTTGTTTTGTTGTACTGTTAATATACGAAAATGATATATACTCTTTTTCCTTCTCCAACACACTCATTTAGGTTAGGGGGGTTGAAAGGTTTTAATGAGGCATATCATGAAAGTATATGCTATCTTGTTAATAAAGTACCTTTTTCAAAACAAAAAAATGTCGAAGCATTAAAAAATATAGGCAGGATATATAAAAAAAATTCTTTCAATGCATTGGCTACAAACTCGGACTATAATAATAGAGGGTTCAACTACATAGTGAGTTACAAATACAAAGCTGGACATGTTAAACAAATACTAAACTGTACTATAAGTAGGACATTTACATGATGGAAATGTGACAGTAGGAAGATGATAGTTATATAGATATTGAATTGATGTGAACAGGGCATCTAGAATTCATCATGTTTCTCTCAGCCATCTTTTTTGTGATATTTGGTTGCAGTTGTGTCGTAGCTAATAGTGGCTCCATCGTCAACGCTGATACTTAAGTGGAGCAAAAATATCAATTTGACCACCAAGTATCTCATAAGCAATCTTCTCTGCCGTGAGCCAGAGTTGTGCAAGTTATTTTGTCCTCTCATAGGTAATCAATTTTTTTGCCTTTCTCTTGTCTTCCAGCCCCTATTAAGCCTGTTAATAGTTAACCATGATTCAAACAAAAGTTTACCAAAAGTTATACCATTTAAGGTAGCATTGTAAGCAATAGAATAAACTTGTAACTTATAAAATACTGTACAGCGTGAACCAACATATTTTTTAAAGTCATAGTTCCAATAGCTATAACTATTGACAGTTGAAGTTTAATTTCAAAAGATGATACACCTCCATTAAGTCTAAATTAAGTGAATGTGTAAGCAAAACTTTTTTTTTGGTTGATAGGAAGTCATACGGAACAGGAATATACAGCCTGCATGGTAAGTATATATGTGTTTGTATATAGGAGTGGCGTGTAATGTGTTATAATAGTAGAAGTGAAGAGGAGGGGTTGAAATGTTGATAAGTTGAACAGCATGAAAGTAGTAGCAGTTTAGATGTCGTACATTTAAAACATAGGTCGGTAAGTGTTAAACAGTCAGTGATTGCAGCAGATGTGGGCAGAAAAATGGCAGTAGGGATAGTGTGGAAGTAATTGCATTTGATTCATGTGCAGTGTTAGATGTACCGACTGTAAAAAAAAGGGTAAGAAAGAGCATTGGTGGATGTAGCATAACTCGTATAACACATCCATTATCTGCATAGGTGGGTGATCAGTTTGGAACAAAATTCATTTTAAACTTGTGTAACTACTTTTCTGTAATGACTGATAATGGCCAAGTGCACTTGGGAGATTTGTCATCTGTGTACAATAAGCTTCATGGTAGGCATATGCTGCGTGTGGGGAAAAAATGAACAGTTGGTATTGAGAAAACTGAATAATGATCTGGTATGTATTTGTTTGACTCTCTGTATATATATACACGAACAAAAACGGACACACACAAACATCCGACACACAGTCTTTAAAATGTGAAAACTATAACCGTGTTTAGTTGTATAAATTTTGTTAATTCAAACCTTTTTGTCGTTAAAAATGTACAGAAAGAACACAAATTTCTCGTTTTAATAATAAATATTTAAAAAAACCAGTAGAGGGTTATTATTAACAAAATTTTCTTTTCAGTAGGTGGTATCAGGAAAGAATTACTGCGGAGGGCTAGTATTGTTAGGATAAAATATATTTTAAATTTTAATCAGAAGTCTTAAAACAGTAAAAAACATATTGGTTATATAAAATTCACAATGAGTACCCAAATTTTCACTCCATATATTGTAATTGAATTTTCAAAATTCAAAAATTGTTTTTAATACCAAACAATTTAAATGGTCAAATTGTTAGCATTAACAGTTCAATAGTTGTAATTCAATTTTTCCACTATAAATTATTACAAAATTAGAATATTTGGAATTCGAACAAATTCAGAACTAATATTTGAGCAGAATGCGGCCATGTAAAACTTTGCAAGTTGGTATGAAAACATATAAGCGGATAGAGGATGAAAATGTGGACATTCTCAATCAATCGCCAATGTAAGGGGCTTGTGAAATCAAGTTTGTGTACCGTTCATTATTTTTGAAAATAATAGTAGTTAAGCCTGTATAACCGAAACAACAGCTTGAACTTGTTCGATTTTTAGATTTCCAAAAAGTAAAAGCAAAAAATAGTGGTAAAAAGCCTTGCATCTGGAAATTGTAATGCCAGAAAACAGAAATTGAGATATTTAATAGTGCTACTAAGTTTAGGTTTAAAAGTTTACATTTTGAAAATCAGTTTTAGCAGTCTAAATTTGTTAATGCAACCTGTTTTGTCGTTCAGAACAGTTGGAAAAAATAGAAATTTATTCTTATTCTTTTAATAGTCAATATTTAGAAAACCAATTAAATTACAGGGGTTATATTAACAAATTTCTCCATGTAATAATCAGTGTTTTTTAAAAAAATTAATGTAGAGGGATGAGGGGTACTATTAGCAGAATAAACATATTTTCTTAATTTTAAGCAGAAGTTTTCGAATAGAAGCAGACATATTAATTATTCAAAAATACAATCATGACCCACAATTTCACTCCTTTTTGTGGAACTGAATTTTCAATGTTAAAAAATTATTTCGAGTACAAAGCAGTTTACATTTTTAAATGGTTAACGGTAATGGTTAAAAAATCATAATTCAATTTTTGCACAATTAGTTACAACATAGGTGGACTGTTTTAAAGTCAAAAAAAAAATTAGAATTAATAGTTATAAAAACGAAATTGAGACACGAATTTTGAAACAGTAAGAAATTGTCGTCAACTATTTGTAAAATTGAGCAGCAAGACAATGAAGATGGCAAGCAAGTAGTAGGAGAAAATTAAGCAAAATGACAATATCAATTGTACAGAAGGTATACGTAGAAAACAAAAAAGAAATTTTTGTATATTCCGGCGTAAGTATGTAGGAAAAAATGCAAATTCCAGTAGTAGTAGACATACATTCTAACTTAGTAGTAAGTCTGTACATGTCACCAGTTTGAGTAAGTGGGAGAATATAAAAAATGATGAAAAAACAATAATAATGATGAAAAAACATATACCATGTTTTCATCCATTCAAGTCACTTTGGCATGGGGTGCTAACAAATTCATGTGCAACCTTTGTTTGCAAATCCGTCGGGAGTGCGGGGAATTGCTCGCACAGAAAACCATAAATTACATCGTACTGCAAACCACCGGAAGAATTGTTAGTACTCCAGTCATAGCTAGTAAATTGCAGTACAGATCACAGAATTTGTGTATGTAGCATTGGTGAAGATGTAACCATCTGGAATTATGTAATCATGACAATGAGAATTTCTAACTAAAATTTCATCATACAGTAAACATATCCTTCACTCATCAAGATGTAAATTTGAAGCATATTGCAAGCATGAAGGAATCACTTCAATTCATTCAGCAGTTAATATAAATAAAAATTACACCATAAATTGGTTGTGAATTAACCATATATTGGTTATTGAATTAGAAAAAGAAAAGGCTTACTTAAAAGCTAAAACCCATAAATGAATAAACAATGCGGTAAGCAAATAATTATACTTCTCCTAACATCGCAATAGTTACTATGACCATTATTGCTGTAAATATTCATACACCAGTTAACTTATCAATTTTACAACACAAAGCACGTATTAGTTTGGATTATTATAAAAAAGCATGGCATGCAAAGTAAATGCAAAATACAAAATTATATCATAAGAATTGTACTTATAAAATCAGTACAATATAATACAAACCAACAAATATATCTGAGTTCAGATTCCATATACGCATCAGCTTACTTAAAATGAACGATATTATGTGTTAGAAAATTAGAAGTAAAAAAGAGTGGTTTATATATAATAGGAAACAGAGTCATAAGCAAATAAACCGCATATCAGTTACTAAATGCTTCTAAACAAACATGGCATGTCAAGTAATATTTAGGATACTAAAATAGATCTTTAAACTCGGAAAAGTTAATGAATATTAACAAAATTTATAAATATTATAAAAGGATATGCTGATACAGTAGAATAAATAGACAGCAGAAGGTAATACAAATTGACATCCCATTGCCTCTAAGTTAACTAATACGAATTAAACTATAAACATTGGAGGAGAAAATTGAAAATATGTAGGTGAAATAGCAAAAATGATGTTGCAACTATATTTCCTTGGCAATTTGATAATGAGAAACATCTCAATTCACCTTTCTAATATAAAGAGATCCGTATTTAGCATTTTAAGAAATAAAATTCATAATTTCAATAGTTATATGGTAAAAAAAATATCATTAACCTGTTATCAATTTAAAAAAAACAGAAATATACAAACTGTTCATTTTGTAAACCATAACAGTAACAGAAGTTGCAATCAGAAGTCTGAAAAAAGTAACAAACATAATGGTTATTCAAAATTCCCAATGAGTACCCAAATTTCCACTCCATACCTTAACCGAAACCATTAGGTACGAAGGTCAAGTTGTCGACGACATGAGCGGTGGTGAGTAGCTGGTTGATTGAGGCGGTAAGGCGTCAGCGTTTACGTGTCTAGTTGGGCGATTTTGGTACTGTTTGATGATCTTCGCCGATCTTCGTTCACCCTTAGCTTGCAAGCTGTTGCGCCAACCATCGGATCCAGATGTTAGGAGGGGAGAGCCGAAAGAAAATAGTGGCGGTGGACATATTGGCGGGGAAAACCGAGGAGAGGAGAAATTGGGGAGAGGAGGAATAGTAGGTTGTAGAAGAGCGGTTAGGTTTAGGTTATGGGGTGAAGTGAAGAAAGGGAAGGATGTAAGAGGCAGTTGAGGGGGAGCAGTGTTGAAGAAAGGCGGTTGAAATGTTGTGGGGGAAAACATGGGGCGGAGAAAGTGCGGAGAAGAGATAGCGGGGGAGTGAATGAAAATGGGCTGATGTGGGATTAAAATGCGGGGACGAGGAAGGACGAACATGCCCTCTTTCCTTCGTGTACACATAATTGCGGCTGTAGTAGGGAGAAGGGGTTGTTGGCAAGTCCAAAAAAGCTTCACCAATGCAAAGTATTTGTATTATTAGACGAGATAAATAAATCTTCGTTGTCATCTATTTATATATTTGTTGCAGGTCGGCCCAGGTTTATTCTTTCTGCCGCCAGATGCATAACCCTTGGTCTTACATCGCTCCGTTTCTTACATCACTCTATTTCTTACATCGCTCTGTTTATTTAGGTCTAAAAAACCCTAAATCGAAGAGAGAGAGAAAAATTCAATCGATCCCTTCTCATTTACCGCCCCTCCATTCCCCTCACCCACTGCCGCATTTTTTCTTCTTTTCTGAACTGTTACAGCCGCTCACCCTGTAATCTCTATTGATTGCCATGCTCTAGTGTCTGACGTCTGCCTTCAAACTTCTTCGAACTCATAGGTAATTTATTAAGTTGTTTTTATAGGAAATTTCGATTTTTGCTCAGATGTTAATCAATAATTTTTTCCCCATAGTCTTTGATAAGTTCAAAAAGATCATTTAAATTTTTATTGATTCAGAAGCAAGTAACGACTGTTGCTGGAACTGAGAGATTTGTTGCTTCTGTGTCAGAAATGCCACCATCAACCAATTTGAAAGCTTGTTTTCATTCAAATGGGACTCTTCATGACAGGTATATTTTAACTAAATTAAAGTTTGTTTTAAGCTGAGAATTGGGATTACAGATATTACGTTCACAGATTAGAAAAGATTTGTAGTGTTTTAATTTATATTTTTCCATGGCTTTTTTAATGGTTGGCCTAAAAATAAAAATTGCAGTCAGTTGTTACTTTCAGCTAGCAATTTCATATTGTTTCCTCGATATCAAGTCAGTAGTGCCATAGTTATATGTACTGTATGCATAGAACGTTAATGTTTGACATTAAATGGCATATTACGAACAAATTATTATATTATTATACTACAAGGTAAACATGAGGAACTAAGACTGTTTAACCCTTTCTGTGTTGATGACATAAAGAGTCAAACTGTACAATTGATGTTTTTTTGTTCGTACGCCATGTAGGTAACAAGGAAATCTGTTAAGGTTATGTGTTTTCAATTCTTTGCTAAAGTTGAAGAAATAAAGCATAATCTTATTTGTATGTTTTCAAATATGATTTTACAGCATTGCATAAAAAGTTAAATGTACACTTATAAACTAGTATCATACATTTTGAATATGTTGAACAGGTTCTCCTTTCCGGAGTAAACTATTTTGCTTCTAATCAAATATCAAAAGCTGAAGGCAAGTGCCTTGATACGTACACAAATTTAGCTGAAGCTATTATGTGTGGACTTCTACCAGATTCCCCAACACCCACAACTAGTAGATCTGGTGGTAATCCCCGCTCTCTTATTTTGTAGGCAAAGTAATATGAATTAGTGCTTAATTTTTTTAACCTTGGCTGCTTGAGATTAAGGTTTATTCATTATTTTCCCTTCTTTCATCCCGATTTATAATTATTTTAACCTATATGGCTAGCGCTTTAAAACCCAATAGGTACTGTTTGATTTATTTTGCTATTTTTAGGTTCAAATCATCGATTCTGTAATAGGATAGTATCCAATCTTCACCGAGTAATTAGATTATCACTTATTATCGTTGCTTGTACTGAATTCAATCATTACTACTGATTTTGGAGGTATCTACACTAGAATTGTTTTGACCTTTCAATAGATTACATAGATTAGTGTGTGCAGTTTGTTTCTAATGGATATTTTTCTTGCAATTCAAATTCAAATTGACTTTAGGTTTATTAAGGGTCTTGTTAACTGAAACTTGAATACACGTACATGAGTCAATTTAAGTACGAGCTAAGAATCCTTAGAGATGGGATAACGGTAGATGATTCTTTTGCTACTAGATGTATATGCAACTATAATGGTATCAATGGTAAAAATATTAGATATGTAGATCATATTCTATAAAAATAGCAAAACTGTTGCGTTTGAAGATGAACTTGAACAATGGAAAATAAGTGTTGCGGTTATAATGAAATCAATATTTGAGTCGTTACACTTCCGTAGTATTCACGATAATTTTATTGTTAGAACCAAAGATAGGAATTGGAGTAATTAGTAGATCTTCTAAAAGAACTCTGTGTTTTCTATATATGATCGATTTCTATCTTTATTATACCAATTAAATTATTGCGGATGCTACGAAAGCATAACGACGAACATATTGGCTTTATTATAACCGTAGCACTTGTTTCTCATTTTTTAGGTTCTTTTTCAAAAGCAATTAGTTTTATTGTTTTTATAAAAGTACAATGATCTACATATCTGACGGGGTCATCATTGATATCATTATATTTGCGTGTACATATAGTAGCAAAAGAATTATTTATTTTTTTCTTATTCATGATTACCAAACTAGTTCTCCCTCATGACCTAAGCAATCAAATTCAGATTTTTGTTTTCAATTCTTTCTATTAATTCCATCTCATTATTTACAATAATTTTTGAATCAATATATTTCATCGTTATTGAGTGATGTTTACTTCTTCTAATGTTTGTAGGTTTGTTGTATTTTTTTAAAATAACTATATTTTTGAAGTGTTCCACTAATGCCTTTTTTCACCAAGTATTTTTAATCGGGAAGTGCTGAATATAGATCTATTGCATGTGTTTAATATAAATATAAAAATTTGAATGTCTTACATGTACTTCAAGCATCCTACAAAGACGAAACAACGAAAGACGAGTTAATTTATATTAGAAACACAGAAAATTATTTTGGATTTAAGCTTATGTAACTAGAAAATTATGTTAAGTTTCTTATTAGTTTTACATACGGTACAAGAAAATTTACATTTTATAACCCTTAATCACAACATTTTCAATCAAACTGTTGTTTTTTATATTTTACAACATAAATAACGCTGCGTAACCTTAAATCCAATGAGAGCCGCATTTCTCCAAACTGTAATATATTTGCATTAATTTCATTTTTGCTTTCCCAAATCTTTCAATCCTACTCGTTATTCTGAACGTAACTAAAATTTCCCTAAATTGCGTCGGTTTCCTCCTCAACGACACTGCTAACCGATGGTGCTTGCATCACCTTTGCCCACCAAGCCCACTGCGATTCAGTTTTGCAACGACCTGGATTTTTCAGCGATATAAATACAAGTTAACGAAAATTTTAAAATAAAATTATTTTTTTAAAATAATAATTTGACAACGAAAACTAAATATTTGAGGTGCGTCAAATTAAATAAGACCAACAAAATTTGTTTCGTGTCAAAATTTGTTCGAAACTTGGTCAGCACAATTTCTCCGGGCGAATTATCTAATTTTGAAGTATGAATATTTTACGTAGAAATGTTCTAAAAAAATTCTGATTAAAACATCAAATTTCGTTCCGTTCAATTTCGACCTTTATAGCTCCGTTTATTTAGAATTATTGTTGTCGTACGATTTTGCAGCGGTGACAGATGAGATTTTGCTACGAACGTCGTTGCATAGATTTGATTACATCGTTGAAATTGTCTCGTCGCATTGATCACCATGGTATATTTGTTTCCATGTTTTGGCTTCCGTGGCAAAACGATACATGGTTGAGATATTGATTTGTGACCGTGCACGGGTCATCATTCTTTTCAAGCCGAGATCATTTCTTTCAGCCCACATGAAATTCTTTCCGCAGAGATTCCTAGCGTATGCATGCATGCTTAATAAATGCCGCATTTAATGCTCTATGCATTCTTTTCGTCTATATACGCATGCTGGCCCTCGCTGTTACCTCTGCATCCCTCTTCTTTCTTTAAATTTTTGCTTATATATATTTGTGTGTGTGTGAAGCCATATACAAAGCTGCAACTCTTCCTCACCTTTTTTTGTTTCCTTCGGCCAGAATAACGTCACCCCTACCCATCGCATTACCCTCCCACCAACTCCCTCATCCTCCAATCGAAACCGCACCACCCTCTCCTCGCCTAAACTCCCACTGACTCGTGCCGCACTCCCCTACCACCACACCCTCGGCCGAAGTCGTCTCCTCCTCACAACCCATCATCTCCCACTCACCGGCCTACTCACCTTCCACCTACGGCACGACACAGCTCGCCACCCGCTGCACCGGGCCCGTACGTCCCTCCAGCCTCACTCGAAGCACCACCACCGGCCACCACCTCCGACCCTCTAACCTCTAGCCCATTAAACCCAATCCTTGTCCCACTACCAGCTCCGAACCCGAACCACTGCTGCCTCCTTCACCTGAAGCAACTCCAATAGCCACACCCCAAGTTGCCACCTCATTCGAGCCTCCTTTCACCGTAGCCTACCCCAGCCGAGCCAAAACTTCTCCCTCGTGTGCGTACGTGAGTGTAGAAAAAAAGTATCTAAGGAGAAAACGAGCATGCATGAGTTGTAACACAAAAATTATCGAAAGGAAGGTTGTTGCGTGAGTAAAAAAAAGAATAGGAGCAACCTTGTTCACGTGAGTTAAAAAAAAGAAGAAGTGTAGCGTGCACGTGTTATATATATATATATATATATATATATATATATATATATAAAGAAAAAAAGAGAAAGAAAGCAGCGTGTCTGTATCACCGTATCCGTCTGTCAAATACGCGAAGGTGAGTGATTTTAAGCTCACGATTAGATTTGCGTATTACAACTACTTGGCCTAGGGTAGAAAATTAAATAATAAACACTGATTGGTCAATTGAGATTTATTTCGGATATTTAATATTTGAATTTGAAATTAAGAAATGGTTTGGAAATTTAATGTGGATTTATAATTTAAATTTTATGTTAAAGTTAATATTAAATTTTGAAATCTATTAAGTTAATTTATATTTTAAAATGAAAGATTAATTAAACTATTTTAAATTATGAAATTAATTAATAATGGTTGTTTTTAAATGTTAACGTTTTCAAAACATCTACCTTGGGCATTGCCTCACGTGCCTTGATATACTTTTATCCCTATACGAGACTCATACGATTTTGGTTTAGTGTTGTCGTATCACAACGCATCCCTGATTATCGACTCTACTGGTCGTGTCAAACGCAAACTGTACGACAATGCTTAAAAACGCGTTAAGGGATATTAATGTAAAACCTTAATGCTAAGAAGAATATTTACTTTACCGATAGACACTACATATATTGCGTATCCTATTGTATATATAAATAGTTTAACGGATCCTTAAAAAATGGAAAATCTCGTAACATCTCTTGAGTCACTTGTACATTTTATTTGAGTAGGACTACTAACATGAGAACTTCTAGTCCTGACTCGAGTGATCTGTTTTTCATTACGCTCGGGTCATCCTGAGTATTGTAGTGTGTGAGCAATGCTTATTTTTGGAGCCGAGACTTGGTCGAAGACTCCACTCTATCCAGTATTAGTTATCTATTTCATTTTTGGCATGTATCAGTAAACTTCTATGTATCGCTAATATGTATAATTAATTAAAGTCTGAAAATCTGATATATTTGGTGTAGTAGCTTCATGAACTACTGTGTATATTATTCATTTCCGTTGCGAGATTTGGTATTTTTCCGTGTGTGATTCTGTATCTGATTCTATATTAAAACCCCAAATTGATAATCTGTCTAATTTGAATGGTTTAAGTTGGACAAGTGTGTTTTATTGTCTGCTTAAGTTGTTCGGAAAAGACGGGTTGTCACAAATTCATTCTTTGCTAGTGTGCTTGCTGCTCCAACATCGTCACTGCTCGCACTTGTCAACTTTATCCTCAGATTGAACTGTTGTCGATTTGATCTAGTCAACAACTTTGCATTTGTGGTATCATCTATCTTCTCCCTTTTGTCAATTTTATTTTTTTCTAAAATTTAGGGTGTTGGATTTTAGACTTTTTTCTTTGTCATTTCTAGACTGAATTACCAACTTATAAAATAATTTAGGTATATTTTTGTTGATTCATCCGATTCATTTACTTGGAATTCTTATGTTTATTTTTGTTGAACTATGGACTGAATCCAGATTGGTTCAATTATTTTCCATGTTATAGACATGTTATGTCATACTCAGTAGAAATGTACTGATTTCTTTATACAAATGAAGTAATGTAATGTTTCTGCATCAAAATTTCTTTTTGCCTACTTTGGGCAGTTAGGATTTTAGACATTTGGCAATCATTTTTGATCTTGCATCAGAAAAGTTTGGATGCACATGTTTTGAAGAATAGATGTGTAAAATATGATGCACATGTTTGTTTATCTGTACTGTTACATAACTACAACCATTTATCTCTCTAAAGATTTAATCTTAGCTAAAGTTGACTCGATATGGAAAAGCGAGAAATTTTCACTAGCACAAAAAAAGGAGTAGATGTACGATAATCCAGTTTTGATTTATCTTTTGTTGCAACTTATTTACATCAATGTAAATAAGTTTACCCAAACCATGTTCACTAGCACAAAAAAAGGAATAGATGTAATCTATAATGTTTAGGAAAAATTTGCTTGTTAACTACAGGCTTTATATTTAGTAGATGAAGATGTTACATTCACTAAACCTTCCAGACATTCTATATTAACAGATAATCTGCGCTTAAACTTGGTGATTGTTCTTGGATATTCGTAACCATTTCTTTTACTCCTTATTATTTTACTCCTTATTAATGTATACTGTTTTGCATTATTTTCTTATTTTACTTTCAATAAACAAGTTGTGTACTTTATAATCAAATAACGTAAATGAATTTTAGTAGTTCTAAAGCATTACCATGAAACGACACATACTGTCAAATAACATTTCAATTTTGGTCAATCTATTTTGTAGTATTACGTACCTTCTAAATTGTTTAAATAACATGGTTAGTATTCTGCCCCACGACCATGACCACTTCCACTACTATAATTTTGAAAACAAATGATACGCGTTAGAATCAAATTACTAAGGATTTAATCAGTAGCATGCAAATATAACTTATATCGTGAAGCTACAAAAAATAGCTCTGTCACTTTCATGCTGATAAACAATGATCTTATTGACTAGTAAGTTCTCAATGGTGATTTAATATGCTACACCCTTTTTTATTATACCGCTACAAATAATCTTACTCAAAATCAGGCTTCTCGGTGTAGGTGCATCCTGACCTCTGGATAATGACATTTGCGGCATAACAACCTCCTTTAACACAATCCTCAATGCTTTTCTATTTAACGAACTGTGACAGAAATCCTCCCACAAATGCATCACCTGCTTCATTGGTATCAACCTGCTTCTCCTTGGGCAGTATAATAACTGGATATTTTGCAGTCTTTAGGCATTTAAAAATAATCATATTAATGCCAAATCAATAGATAATGGTATATAGTTAAGGAGTTACAATTCATCTAGCATCCACGACTTTGTGATTTGTAACATAACAATTAGATTAGGAAAGGGTGTCTTAAAACACAAAATCTGACTGCTTGAGAAATGGAGATTTCAGATTAAATATGGTTATAGGTGCTTCTTTAGAAAGGGCTAAAATATGGTAAATATAGCTCATTTTACCCTTAGAAATCAATAACTGCGAATTTTCCTAGGTAATAATTTAATGATAAATTTGGGTAGACTCTTAAAGTGCATTATACTGGGAGAATTTTGTCACATGAAATATCATGTTGGTGTAAATACTATTTTTTTTCTTCTCGTTCTCATTGCTTCTACATTGACAAATTTTATGCCCTTTACAACTTTGGTTTCTTCACATACTACAGCCGTACTTTATTGCTGCTTTAATTTATATCTCTAAAGTAAGAATATTTGATTTTTTGTATGGCATAAATAGCGCAGGAAAAGAACAAAATTATGTACGATTGCTTACAGTTGTTAGCCCTTTAAATCTATTTTCATTTGTTAATACTTTTTGAAATTCAAGTGAAGTGTGGTGCAGGAATATAGCTAGTTTCTAATTTAGTTGCAGGGTGCAGTTATCAGTTGCTTCAAGTATACATTGTACTTGCTGAATGCAATTTGATATACATTGTACTTAATGAATGCAATTTGATTTTAATATTCATTCAGTTTTGAACTTACTACACATTCTTCACAAATGGTTGATAATCTTTTAAATCTTATATGTATTTGGAATTTGACACAATGTTCAATGCAGTTGCATTTTTTCAGGATCATATCAATATTTTGAGGGTTCTAATATAACTTAGGCATGGTTTGTATAACATTCAATACATGCCTAATATTTGTTGACTAGTATTTTTTTTTGTAAGCAATTTTATAGCAAGAGTTTTTTAAATAATAAAATGCTTTTTTTTTTACAAATTTCTTTCTGTATTTTAATCACATATAAATGGAATTCTAAATGAACAAACGTAGGAACCATTGAATGGAACAATTGAAAATAGACACAGCAGATACAAGATAATAAAACATGATTCATATGTAGAACTAGAAAGTTTAGTGAAATTTGATCTCAAAAGTGAAGTAAACTATTGAATTTTGCTGAAAGCTTCAAGAGTTTCTACAATTTATATGCTAACATTCTCACGTATGTTTTCTCCCATGCAGGTTCTATTACAAAGGACTTTATCATTTTATGAAAAAAGCAGGCTATGAACCTCATGCAAAATGCCCAATGGTTCGTCTAATTCAAAGCTGAAGCCTTACTTGTTTTTCCCCTTATGCACTCAAGATTCTTATCACTTATTAACTGCATCGTACAGACTAAAACCATACTCAAATTCTAGATAATCCATCCATACAACATTTTCAGTGCTTGATGTGTTATGCTAAAAACGCCTTTTCTTTCTTTTATACGTTTTCGTATTATCTGTAATATATTCCTGAAGTTGAAATTTTACATGGCTTATTTGGACGTAGGAGTTGGAACTACCCAACGCATCACTGTTAACTGCAATGATTATTTGCAAGAGACAACTGTTCCATATCTGCAACAGATAATAGCAAGTGATAAGGATTCTATTAGCTGAACTGATCCCATGGATTGAATTTGTCATCTAAGATTTAGGGTAAAGTATGATGATAAACATGGTCACCCCTTGTAACTTTGATACAAGGTCCACCTATCTTATACTAAAGTTTTTATTTGATACTTCATTATAGGGAAATCATCAAATTCTGAATTTTTTAATAATAAGGAGTAGATTTTGGCAAAAATTACATCGATTTCACGGTCCGTGATTATTATAATTAACACAGCAAAGACCATTACAAGGGGAGGTTTAGTCCTCAGACTGAAGATTATCATAAAAAGAATGCCGAGTATGTTTTGCATGGCCTTGGGGAAAGGAGTATTGTAAAGAAATGGTTGCTAGCATTTTCACCATGCTTCCAGTGCAAGCCTGCCGCAACTCTACACACTTCCCTTCTACCTCTTTGCTTTTCGAAGCTTTATAGCCAAATAGTTGAAGCTCAAGGTCAGGTAATTCCTTGCATACTGCTGTGCTTTTGTTCAAACACAATTTTTCTTATTTGCAAGACCATTGTCAAATGAATTCAGACCAAGAGCATAGATATAAAATATTATATTAACATAATAAAATGCAAACATCGATGTAGAAATTAATTTAGAATGATGATGACTTGTCTGCTAATGTAGAAATTGATCTGATGACTTTTTCATGTTTAATAAATAACAATTAATTTTTAAATTGGATCAATTTTTAATGTGAGGGAAAATATAAATTCGTTTGACACAGTCAAGACTTAATTATGTAATTTTTAATGTGTAAGAAAATACAAGTCTTTTCATGTGTTATTTTTTTTAGAAAGACGACTTTTTCCAATATTTGAAATTTTTGATTTTCTTTCTAAACTGAATTTTTTTCCAGAAATAAATAACATTCAATCGAACTATTAACATTTTGAGAGAGATTTGAGCAAATATTTTTTGAATTTGAAAAATAATATCATGAATATTTTTGATAGGCAGCGAATGGAAGAAGTGATTGTAACGACCCGCCGCTCTGACCGCCTCTAGCCGGTAATTAAACCAACTAGAAACGTTCAAAATGACGGATTGTTATTTAGTTTATAGAATTTAAACAGAATCAGTCACAGAATCACAAAACAATAATATATTTTTCATAAATGAACTTTCTTTTATATACAATTATCAGAGTTAATACAATAAGTTACATTTTATACAGCGGAAACAAATTTTATTAAGTACAAGAAACATTTTGCTGAAAACTGAAGTAAAGCTTTAATCCCCCCCTCTCTCTAACTTCGCGGCCTGAAAATCTTCAAGCTGTAGAAATACTCGGTCTGACCCGAGCGTTAATTGCAAAACACAAAAACACTCGAGTCAGGATTAATCTTAATTCAAGTAATTAAATTTGAAATGAACTGAAATAAATGTTTACAGATTTGATGAATCAAATAAATCAATTTAAAATCTATTATAGATTTTTACATTAACAATTTCAATTTTTTAAGTTCTGACAAACGTGTGTGGCTGCAGTACACACGTATGTTTACACACATGTGCACTGCCTCGCCAACACGTGTGCACAAATCAGACAAATCACTGCAAATGATAATCACTGCAACAATCTTTGGGGGCAGAAGAAAATAGCCCAAGTAGTACACTGAACAACACAAACATATACAAAACAAAATGAAGTTGCACAAGTACAAAATACACAATGAAGTCAACACAGCAGCACAGTGCAATGAATAAGGAACAGGCAGTAATCATACTACGCAAAACTTGCTCAAAGGAAATTCAGGTTAAACCAACATGCAACCAAGTGATGGCAATTATCAATGACAGGCCACAACATGTCAATGCAAGCACAGAGACAATTCTATGAAGACAACAAGCAATACATGCTTCAGGTATTAATTTTGAGATTAGAGCTTCAACAAGCAACAGGACAGGCAAGACAAATCCCAGTTTGTGTTCAAAATCAAGTTATTGAAATTATTATAGGATTTTGAAACTGTTTTATAAACACATTAACAATTCTTAACTTCACAGGCACATGCATAGACAGTGCACAAATGACCAGGTGCAACAAGCAAAACCCAAAATGACACAGCAGTGCACTAATGACCAGGTGCAACAGCATGGGGTACAGCTACAAGTGCAACATCATGGATACAACATGGATATAAAACTGAAACATATCAGATAATGCAAACAACAATGGAGATGAAGACTTGAACACCCAGGAGAACAGCGACCAGACCAAAGTGCAACAGCATGGATGCAACATGGATGGACAGTCATATGTATAGCAGACACATAATGAAATAACCATGTTCCAAACTTAATACAGTGGACTAAATGAAGAACAAGTATGCATAAACTTTTGAACAAGACTGCAACTCAACTAAACAGACATGAATGCAACAAACAAAACATGCAGATGTAAGCATGCAAGTTCAATGTCACTGGAAATCCAATGTTTCAAAATTTATTTTATTTTAAACACAAATCACTTCATTATGCCCAAGTTTCTTTTTAATGATCAATGATTATCAGTGATTAACTTAGAGGATAAAAGATGAATACAACATCAAAACTGAAATATTTAATGCATGCACAAATGCTCACAGGCCAGAGATGAATCAGATGGAAGGAATTAAAACAGACATGTAGATACATAAGCAACTAGGCAATCATGTTTACATACCAAAGCAACACTTACTATTTTGATTTCAATCACATGCATGAAACATACCATCAAAATATATCAGCTTTTAGATCAAATAGAGTAGTTTGATCACAGTGACAAAGATCTATTTAACTTAAAAAAACTTATAAACATTTTTAGATGAAAAGTTATATGATTACAAACAACTTTACTTCATATATCAAGATCTAATACAGTTTGGATTAAAAGATTTTCTTTTAAATTTCCCTTTCGAAATTTCTTTAAGAAAATAATTTTCTGAAAGAGATCAGAGATGATCAATAACTACTTCCTATCCTCAATCATTTTCTAACAACAACATACACATAAAACAGAACAATATTCATCAACAAAGCCAAATCCAACGCATGCATCAACACAAAGCAAGTCAAGATTTAATAGCCTCTATTCTCATCAGATTCTTAAAATGAAAGCATCTGTTCTCAACAGTAAAAAAAAAAATTTAAATTTATAGCATCTGTTCAAATCAGTTTTTAAGAAAAACAAATTTTCAAAACAACAATCTGAAATCAAACATTTGGAAGCACCTGTTCTCATCAGGTTATTTATAGCATTTGTTTTTATCAGTTTAAATTAAAATTTAAATAGTGTCTGTTCTTACCAGTTTAAAACAAATATCAAATAACATTTATTCTTATTAGTTTAAAATCAAAAATTGAGTAGAATCTGATCTTAACAGTTCAAAAACACAACATCAGAGCAAGTGATAACGAATAGCAACCAACAATCCAACATGCAGTGAGTTATCTGTTCTTATTAGTTTAAAATTCAAATTTAACCGAGCAACTGAAAGCTAACAATCACCAAATCATAGCATGCAACCAACATTCAATCCAAACAAATTTAAACACCTGAATTAAAAATTAATCGTGAGCAGAAAACTCACCATAACAAGGTCGAAATAGCCCCAAATTTGATTACAAGCCCTAGTTTTTGAATCGCGAGAAGTAAAGCCCCAAATTTGTGGAGACGAAGAGCTGAAGCCCTAATTTGAAGACGAGCAAAAAATTGGAGAGGCCGCCATTTTGTTTCGTTATTTCGTTTAGGGTTTAGAAATGAAAATGGTAAAGGGGACGGGTTAAAAGTAAAGGGTGTGGATTTTTTACTAAGTGTATTCATTTATTTTTATTTTATATTGATTGTTATTTTTTTTATTTTAATTTATTTAAGCTAAAGAAAAGAATGCCATCAATTTATTAATTTACAAAAATAAAAATTCTAAATCCAAATTATCTTCTTAAGTTATTAGTTTGAATTTCAATTACAAATTCCATATTCAATCTCAACTCCAAAGTCAAATTTAAATTTTCTATTCAATTTTTTTTATAGATTAAATTCTCAAATTTAATCGCCAAATCATAGAAATGTTTTATATAGCATTGGGAATTCAATTTAAATCATCACTCAAATATTTAAAATTAATTAAATATTTTCAATTTTAAATTATTCAAAATTCAGGGCCGTTACAATCTCCCCTCCTTAAAAGAATTTCGTCCCGAAATTACAAGTAAGGAGAAATGATTGTTGAAATTTCACTAATATTTATATTTTACTCAATTTTATCAAGTTCAACACTTATTAAAGATGAATGAATATAGGATTCATTCTATTTGTTTTATCTCGCTAGCTTTGTTTATTAACTCATTTGTTTATTATTTTCTACAATCAAGACACAAAAAAATCTTTACTAAAATTTTCAACTTACAAAACCCAAATTTTAAATTTGAAACACTACATTTAAGAAATTTTACATATTATAACTTTTCCAAAGCTGTGGATTTTTCAAAACATTTCAAAAATCCTCTTCCTTAATTCATTAGGTTGGAATTTACATCACTTTAATTTCAGATAATTGATTTGCTATTTAAAGTTTGAAAATACTTGCTAACTCGAAATTTAACAAGTCTACTGTCGTTCTTAAAGACATTAGGCATACGCTGGCCAGGCGCAAGTCTAACAATCTCCAAGTACTAAATATACTTGCTTCAATTCCCAGTGAAAATACTTTTAAAAATTCTTTTTAAAAAATGGATATGGAAAGCACATTCCCCCATGGATCGCGGTACACACGGCGGTTACGCTACTATCCCAGTAGAATCGCTTGTGACCGTAGGCATCTCGCCCCTCGAATTTCGCCATGGTTGTTGCCATAGATCGCGGTCCACACGGCGGTTACGCTACTATCCCAGTAGAATCGCTTGTGGCCGTAGGCATCTCGCCCCTCGAATTTCGCTATGGTTTCTAGATTGCAGTTACTCGGCGGTTACGCCACTATCCCAGTGGAATCGCTTGTAACTGTAGGCATCTCGCCCCTCAAATTACGCTAGCACACTATACCAGTCCAAAAGGACATTCCAACTAATGGAAATACAACGTAGCTACGATTTTCAAATGGACACTCATCTCGAGTTCCAACAACCTTCACCAATGTTTAAATGGAAGGTACTTTTCCATATCCTCAATTTGGAAAACATAATATCATATATACATATATAATATTTCATTTCACATTTAGTACATATCATACTCATGCACTTACATAAATTTTCCATAACAATTACTTTTCCAAACTAATTGGTTTTCGAATTAATCGTATTCACACATATACGTTATGAAAACCACACTATTTCATACCCATAACAAATAGAGGATTCACAAATTTTCCATTTCATTATCCATTTAAAATTTTCCTCTAAGCCGATTTGGAAATTTAAGGTTATCTCAAACCAAATTCACATTTATAATCCAATTTATTATCGACTTCACACTCGATTTGAATTTCATGTTACATCGTCAATTCTCAACACATAATTGATGTCTACCGATATATAACCTCTGAGCTCGTATGTCTCAGAGAAGGGTGTTAAGCTAAGAGAATAAATTCTCCGCCACCACAGATATATATTTAATAGAGGTCAATTGATATGTCGTCAATTCACGACGTTAGACATACAATCCAAATCATCCATTTAAAATTCAAAGTTCAACTTAAATTGTTTTTGGGCGTCAAAGTTAAACTCAATTTAACTCAAAATTCAATCACTTTGAAAATTTCCAAATTGAACTAATTGTTCAAATTTCCCAAAAATAATATCTTTACAAGATATAAAAATTTTCACACTTAGCCATTTGAAACAAATTCAAATCATTTTGCACCTTTTAATCTTTGAAAACAAATTTCAAAGCAATTTCCTTAAATGGAAACATTTCCAAATATTTATCCATTTTAAACTTCAAATGGTTCACTTAAATTAATCAAATAAATCCTTACCGATTTATTTTAAACTTACGTTCCAAATCCGTAAATTTATTTCCACATTTCAAAAATAAATCAATATTTATTTTTAACAAATTCCCCTTTCTTTTATAAATTCCATAGTGAATTTACATTTCCAAAGTATCTATGAATATACGATTTTCAAATCGATTTCACAAATTCATTTTCAATTTATCTTCAAAAGATAAAATTTCAAACATTCACTTCTCACTTTATCTCTAAAAGATATAATTTCAAACCTTTCATTTCATATTGGAAAATATTTCCATACTTATTCAATAATAAGTAATGGACAAATCAATTTATTTTCAATACTTAGAAAATATTCAATATACTTAAACCAAAATCAAGTATATATTTCATTCTTAAAAGAAATCATTCTTTTAAACACATTTTAAAAAAACTTAAAATGGATTTACTCCATTTTATATAATATTACTTCCCCAAAAATTCTCATTTAAGTTTTTTTTTTTTTTTTTTCAACTTCAACTTAATTCATAGTTTGAATTCTGCACATTTCAAAATATTGGTTTTAAATCAACTTCAAATTTCCAATATTAAGTTTTCCACTTAACTTAATTTCATGCCATACAAATTCAAATTTTTCATTGAATCAATTAAATCTATTATGAACTTTCATTGGATTCATATCTCCTTTTATATCTCAGTTATTGTCCAAAACCATAGATACAACTCCTTTAATAAGTTATAACAATTTTACTTATCAAAATAAGTCGTTTGTGGAATTTTACAAACATCTTTAGAAATTCCATTTCTATTTATAAAACTTCGTTTTATAATCTCCTTTCTTAATTTGATTCAATTCAATTTATATAACTTAGTTATATACCCAAGTCCATATTATAAGTTAAATACTTATATCCCGTTGATTTACTAAATCGTTCTTCACAACATTTGAAATCAATTTCAAAAGAATTCAGAATCAAATTCTCAAGTTATAGTTCAATAATCCACTTGATTATAATCAAATTGACATATCATTTTATTTCCCAATTATTACATTGGAGATATTCACAATATTCGATTTAAACCAACTTAAACTAATTCGTTAATTCACTTGACTCATATTTTATTTTCCATAAATCTCAAAGATTCGAAAATGAGTTTCCGAACGATTGAAACTCAATCTAACGAGACCTCACTGAAGAGAAACGGTCGCAATCCTAAATTTAGAGAGGGGAATCTCTGAAAATAATTCTGATTTTCAAAATACCTCTTATTTAAAGAAAACAATTTTAACTTCTTTAGATTTGAAAACACTTTCTTTAAAGTGATTCTAGTAACTATTCATATTAAACGCCATAAACTAAGCTTTGTGTAAACCAAAGCTCTGATACCACTTTGTAACGACCCGCCGCTCTGACCGCCTCTAGCCGGTAATTAAACCAACTAGAAACGTTCAAAATGACGGATTGTTATTTAGTTTATAGAATTTAAACAGAATCAGTCACAGAATCACAAAACAATAATATATTTTTCATAAATGAACTTTCTTTTATATACAATTATCAGAGTTAATACAATAAGTTACATTTTATACAGCGGAAACAAATTTTATTAAGTACAAGAAACATTTTGCTGAAAACTGAAGTAAAGCTTTAATCCCCCCCTCTCTCTAACTTCGCGGCCTGAAAATCTTCAAGCTGTAGAAATACTCGGTCTGACCCGAGCGTTAATTGCAAAACACAAAAACACTCGAGTCAGGATTAATCTTAATTCAAGTAATTAAATTTGAAATGAACTGAAATAAATGTTTACAGATTTGATGAATCAAATAAATCAATTTAAAATCTATTATAGATTTTTACATTAACAATTTCAATTTTTTAAGTTCTGACAAACGTGTGTGGCTGCAGTACACACGTATGTTTACACACATGTGCACTGCCTCGCCAACACGTGTGCACAAATCAGACAAATCACTGCAAATGATAATCACTGCAACAATCTTTGGGGGCAGAAGAAAATAGCCCAAGTAGTACACTGAACAACACAAACATATACAAAACAAAATGAAGTTGCACAAGTACAAAATACACAATGAAGTCAACACAGCAGCACAGTGCAATGAATAAGGAACAGGCAGTAATCATACTACGCAAAACTTGCTCAAAGGAAATTCAGGTTAAACCAACATGCAACCAAGTGATGGCAATTATCAATGACAGGCCACAACATGTCAATGCAAGCACAGAGACAATTTTATGAAGACAACAAGCAATACATGCTTCAGGTATTAATTTTGAGATTAGAGCTTCAACAAGCAACAGGACAGGCAAGACAAATCCCAGTTTGTGTTCAAAATCAAGTTATTGAAATTATTATAGGATTTTGAAACTGTTTTATAAACACATTAACAATTCTTAACTTCACAGGCACATGCATAGACAGTGCACAAATGACCAGGTGCAACAAGCAAAACCCAAAATGACACAGCAGTGCACTAATGACCAGGTGCAACAGCATGGGGTACAGCTACAAGTGCAACATCATGGATACAACATGGATATAAAACTGAAACATATCAGATAATGCAAACAACAATGGAGATGAAGACTTGAACACCCAGGAGAACAGCGACCAGACCAAAGTGCAACAGCATGGATGCAACATGGATGGACAGTCATATGTATAGCAGACACATAATGAAATAACCATGTTCCAAACTTAATACAGTGGACTAAATGAAGAACAAGAATGCATAAACTTTTGAACAAGACTGCAACTCAACTAAACAGACATGAATGCAACAAACAAAACATGCAGATGTAAGCATGCAAGTTCAATGTCACTGGAAATCCAATGTTTCAAAATTTATTTTATTTTAAACACAAATCACTTCATTATGCCCAAGTTTCTTTTTAATGATCAATGATTATCAGTGATTAACTTAGAGGATAAAAGATGAATACAACATCAAAACTGAAATATTTAATGCATGCACAAATGCTCACAGGCCAGAGATGAATCAGATGGAAGGAATTAAAACAGACATGTAGATACATAAGCAACTAGGCAATCATGTTTACATACCAAAGCAACACTTACTATTTTGATTTCAATCACATGCATGAAACATACCATCAAAATATATCAGCTTTTAGATCAAATAGAGTAGTTTGATCACAGTGACAAAGATCTATTTAACTTAAAAAAACTTATAAACATTTTTAGATGAAAAGTTATATGATTACAAACAACTTTACTTCATATATCAAGATCTAATACAGTTTGGATTAAAAGATTTTCTTTTAAATTTCCCTTTCGAAATTTCTTTAAGAAAATAATTTTCTGAAAGAGATCAGAGATGATCAATAACTACTTCCTATCCTCAATCATTTTCTAACAACAACATACACATAAAACAGAACAATATTCATCAACAAAGCCAAATCCAACGCATGCATCAACACAAAGCAAGTCAAGATTTAATAGCCTCTATTCTCATCAGATTCTTAAAATGATAGCATCTGTTCTCAACAGTAAAAAAAAAAATTTAAATTCATAGCATCTGTTCAAATCAGTTTTTAAGAAAAACAAATTTTCAAAACAACAATCTGAAATCAAACATTTGGAAGCACCTGTTCTCATCAGGTTATTTATAGCATTTGTTTTTATCAGTTTAAATTAAAATTTAAATAGTGTCTGTTCTTACCAGTTTAAAACAAATATCAAATAGCATTTATTCTTATTAGTTTAAAATCAAAAATTGAGTAGAATCTGATCTTAACAGTTCAAAAACACAACATCAGAGCAAGTGATAACGAATAGCAACCAACAATCCAACATGCAGTGAGTTATCTGTTCTTATTAGTTTAAAATTCAAATTTAACCGAGCAACTGAAAGCTAACAATCACCAAATCATAGCATGCAACCAACATTCAATCCAAACAAATTTAAACACCTGAATTAAAAATTAATCGTGAGCAGAAAACTCACCATAACAAAGTCGAAATAGCCCCAAATTTGATTACAAGCCCTAGTTTTTGAATCGCGAGAAGTAAAGCCCCAAATTTGTGGAGACGAAGAGCTGAAGCCCTAATTTGAAGACGAGCAAAAAATTGGAGAGGCCGCCATTTTGTTTCGTTATTTCGTTTAGAGTTTAGAAATGAAAATGGTAAAGGGGACGGGTTAAAAGTAAAGGGTGTGGATTTTTTACTAAGTGTATTCATTTATTTTTATTTTATATTGATTGTTATTTTTTTTATTTTAATTTATTTAAGCTAAAGAAAAGAATGCCATCAATTTATTAATTTACAAAAATAAAAATTCTAAATCCAAATTATCTTCTTAAGTTATTAGTTTGAATTTCAATTACAAATTCCATATTCAATCTCAACTCCAAAGTCAAATTTAAATTTTCTATTCAATTTTTTTTATAGATTAAATTCTCAAATTTAATCGCCAAATCATAGAAATGTTTTATATAGCATTGGGAATTCAATTTAAATCATCACTCAAATATTTAAAATTAATTAAATATTTTCAATTTTAAATTATTCAAAATTCAGGGCCGTTACAGTGATAGAGTAATAATCAAATGAGATAAAATGAAAACATGGGAAATGATCCAAGAATCCCCATTTGAAGCCCTGTTTGAAAAATTAAATTCTTGATGTATTTTTGAGAATTGGTTGAAAGCGAATGATTTAATGTTTTCATGGTCAAGATATACCTTAAGTTTCAAATTTTGAATTCTAAAAATTAATTTTGAAAAATAATCGAAATCCACAATTTTTTTTTGTAAATTTTTTGAATTTTTGAATTTTACAATGCTCAATTTCAAAATTTTGATTTTTGAACTCGTAAAATTTTGAGTGTTCATTGTTTTGCATTTTATATATTTTGGATTCGAAGATTATGAACTTTCAATTTTATGCATTCTCTTAAAAGAAAGGTTACAAAGCATTAATAGAATATAGGATTTGCAATAATTGTAGCTGGTGAATATAGGATTTGCAATGGAAACAAAGCAATCCTCATACACACACAAAAGTTTACCATTGTTTGATCAAAGTATTTAATAAAATATGTGATTTATTTGAAATATTACAAGATTACATGTTATGTATATTAGGCAGTGATGACTATTAGTAAAATATTACATTATAGTATATTTGAAATATTTATGATATATATCGTGCGACACTAAACATAAATTTACGTGGAACCTATATTCCAATATATTTGAAATTCTGCAGTACAACATATGATGCTAACTCCGTTCATTTTTTGGTTTTTACTAGAGATATCGCATATTTTATTCTAATCTTGCATATGTTAATCCAACGCCGGATCAATAAAAAATCAGAGCGCCTGCTACTTCACTTACTTCTGCTTATATCTAGTGAAGTACTTCAAGTTTTTTTTATTGGCTATGTACATTGTCTATGCACCCCAACTTTGTGTGTGTTCTTTAAATTAGACAAATATACATATTTACCCATCTGTTTGTTACAATGAGCAAACCCTCTGTTCAGCATACATGTCAATAGAATGTAAATTATGGTGTTAACATTGTATTCCTGCTTGATAATGCAACTTGTTTTCTGTGATGATGGTGTGCTGCATAAGCGAGTATAGGAGAGTAGCCCTTTGCACAATTGTAAAATAAATTAACAAGTATCGTCCAAGCTGTCATATTTAATGCTTATCATCTTATTGTATTTGCAC
The DNA here is from genome assembly GCA_030765085.1 of Allium cepa. Classification (NCBI taxonomy): domain Eukaryota; kingdom Viridiplantae; phylum Streptophyta; class Magnoliopsida; order Asparagales; family Amaryllidaceae; genus Allium; species Allium cepa. The sequence goes on along the minus strand of CM060943.1, from coordinate 1,013,717,050 downwards.
CTCTATAACAATCAGCATATTTTCCTACTGATCTAATGATGAAATATTTGTTCTAGGGTTGTGACATTTGTCAATCATTTTAAAATGGCGTTGGATTGCTTTTTCGCAGTGTGGTTTGTTGCTGGAAACCTATGGGTATTTGGTAGGCAAATTCTTTTGTATACAGGGAAATAAGAAATCACACATATAGCACAACAATAGTAAATTAGATGGCATTGGTTATCTAACAATTTTACGGTACAAATCCAATCTTATTAGGGAATTTGATGGAAAAAAAGATCTGATGGCTCATATAGATTAGTTATATATAACAGATTTTATGATACAGCTACTATGGCCAGCTCTCGCTTGTGTTGAATAAAAGCTTTAGAATCACATTTCTTAAATGCACTAAAATTTTTGCTAGTTATAGTAAATTGGATTTAAAAACATAGATTAGCACATCATTATTCTTGCTGTACAAATTAACGCATCATTTATTGTTTTATTTTTGTAGAGTGCTCGAGATACATGTTAGACACTCATATTCTTGTATGAATAAAATGCAATGTATTAATATTCAACATTTGATAATAAAAAACTCTTGGTAAAAAATGACATTTAGTACGTTTGAAAGGTATTACTTTTTTCAAAAATTTAACAATTCTATTTGAACCTACAAGAATTAGAGGAATCAAACATCTGCATAATATTGATAAGTATGTTTTTATTTAAACATTGTTGTAAATAGTGAGATAGAATTAATAGTAAAAATAGGATATAAAGATCTGCCCTTAATTGAATTTTGAAAAAAGTGTTCATGTCAAGAGAGAGGTAGCTTGGTACAAGCTAATGATTCTTGTAGAAGAGAAAACGGTATATATTTCTTTTGCTGCTAGATATACATGCAATTATAATGATTAACGATGAAGGTGTCAGATATATAGATTATCATACTTTTATAAAAGTAAAACTTAATACTTCTGAAAATCATCTACAAATGGAAAACAAATGTGATTAAGTCTATACGTGAGTCGTTACATTTCATACTTTTATAAAAGAAGTAAAACTTAATACAATTGTCACGAATGCTATGAAATTGTAACCACTCACATACCGACTTCACTATAAACGCGACCATTGTTTTCATTATTTAGGTTCATTTCCAAAAGCATTAAGTTTTATTGCTCTTAGAAACGTATAGTGGTCTACATATCTTATGATTTCACCGTTGCTATTAGTGTAATTGCCTCTATATCCAGTAGCAAAAGAACCATCTATCTTTTCTTCTTGTCAAGTTCTTCCTCTTGACTTGTGCACTTCTTAACTTCAATCAAGTATAGATTATTACATTCAATCCTTACTATTGAAATTCTACTACCTCACTATTTACAACAATTTTTAAATTAACATATTATCATCATTGTGTAGATGTTTAATTCCTATAATGCTTGTAGGTTTAAATAGATATTCATTTAAATGAAAAAAAAAATGAATATCTTTCAAATGTACCAAAGATGTCTTTTTTCATCATGAGTTCTTGATTATTAAGTGATGAATGTTAATCTATTGCATTTTATTCATACAAGATTATGAATGTCTTACATGTACCTCGAGCACTCTACAAAAATAAAACAACAAATGATGAGTTAATTTATATAAGAAATACCGATGAAAATTTTCTATTTACGCCTATATATTTAGAAAACCATCTTAAGTTTGGTATTACTTTTACATATAAACTTTTAAGAGGCAATTATTTGTATTTAAACATGAAAAAAAGAATTAAATATGTAAGTTGATTAAATATCTTTTAATATTAAAAGTATTGTGCTCTAATGCAAGATTATAATAATGTTAATTTAATAAAATACGCCTGAGTGTTAAATAGATACTTTTAAATGGTAAGGATAACGAGTCACATAAACATTTTGTTTCCTTTTCACCTTTTTATAAATGTATGTGGATCAAGCTTTGTTCGTCTTCTTAACCTGAGAACTTTGGTCAAATATCTGTTAAAAAATTCTTGTAAGCATGTCTTGTATCTTGCTTCTAAAAGATGTATCCAAAGTAGTGATTACAAATGATTTGTAACAATGAAACCTGTTTGATTTGCGAATGTTTTTTATTTTTTGTGAATAATATCATACCATTTACTTATGCTTTCTAACACCACACCAAATTAGCTATTTTGCAACATTCGTTTTTTTTACAATCTATAACAGTTATTATCGTTATAATTTACCAACAAGTTTTTCTATTGAAAAAGTGTAACAACCCACTTTTCGGTACATGGTAATAAACCACACATGTCAATTATAATTGAACAAAAAGGTGGATCCTTAGGAGAATATGAGAAGGGAGATAGAAGAAACTAAACAATCGCAGAATCTCACAACGCAACAGAATAACATATATTTATCACATATTATTTTACAAAGTCATCGTACATCAGTGTGACGACCTGGAATTTTTGAATGTTTGAAATAGGAATATTTAATTGATTTTAAATATTTAAAAGTTAATTTTTAACTTGAATTCAAATATCACTATTTATTTGATAATTAAATTATTGAATTAAATAATTTGAAGTTGGGTAAAATGTTGAATCTGGAGTTTTAAGCCTCTTAAAATAATTTGAAGGCTTGTAAAATTTATATTGATAGTGCTGAGGATGATAGAAGTTTTAAAATTGAATTTAACAGTGATTTATTCAGTTTTGAAATCATATCATTTAAATTGAATTTAAAAATAGCCTTCCGAGGCACAGTCTCGGAATTCGATGAAACCAGTTCCATTGGATCCGTAATATTGTATTATTATCGGGTCTTAATTTTTGTAGTGTTTGGAATTGTTGAGTGAGCGTGCGATATATAAACGTACTGAATTTAAATCGAAAATTTAATATAATAAGCCTTGGAAGTCAACTAGTCAAATATATTTTTATAATTGGACACAAGCCATCCCCAATCTATATTTCATCTTCGTGTCTCTCTCTTATTTTCATACTGAATCGAACACAGAGAAAAAAAAACGAAAAAAAAAATCTCTTTTCCCAAAATAGAATTTGTCGAAATCAGTTCTTCGTTTCTATTACCATCGTGTTCTATTGGAGGTCGGGGTCTCGTGTTCTATTACCATCGTTTATGGGGAAAATTGGGTTAATTATTGTTGGTGTTTTGCGTGTGTTCTGGGAGAGGTGTTTGTCAAGATTTTTGTTTGATGGTTGTAGAGGGTGGGTGTTGTATTGGTTGCGAAGATTGGAGATGTCTTTGGTTGCCGATTGAGTGGAGGAGGAAGTTGTGGGTTTTGGTTATAGGTGAAGTAACTGCGGAGGCTTCGATGAGAAGAAGGATTGGCATATGCAGTTTGCGATTTCTTTAGGGTATGACTTCTTTTTCCTTCGTTTATCTATTCGAATTTGAAAAGGAAAAAAAAGAAAAGAAGAAAGAACAGCAGAATATTTATATTGTTTACTGAAAGAAGAAAAAGAAATATACATGTTTTAAAATTGCAATAACATTTGAAATAATGTATGGGTGATAAGCGGTTTAAGTAACTCATTTAATTATTTGGTTACTAGGAAAATTAGTTATCATAGGACAATTTATTTAAAAAATTAAATTACTGGTTTAAATTAAAATACTAGTTAATTAAACTTATTCGGAAGGATAATTGATGGGTCGGTTATTTAAAATTGTTAATAAATTGTTTGACTAATTCAAAATATTAATAAATTATATAATGATTGTACAAGGTCTGAATCGTGAAGGAAACAAGCTGGTTGGTTTGGACTGCAATTAAAAAAAACAAAGGTGAGTAATCTCACTCATCTGGTTTAATTTAAATTTAAATGGTTAAATTTAAATAATTGGTTGAATGATTGAATTAATTTGATGTGCTATATTATATATAGTAGTATATAGTATATATTGGAGTGATTGATTTCTCGTATTATATAGCGGATGAGATCCGATGCGCCGCATAATAGTGGATGATATTATATAAATCTCATATACCGCGATATTCCACCTCGAAGTGGAATTGGTATTGTGCTAACATCTGTGGATGCAGGGAAATAGGTTGGAGGGATCTAACTGGATTCCTCAAAATTATTTAGATTGTTTAATATTCTGTGTTATGAATGTTTGATATGCTATGATGAATTATATTGATAATTAGAATATTGGTTACCATGGTTTGATTGAGTATTCCGTAACACTGGGTTATCAAAATATGTAGAATTTTGATTTTTGAAAAGAAATATAGGAGTAAAATTTGGAAGTGAAATAATTATAGAATAAAAATAAGAATGAACTGAAAAGAAATGAAAGTGATCAAAAAAAGAAACTGAAGTTAAATTGTAAGGTAGAGATTAAAAATAAGTTTTAAATCAAAGTTAAATCTGGAATTCAAGTTAGTGAATTTCAGTTTTTAAATTTAATTTGTTTTAACAGATTGAATGTTAAAGTGCATTTTTAAATTGATTCGAATTTAAAAATGAAATTAGCTTTAAATTCCTTTAAACTTTCTTTATAGAATGAGTAATTAATTTATTTAATGAAGTAAATAAATAGGTAGTTAATTACTGGTTGAGATTAATCAGGAGTGATTAATATTTGTGGTTTAATTAATGATTAATTACTTAATGTAATAAATTTAGATTATGAAAAATTAAAATGCAATTAGAAATCATTAATTTATATAATTAATGATGCAGTTCAAGGTTGATTAATTAAGATAAATTAATCAATAATAAGTTATTTATAAGAAATTAATTAATATAAGTAATTGAGGAGTAATGTAATTAATTTTAGTTAATAAATTTGTGAAGTAGTTAAAGATTAATTACTGGTTTTGGTTAAGAATAATTAATTTGTGTAAATAATTAAAGATAATTACTTGAATGTAATTGAAGGATAATTAATCCAGGGTGATTAATTAAGATGGATAATTAAGGGATGATTAATTAATTGATTGAAATTAATGTTAAGTGAAGAAATCTAAGTGATTGAGGTTAGTAATTCAATTAGAATTAATTAAATTAATTTGGAAGCGATCAAGCTTTGCTTATGGATGATTGAATGGTATTGGATGCCTTGTATGAGTTGATATCTCTGATATGAAATATTTTGTAGTATCATAGGTTTGGACGGACATGATATTGTGGTTATCTATCAATGATCAATTGTTGTGTAAAGGGACATCCTGTATTTAAAGTTTGAAGTGTTTCATTTGGATAACTTGGGTTAGGATGACGTGAGACTCGAGACCGGGCTCGGGTATTAGAAAATACTCGAAACCACTTCGATTCTTTTTTAATTGATATGTGAAATCAATAGGTTCGTATGGAATGATTTAAGTGAATTGGATCATTTAATCTAAGTTTGGTACTTAGAGATTTGATGTGTGAAATTAGTGATGTCTTTAACAAATTGCGAATTTGAAATTTTGACATGAGTTACCCCGGGTTTAAATAAGTTTTATGCTTTGGTATTTCATCTTAGATGAGTTTACTCACGCTGGATTCCAGCCTGACCCGGGTGTTACTTTGATGTAATGCTCGGATCAGATCGAGTATTACAGATTTTCAGGTAAGGACGTTCTGGAGCTCAGGATGCGAGCTGGATGGCAAGAACGTATGAAGTGTTTCTGCTGTATTATATTGTTGTATATTTGAGATATGAGTTGTGTATATCCAGTGTCTGCATATATGTGTAACTCTGATGTATTATAAAGGCATTTTGACAGATACAGAATTCTTTTGTAAACTGTAATTATTTATTATTATATTTTATCCGCTGCGAATGTGAGATGTTGGTGTTTCTGTTCTTCTTATTCTTCTATCTCTTTCTTCTTTTTCCTAACTATCTGGAATTTTTGGGATCGAAAAATCCGGGTCTTTACAATTAGATTTACAGTAATACAATTCTAACCTAGGACATCTATAACTGCCTGTTCTTATACATCAGATATAGAGTATAGTATGCAGCGGAAACAAGATAATAACTAGCTATCGATGAAGCCTCCTGCCCCGAGCTTCTTCGAAGTGCGTAAGTGGAAATACCTGAACTACTTGGCTACTCGTAAAAATTTGAGCACTCAAGAGTTTTAGGGAAAGAAAATAAAACTCCGAGTCAGACATGGGTCTGGTATGAGTAAACTAAAACAATCTAATTTTTACATTAAAAACTCCTTTAAATCAAAGGTATCTCGTAAGACCACGCCGTACATAAACACGGACGGGTTTTTACCGTACGATAACCTAAGCACATTAATAGAAAATTCAGTGATATTATTAATAATGTCCAAGTAAAACTACTTATTAATAGCCGAAACTCTTACATCAATTAAGTTCAAGCATATAAGGTTCTACAATCAAAACCGTGAAGGCACGTATTGGAGAATGAATTTCATACTATGACCAGGTAAGGGACTACCTTCGATGGGTACATCTCTAGAAAGATGCACTCGGGTCTGACAAGAACATCTTGTATCCTACCACGTAGTTTCGGCCTACCACTTGACTAGTAGTATCGAACATGTCATCATCCCGGTCTTCCAATCTTAATCGAGATCTCTCATGCACATATCATGCATAATAATAGGGTAATCTAGAAAGACAATGACATATCCTGATGGGAGCGACCCATTTAGCTTTGTTGCATGCCCTATTTTAGTCATTTCGCGATTGATGAGGCTTGAGGCTATGTTTTACCTTTTATATAGCAAATCAACTTGGAATGCTAACACTTGTCCAGGATAAGCACAAACCGAAGGCGCTACTTCTACTACATCCATTTTGAAATCACCCTCAGGACTAGTAAGCTGCCCTTGCAGTTCAATGCTCCATCTTCGATTTCATATTCTTTAAGATGTCTTAAGTTCGAAACGTTTGAGTTGGATCAAAGTGGTTTTTGAATAACAAATCCGATCTCGGTCTCTTTGAAACAACTTTCGCTAATTTCCGGTAAACTCAACCCCAGTTATTTAGGAAATAAGCAGATTAAAGATAAGAGCGAAGTTCACTTCCTAGCCGTTAGTGGACGGATTTTCTTATCATTTATCCTAGAAGAACGAAACGAATTTATACGTACAATATAGCACCACCGACGGTAATTGTACTATAGAATTTCTGTGTTTATTCTAGGTATTTTCGGAGTTACATTTTGGTCCAGATTTGATAGTTGGTTATTTAACTATCTAATAAATAAACAATCAAACATTGATTCAATTCCATATGGGATCCTCAAACTCTTTATTAATTAATCTTTAATCAATAAAATTACTTTATGAAACTTTGTCAAAGGATCTTTTCTAAAACCTTTTTCCCAAATCCCTTAGATCCCTTTGCCTAGATAACAATATAAACATTTACCAAAAATATTTGGAAAATTCTCTTTTCTCATATTCCATATTAAATGGCCGAACCATTCCCTTTCAAAACACCACTTACTATAAAACTCGTTCACTTTGTAAAAACCATTCACTTATACCTTACAAAAATTCTTTTATAAGTTTACTTCACATTTCAAACCTTTTTACAATTTTTCAAACTTGATTTAAAATGTCTTTCAAAAACGTCTAAAGTAATTTATAGAATCTTTTTCTATTTTTGCAACTATTCAAAGATTATTTTTTCATAATTCCTTTATAGAATATCCTTTATAAAATATTATTTTCAAGATATCATTTGTAAATCACTTTAGGTAAAACCTTTAGTTTTATAAATCTCTTTTTAAAAATAAGAAAATAACATTATAAAATATTAATAAATATTGAAAACCATTTATAACCTTTAAACCCAAATCGATTAAAGAATTAAAGCTAACTCAAAAACATACTTTAATAATTCAAAAAAGGCTTAACAATCCCAATGTTACTAATTTAAGTACCATTCGATTTCAATTTCAGTTCACTTAACAATCATTTACATAGGTCAACATATATGTAAATACAACTCATATCCAAATCAGGGAATAACATGCCAATAAGAACTAACTAGCATATACATGTTCAAAAAACATAATAGCGGGGTGGTGATTTGTCCTGCTAAACGGATGTCCAAACAATTCAATCAATTCATAGAAAAACAGAGATTTTTTCTACTAACACATGTCCACACAAATAAACAAACAAAATACATTATAACTCAATCACAGTTATATGATTTCTTAATGGCATCAACACTCGAATCACTTGTATTCAAAACCTTCTTTGAAAAAGAAATACACTTAAACAATTTTACTTTTGAAAACTAAGTATTTAAAACTAAAAAAATATCCTTTTAAAAATAATTGATTATAACTTAAATCCTTATTTAAATCATAATTAATTTTTAATCGAATCTTAACTCAATTTAATTAAATAGTCAACAAAAGTTCTTTATTAATTAAACCCAAATTAATTCTTTATTAATTATTTAATAATTAATTATACCTTCATTAATAGTTAAATATTAATTAATCTCAATCAATTAATTAAATAATCTTTAATTAAACTTAAATAATAAGTTAAACTTTTAATAAAAATTTATTAAAAATTAAACCTTAATTAATTTATAATTTAAAAACAATTAAACACTTGATTAACAATAAATTAATAATTAGTCCTATATTTAAAATAATAATTAATTAAAAATAAATTATATGCTTAATTCATAATTAATTAACTAAATTAATAATCGAATAAAATAAATCTTAACTTTAAAAAATAATTAATTAAGAACTAATCTTTATTTAATTAAAGTTAATAAACCTTGTTAGAATTTAATTAATTATCAATTACTAAAACCTAATTAATTAACAATTAATTATTAAATCCTTAATTAACTTTTAAAACATTATCATTTAGTTTATAAAATATTCAAAGAACAATTTGAAGTTAAAAAACCAAATTTTGCAAAAATCGAAATTTTAAGCGAACTACATTCATAGCGACTATTGCTATGGATATCCGTAAGCTTTAACTTGTTTCTATCCTTCTTTTGAAAACTTTACCTTAAAGCTCACTAATTTTCTAAAAACAAAAATAAGTATTTGAAAATAAAACAAGTTTAAATTTAACCAAATATTCGATTTTTAAGAGCTAAAACCATAACTTTCTTACACAAGATTCCAAATTCTCCAATATCGTACCAACTTCTTCTTAGCTTCTACATTACATACCCAAGTCCATGTGCAACCATAATATCCAGGATAACATTATGCCACAAACATAAGCAAGATCTAATCTTTAACCATTTAGACTTCACATTCAGGTCTAACATTCTTACATATCCAAGCAATAAGTGCACGCGCGCACGCACATATATATAACCATCACATAATAAATTAACCAATACTAACCATCACATCATAAAATATATTAACTAACATAAAAGTAAAAACTTTCCAAAAATTCATAGTTTACTCACCGGAAATCCTTTGAAAACTTGACACATTTTGAAATCCACGAAGCTTGGAAAACCACAAACTCTATTCAAAATTACGTCATCTTATACTCGACCTTTGGACTAATTCCTTTCTGATTTTGGAAAAATGGTCAAAAAGAAAGTTTTAGATTATTCTTTCCTATATCATTTAAAAAAAATAATTATTCAAAGAAGTTAAATTTTGAGGAAGTAATGGGAAAAAAAGTGAGGGGTATTTTCGGACATCTAAATCAAACACAACACCAAATAGGGCATTTTCCAACACTTTTTCATTGTCAATTTGCAACGATTATTACCGTAATTAATTGCTAACGGTTATTTCCGTTGGGACGTGTTGCAACAGTTATTACTGTTACTAAATATGGTAATTTCGTAAATTCACGAAACTTAAATGGACAGAATAGTAATTTCTCCTTTATTTTTCCTAATCCCACTTCTAATGGTTACGTTTCCCATTTCATTATTCCTTCCCACTTTCAGTCTAGGGTTACGGTCTTCGCACCGTTCAAGCGCCGCTTTCGCCTTGTTTTGCCCATCTGTTTTGTCACTGCCTCCGCATCGTTCAGGAGCAGCTTCTGCCTCGTTTTGACATCGCCTGATTTTGTCATCGCCTCCGCCTGATTTGTCACCGCCTCCGCCTGATTTTGTCATTGCCTCCTCCTCGTTTGTCATCCTCTACTTTTTCTAATCAAAGTCTAGTGTTTCCGGTTGCTATTTGAATTTCGATTCAGGTATATTTATTCCAGTCTTTTTCGTTTTAGCTTTTTAACATTAATGGTAGATGTGTTCAACTATTGCCGAATGCATTGTTGTCAATTCACAGCTGACAATGAACTCCGAAGATCCCAGTTAAACAAGTTCTTCTCTTGTAAGGTACCACTCTTTTCTTTTCAGTTAGATATGTGCATTTTTAATCTGCCATTATGGTTAGGCGATTACAGTGGCTGTAGGTATGTGGTTTCGTACTTTTGCTTTATGTAAAACCATCTTCTTTTGGGTTATCATGTGAATCTTTACCTTCGTTTGGTATTCACTGTGGCTTTAGATTTTTAATACATTTCTCTTCAGCATGTCCATATATTTTACAGTAAGAACACTTTTGGGTTTTATAATCTCAAGCGATTGAAATTTGGCAATATAACCATTAAAATACACTGCTTTAATATTTTCTGGGTAGTCTATATTGCTATTGCTATTCATTTCAACAAGCACTTTAGCATACGTAATTATGTCTTCTCATGCAATGAAATAATCAAGTTTTAGTGGCTTGCATAGTACGCTGGCTAGTCTACTCAGCGCCTCTTTATCCCATAGTTTAAGATCATCGATCTGCATTTTCGCCCACACTAGAATAGAACTGAAGTAATTTTTCCAAATTGATTCCAGGCGTCCATTTCTTAATAGTAATGATTTTTGAGTTGCATGTAAATGGACCATTCTTCAAAATATCCTTGTAATTAGCGTAAGATTTGAATTGTACAAAGTAGAAAGCCATCTGATTTTATGCCGACTTACTCCACATTTAAAACACTGCTAAGTTTCTCCTTTGCATATATATTTCCATGCAATTCTGTGCATGTCGCGGGTCCCTGTGAACGCCTCACATTATTTGCATCAGATTTTAAAGCACTATCAACTTGTTATTTCGTAATCAAATTATCTTCCAGACATTCAAATATTTAGGGGTATATATGTTGTCTCTACTATTGATGACCTCATATATTCTATGGTTTATGTAATCTATACAACTGTGGGTTGTCTGTATAACATATGCATGTGTACGTTGGTTCATGCGATAATTGTCAATAGTGCTCATGCTGCTATTGTACCGATTTTGGCTGCATTTGCATTCTTCTTCAGCCCGTCTTTGGCCGAAGTATTTTAATAATTGAGTATTAAATATTTTCCAAAGTATTTTAATAATTGAGTATTAAAATAGTTTCCAACGTATTCTTATAAACTTTTGTGTTGGAAACGGTGGACATGCTTGGCTGCAAATTAAAAGCTAATGCACTCATAAGGACAATCTTTCATATGTCAAAACCGTCACTTGTTGATGCAAAATTTGTGAATTGCTGTTGTTGTAGCTACTATCTTTCTAATGCAAAAGTTTTCCATTGAATATATATAAAGTGTAATTTTACATTTTCGCAGGACAATGCTAGTTATTCCTGTTATGTAATCAAACAAACAATTCAAGCATTTAACTAAACAACGTCAGAGTTAAATAAAAATCACACATGTCATACGAATAAACACGTAAATCAACCAAAATAAATAAAAAATAAATAAACTCTAACACAACAAAATTACCAAGTTTCCGTAGAATCATTCAATGTCTGATCCCCAAAATGTATACCTAGTGTAACTTCAACTTTTTTTAGGATTTGCCTCCACTTCATTGCTATCAGATCCCTCACTCCAAAATAAATGCAGGCTTTTTGAATCTGGCATAATTCTGCCCCATCTCCAAATCCGAACGTCGGTTTCTCTTTTCTAAGTTATTTTATTTCCTTCGATTTTTTTCACAATTTTACATATGATAGGATTATTGGTTGTTCAATGAAAGATATGAAAGAAACAAAAACAAAAAAAATCATTAGGGTAGAAGAGAGAAGCATAGATATAAATTAGAAATTTGTTGCTCCTATTTAATTTCCCATTTTTGGTCACTTTGAAAATAATTTTGTTTTTTTACTTCACTTTTGATAAGATTTAAGTTAGAATTAAGAATGCTAAGAACATGCAATGAATGACATTAGTTGCAATATTATACACACTGGACTCACTAACCTAGAATTTCTTGCCATTATTATGCACACGATATTTCGAATATACCACTTGGGGCTATAGCCTAGCGTGCCTTAGCCATAGAACCGAACTGCCTGGTTTATGGAGTATAATATAGGGTCTGGACTGGTGAAGCTGGAACTCGGCCACCATTTTGCACTTGCTGAGCTGGTGAAGTGGATACTTCATTATCATTTTGAACTGAAGGAGGAATGGCTGGTTTCTGGACTGGTGATTTGTTTGGAGTTAGTGGGAATGGTCTGAGATTTTGCAGTTCTAGATCTGGAGTAAATTTGAACGACATTTTGCTGACATCCATTTTTCTGAAGGTTATTGATAAGATGCCACTTTTAATTATTAAATTATTAGAAGCATGCTTGCATATGTTTTGCAAAAATGCATGCCGCAACTTTCCTGTTTGTCTTTCCTTTTCTACTTGAATGTTTTTTCTGTTTGAGATTATTTTGCTTTATCGAAACAGGCCTGATGTTTGACATATGCATTTGCAGTTCTTGTATCTTGAACATGATATTGGCCGCTTTCTTGATTGCAAGAATCGATTGAATTATTGTCCTCTTGGTGCATGTGCTTTGGCTGGAAGTGGTCTTCCTATACCGTTTCATGACTTCAAAGGCACTAGGGTTTACCGAACCTTTGAGAAACAGGTAAGTTATTATTATATTTTGGGTGAAATTTGAAACTTAACTAATGGATGTTAAGTTGATAACTATAGAACTATTTACACCATCAATTTTGTATAGCGAACCATATACATAGGGAATACCCAAAAAGCTTCACTGTAGTGCATTTGATTTAGTAGTAGATACAATTTTTGATTTATTCGCAGAAAAAATAAGTTCGTTCCAACAAAAAAGAAAGAGAAAAAAGAAATAAAAAAACTGATCCTAAAATTGAATGAACTTATTAACAAAGCTAACGGTATTATTAGTCTTAGTAGGGTGAGATTGAGGCGAAGTATGGAAACCTGTAAAATCATAAGGAAAAAAGGATAGAAAACCTGTAAAATTGATAACAGTTATTGGTTGTATTCTCCCTCTCTCTTTTTTCCCCCTTAAAATATCCAACCGGAACAGGTGGTGGCATAAGTCGCCCATTTGAAATATTTGTTATATTATTCCACGTTATTTCCCAGTAAGTAGTTCAACAATAATTAACTCTTGTATGTAGTAATTAGCATATACTTGATACTTGATAGTTGGTTAATTGATTTACTACGTGATAAATATGGGCCAGTCTTGTTAAATATAACACAAATCTAATGGTTAGTTGGTATTTCACTTTCCATTTGGCTACACCGCATGATTTGTAAGCACATATTGGACGTACTTCTTTTTACAGCTCAACCGCTCTCTTCGTAGATTTTGTTCTCACTTATTAATACTCGTCCAATTATGTTTTTACTGATACAAAAGGAAACTAAGTCAACAATTGGACTTTCTTGGGCTCCAAAGTTACCTCTCATGCTAATTGATGCGGAAAAGAGCTTAGAGAAAGGGAAACATAAGGTTGATTCTATATGAACAAGTTACATTCATTTGATGATGAACAAGTTCTAAACTGAGGCACTTCATTTTAACTAAGGTACTGTGCCTTAGTTTAAAACTGAGCTTATAAACAAGTTACATTCATTTAATGATGAGGGAAAGAAGTAATATATATATATATATATATATATATATATATTACTATTTTTATAAAGTAGAGTTGGTGACTAGCGTGTGTAATTGATAGCCTGCATGTGCGTGTATGTAGCTATATACAAGTCAGATTATACATTTTTGTTTAAGCTGATGTTATATCTATCTTGTTCAATTACCAACCTAAAACTATTCTCCAGACTTTTCTCCCTTCCCATAAAAACATTCACATACACTATTTTGTGATTATCTTCCTCCCGAAGCATTAGAAATGCACAAAAAATTCCCCATTTTGAAAATTGAAAATAAATTAAATTAATTACCTAAATTCCTCAAATTAGAATATATATATATATTTACATACCTATATGCATTTATAATGTGAATCTTGTGTATTGTAGTGTTAGTGAGTTGTGTGGGTTTGTAAAGGCAGAATGAAAGGTGGAAACACAACTTTGAGGTGAGTTCTTTACTCACGATTACTATGTCCAATCCTCTGTTTTGCATAAATAAGTATGAGTTCAATTAATGGTTGAATACATTTTAGCATGTGCTTTGAATCGAGTTGTCGTGCATGCAGTTTTAGTTGCAGTTGTTTAGGAATGTGCATGTGTCACTTGTGTGTGTGTATGTGAGTGACGTGTGTGCATTTATGCATAAGTGAGGGTCTGCATATCCATATAATCATATCATGCTACAACACAAATTTTAGGTGCTTGAGTTTATATAACCGTATATATATTAGTATGTATACAAGTGTTAGTTGGTGTGTGCATTTATATTTATATGTGTGTGCAGTTGTTATATGTGTGTGAGTGAGAAAACATATGTATAAATATAGAACAAAACAAATGAATAAATAAAGAATAGGTTATCCATCAAGTTTTAAATACAGAGCTGGATAAGCTAGATAACAAAACCAAGCAACTAAATTTATAACTGATGGAACTTTAGAATAAATATTCTCAATGGAGCAAAGGTGCTTGCGTGTCTGTATATGTTAAGTAATACTTGAATGCCTTGCTGTGTATATCTTCATGCCAATGCAAGTCTAGTCATAGAAATAGTTGCATGCCCGAATGGAATAATATAGATATGATGAGCTTGATTTATTATCCTGTATATTTCTTTAGTATGCTGCCCTTCCCTTAATTAACTTTTCTTTGGTTTGAAATTATAGATATGATGCACTCGATCTTTGGATCTAAACCAAAATAGACAGTGACGCACGCATGAATTCAGCTTGAAATTATAGATATGATGCACTCGTTCCAGTTCCCTTTCCGTCATTTTATTGCCTTAAGGTTTATATCAGAAACAGCCGACTCTAGGCTTGATTCAGATAGGTGTTTCCAACTTAATATGGCAGCTGGAGTATGGAACGTCAATGACTGTGGAAATGATTTCATAGTACATGATAGAAGTTTGAAGTGGAAGGCTACTATATTAATGGGTTGAAATAGGCTACCTCATTTTGGAGAATAAGTGGATGATTACTGTACATATGTGGATAGAATTATATTATCTCATTTTGGAGAACAACAATTTGAAGTGCTAGAAACTTAGAATAACAATTGGTACTTGGTGTGTTTAATGAAGCACCACAAAATGGCCATTACACGCTATCCGAATTAGTTGAAGGGGGGTTTTATGATTTGGTCTGAGTATCGTTTGCGTTATTAGTAAGTTACTAAACACTATGTAGTTATATTCTGAAACTGTGTTTTAAAGTTTGTTATATATACTATGCTTGTATGCTATAATTTGTGGTGTTGGTACGAAGTATCCTTTGTGGTGTTTGTATGAAACATAAATGTTTGGTGTTGTTCTAATTATTGATCGTATGTTTTCTTAATGTTAATACTATATATTTTTTGTATAGATTGTTTGTAGCTGTAATAAAATATTGGCGCTATATAGTTTGTTTGATATTGTTTTAGTTATCACGGTTATAGGTGTTAGAAAATAACCTTTCGTAATGGTTATAACTGTGATATAATTTGCATTTGTCACAGTTATAAGTGTTAGAGTTTCCTTTTTGGTAATGGTTATAAATGTTAGAAACTATTGCTCTGTCACGGTTATAAGTGTGATACTATCTAAATTTCCCACGTTTATAAGCGTTAGTAATAACCATTTTATCACGATTATAACCGTGAGTAAATACTGTTCTGTCACGGTTATAAGTGTGATAATATCTAAATTTATAACGGTTATAAGCGTGAGAAATTACTATTTTTATCACGGTTATAACCGTGAGCAAAAGTGTGACTGAATTTGCCCACGGTACATATTTTCATGGTTATAACCGTAACAAATTAGTTTTGTCATGCTTATAACCGTGAGGAAATTGCCTTTGTGGTGTTGTGAAAGTTTAAAAACATTCATGCAAAAAAATGAAATTTTGAAGCATCTAAGCTCGAAATCATAAAAAGCGATAAACAACAAAATTGCAGCCATTGGAAATATTTATTGTTGGAAAAAAAGTAAAACTTGATTTGGAGAATTATGGAAGAAGTTATGGCTGAATTAATTCGGAGGAAAAGAGAAAGAAAAATTTTAAAACTAAGTTTTCAAAACTTTTAAAAAGAAGTAAAAATTCAAAATTAACAAGATTCGATTTATCTTTTCAAAACATAATTTTCAATACAATATATATATATGTATAGATACTTATTTTAGTATGGAAAAGATATAATAATATTGGATTTGAAAAGAACTCTATATCATAAAATTTATAGAAATTATTTTGTAATAATAATATGTATGAACATATACATACATTGTGATATGGAAACGATATTTTCAATTTGATATAATAAATTTTCCAAAAAGCTATTTAAAGGTTAAATTATAACATATGTACATGTTAATTTATTAATGTATAATAAATTTTAAAATACGTATTCTTTAAGTTATAAATATATATATAACATTTAAAAATACATAATACAAATCTGTTTCAATAATAATAGTTGAAAATGAATTAAGATATTAAATACTTTCTTTAAGATTTTATGTACATAAATTAAAGATAACACATGTAAACATTTTAAAATACCATCCAACAAGTGTAACTATTTTAAGTTTGTAGATTTACAAATGTAGTCATTTCATTTTATGAATTACAAGTGTCATTTATCATCCTTCATTTTAATTAATTATAAAAATAAAAAAATAAAAAAAAATTCCACAATCTTCCATTCTCATCTTCTCTTCATCCTTCACTTTGCTACTTACAAATTTTCAAAACAAAAGTAACCTGATATAAAAAAAATCAGATCAGAAGCTAAAACCCATAAATTTATTTCAAAACAAAACTTATGCACTTCATTTAATGTCAAGTTCAGATCAAACAATCTCAAGCTTGAAATCAAAAGAAATCTGATGCGAATCAAAGTAAAAAAATCATATTCCGGAGTTTAAAGTAATTTCAGTTTCAAAAGCAAGTCTGAAAATCGAAATCTAGAAGCTTTGAAACTAGATAGCAAATCTGAAGAGCAAGATCTGTTCAGAATTCAATAAAGTTCAAGTTTCCATGGTTAAAACTGCTTCAAATCCTGTTCTATTCAAACAATAGAGGTGAGTAAACAAATTATTTTGTTTTAAATATAGATGCATGCTTAAAATTCCTTTAAGTAGGTTATGATTAGTGATTGCATGATTTGTTAATCAGAATACATGTATGTATGTGTGTGTGTGTGTGTGTGTGTGTGTATATATGAAATTGTTCTATGAGTGGTCTGGAAAGGGCATACATACCCTGTTCTTGGTTCTACAGTTGTGGATATATTCAAAATAAAATTTATCACCCTCAAATCTCCTTAAGATCTGATAAATAATAACAAAGTATGTTAATAATAACAATGTATGACTTTTTAAGTTATTTCCAGGCTATCCTCTGTTTTAACTATATAAAGGTGAGTAGTTTTTCCTTTAAAACCCTTAATTGGTTAAAATACCTGATGCATGTAAGGTTTGAAGTTCAATTGTGGAAAATGTTTGTATGAATATATATATCATACTTGAATGTATAAAAAAAACTTGAGTGTCCACGACTGGTATAAGGCAATATGCCTCTGCTATTATTGTCAGGTTCCAGATTTTGTTCGAAATCTTAACACTATCACTCTAATTCGTTTTAGGGTCTAAGCACTAAATGAAATTTGATTATAAGATTATAACATCAATTATAAAAATAGTTTTAAAGTTAATAATAACAAAATTTCTCTGGAAAGTTGGAACTGCAGACAAAAATTCAAAATAAGTTAAGATTCAAGCATCGTAATTTGATGTTTCAGGATTATAACTCGAATCAATTTAGAAAATTATGATTTTTAGAACTAAAATCTAAATTTTTAATATTGCATTGAGTATACAATTTGGGTTTGTCCGGAAACTGATGTTGAGGCTTCTTCTGACGATCAAGAGGGTGAGAAGACTCGGGGTTTCTACTGGCGTTGGAGGAAGTTACGGTGTGTTAAAAAAAAATGGTGAATGGGGTGGTTTTGGACAGTCGCGACGGCGATGTGATGTTTTTTGTTCTAACCCTATTTTTGGTCGACCTTACAATATTGGATGCTGTGTTGTTTCCAATGCGTCGAGCTGCTTGGGATTTGGATGGAAGCTGTGTGGATGTTGTGTGGAGATGTGGCCAGAGTTACTAGCGCTCTGGTGATCGTCGTTGATCGTTCGACGTGATTTCAGGTGGACGTCTAGTTCCAGTTTTCAACAGGAATACTCTATTTCAATTTCGAGCTTGGTAATCGAGCTGGATGATTGAGATCGAAGATGGGGTTAGTAAGTGACTTGTCGACAGTAGAGGATGAAGTCAAGTCGTCAGCTGCCACCTGTCTTTGTGCACTGGTGCACAACGTGTCAGATGAAGAAGTGGAATCTGGAGGGAAGTGTGCTCGAAGTAATACCCGGAGGATTTTGCTGATTTTCTCGAGTTGGTCCTCGAGTTTCTTTGTGTATATTGTTCTAGATTTTTGTATAACAAGTTTTCTTTTTGAAATTTAAACTAAAGTTTTAAATAAAAGAGAAGACTAGGGAAGGAGATGAGATGACTCAGCTTTTTGATGGGAATACCCGAGTTTGTTCTCGGGTTATAAATTAAATGTTAAACTTTTATTAATTAATTAAAATATAAAAAAACCTATTTGGTTATTTGTTGAAATTTAATTAGGATTTAAGTAAAAGGTATTTTACTTTAAACAAAGGAAAATGATTTAAAAATAAATCAAATTCAAGTTTATAATTTAATTTAATTTAAATGGAAATTAAGAGTTTAATGTAATAAATGATTTATCTTAATTTGATCTTGTTTTATTAACTAAAGTAATTAACTGATAAGAAATTTGGGTAATTAAATTAAGATAAATTAATTTATGAAATTAATTAAATGTAGTATATTACTTAATTAAGGATTGATTAATCAAGGTTAATCAATTAAGAAATAGTTAAGTAATAAGTAATTGAGAGGTTAATTACTTAATGTAAGAAGATTATTAAAGAAAATTACTTAATGAAAGTAATTAAGGGAATAATTACTCAATGTAGCTAATTAAGTAATATGATTGGTCAAGTTAATAAATTGGTTTAATTAATTTTAGATAACCACATGATGGTTTGTCAAAGTATAATTACTGAATGTAATTGGAAAAGAGTAAATACTTGGTAAAGTAATTAGTGGATAATTACTAGATGTTAATTGAATTTGAAATGGTAGTTTTAAGGAAAATGATTTGGGTCTTATGTTACATTAACATGATATGATTTTTTTAAATCATTCAAATTGAATACATAATCTTAAAATACTATTTATTGGCTTACTTCAAATGAACTAGCTTCATCAAAATATTGTACCCCACAAACTATGACTGTTCACCATATAACATTTATATGTGAAAGTACATGGATCAAATATTTATAGTCTTGAATTGCATTTAAAGTTCATAAACTCATAAAATGCAATACACGGTCTAAACCAAATAAACGTATAAGTAACTAACTTACGAATATATTAAGTAGTTGAAATTGGACACTTGCATGGGTATAGAAACATTATATAACATGAAATTAGAATTATTAGTAAGTATATGTTATATTTCCATTTGTCAACTTTCTATTCAGTTTGTTTATATATGTTAATTGACGAATGTTTTATCAATCATATTAAATGCACAAGTTTATCATTGTACATAATTATAACATTATATAGCATATGTTCTTACAGTATTAGAAAGGTTAAATGTTACCATTTCATTTTTCTAATAAGGCTCCCACTTGTAACAACCCGGATATTTTAACAAATTAATAACGTAATGAACTGGAATTTTGTGAAATTTAAAATAATTGAATTTTGAAATGAAAATTTAATATGTGGATTACGTTTTTTAGACATAGCAAATGATAAAGTTTCATTGGAAAATATGGAATTTTATCTTCTTGTGTAATTTTATTTAAATTTAAATCAGTTAATATTTGATAATAATAAAATATTTTCTAAACCTGAATATTTCTATATCTTAAATTTGTAAATCATCTTCTGAGTAAGACGACATATTTTGTTTCCAAATTTATACTGTTATTGCTCCGTTTATCTTATTTTCGGCGTTTTGCAGCATTTTCAATACCGATTATCGACTTTTGATAGGATGATCATACCGCAGATATCTGTATACCGTTTTGATCAACCTGTCATGCTGATCTCCATAGTATATTCATATTTTTGTTTCGGTGTCCGATATGCTTCGGAAAATCGAAAAATGATTACGTATCGGTACCGATTTTAAAATCTTTTGGTTTCCATCCGTCCTTTCATTTCTCACTCTGTACAATACCAACAGCCGTTTGCATTTATATTTCCTAAATTCTCGTGCTTGACCTTTTTTTCCACTAGTTCCAATATTTATTAACAGCTTTATTTTTTTCTCTGACCATTCGTTTCTTTTGATGGCTAAAATAGGAGCAATTGTCGGGCCAAGTGAGGTAGCTCCTACGATCGGACAACACTCCATCGATACTATTCTATTACTTTAATTGATTTGGTGCACCCTCGGATTTTTGGGAGTGTGGATTGAGGTGGGCGGTAGCTGCGGCTATGCGTCACCACCAGCCCGGAAATGTAATTGGTATATCTGCCCTGGCATTGCCTAGTTGTGCCGTGCCACCTACCTTATCGAGACCACTACAAGTTTGTTTTGTACCATACTTATGGAGTGCCCTTTGACGACGTCCAGTATGGGGGAGATCATGGTACTGTATAGACTATGAGAATATATAAAATGTGTTAAGTGGGATATGGGTAACGCCTTAACGTTATTTTAGTGGTTTACTTTACTATAGACATTATTATAATAGCGTAAATTACTACATAGTAGACAGTTCCACGGATCCTCAAAGGATGGTTATCCCAAACATCCTTTAAGTTACTTGTATTTCAGTTGGTATCTTACTTGATTTGAATTTATTGATATGAGAATGTTAATCCTGACTCGAGTATTTTTTGTTTTTCTTTACGCTTGGGTCAGACTGAGTATCACAGCATTTGAGACTCTCCTTTGGAGTTAGAGATTCGCATAGAGATCCATCTACATCTTTTTAGCTTTCAGCTATTCAGTTGACTCCAGTGATATATTCAGATTTTGTTACTTGACTGTTGTATTGAGACTTCTATGTATTCGTGATTTCCATTGTATCTTGTTTAACTTTGTTATATATATAATAGCTTCATGTACTACTATTCATTTATTTCCGCTGCTTATTGTTATATTACTTGGTGTTTGTGATTCTATGATTATTTTATTTACTGTATAAGTTGAGTTTTTCCTAATTTAAATTAACAATCTGATATTTTGAACAATTCAAGTCCGACATGTGCGGATGCGAATGGTTGAAAATATCGGGATGTTACACCACTGATTTTTTAAATTTATCCAAACCTTAAGATGAAACATAGAAGTTTTACAACTTCACTAGTGGGTGTTAGGACTCGTTTGTTTTGGTATTCTGACCTTGAGTTTTCTCAACAAATCATAGCCCCATAAAAGATGGATTACTCCTTATCAGTTGTATCATATACAACTCCTAACCTATTTTTCCTTGTTCTAATCCCAATTCGACCTTGGGTTTGCTCAACAAATCGAAAGAGATTATTCACTCATACCTACCATATCGTGATGGCCTAAGTATAGTATATGTACCTTGAGTTTGCTCAACAAATACATATAGTGATGTTACTTCTTCTGTTCAATATATTAATAATACTATGCATAACATCTCTAGCTTGAGTTTGCTCAAAAACTAAGGAGTATGTAAGTAATATATATATATATATATATGGTACAGGACAACATTATATTGAAGATTCATAATCTTCAGTATATATTGAGTGATATCGACTTATAGAATAATATATTTCTTATGAAATACCCCAGCGATTCAAGTGTCAGACGCATCAAAAGTCACGGTGTATATAAATTTACATTTTATTTATTTCTCAAGTCTATTTGGGTTTCTTTAATATTCCACATTTAGTTTATACACATATCATATATGTTTTATTGTTATATAACTTTTATATTTCATATTACTTGTATGATAGTTTTACGTATAATATATCATTAATTAAATCTTATCTAATTAATTTTAATCACTTAACTCTTTAATTAATTTTAAATTAGTATTCCAATATAACTTTTCTATTGGACATATCTATTATAACATTTATAGTGTATACTATAACCTTTATAGTGTAACTCACATATACCATATATATGTATATTTTATTTAATTAATTAACCTTTAATTAGTTTATTCAATCAAGAAATTTGTATTAAAATTTATTAATTTCAAAATTTTATCTTGTATACATACGTGTATACTTATGTTATCTTAAACATTTTAAAATCACATAACATATATCAATACATGTAATACATGCATATATGCATTAATTAATTAACATAATTTATCTATTGATTTTATTAGTCTTATTAATAAATTTAAAATTTGAAATTATTATATAAATATTTTCAAACATTTTGAAAATATCATTATCCTTTCAAACATTTTGAAAACTTATGTATTATTATAATTTTTATAATAAACATGTTTTATTTCAAATTTAACTATTAAATTTAAAATCTTCAACATTAATTTTCAAAACGATTTTGAAAGTTAGCCCAAGGCCCAAACTAAGTTGGGCCTTTTCTATTAGGAGTAGCCTTTGGGCTCACTTCACCTTTCGGGCCAGGCCGGTAACCAGGTAGGATATGGTACTTGATTATCCAATTCCAATCCTATACATTACCTTTCTAGACACCGTACTAAGTGGGTAAGCTTAATTAGTTAGCGCTAACATGACTACTTTAGACCGCATAGACTATTAGGCTTCGATACCATTGTTGGAACTAGACTAGCTCGCAGCGAAAGTTATGGGTGAATTTTAAAATTTTTACCCTATTGGATCTTTTATTGGGCTTATGAAGTCTAACTGAATAGAATATTTCTAAATTTCATTTGAATAAAATCATTTATTTATTCAAATTCAAATATATTAAGATATGAAATCAATTTTATTTGATTTGGTTTATACATAAATGTATCTTATACATGTATGTGTGAGTGCATGTGTAACATAATAATCCGTGAGTGGTATAATATGCCCATATGTAGATGTTGGGATTTACATCGCAACAGACATATTAGCTAATTTTGTATATCATTTGTCCAAATATGTGCATGTATATGTGTTACAATACACACACATATACACACATATATGTATATATAAATATATTATATATAGTACATGAACATAAAACATTTATATACAGATAAATGTATATACACAAAGAGATGGAAAAATTATTAAAAATTATTTATAATTCAAAATTAACTTAGTTTTGCAAACATAATAATTTAGTATTTTAATTTATATATATTATGAATAAAATAATGTTTTCATCCATAAATAATTAACATAAAATAATCTATTGATAAAAATTCAAATTTTACAATTTTCAAAAATCTAAGATCATAAAATAGAGCTTAAGAAAAATATGGAGATTTTTCAAATTTGAAATATTATTTTTAAAATAAATACATTGATTTCGATAATAATTATTTAAAATAAAATAATATATTAATAAAATTTCAAAAATCATAGGATCATGTATGAAAGGTTTCGAAAATTTTTAAAGGTTTTTTCAATTAATTATTATTTTTAATAAATCATAAATAGTTTTTCGAAATTAGATTAATTATTAGAAATAATAAACTTTACTGAAAAATTCCTATTTTTTTATATATGTTTTTGAAATGATATAATATTTCTTTTAAATATAAAATTAATTTTTAATGTAATAATTATTTTATATATAATAAGCAATTTAATAAATGTTAATTTAAAAATATGAATATACATATATTGTATATGCACATAGGCTATTATGAGAGAGAAATATACACTAATATATATATATATATATATATATATGAATTTATTAATAAATATATATAAAACAATTATTGATGACAAAATTTGATTTTGCACTGTTAAAGAAAATTTTCTATACATAAATCAAATAGTATAATAAACAAATTATGCATATAACCAAACTGATTTGTGACAACCCACATCTACTTATAAAATCCCACCAAACTATTCATATAGTAGTAATATATTTTAATAGATACGAAATTGCTCATTATAGGATCATATAATATAATTTAATTACTGTACTATACATTAAAATTATCAATTTAATGATGCATTTGAATCCACGTTGAAGCAATGACTTCCCTTCCTTTTACTGTTCTTGATTCGTCAATTGCAAGTTCGGAATCACTGACCTCTACCTATCAAATAGTATCATTTTAGATTGAAATACATTTGAGAATTTTGTAGTGGATTGAGAGCTATGTTTCAACCAACAATGTAGAAGATAATGGTATCTCAACCCATTATCTCTATGCTAATTCTCTATGTTTTAGCCACCCTTAGATCTTCCCAAAATAAAAATTTACGGCCCTAATGGTGGGCCTTAAAAGCATCTAAGCCCAAACTAAAATACTATGCAATTAAATATAATTTAATCGCTTGTTGATATTTCATATCGATCGATATATTTATAACTGTTATAAATATATATAAAATTATTTATTTCTCAAATCATATTCAAATTATAATTACTATTTTATAAATATTAATTAATTTAATTAATTTATAATAATTATAAACTAATTAAATCATTCGGTCTTAAGGGAATTCATCATTTCGGCTATGTAACTCTTGGGTGTAAATTTGCTCAGCGATTAACATCGAACTATTCTAATGTTAATGTTCACACATCACTTAGCAGATGGTGTGACATTCTGGCCAAATTTATCGCTTACTCATTTTTGGTAAAATCCAATTTTAGTTTAATAAGCGTTACTCGATTGTGACATTCGTTTACACCAATTCTCTTCGTCAAAACTATGTAACTTTGGACTTATGGAATTTGGTAATTGTCAAAATTCCAACCTCATCCACATTCAACTCTATAGTCTAAATACAAAGTTTTTGATTCAATAATAATAATTATTATTAACCGAAATGCTCTGGCCAGAGTCTTTGACTTTGAGTTAACTATGATACTAACCGCATATAACTAGAGACGTATCCTCTCTTGAATAGTGCTTCACTTCCAATACTTCCACTCGACCCAATTATAGTCACTCGATGGATGCCATGCGATTATTTAGCTATAAACAAAGCGGAGCTTTCATATTGAAGATCCACGGTATTCTCAAGCCGAGATAACTGTGTAAATCGGTCACATCGATATTTTCTGTTTGACCTTAGCTATATTAACCAACAGAAAACTATCAAGTGAATCGTTCCGTGGTTATCCAATAACTATTAGTATGTAACCGCTAAGTGCCTCCAGTAGTCATAAGTAATACACTGCCCAACATTTCGAGAGTGTTTACTCCAGTCTCAATGGATTCATCGATATCCAGTTTCGATGCATCTTGACTAGGAACATTTAAAATGGTATATTTGTTTTGTTGTGATAAATTACTCACGGTTGCAACACTTTATAACTACTATAATAAAATATACCATTTACGATTTTTTCTATTAAATATACTTTTAATTAAGTTAAGTAATTAATATAATCACATTATATCAAGTATATAATAGGAAGAAAATATCTTTATTTCGAACAAGATTGATCAACGAGTTAGGTATATGTAACAATTACAAAATTTCCCATAGGGATACCCTTAACTCAATCACCAGCGTGCAGCAGCTCGATACACAAAACGTATTTGGAGCAAAACTTATTTGGAGCAAAACTTATTTGGAACAAAATTTCCCATATGCATAATATATTATTATATGAGAATATTTGTTTTTTTGGAGCAAAACTTATCGTATAAGAATTTTATATGTTGGCATAATTTCAGTGATAAATATTAATAGTCGAGCATTTTGTACATCTTGGCGTGCAATTGTTTCCATGACTCCAAATGTACACAATAGCACGTGCTACTAATTTTATCCATAAAATGTGCATGTAATCTTGATATGTGCAATTCTAATTTTTTTTATAGATAAGTACATGATTTAGATCAATTTTCAAGCAAATGCACCCAAATTTTCTAAAATCGTACGTGGTTCACATTTTAGGAGTTTGACTAACATGTTAACTAGCTGCTAGCATCATAATGTAATCAATGGTTGTGTTTTTATTAAACATGTCACAGGTACACAATTCACATTATACGAATTTTTTGATGATTTACAAATTACAAATGGACATTTAGAGCTTATTATTCTCTACCGTAGGTATAATCGATGTTATATTTTTAGTCTTTACTTTGAATATGTTAATATGTGATCTACAAGACTGCAACTTAACCAATGCTAGTGTGAACTAATTGTAACATAAGATGCATTTTGCCTGGGTTTTGTAGGTTCATGTTATGATTTAAATTGTGTACTATTGGGGAGATGTTTTGCTTCAACAAGTCCAAATACACTAGAATTCAACTTATTCTTATTTTTCTATGCTGCTAGAGACATTATTCCAATTACATTATAGATAAAAGACTAACATTTTTGTAGAATCCATCTGATTCGTGTAAAAAGAACGTATGGTGGAGTAGGTGTATGCAGTTTTATATATTCCTATTTCCTTGATTTATGACAAAATTCATCCATCCTGCATTACTTCTGAATCGCTATAATTACTTTGATGTACTTTGATTTACATGACTTGAAGTATGCACAAAAGTGAAATTTTGGGATTTATAAATGGAATCCAGATGTACGAATTTAATATTAACTATGAGTTATATTTTCCATTTTTCTATTTTTTTGGGCTTCTATTTTCGTTGTAGCTCACAAGTATTATGTACACTTTATCGAAATCCGGATGAGGCACTAATGATGGTTTACATGGACTATTGATGCAACAATTGTTGTCCTTTATTACGGATTAAAAAATATATTACATGTACGGAGTTTTTTTCCATATAAAACTCATGTAATTTATATAAAATATATCCTATCACGTGGCTCTAACTTCTCCTTCCACATGCGAGGCACACACCATATGTAGAAATTATTTTCTTTCTGCACGCATTAGTATGCTATGGATATTGCTAATCAAGGCATAGGATATAAATAAGCAATGACAAAATTCATTGGAATCTATTTTCTAAAATTAAACTATAAAATTTGTTCAAATAATACACAAGGTCACATCTAGGTAGTTTTTAATAAAAAGAGTTAGTAACATATTTGAAATCATATCAAGTTTTATGTTTTATCACTTTAAACATATCAAGTTTTATGTTTTATCACTTCAAACATGTTAGTTAACTCATTTCACATTAAACGTGTCAGTAAGAATATTAATGTGAAGGAAAATTTGAAATCTATACACTAGCGTCAAGTAGTTTTATACCTCAGGAAGTATTAAGGGTTTTTGAGGAGAGGAGTGTCAAGGGAAGTGCGATATTTTTTGATGGGAAAAAAATTCTTTATATGTTAATGTGGTGATTTATTACTTTTTAAAAGAGACAAGATGTATGTGAGGACCCGCAAATCCGTACTCCTTGAATATACACTAATCTCCATTGATTAATTCAAGATGAACAGAAATACGAATTCTCAATGTTTAAGAAAAAGAAAAAGACAGAAGAAGAGATAAGAAGATAGAAAATAGAGAAAAAAGAAAATAGAACGGAACAGAACACAACAGAACAATATCAGAACCTCACAATCACAGCGGAACAACATATAATAGATAAATGAATAATCTTTAAACAAAGAACTATATCAGTTATTACATTACATCACATTTCATTACATCATCATCAGAGTGTACAACAACAAACAACATCAAACAGCGGAAAAGAAATACTATATACTAGTAATACGCCATGCCATCCAGCTTGCCCCCAGCAACTCCTGAATTATCCAGAATATCCTGATAAACTTTAACTCTTGACTGCCCGTGTGGAAATTGGTGGGCACCCAGAGTTTAGGAAGGAAAACAATAAACTCCGAGTCAGTCATGTGACTGGTGTGAGAACTCAAAACAGTTATTTATCTTTAAAATCAAAATAGAGGAATATTTTTAAAGTCAATTCGAAATGCTTTTAAAAATGAGACTACCATAAGGCCTCCCGCACACACACACATGCAAACGCAGAATCGGAGGAGATTTCTCCTTATGATAGCCAAATATGCTTGATACGCATTAAAAAGAACATTTTATATTATTACTAGTGCATAGTGTAGAGAAAATCATTTCGAAAATAAAGATATAATCTTAGCCAACATACGACCATTATCGTATGCCTACTATAGCTACCATCCAAACAGTGAGAGCCACCATAAGTGAATGATTGGTTCTACAACTAATACCGTACAAGATCGTATTATTTCTTTGGATTTCCAACGAATGTTAAGGCCAAGGAACTTCCCATTGCCACATGAGAACGCCTCTGGAAGGACGTCCCCGAGAACCAAACCGGATCTCTGCCAACACAAGGCCGGGTTACCCCTAACTGGGTAACAACTGACACGAGTATGCCATCCCCCGGTCCTTTGGGACCTTTATCCCAGCGCTCGTAATCAACATCACGCCATAATAATAAAGTGTTTCAACATGAGTAAGTATCTGGGCTCCATACCATGATACCACCCTTTTCCAGAAGGAAATGCACATACCCTAAAGGGAGCTACCCCTTATAACCTTGCTGCATCTTTCCTGTTTTGACCATTCCGGGGTGTGAGGCTCGACGAAGTCACGTCCACAAAGCCACGCTTTATACAAAAGCTGTGCTTTGGGTCAACAAATGATCATAGAAATGATCACAAAGATAAACGATCAAACAAATGATCCTATCACAAATGATCAACACAATGATCATTTCACAGCAACACTCAGCATGTCACATTACCAAATTGGGAATATATCGCTAATAACCTTCAACTACATAACCTCTGAGCTCGTACGTCTCAGAGAAGGGTGTTAAGCTAAGAGAATAAATTCTCCGCCACCAACAGAAATATATTTGAAAGAAATCAGCTTTATATCTCAATTTGTAATGTCAGACATACAATCCATACAAGTCTGTTCCGGACTCGAACAGAACCGAAGGCACTTACAAAGAAGTCCTTGCAATCCGGATATCCACAATCCTGATCGGATTCCCCATCACATATGGAGAACTCTATACCGGAGCAACTCGGTGCAGAGTCAATCGACAGGTCATCCTATCGCTCTCGCAAAAACCCGGTCTTCAACACCGATCTTCAATGCTATCCATTACATCGTATCACTATTCGGAAGGGTAATCCGAATAACGAGCGCAATAATTTAAAAATAAGTGTAGCATTCAAATTCAGCAAATCCCAACAAATACCTTTCAAAGGTAAATATTGATAGTCGGTTATTGAACTATCAATGGATATGCACGACATCACCAGATTCCAAATAATTATTCAAATTATTTATTCCCCAAAAATATCTTTTAAAAGATATATAATTTCAATACCTCAAAAATAAATCAATATTTATTTTTAAACAAATTCCACTTCCTTTTATAAATTCCATAGTGAATTTATATTCCAAAATATCTATGAATATACGATTTCAATTATTCATTTTCAATTTATCTTCAAAAAGATAAATTCTCAAAATATTCACTTTATATTGGAAAACATTTCCATACTTATTAAATAAGTAATTCACAAATCCATTTATTTTCAACACTTGGAAAATATTCAATATACTTAAATCGAGATTAAGTACATATTTCATTCTTTAAGGAAATCATTCTCTTAAACATATTTATTTGGGCCAAAACGAATGTTACGTAAAACATCGTTACGACAACCCAAAATCACTAGTATAGGGATTCAAAATTAAAATAGATATATAAATCCCAATACCATACAAAACATTTCCTTTCGGAAATCATTTACTATAACAACAGTGTTATAGTCCACCATTTCCTTCTATTTCTCGAAAACGTCTATTTCAACAATGAATGTTGAAATCTATGGTTTCGAATCTCAACACATTTAAAACATCGTTAGATCGTTTTAATTCTACTTAAAATATCACATCCAAAAACATTTTCTTTAACATATTATTCACTATTCAAAAACGTGAATATACCTTGTTAACCAATTTCATCCTTTCTATTCATTTTATTTTAAAGGATTGTTCACTGTCTAAAACGTGAATATAACTCCATAGATAAGTTATAATAATTTACTTATCAAAATAAGTCGTTTGCGAATTTATAAAACAATGTTTATAAATTCCTTTATTAACCTATTCAATTCATAACTCAATTATAAACCAAAAGTTCATGTTATAAATTAAACACTTATAATTATCTGTTTACAAAATCCTTCTTTTTAAACTTCCCAATCTATGAATTTTATAACTTATAAGATTCATTTATTTATCAAAAATCCATTCTTTAATAACTTTACAAATTTTATAAACCTACTGCTTATAAAATTCCATTCATAAATTCACCGTTTATAATTCTATAAATTTCACTCATTTATGAAATTCATTCACAATTCATTCTAACACTTATAAAAACTCGTTTTATAATTCAAATATTTTAATTTATAAATTATCAATTTATAAATCTTTTATATAAATCAATTCATATTAATATTTTAAAACGCCTTTAAACTCCTTTAAAATTTCATCATTTTGATTTATAAAATAATCAAATTTCATAAATCCTATATATTAAACTTTTTATAATAAATTCAAAAATCGCAATTTAAACTATTTTATAAAATCATCAACCCATATTGTCAAAAATCAGTTTTCAACTATATTTCTCAAAAAACATAATTTTATAACATAAAAATTATAACGTTATTTATTTATAATGGATCCATTCCAAAAATATTTTATAAACGTATGCTTTCAAAAATCACTTTAAAAATCATTTTAAAATTCCAAAATTGGTCCAATGATGCTACACACCAAATAGTCAATCACGACAACAACGATATCATATATCGATATGATAATCAACGAATATCAAAATATCCATATCAAATAAATACTGTTGAGGAATCCAGTTGGATCCCTCCAACCTGTTTTCCTGCATCCACAAACATTAGCACAATACCAATTCCGTTCCAGTACGAAATTATCGCGGTATATGGGATTTAAAATATTATCCGCTTAATAGACGGCGCAATAGGGTCTCATCCGCTATACAATGCGGGAAATCAACAACTGCAATATATACATATGCCAATATATATATATATTGCTATTATATATAATACCAATTTCACTGTTTATGAAATATTCGCGGTATATGTTTTTAATAAATAACATCCGCTTACTAACGGCGCATAATGTCTATTTTAACAATCAATAGATATCAATCATCATTCAAACATGCATTCAAGTATTTTAAATCTAACTATTTAAAATAAAAATTGAAACTATTCGATTGAGTGAGAAGTTCTCACCTTGATTTCAATTTCCGTTTTAGCGATTTATTTCGAATAAGATTAAACGGACGTTTAATTTTACCCGAAATTCTCACTAACTCCAAACGATTCCCATCCAATTCTATCGCGTAGTGCTCGTCCATACGATTCCAACGCAACTGGTTTCGCGCGTTTTCGACCTCGTATGAAAAAGATATCAATATTTGAAGTTACACGAATTTATTTAAACTAAATTTACAACTTTATTTTTAAATTTTAACCTACACTAAAACACAGCCATTGGATCCTTGCTCTGCAAATCTCGGCCCTCCTTCTCCTTCATCTTCCACGCGACTACACTACAGGTAGAAGTCGTATAACATAACCCAACAAGCTCTAATTAGGGTTTGATTCTACGACCACCACACCACGTTATAACTCGATCAACAACTTCCATTCCGAAGCCCCTAACCTGCTCTACCCACCGCCACCACCTTGGTGAACTCGGCCACCCACAGCACCTCAAAACGCGTGCGCAACATTAGGAGGACGCGGCTACTTATCTCCCTCCACGTCGCACGAAAACTCATCACCTCCGTATGGATTCGAAGCTCTTCCAATGCTCTACGTTTTGCTAGTTGAAAGTTTTCGATAATATTGAGTGGATTGAAAGAAATTAATGGAAGAACAATACAAATTTTCGGCTCTTGAAGAAAGCTACTGGCGGCTAGCTTTGTAAATTAGGGTTTTTTTTTTGTGAAGAGATTGATGGTCTATTTATAGAAAATAAAACGAAACACTATTCATTTTGGATTTTCCAAACTCCGATTTACGCGCGGTGACCGATGTTTCTAGGGTTTACCCCGCGTTCCGGACACAATGGAACAGGTTTCGAAAGCTAATTCGGTCATCTATGCGAGTTATGGCAATAAACGTTGTAACGACCTGATATTTTCAACCATTCGCATCCATTATTAGTGTATAGGTAGACACTCATGCCGGAATTGAATTGCTCAAAATACCGCGTTGTAATTAAAATTTGGCAAATCTCAGAATATACGATAAATAAAATCACAGATCACAGACACAGAGTAATGATAATGCAGCGGAAGTAAAAGAGGAGATAGTAGTTCATGAAGCTACTATATAAAATATGAGATACATCAGAGTTAAATAAGATACAACAGAAGAGTAACAGGATACATCAGGTACAAATCAGATACATCACTGAACCACTGGATATTGAAACAAAATAGATGGCTGGATCTTCAAGGAAAGCTCCAACGCAGGAGGTGAATCTTGAATGCTAACTCAATCAATCTGACTCGAGCGTAAAGCAAAACACAAAACACTCGAGTCAGGACATAAATACTTATAAACTGTAAATCAACTCAAGTGAACAGTAACAAAATGCATCAGTAACTTAAAGGATGCTTGGGACCGCCCATCCTCTAAGGATCCGTTAAACTATTTACTATGTAGTAATATACGCTATATACGTAGTGTCTAATCAGTAAAGTATAATCATATAGAAAATAGCGTTAAGGGGATGGTGAACCTTAACGCAGTCGGATCTTTAAAACCAAAATCGTAGTGGGCTCGATATAAGGATATGACACGGCACGCGAGGCAATGCCAGGGTGGATACACCGTTTGCACTCCCGGACCGGTGGTGACGGCAAGCCAGCAGCTTCCGCCCACCTCGAACAATACCCCCGTATCAAAGTGGCGCCACCGAATCGAATCACAACAGTAATAGAATGGTTTCCGATGGAGCATGCTCGATGAAAGGGTGCGACCCTTTGTGTAACCCGGTATAGCTCCTGTTTTAGTCATATATGCCAACTCATGGGAGTTGGGTCCACGTAATATACCTCGAGAACGTCGCCACCATCCTACTTCATTCTGGAATCTCCACCGCGTACACAGTTGTTAAAGTGGTTTTCGGTATTGGCCGGCTATAAGACAATATCTGATCCCGGTCTCTTTAACAACCAATCGTTATTATAACCCGTAGTTATAACTTTAAAACAATATTTTATACTTCAAAATAAAATATCCTTTTCAATCCAAATCTTTATCAAAATAAAGATTAAATCATTTCCAAAACCATTTCAATATATCATCGTAAAATATCTTTCAGTTCAAATATTTATCAAAATAAATATCAAGTCATTTCTAACCATTTCAATATATTAAATTTTCATGCCCTTTCAACACTACCTTTCAGTTCCAAAATATCATATCTTTCAGAACTTCTTTTTTAAATCATGTTAATATCAAAATGTCCTATCTTTCAAACTCCATTTTTCAAATCATTTAATATCAAAAATATCATATCTTTCAAAACTCCATTTCAAATCATTTTAATATATCAAAATATCATATCCTTTCAAAACTTCATTTTCAAATCATTTTAATATATCAAAATATCGTATCTTTTCAAAACTTCATTCATTTCAAATCATTATTCATTTTATTCAATCTAAAATACCATTTCAATTCATATTTTAAAACAGTTTATATTCCAAATTTTTTTTTCATTTCAATGAAGTTATTATGCTTAATAATTAAATTATTAAATTTTCCAAAAATTTCAACTTCCAAAGTTCATTTATTCACTTAAGTTTATCAAAACAGTGAAAATTCACTTTTCGCATCATTTAGAAAACTCTACGGAAAGTTACATTCAAAACAGTTCAATTTAACAAAAGACAACATTTTAAAATGTTATACCAGGTTTACTTAAATTTCGAATAACTTAGTTAAATTCAAAAATTATAACACTTATAAAGACTGCTATAATAGCTTTTAATTCAATTTAGCTTTTTAGTTCATTATCATCAACTTCAGCGTTTACAAATGCTGTAATATCATTTACATTGTAATTAATAGCATTTCAAAAAATGCAGTCAATTAACTTCAAATATTCAATAAAATTTCTCAACCAATTATATTTTTATTAAAAAAAATTTTAACTTATAAAATCATACATTTTCACATTTATAACATCATTTAATTTTCCTCAAGTTCATGATTTTATAAAGTTAAATTTCCATTCAAAAATCAAGATTTAATAATAATTCACTTACTAAAATGCAATGTTGAATTTTTAAAATCCATTGCATTAAATTCAACTTAACACTTAAGTTCAAATTCTCAAATATAACTTTGTTTTATTTTTATTTACTTAACTAAAAGTTCACTTTTACGTCAATTTCATAAATTTCCAGTTTTAGTTATATTTCAAAATTTCAACTTACAATATTCATTCATTTCACATTTCAACTTTATTAAAATCATTAATATGGTATAAAAATCACTTTAAATTTATTTAAATTCAAATGATCATAAATTTATCATAATTTCGTATTCACTTAAATTTCCAGTTATAATTAAATCAAAATTTCCAAAACAACTTACGTTCAAAATTTCTAACTTTTTCATTAATTCATTTCACTTACAATTATTCAGAAAATCAATAATAATTTACAAAAATCCTTTTTTTAAAAAATAATTTAAAATCAAAATATTATAATAATTAAATTTCTAAAATATTTAAAAATTTTAGAAAAACATATTTTAACTATGGGCCAGTATAAAATTTTCTACGCTAGGTAAAGTGATATGGGTAATATATCATTTCAACCCATAATTTACAAAGAAAATCCGGGTTTTATCATTTCAAACCCGCAATCCCAAGTCAAAATGAAAAATTTAAAACCATTCAGGCCTATCATTTCAGCCCATAACATTTTTTTTCTAACAGGGAACTTGTAGTGTGATCATATACAGAAATAATATAAACAAGGTCAATATCACAATATACAGTCATATATCAGATGTCAGGTGAAAATTAACAGTTTAAACATGGTAATAACATGGTAATAACATGTCATAGCATATCATATGATCATCATTAACTTGCATAAACATTTTATATTACTAAACACTTGTCATCAATTCACTTTTCATAAGTATAAATGTCAGAGTAAGAAAGACTCACTTTTTCAAGGCTAGAGACCAAAACAACATACAAGCACGACTCCAAAGGCACGACAAGCACAATTGCACGACTTTTGATTTGAGTTGAAAGATAGCCAAGATATGATTTTGTATCAACAAGCCAAAACAAAACAAACAAGACAATATATAAACATTCAACATAAAATAACATTGAAACAATTTTGAAATACAAGCAAAATGAACAAGATAGATTGGACCTTGCTTCAACCACTTCAATGCTTGTCCTAAGGTACACTTATGCTTGGCTATGATGATGCTTTGGCTCAGGTATGACATCATATAGGTCAGGTTTAACATCATATAGGCGAGGCAACAAGTGGAGATGAAGGTGGTGAAGTAATAGTGGTGGCTAGTGCATTGTTTTGGACATTATTTGCAAATTTTGTGGAGTTTTGTCACCAAGGGAGGTGTGGCCATGGATGGATCTGAAATGATGGTTGGAGATGATACCAAGGAAGAGTGGTAGGGGATGGTGGAGAGTATGGTGGTGATGGTGGGTGGTAGAGGCCAATCCAGAAAGCATAGAAAACTAGGCAAAATATAAGAAAACAATGGAAAAAGAAGAGCAAAAAGAAGAGGAAAAGAGAAGCCATTACCAAACCTTTCTAGCCGTGAAAAATGAAGTGGAGAGGAATGTTTTCACGTGAAAATGAGGTAAGAAATGCACAGCTACAATAAAGAAAGGAACGGTCAAAGGAAATTAAATCTATTAATTGGAAAAGAAACGGAAGAAGAAACGTTAAAACGGTTTTACGTTTCTTTGCTTTCAAACCTTTTAAACTTCCTATATATATTCATATACATCTTAAATAACTGAAAACACTTATAAATTTCAGTTAGAATTCGAAAATATAACAGATAAACAAAATATTAATAATTAATTATTAATTAGATATGATTAAAATAAGAAAAATGGCACAGAAAAATGAAAACTAGACTTAGGAATTAGGAATAACTTCAATACACTTTGGAAAAATTTTCTTAAATTTAAATACATGTAAAATGAATAAAATAAAGTAAAACACAGCAATAAAAGTGAATGTATAAAATAAATCAATAAATTGATGTATTAATTGCAAAAAGAAACGGATAAAACGCCTTTACGTTTCAGGCTTCTAAGATCTCTTAACTTCTAAACCTTTTGCATTTCCTTTTCTTTTTAATTTTATAAAAAAAAAATAAACTCAAAAATGTTATTTAAAACCGAAACTAAGTAAGAACAAAATAAAATAAATAATTTATTTTAAGTAAAATAGAAAAAGAAAATAAGAAATTGCTTAAAAATAGCAACCCTGACATAAAAATTACAAGAAGATCTCCAATGGCTTTGGAAAATTTATTACTTCATAAAAAAATATTAAAACACAAAATGTGAATTAAAAATGGTTTTAAAACATTTCCAAGGTAAAATAATAATTTAATTTTTATTAAATAGAAAGTTAAATAAAGAAAAATGTAGTAAATACCAACTAGGCTTTATAAATTGAAATAAATTCAAATAAACTTTAGAAAAATTATATTATCATTTTAAAAATACTTAAAAGTCAAAATATACATAATATAACATATTATCACATATTAAAATAAAATATAACAAAGAAGAAGTAATTTATACAATTTAAAATAGTCATTGTTAAATAACCCTATATACGCACAATATTGTAAAGGGTATAACTTTCACAATTTACATCCAAATTCAACGTAACGAAAAGTGGTGTTCTTAGAATTTTATGTACTTTCATAATAAAAGAAAAAATTAAAATTTTAAACTTTTAAAATTTTAAGTTGAAAGTCACAGTTTGACTATTTTGACCAAAATCAGCATTTCAGGCAAATATTCAATTTACACAATTTTGGAATTATAACTCATATAAAAATCAAGATTATATTTAAATAATAAATTTAATCATTTCAAATAAGTAAAATAAGTTTTTAAATCAAAATATTACATTAAAAATAATTAAAATATACAATAAAATAATTACAAGATACAGGGTTGTTACACTCTCCCCCACTCAAAACTTTTCGTCCCCGAAAAGGAATGAGGTATGGAAGGGCACAGAAAAGATAGAGTGAAATAGGATTAAGATAAGATGACAAGAAGATTGAAGTTATACCTGATAACTGTTGTTATAGGTAAGTTTAAAAAGGTGGAGGTGATCTTTCCAAGATCCTCCAGAATCAAGAACACAAGCACGAAAAAGGTGGATTCAAAATGATTACCAAAGGTCTATCAAAGATTATAGAAAGATGCCTATACCAGTCTATAGCAAGATAAGGATGATAAGGACAACCAAAAGATAGTTTGAAAAATAAAATAAGGAAATAAATTTGAAAGCATGGAAATTTCAACTTAAATAGAGAATAAATCTTTACACAAGTTAAATAAATCTTAACTATCCCAAAATTCATTATCTTTGTAACAACCCTGTATCTTGTAATTATTTTATTGTATATTTTAATTATTTTTAATGTAAGATTTTGATTTAAAAACTTATTTTACTTATTTTAAATGATTAAATTTATTATTTAAATATAATCTTGATTTTATATGAGTTATAATTCCAAAATTGTGTAAGTTGAATATTTGCCTGAAATGCTGATTTTGGTCAAAACAGTCAAACTGTGACTTTTAACTTAAAATTTTAAAAGTTTAAAATTTTAATTTTTTCTTTTATTATAAAAGTACATAAAATTGTAAGAACACCGCTTTTCGTTTCGTTGAATTTGGATGTAAATTGTGAAAGTTATACCCTTTACAATATTGTGCGTATATAGGATTATTTAACAATGACTATTTTAAATTGTATAAATTACTTCTTCTTTGTTATATTTTATTTTAATATGTGATAATATGTTATATTATGTATATTTTGACTTTTAAGTATTTTTAAAATGATAATATAATTTTTCTAAAGTTATTTGAATTTATTTCAATTTATAAAGCCTAGTTGGTATTTACTGCATTTTTCTTTATTTAACTTTCTATCTAATAAAAATTAAATTATTATTTTACCTTGAAAATGTTTTAAAACCATTTTTAACTCAAATTTTTTGTTTTAATATTTTTTTATGAAGTAATAAATTTTCCAAAGCCATTGGAGATCTTCTTGTAATTTTTATGTCAGGGTTGCTATTTTTAAGCAATTTCTTATTTCCTTTGTCTATTTTACTTAAAATAAATTATTTATTTTATTTTATTCTTACTTAGTTTCGGTTTTAAATAACATCTCTGAGTTTATTTTGTTTTTATAAAATTAAAAAGAAAAGGAAATGCAAAAGGTTTAGAAAGTTAAGAGATTTTAAAAGCCTGAAACGTAAAGGCGTTTTATCCGTTTCTTTTTGCAATTAATACATCAATTTATTGATTTATTTTATGCATTCACTTTTATTGCTGTGTTTTACTTTATTTTATTCATTTTACATGTATTTATATTTAAGAAATTTTTTTCAAAGTGTATTGAAGTTATTTCTAATTCCTAAGTCTAGTTTTCATTTTCTGTGCCATTTTTCTTATTTTAATCATATCTAATTAATAATTAATTATTAGTATTTTGTTTATCTGTTATATTTTCGAACTCTAACTGAAATTTATAAGTGTTTTCAGTTATTTAAGATGTATATGAATATATATAGGAAGTTTAAAAGGTTTGAAAGCAAAGAAACGTAAAACCGTTTTAACGTTTCTTCTTCCGTTTCTTTTCCAATTAATAGATTTAATTTCCTTTGACCGTTCCTTTCTTTATTGTAGCTGTGCATTTCTTACCTCATTTTCACGTGAAAACATTCCTCTCCACTTTATTTTTCACGGTTAGAAAGGTTTGGTAATGGCTCCTCTTTTCCTCTTCGTTTTGCTCTTCTTTTTCCATTGTTTTCTTATATTTTGCCTAGTTTTCTATGCTTTCTGGATTGGCCTCTACCACCCACCATCACCACCATACTCTCCACCATCCCCTACTACTCTTCCTTGGCATCATCTCCAACCATCATTTCAGATCCATCCATGGCCACACCTCCCTTGGTGACAAAACTCCATAAAATTTGCAAATAATGTCCAAAACAATGCACTAGCCACCACTATTACTTCACCACCTTCATCTCCACTTGTTGCCTCGCCTATATGATGTTAAACCTAACCTATATGATGTCATACCTGAGCCAAAGCATCATCATAGCCAAGCACAAGTGTCCCTTAGGCCAAGCATTGAAGTGGTTGAAGCAAGGTCCAATCTATCTTGTTCATTTTGCTTTGTATTTCAAAATTGTTTCAATGTTATTTTATGTTGAATGTTTATATATTGTCTTGTTTGTTTTGTTTTGGCTTGTTGATACAAAATCATATCTTGGCTATCTTTCAACTCAAATCAAAAGTCGTGCAATTGTGCTTGTCGTGCCTTTGGAGTCGTGCTTGTATGTTGTTTTGGTCTCTAGCCTTGAAAAAGTGAGTCTTTCTCACTCTGACATTTATACTTATGAAAAGTGAATTGATGACAAGTGTTTAGTAATAAAAAATGTTTATGCAAGTTAATGATGATCATATGATATGCTATTCCATGTTATTACCATATTATTACCATGTTAAAACTGTTAATTTTCACCCGACATCTGATATATGACTGTATATTGTGATATTGACCTTGTTTATATTATTTCTGTATATGATCACACTGCAAGTTCCCTGTTAGAAAAAAAATGTTATGGGCTGAAATGATAGGCCTGAATGGTTTTAAATTTTTCATTTTGACTTGGGATTGCGGGTTTGAAATGATAAAACCCGGATTTTCTTTGTAAATTATGGGTTGAAATGATATATTACCCATATCACTTTATCTAGCGTAGAAAATTATATACAGGCCCATTGTTAAAATATGTTTTTCTAAAATTTCAAATATTTTAGAAATTTAATTATTATAATATTTTGATTTTAAATTATTTTTTTAAAAAAAAGAATTTTTGTAAATTATTATTGATTTTCTGAATAATTGTAAGTGAAATGAATTAATGAAAAAGTTAGAAATTTTGAACGCAAGTTATTTTGGAAATTTTGATTTAATTATAATTGGAAATTTAATTGAATATGAAATTATGATAAATTTATGATAATTTGAATTTAAATGAATTTAAAGTGATTTTCATATCATATTAATGATTTTAATAAAGTTGAAATGTAAAATGAATGAATATTGTAAGTTGAAATTTAGAAATATAACTAAAACTGGAAATTTATGAAATTGACGTAAAAGTGAACTTTTAGTTAAGTAAATAAAAATAAATAAAAAAGTTATATTTGAGAATTTGAACTTAAGTGTTAAGTTGAAATTTAATGTAATGGATTTTAAAAATTCAACATTGCATTTTAATAAGTGAATTATTATTAAATCTTGATTTTTGAATGGAAATTTAACTTTATAAAATCATGAACTTGAGGAAAATTAAATGATGTTTATAAATGTGAAAATGTATGATTTTATAAGTTAAAAATGTTTTTAATAAAAATATAATTGGTTGAGAAATTTTATTGAATATTTGAAGTTAATTGACTGCATTTTTTGAAATGCTATTAATTACAATGTAAATGATATTACAACATTTGTAAACGCTGTAGTTGATGATAATGAACTAAAAAGCTAAATTGAATTAAAAGCTATTATAGCAATCTTTGTAAGTGCTATAATTTTTGAATTTAACTAAGTTATTCGAAATTTAAGTAAACCTAGTATAACATTTTAAAATGCTGTCTTTTGTTAAATTGAACTGTTTTGAATGTAACTTTTCGTAGAGTTTTCTAAATGATGCGAAAAGTGAATTTTCACTGTTTTGATAAACTTAAGTGAATAAATGAACTTTGGAAGTTGAAACTTTTGGAAAATTTAATAATTTAATTATTAAGCATAATAACTTCATTGAAATGAAAAAAAAAGAATTTTTGGAATATAAACTGTTTTAAAATATGAATTGAAATGCTATTTTAGATTGAATAAAATGAATAATGATTTGAAATGAATGAAGTTTTGAAAAGATACGATATTTTGTTGTATTAAAATGATTTGAAAATGAAGTTTTGAAAGGATATGATATTTTGATATATTAAAATGATTTGAAATGGAGTTTTGAAAGATATGATATTTTTGATATTAAATGATTTGAAAAACGGAGTTTGAAAGATAGGACATTTTGATATTAACATGATTTAAAAAAGAAGTTCTGAAAGATATGATATTTTGGAACTGAAAGGTAGTGTTGAAAGGGTATGAAAATTTAATATATTGAAATGGTTAGAAATGACTTGATATTTATTTTGATAAATATTTGAACTGAAAGATATTTTACGATGATATATTGAAATGGTTTTGGAAATGATTTAATCTTTATTTTGATAAAGATTTGGATTGCAAAGGATATTTTATTTCGAAGTATAAAATATTGTTTTAAAGTTATAACTACGGGTTATAATAACGATTGGTTGTTAAAGAGACCGGGATCGGATATTGTCTTATAGCCGGCCAATGCCGAAAACCACTTTAACAACTGTGTACGCGGTGGAGATTCCAGAATGAAGTAGGATGGTGGTGACGTTCTCGAGGTATATTACGTGGACCCAACTCCCGTGAGTTGGCATATATGTCTAAAACAGGAGCTATACCGGGCTACACAAAGGGTCGCACCCTTTCATCGAGCATGCTCCATCGAAAACCATTCTATTACTGTTGTGATTCGATTTGGTGGCGCCACTTTGATTCGGGGGTATTGTTCGAGGTGGGCGGAAGCTGCTGGCTTGCCGTCACCACCGGTCCGGGAGTGCAAACGGTGTATCCACCCTGGCATTGCCTCGCGTGCCATGTCATATCCTTATATCGAGCCCACTACGATTTTGGTTTTAAAGATCCGACCGCGTTAAGGTTCACCATCCCCTTAACGCTATTTTCTATATGATTATACGTTACTGATTAGACACTACCGTATATAGCGTATATTACTACATAGTAAATAGTTTAACGGATCCTTAGAGGATGGGCGGGTCCCAAGCTTCCTTTAAGTTACTGATGTATTTTGTTACTGTTCGCTTGAGTTGATTTACAGTTTATAAGTATTTATGTCCTGACTCGAGTGTTTTGTGTTTTGCTTTACGCTCGAGTCAGATTGATTGAGTTAGCATTCAAGATTCACCTTCGGCGTTGGAGTTTTCCTTGAAGATCCAGCCATCTATTTTGTTTCAGTATCCAGTGGTTCAGTGATGTATTTGATTTGTAGCTGATGTATCCAGTTACTCTTCTGTTGTATCTTATTTAACTCTGATGTATCTCATATTTATATAGTAGCTTCATGAACTACTATCTCTTTTTCTTCCGCTGCATTT
The DNA here is from genome assembly GCA_030765085.1 of Allium cepa. Classification (NCBI taxonomy): domain Eukaryota; kingdom Viridiplantae; phylum Streptophyta; class Magnoliopsida; order Asparagales; family Amaryllidaceae; genus Allium; species Allium cepa. The sequence goes on along the minus strand of CM060943.1, from coordinate 1,013,673,815 downwards.
TTATATACTCTGTGTCTGTGGTCTGTGATTTTATTTACTGTATATTCTGAGATTTGCCAAATTTTTATGTACAACGCGGTATTTTGAGCAATTCAATTTCGGCATGAGTGTCTACCCATACACTTATAATGGATGCGAATGGTTGAAAATACCGAGTCGTTACAGTTGGTATCAGAGCTTTGGTAGCTCTAGGCAAAACTCAGCATATGGAGTGAATGTATTTACAGAATCACTTTCATTCGAGTTTGAATCTCTCCCTTTTGACTCGATTCCTTTGAATTTTGGAAAATTCCCTACGGTTCCAAAATCCATTCGTATCCCTCACTATTCATCTTCTTTTGATTCTGGAGTAACCCATAACTCCGCTTCGAATGATCTTTCTAGTGAGTTGGCGGTCACACCAATTTCAAATTTAATTGAAAAAGGGGGAAAACTCCTTTGCAGTTAGCATCGATTCACCAGAGATTCTTATCTATCCTTGGTTTAGATGCTGATATCTTTTGTCATTTCAAACTCTAACTCTTGAGATCGAATCTAGATTTACCCTAGAAAAATCAACATTGATCTTATTCTTTAAGTCACGGTTGACCCGGTTAAGGTTGCCCGTGATTTATATAAGCTTATCCATCTTCCTATTCTGTTATTTAATCATGTCATCCTTGTTTCCAACTTATTTTTAAATCATAATCTCCTTTGATTTGTGTTAATCAAAAAAAATTTGAATCTCTATCCTTCTTTGAAAATCTATTCATGTATAGTGTATTTGTAAACTAGTATTTAAAATTAAAATGTTTTATATATTGTGTTGTTTGAGTTGTTGATGTTGAGTTGGGTTTCTGATCGATACGTCTGATCAGCGCTATCGATAAGATTTCCAAATCACTTTGACAGAACAAACGGACACAATATATTTTAAAAAAAAATTTGGTTAATGAAATAAATTTTGATATATAAGTAAATTTATGGAACTTAATGAAATGATTTAAACTGATAATTTGAAATGATAATACTTGATTTATCATTAATTGTTCTACAAATAGATCTATAAATATTTGTTTATAAATTTATTTGGGAACTGAAATGAATTTAAAACAAGAATTTGAGGATTTAAATTCCGATTATTTCGAACTTTGGTTTAATGTTTTAAAAGGTTATATTATTTAAAGTATTTTCAAATAGAAATTTGTTTCCGAAGAATTTTAAAGTGCTCTTCTCTTTGTCGTTGGAAAATAACTTCGGTGATGATCGCGACATCATCGACGTTCATTTTCGAGTTTCGAAGTTTGGAGACTGTTCTGTAGTCTTGCTACAGCTTTGTTTTGGAAAATTAAATTGATTTGAATTTCTAAAATATGACTTGATTTATAATATATATATAGATATATGATTGAAATTTGATTTGACATATTATATATGTATATATATTATTTCTTATCTCTAAATGGTTTGAAGAAACCGGAAATTTAATTCTTAAATTCTATTTTTAAAGAATAATTTCAATTATAAAAAGAAAATAAAAAAAATTGAATAAATGATTTAAGCTTGAAATGATTGAATTGGAAATTTTATTTGTATAATACAATTGCATTCAAATATAACTTACCAAAATTTCAGAAGTTAACAATGTAATTGGATAATATACAATATAAAAAGATTTTATAAATAAAATTTGAGTAGTTATAATAAATGTTATACACCTAAATTTTAATTAAAAAATGATTAACAGAGGCAAATATAATAAAGGGTAATTGAATGACTTACAATAAAATGATGTTAAAAGAACTAAGAATAAAAGAAAGTAGTTATAAAAAAAAAGTGTATGTATGTTTAACATGAGTGATAAATATATTGAGAGGAATAAATTTAATTTTGATTAGGAATAAAGAAGAATAAAATTTATTAAGTACAATGTGAGTGTAATAAATGATTATTTTTCAAACCTATGGTTCTAAAAATTGTTAATTTAAGATGATTGGATAATAAGATAATGAAATTTGAGATAGTTAAGATTTATTTAACTTGTGTAAAAGTTTATTTTCTATTTAAGTTGAAATTTCCATGCTTTCAAATTCATTTCCTTATTTTGTTTTTCAAACTATCTTTTGGTTGTCCTTGTCATCCTTATCTTGCTATAGACTGGTATAGGCATCTTTCTATAATCTTTCTGTTTAGAAATCTTTCTATAATCTTTGATAGACCTTTGGTAATTATTTTGAATCCACCTTTTTCGTGCTTGTGTTCTTGATTCTGGATGTAACAACCCGCATATTTATCGATTTTATATTTAAATATTTCATTTAAATATTTTATCGTTAGTCGGATTTTTGTCCGAAAAGCTACTTTTTGCATACGGTCAAATTAGGGCTCGGGACCACTCCCATTGAGTTTAAAATGCCGTTTGCGACCTTTTTGAGTATAAGCTTCGATATGTTTGGAGAAAGTTGATTTCTGCTACTTTTTTTACTTTGGGTTTTGTTTTTGGGCTCAGCCCTATGTTAACTTATGCTCAAATCTGAGCCACTCTCCCCCACTCACCCTCATTCTCTTCTCTTTTCAGTTTTATAACATTAATGGTGGAGGAGATTGGAAATTAAAACTCCAAAACCCTAGTTTCTCTTGCAAATCAAATTCCTAGCTCCAAACTCAAGAAGAACCCATTGGTAAGCTTCTCTTCTTCTTCTCCAACTTATTCTCTTACCAATTTCAGAAATTCCTAAACCTAATTTTGGGAATGTTCTTGTTTTGAGCTTAGATTCAAGCTCATTTGGGTTGTGTTGAAGAGAGGTTGATTCTCCACTTGCTTTCAAGCTTCTTCTTATTTGATTTTGAGAAAAGGTGAGATTTTTATCTCACATCTATGACTATAATTATCTTTGGTTGTTAGGTATGAATTCCTAACACTTCTTCATGAGAATTTGCTCTTGATTTGGATTGGTTTTGTAAATATTCCAATTTTTGGGTTTTTAAGTCAAATTTGTGTAAAATCCTTTTATGGATGTTTGATCATGCTTTTGGTGATGCATCGAGGAGCATATAGGGCCGGGTTGCCGATTGGCATAAACCCTTAGAGCCAATGTCCGTCCGGTTGCATTTTGGAAGAGTTTGCTCTTCATTTGAATAAGGTTGAAAAACAGCCCAGGCATGATTCAGTCGACTGAAAACTCTGTTCAGTCGACTGAACCTGAAACCCGAGAGTTCCAGGCATGATTCAGTCGACTGAAAAACTCTGCACAGTCGACTGAAACTGGAAACAGAAAGTTTCCTGAACCTGGAAAATCTCCAGGTACAGGGTCAGTCGACTGAAAATTTCTGTTCAGTCGACTGAACCTGCTGTTTGAGTCCAATTTGCCTTTTTGGATTGAAATTCCAATTTAAATCGATTCGTGATAATCCTATTTGTTGTTATCATCTATTATGACTTTGATGACTCTTTTCAGGGATTTTTGAATATCCATTTCGATGGATCCTTTATCGATTTCGTTGGATTTTATTCACGTCTTCGTATGTGAATTTTTGTGATTGATTGTTCTTACAATCTTCTTCGTGATTTGTCACTTTAAAAATATAAAGGTTTTCTATACTAGTAGTAAATATCAAAACTCTTTCCTCAAACGATTTCAATACTATTTTAATACCAAATTCGTTTATAAAACCGTTTTCCAATCTATTAGTATATACAAACCTTTACCTCACTCGTATGAGAAATCTAATTAAACGGCTTAGTAAAACAAGTGGTATGAAACGCTTGCGTTTACTTTGTCGGTTAATTCTTGGACTTGTTCGATTGAACCTCTTGTGAAAATTTTCTAGTGGAGATCTACAGTTTGTTCGTAAATATTTAAGTTAAGCAAGTGGTTATGGGACATGAAGCTAAACTCATATATTTACTAGCTTAGTGTAATCGACACTTCTCGCTGATCATGACGATCATCTTTGTGATTTAGACTAGCAATGTGCGATGTCTCTTTGTCTGGGAGGGAGACTAAACCCCGTTTTGTGGAGTTTCGACTCAATTTGTGATGGGGTGGCAACCCATGGTCTTCGGGCCGTTTGGGGAGCTTCGGCTCAATTTGTGATGGTTAGCGACCATGAATTAGCGTTCCGTTTGTGTTACACGTGTTGGTGGGCTTTATGCTCCCGTTTGTGATAGGCCTCCCCCCTTTGTGATTTCTGGATTTCTTGTGTAGATTCCTAGAATTTATGTTTCACCAATTTTCGTGATTTCCATTGATAAGTTTTATCAATATTTGTGCATTGGTGAATTTGGGTGTCATTGACTTTTGTGATTTTCTGGATTTCTTGTGTAGTCTTCTGGAATCTGTGTGTCATTGACTTTTGTGATTGACATTGATATTATCGTCAATATTTATGGTATGGTGAACGAAATAAGGAGTATGACGTTTCTTTGATTCTTGTGTAGATTTGGTGACAGTGATTAATCTCTTGATGATTATCAACTAGTATATATATATATCAGCTTGGCATTGTGATTATTATATGTTTGGTCATATCTCTTATTCTATATCGTTTCATCTGATATTTATAGTTAGACTGATCCGTTTATTATTTTCTTATTAAATAATACTCGGGTCAGATCGAGATGTTACAGGTGCTTCTGCTTGACTTCTCATCCGGGATTAACTCCTTGACTTTTGGGTTAACTACTTAGATTAGTAGTTATTTTGTTGTATACATTTGAGATATAGACTCCTTAATGTATACTTATTCTTTTGTGTAGTTCGTGTAACTATTCTTTTGTGATATTGTGGATCTTTTTAGACCACTACTCTGATGTACACTTTCTAGTGTAATATTCATATCTTATTCCGCCTTTGTGATATGAATTGTCTGTGACTGATTTGTGTTATGCTTATTTCTATATTTGTTTTACGAAGGATTTATATAGCCACCGTGTAGTAGCTTTGAGTTTGTGTCGGTATGTCGGATTTCCTCTTGAAATAGAATGCGTGTTATATTATCTGACATATCGGTGCTCGCGCAAAGAAATTACATGGATGGTCGCTCCTCAACAGCCTTATTCTCCGTGCTAGTCGACATCATTCACCGTAATGTTCTTGTCTAGCGTGGGTATAGAGGTGGGGCGTCACACTGGAGGATCTTGGAAAGATCACCTCCACCTTGTTAAACTTACCTATAACAACAGTTATCAGGTATAACTTCAATCTTCTTGTCATCTTATCTTAATCCTATTTCACTCTATCTTTTCTGTGCCCTTCCATACCTCATTTCTTTTTGGGGACGAAAAGTTTTGAGTGGGGGAGAGTGTAACAACCCTATATCTTGTAATTATTTTATTGTATATTTTAATTATTTTTAATGTAAGATTTTGATTTAAAAACTTATTTTACTTATTGAAATGATTAAATGTATTGTTTAAATATAATCTTGATTTTTATATGAGTTATAATTCCAAAATTGTGTAAGTTGAATATTTGCCTGAAATGCTGATTTTGGTCAAAACAGTCAAACTGTGACTTTTAACTTAAAATTTTAAAAGTTTAAAATTTTAATTTTTTTCTTTTATTATGAAAGTACATAAAATTCTAAGGACACCACTTTTCGTTTCGTTGAATTTGGATGTAAATTGTGAAAGTTATACCCTTTACAATATTGTGCGTATATAGCGTTATTTAACAATGACTATTTTAAATTGTATAAATTACTTCTTCTTTGTTATATTTTATTTTAATATGTGATAATATGTTATATTATGTATATTTTGACTTTTAAGTATTTTTAAAATGATAATATAATTTTTATAAAGTTATTTGAATTTATTTCAATTTATAAAGCCTAGTTGGTATTTACTGCATTTTTCTTTATTTAACTTTCTATTTAATAAAAATTAAATTATTATTTTACCTTGAAAATGTTTTAAAACCATTTTTAATTCAAATTTTGTGTTTTAATATTTTTTATGAAGTAATAAATTTTCCAAAGCCATTGGAGATCTTCTTGTAATTTTTATGTCAGGGTTGCTATTTTTAAGCAATTTCTTATTTCCTTTTTCTATTTTACTTAAAATAAATTATTTATTTTATTTTATTCTTACTTAGTTTCGGTTTTAAATAACATTTCTGAGTTTATTTTGTTTTTATAAAATTAAAAAGAAAAGGAAATGCAAAAGGTTTAGAAAGTTAAGAGATCTTAAAAGCCTGAAACGTAAAGGCGTTTTATCCGTTTCTTTTTGCAATTAATACATCAATTTATTGGTCTATTTTATGCATTCACTTTTATTGCTGTGTTTTACTTTATTTTATTCATTTTACATGTATTTAAATTTAAGAAAATTTTTCCAAAGTGTATTGAAGTTATTTCTAATTCCTAAGTCTAGTTTTCATTTTCTGTGTCATTTTTCTTATTTTAATCATATCTAATTAATAATTAATTATTAATATTTTGTTTATCTATTATATTTTCGAACTCTAACTGAAATTTATATTTTCAGTTATTTAAGATGTATATGAATATATATAGGAAGTTTAAAAGGTTTGAAAGCAAAGAAACGTAAAACCGTTTTAACGATTCTTCTTCCGTTTCTTTTCCAATTAATAGATTTAATTTCCTTTGACCGTTCCTTTCTTTATTGTAGTTGTGCATTTCTTACCTCATTTTCACGTGAAAACATTCCTCTCCACTTCATTTTTCATGGCTAGAAAGGTTTGGTAATGGCTCCTCTTTTCCTCTTCTTTTTGCTCTTCTTTTTCCATTGTTTTCTTATATTTTGCCTAGTTTTCTATGCTTTCTGGATTGGCCTCTACCACCCACCATCACCACCATACTCTCCACCATCCCCTACCACTCTTTCTTGGCATCATCTTCAACCATCATTTCAGATCCATCCATGGCCACACCTCCCTTGGTGACAAAACTCCACAAAATTTGCAAATAATGTCCAAAACAATGCACTAGCCACCACTATTACTTCACCACCTTCATCTCCACTTGTTGCCTTGCCTATATGATGTTAAACCTGACCTATATGATGTCATACCTGAGCCAAAGCATCATCATAGCCAAGCATAAGTGTCCCTTAGGCCAAGCATTGAAGTGGTTGAAGCAATGTCCAATCTATCTTGTTCATTTTGCTTTGTATTTCAAAATTGTTTCAATGTTATTTTATGTTGAATGTTTATATATTGTCTTGTTTGTTTTGTTTTGGGTTGTTGATACAAAATCATATCTTGGCTATCTTTCAACTCAAATCAAAAGTCGTGCAATTGTGCTTGTCGTGCCTTTGGAGTCGTGCTTGTATGTTGTTTTGGTCTCTAGCCTTGAAAAAGTGAGTCTTTCTCACTCTGACATTTATACTTATGAAAAGTGAATTGATGACAAGTGTTTAGTAATAAAAAATGTTTATGCAAGTTAATGATGATCATATGATATGCTATTCCATGTTATTACCATATTATTACCATGTTAAAACTATTAATTTTCACCCGACATCTGATATATGACTGTATATTGTGATATTGACCTTGTTTATATTATTTCTGTATATGATCACACTGCAAGTTCCCTGTTAGAAAAAAAATGTTATGGGCTGAAATGATAGGCCTGAATGGTTTTAAATTTTTCATTTTGACTTGGGATTGCGGGTTTGAAATGATAAAACCCGGATTTTCTTTGTAAATTATGGGTTGAAATGATATATTACCCATATCACTTTACCTAGCGTAGAAAATTATATACAGGCCCGTAGTTAAAATATGTTTTTCTAAAATTTCAAATATTTTAGAAATTTAATTATTATAATATTTTGATTTTAAATTATTATTTTAAAAAAAAAAGGATTTTTGTAAATTATTATTGATTTTCTGAATAATTGTAAGTGAAATGAATTAATGAAAAGTTAGAAATTTTGAACGTAAGTTATTTTGGAAATTTTGATTTAATTATAATTGGAAATTTAATTAAATATGAAATTATGATAAATTTATGATAATTTGAATTTAAATGAATTTAAAGTGATTTTTATATCATATTAATGATTTTAATAAAGTTGAAATGTAAAATGAATGAATATTGTAAGTTGAAATTTTGAAATATAACTAAAACTGGAAATTTATGAAATTAACGTAAAAGTGAACTTTTAGTTAAGTAAACAAAAATAAAAAAAAAGTTATATTTGAGAATTTGAACTTAAGTGTTAAGTTGAAATTTAATGTAATGGATTTTAAAAATTCAACATTGCATTTTAATAAGTGAATTATTATTAAATCTTGATTTTTGAATGGAAATTTAACTTTATAAAATCATGAACTTGAGAAAAATTAAATGATGTTTATAAATGTGAAAATGTATGATTTTATAAGTTAAAAATGTTTTTAATAAAAATATAATTGGTTGAGAAATTTTATTGAATATTTGAAGTTAATTGACTGCATTTTTTGAAATGCTATTAATTACAATGTAAATGATATTACAGCATTTGTAAACGCTGTAGTTGATGATAATGAACTAAAAAGCTAAATTGAATTAAAAGCTATTATAGCAATCTTTGTAAGTGCTATAATTTTTGAATTTAACTAAGTTATTCGAAATTTAAGTAAACCTAGCATAACATTTTAAAATGCTGTCTTTTGTTAAATTGAACTGTTTTGAATGTAACTTTCCGTAGAGTTTTCTAAATGATGCGAAAAGTGAATTTTCACTGTTTTGATAAACTTAAGTGAATAAATGAACTTTGGAAGTTGAAATTTTTGGAAAATTTAATAATTTAATTATTAAGCATAATAACTTCATTGAAATGAAAAAAAAAAGAATTTTTGGAATATAAACTGTTTTAAAATATGAATTGAAATGGTATTGTAGATTGAATAAAATGAATAATGATTTGAAATGAATGAAGTTTTGAAAAGATACGATATTTTGATATACTAAAATGATTTGAAAATGAAGTTTTGAAAGGATATGATATTTTGATATATTAAAATGATTTGAAATGGAGTGTTGAAAGATATGATATTTTTGATATTAAATGATTTGAAAAACGGAGTTTGAAAGATAGGACATTTTGATATTAACATGATTTAAAAAAGAAGTTCTGAAAGATATGATATTTTGGAACTGAAAGTAGTGTTGAAAGGGTATGAAAATTTAATATATTGAAATGGTTAGAAATGACTTGATATTTATTTTGATAAATATTTGAACTGAAAGATATGTTACGATGATATATTGAAATGGTTTTGGAAATGATTTAATCTTTATTTTGATAAAGATTTGGATTGAAAAGGATATTTTATTTTGAAGTATAAAATATTGTTTTAAAGTTATAACTACGGGTTATAATAACGATTGGTTGTTAAAGAGACCGGGATCGGATATTGTCTTATAGCCGGCCAATACCGAAAACCACTTTAACAACTGTGTACGCGGTGGAGATTCCAGAATGAAGTAGGATGGTGGCGACGTTCTCGAGGTATATTACGTGGACCTAACTTCCGTGAGTTGGCATATATGACTAAAACAGGAGCTATACCGGGCTACACAAAGGGTCGCACCCTTTCATCGAGCATGCTCCATCGAAAACCATTCTATTACTGTTGTGATTCGATTCGGTGGCACCACTTTGATTCGGGGGTATTGTTCGAGGTGGGCGGAAGCTGCTGGCTTGCCGTCACCACCGGTCCGGGAGTGCAAACGGTGTATCCACCCTGGCATTGCCTCGCATGCCGTGTCATATCCTTATATCGAGCCCACTACGATTTTGGTTTTAAAGATCCGACCGCGTTAAGGTTCACCATCCCCTTAACGCTATTTTCTATATGATTATACTTTACTGATTGGACACTACCGTATATAGCGTATATTACTACATACTAAATAGTTTAACGGATCCTTAGAGGATGGGCGGTCTCAAGCATCCTTTAAGTTACTGATGCATTTTGTTACTGTTCGCTTGAGTTGATTTACAGTTTATAAGTATTTATGTCCTGACTCGAGTGTTTTGTGTTTTGCTTTACGCTCGAGTCAGATTGATTGAGTTAGCATTCATGATTCACCTTCGGCGTTGGAGTTTTCCTTGAAGATCCAGCCATCTATTTTGTTTCAGTATCCAGTGGTTCAGTGATGTATTTGATTTGTACCTGATGTATCCAGTTACTCTTCTGTTGTATCTTATTTAACTCTGATGTATCCCATATTTATATAGTAGCTTCATGAACTACTATCTCTTTTTCTTCCGCTGCATTTTTATATACTCTGTGTCTGTGGTCTGTGATTTTATTTACTGTATATTCTGAGATTTGCCAAATTTTTATGTACAACGCGGTATTTTGAGCAATTCAATTTCGGCATGAGTGTCTACCCATACACTTATAATGGATGCGAATGGTTGAAAATACCGAGTCGTTACAATCTTATTATCTAATCATCTTAAATTAACAATTTTTAGAACCATGGGTTTGAAAAATAATCATTTATTACACTCACATTGTACTTAATAAATTTTATTCTTCTTTATTCCTAATCAAAATTAAATTTATTCCTCTCAATATATTTATCACTCATGTTAAACATACATACACTCTTTTTTTAATAACTACTTTCTTTTATTCTTAGTTCTTTTAACATCATTTTATTGTAAGTCATTCAATTACCCTTTATTATATTTGCCTCTGTTAATCATTTTTTAATTAAAATTTAAGTGTATAACATTTATTATAACTACTCAAATTTTATTTATAAAATCTTTTTATATTGTATATTATCCAATTACATTGTTAACTTCTGAAATTTTGGTAAGTTATATTTGAATGCAATTGTATTATACAAATAAAATTTTCAATTCAATCATTTCATGTTTGATATTCATCCAAAGTTTTGATTTTTTTTTTGGAATTATTCTTTAAAATAAAATTTAAGAATAAAATTTCCGATTTCTTCAAACCATTTAGAGATAAGTAATAATATATACATAATATGCCAAATCAAATTTCAATCATATATCTATATATATACATATATATTATAAATCAAGTCATATTTCAGAAAATTCAAACCAAATTAAATTCCCCAAAGCAAAGCTGTAGCAAGACTATAGAACAGTCTCTTAACTTCGAAACTCGAAAATGAACGTCGATGACGTCGCGATCATCACCGAAGTTATTTTTCAGCGACAAAGAGAAAAGCATTAAATTTAAACCTTTAAAAATTCTTTGAAAACAAATTCTATTCAAAATACTTTAAATAATATAACCTTTTAAAACTTTAAACCAAAGTTCGAAATAATCGAGATTTAAATCCTCAAATTCTTGTTTTAAATTCATTTCATTAAGTTCCATAAATTTACTTATATATCAAAATTTATTTCATTGACCAATTTTTTTTCTTTTTTAAATAAATTGTGTCCGTTTGTTCTTTCAAAGTGTTTTGGAAATCTTATCGATAGCGCTGATCAGACGTATCGATCAGAAACCCAACTCAACATCAACAACTCAAACAACACAATATATAAAACATATAATTACAAGTATAATTCATAATGTTTGAAGATAGGTTGGAAACAAAAGACAAGGTGATTAAATAACAAATAGGGAGGTGGATAAGGTTAAATAAATCACGGGCAACATTTACCGGGTCAACCGTGGCTTAAAGAATAAGATCAAATGTGGATTTTTCTGGGGTAAATCTACATTCGATCTCAAGAGTTAGAGTTTGAAATAACAAAAGATATTAGCATCTAAACCAAGGATAGATATAAATCTATGGTGAATCGATGCTAATTGTAAAAGAGTTTCCCCCCTTTTTCAATTCAATTTGAAATTGGCGTGACCGCCGACTCACTAGAAAGATCATTCGAAGCGGACTTATGGAATACTCCAGAGTCAAAAGAAGATGAATAGTGAGGGATACGAATGGGTTCTGGAACCGTAGGGAACGTTCCAAAATTCAAAGGAATTGACTCAAAAAGGAAGATATTCAAACTCGAATGAAAGTGATTCTGTAAATACATTCACTCCATATGCTGAGTTTTGCCTAGAGCTACCAAAGCTCTGATACCAACTGTAACGATCCGATATTTTCAACCATTCGCATCCATTATTAGTGTATAGGTAGACACTCATGCCGGAATTGAATTGCTCAAAATACCGCGTTGTAATTAAAATTTGGCAAATCTCAGAATATACAGTAAATAAAATCACAGATCACAGACACAGAGTAATGATAATGCAGCGGAAGTAAAAGAGGAGATAGTAGTTCATGAAGCTACTATATAAAATATGAGATACATCAGAGTTAAATAAGATACAACGGAAGAGTAACAGGATACATCAGGTACAAATCAGATACATCATTGAACCACTGGATATTGAAACAAAATAGATGGTTGGATCTTCAAGGAAAGCTCCAACGCCGGAGGTGAATTTGAATGCTAACTCAATCAATCTGACTCGAGCGTAAAGCAAAACACAAAACACTCGAGTCAGGACATAAATACTTATAAACTGTAAATCAACTCAAGTGAACAGTAACAAAATGCATCAGTAACTTAAAGGATGCTTGGGACCGCCCATCCTCTAAGGATCCGTTAAACTATTTACTATGTAGTAATATTTCCAAAACCATTTCAATATATCATCGTAAAATATCTTTCAGTTCAAATATTTATCAAAATAAATATCAAGTCATTTCTAACCATTTCAATATATTAAATTTTCATACCCTTTCAACACTACCTTTAAGTTCCAAAATATCATATCTTTCGGAACTTCTTTTTTAAATCATGTTAATATCAAAATGTCCTATCTTTCAAACTCCATTTTTCAAATCATTTAATATCAAAAATATCATATCTTTCAAAACTCCATTTCAGATCATTTTAATATATCAAAATATCATATCCTTTCAAAACTTCATTTTCAAATCATTTTAATATATCAAAATATCGTATCTTTTCAAAACTTCATTCATTTCAAATCATTATTCATTTTATTCAATCTAAAATATCATTTCAATTCATATTTTAAAACAGTTTATATTCCAAAAATTCTTTTTTTTTCATTTCAATGAAATTATTATGCTTAATAATTAAATTATTAAATTTTCCAAAAATTTCAACTTCCAAAGTTCATTTATTCACTTAAGTTTATCAAAACAGTGAAAATTCACTTTTCGCATCATTTAGAAAACTCTACGGAAAGTTACATTCAAAACAGTTCAATTTACCAAAAGACAGCATTTTAAAATGTTATGCTAGGTTTACTTAAATTTCGAATAACTTAGTTAAATTCAAAAATTATAGCACTTACAAAGATTGCTATAATAGCTTTTAATTCAATTTAGCTTTTTAGTTCATTATCATCAACTTCAGCGTTTATAAATGCTGCAATATCATTTACATTGTAATTAATAGCATTTCAAAAAATGCAGTCAATTAACTTCAAATATTCAATAAAATTTCTCAACCAATTATATTTTTATTAAAAACATTTTTAACTTATAAAATCATACATTTTCACATTTATAACATCATTTAATTTTCCTCAAGTTCATGATTTTATAAAGTTAAATTTCCATTCAAAAATCAAGATTTAATAATAATTCACTTATTAAAATGCAATGTTGAATTTTTAAAATCCATTACATTAAATTTCAACTTAACACTTAAGTTCAAATTCTCAAATATAACTTTTTATTTATTTTTATTTACTTAACTAAAAGTTCACTTTTACGTCAATTTCATAAATTTTCAGTTTTAATTATATTTCAAAATTTCAACTTACAATATTCATTCATTTCACATTTCAACTTTATTAAAATCATTAATATGGTATAAAAATCACTTTAAATTTATTTAAATTCAAATGATCATAAATTTATCATAATTTCATATTCACTTAAATTTCCAATTATAATTAAATCAAAATTTCCAAAATAACTTACGTTCAAAATTTCTAACTTTTTCATTAATTCATTTCACTTACAATTATTCAGAAAATCAATAATAATTTACAAAAATCATTTTTTTTTATTAAATTTAAAATCAAAATATTATAATAATGAAATTTCTAAAATATTTAAAATTTTTAGAAAAACATATTTTAACTACGGGCCAGTATAAAATTTTCTACGCTAGGTAAAGTGATATGGGTAATATATCATTTCAACCCATAATTTACAAAGAAAATCCAGGTTTTATCATTTCAAACCCGCAATCCTAAGTCAAAATGAAAAATTTAAAACCATTCAGGCCTATCATTTCAGCCCATAATATTTTTTTTCTAACAGGGAACTTGTAGTGTGATCATATACAGAAATAATATAAACAAGGTCAATATCACAATATACAGTCATATATCAGATGTCAGGTGAAAATTCACAGTTTAAACATGGTAATAACATGGTAATAACATGGCATAGCATATCATATGATCATCATTAACTTGCATAAACATTTTATATTACTAAACACTTGTCATCAATTCACTTTTCATAAGTATAAATGTCAGAGTGAGAAAGACTCACTTTTTCAAGGCTAGAGACCAAAACAACATACAAGCACGACTCCAAAGGCACGACAAGCACAATTGCACGAATTTTGATTTGAGTTGAAAGATAGCCAAGATATGATTTTGTATCAACAACCCAAAACAAAACAAACAAGACAATACATAAACAATCAACATAAAATAACAATGAAACAATTTTGAAATACAAGCAAAATGAACAAGATAGATTGGACCTTGCTTCAACCACTTCAATGCTTGGCCTAAGGGACACTTATGCTTGGCTATGATGATGCTTTGGCTCAGGTATGACATCATATAGGTCAGGTTTAACATCATATAGGCGAGGCAACAAGTGGAGATGAAGTTGGTGAAGTAATAGTGGTGGCTAGTGCATTGTTTTGGACATTATCTGCAAATTTTGTGGAGTTTTGTCACCAAGGGAGGTGTGTCCGTGGATGGATCTGAAATGATGGTTGGAGATGATGCCAAGGAAGAGTGGTAGGGGATGGTGGAGAGTATGGTGGTGATGGTGGGTGGTAGAGGCCAATCCAGAAAGCATAGAAAACTAGGCAAAATATAAGAAAACAATGGAAAAAGAAGAGCAAAAAGAAGAGGAAAAGAGGAGCCATTACCAAACCTTTCTAGTCGTGAAAAATGAAGTGGAGAGGAATGTTTTCACATGAAAATGAGGTAAGAAATGCACGGCTACAATAAAGAAAGGAACGGTCAAAGGAAATTAAATCTATTAATTGGAAAAGAAACGGAAGAAACGTTAAAACGGTTTTACGTTTCTTTGCTTTCAAACCTTTTAAACTTCCTATATATATTCATATACATCTTAAATAACTGAAAAAACTTATAAATTTTAGTTAGAATTCGAAAATATAACAGATAAACAAAATATTAATAATTAATTATTAATTAGATATGATTAAAATAAGAAAAATGGCACATAAAAATGAAAACTAGACTTAGGAATTAGAAATAACTTCAATACACTTTCGAAAAATTTTCTTAAATTTAAATACATGTAAAATGAATAAGATAAAGTAAAACACAGCAATAAAAGTGAATGTATAAAATAAATCAATAAATTGATGTATTAATTGCAAAAAGAAACGGATAAAACGCCTTTACGTTTCAGGCTTTTAAGATCTCTTAACTTTCTAAACCTTTTGCATTTCCTTTTCTTTTATTTCTCGAAAACGTCTATTTCAACAATGAATGTTGAAATCTATGGTTTCGAATCTCAACACATTTAAAACATCGTTAGATCGTTTTAATTCTACTTAAAATATCACATCCAAAAACATTTTCTTTAACATATTATTCACTATTCAAAAACGTGAATATACCTTGTTAACCAATTTCATCCTTTCTATTCATTTTATTTTAAAGGATTATTCACTGTCTAAAACGTGAATATAACTCAATAAATAAGTTATAATAATTTACTTATCAAAATAAGTCGTTTGCGAATTTATAAAACAATGTTTATAAATTCCTTTATTAACCTATATAAACCAAAAGTTCATGTTATAAGTTAAACACTTATAATTTATTTGTTTACAAAATCCTTCTTTTTAAACTTTCCAATCTATAAATCTTATAACTTATAAGATTCATTTATTTATCAAAAATCCATTCTTTAATAACTTTACAAATTTTATAAACCTACTGCTTATAAAATTCCATTCATAAATTCACCGTTTATAATTCTATAAATTTCATTCATTTATGAAATTCATTCACAATTCATTCTAACACTTATAAAAACTCGTTTTATAATTCAAATATTTTAATTTATAGATTATCAATTTATAAATCTCTTATATAAATCAATTCATATTAATATTTTAAAACGACTTTAAACTCCTTTAAAATTTCATCATTTTGATTTATAAAATAATCAAATTTCATAAATCCTATATATTAAACTTTTTATAATAAATTCAAAAATCGCAATTTAAACTATTTTATAAAATCATCAACCCATATTGTCAAAAATCAGTTTTTAACTATATTTCTCAAAAATCATAATTTTATAACATAAAAATTATAACGTTATTTATTTATAATGAATCCATTCCAAAAATATTTTATAAACGTATACTCTCAAAAATCACTTTAAAAATTCCAAAATTGGTCCAATGATGCTACACACCAAATAGTCAATCACGACAACAACGATATCATATATCGATATGATAATCAACGAATATCAAAATATCCATATCAAATAAATACTGTTGAGGAATCCAGTTGGATCCCGCCAACCTATTTTCCTGCATCCACAAACATTAGCACAATACCAATTCCGTTCCAGTACGAAATTATCGCGGTATATGGGATTTAAAATATTATCCGCTTAATAGACGGCGCAATAGAGTCTCGTCCGCTATACAATGCGGGAAATCAACAACTGCAATATATACATATGCCAATATATATATATATATATATTGCTATTATATATAATACCAATTTCACTGTTTATGAAATATTCGCGGTATATGTTTTTAATAAATAACATCCGCTTACTAACGGCGCATAATGTCTATTTTAACAATCAATAGATATCAATCATCATTCAAACATGCATTCAAGTATTTTAAATCTAACTATTTAAAATAAAAATCGAAACTATTCGATTGAGTGAGAAGTTCTCACCTTGATTTCAATTTCCGTTTTAGCGATTTATTTCGAATAAAATTAAACGGACATTTAATTTTACCCGAAATTATTACTAACTCCAAACGACTCCAATCCATTTCCATCGCGTAGTGCTCGTCTATACGATTCCAACGCAACTGGTTTCGCGCGTTTTCGACCTCGTATGAAAAAGATATCAATATTTGAAGTTACACGAATTTATTTAAACTAAATTTACAACTTTATTTTTAAATTTTAACCTACACTAAAACACAGCCATTGGATCCTTGCTCTGCAAATCTCGGCCCTCCTTCTCCTTCATCTTCCACGCGACTACACTACAGGTAGAAGCCGTATAACATAGCCCAACAAGCTCTAATTAGGGTTTGATTCTACGACCACCACACCACGTTATAACTCGATCAACAATGTAACGACCCGTATTTTACGTGTCGATAGATCGTAGAATTTGCAGGTTGTTAGTGTTGTTTGTGATGTCCCTAGCTCGAGTTGTTTAGAAGTTGACCCGGGTGAAGTAATGAGTCGTGACCGACTCATGGGCATAGCCGAGTTAAGGCTTGAGTCGTGACCGACTCATAGGCATAGCAGAGTTAGGCGACTCATGGAATTGGCCGAGATAAGGATGGACCGACCTATAGTGTTAAGAGCGACTCAGTGGTCTGCCGAGTTAAGATGACCGACCTAAAAGATGTAAGCGACCTAATGAGTTAGTAAGGTCAGGGGGTTAACTCGCTTACGAGTTAACCAGTTAAGTCGTTTATACGACCTAGGTTAGGTCGTTTGACGACCTAAGAGTTATACGAGTTAAGGCTTAGGAATGACCGACCTAGTGGTATGCGACCTATAGGAGTGGACGACCTAAGTTGGTATGTGTATGTTGTTGGGTCGTATGACTTGATGAGTCGTTAGGTCGTTAGGGTAGTTGAGTCGTGAGTCGGCCCCGTAGATGAGTCGTTTAGATGATGAGTCGTTGGGGGGCTGTGTTGTGTTGAGTCGGCATAGCAGCGTGCGTTGTTAGGTCGGCTGTAGGATAGGTCGTTAACAACCTAGTTAACCCGCGTCTTAGTTGAGTCGTTGGGTCGGCCTTGGGTTGAGTCGGTGAGACAGTTGAGTCGTTAGCGACTTAAGGGTTAGTTTGGATAGGGGTTAGGTCGGCACTGATGAGTCGGTAGGGTGTTGAGACGTTGGGGACTTAGGTCGTGGGTCGCGTGTGAGTTAGGTCGCTGGGTAGTGGCAGTGCAGTTAGGTCGTGGAGGCGGGCTTGTTTTAGGTCGTATGGCTTTGGGATTGGTTAGGCAGATAGGTCGTTGGGTATATAGGTCGGCAACGACCTAAGATAGGTCGGAGATTCTTAGGTCGGCCACGACCTAATACCGAGCTACGAGTTACGACCTAAGGGGGGATTCAGCCTATAAATAGACGACTTTGGCTCACTTTTTGGCACCGGTTTTTGAAGCGACGAAGTGCTGCCATTTTGAAGACTCGACTACAACATTTCTTCATCTTCTTTTCTCCATTCCAATCTAATTCTAACATCCATCCAAGATCGAAGATCAAGATCAAAGATCAAGAGCCAAAGTTGAAGATTTTCATCCGAAGAGGCTAGATTTCACCGTTTCAAGTGAGATTTCTCCGGATCAAGTCCAAGTCTTTGCTGTCCAGATCTGAAGTTGATTGATTTTAGGTTGTTTTGGTGATTTGGTGAGTGGTAGTTATCTCTCACGCGGACCCAAAGGAGTATATTGGATTGGTGATATGTTTATGTGTTAAAGTTAGCGTTTTCTCGCATTTTCCTTAAGTCTGCATGTAGATCCATCATATTTGAAGATGTTTACTTATGAAAGTTATTTATCAAGTATTAGAGACAAAACCCATGTTTTAGATTTGATAGATCTATGTTAAAAACCATGATTTCACATATGTTGGACTTTTGCTCACTTAATTACGAAATTTCCATTATAGTTAATATTGCTTAATATATCTTGTTTGAATGCTTGAATGTTTGAATGTATGTTAGATTTGATTGCTCCAAGTTAGCTTGTAGTTGATTTGGAACAAGATGTTGAAGGTGATTCAAAAGCTAAGTGGAAAGGCTCTTGAATGTTGAAAGCTGCCGATGGCATATGAAGTGAATGTGGAAGCTCATATGGACGGATTCGATGATGAGGGACTTTGCCATGATGCGAAGAGGCGAAGTATGAGAGCGAGATGGGACTTTGCCATGATGCGAGAAGGCAAGCCATGATGTTGAGATGAGACTTTGCTATGATGTGATGAGGCAAGACATATGTTGAGATGGGACGGGTCATGATGACGTTCCAAGTTGAGAGACTTTGCTATGATGTGATGAGGCAAGACATATGTTGTGATGGGACGGGTCACGAAGACGTTCCAAGCACGGGTCATGATGACGTGCAAAGTTATAACTCGGTGATGCGGTCCGGGTTGGGGTGGATAATGGTTAGCTTGAGAGGCGCTTGAGCTAGTATGGAAGTAGTCGTCGAGGAGGATGACTAGGAGGCTAAGATCTCATCGTTGTTGAAGGTTCTAGCATACTCAAAGCAAGGGTACGTTGGAACGGGTCACGATGACGTTCCAGGCACGGGTCATGATGACGTGCTAGTACTCTGGGCTGATGCGTTCGGCTTAGGCACGGGTCACGATGACGTGCGGAGTTATAGCTAAACCGGGGTTACCATTAGCCCTTGACAGGCGGTCATTCAACTAACGGTGAAATCAAGGCAATGATAACAGTGATAGCCAGAGTCATGGATGTTTGGATGTTTGGTTGTATCATCATTCGGTTCAAGAGCGGTGTTTTCTGGGTGCTTATCTGATCTTGGTTTAGGCCTTGGGGGTTTGTATTTGGAAAACATCGTCCTTGACTCGAGTGATTATTGCTTTATCTTACTTATCTGCTATGTTATGCTTGCTTCTCCTTAGTGTGTATCTGGGGGCTATCACTGTAGAAAGAGGTGGAGTGGGATGGTTTGGTTCCTATTCCTTTTATTTCCTTATGCTCTTTTGGTATGTTTGATAGTTAATTTACTGCTCACTAAGACTTTGTCTGACTCAAGGTTTTATGTCTCCTCTTATTACCTTGGGCTGTTCATCCATGTTGGGATGGGCAGACTAGGTAAGCAGGTGACAGGTGCTGTGCTTGGAGTTTCTACGTTGAAGATGACGAAGACGAGCAGGAGGCTATGCATATTATTTTCTTATATGTACTGGGTATCCGCTGCTGTATTTGATGAGTGCTTGTAGTGAGGTCTTGATGTATGGATTTGTTGAGATGATTGTATAAAACTTCTGTGATGCTTATATGATGGTTTCCTGTTATGAGACTTCACTATATATTTCTCTATTGTATTTTATCCATGCGCTGTGAGTTACGATAGAGATTCTTCGATTTTATTTTACCCTGACTATCATCCATGGCTGCCTGGCACACCTTTCAGCGCACTATTCTCTTGTTTTGGTGCGGGAGTCATGGGCGGTCGTCACATTTGGTATCAGAGCTTTGGTTAATCGATTTCAGCCAACGCTCGCTGACGTAACTACGTATGAGAGACGTAATTGTATTTTGATGGATGATTACTATATATAATATAGTAGCCTAGAAGGATTTGAACTCCTTATGCAGTTGTTTCTTAAGGTGTTCTAATCATTCTTATTATAGATATTAAGGATGAGTCGAAGAGGGAGACCAGCTGCAAGGGAAAGCCGTGCTGATGAAGGAGCTGTTGATTATGGAACTATGTTCGAAGCGATGATGACTTCGATCATGAGAAGGATACCAGCTTCAGGATCATCAGTGGATGTGGGAGTTCAAGTTCAAGCTCCAAGACCGGTGGATTTTGCTAAGCTTTGCAAGGATTATACTTCTCTTGGAGGAAAAGCTTTCTTGGGGACGGAGTCGACTATTGAGGTGCAGAGATGGATTGATGCTTGCAAAAGGATCTTTGGTGACTTAGGGATTGAGGATGCAACTAAGAGAAAGCTTGCATCGAGACAGCTTCAGGGGAGAGCTGCTGATTGGTGGAATTCTATCACCATAGATACACCAGAAGAGGATATTACTTGGGAGCAGTTCCAAGTTAGATTTGAAGCCAAGTTCATCTCTACTGCTCAGAGGTCTGTTTTGTTCAAGAGATTTGTGGAGCTCAAACAAGGCGGAAGGCCTGTTCTGGAGTATATTTCTGAGTTCGAAGCTTTGTCTAAGTATGCCAGATCATATATTGATTCTCCCTACCAGAAGAATGAAAAGTTTGTGACTGGTCTGGATGCTTATCTAGGAAGGCAGTTAGTGGATCATCTGGACGATCCATTTGAGAAGCTGGTGGAGAAAGCTCTGAGGCATGAGAGTTTGTTTCCTAGGGAAAGTTCTGTTGTTGCTGTAACCAGGGAAGGATCTAAACCACAGCAGAGTGGGAATAAGAAGAGGAAGCAGCAGCAACAGAAGGGAAAGGATGGTCAGAAGAAGCCAAAGGGCGAGGTGACTTGTTATAACTGCCGACAGAAGGGTCATCTTTCTCGGGATTGCAAGAATCCGAAGGTGCAGTTGAAGTGTTACAACTGTGATAAGCTGGGACACATTAAGAAGGACTGTCCAGAACCGAGGAAAGATAGGCAGGTTGTGCAAGCCTATGCTTTGGGGGCTGTTCCATCGTCTTCAAAAGCTCCGACTGCTGAGGAGAAGGGGAAGAGTGTGGTGGTTCAAGGTACTCTTTCTATTTGTGGTGTTCCAGTTAGAGTGTTGTTTGATACTGGAGCGTCGCATTCTTTTGTTTGTGATGATTTGGTAGGCCGGTTAGGTTTGAAACCGGACATTGTTGATAGGCCATTGGTTGTGACTAATCCAGTTGGGGGTTCGTCATGTTTGTGTATGATATGCCGTGGTCTAGTTGTTTCGAGTCATGATTGCTCGTTTGTTTGTGATTGCTTTGTTCTGAACTTTGCGGGGTTCGGAATTATTTTGGGTATGGACTGGCTTAGGAAGTATGCGGCTAGGATTGATTGTGAGAGGCTGGAGGTGACAGTCGGGAATGTGGAAGGGCGAAAGGTTGTGATACGATGTAAGCATGAGGAAGGCGTCTTCATGAGCTTCATGTATTCGCTAGTTGTTCCACGGGATGGACTGTCATCGGTGCCTATTGTGAATGAGTTTGAGGATGTCTTTGACGAAGTCAAAGGGTTGCCGCCGCATAGGGAGATCGAGTTTCGTATCGATCTAGTTGAGGGAGCCAGACCTGTTGTGATGCCTCTTAGGCGGATGGCACCGAGGGAGCAGCAAGAGCTGAAGGTGCAAGTTGATGACCTTTTACGGAAAGGATTCATTCGGAGAAGTGTGTCCGAATGGGGTGCGCCCGTTGTGTTCGCAACCAAAGCGGATGGATCGTTGAGGTTGTGTGTTGATTATCGTGAACTGAATAAGGTGACTAAGAAGAACAAGTATCCATTGCCGAGAATAGATGACTTGTTTGATCAGCTTCACGAGGCTAAGGTGTTTTCTCAGATGGATTTGGCAACGGGATTTCACCAATTGAGAGTGGCGAAGAATAGTGTGCCGAAGACTGCTTTCAGGACACCATCCGGGTTTTATGAGTGGCTGGTAATGCCGTTTGGGTTGACTAACGCGCCAGCATATTTTGTGGATCTTATGAATAGAGTATTCAGAGATCAGTTGAATAAGTTCGTGCTTGTGTTCGTGGATGATATTTTGGTTTATTCCAGAACCAAGGAAGAGCACAAGACGCACTTGAGGATTGTTTTGGATATACTGCGGAAACATCAGCTGAAGGCTAAGTTTTCGAAGTGTCACTTCTGGAAGAGTGAAGTGAGGTTCTTAGGCCATGTTATCTCTGGAAGTGGAATAGCGGTTGATCCCGCTAAGGTGGCAGCAATCCAGGATTGGGTTAGACCTAAGAATGCATCTGATGTGAGAAGTTTTCTTGGATTAGCCGGGTATTATCGTCGGTTTATTAAAGACTTTTCCAAGATAACTGCACCGTTGACAGGATTGACGAAGAAGAACCAAGTGTTCAGATGGGATGACAAGTGTGAGCAAGCTTTCGTAATCCTGAAAGAGCGATTGACGAGTGCTCCTGTATTGACTATTCCGAGTGGGAATGATGAGATGGTGGTTTACACCGATGCATGTGGCACTGGACTGGGAGCGGTGCTAATGCAGAAGGATAAAGTTGTTGCGTATGCTAGTCGACAACTGAAGCCGCATGAAAGGAACTATCCAACTCATGATTTGGAGTTAGCGGCGATTGTGTTTGCTTTGAAGATGTGGAAACACTACCTATTGGGAGTTAGATTCGAGTTGTTTACAGATCATAAGTCGTTGAAGTATCTGTTTTCCCAAAAGGATTTGAATCTTCGACAGCAACGGTGGTTAGAGTTTCTAGCATCTTATGATTTTGGTATAGCCTATACTCCGGGAAAAGGAAACGCAGTGGCTGATGCGTTAAGTCGAAGACATGCAGGTTTGGGAGCCATGTTTTCGGAGTGGAAGAGTCTCGAGTATTTGGCTGGATTTGATTTCAGGCCTAGATGCGAGTTGGAACCTGAGATGTTGGCAAACTTATCGATAAGGCCTACTCTAGTGGAAAGAATTGGTGAGAGCCAAAGGCGAGATGATAAGCTTGTCAAGATTATCCGTGATTTGGGATCTGGATTGGATCCAGAGAAGGATAAAGGATTCGAGGTCGATCGAGAGGGTTGGCTTCGAAAGCAAGGACGATTGGTTGTTCCCGATATAGATGGATTGAGAGATGAAGTTCTGAGGGAAAGTCATCACTCGAAGTTGACAATTCATCCAGGTGGAAATAAGATGTATCGGGATATGAAGAGAGCTTACTACTGGGAAGGTATGAAGAAAGATGTTGGAAATTTTATTTCCAAGTGTATGAATTGTCAGTTGGTGAAAGCTGAGCAGAAGAAGCCCAGTGGATTACTTCAGCCATTAGAAGTTCCTACGTGGAAGTGGGAGCAAGTGTCGATGGATTTTATTGATGGTCTACCTAGAACCAGGACAGGGAATGAAGGGATTTGGGTCATCGTAGATCGTTTGACTAAAAGTGCAAGGTTCATTCCTGTTCGATCGACTAGGACTGCATCGAAGTTGGCTGAATTGTATGTGAAGTGGATTGTTCGATTCCATGGTGTTCCGAAGAGTATAGTGAGCGATCGAGATCCGTTGTTCACTAGTAGATTTTGGAAGAGCTTCCAGGAGGTTTTGGGAACTGAGTTGTGTTTGAGTACAGCTTATCACCCTCAAACAGATGGTCAGACTGAGAGAGTCAACCGGGTTTTGGAAGATCTTCTTAGAGCTTGTGTTTTGGACTTCGGGGGATCATGGGAGGATCACCTTCATTTGGTGGAATTTGCATATAATAACAGTTATCAGTCGAGTATTGGTATGGCACCATATGAAGCGTTATATGGAAGACCGTGTAACTCTCCGACATGTTGGTTGGAAGCTGGAGAAAAACTGATACTTGGGCCAGAGATGATTCGACAGACTTCGGATTGTATAGAGATCATTCGGCAACGAATGAAAGCAGCCCAAGATCGTCAGAAAAGTTATGCAGATAATCGTCGAAAGGATTTGGAATTCGACGTGGGCGATATGGTTTTTGTGAAGATTTCTCCATTGAAGAATGTTATAAGATTCGGGAACAAAGGAAAGTTAACTCCGAGATTCGTTGGACCATTCCCGATTATCGAGCGAATTGGAAAGCTCGCTTATAGATTGGAGTTACCGGAAAAGATGGCGGGTGTGCACAATGTTTTTCATGTATCTTATCTACGGAAGTATGTGCACGACCCAACTACTGTGGTTGCTGCTGATAGCTGTGAAGACTTGGAGGTTTATCCAGTTGTTTCGAGACCTCGTAAGCCGCTTCGTATTGTTGAAACCGATACGAAACAGCTTAGGAGGAAGACGATTACGTTGCTCAAGGTACAATGGAGTGACGATGTTAACGACTGTACGTGGGAGGAGGAAGAGAGGATGAAGGCAGCTCATCCAGGACTCTTCGAGGTATGGCCCTAAAGTGTCGTGACATCTCATGAATTGTAGCTTGTTCTGAGTCTTAGAATTCTGCATGCTAGGCTAGAATTGGATGCATGGTTTGTTGATTGCTATGGATGGTAGGCATGCGGAATATCTTTGATTTCTGTTGTTTGCTTGGAATTTCGGGGGCGAAATTCCTAAGGGGGAGAGAATGTAACGACCCGTATTTTACGTGTCGATAGATCGTAGAATTTGCAGGTTGTTAGTGTTGTTTGTGATGTCCCTAGCTCGAGTTGTTTAGAAGTTGACCCGGGTGAAGTAATGAGTCGTGACCGACTCATGGGCATAGCCGAGTTAAGGCTTGAGTCGTGACCGACTCATAGGCATAGCAGAGTTAGGCGACTCATGGAATTGGCCGAGATAAGGATGGACCGACCTATAGTGTTAAGAGCGACTCAGTGGTCTGCCGAGTTAAGATGACCGACCTAAAAGATGTAAGCGACCTAATGAGTTAGTAAGGTCAGGGGGTTAACTCGCTTACGAGTTAACCAGTTAAGTCGTTTATACGACCTAGGTTAGGTCGTTTGACGACCTAAGAGTTATACGAGTTAAGGCTTAGGAATGACCGACCTAGTGGTATGCGACCTATAGGAGTGGACGACCTAAGTTGGTATGTGTATGTTGTTGGGTCGTATGACTTGATGAGTCGTTAGGTCGTTAGGGTAGTTGAGTCGTGAGTCGGCCCCGTAGATGAGTCGTTTAGATGATGAGTCGTTGGGGGGCTGTGTTGTGTTGAGTCGGCATAGCAGCGTGCGTTGTTAGGTCGGCTGTAGGATAGGTCGTTAACAACCTAGTTAACCCGCGTCTTAGTTGAGTCGTTGGGTCGGCCTTGGGTTGAGTCGGTGAGACAGTTGAGTCGTTAGCGACTTAAGGGTTAGTTTGGATAGGGGTTAGGTCGGCACTGATGAGTCGGTAGGGTGTTGAGACGTTGGGGACTTAGGTCGTGGGTCGCGTGTGAGTTAGGTCGCTGGGTAGTGGCAGTGCAGTTAGGTCGTGGAGGCGGGCTTGTTTTAGGTCGTATGGCTTTGGGATTGGTTAGGCAGATAGGTCGTTGGGTATATAGGTCGGCAACGACCTAAGATAGGTCGGAGATTCTTAGGTCGGCCACGACCTAATACCGAGCTACGAGTTACGACCTAAGGGGGGATTCAGCCTATAAATAGACGACTTTGGCTCACTTTTTGGCACCGGTTTTTGAAGCGACGAAGTGCTGCCATTTTGAAGACTCGACTACAACATTTCTTCATCTTCTTTTCTCCATTCCAATCTAATTCTAACATCCATCCAAGATCGAAGATCAAGATCAAAGATCAAGAGCCAAAGTTGAAGATTTTCATCCGAAGAGGCTAGATTTCACCGTTTCAAGTGAGATTTCTCCGGATCAAGTCCAAGTCTTTGCTGTCCAGATCTGAAGTTGATTGATTTTAGGTTGTTTTGGTGATTTGGTGAGTGGTAGTTATCTCTCACGCGGACCCAAAGGAGTATATTGGATTGGTGATATGTTTATGTGTTAAAGTTAGCGTTTTCTCGCATTTTCCTTAAGTCTGCATGTAGATCCATCATATTTGAAGATGTTTACTTATGAAAGTTATTTATCAAGTATTAGAGACAAAACCCATGTTTTAGATTTGATAGATCTATGTTAAAAACCATGATTTCACATATGTTGGACTTTTGCTCACTTAATTACGAAATTTCCATTATAGTTAATATTGCTTAATATATCTTGTTTGAATGCTTGAATGTTTGAATGTATGTTAGATTTGATTGCTCCAAGTTAGCTTGTAGTTGATTTGGAACAAGATGTTGAAGGTGATTCAAAAGCTAAGTGGAAAGGCTCTTGAATGTTGAAAGCTGCCGATGGCATATGAAGTGAATGTGGAAGCTCATATGGACGGATTCGATGATGAGGGACTTTGCCATGATGCGAAGAGGCGAAGTATGAGAGCGAGATGGGACTTTGCCATGATGCGAGAAGGCAAGCCATGATGTTGAGATGAGACTTTGCTATGATGTGATGAGGCAAGACATATGTTGAGATGGGACGGGTCATGATGACGTTCCAAGTTGAGAGACTTTGCTATGATGTGATGAGGCAAGACATATGTTGTGATGGGACGGGTCACGAAGACGTTCCAAGCACGGGTCATGATGACGTGCAAAGTTATAACTCGGTGATGCGGTCCGGGTTGGGGTGGATAATGGTTAGCTTGAGAGGCGCTTGAGCTAGTATGGAAGTAGTCGTCGAGGAGGATGACTAGGAGGCTAAGATCTCATCGTTGTTGAAGGTTCTAGCATACTCAAAGCAAGGGTACGTTGGAACGGGTCACGATGACGTTCCAGGCACGGGTCATGATGACGTGCTAGTACTCTGGGCTGATGCGTTCGGCTTAGGCACGGGTCACGATGACGTGCGGAGTTATAGCTAAACCGGGGTTACCATTAGCCCTTGACAGGCGGTCATTCAACTAACGGTGAAATCAAGGCAATGATAACAGTGATAGCCAGAGTCATGGATGTTTGGATGTTTGGTTGTATCATCATTCGGTTCAAGAGCGGTGTTTTCTGGGTGCTTATCTGATCTTGGTTTAGGCCTTGGGGGTTTGTATTTGGAAAACATCGTCCTTGACTCGAGTGATTATTGCTTTATCTTACTTATCTGCTATGTTATGCTTGCTTCTCCTTAGTGTGTATCTGGGGGCTATCACTGTAGAAAGAGGTGGAGTGGGATGGTTTGGTTCCTATTCCTTTTATTTCCTTATGCTCTTTTGGTATGTTTGATAGTTAATTTACTGCTCACTAAGACTTTGTCTGACTCAAGGTTTTATGTCTCCTCTTATTACCTTGGGCTGTTCATCCATGTTGGGATGGGCAGACTAGGTAAGCAGGTGACAGGTGCTGTGCTTGGAGTTTCTACGTTGAAGATGACGAAGACGAGCAGGAGGCTATGCATATTATTTTCTTATATGTACTGGGTATCCGCTGCTGTATTTGATGAGTGCTTGTAGTGAGGTCTTGATGTATGGATTTGTTGAGATGATTGTATAAAACTTCTGTGATGCTTATATGATGGTTTCCTGTTATGAGACTTCACTATATATTTCTCTATTGTATTTTATCCATGCGCTGTGAGTTACGATAGAGATTCTTCGATTTTATTTTACCCTGACTATCATCCATGGCTGCCTGGCACACCTTTCAGCGCACTATTCTCTTGTTTTGGTGCGGGAGTCATGGGCGGTCGTCACAAACAACTTCCATTCCGAAGCCCCTAACCTGCTCTACCCACGGCCACCACCTTGGTGAACTCGGCCACCCATAGCACCTCGAAACGCGTGCACAACATCAGGAGGACACGGCTACTTATCTCCCTCCACGTCGCACGAAAACTCATCACCTCCGTATGGATTCGAAGCTCTTCCAATGCTCTACGTTTTGCTAGTTGAAAGTTTTCGATAATATTGAGTGGATTGAAAGAAATTAATGGAAGAACAATACAAATTTTCGGCCATTGATGAAAGCTACTGTCGGCTAGCTTTGTAAATTAGGGTTTTATTTTTTTTATTTGTGAAGAGATTGATGGTCTATTTATAGAAAATAAAACGAAACACTATTCATTTTGGATTTTCCAAACTCCGATTTACGCACGGTGACCGACGTTTCTAGGGTTTACCCCGTGTTCCGGACACAATGGAACAGGTTTCGAAAGCTAATTCGGTCATCTGTGCGAGTTATGACAATATGCGTGTACATATATACATATGTCTATACAAACATACACACACATAAAATACACGCGCGCGCGCGCACACACACAGATACATATACATATCCCAATATCTACTTATGTATGCAATTACCATGTTATTGTTTGTTGTTTTTGTTATTTTAAACATATTGTTGTAACATGTTATTTCTTGTATATTGATTAGTTGTAGATCGTAGTATTAATTAAATGTTTTGCAAAAGTGGAAAGTTGGAATTAATCAATGATTCACCTTCTCTCTTTCCTTTTAGATCTTGATGCGATTATACCCAGATCTTATTTCATATTTATTCCCATTTTTAAACATCAAACAATTTCACTCAATGTATGTTTCATGAAATATGAGTATATTTGATGTAATCATACCGTTTCAAATATCATACTTAATTAACATAAATTTAATCAATTAAGAATAATACAATAGTAATAAAATATGACTTTATAAAAGTAACTAAGTGGATATGGTATCAAATATTAAATTTCATCACCACAACAAACTGATTACAACTTTTTGTTTGCAATGTTCGCACAATGAAATTTGTAACAACTATTTTTTTTATAGAAAGTTGTAATAAAATGTTTTTACAACTTTTTGTATTTTGGAGTTGTAATAAAGTTATTTAGAAACTTTCTATCCTTAACTGCGGTATATTAATTTATAGCAATATTAATTTATAGCTATTTTGCTTATAGATTGCAAGTGATCACGCGTAAAACACTTTCAATGAAACATTCTTAACATCAAATAGAAATTATTAGCAAACACAAATATTCCCTTTCGGAGATTATAATGTTCACGCTAACTGCATCCGAAAAAATTGAAGAACATATGATACAAAATCACAAATATAAGAAAACACATATGCAAAAAAAAAGTTGCAAAAATATGCAAGAGAAAATTTTGTTTCCTCTAATTAATTGACATATCTGATCATGTTTATTTCTCTCTAATTAACTAATCAATTTTTTTTCCATATATTATTAACTTGGGCATTAAGTAATTGATGTTGTAAATAGAGCCTAAGAGAGAGAGTGGAAAAGTATTTGGTATTTCACTATTCTTCCATCTTTGTTCCTCTTCCACAAAACCAAGAAGTCATTGTTATAGAGATCAAGATTCCTTCTCAATTAGGTATTGATCCAATTTTTATTTTATTTACTTTATTTGGTGGTGTAATTCTAAACAATTATTTTTTGAGAATCACTATAAATGGTTGTTTGGTGGAACCTTGCATGTTGCTTTGTTGGTTTCTTCGTGTTTTAAGTCTTTCTTCAACATTTTTTATTTTCAAATCTTATTATTTTCATCCAATACTGCCCTTTTGTACCTAGGGTGATATAAGATTCTAGGATAAGTTTCCATAATAATTTTATCATTTATTAGATTTTGCACCACAAAAAATCCTAACAACATAACAAGGTGCAAAAAAAGAACTGCGTAAATTTAGAAAATCTTTAAAAATTTCATTGTTTCAATTTTTTAAACAATAGAGAAATAAATACTTCATACGATTTCAAGAAATCGGTAAATAAACTTTAACATAAGGATGAGCATTTAACCAATTTAACCCATGTAACCGATTTAAACAACATTCATCGAGTCGAATTAACAACCGCTAAGAGCGAATAGCCAATATTAACAACTAGTTTAATGACCAATCTTAACCTATTTAACATGTAGCCATGAACGCTACTTCATACTTTAATAATTCTTTATTATGTTTCGATATCACTTTTCTTCACGCTTTCGGCAGCTTATTATCAAGTTTCCAATAACGCTTCACTTCATGCCTCGATGGCTCATTATTACGTTTTTGATGGTCGTTCATTTCAAAATTTTGATAGCTCTTTATCAAAATTTATAGTATAATAATAGGTTTATTTTATAGTTAAATATGTATTTCATGTAAATATATATTTATAATTTATTTTATTTTTTATTTATACCGCTATACTAATTCAAACAAAACTAGCAGCTAGTTATGTGGATAAGTAACAACCATGGATTATCTTATGAACTAAAAGTAAAGAATGACCTAAAATAAAATTATTTTATATATTGGCCTTCTCTGTATGTTTTATACTATGTATATAAATAAATCTTCATTGTCATCTATTTATATATTTGTTGCAGCTCGGCCCAGGTTTATTCTTTCTGCCGCCAGATGCATAACCCTAGGTCTTACATCGAAAAACATGCGAGAGAAAATGCAGAACGTCAAAAAGGAAGCATAGAAAAGTTTGCCGTGTTAAAAGAATTGACTGAGATTGAGAAGGGTCGTTTTGAGCTAGAGCGGCAACGCCAAGAGACCATAGTAATGGAAAAGGATGTCACCGGAATGGATCCAATTACATTGCAATATTGGATGGAGTATAAACAGCGCATTGTTGAGAGTAGATCTGGAACAAAACATATGTAGTTGACGTATTAATTTGATATTCCTAGTTATTGCAGTTTACATTTCCATGTACCTTTAGTTCATTTAGGTAATCAAGTGTTATTTTCGGTTTAACAATATTTAATGGTATATCATTTTTTCGATGCATTATGTATATGCCCATAATAGATTTACTTCATCAAACATAAATGACACTACAAACATAATAATTGAAGCATTACACACTTCGTTATAGAAATAAAAAAGGCAAACATATGTAATTAAACAAAGATCCACCATCTTCAACTACTGATTTCCATGAGAATTCCAAATATGCTCCATTAAATCCCTTTGGAGTCTATTATGAATAGCTGCATTACGATATACCTCATGATGATCGTTATGAATTGCGTACTGTTCTTCATTTCGTACGTGGTTGTGCGAAACAATTCGGGTGGTTGTCTTGCCCCTTCATACTCGAAATCAGGATAATCCATACCGCGTTCATCTTCAATGATCATGTTATGGAGAATTATACAACAGAACATAATTGTAGCCATTTTTGATCTCTTCCATAATCTACATGGATTGCTTACCATTGCAAATCTTGCTTGAAGGACCCCAAACGCCCTTTCTACGTCCTTCCTTTGTCCTTCCTGCATCGCAGCAAATTGTTTCTGTTTTGCCATCATTGGGTTTGCAAATGTCTTCACAATCGTACTCCATTTGGGATAAATTCCATCTCCTAAATAGTATCCATGGTCATATGTGTTCTGACCAAGAGTAAATGATACGGGAGTTGACTTACCTTGCGCCAAATCGTTGAACAAATGAGATCGTTCGACAACGTTTAAGTCATTAAGAGAACCTGGCATTCCAAAGAAAGCATGCCAGATCCACAAATCATGAGAGGCAACTGCTTCTAAGATGATTGTTGGTTTTTTTCCTTGCCGTTATATGCTCCGTGAAAAGCTTTTGGACAGTTCTTCCTCTCCCAATGCATACAATCTAGACTTCCAAGCATTCCAGGCCAGCCCTTGCTTTCATGCATTTCATGCAAGCGAGTTACATCTGCCTCGTTTGGAGATCGAAGATATTCCGTCCCATAAATGTCCACAACTGACTGGCAGAAGTGATCTAGGTTTTCCAATGCCGTACTCTCTGCAATACGATATGCATCGTCAAGGGCATCGGCGGGTGTACCGTATGCTAACATTCTCAAAGCTGCAGTCATCTTTTGATGCCCACTCAAACCATGTTTTTTTGCGGCGTCCTGCTTAAAAACAAAATAATTATTATTCTGCTGAATACTTTTGAGAATTCTTATGAATAATGGTCGACTCATTCTGTATCATCGTCTGAATGTCTCTGGACCGTTAGTTGGATCACGGGCAAAGTAATCTTGCAGTAGTGTTTTGTGAAATGCTTGCTGGTTACGGTTGATATATTTCCTACCCACTACGGAACCACCATGTTTTCCAGAAGTTGATCTGTATGCTTCACGATATATCTCCATCAATTCCTCCTCCTCCTGTTGATGCGCTAACGCATACGTTTCTTCTTCAGAGTCACTGTCGCAAAGCAATACAGCTTTTAGTAAATTTCCAGACATTGTTTGATATTTGAGGATAGTTGTCTGATATTTGAATGTTTTGTTAGAGTAAATTGTGGTGAACAAGTATGACATCTATATGGTTAGTGGATAGAGGGTGTGTCAGTGCGCGGTCTAATCATGTACTGTAGCCACGTTCGTTTGTCGGTCAAGATTCTCTGCTATGTTTAGTGGATAGAGGGTGTGTCAATGTGCGGTCTAATCACGTACTGTAGCCACGTTCATTTGTCGGTCAAGATTCTCTGCTATGTTTAGTGGATAGAGGGTGTGTCAGTGCGCGATCTAATCACGTACTGTAGCCACGTTCGTTTGCCGGTCAAGATTCTCTGCTATGTTTAGTGGATAGAGGGTGTGTCAGTGTGCGGTCTAATCACATACTGTAGCCACGTTCGTTTGCGGGTCAAGATTCTCTGCTATGTTTAGTGGATAGAGGGTGTGTCAGTGTGCGGTCTAATCATGTACTGTAGCTACGTTCGTTTTCCGGTCAAGATTCTCTGCTCATTATCCATTATATAAATTCACAAATCGTTATACGTTTAAATCATTTACAAACCTATCATTATTCAAATTACAATGTCCAACATGACATTTACGTCTCATGGATTGAAGTTGCTTATGCAGTACTACATTCAAACCGATGAGAAGTGCGATAATCAGGAGTCAATGGAAATTAATTTTTGGGACACTCTGGCTGACCTGTACAACAACGATGTGGGCTCTCAAGTCAGACGTACGGCTCAAGAGGTCAGGACTGCACACAAAAACTTTACTAGGGCATGCACGCGTTACACAAAGATTATTAACGAGGTAGTATTGGAAAATGTGTTTGAGACAACATGTTCGACTTATGACGGTCGATACAATTTAAAATATGGCACGCCCTTCATTGCCTATGATGCGTACTTCATACGTCAAAACTGGCTAGAAAGATTTGGATGGCCTTAAGATAACAGTATTGATAGTTGGTTATGTAACGTTCGTTAATGTATCATGAGCTTTTTGAATTGTCTTTTCAAATGATAATGTCTGCTTTTGTTGTCAAAGCTAATGCCTATGTCTAATGTTTGTTTTTGAATATGCCCTAGTGTAATGTATGTTGTCAGATCAAAAAGTACTGCGACCAAAAGTGTATTGTTTATATATTCTCTTTCTGCCTTACTTATTCATCATTCATAATCATCTTCTTCCACACTCACAACAATAAATTCTTCATCGCAATGCCTTCTTGGCCTTCTTCTATCGATTTAGATGCAGGTTACGTGCCTACGGAAAGTCCACATACTGATGAGGATTGGCTTATCGATTATCAAGAACAACACTATGAAGATGTCCGTAGTCAGTTTCCAAACCTTGAGCAACTGAGACTTCAGAAAGTGGTCGAACCGCGGTACGAACAAAATGTTGTACGTATGGCATATGAACAACATGAGAACCTGGATCAAGTAGTTCAACCTCCCACTGAGCAAGAGGTTGAATCGCAGCTAGTTTGTTGTCTGTGCGGGTTTGAAGTTGAAGTTGTAGTTCGTGCGGATGGAGAAAATATTGGGCGTCGAATCTGGCCGAATGGTTGCAATTACGCGGAATGGTTGGATCATCCATTATGTCCAAGGGGCATAACCTACGCAAATGAACTAGAACATGAGATAAGACGTCTTAGACTGTCTGTACAGGAGTTGCAGTTTAATCGTCACGTCTAGTTTCTTCATATGTGCAGTCTATTATTACTGTGTCGTTTCTTATAAGTGTTCTATGTTTGAATCATTCACTAGTTAAACGAACATAAAGTATTCACATTGTACACCAACATATAGTTCGTATTTAAACGGACACCTACAAATAATAATATACACCAACATGTATAAGTCACGGTACTCACAGACATATAGAATTCACAGTAACCACGATCATTATAATCCAAAATCTAAGAAAGTGACAGCAGATCAATAATACACAATATACTGAAATAATGACCCAATTACATATACTCATACGCATAAACTAAAAATTATACAACTAAAGGGAGGCAGCGTCGTCATCGTCAGCATCATCACCGTCATCACCATCTCCGTCACTGTCATCATCCTCATCTCCGTCACCAGCATCATCATCATCTCCATCATCATCATCATCGTCTACATCGTCATCCTCGTCATCCCCATCACCATCATCCCCCTCGTCCTCATCATCCCCATCGTCCTCATCTAAACCACCAGCACCATACCCACTGGGACCAGCATCACCTCCGCCCTGTGATCCGAAAGGCTCATATATAGCAAGTCTAGCTGATAGCTGATCAATCTGAGCCTCTAGCATCTGTGCATGCTGCATGTACATATCATGCATGGCATGTGTATGTGCAAGAGTCATATCGCGAAACACACCAAACCCTACTCTGGCCTGATCCAATCTAGCAGCATACTACATAAAGATGACAAAAGCCATAATAAAAAAACAAGCATAAAATAAAGGAAAAATGACAGTAAACAACAAACGTACCTCATACGGAGGATATAACCCGATTGAAGGCACACCAGGATAGTCGGGGTGATCTGGAAAGACTAAAGGCTGCTCAATCAAAGTACTTGTCAAGTCATACGCTCTAAAAGTGGTATCAGGCTCCAACTGCATGGGAGCCTGGGAGAACTGTGACGGAATCGGGTCAAATGAAACCTGCGGTATCTGAACTCTACCGGCTGCCAGATGAGGTCCTATATGATCAGAGTTGACCCCACGAACATAATCTGGTACGATGAATCTACGGGGTGCCACTCTAGCCCAATAAGCATCGTAATCCCCATCGATGAAAAAAGTACTACTATCCACCCATCCAGCCTGTCGTAGAGCAGTAAGTGCTGATCACCGATCACCTTATGTCTACCAAACATGTCCTCGCAGGATAAAGGATCGTATGGTATACGACGATCACCCGTAATCTGATAAGCACATCTCTCTCCCAAATACCACATAGGCATAAATGAAGGCGTATGCAAAGCAATCCTACGTCTAGATACTGAATACGCAACCATCAAGGGATGGTCGTCCACCAGAAGACCTGCATCTGCTAGATGAGTCCAATGTGAGGCCCAAGGAGTCCGAATGATGTTACCACGACTACGCATATCCAGTTGTGACCTAGCCTCCTTCAAGTCATGCTGTACACTTAAGGGGACATGATGTACGTACTGCATGGCCTCCCATCGTCTCATCCTAGGGAAGTAATGCTCAACAGCCTGACTAGCCGTGTCCTGGATGCGGGGATGCATGTTTGCCGTGTACTCGTAGTACCATAACGGCAAAATATACCAAAAATCATACATTTGCCTGACATCGCCAAGTGCAAATGAATCTAGAGCGGTATATAGGGTGCCTAATATCGCCGTGCCCCAGTCGATAGTATGTAGCTGGTCTAATCGGGCAAGGGAAGCTAAATAGCCAAGTCTAACCGTACCTTTTTGGTTCGAAAAAAAGGTCGAACCAAACAGGCACAACAAAAATGCTCTAGTAACTGCATCCATCATATCGGCTCTAGCTATATAACTAGTGATGTAATGCTGCAAGTACGTCAACTTAACAGAACCACTAGAGACGCAGGTAACATCCATCAGTGGTAAAAAAACAGTATATAAATTGGGCGACTCGTATAAATCATCGAATGGAAAAGGTCGAAGACCCTGTCGTCCAATCTCAATCCCAGTGAACATGTAGAAATCAACTAGGGTGATACCAAGCTCAAAATCTGAAAAATGAAACGTATGCGTGGTGGGCCACCACCTCTCAGCTAATGCCTGGATGAGAGGTCGATCAAAGGACTGAACAGGCCTAATCGACAAAAATAGACCAAAAGGGCTAGCCTGTAGCCTCTCAATAATAGGACCAGGAAGATAGTCATAAAACTGGGTAATGCACTTAGCCCAACTACCCCGACAGTGAATGTAATGGTCCTATAGATAGTTAATGAAACAACAATTTTTGATAGCGTAAGGGTTATTTAATATGAGTATGTAATGTACAAATTAAAATAACAAGTTATAGTAAGGGTTGATTAATACCTGTATGGTCGTCAAAGCGGTTTCGGCTCTATGCCGATAACCATCTGGCAGCTCATGTAAAACACGTAGATCGTCTGGTGAAACTCCAGGCGGTGGCGGAACGTGTAGTGGTCCTGCTTGCTCCTCTGGATGTCTCTGAACCGTTCTTCGGGCGATTTTGGTTGGACGCGGCGGCATTTCGAATAAATTTTCTAATTTTAAAAAAAATTTGAAAACGAAAAGTGAAGAGAAATGAGGGGGAGGGGGGCGGTGCCCATTTTATGGGCGCCTTGCCTCAGGCGCCCATAAAATGGGCGCCTAAAGCTCAGGTGCCCATTAAATGGGCGCCTGGCCATTGGGCGCCCCCACCCAATTACGGGCTGAATATTCAGCCCACTGAATATTCAGCCCGTAATTGATTGGAGATGCACTTACATCGCTCTGTTTCTTACATCGCTCTATTTCTTACATCGCTTATTCTTCTTTTATTTAGGTCTGAAAAACCCTAAATCGAAGAGAAAGAGAAAAATTCAATCGATCCCTTCTCATTTACCGCCGCTCCATTCCCCTCACCTACTGCCGCATTTTTTCTTCTTTTCTGAACTGCTACAGCCGCTCACCCTGTAATCTCTATTGATTGCCATGCTCTAGTGTCTGACGTCTGCCTTCAAACTTCTTCGAACTCATAGGTAATTTATTAAGTTGTTTTTATAGGAAATTTCGATTTTTGCTCAGATGTTAATCAATAATTTTTTCCCCATAGTCTTTGATAAGTTCAAAAAGATCATTTAAATTTTTATTGATTCAGAAGCAAGTAACGACTGTTGCTGGAACTGAGAGATTAGTTACTTCTGTGTCAGAAATGCCACCATCAACCAATTTGAAAGCTTGTTTTCATTCAAATGGGACTCTTTATGACAGGTATATTTTAACTAAATTAAAGTTTGTTTTAAGCTGAGAATTGGGATTACAGATATTACGTTCACAGATTAGAAAAGATTTGTAGTGTTTTAATTTATATTTTTCCATGGCTTTTTTAATGGTTGGCCTAAAAATAAAAATTGCAGTCAGTTGTTACTTTCAGCTAGCAATTTCATATTGTTTCTTCGATATCAAGTCAGTAGTGCCATAGTTATATGTACTGTATGCATAGAACGTTAATGTTTGATATTAAATGGCATATTACAAACAAATTATTATATTATTATACTACAAGGTAAACATGAGGAACTAAGGCTGTTTAACCCTTTCTGTGTTGATGACATAAAGAGTCAAACTGTACAATTGATGTTTTTTTGTTCGTACGCCATGTAGGTAACAAGGAAATCTGTTAAGGTTATGTGTTTTCAATTCTTTGCTAAAGTTGAAGAAATAAAGCATAATCTTATTTTCAAATATGATTTTACAGCATTGCATAAAAAGTTAAATGTACACTTATAAACTAGTATCATACATTTCGAATATGTTGAACAGGTTCTCCTTTCCGGAGTAAACTATTTTGCTTCTAATCAAATATCAAAAGCTGAAGGCAAGTGCCTTGATACGTACACAAATTTAGCTGAAGCTATTATGTGTGGACTTCTACCAGATTCCCCAACACCCACAACTAGTAGATCTGGTGGTAATCCCCGCTCTCTTATTTTGTAGGCAAAGTAATATGAATTAGTGCTTAATTTTTTTAAGCTTGGCTGCTTGAGATTAAGGTTTATTCATTTATTTTCCCTTCTTTCATCCCGATTTATAATTATTTTAACCTATGCGGCTAGCGCTTTAAAACCCAATAGGTACTGTTTGATTTTTTTGCTATTTTTAAGTTCAAATCATCGATTCTGTAATAGGATAGTATCCAATCTTCACCGAGTAATTAGATTATCACTTATTATCGTTGCTTGTACTGAATTCAATCATTACTACTGATTTTGGAGGTATCTACACTAGAATTGTTTTGATCTTTCAATAGATTACATATATTAGTGTGTGCAGTTTGTTTCTAATGGATATTTTTCTTGCAATTCAAATTCAAATTGACTTTAGGTTTATTAAGGGTCTTGTTAACTGAAACATGAATACACGTACATGAGTCAATTTTAGTACGAGCTAAGAATCCTTAGAGATGGGATAACGGTAGATGATTCTTTTGCTACTAGATGTATATGCAACTATAATGATATCAATGGTAAAAATATTAGATATGTAGATCATATTCTATAAAAATAGCAAAACTGTTGCGTTTGAAGATGAACTTAAACAATGGAAAATAAGTGTTGCAGTTATAATGAAATCAATATTTGAGTCGTTACACTTCCGTAGTATTCACGATAATTTTATTGGTAGAACCGAAGATATGAATTGGAGTAATTAGTGGATCTTCTAAAAGAACTCTGTGTTTTCTATATATGATCGATTTCTATCTTTATTATACCAATTAAATTATTGCGGATGCTACGAAAGCATAACGACGAACATATTGGCTTTGTTATAACTGTAGCACTTGTTTCTCATTTTTTAGGTTCTTTTTCAAAAGCAATTGGTTTTACTGTTTTTATAAAAGTACAATGATCTACATATCTGACGGGGTCATCATTGATATCATTATATTTGCGTGTACATATAGTAGCAAAAGAATTATCGATTTTTTTCTTGTTCATGATTACCAAGCTTGTTCTCCCTCATGACCTAAGCAATCAAATTCAGATTTTTATTTTCAATTCTTTCTATTAATTCCATCTCATTATTTACAATAATTTTTGAATCAATATATTTCATCGTTATTGAGTGATGTTTACTTCTAATGTTTGTAGGTTTGTTGTATTTTTTTAAAATAACTATATTTTTGAACTGTTCCACTAATGCCTTTTTTCACCAAGTATTTTTAATCGGGAAGTGCTGAATATAGATCTATTGCATGTGTTTAATGTAAATATAAAAATATGAATGTCTTACATGTACTTCAAGCATCCTACAAAGATGAAACAACGAAAGACGAGTTAATTTATATTAGAAACACAGATGAAAGTGCGTTAGAAAATTATTTTGGATTTAAGCTTGTGTAACTAGAAAATTATGTTAAGTTTCTTATTAGTTTTACATACGGTACAAGAAAATTTACATTTTATAACCCTTAATCACAACATTTTCAATCAAATTGTTGTTTTTTATATTTTACAACATAAATAACGCTGCGTAACCTTAAATCCAATGAGAGCCGCATTTCTCCAAACTCTAATATATTTGCATTAATTTCATTTACGCTTTCCCAAATCTTTCAATCCCACTCGGTATTCTGAACCTAACTAAAATTTCCCTAAATTGCGTCGGTTTCCTCATCAACGACACTGCTAACCGATGGTGCTTGCATCACCTTTGCCCACCAAGCCCACTGCGATTCACTTTTGTAACGACCTGGATTTTTCAGCGATATAAATACAAGTTAACGAAAATTTTAAAATAAAATTATTTTTTTAAAATAATAAGTTGACAGCGAAAACTAAATATTTGAGGTGCGTCAAATTAAATAAGACCAACAAAATTTGTTTCGTGTCAAAATTTGTCCGAAACTCGGTCAACACAATTTCTCCGGGCGAATTATCTAATCTTGAAGTATGAATATTTTACGTAGAAATGGTCTAAAAAAATTCTGATTAAAACATCAAATTTAGTTTCGTTCAATTTCAACCTTTATAGCTCCGTTTATTTAGAATTATTGTTGTCGTACGATTTTGTAGCGGTGACGGATGAGATTTTGCTACGAACGTCGTAGCATAGATTTGATTATATCGTTGAAATTGTCTCGTCGCGCTGATCACCACGGTATATTTGTTTTCATGTTTTGGCTTCCGTGGCAAAACGATACATGGTTGAGATATTGATTTGTGACCGTGCACGGGTCATCATTCTTTTCAAGCCGAGATCATTTCTTTCAGCCCACATGAAATTCTTTCCGCAGACATTCCTAGCGTATGCATGCATGCTTAATAAATGCCGCATTTAATGCTCTATGCATTTTTTCGTCTATATACGCATGCTGGCCCTCACTGTTACTCTGCATCCCTCTTCTTTCTTTAAATTTTTACTTATATATATTTGTGTGTGTGTGTGAAGCCATATACAAAGCTGCAACTCTTCCTCACCTTTTTTTGTTTCCTTGGCCAGAATAACGTCACCCCTACCCATCGCATTACCCTCCCACCAACTCCCTCATCCTCCAATCGAAACCGCACCACCCTCCCCTCGCCTAAACTCCCACTGACTCGTGTCGCACTCCCCTACCACCACACCCTCGGCCGAAGTCGTCTCCTCCTCACAACCCATAATCTCCCACTCACCGGCCTACTCACCTTCCACCTACGGCAAGACATAGCTCGCCACCCACTGCACCGGGCCCGTACGTCCCTCCAGCCTCACTCGAAGCACCACCACCGGCCACCACCTCCGACCCCCTATCCTCTAGCCCATTAAACCCAATCCTTGTCCCACTACCAGCTCCGAA
This sequence comes from Allium cepa, assembly GCA_030765085.1. Taxonomy (NCBI): domain Eukaryota; kingdom Viridiplantae; phylum Streptophyta; class Magnoliopsida; order Asparagales; family Amaryllidaceae; genus Allium; species Allium cepa. Next base: position 1,013,632,309 of record CM060943.1, on the reverse strand, counting down.
CCCGAACCACTGCTGCCTCCTTCACCTGAAGCAACTCCAATAGCCACACCCCAAGCTGCCACCTCATTCGAGCCTCCTTTCACCGTAGCCTACCCCAGCCGAGCCAAAACTTCTCCCTCGTGTGCGTACGTGAGTGTAGAAAAAAAGTATCTAAGGAGAAAACGAGCGTGCGTGAGTTGTAACACAAAAATTATCGAAAGGAAGGTTGTTGCGTGAGTAAAAAAAAAATAGGAGCAACCTTGTTCACGTGAGTTAAAAAATAAAGAAGTGTAGCGTCCACGTGTTATATATATATATATATATATATATAAAGAAAAAAAGAGCGAAAGAAAGCAGTGTTGGTTTGTGCTTGCAGAAGTGAAGCAGCGTGTCTGTATCACCGTATCCGTCTGTCAAATACGTGAAGGTGAGCGATTTTAAGCTCACGATTAGATTTGCGTATTACAAGTACTTGGCCTAGGGTAGAAAATTAAATAATAAACACTGATTGGTCAATTGAGATTTATTTCGGATACTTAATATTTGAATTTGAAATTAAGAAATGGTTTGGGAATTTAATGTGGATTTATAATTTAAATTTTATGTTAAAATTAATATTAAATTTTGAAATCTATTAAGTTAATTTATATTTTAAAATGAAAGATTAATTAAACTATTTTAAATTATGAAATTAATTAATAATGGTTGTTTTTAAATGTTAACGTTTTCAAAACTTCTACCTTGGGCATTGCCTCACGTGCCTTGTTATACTTTTATCCCTATACGAGACTCATACGATTTTGGTTTAGTGTTGTCGTATCACAACGCATCCCTGACTACCGACTCTACTGGTGGTGTCAAACGCAAACTGTACGACAATGCTTAAAAACGCGTTAAGGGATATTAATGTAAAACCTTAATGCTAAGAAGAATATTTACTTTACCGATAGACACTACATATATTGCGTATCCTATTGTATATATAAATAGTTTAACGGATCCTTAAAAAATGGAAAATCCCGTAACATCTCTTGAGTCACTTGTACATTTTATTTGAGTAGGACTACTAACATGAGAACTTCTAGTCCTGACTCGAGTGTTCTGTTTTTCATTACGCTCGGGTCATCCTGAGTATTGTAGTGTGTGAGCAATGCTTATTTTGGGAGCCGAGACTCGGTCGAAGACTCCACTCTATCCAGTATTAGTTATCTATTTCATTTTTGGCATGTATCAGTAAACTTCTATGTATCGCTAATATGTATAATTAATTAAAGTCTGAAACTCTGATATATTTGGTGTAGTAGCTTCATGAACTACTGTGTATATTATTCATTTCCGCTGTGAGATTTGGTATTTTTCCGTGTGTGATTCTGTATCTGATTCTATATTAAAACCCCGACTTGATAATCTGTCTAATTTGAATGGTTTAAGTTGGACAAGTGTGTTTTATTGTCTGCTTAAGTTGTTCGGAAAAGACGGGTTGTCACAAATTCATTCTTTGCTAGTGTGCTTGCTGCTCCAACATCGTCACTGCTCCCACTCGTCAACTTTATCCTCAGTTTGAACTGTTGTCGATTTGATCTAGTCAACAACTTTGCATTTGTGGTATCATCTATCTTCTCCCTTTTGTCAATTTTATGTTTTTTCTAAAATTTAGGGTGTTGGATTTTAGGCTTTTTTCTTTATACAATTTGTGGTATCAACCCAGATTGGTTCAATTATTTTCCATGTTATAGATATGTTATGTCATACTCAGTAAAAATGTACTGATTTCTTTATACAAATGAAGTAATGTAATGTTTCTGCATCAAAATTTCTTTTTGCCTACTTTGGGCAGTTAGGATTTTAGACATTTGGCAATCATTTTTGATCTTGCATCAGAAAAGTTTGGATGCACTTGTTTTGAAGAATAGATGTGTAAAATATGATGCACACGTTTGTTTATCTGTACTGTTACATAACTGCAACCATTTATCTCTCTAAAGATTTAATCTTAGCTAAAGTTGACTCGATATGGAAAAGCGAGAATTTTCACTAGCACAAAAAAGGAGTAGATGTACGATAATCCAGTTTTGATTTATCTTTTGTTGCAACTTATTTACATCAATGTAATGTTACTGTGTAAGTTGCACATGTGTAGAATTATGTGACAATGATGTAATCCATACTAAACCTTTCAGGCATCCTACATTAACAGATAATCTATAATGTTTAGGAAAAATTTGCTTGTTAACTACAGGCTTTATATTTAGTAGATGAAGATGTTACATTCACTAAACCTTCCAGACATTCTATATTAACAGATAATCTGCACTTAAACTTGGTGATTGTTCTTGGATATTCGTAACCATTTCTTTTACTCCTTATTATTTTACTCCTTATTAATGTATACTGTTTTGCATTATTTTCTTATTTTACTTTCTATAAACAAGTTGTGCACTTTATAATCAAATATATAACGTAAATGAATTTTAGTAGTTCTAAAGCATTTGATAATAAAAAAACTCTTGGTAAAAAATGACATTTAATGTACGTTTGAAAGGTATTCCTTTTTTCAAAAATTTAACAATTCTATTCGAACCTACAAGAATTAGAGGAATTAAACATCTACATAATATTGATAAGTATGTTTATTTTAACATTGTTGTAAATAGTGAGATAGAATTAATAGTAAAAATAGGATATAGAGATCCGCCCTTAATTGGATTTTGAAAAAAGTGTTCATGTCAAGAGAGAGGTAGCTTGGTACAAGCTAATGATTCTTGTAGAAGAGAAAATGGTATATATTTCTTTTGCTACTAGATATACATGCAATTATAATGATATTAACGGTGAAGGTGTCAGATATATAGATTATCGTACTTTTATAAAAGTAAAACTTAATACTTCTGAAAATCATCTACAAATGGAAAACAAATGTCGTGGTTATATGATTAAGTCTATACGTGAGTCGCTACAATTTCATACTTTTATAAAAGAAGTAAAACTTAATACAATTGCCACGAATGCTATGAAATTGTAACCACTCACATACCAACTTCACTATAACCGTGACCATTGTTTTCATTATTTAGGTTCATTTCCAAAAGCATTAAGTTTTATTGCTCTTAGAAACGTATAGTGGTCTACATATCTTATGATTTCACCGTTGCTATTAGTGTAATTGCCTCTATATCCAGTAGTAAAAGAACCATCTATCTTTTCTTCTTGTCAAGTTCTTCCTCTTGACTTGTGCACTTCTTCTTAACTTCAATCAAGTATAGATTATTATATTCAGTCCTTACTATTGAAATTCTACTACCTCACTATTTACAACAATTTTTAAATTAACATATTATCATCATTGTGTAGATGTTTAATTCCTATAATGCTTGTAGGTTTAAATAGATTTTCATTTAAATAAAAAAAATTAATATCTTTCAAATGTACCAAAGATGTCTTTTTTCATCATGAGTTCTTGATTATTAAGTGTTGAATGTTAATCTATTGCATTTTATTCATACAAGATTATGAATGTCTTGCATGTACCTCGAGCACTCTACAAAAATAAAACAACAAATGATGAGTTAATTTATATAAGAAATACCGATGAATTTTTTTTATTTACGCCTATATATTTAGAAAACCATCTTAAGTTTGGTATTACTTTTGCATATAAAATTTAAGAGGCAATTATTTGTATTTAAACATGAAAAAAATAATTAAATATGTGAATTGATTAAATATCTTTTAATATTAAAAGTATTGTGCTCTAATGCAAGATTATAATAATGTTAATTTAATAAAATACACCTGAGTGTTAAATAGATACTTTTAAATGGTAAGGATAACTAGTCACATAAACATTTTGTTTCCTTTTCACCTTTATATACATGCATGTGGATCAAGCTTGTTCGTCTTCTTAACCTGAGAACTTTGGTCAAATATCTGTTAAAAAATTCTTGTAAGCATGTCTTGTATCTAGCTTTTAAAAGATGTATCCAAAGTAGTGATTACAAATGATTTGTAACAATGAAACCTGTTTGATTTGCGAATTTTTTTTATTTTTTGTGAATAATATCATACCATTTACTTATGCTTTCTAACACCACACCAAATTAGCTATTTTGCAACATTCGTTTTTTTAACAATCTGTAACAGTTATTATCGTTATAATTTACCAACAAGTTTTTCTGTTGAAAAAGTGTAACAACCCACTTTCGGTACAGTTTAAGTTGGCAATAAACCGCACATGTCAATTATAATTGAACAAAAAGGTGGATCCTTAGGAGAATATAAGGAGATGGGAGATAGAAGAAACTAAACAATCATAGAATCTCACAACGCAACAGAATAACATATATTTATCACATATTATTTTACAAAGTCATCGTACATCAGTCTGACGATCTGGAATTTTTGAATGTTTGAAATAGGAATATTTAATTGATTTTATACAAGTTATTTTTTAACTTGAATTCAAATATCACTATTTATTTTATAATTAAATTATTGAATTAAATAATTTGAAGTTGGGTAAAATGTTGAATCTGGAGTTTTAAGCCTCTTAAAAATAATTTGTAGGCTTGTAAAATTTATATTGATAGTGCTGAGGATGATAGAAGTTTTAAAATTGAATTTAACAGTGATTTATTAAGTTTTGAAATCATATCGTTTAAATTGAATTTAAAAATAGCCTTCCGAGGCACAGTCTTGGAATTCGATGAAACCAGTTCCATTGGATCCGTAATATTGTATTATTATCGGGTCTTAATTTTTGTAGTGTTTGGAATTATTGAGTGAGCGTGCGATATATAAACGCGCTGAATTTAAATCGAAAATTTAATATAATAAGCCTTGGAAGTCAACTAGTCAAATATATTTTTTATAATTGGACACAAGCCATCCCCAATCTATATTTCATATCCGTGTCTCTCTCTTATTTTCATACTGAATCGAACAAGGAGAAAAAAAATATCTTTTCCCAAAATAGAATTTGTCGAAATCAATTGGGTTGGTTCTTCGTTTCAAGTAGAGGCAGGTAAGGAGATGGAGGCGAACAGCAGGTTGCAAGTGCGGGCTTGGTGGTTGCGAGGGCGTCGCTATTGATAGTAGCGATGACGTCGGTTTGGTGAAAGCGATTTAGGGAGGCATTTTCCATTGGAGGTCGGCGTTTGAATGGAGATCGTCTCGTGTTCTATTACCATCGTTGGGGGGGGGGGGGGGTCTGGCAGTTTGTAGATGGGGAAAATTGGATTAATTATTGTTGGTGTTTTGCGTGTGTTCTAGGAGAGGTGTTTGTCAAGATTTTTGTTTGATGGTCGTAGAGGGTGGGTGTTGTATTGGTTGCGAAGATTGGAGATGTCTTTGGTTGCCGATTGAGTGGAGGAGGAGGAAGTTGTGGGTTTTGGTTGTAGGTGAAGTAACTGCGGAGGCTTCGATGAGAAGAAGGATTGGCATATGTAGTTTGCGATTTCTTTAGGATATGACTTCTTTTTCCTTCATTTATCTATTCGAATTTGAAAAGGAAAAAAAAAAAGAAAAGAAGAAAGAACAGCAGAATATTTATATTGTTTACTGAAAGAAGAAAAAGAAATATACATGTTTTAAAATTGCAATAACATTTGAAATAATGTATGGGTGATAAGCGGTTTAAGTAACTCATTTAATTATTTGGTTACTAGGAAAATTAGTCATCATAGGACAATTTATTTAAAAATTAAATTACTGGTTTAAATTAAAATACTAGTCAATTAAACTTATTTGGAAGGATAATTGATGGGTCGGTTATTTAAAATTGTTAATAAATTATTTGACTAATTCAAATATTAATAAATTATATAATGATTGTACAAGGTCTGAATCGTGAAGGAAACAAGCTGGTTGGTTTGGACTGCAATTAAAAAAAACAAAGGTGAGTAATCTCACTCATTTGGTTTAATTCAAATTTAAATGGTTAAATTTAAATAATTGGTTGAATGATTGAATTAATTTGATGTGTTATATTATATATAGTAGTATATAGTATATATTGGAGTGATTGATTTCCCGTATTATATAGCGAATGAGACCCTATGCGCCGCATAATAGCGGATGATATTATATAAATCTCATATACCGCGATATTCCACCTCGAAGTGGAATTGGTATTGTGCTAACATCTGTGGATGCAGGGAAATAGGTTGGAGGAATCCAACTGGATTCCTCAAAATTATTTAGATTGTTTAATATTCTGTGTTATGAATGTTTGATATGCTATGATGAATTATATTGATAATTGGAATACTGGTTACCATGGTTTGATTGAGTATTCCGGTAACACTGGGTTATCAAAATATATAGAATTTGGATTTTGAAAAGAAATATAGGAGTAAAATTTGGAAGTGAAATAATTATAGAATAAAAATAAGAATGAATTGGAAAGAAATGAAAGTGATCTAAAAAAAACTGAAGTTAAATTGTAAGGTAGAGATTTAAAATAAGTTTTAAATCAAAGTTAAATCTGGAATTCAAGTTAGTGAATTTCAGTTTTTAAATTTAAATTGTTTTAACAACTTGAATGTTAAAGTGCATTTTTAAATTGATTCGAATTTAAAAATGAAATTAGCTTTAAATTCCTTTAAACTTTCTTTATAGAATGAGTAATTTATTTATTTAATGAAGTAAATAAATAGGTAGTTAATTACTGGTTGAGATTAATCAGGAGTGATTAATATTTGTGGTTTAATTAATGATTAATTACTTAATGTAATTAATTTAGATTATGAAAAATTAAAATGTAATTAGAAATTATTAATTTATATAATTAATGATGAAGTTAAAGGTTGATTAATTAAGATAAATTAATCAATAATAAGTGATTTATGAGAAATTAATTAATATAACTAATTGAGGATTAATATAATTAATTTTAGTTAATTAATTTGTGAAGTAATTAAAGATTAATTACTGGTTTGGTTAAGAATAATTAATTTGTGTAATTAATTAAAGATAATTACTTGAATGTAATTGAAGGATAACTAATACAGGGTGATTAACTAAGATGGATAATTAAGGGATGATTAATTAATTGATTGAAATTAATGTTAAGTAAAGAAATCTAAGTGATTGAGGTTAGTAATTCAATTAGAATTAATTAAATTAATTTGGAAGCGATCAAACTTTGCTTATGGATGATTGAATGGTATTGGATGCCTTGTATGAGTTGATATCTCTGACATGAAATGTTTTGTAGTATCATAGGTTTGGACGGACAGGATATTGTGGTTATCTATTAATGATCAATTGTTGTGTAAAGGGACATCCTGTATTTAAAGTTTGAAGTGTATTTCATTTGGATAACTTGGGTTAGGATGACGAGAGACTCGAGACCGGGCTCGGGTATTAGAAAATACTCGAAACCACTTCGATTCTTTTTTAATTGATATGTGAAATCAATAGGCTTGTATGGAATGATTTAAGTGAATTGGATCATTTAATCTAAGTTTGGTACTTAGAGATTTGATGTGTGAAATTAGTGATGTCTATAACAAATTGCGAATTTGAAATTTTGACATGAGTTACCCCGGGTTTATATAAGTTTTATGCTTTGGTATTTCATCTTAGATGAGTTTACTCACGCTGGTTTGCAGCCTGACCTGGGTGTTACTTTGTTGTAATGCTCGGATCAGACTGAGTATTACAGATTTGCAGGTAAGGACGTTCTGGAGCTCAGGATGCGAGCTGGATGGCAAGAACGTATGGAGTGTTTCTGCTGTCTTATATTGTTGTATATTTGAGATATGAGTTGTGTATATCCAGTGTCTGTATATATGTGTAACTCTGATGTATTATAAAGGTATTTTGACAGATACAGAATTCTTTTGTAAACTGTTATTATTTGTTATTATATTTTATCCGCTGCGAATGTGAAATGTTGGTGTTTCTGTTCTTCTTATTCTTCTATCTCTTTCTTCTTTTTCCTAACTATCTGGAATTTTCGGGATCAAAAAATCCGGGTCGTTACAATCATATTTACACTAATACAATTCTAACCTAGGACATCTATAACTGCCTGTTCTTATACATCAGATATAGAGTATAGTATGCAACGGAAACAAGATAATAACTAGCTATCGATGAAGCCTCCTGCCTCGAGCTTCTTCGAAGTGCGTCAGTGGAAATACCTGAACTACTTGGCTACTCGTAAAAATTTGAGCACCCAAGAGTTTTAGGGAAAGAAAATAAAACTCCGAGTCAGACATGGGTCTGGTATGAGTAAAGTAAAACAATCTAATTTTTACTTTAAAAACTCCTTTTAAATCAAAGGTATCTCGTAAGACCACGCCGTACATAAACACGGACGGGTTTTTACCGTACGATAATCTAAACACATTAATAGAAAATTCAGTGATATTATTAATAATGTCCAAGTAAAACTACTTATTAATAGCCGAAACTCTTACATCAATTAAGTTCAAGCATATAAGGTTCTACAATCAAAACCGTGAAGGAACGTATTGGAGAATGAATTTCATACTATGACCAGGTAAGGGACTACCTTCGATGGGTACATCTCTAGAAAGATGCACTCGGGTCTGACAAGAACATCTTGTATCCTACCACATAGTTTCGGCCTACCACTTGACTAGTAGTATCGAATATGTCATCATCCCGGTCTTCCAATCTTAATCGAGATCTCTCATGCACATACCATGCATAATAATAGGGTAATCTAGAAAGACAATGACATATCCTGATGGGAGCGACCCATTTAGCTCTGTTTCATGCCCTATTTTAGTCATTTCGAGATTGATGAGGCTTGAGGCTATGTTTTACCTGTTATATAGCAAATCAACTTGGAATGCTAACACTTGTCCAGGATAAGCACAAACCAAAGGCGCTACTTCTACTACATCCATTTTGGAATCACCCTCAGGACTAGTAAGCTGCCCTTGCACTTCAATGCTCCATCTTCGATTCCATATTCTTTAAGATGTCTTAAGTTCGAAACGTTTGAGTTGGATCAAAGTGGTTTTTGAATAACAAATCCGATCTCGGTCTCTTTGAAACAACTTTCGCTAATTTCCGGTAAACTCAACCCTGGTTATTTAGGAAATAAGCAGATTAAAGATAAGGGCGAAGTTCATTTCCTAACCGTTAGTGAACGGATTTTCTTATCATTTATCCTAGAAGAACAAAACGAATTTATACGTACAATATAGCACCACCGACGGTAATTGTACTATAGAATTTCTGTATTTCTTCTAGGTATTTTCGGAGTTACATTTTGGTCCAGATTTGGTAGTTGGTTATTTAACTATATAATAAACAAACAATCAAACATTGATTCAATTCCATATGGGATCCTCAAACTCTTTATTAATTAATCTTTAATCAATAAAATCACTTTATGAAACTTTATCAAAGGATCTTTTCTAAAACCTTTTTCCCAAATCCCTTAGATCCCTTTGCCTAGATAACAATATAAACATTTACCAAAAGTATTTGGAAAATTCTCTTTTCTCATATTCCATATTAAATGGCCGAACCATTCCCTTTCAAAACACCACTTACTATAAAACTCGTTCACTTTGTAAAACCCATTCACTTATACCTTACAAAAATTCTTTTATAAGTTTACTTCACATTTCAAACCTTTTTACAATTTGTCAAACTTGATTTAAAATGTCTTTTAAAAACATCTAAAGTAATTTATAGAATCTTTTTCTGTTTTTGCAACTATTCAAAAATTATTTTTTCATAATTCCTTTATAGAATATCCTTTATAAAATATTATTTTCAAGATATCATTTGTAAATCACTTTAGGTAAAACCTTTAGTTTTATAAATCTCTTTTTAAAAATAAGAAAATAACATTATAAAATATTAATAAATATTGAAAACCATTTATAACCTTTAAACCCAAATCGATTAAAGAATTAAAGCTAACTCAAAAACATACTTTAGTAATTCAAAAAAGGCTTAGCAATCCCAATGTTACTAATTTAAGTACCATTCGATTTCAATTTCAGTTCACTTAACAATCATTTACATAGGTCAACATATATGTAAATACCACTCATATCCAAATCAGGGAATAACATGCCAATAAGAACTAACTAGCATATACATGTTGAAAAAACATAATAGCGGGGTGGTGGTTTGTCCTGCTAAACGGATGTCCAAACAATTCAATCAATTCATAGCAAAACAGAGATTTTTTCTGCTAACACATGTCCACACAAACAAACAAACGAAATACATTATAACTCAATCACAGTTATATGATTTCTTAATGGCATCAACACTCGAATCACTTGTATTCAAAACCTTCTTTGAAAAAGAAATACACTTAAACAATTTTACTTTTGAAAACTAAGTATTTAAAACTAAAAAAATATCCTTTTAAAAATAATTGATTATAACTTAAATCCTTATTTAAATCATAATTAATTTTTAATTGAATCTTAACTCAATTTTATTAAATAGTCAACAAAAATTCTTTATTAATTAAACCCAAATTAATTCTTTATTAATTATTTAACAATTAATTATACCTTCATTAATCGTTAAATATTAATTAATCTCAATCAATTAATCAAATAATCTTTAATTAAACTTAAATAATAAGTTAAACTTTTAATAAAAATTTATTATAAATTAAACCTTAATTAATTTATAATTTAAAAACAATTAAACACTTGATTAACAATAAATTAATAATTAGTCCTATATTTAAAATAGTAATTAATTAAAAATAAATTATATGCTTAATTCATAATTAATTAACTAAATTAATAATCGAATAAAATAAATCTTAACTTTAAAAAATAATTAATTAAGAACTAATCTTTATTTAATTAAAGTTAATAAACCTTGTTAGAATTTAATTAATTATCAATTACTAAAACCTAATTAATTAACAATTAATTATTAAATCCTTAATTAACTTTTAAAACATTATCATTTAGTTTATAAAATATTTACAGAACAATTTGAAGTTAAAAAACCAAATTTTGTAAAAATCAAAATTTTAAGCGAACTACATTCATAGCGACTATTGCTATGGATATCCATAAGCTTTACTTGTTTTTATACTTCTTTTGAAAACTTTACCTTAAAGCTCACTAATTTTCTAAAAACAAAAATAAGTATTTGAAAATAAAACAAGTTTAAATCTAACCAAATATTCGATTTTTAAGAGCTAAAACCATAACTTTCTTACACAAGATTCCAAATTCTCCAATATCGTACCAACTTCTTCTTAGCTTCTACATTACATACCCAAGTCCATGTGCAACCATAATATCCAGGATAACATTATGCCACAAACATAAGCAAGATCTACTCTTTAACCATTTAGACTTCACATTCAGGTCTAACATCCTTATATATCCAAGCAATAAGTGCACGCGCGCATGCACATATATATAACCATCACATAATAAATTAACCAATACTAACCATCACATCATAAAATATATTAACTAACATAAAAGTAAAAACTTTCCCAAAAATTCATAGTTTACTCACCGGAAATCCTTTGAAAACTTGACACATTTTGAAATCCACGAAGCTTGGAAAACCACAAACTCTATTCAAAATTACGTCATCTTGCACAAAGAATTACTCAAAGAAGTTAAATTTTGAGGAAGTAATGGGAAAAACAGTGAGGGGTATTTTCGGACATCTAAATCAAACACAACACCAAATAGGGCATTTTCCAACACTTTTTCATTGTCAATTTGCAACGATTATTACCGTAATTAATTGCTAACGGTTATTTCCATTGGGACGTGTTGCAATAGTTATTACTGTTACTAAATATGGTAATTTCGTAAATTCACGAAACTTAAGTGGACAGAATAGTAATTTCTCCTTTATTTTTCCTAATCCCACTTCTAACGGTTACGTTTCCCATTTCATTATTCCTTCCCACTTTCAGTCTAGGGTTACGGTCTTCGCACCGTTCAAGCGTCGCTTTCGCCTTGTTTTGCCACCACCTGTTTTGTCACTGCCTCCGCATCGTTCAGGAGCAGCTTCTGCCTCGTTTTGACATCGCCTGATTTTGTCATCGCCTCCGCCTGATTTGTCACCGCCTCCGCCTGATTTTGTCATTGCCTCCTCCTCGTTTGTCATCCTCTACTTTGTCTAATCAAAGTCTAGTGTTTCCGGTTGCTATTTGAATTTCGATTCAGGTATATTTATTCCAGTCTTTTTCGTTTTAGCTTTTTAACATTAATGGTAGATGTGTTCAACTATTGCTGAATGCATTGTTGTCAATTCACAGCTGACAATGAACTCCGAAGATCCCAGTTAAACAAGTTCTTCTCTTGTAAGGTACCACTCTTTTCTTTTCAGTTAGATATGTGCATTTTTAATCTGCCATTATGGTTAGGCGATTACAGTGGCTGTAGGTTTGTGGTTTCGTACTTTTGCTTTATGTAAAACCATCTTCTTTTGGGTTATCATGTGAATCTTTACCTTCGTTTGGTATTCACTGTGGCTTTAGATTTTTAATACATTTCCCTTCAACATGTCCATATATATTGTACAGTAAGAACACTTTTGGGTTTTATAATCTTAAGCGATTGAAATTTGGCAATATAACCATTAAAATACACTGCTTTAATATTTTCTGGGTAGTCTATATTGCTATTGCTATTCATTTCAACAAGCACTTTAGCATACGTAATTATGTCTTCTCATGCAATGAAATAATCAAGTTTTAGTGGCTTGCATAGTACGCTGGCTAGTCTACTCAGCGCCTCTTTATCCCATAGTTTAAGATCATCGATCTGCATTTTTGCCCACACTAGAATAGAACTGAAGTAATTTGTCCAAATTGATTCCAGGCGTCCATTTCTTAATAGTAATGATTTTTGAGTTGCATGTAAATGGACCATTCTTCAAAATATCCTTGTAATTAGCGTAAGATTTGAATTGTACAAAGTAGAAAGCCATCTGATTTTATGCCGACTTACTCCACATTTAAAACACTGCCAAGTTTCTCCTTTGCATACATATTTCCATGCAATTCTATGCATGTCGCGGGTCCCTATGAACGCCTCACATTATTTGCATCAGATTTAAAGCACTATCAACTTGTTATTTCGTAATCAAATTATCTTCCAGACATTCAAATATTTAGGGGTATGTATGTTGTCTCTACTATTGATGACCTCATATATTCTATGGTTTATGTAATCTATACAACTGTGGGCTGTCTGTGTAATATATGCATGTGTACGTTGGTTCATGCGATAATTGTCAATAGTGCTCATGCTGCTATTGTACTGATTTTGGCTGCATTTGCATTCTTCTTGCCATTATTGTGCACACGATATTTCAAATATACCACTTGGGGCTATATCCTAGTGTGCCTTAGCCATATAACCGAACTGCCTGGTTTATGGAGTATAATATAGGGTCTGGACTGGTGAAGCTGGAACTCGGCCACCATTTTGCACTTGCTGAGCTGGTGAAGTGGATACTTCGTTATCATTTTGAACTGAAGGAGGAATGGCTGGTTTCTGGACTGGTGATTTGTTTGGAGTTAGTGGGAGTGGTCTGAGATTTTGCAGTTCTAGATCGGGAGTAAATTTGAACGACATTTTGCTGACATCCATTTTTCTGAAGGTTATTGATGAGATGCCACTTTTAATTATTAAATTATTAGAAGCATGCTTGCATATGTTTTGCAAAAATGCATGAAACAACTTTCCTGTTTGTCTTTCCTTTTCTACTTGAATGTTTTTTCTGTTTGAGATTATTTTGCTTTATCGAAACAGGCCTGATGTTTGACATATGCATTTGCAGTTCTTGTATCTTGAACATGATATTGGCCGCTTTCTTGATTGCAAGAATCGATTGAATTATTGTCCTCTTGGTGCATGTGCTATGGCAGGAAGTGGTCTTCCTATACCGTTTCATGACTTCAAAGGCACTAGGGTTTACCGAACCTTTGAGAAACAGGTAAGTTATTATTATATTTTGGGTGAAATTTGAAACTTAACTAATGGATGTTAAGTTGATAACTGTAGAACTATTTACACCATCAATTTTGTATAGCGAACCCTATACATAGGGAATACCCCAAAAAGCTTCACTGTAGTGCATTTGATTTAGTAGTAGATACAATTTTTGATTTATTCGCAGAAAAAATAAGTTCGTTCCAACAAAAAAGAAAGAGAAAAAAGAAATAAAAAAACTGACCCTAAAATCGAATAAACTTATTAACAAAGCTAACGATATTATTAGTCTTAGTAGGGTGAGATTGAGGCGAAGTATGGAAACCTGTAAAATCATAAGGAAAAAAGGATAGGAAACCTGTAAAATTGATAATAGTTATTGGTTGTATTCTCCCTCTCTCTTTTTTCCCCCTTAAAATATCCAACTGGAACAGGTGGTGGCATAAGTCGCCCATTTGAAATATTTGTTATATTATTTCACGTTATTTCCCAGTGAGTAGTTCAACAATAATTAACTCTTGTATGTAGTAATTAGCATATACTTGATAGTTGGTTAATTGATTTACTACGTGATAAATATGGGCCAGTCTTGTTAAATATAACACAGATCTAATGGTTAGTTGGTATTTCACTTTCCATTTGGTTACACCGCATGATTTGTAAGCACATATTGGACATACTTCTTTTTACAGCTCAACCGCTCTCTTCGTAGATTTTGTTCTCACTTATTATTACTCGTCCAATTATGTTTTTACTGATAGAAATGGAAACTAAGTCAACAATTGGACATTCTTGGGCTCCAAAGTTACCTCTCATGCTAATTGATGCAGAAAAGAGCTTAGAGAAAGGGAAACATAAGGTTGATTCTATATGAACAAGTTACATTCATTTGATGATGAACAAGTTCTAAACTGAGGCACTTCATTTTAACTAAGGTACTGTGCCTTAGTTTAAAACTGAGCTTATAAACAAGTTACATTCATTTAATGATGAGGGAAGGAAGTAATATATATATACATATACATATATATATTACTATTTTTATAAAGTTGAGTTGGTGACTAGCGTGTGTAATTGATAGCCTGCATGTGCGTGTATGTAGCTATATACAAGTCAGTTTATACATTTTTGTTTAAGCTGATGTTATATCTATCTTGTTCAATTACCAACCTAATACTATTCTCCATACTTTTCTCCCTTCCCATAAAAACATTCACATACACTATTTTGTGATTATCTTCCTCCCGAAGCATTAGAAATACACAAAAAAAATCCCCATTTTGAAAATTGAAAATAAATTAAATTAATTACCTAAATTCTTCAAATTAGAATATATATATATATTTACATACCTATATGCATTTATAATGTGAATCTTGTGTATTGTAGTGTTAGTGAGTTGAGTGGGTTTGTAAAGGTGGAATGAAAGGTGGAAACACAACTTTGAGGTGAGTTCTTTACTCACGAATACTATGTCCAATCCTCTGTTTTGCATAAATAAGTATGAATTTAATTAATGGTTGAATACATTTTAGCATGTGCTTTGAATCGAGTTGTCGTGCATGCAGTTTTAGTTGTAGTTGTTTAGGAATGTGCATGTGTCACTTGTGTGTGTGTATGTATGTGAGTGACGTGTGTGCATTTATGCATAAGTGAGGGTCTGCATATCCATATAATCATATCATGCTACAACACAAATTTTAGGTGTTTGAGTTTATATAACCGTATATATATTAGTGTGTATACAAGTGTTAGTTGGTGTGTGCATTTATATTTATATGTGTGTGCAGTTGTTATATGTGTGTGAGTGAGAAAACATATGTATAAATATAGAACAAAACAAATGAATAAATAAAGAATAGGTTATCCATCAAGTTTTAAATACAGAGATGGATAAGCTAGATAACAAAACCAAGCAACTAAATTTATAACTGATGGAACTTTAGAATAAATATTCTCAATGGAGCAAAGGTGCTTGCGTATGTGTATATGTTATGTAATACTTGAATGCCTTGTTGTGTATATCTTCATGCCAATGCAAGTCTAGTCATAGAAATAGTTGCATTCCCGAATGAAATAATATAGATATGATGAGCTTGATTTATTATCCTGTATATTTCTTTAGTATGCTGCCCTTCCCTTAATTAACTTTTCTTTGGTTTGAAATTATAGATATGATGCACTCGATCTTTGGATCTAAACCAAAATAGACAGTGACGCATGCATGAATTCAGCTTGAAATTATAGATATGATGCACTCGTTCCAGTTCCCTTTCCGTCATTTTATTGCCTTAAGGTTTATATCAGAAACAACCGACTCTAGGCTTGATTCAGATAGGTGTTTCCAACTTAATATGGCAGCTGGAGTATGGAACGTCAATGACAGTGGAAATGATTTTATAGTACATGATAGAAGTTTGAAGTGGAAGGCTACTATATTAATGGGTTGAAATAGGCTACCTCATTTTGGAGAATAAGTGGATGATCACTACACCATTATAAGCTATTAACAACGGGTAAAAACCGTTGTTAAGGAAAAAAGCAACGGGTAAAAACCGTCTTCAAAAAAGGAGTGGTTGAATTACGCGACGGGAGAAAACCGTTGCTTTATGTCCAAAAGGCAATGGGTAAAAACCGTTGCAAATGAAGGAAAGGCAACGGGTAGTAACCGTTGCAAACTTGAACAAAGACAACGGTTACAAACCATTACAAACAGAGACAAACGCAACGGGTATTAACCGTTGTTTTATTTGCAATGGGCAACAGGTGTAAACCGTTGCTTACTGTACATTAAGCAACGGTTACAAACCGTTGCTTAATGGGCAAAATATCAACGGACATAAACCGTTGCTTTCTGCCAAGTAAAAAATGGTTTAAAAACCGTTGCTTTATGACCAACGTCACACATAAAGCAGCGGTTAACACCCGTTGCACATAATGTTTGCTCCTGCTCCGTAACTCACTACTGCATTACACGCATATCTCAGTATACATACCAGAATATCAATATATATCAAAATATGCCAGAATATCAAAATATTGGTACACAAGCACTATAAACATATTGCACATAAACCATACATATAAAATTATCAAACTTATAATTACGCTCATTGTTTTGCAAACAGAATGCTGCCGTGCCGGAATATCATACTTATTACACTGCATTGTTTATTATCACTACAGTACAAAGATTTCATTAATTACACTACATTGTTTTGCAAGCTAAAAAGTCTTTCACCTGAGAGGAAAATAAAATCAAAAGGGCAAAGCATTCCAGTTTTCAGACTTCAATGTTCAACCTGGTTCATGCGCAACTCGAAGATTAAATTCAGAGGCAGTTCAACTTCATAAATCTGGAAAGAATATTCCAGTTCAAAAACAAACAGCATCTACCTGATTCAAAAAGTCTGAAACAAATTAAAACAAAGTAGAACCCAAGCAAAGAGAAAATCAAATAACGCAAAGCAATTCAAAGCAAACAACGGTTAGGATAAAGCAAATTTGATCAAGCCTCAATTTCCAGATTTTGAAATCTTTTTCAGGTTCTCTTTCATCTCTGTCAAACTATCCCGGTGAGCAAACCACCCTTATAAATTCTTAAAACTTGATATATCTATTTTGCATGTGATAAGTCTTGAATGTAAATTGTGAAAGATGCGTGCATGCTTGTATTTACGTATGCATGACTGTGTGTACGATTGTGTACAGGCAACATGCATGACTGTGTGTACGATTGTGTACTGGTAATACTTTACATGGCGAGGAGGCTATACATGTTTTATGGGATAGGATTGAAGATATGGCAGTAAATACAAAGGTTCTGAATGTATCAGTCGAGGAAATAAGGGTTTGGAATCTTGTTCAGTTACTCCATTTTGTATATTATGATGTAGTGATACAAATAAATGTGCAGGAAACTTTGATGGATTGTAGAGTCTTGGAAAGCTGTTTGAATATTGATGTAAGTATTGGTACTGGTTGTAGTAATGTTAATATTTCTGATGAGGGTGTTGATACCTTGTTGTGTGATATCGATAACGTGCACATGATCAGAGATGTAAACATGCATAGTGATAAATCCTTTGTTTTTACTTTGAAATCTTTGAAACTACCTAAAATTCATATATATGTGACAATTAGCCAAAATTTACTGTTATCTATATGCGGATTTGGGTGTTTGCTGCTGGTAGTAGCAGTTTGCAATATGAAGGCAGTAGTGTTTGTATGTGATGGATAGTGGGTGGATGGAAGAGTGATTGAAGATGAATGATCAGTGTATGATCAGTGAATGATCAGGCAGGGAGGTCAAAGGTCAGAGGTCAAAGGCAGTGGAGAGTAGGGGGATGTTGGATATGCTGATGTGTTTGTAGTGGCCATCTTGTTGAATGCATTGTGAGCAGAAAAGTAGGTTAGAAGATGATATATTGGTGTTGAACTGCAGTGTGCAACAGTGCAAGAAGGCATTGGGTATGTAGTTTGACAGAAGTGGATAGAAGATGATATGAGTGCATAAAACTGAAGTGGATATGAGGTGTTAAAATGTAGAAGGCAGTGGCAGGAGCAAGTATCAGTGATGTTGTAGTTTTGTGGTGGTCTGTAGAAGAATGGTGAAGACAGGTATGAAACTGTGAAGACTAGTGATGCAACGGAGTTGTAATGAATGGTGGTGAACGAGTGGTTTGATGAGCAGTGAAGTATGGTTGTTGTTAATGGTCAGGTGGAAATTTTGATGAGGAGGAAGGTGGTTTGAATGGCCGAGAACCGTGGTTGACAATGGATGTGGTGTGTGGCAGATGTCTGTTTGTATGATTTTGAAGAGGGTGGTGATGGTGTGAATTAGATGACAGTAGAGGCAGTGAATGGTATGAAGTTTATGCAGAGATGGTCAGAGATAGGAAGTGGACAGTTTTGCATGGTGGTTGATGGAGGAATGGTTTCAGGAAGTGGATTGGTTTCAGTTAGAGTGTGAAGTGGGAGGAAAGTATGAAGTTTGTATTGTATTTTGGTGACAGGCTTGTGTTGAGGCAGGAATTTCATGTTGAACTATGTGCAGGGGGAGGGGATATGTTGGCAGTTGTTAGCAGTTTTGGTGACAGGATGAGGAGTTTGGAGTTATAGTTGTATGGTGAAGTAGTTTGCGGGTAGTGTGGTAGAAGCACTGGCAGGTTGCTGTTGAACTGCAGAGCTCAATTTCGAGTGAAGTTTGATGATGAAGTTTGCCGAGGCTAGAGGAGTGCAGAGATGTGACTGTGATATGGTGTGTTGGTGTTTGGGAAGGGGCAGAGTGATGAAATTAGGTGGTTGAGGACAGTGAGTCGATGTATGATCGCTGTAGAAGTTTGACAGAGGAGAGTTTGAAGTGGCTGTCAATGAAAGTGGCAAGCGGTAAGATGTATTGTTGATGGCACGGTGTGGTGACTGCACAGTTAGATGAAGAAGCAGTTATGCTGTTGACTGGAGACTGCATAGTTAGATGATGATGATATCTTCTTTGGAAGTGGTGGTTGATTTTAATGTTAGACCTAGTTACTTTGATGGGGAGATGGTAGGTGTGGTTGATAATAGGACTGCTGGTTTTCATGATTGGATTTCATGATAGAGATGATGGTGAATTGTTCTGTAACTATGCCGACGAGTACATAATATCTCATAACCGTGTGTATTCATATGTCTTAAACATATATAGAAAAGTTATCAAGGCAGATATGAGGCTGAGTTTCATGAATGAGTTTGCAATTTTCTTTGCTCCTGGTTTGAATTTCTTAAACCTGATTGAACAATATAGATTAAAAACAGATCAGGTTCAAGATATGATGAGAAAAATAGCAACTGAAAATGATCAACGAATGAAGTTAAACTGGCTAACCATCAAATAAACTGGTGAATGAAGCTGTCAATTATTTCACTGAATTGGTTTCTTTATATCAGCCCACACATCAATTTCCAGGCATTATTTGTAAAAAAATCTTATCTCAGAAGGAAAGGCAAAGCCTATGTCAGCCTTTCCAAATAGAAGAAGTCAAAACTGTTGTCTTTCAAATTGATGACAACAGTTCAAATTGATGACAACAGTTCAAATTGTAAACAAGACAGACCAAGACAAAATACACATGCATTTGCATATGCAAATTTCATATACAGCAAACAAAAGAAAATCAGCAATATATGCAAAGAACAAGTCAGAAATATCAATACCTCCGACTAAAGATATCGTATCAAACCCTTTTGATGGCTCACATAACCTCCGGCTCCAACATCCCCAAAGGTCTCGGTAAATTGTCGACATATTTTGGCGGTTAGCTCATCCAGCAATAAAATTTTGTCCAACAACACTTTTTCATAGGTGGGTGGTACTGGTTTTCCATGAATTACTAATGCTGTGGAATCTCGGCATATAGTGCCTGTTATATAAGCATTTTTGGAGTGAATATATGGAATCACATTTACAGAACACACGCAAGAATAAAAGTTTTAAATCTTGGAACCATTTGCCTTTAGAAATTATACATGCAATATATATCAAGCATGTAACAATTTCCACACAAAAATCAAAGTAAAACACACGTATAAAGCATGTAATATGAGATTGGCACATGATTTCTTACTAGTTTACCAATCTTCGTAGCGGCCTTTGAACCATTTTTTCCAACTGGAGAACCGTAGTTGTCCATATCAACTTTCTCCCGTTTTAAAGTGGATGATTGTGAAGTTGTATCATTTGACGGTGGTGTGGCATCTTGTGACATTATGTCCTGCAAAGTTTAAACTCCTAAAATAATCCCAAGAACATTATGACGTACATTTCTTCCCCTTCCGGCCCATCCCTGTGATGCCCGATTGCTGTCGGCCAGATTATTGCACGGACTTCCCTCCATAACAAGATCAAACGCCTTATATGTCTAAATAAAATTTGCTCCAAGCGATCACTGTTAAGCTGCTGTACATCTGATATATAAACCAACGTCCCCTTATTGATTTGTCTGATCCCACCAACTTCTCACCACATTACGATTTTTGTCAGTCCGACTGACAATAATCGTAATGTGATGAGAAACTGGTGGGATCAGACAAATCAGAAAGGAACGTTGTTTACTATATCAGATGTACAGCAGCTTACCAGTAATCGCTTGGAGCAATTTTATTAAGTCATATAATGCGTTTGATCTTGTTAAGGAGGGGAGTCCGTGCAATAATCTGGCTAACAGCAATCGGGCATCATAGGGATGTGCGGGAAGGGGAACATTCACTTTTATGCGGCAATGATAAAGTCTTCATGCATCACCAGAATTTTAAACTTAAGCAATATCAAAAATACTGACTGAAATAAAGGATGCAAATACAAAAATATATTACCTTAGCACTGCTGAACTAAAGGGTGCAAATATAATATCTTGAACTGCCTGTCTACCTACAAACACAAAGAAAGAAAGAATAGTCAAGCTGATCATATGTATGTATGTGTACATGTGTGTATGTATGTGATCATATGCAAGTACCTACAACTACAAACACAAAATGAACTCTTGCAATATATCCATCCTTATTTTGTTAAGGTACAATAACTGTTCTGAAATACAAACATAAAATATAATGCATCTATTACTATCATATAACACACCATTCTACATTTTACACCATTTTAAATAAATATTTTGTTAAGGTACAATAACTGCTCTGAAATACAAAGTTAACATATGCATTTGCTAAGATCTTCTAATTTTTCATTATCTTCAAAAGCTGATTGATAAACGGTGGGAAACTCAGTGTCATCCACATTTATGGTCAACCGTTTTGGTGTATGCAAAACCACAAACCATCCACTATTTTGTAAATCTTTTGAGTAGAACACTTGACTCGCTTCCGATGCAAGAATAAATGGCCCATCATTCACGCTATCTTTATTCTTCAATATTCCCAAGTTAACTGTGATCAAGCTTGAAACAGAATCTATTTTACAACCATTGATCTTATCTTCGACCTTTACCCAATCACAATAAAAAACTGTTTGTTTGAAGTCAATGTAATCCAACTCAATTATCTGTTGAATGACTCTGTAATAAGTTGTTTCTGCTTCCTTAAAAATTTTATCCTTCCCACTCGCTCTAAATTGTGTAATTGCTCTCATGCATACACCACTATCCTGTGTTAGCTTTCGCTCTTCATAACTCTTCGGAGAAAATAAAAACCCATTCACTTGGTACTTCATATAACTACGGGCATCAAACTTCGGCCCGTTAACTAACCGCCAAAGAGTTGAGTTAACATCGACGGTCTTCAACAACTACAACAAACATAATAAGTAAAAAAACATTGTCAAGGAGGTGTATGGTCAACTTGAAAATACGTTAAATATTTAATACATATACCTCCTCACGTAACCAAAAAGTGAATTTTTTAATAGTTTCCCCAGATGTACCTCCGCCTCGAGTTTGAGATTTGGTGCTTTGAACATAGGAGTTATACCTCCTTCGAAAAACACACAATAAATACTATATATATGAATTGATTTACAATAATAAGAATTCAGAACAAATTCATGAATTTACTTCTTCCATTCATCCAATCCGTCGTACTTATCAAGGACCCATTTACGCACTTGTTGAAATTGCACTTGAGTTAACGTTATATCTTTACCATTATCTAGTGCTATTTCATCAGCAAACTCATCATCCTCGTCTAAAAACGCTTCACGGGTATGTTTATGAGTGCCAGCACCTCCTTTTGGCATATACTCCATGCAGTAAAGACTAGCTTCTTGTACAATATATCCTTCTGCAATACACCCTTCAATATATCTTTTGTTGCGCACATATCCTTTATATGTTTTCATCAACCTATGAAGATGAATAATTGTAAAATGTAGACATCAATAGCTATTTAAATCGAATAATTATGTACATAACTAAAATTAGTAATTTACCATTCAAATGGGTACATCCACCTATATCTAACAGGACCAGAAATCAATGCTTCATCGGCTAAATGAACCATAAGATGAATACTGATATCAAAAAATGCAGGCGGAAAATGTTTTTCAATAACACACATTGCTTCTACCAAACTAGCCTTTGCTTTTAGAAGATGTCCCCAGTTGATCACCTTTGAGCACAAAATGTTATAAAAGAAACTAATGCGGTGAATAGCATTCCGTATATCCTTATGTTGCGGAAAACAATGCTGAGCAATACCGGAAGTAAATGTTCCATTATGACGTGGTAATCATGTGACTTCATATTTTTTAGTTCAGGAGGGTTGATGCTCACATTGTTATGGAAGTTCGAAGAGAATTTGCTTGGCACTTTCAAAATTTTCAAAACGGTGCAAAACCGTATCTTTTCTTCTTTTCTCAAAGTGAAAGTCCCATTTGGTATGGTTACTTTACTTGTTTCAGGATCTTTTATCACCCACAACTTTTGTTTTATACCCATGATTTTCAAATCCTTCCGTGCATTGATCCCATCTTTTGACATGTCTTTATGGTTCATAATTGTGTTGATCAAATGTTTCGTGACATTCATCTCCGTATGCATAACATCAATATTATGTCGGGTCAAATTTGTTTTCCAATATGGCAAATCAAAGAATTTCGACCTCCTATACCATGCAGGAACTTCTTCATCAATTGTCTTTTT
The DNA here is from genome assembly GCA_030765085.1 of Allium cepa. Taxonomy (NCBI): domain Eukaryota; kingdom Viridiplantae; phylum Streptophyta; class Magnoliopsida; order Asparagales; family Amaryllidaceae; genus Allium; species Allium cepa. Next base: position 1,013,608,764 of record CM060943.1, on the reverse strand, counting down.
CCGTTTTCGACCAATTTCCAGTATGTTTTTAGCAACTTTCATTTTTATATTCGCTACCTTTTTTTCAACTTGATAACCAATCAGTGGTTTTGGAGGACGCTTAAGTTCTTGCTCGTTGTTGAAATTTGTCTTATCGTATCGAAACTTGTGTCCGGACGGAAGAAATTTACGATGTCCCATGTAACAAATCTTCTTACTTTCAGGGAGATAAATAGATGTAGTTTCTTCTCCACAAATAGGACATGCAAAGTAGCCGTGAGTTGTACATCCCGATAAAGTCCCAAGAGCGGGATGATCATGGATTGCCCACAACACTCTAGCTCTCATTATGAACTCAGATTTCTTAAATGAATCAAATGTAACGACTCCTTCCCATAACTGCTTTAACTCGTCTATCAAAGGTTCTAAATAAACATCAATATCCTTCCCTGGTTGTTTTGGCCCAGAAATCAACAGTGTTAACATTGAGAACTCTCTTTTCATGCACAAAGACGGAGGAAGGTTATATGGTACTACAGTTACTGGCCAACAGCTGTAAGGGTTAGTTAAAGAAGCATTCGGACAGAAACCATCTGTTGCTATTCCAAGCGTGATATTTCGTGGTTCAGTAGCAAATGAAGGATCAAAAGAATCTGTAGTTTTCCATTGAGAAGTATCACGCGGATGACGCATTATGGTTGTACCGGACTTGGCATGACCATGCCAGGTCATCGCTTCTGCTATCCATGGTACAGTATACAGTCTTCTCAATCTAGAAATTAAAGGAAAATGTCTTAAGGTCTTTCGAGGTACTGTGGTAGCTTTTCTCTCTTCGTCGAATGATGTCTTATATCTTGGTGCGTTGCAATTTGTACATGAAACTTTGTTCGCATTATCTTTCCAGTACAAGATGCAGTCATTAATGCATGCATCATAAGTTATGTAATTCATCCCAACTTGCTTAATGATCTTCTTCACGTCGGGGTACTTTGACGGTAGCGTGTTACCTTCGGGGAGTAACACCTTTATGAATTCGAGTAGGGCAGTCACACCATTGTCTGAAAAGCCGTATTGGGTCTTCAGGCTATTCAGTTTGACAATGGCATACGACTTTGTAATCTCTTTTGGACAAGAAGGATACATGGCTCTGTTGCAGTTGCACTATCAAAAAATGATTTATCCGTAAACTGCTCACCAATATTAGCATTATCATGCAACTGACTTGTAGGTTGAAAGTGATGGAATCTATCTGCATCATCGATCAAATCCTCCATCCTAATATGTTCGGACTCATCAGTATTTGTGGCATGACTAACCGGTTGTTGTTTTGGCTTCTCCAGTATTCTTTCCCCGTGAAAACACCACACGGTATATGATTGAACAATACCATATCTAAGCAAATGAAAATGAATGTCATTTAATTTGAATGTATCTTCATTTTTGCACCGTGTGCAAGGGCACGAATACTTTTCCTTATTGCCACCGTTTTCAGCAACAAATTTAACGAAATTTCTCACACCTTCCACATATTCTGTATTTCTTCGATTAGATTGATTCATCCATTGTTTGTCTATACTAAAAGACATACTGAAAGAAAATAACAAAAGCTAATAAGAAATCATGGGTAACAAAATCTTATGGCTTTCCACCAAGTTCAACTCTGATATTAACTAAACAGATGTCTATTCTTCTGATTTCACTTGAAATTTAACATTAGCATCAAACTGTTTCCAAAAAATTTGCCATTACAACGGTGCCATTTTGTAGCACCAGAGTAATGTCTATGCATTACCCCTCTCCTGATACTTGGCTTGCGCCATTAACAACAATTTTATCCACTTACTAAATATGGTCTCATATTTAGTAAAACAAAATTCATTGCATCAACTTATACCCTAGCAGTCACTATAAGCAGCTATGTCTAACTAGCATGCAGTGCAGTACAGTACAATACATTGCAATTTGTAAAATCACATATAAAACTATAACATAACAAAGTACCAACTTTTTATACAAAAGTTGCCACATTAAGTGGGTTGCACTACTTATAGTCTCAAATAGTTTACAAAGCAGTGTATTTAATTTTGAACGAAATGTATCAAGTTTACAAACTAGTGTATCTCGTTAAGTGTACAGGCAAATCATATTGGGTTCTGCCTAAATGTTTGCGGGTAGACATACACACACTGCAGGAAAAAGTACATCAATGTAAATATCAGTTCCTAAATAATTATTAGTTTGTTAGCTTCAGCTTTCAAATTTCAATTCCTAAACGATTATTTACAGAAAACTAGTTGTTTGTAACTAAATACTAATAAGTTATTAGCTTCAGATGTTTTCAAGGTTAATGAAATCGAAAGCAGTAAAAGGGCGACTCAATTTTAGAAAATTAGACAACTCAAAACAAGAAATTCGCATACTTAATTAGCAGTGGCAGTATAGAGACTATAGCAGGACTTCAAATCAGCAGTAGAAAATATCACGTAGGGGGCAAGCAAGAGCCGACGATGGCTGATGGCTATAAAATAAAGTAAATAAATTAATCTTTTTTACCTTAATGAAATTTATTTACCTTTTTAGCAAAACAAAATCGGAACACGACAAATTAAGCAAAAGAAATTTGCATACTTAATTAGCAGTAGCAGTATAGAGACTGTAGCAGGACTTCAAATCAGCAGTAGAAAATATCGCGTAGGTGGCAAGCAAGACGCGACGATGGCTGATGGAATAGCCGAGTATGCAGCGATGATTATTTAGAAAGCGTTGATTTTTGAAACCCTAGTTTTTTGGGTTCAAGCGTCGCCGACATGGAGATTGCTATTGAGCGGTAACTTTGAAGTAAAACAGATTTTTGGTGTTGCCCGGTTCAGTTGGTTGCCCCATCCCAGGGGCTTGGTGGGCTTGCCCCTGGGCCGGCCCTAGCTAAAAGATTTACAACGGTTACTAACCGTTGCTACTTAACCACGGTTCAAAACCGTTGTTAATTGTAACGAAGCGCGCCAAAAAGTATGGCGCGAAAGGATGAAATTCACCGCGCCCATTTGTCTCCAAAGAAGCTACGGTTAATAACCGTTCCCAATTAGCAACGATTAAAAACCGTTGCTAATTTAACCAAGACGGTTACTAACCGTTGCTAAATGGCAATGGTTATTAACCGTTGCTAAATGAGCGGATGGTTAGTGGCAAATCACAGTATTTGGTGTAGTGGATTACTGTACATATGTGGATAGAATTATATTATCTCATTTTGGAGAACAACAATTTGAAGTGCTAGAAACTTAGAATAACAATGGTACTTGGTGTGTTTTATGAAGCACCACAAAATGGCCATTACATGCTATCTGAATTAGTTGAAGGGGGTTTTGTGATTTGGTCTGAGTATCGTTTGCGTTATTAGTAAGTTACTAAACACTATGTAGTTATATTCTGAAACTGTGTTTTAAAGTTTTTTATATATACTATGCTTGTATGATATAATTTGTGGTGTTGGTATGAAGTATCCTTTGTGGTGTTTGTATGAAACATAAATGTTTGGTGTTGTTCTAATTATTGATCGTATGTTTTTTTTAATGTTAATACTATATATTTTTTGTATAGATTGTTTGTAGCTGTAATAAAATATTGGCGCTATATAGTTTGTTTGATATTGTTTTAGTTATCACGGTTATAGGTGTTAGAAAATAACCTTTCGTAATGGTTATAACTGTGATATAATTTGCATTTGTCACAGTTATAAGTGTTAGAGTTTCCTTTTTGGTAATGGTTATAAATGTTAGAAACTATTGCTCTGTCACGGTTATAAGTGTGATACTATCTAAATTTCCCACGTTTATAAGCGTTAGTAATAACCATTTTATCACGATTATAACCGTGAGTAAATACTGTTCTGTCACGGTTATAAGTGTGATAATATCTAAATTTATAACGGTTATAAGCATGAGAAATTACTATTTTTATCACGGTTATAACCGTGAGCAAAAGTGTGACTAAATTTGCCCACGGTACCTATTTTCACGGTTATAACCGTAACAAATTATTTTTGTCATGCTTATAACCGTGAGGAAATTGCCTTTGTGGTGTTGTGAAAGTTTAAAAACACTCTTGCAAAAAAATGAAATTTTGAAGCATCTAAGCTCGAAATCATAAAAAGCGGTAAACTACAAAATTGCAGCCATTGGAAATATTCATTGTTTGAAAAAAAAGTAAATCTTGATTTGGAGAATTATGGAGGAAGTTATGGCTGAATTAACTTGGAGGAAATGGAGAAAGAAAAATTTTAAAACTAAGTTTTCAAAACTTTTAAAAAGAAGTAAATATTCAAAAATTAATTCTTTATAATACCAAGGGAAGCCATGGAAGTGGATTATGAAGAAGATGGAAGCTTGGAGGTGTATGAAAATGAAAGTATGAAATAAGAAAAATGTGATAACCCGAATTTTTGGTCATTTAATAATTAAAAATTAACAAGATTCGATTTATCTTTTCAAAACATAATTTTCAATACAATATATATATGTATAGATACTTATTTTAGTATGCAAAAAGATATAATAATATAGGATTTTAAAAGAACTCTATATTATAAAATTTATAGAAATTGGTTTTGTAATAATAATATGTATGAACATATACATACATTGTGATATGGAAACTATATTTTCAATTTGATATAATAAATTTTCCAAAAAGCTATTTAAAGGTTAAATTATAACATATGTACATGTTAATTTATTAATGTATAATAAATTTTAAAATACGTATTCTTTAAGTTATATATATATATATATATATAACATTTAAAAATACATAATACAAATCTGTTTCAATAATAATAGTTGAAAATGAATTAAGATATTAAATACTTTCTTTAAGATTTTATGTACATAAATTAAAGATAACACATGTAAACATTTTAAAATACCATCCAACAAGTGTAACTATTTTAAGTTTGTAGATTTACAAATGTAGTCATTTTATTTTATGAATTACAAGTGTCATTTATCATCCTTCGTTTTAATTAATTATAAAAATAAAAAAAATAAAAAAAAATTCCACTATCTTCCATTCTCATCTTCTCTTCATCCTTCACTTTGCTGCATACAAATTTTCAAAACAAAAGTAACCTGATATAAAAGAAATCAGATCAGAAGCTAAAACCCAGAAATTTATTTCAAAACAAAACTTATGCACTTCATTTAATGTCAAGTTCAGATCAAACAATCTCAAGCTTGAAAGCAAAAGAAATCTGATGCGAATCAAAGTAAAAAGATCATATTCCAGAGTTTAAAGTAATTTCAGTTTCAAAAGCAAGTCTCAAAATCGAAATCTAGAAGTTTTGAAACTAGATAGCAAATCTGAAAAGCAAGATCTGTTCAGAATTCAATAACAGTTCAAGTTTCCAAGGTTAAAACTGCTTCAAATCCTATTCTATTCAAACAATAGAGGTGAGCAAACAAATTATTTTGTTTTAAATATAGATGCATGCTGAAAATTCCTTTAAGTAAGTTATGATTAGTGATTGCATGATTTGTTAATCAGAAATACATGTGTGTATATATATATATATATGAAATTGTTGTATGAGTGGTCTGGAAAGGCATACATACCCTGTTCTTGGTTCTACAGTTGTGGATATATTCAAAATAAAATTTATCATCCTCAAATCTCCTTAAGATCTGATAAATAATAACAAAGTATGTTAATAATAACAATGTATGAGTTTTTAAGGTATTCCCAGGCTATTCTCTGTTTTAACTATATAAAGGTGAGTAGTTTTTCCTTTAAAACCCTTAATTGGTTAAAATACCTGATGCATGTAAGGTTTGAACTTCAATTGTGGAAAATGTTTGTATGAATTTATATATCATGCTTGAATGTATAGAAAAAAACTTGAGTGTGCACGACTGGTATAAGGCAATATGCCTCTGCTACTATTGTCAGGTTCCAGATTTTGTTCGAAATCCTAACACTATCACTCTAATTCGTTTTAGGATCTAAGCACTAAATGAATTTTGATTATAAGATTATAACATCAATTGTAAAAATAGTTTTAAAGTTAATAATAACAAAATTTCTCTGGAAAGTTGGAATTGCAGACAAAAATTCAAAATAAGTTAAGATTTAAACATCGTAATTTGATGTTTCAGGATTATAACTCGAATCAATTTAGAAAATTATGATTTTTAGAACTAAAATCTAAATTTTTAATATTGCATTGAGTATACAATTTGGGTTTGTCTGGAAACTGATGTTGAGGCTTCTTCTGACGATCAAGAGGGTGAGAAGACTCGGGGTTTCTACTGGTGTTGGAGGAAGTTACGGTGTGTTCGACAAAAATGGTGAATAGGGTGGTTTTGGACAGTCGCGACGGCGATGTGATGTTTTTTGTTCTAACCCTATTTTTGGTCGACCTTACAATATTGGATGCTGTGCTGTTTTCAATGCATCGAGCTGCTTGGGATTTGGATGGAAGCAGTGTGGATGTTGTGTGGAGATGTGGCCAGAGTTACTAGCGCTCCGGTGATCGTCGTTGATCGTTCGACGTGATTTCAGGTTGGACGTCTAGTTCCAGTTTTCAACAGGAATACTCGATTTCAATTTCGAGCTTGGTAATCGAGCTGGATGATTGAGATCGAAGATGGGTTAGTAAGTGACTTGTCGACAGTAGGGGATGAAGTCAAGTCGTCGGCGGTCACCTGTCTTTGTGCACTGGTGCACAACGTGTCAGATGAAGAAGTGGAATCTGGAGGGAAGTGTGCTTGAAGTAATACCCGAAGGATTTTGCTGATTTTCTCGAGTTGGTCCTCGAGTTTCTTTGTGTATATTGTTCTAGATTTTTGTATAACAAGTTTTCTTTTGAAATTTAAACTAAAGTTTTAAATAAAAGAGAAGACTAGGGAAGGAGATGAGATAACTCAGCTTTTTGATGGGAATACCCGAGTTTGTTCTCGGGTTATAAATTAAATGTTAAACTTTTATTAATTAATTAAAATAAAATAAAAACCTATTTGGGTATTTGTTGAAATTTAATTAGGATTTAAGTAAAAGGTATTTTACTTTAAACAAAGGATAATGATTTAAAAATAAATCAAATCAAGTTTATAATTTGATTTATTTTAAATGGAAATTAAGAGTTTAATGTAATAAATGATTTATCTTAATTTGATCATGTTTTATTAACTAAAGTAATTAACAGATAAGAAATTTGGGTAATTAAATTAAGATAAATTAATTTGTGAAATTAATTAAATGTAGTATATTACTTAATTAAGGATTGATTAATCAAGGTTAATCAATTAAGAAATAGTTAAGTAATAAGTAATTGAGAGGTTAATTACTTAATGTAAGAAGATTATTAAAGGAAATTACTTAATGAAAGTAATTAAGGGAATAATTACTCAATGTAGCTAATTAAGTAATGTGATTAGTCAAGTTAATAAATTGGTTTAATTAATTTAAGATAACCACATGATGGTTTGTTAAAGTATAATTACTGAATGTAACTGGAAAAGAGTAAATACTTGGTAAAGTAATTAATGGATAATTACTAGATGTTAATTGAATTTGAAATGGTAGTTTTAAGGAAAATGATTTGGGTTTAATTACCTCGTGTAATTAGTAAGAAGGGTAATTACTTAGCGGAAGTAATTAATAATTAATTACTTAGTGTAATTAATTTAAGAATTGATTAATAAAGTTATTTGAAGATAATTGATTAATGTAATTAATTAAGGATTAATGTAATGTAATTGAAGTATAATAAATCAAGGATGATTAATTAAGAAAAAAAGTTTAGTGGATCATTAATTAATTGGTTTGTCATCAATTAAATTAATGATTAGTAAGCAGGATTTAGAAGTAAGTGAAGTAGTTAATTTAGTGGTTAATTAAATTAATTACTGATGGTGTGGTTGATAAATCTTTCTTGTGAATGATTGAATGATATAGTATGCTTAGATTAGTTGATATTTATGTTATGTGATGTGTGGTGCTACGTGATATAAGATGTTTGGGCTAAACAGTGACATCCTGTGTTTAAAATTAAATTGTATTTCACTTGAATAACTTGGGTTAATGTGACATTGGATTCGAAGAGACCAGAATCGGGTATTATTAATATCCGAAACCACTTTGATTCTCTATAGATTGATATGTGAAATCAATAGGCTGGTATGGAATGATTTAAGTGAATTTAGATCATTTAATCTAAGTTTTAGTACTTAGAAATTGTTTTGTGAAATAAGTTATGTCTATAACAAATTGTGAATTTGTAAATTGATATGAGCTACCTGGGTTCTATATAAGTTGTATTACATGTTAGATGGGTTTACTCACGCTGGTTTCCAGCCTGACCCGGGTGTTACTTGATGTAATGCTCGGGTCAGACCGAGTATTACAGATTTTCAGGTAAGGACGTTTTGGAGATCAGAAGGCGAGCTGGATGAAAGAAGCGTATGGAGTGCTTCCGCTGTAGTATTATTGTATATATCTGAGACATGTTGAATTGAATCTGTCCAATGTATGTATAAAATTGTTGTAACTCTGATATATTGACGTAAATTGATAGATGCAGTTTTCTTTAGTATAACTATTATTATTGATATTATATTTTATCCACTGCGAATGTGAGATATTGTGTTTCTTTTCTGTTCTTCTTCTTCTTCTATCTCTTTCTTATTTTTCATAACTATCTGGAATTTTCGGTTTCGAAAATTTCGGGTCCGAAAATTTCGAGTCGTTACAAAAAATATGAAAAGAAATTTAGGAAAATGTATATACACAAATGGATAGGCTAAATTACTAAAATGCCCACCCACCACAAACTATATGCCATGTCACCACCCTCCACCTTACCATGTACCTCATGCCACCCTTATGTCCCACTCCATATCACATCAAAGACAACATGTCCTTTAGTTGCCATTAAGTCTAATCGTGTCTCCCAGATGTGAGTATTTTCGCTTTATTTTTTTATTAGCTGCCAAAGTGTCACATCATGATCATACTAACTTAATTAACACTAATTATACTATCTTAAACCATATGATATAATTAGTCTGTGCATGCATATATATAAGAAAGTGTGCACAACATTTCAAACAACATTTACACGATGAAACGTCGAAAATTCGAAAAACAGTTTCCAATCACACTTTCTGTTTTTCGTCGAACTATAAATTTTTGTAAACAAATTTTAAAACTATTTCACCATTATTATGTATTATTGAAAAGAGTTTATTTTCATTATAAAACCATTTGTTTAAATATTTAAAATTAATTAAATATTTGCAAATCAAGGTAGTAAAATTCTGGGTCGTTACAAAAAGTTTTGTAACGCTTGAAATCGTGATGATAGTTGGTATTGTGTAAATAAAATAAAGTATGAAGGAGAGATTTGTGCTTTTCTCTTTTATTTGTACCTGTACCATTTCTCACGCTTCTAACCCACATTATTTACTCTTTTCTACAAAGCTAGGGTTTCGCTCTACGACCTCGGTCGACTTAGGTATCCATATAGATTTAAATCAATTAATGACATACAAATTCGAATTTAAGCTTAGAAATATATATATATATATATATATGATATTAGAATTTAAGTTGTTTATAGTTAGCATGAATTAAATGTTTGTTTTAAAATCAAATGTGATTCGATATTGTTCGTCTTTCTTGTGGTGAAACTGTGGATCATAGAATTTGATGCTTATGTTTACTTGAGAGGATTTGTATTTTGGGATCAGTCATTGTTGTCAAATTCAGTTTGATTGTCTTTAATTTTGCCTCTTTATTAGCAGCTGCGCATTTCCTTCATATTGTTGTATAGCAATTATTATGATTACCGATTATTGTTGCATAAAAGTAAGTTATTATTGAGGCAAAATCAAAGGAGAAAGTAGTTAAATGCTTAGCCTACATTCCTTTCATCAAAATGTATTCTTTGTCTTGATTCTCATTTACAACTTATAAACAACACCAAAATAAAATTTTATATTTTATAACATTTGATGTTATAGCCATTATGGTTTTTTGTTGCATTATCAATGCTCAACAATCATGCTTACAGACATTTTCTTTGTTAATGCCTAAGTAGAAAGAAATGTCAATAACAAATTATAAAAAAAAATATCATGAAGATTTACTTTCAAAAATATTTGTAAATAAAACTCAAAAGTTCTTTGTTTACAAACATGTATGTACATTTACAAACTAACACCATTTTAATAGATGTTATGGTAATGTTCTAATGGTGCTAGTTCCTTTTTGATAAATAAACCACTTTAAAATGCTTCGGTCTAAATTATTTTGCTTAATAAATTCGTCCACATTCTTCCTGCAGTTGAAGTATTATTTATTTTAAAGAGCATGCCACCATATATTGTTAATTATAAAAATAATAATCAATTAATATTTATTTAAACACATTATCACTAGTTTTCTTCTAAGAATACCAAAATTTATTTAAACATTAGAATAAACCTTTAACTGAAGAAGGTAAATCATTTCATTTTTTTCAAATTTGTTTCCTTCCTTCATCTATTTAGTTATTTGGCTTCCTCAGTCTCATATGTATAGACTTTCAAAAGATCACTCAAGAGCTCAACAAACTAATTTTTTTTTTCAAAATTATCAAAAAATCTAATAATACAATATTTTTAAAAAATTGTAAGAAGTAATGTTTAGTAAGAAATTTATGGCTTGGTTCACATCGTAATATTATCATGGTTACATAATTTATGTCTTTTAAAATGTTTCGACGAAGAAAAACGAAAGCGGGAGCAGACATCTCTAAAATGTTGCATTAAGAAATATATATATCAGGCAAAGGAAATAAATAAGCAAATAAAGTAAAATGATGCATGAATAAATATGCTTTAATTATGAAAAATGTGATCAAAGAAATTAAAATGCTTGATATTGATAAAATTATCGTGGTGTTAACATCTATAGCACCAAGAAATTAAAATGCTTGATGTTATATATAAGTAAGTATACTGAATTTTAAATCACATATATATATATATGCACATATGCTATTATGAGAGAGAAATATACACTAATATATATGTGTGTGTGTGTGTGTATAATAAATTTATTAATAAATATATACAAAACAATTATTAATGACAAAAATTGATATTGTACTGTAAACAAAATTTGTCCATACATAAATCAAATAGTATAATAAACAAATTATGCACATAACCAAACTGATTCGTGACAACCACATCTACTTACAAAATCCCACCTTACTAATCATATAGTAGCAATATATTTAAATAGATATGAAATTGCTCATTATAGGATCACATAATATAATTTAGTTACTGTACTATAAATTAAAATTACCAATTTAATGATGCCTTTGAATCCACGTTGAAGCAATGACTTCCCTTCCTTTTACTATTCTTGATTCGTCAAATTGCAAGGTCGGAATCACCGACCTCTAACTGTCGAATGGTATTATTTTAGTTTGAAATATATTTGAGAATTTTGCAGTGGGTTGAGAGCTATGTTTTAACCAGCAATGTATGAGGTAATATTGGCCAAAAAGGTTAGTTATTGTTTATATATATAAGGTTGTATTAGAGAGAAACGAGGAAAACCTTTTTATCCATTCTCACTTTATCTCAACCCATTATCTCCGTGCTAATTTTCTATGTTTTAGCCACCTCCAGATCTTCCCAAAACCAAAATTTTGCAGCCTTAATGATGGGCCTTAAACCCATCTAAGCCCAAACTAAAATACTTTGCAATTAAATCTAATTTAATCGCTTGTCGATATTTTATATCGATCAATATATTTATAACTGTTATAATTATATATGTATATATATCTGTGTAATTATTTATTTCTAAAATCATATTCAAATTTTATAATTAATATTTCAAAAATAGTAATTAGTTTAATTAATTATAACAATTATAAACTAATTAAACCGTTCGGTCTTAAGGGAATTCATCATTTCTGCTGTGTAACTCTTGGTTGTAAATTTGCTTAGCGATTAACATCGAACTATTCTAATGTTAACATTCACACGTCAGTTAGCAGATGGTGTGACATTCTAGCCAAATTTATCGCTTAGTCATTTTCGGTAAAATCCAATTTTAGTTTAATAATCGTTACTCGGTTGTGACATTTGTTTAAACCAATTCTTTTCGTCAAAACTATATCACTTTGGACTTATGGAATTTGATAATTGTCAAAATTCCAACCTCATCCACATTCAACTTTATAGTCTAAATACAAAGTCTTTGGTTGAATAATCACAATTATTATTAACCGAAATGCTCTGTCCAGAGTCTTTGACTTTGAGTTGACTATGATGCTAACTACATATAACTAGAGACGTATCCTCTCTTGAATAGTGCTTCACTTCCAATACTTCCACTCGACCCAATTATAGTCACTTGATGGACGCCATGCAATTATTTGGCTATAACCAAAGAAAAGCTTTCATATTGAAGATCCACATTATTCTCAAGTCGAGAGAACTGTGTAAATCAATCACATCGATATTTTCTGTTTGACCTTAGTTATATTAACCAACAGAAAACTATCGAGTGAGTCGTTCTGTAGTTTCCAATAACTATTAGTACGTAACCCCTAAGTGCCCCCAGCAGTCAAAAGTAATACACTGCCCAGCATTTGTAGAGCATTTACTCCAGCCTCAGTGGATACATCGATATCCAGTCTCGATGCATCTTGACTATGAACATTTAAAATGGTATATTTGTTTCGTTGTGATAAATTACTCACCGTTGCAACACTTTGTAACTACTATAGCAAAATATGTGTAACGACCCTGGATTTTGGCCCCGTTTAATTTAATAAATATCTGATCTAATTAAATAAAATGTATCTGGTCATATTAAAATGAAATTTGAAAATTTAAAATAAATCTCAATAATAAACAATAAAATTGTTCTTATATAATTCAATTGAAAACAAAAATATTTATCTTATATGTTGGAATTACAATACTTTGTTTTATTAACACGTGATAAATAAATATATTGATATAGATAATAATCTTCAAAATAAAATCAAAGTTTATCAAAATAAATATAAATATCAAATATAAGTAAAACTTAAGGATATAAGTTAAATATTTATAGTGAAAATATAAAATATAAAATATAAAATATAAAGGTGTAAGGTTACGAATGCAAATTAAATATTAATAGGAATAAAATAAATAAGCCCGCATACAACATAAACTGTAAATTTGAAAAAAAATAAAAGAAAATAATAAAATATAAAATATAAGTATAAATAAATAAATAAACTCAAGAATCTAAGTTTAATATTGATTGTCAAATACAAAATATTGATAGTAAAGTACAAATAGGAATAAATATAAATATAAGCAAGTAAACTATATTGAAAATAACTTAAACATTGATAGTTAGAATGGAAATAAAAGAAAAACAAAGATTAAATAATTTTGTTAACATACAACATAACTTTAAAAAAATCAGTAAGCAAAATAAAATGAAAACCTAACACATATGAGTGTAAACTATCCAAACTAGAAGTGAATAAAACATACAATTAGAAGTTAAACAAGGCCAAGTGTATAAACTTCAACCTGAAACTATATGTGTTCATAAATTAACAAACACAACTTATCTTTATTCTAAAGACCAAAGTCAAAGTATAAAAGAAAAATAAAAATAAAACATAGCATAAATCAATACCTGATAGAAGTGCATGTGAATAAAACTATTTGGACTAGAAGTGATAAGGAAATGCTAACATACAAAATAAGGCTTTATTTGCAAGCCAAATAATTGCCTGCAAATGTATGTCTGCATACAATATTTATGTACAGCTAAAACATCGTAAGTATGTAAACTTATTTGGCAATCAAAGCATTTAATGCTAATATCTCAGCCAACTTTTTGTCAAGTCAAAAATATTTACAAATCTATAAAAATCAGAAGCAACATCTGATCAAAGTCAAATGCAGGAGACAATAGTACCAGCTACCACCTTCCTTAAGCATTGTTATCTTGTACTTAGGTGTATACATCTGCTTTAATTCATTGAGTAGAAAATTGAGAAAAAGCATAGAAGAAAAGCCAACAAAGCTCAAATTTAAAATCAAATACATAAAAAAAAAAAGTAAAATTCAAGACAGTTTCAAATGTTGATTCAAGGAAAAATTAATTATATCAGGGTGTGCCTTCTGTTTAAAAGAATTGGAGGTGAGTAAACTTAATTCATAAAGCTTTAAGTTTAATTAATCAGCAAGGAGATTCTATGATCTGTTTGTATTAAATATGTTTTAATCTTGTGAGCATAATCCTGTGTTGCCTATGCTTCTCTGTTTAATTGATACAGGAAAATACTTTGTTCAATACTCAAAGATATCTACAGCAAATACATGTTAAGTTTTAAATTTTTAAATCAAACAAGGTAGTTAAACTAAAACTAAGAATTTGCAAACTGTTTAAAACATCTTTGTAAAAAGTATGCTACTGTAATGTGATTTTACAGGCAACAAGAATTAAGATGATAAAATCGATTGTTATTAAATATTGATTCAAGTTAATAACTTGAATCTTCAATACAAAATAGGATTTTTAAAGCAGAAATGGGAAATTTCAATGTTGAATTGAATAAGCAGTTCATGGTTGATCAAAAGGTGCATTTTTACCAACTACAGATCATTGATTCAACAATAAATGTTCGAAATTGTGTTGCAGCAAGTATAAACAGTGGTGATTTCATAAAAATTATTAAATAATTTTTCTATTGAATGAGGTTAAAGTAGGAGATCATTTTAGGGTTTTAGATGGAGTTTTTATTCATCTCTGTAACGAGACGCGTTCATCAACCATGGGTGATCGAGTGTCACGAGCGATTGGGAAATAGCGTGTTGGCGTGTTGTCGACGTATGGCCAAAGGTTAGGGGTCTCAGGTGGTCTCGGCGGCGGTGGCGAACTCATTTTGCCGACCGTGTGAGCTTCAGTTTTCGACCCAAATGACCAAATTTCAAATTGTAAACTTTGAAGGTGATGCGAGGTTGGTTTTCGTGTTTTCATGGAATTTGCGACATGCAGATGATCTTGGAAGATCATCAAAGCCTCGTGTGCCGCCGTGCACGTGCACGGTGGCGATGGAGGTGGGGTTTTGTTTTTCGGTCGACGTGTATGATCGCTTCGTGTCGTGCTCGAGTCTCGCTGATAGTTGCTTCGAGTTTCGATCGAAGTCAGTTTTATTTCCTGATGTTTGCTTTTTATTTATGTTTTTACAACTTACTTTATAAAAAAAAGAGTGAAGGAGAAGAAGGGGTTTCAGGGGAATTTTCGGGGTAGGTTGCGTGTAACTCGAAGCTATACTCGAGTGTAACGTAGGGGTGGTCTCGGGTTTTACCAGGGAAGCTTTGGGGTTTGTTTATCTGCAGTTTTGGGTTTTTTTTAGGAGATGAAATTCAGGCTTAATGATTTAAGTAATACTTAACAATATAATTATCACTTGATTACTGTTTTAAATTAGTAATTTGGTTAAGGCCCGTATGAAAATCAATTAACATTAAGGGTTAGTTGTAATATTAATTTAATTTCCAGATTTTAAGCAGATTTCTTTAAAATGTTAGTTAAGTCGAATAATTAACATTTTTTTTGAAAGTAATTAAGAATAATTATATTATGATTGTAATTAGAGTTTAGAATTAGACAACGCTTAAGCGATTACTAAATTTAAAATTAACTACTTTAGTTAATTAATTAGTGATTTATAATTAAGAGTAATCAAGTAAATAAATAAAAATGAAATGAATAAATGATTAATTAAGAAATTAACAGATAATAATTGGATAATTAAGTTTTATTGATAGATAATTAAAGGTATTAATTAATAATCAAGAAACAGTTAATTAAGTAATTAAAGTTAAATCACTTGAGTGGGGAAGTAATTTATTAATAGTATGAAATAAAATAATTACGTAATTAAGACTTAATAATAAATTAAGAAATCATCAATTAGATGATTTGAAATGAAATAGGTAATTAATTGTTAAATTAATGATTAATTAAATAGAGTTAAGTGATTGACTCTCAGGTAATTAATTCTAAAATTGAATTAATTACGAATAAGACTTAAAGGTGACTGCTTATGGACTGTTGTGATTGAATATCTGATTGTGATATTTAATTGATGATATTCTATGTTACTTTATGATATGTTATGTTATACCTATGATGCTTGTATATGTTTTATCTGGGATATATGCTACGATAATTCAATTGTTGAATTTAAATTATTTAAACTGTTTAAGTTAATTAGACAACTTGGCCCTTAAAATGGCGTTTGGATTTCGATGAGACCGGGATCGGAAGAATCAAATTTGATTCTCCGAAAACCACATCGATCCAATTTAAACGTTAGGTCGTGAATCCTAAAATGAAGATGGAGATGGTGTTTTCAGAATGCAAGGGTTATCGTCGTTGACTCTGAGGGTGATTCCAAAACGAGTGTGACGAGATAATGCCTTCGGTTTCGTTCGAACCCGGAATGAACTTGTATGGATTGAATGCTTTCAGCACATCGTCAGGCGGACGATGAGCATTCTAAGTGATATGTTCAATAAAGGTAATCGTAGCCTCAAGCCTCATCAACCGGGAATGGCTAAAACAGGGGCGATGCAGCAAGGTTAGGTGGGTCATGCCAAAGCAGGACAAGATATTTCCCCTGTCTAGACGTCCCTTTATACTTCGGCTGTGTGGGCGGTTGCTAGCTACAACCGCAGGGTTTATCTTGTTCGGGACTGTTCAGTAAGGAATGGTTCCGGTCTTGTGTTGTAGGGGGTCGGGAGTGATCCTTGGTACGGTGATCTAGGCCCCGTACTGTGACGGACGGTACCCCAGTAGCCCTGCCATTGTTGGAAATCCATTTTCCCTACGAGACCCTACGGTTTTGATTTGTATTACCCACTTTTGTGGCTAGTAGTTGGAATTTAATAGATGTAACAATTTCGGCTATTTTCTATTTACTTGAAAACCCTAGACACTATTATAATATCACTGGATTTCCTATGAAATGTTTTGGTTAGTATAAGGTAAAAACTTACCCGTATTTATTTGTGGGGAGTCTTACGTGATACCATTATTTTCAAATATTTTTCAAAGTTAAACAACTTTAAACCGTTTACTCAAACCAGACCCATGCCTGACCCAGAGTTTATATTTGTTTTTCATAAACTCTTGGGTACTCAAATTTTTATGAGTAGCCAAGTGATAGGTTTTGGACTTTGATTTCTGGAGGAGCTTGGAGCAGAAGATTCCAGACGTATGTGGTTATCTATCTAGTTCCGTTGTGTCAGTAGTAGATATATGATGTACCTCTGATGTATTTAGTGATAGATGTATGTATAACTGTCATGTGTACTGATATTCTATAACTTGATATATGTAAAACTATGTAATATTTATGTGATATATTATATTTTGTTCCGTTCCGCTGTGAGATTCTGATGTTGTTGTTCTTTCTTTCTCTTTCTTTTCTATTTCTATCCCTTTCTTTCTTAATGGTGATACGTCTTTCTGGTAGTAGAAGGGCGGGTCGTCACAATATGCCATTTATGCATTTTTCTATTAAATATACTTTTAATTAAGTTAAGTAATTAATATAATCACATTATATCAAGTATATAATAGGAAGAAAATACCTTTTACTTCGAACAAGATTAATCAACGAGTTAGATATATGTAATAAATTACAAAATTGCCCACAGGGCATACCTCTAACTCAATCATCAGTGTGCAGCAGCTCGATACAAAACTGATAGCCGCCGTAGAACAAGACAGGGATAGAGGCTAGCAGGGGCATTGGATGTGCATAGAGTTGAGAGGGAGACTATTGCGAATGACAATCCGAGGGTAGTGAGTAATTTATTATATGTATTTATATGCATAAAATATTATTATATGAGAATATTTGCTTTTTTGGAGCAAATCTTATTATATAAGAATTTTATATGTTGGCATAATTTCAGTAATAAATACTAATAGTCGAGCATTTCGTACATCTTGGTGTACAATTGTTTCCATGACTCCAAATGTACACAATAGCACGTGCTACTAATTTTCTCCATAAAATGCGTACATAATCTTAGTATGTGCAGTTCTAAAACTTTTTTATAGATAAGTACATGATTCAGATCAACTTTCAAGCAAATGCATCCAAATTTTCTAAAATCGCACATAGTTCACATTTTAGGAGTTTGACTAACATGTTAACTAGCTGCTAGCATCATAATGCAATCAATGGTTGTGTTTTTATTAAACATGTCACATGTACATAATTCACGTTATACAATTTTTTTGATGATTTACAAATTACAAATGGACATTTAGAGCTTATTATTCTCTACTGTAGGTATAATCAGTGTTATATTTTTAGACTTTACTTTGAATATGTTAATATGTGATCTACAAGACTGCAACTTAACTAATGCTAGTGTGAACTAATTGTAACACAAGATGCATTTTGCCTATGTTTTGTAGGTTCATGTTATGATTTAAATTGTGTACTATTAGAGATGTTTTGCTTCAACAAGTGTGGCTAAATACACTTGAATTCAACTTATTCTTATTTATCTATGCTGCTGGAGACATTATTCTAATTGCATTGTAGATAAAGGACTAACATTTTTGTGGATGCCATCTGATTCGTATAAAAAGAACGTATGGCGAAGTAGGTGTATGCAGTTTTATATATCCCTATTTCCTTGATTTATGACAAAATTCATCCACCCTGCATTACTTCTGAATCACTGTAATTACTTTGATGTAATTTGGTTTATATGACTTGAAGTATGCACAAAAGTGAAATTTTGGGATTTATTAATGGAATCAAGATGTATGAATTTAATATTAATTATGAGTTATATTTTCCATTTTTCTATTTTTTTTTTGCTTTCATTTTTCGTTATAGCTCACAAGTACTATGTCCACTTTATCGAAATCTGGATGAGGCACTAATGATGGTTTACATGGACTATTGATGCAATAATTATTGCCCTTTATCACGGGTTAAAAAAATATATTACATGTACCAAGTTTAGTTCATATAAAACTCATGTAATTCATACAAAATATTTCCTATCACGTGGCTCTAACTTCCCCTTCCACATGCGAGGCAGACATCATATCTAGAAATTATTTTCTTTCTACATGCGTTGGTATGCTATGGATATTGCTAATCAAGGCATATGATATAAATAAGAAATGATAAAATTTATTGGAATCTATTTTCTAAAATGAAACTAAAAAATTTGTTATCAAATAATACACAACGTCACATCTAGGTGGTTTTTAATAAAATGAGTTAGTAACATATTTGAAAGCATATCAACTTTTATGTTTTATCACTTCAAACACGTTAGTTAACTGATTTCACATTAAACATGTCAGCAAGAATATTAATGTAAAGGAAAATTCAAAATCTATACACTAGCGTCAAGTAGTTTTATGCTTCAGGAAGTATTAAGGGTTCTGAGAATAGGAGTATCATGGGAAATGCGATCTTTATGATGGAAAAAAAAATTCTTTATATGTTAAATGGTGATTTATTACTTTTTAAAAGAGACACGATGCAAGTTTTCTGTGTTCTCATCAGCATATAAAATTTGTATCTCATGCATACGAGGTCCGTTTCGGACGATTCAAGTTACATTGGGATCGTATCGTCGGCATCTACGCATAGGAATCGGTTTGGACGAGTTTGGAGCTTCTGACAAATTCATACAATTCAAAACTCGTTCGGATTCATTTAAAAATGGAACGCAGAAGTGATAAAAATCAAAGTGAGTTAATCTTACTCAAATTTGGATTACAGCATAAAATTAATTGTTGATTGATTGATAGAATTTATAAATCATTATGAGTTGAATTTTTTATTATTCATGGCAGTGTGTGTGTGTGTGTGTGTGTGTTGGAGTGATAGATATTCCCGTATATATATAGCGGATTAGACCCTATGCTTTCCGCATAATAGCGGATGATCCTATATATCGCAATATCCCCCCCGAAGTGGGATGGGTATTTTTTATTGTGCTACCATCTGTGGATGCAAGGAAACAGGTTGGAGGGATCCAACTGGATTCCTCAAAAATATTGAAATTATTTTCATATTCAGCGATATGATTTTGAATAGTATGTGATAGATTATATTGAAAATTGAAATTATTGAATGTTATGGTATTGCTGGCGGGGGGGTTGGATGAATGTACACAATAGTTGTGCACAAAACCAATGGGCGCCGTAGAACAAAACAGGGATGGAGGCTAGCAGAGGCATTGAATGTGCATAGAGTTGAGAGGGAGACTATGGCAAACAACAATCCTAGGGGAGAAAATAATCTATTATATGTATTTATATGCATAATATATTATTATACGAGAATAGTTGCTTTTTTGGAGCAAAACTTATTCTATAAGAATTTTATATGTTGCCATAATTTGAGTGATAAATACTAATAGGTGAACATTTTGTGCATCTTGGTGTTCAATTGTTTCCATGACTCCCAATGTACACAATAGCACGTGCTACTAATTTTCTCCATAAAATGTATAATAATCTTAATATGTGTAATTCTAAATTTTTTTATGGATAAGTACATGATTCCGATCAATTTTCAAGCAAATGCACCAAAATTTTCTAAAATCGTACATGGTTCAGGTTTTAGGAGTTTGACTAACATGTTAACTAGCTGCTAGCATCATAATGTAATCAATGGTTGTGTTTTTATTAAACATGTCACATGTACACAATTCACGTTATATGAATATTTTGATGATTTACAAATTACAAATGGACATTTAAAGCTTATTATTCTCAACCGTAGGTATAATCGGTGTTACATATTTAGACTTTACTTTGAATATGTTAATATGTGATCTACAGGACTGTAAATTAACTAGTGCTAGTGTGAACTTATTGTAAAACAAGACGCATTTTGCCTGTGTTTTGTAGGTTCATGTTATGATTTAAATTGTGTGCTAATGGAGATGTTTTGCTTCAAGAAGTGTGGCCAAATACACTAAAATTCAACTTATTCTTATTTTTCTATGCTGCTGGAGACATTATTCTAATTACATTGTAGATAAAGGACTAACATTTTTGTGGAAGCCATCTGACTCGTATAAAAAGAATGTATGGTGGAGTAGGTGTATGCAGTTTTATATATCCCTATTTCCTTGATTTACGACAAAATTCATCCATCCTGCATTACTTCTGAATCACTATAATTACTTTGATGTAATTTGGTTTATATGACTTGAAGTATGCACAAAAGTGAAATTTTAGGATTTATAAATGGAATCCAGATGTATGAATTTAATATTAACTATGAGTTATATTTTTCCTTTTTCTATTTTTTCTGGGGCTTCTATTTTTCGTTGTAGCTCACAAGTACTATGTCCACTTTATCGAAATCTGGATGAGGCACTAATGATGGTTTACATGGACTATTGATGCAACAATTGTTGTCCTTTATCACGGATAAAAAAAACACCTATGCCGAGTTTTTTTCATATAAAACTCATGTAATTCATATAAAATATTTCCTATCACATGGCTCTAACTTCCCCTTCCACATGCGAGGCACACATCATATCTAGAAATAATTTTCTTTCTACATGCATTGGTATGCTATGGATATTGCTAATCAAGGCACATGATATAAATAGGAAATGATAAAATTTATTGGAATCTATTTTCTAAAATTAAACTATAAAATTTGTTATCAAATAATACACGACATCGCATCTAGTATTTTTTAATAAAATGAGTTAGTAACATATTTGAAAGCATATCAAGTTTTGTGTTTTATCACTTCAAACACGTTAGTTAACCGATTTCACATTAAATATGTCAGTAAGAATATTAATATAAAGGAAAATTCGAAATCTATACACTAGCCTCGAGTAGTTTTATACTTCAGGAAGTATTAAGGGTTTCCGAGGAGAGGAGTATCAAGGGAAGTGCGATCTTTATGATGGGAAAAAAATTCTTTATTTGTTAATTATGGTGATTTATTACCTTTTAAAAGAGACACGATGTAAGTTTTCTAAGTTCCAAACTACTGGAAGCTCTAATATTAATATTTGTTACATTTCTCTGGATAACAGTATAGTAGTTAGTTACCTCATTTACCATTTAATTATTTCCTAAAACAACTTATTCTCATTTGCATTATGATAAATGGTTGATTTTTGCCTATACACACATAAAAAATGCAACATTAAGATTCAAAAAATCATACAAATAGTGTATTTTAATACTAATTCGTCATGTGCACGTGCATCACACATGCCAAAATACTCGTGCGTGTATATATATGTGTGTATATATATACATATGTCTATAAAACACACACACACACATAAAATACATGCACACACAGACAGACACACATAAATTTACACATACACATACATATCCCAAAATTTACTTATGTATGCAATTACCATGTTATTGTTTGTTGTTTTTGTCATTTTAAACATATTGCTGTAACATATTATTTCTTATATATTGATTAGGTGTAGACCGTAGTATTAATTAAATGTTTTGAAAAAGAGGAAAGTTGGAATTAACCAATGATTCACCTTCTCTCTTTCCTTTTAGATCTTGATGCGATTATACCTAGATCTTATTTCGTATTTATTTCCATTTTTAAACATCAAACAACTTCACTCATGATATTTTTCAACTATTTGTCATGATATATGAGTATATATGATGTAATCATACCTTTCAAATATCATACTTAATTAACATAAATTTAATCAATTAAGAATTAGACGATATTCATAAAATACGACTTTATAAAAAAAACTAGTGTGGATATGGTACCAAATATTAAATTTCATCACCACAACAAACTGATTTTAGCTTTTTGTTTACAATGTTCGCACAATGAAATTGTAACCACTATTTTTTATAGAAAGTTGTAATAAAAATGTTTTTACAACTTTTTGTATTTTGCAGTTGTAATAAAGTTATTTAACGACTTTCTATCTGTAAGGACCCGATTCTTCAACTTTCGAAAACTGACATCAATACGTCCACTGTATCAACTGCCGAGAAATCGAATGCCAAAAAACCGAACACTTAGGGTTTTAAGAAAAAGAAAGAGGTAGAAGAAGAGAGAAAGGATAGAAAATAGAGAGAAAAGAAAATAAATAGAATGGAACAGAAAATAACAGAACAATATCAGAATCTCACAATTCGCAGCGGAACAACATATAATAAATAAATGAATAATCTTTAAACAAAGAACTATATCACTTATTACATTTCATACATTACATTTCATTACATCATATCATCAGAGTGTACAACAACAAACAACAACAAACAGCGGAAAAGAAATACTATATACTAGTAATACGCCATGCCATCCAACTTGCCTCCAGCGATTCCAGAATATCCAGAATATCCTGATAAACCTAACTCTTGACTGCCCGTGTAGAAATCGGTGGGCACCCAGAGTTTAGGAAGGAAAACAATAAACTCCGAGTCAGTCATGTGACTGGTGTGGGAACTCAAAACAGTTTATTTATCTTTAAAATCAAAATAGAGGAATATTTTTAAAGTCAATTCGCAATGCTTTTTAAAAATGAGACTACCATAAGGCCTCCCGCACACACACACAATGCAAACGCAGAATCGGAGGAGATTTCTCCTTATGATAGTCAAAGATGCTTGATACGCATTAAAAAGAACATTTGATATTATTACTAGTGCATAGTGTAGGAAAAATTCATTTCGAAAGTAGAATATAAATCTTAGCCAACATACGACCATTATCGTATGCCCACTATAGCTACCATCTAAACAGTGGTGACCACCATAAGTAAATGGCAGGTTCTACAACTAAAACCGTACAAGTTTCTTAGTGGGAATTGGATTTCCAACGAATGATCAGGCCAAGGAACTTCCCATTGCCACATGAGAATGCCTCTGGAAGGACATCCCCGAGAACCAAACCGGATCCCTACCAACACAAGGCCGGGTTACCCCTAACTGAGTAACAACTGACCGAATATGCCATCCCCCGGTCCTTTGGGACCTTTCACCGAGCGCTCGTAGTCAATTCACACAATCATAAAGTGTTTTCAACATGAGTATATATCTGGGCTCCATACCATGATACCACCCTTTTCCAGAAGGAAATGCACATACCCTAAAGGGCGCTACCCCTCATAACCTTGCTGCATCTTTCCTGTTTTGACCATTCCCGGGGTGTGAGGCTCGACGAAGTCACGTCCACAAAAACATACTTTATACAAAAGCCATGCTTTGGGTCAACAAATGATCATAGAAATGATCACCAGGATAGACGATCAGATAAATGATCCTATCACAAATGATCAACACAATGATCATTTCACAGCAACACTCAGCATGTCACATTACCAAATTGGGAATATATCGCTGATAACCTTCAACTACATAACCTCTGAGCTCGTACGTCTCAGAGAAGGGTGTTAAGCTAAAAGAATAAATTCTCCGCCACCAACAGAAATATATTTGAAAGAAATCGGCTTTATATCTCAATTTATAATGTCAGACATACAATCCATACAAGTCTGTTCCGGGCTCGAACAGAACCGAAGGCACTTACAAAGAAGTCCTTGCAATCCGGATATCCACAATCCTGATTGGATTTCCCATCACTTAGGGAGTCTCTATACCGTTGCAACTCAGTGCAGAGACAATCGATAGGTCATCCTATCGCTCTCGCAAATACCGGGTCTTCAACACTGATCTTCAATGCTATCCATTACGTCGTATCACTATTCGGAATGGGTAATCCGAATAACGAGCGCAATAATTTAAAAATAAGTGTAGCATTCAAATTCAAGCAAATCACAACAAATACCTTTCAAAGGTAATTATTGATAGTCGGTTATTGAACTATCAATGGATATGCACAACATCACCAGATTCCAAATAATTTTTCCAAATTATTTATTTCCCAAAATTATCTTTACAAGATATATAATTTCAATATGTCAAAAATAAATCAATATTTATTTTTAAACAAATTCCACTTTCTTTTATAAATTCCTTAGTGAATTTATAATTCCCAAAATATCTATGAATATACGTTTTTAATTATTCATTTCAATTTATCTTCAAAAAGATAAATTCTCAAAATATTCACTTTATATTGGAAAACATTTCCATACTTATTTAAAAATAAGTAATTCACAAATCTATTTATTTTCAACTCTTGGAAAATATTCAATATACTTAAATCGAAATTAAGTATATATTTCATTCTTTAAGGTAAACATGCTCTTAAACATATTTATTTGGGTCAAAACGAATGTTGCGTAAAACATCGTTACGACAACCCAAAATCACTAGTATAGGGATTCGAAATTAAAATAGATATATAAATCCCAATACTATACAAAACATTTCCTTTCGGAAATCATTTACTATAACAACGGTGTTATAGTCCACCATTTCCTTCTATTTCTCGAAAACATCTATTTCAACAATAAATGTTGAAATCTATGGTTTTGAATCTCAACACATTTAAAACATCGTTAGATCGTTTTAATTCTATTCAAAACATCACATTCAAAACAATTTCTTTAACATATTATTCACCATTCAAAAACGTGAATATACCGTGTTAACCAATTTCATCTTTTCTATACATTTTATTTCAAAGGATTATTCACAGTCAAAAACGTGAATATAACTCCATTAATAGGTTACAACAATTTTACTTATCAAAATAAGTCGTTTGCGGATTTATAAAACAATGATTTATAAATTCCATTTCTATTTATTTTATATCAACTCCTTTTATAAATTCCTTTATTAACCTATCTCAATTCATATCTCAATGATATACTAAAGATTCATATTATAAGTTAAACACTTATAATTTATTTGTTTACAAGAATCGTTCTTTTAAACATCCCAATTTATAAATCTTATAACTTATAAGATTCATTTATTTATTAAAATATCCATTCTTCAAATAACTTTTCAAATTTTATAAACCTACTGCTTATAAAATTCCATTTATAACTTCACCGTTTATAATTCTATAAATTTCATTCATTTACGAAATTCATTCTAACACTTATAAAAACTCGTTTTATACTTCCAATATTTTAATTTATAAATTATCAATTTATAAATCTTTTTTATAAATCAATTTATATTATTATTTCAAAACGTGTTTAATCTCCTTTATAATTTCACCATTTTGATTTATAAAAAAATCAAATTTATAAATCTTATATTTTCAACTTTTTACAATAAATTCAGAGATCCAATTTAAACTATTTTATAAAATCATTAATCCATATTTCTCAAAAATCAACTTTAACCGTATTTCTCAAAAATCATAATTTTTATAACTTTTAAAAGTATAACGTTTATTTATTTATAATGGATCAATTCCAAAAAATATTTTATAAACGTTTTCTTTCAAAAATCACTTTAAAAACCCTTTTTAAAATTCCAAATTTGGTCCAATGATGCTACACACCAAATAGTCAATCACGACAACAATGATATCGTATATCGATATGATAATCAACGAATATCAAAATATCCATAATCAAATAAATACTGTTGAGGAATCCAGTTGGATCCCTCCAACCTGTTTTCCTGCATCCACAAACATTAGCACAATACCAATTCCGCTCCAGTACGGAATTATCGCGGTATATGGGATTTAAAATATTATCCGCTTAATAGACGGCGCAATAGGGTCTCATCCGCTATACAAATGCGGGAAATCAATAACTCCAATATATACATATGCCAATATATATATATATATATATTGCTATTATATATAATACCAATTTCACTGTTTATGAAATATTTGCGGTATATGTTTTTAATAAATAACATCCGCTTACTAACGGCGCATAATGTCTATTTTAACAATCAATAGATAACAATCATCATTCAAACATGCATTCAAATATTTTAAATCTAACTATTTAATATAAAATCGAAACTGATTCGATTGAGTGAGAAGTTCTCACCTTGATTTCAATTTCGTTTTAGCGATTTATTTCGAATAAAATTAAACGGACGTTTAATTTTACCCGAAATTCTCACTAACTCCAAATGACTCCAATCCAATTCCATAGCGTAGTGCTCATCCATACGATTCCAACGCAACTGGTTTCGCGCGTTTTCGACATCGTATGAAAAAGTTATGATATTATGAAGTTTATACGAATTTAAACTATATAAATTTACAACTTTTAATAAATTTTATAAACCTAAGCAAATCCTGGCCATTGATTTCTTCAGATCCGAGCACGCCCCCCCCCCTTCTTCTTCTTCTCATTCACGCGTGCACCCAGTAAAACAAACCCATCACATTCAATTTAGGGTTTAATTATACTCCACCCACAAGCGACTTGAACTCGATCAACTACCTCCACGCGAATGCCCATAACACAAGCTACTATCGGCTGCGACAAGGTGGAGCTCGGCCACCTCTATGGCCACGATTCACGTGCGCAACTACAGCCATACACGGCCAATTTCTCACCTCCACGCGACGCTAAACCCCATCTCAACCGTATGAATCCAAAGCTCGTTGCGTGCTCTCCATCTTTCATTAAGAAAGTTTTTGATAATATTGCATGGATTTGAAGATATTAACGAAGGAAGAAAGGAGCATTATCGGCCATTGAACCTAGGGTGGCAGCTGGCTGTATAGAATTAGGGTTTAATTATTTTATTTTATTTTTATTTGTAAGAGGGGGCTATTTATAGGGAACCGACGAAACACTATTCATTCCGGAAATTCCGAACTCCGATTTACGCGCCGTAACCAGCGTTTCTAGGGTTTACCCCGCGTTCTTGACACAACGGAACAGGTTTCGGAAGCTAATTCAGACATCTGTGCGAGTTATGGCAATAAACGATCGTTTTAAAATTAAACCGATTAAACGATTTTCTACGCGTTTTAGTTTGTACCGGACAAACGGTAAATCCGATTGACACGAAATTTGAAACCATATAATAATATCACATTACGAATCCGATGAAACTAGTTTCGTCGAAATCCGAGACTTTTTGAAAAATGGCTATTTTAACTTGCTAAATTAATATTAAAACAATTTCGATGCGTTTCGAGCTGCCACGATCAAACGATAACTCCGATTGCTACGAAAATTGAAATCCGGTAATAACTAACTATTACGGATCCAATGGAATTGGTTTCGTCCAATTCTGAGACTGTTCAAAAATTGACTATTTCACTAGTCGATTTAATATTAAAATATTCAATTTTCACAAATAAACTTTTAATTCGATTTTAAAAGTTCTAAAATATCATTCTAACTTCAATATGATAAAATAAAATTTTACAAATCATTTTCAATCATATTTAACTCAATTTTCAATTATTTCCATAATTTAACATATTAAATTATCGATTTAATTTTCCAATTAAATCCAATTATTCGAATTAAAATTTATTCGACTTATAAATTCACTTTTTAATATATAAAATTAATTAAATATTCAAATTTAAATTAATTAAAATCCTGGGTCGTTACAATCTTCCCCCCTTAAAAGAATTTCGTCCTCGAAATTATCAAGTAAGAAACGTTACAGAATCTATTAACTTTTCAAAATCCATAGTTAAATTTCCAATAACTTACTAAGTTTTCAAATCATACTTAGTTATCTTTTCAAAAACAATTACTATTGTTTAACTTTCAATTTCAAATCAAAATTATAGTTTTCAAAGAATTTTCCAATTTTTCTCAAAAATATTCTAACGCCTTAAATTTCCGGAAAAATTCGCCATAGTCTCCTTTGCGCGGCTCGATCCGAAAAAAAAATGACAGTATATATATCACAAATATACATCTCATCAAGTAATGAGGCATCCCGAAGGGAAAAAATTGTACAAGTACGGTATGTAATCCGAGATATGTACCTTATATTTTATTAGCAAGCATATACGGCTAATATAGCGCGAAAGCGAGCTCCAAATGCGAAGCAAACGCGATCCGCACCTACTAAACACTCAACGAACAACATGAGAATCATGTATATAGACAATAGTATCAATATACAACATATAGCAACATAATAACTATATATGTCAACATAGCAAATGAAACAAAAGCAATATATTCAACCATCAACCAACTATCATCCAACTAACATCCATAACCAATAAATATTCATTCATATTCTCATTAATATTCAATGAATTGGGTTTTCAATTTAATCACATTTGATTCATTAACAGTGGATTTTTTTTACTAACATTCATTTTCAATTAGTTTATATTCACTAATTCATATTCAAGTTGGTTCACTTCCAAATCAACTTCAATTCTATTTAAGATTCACTTAACTTCCAATTGAATTCCAATTACTTTAACTTCCAATTTCATTAACTCAATTTCATTAACACTTAATGAATTATATACAATCAATCAACTAACAATCATATAACAACCAATGTATATCAATTGCAACCAAATTCATTTGCTTATATTCATTCAATTTGGTTTAACACCATCACTTTCAATTGGTTTAATTAAATTGATTTTCATTCAATTATTCAACTTCCAATAACATTAGATTTTAATGAATTAACACTTATATTCATTATTCCATGTCAACTTAATTTACATTCAATTGATTAACATTCAATCCATTCATTCAATTCAATTTCTAAAGTTGAATTTCATTTATATAACTTTAGCTCACATTCATTTAACTTTATTAATTTACTTTGATACCTATATCAACTTCATTCAACATCTCTTAAGTTATATTCCATTTAACTTTAAATTCATTTTTATTTTACAACTCATATTCATAAATATATTCATATAGTTTCACTTCTTATATATATTAGTTTATTTCACAATTGTAATTCACTTTAATTATAATTCAATTCTTATAATTCTTTACTTATACAATTATTCTTTAATTTAGATTATTCAAACAACTAAACAATCAAACAATCTACTTATATATCCTTTAATAATTCTGAAAAATTATTTCTTCATATACAAAATATAGTCAAGGTAAAATTATTTCATTTACCCAATTTCAAACAATATTGTGTCGAATTGTTCTATTCAAGTGTTTAGAAACCCCTTCGGCATAGTTTTGCAGACCACGCTGACGAAAGTTCATATGCCACTCAATAAACCAATCATCACAATATAAAACAATTTTATATTCACTAACAAATACGCTCTCATAGCTATTATTACACTCAAACTCATTCTAGAGTACTACTGACTCTATCTCTAATGAGTAATACCCAACAGAACCATGGTTGTCGCTTAACCATAAGCTCTGATACCAGATGTAAGGACCCGATTCTTCAACTTCCGAAAACTGACATCAATACGTCCACTGTATCAACTGCCGAGAAATCGAATGCCGAAAAACCGAACACTTAGGGTTTTAAGAAAAAGAAAGAGGTAGAAGAAGAGAGAAAGGATAGAAAATAGAGAGAAAAGAAAATAAATAGAACGGAACAGAAAATAACAGAACAATATCAGAATCTCACAATTCGCAGCGGAACAACATATAATAAATAAATGAATAATCTTTAAACAAAGAACTATATCAGTTATTACATTTCATACATTACATTTCATTACATCATATCATCAGAGTGTACAACAACAAACAACAACAAATAGCGGAAAAGAAATACTATATACTAGTAATACGCCATGCCATCCAGCTTGCCTCCAGCGATTCCAGCATATCCTGATAAACCTAACTCTTGACTGCCCGTGTAGAAATTGGTGGGCACCCAGAGTTTAGGAAGGAAAACAATAAACTCCGAGTCAGTCATGTGACTGGTGTGGGAACTCAAAACAGTTTATTTATCTTTAAAATCAAAATAGAGGAATATTTTTAAAGTCAATTCGCAATGCTTTTTAAAAATGAGACTACCATAAGGCCTTCCGCACACACACACAATGCAAACGTAGAATCGGAGGAGATTTCTCCTTATGACAGTCAAAGATGCTTGATACGCATTAAAAAGAACATTTGATATTATTACTAGTGCATAGTGTAGGAAAAATTCATTTCGAAAGTAGAATATAAATCTTAGCCAACATACGACCATTATCGTATGCCTACTATAGCTACCATCTAAACAGTGGTGACCACCATAAGTAAATGGCAGGTTCTACAACTAAAACCGTACAAGTTTCGTATTGGGAATTGGATTTCCAACGAATAATCAGGCCAAGGAATTTCCCATTGCCACATGAGAATGCCTCTGGAAGGACATCCTCGAGAACCAAACCGGATCTCTACCAACACAAGGCCGGGTTACCCCTAACTGAGTAACAACTGACCGAATATGCCATCCCCCGGTCCTTTGGGACCTTTCACCGAGCGCTCGTAATCAATTCACACAATCATAAAGTGTTTTCAACATGAGTAAATATCTGGGCTCCATACCATGATACCACCCTTTTCCAGAAGGAAATGCACATACCCTAAAGGGCGCTACCCCTCATAACCTTGCCGCATCTTTCCTGTTTTGACCATTCCCGGGGTGTGAGGCTCGACGAAGTCACGTCCACAAAAACATACTTTATACAAAAGCCATGCTTTGGGTCAACAAATGATCATAGAAATGATCACCAGGATAGACGATCAGATACATGATCCTATCACAAATGATCAACACAATGATCATTTCACAGCAACACTCAGCATGTCACATTACCAAATTGGGAATATATCGCTGATAACCTTCAACTACATAACCTCTGAGCTCGTACGTCTCAGAGAAGGGTGTTAAGCTAAAAGAATAAATTCTTCGCCACCAACAGAAATATATTTGAAAGAAATCGGCTTTATATCTCAATTTGTAATGTCAGACATACAATCCATACAAGTCTGTTCCGGGCTCGAACAGAACCGAAGGCACTTACAAAGAAGTCCTTGCAATCCGGATACCCACAATCCTGATCGGATTTCCCATCGCTTAGGGAGTCTCTATACCGTTGCAACTCAGTGCAAAGACAATCGATAGGTCATCCTATCGCTCTCGCAAATACCGGGTTTTCAACACCGATCTTCAATGCTATCCATTACGTCGTATCACTATTCGGAATGGGTAATCCGAATAACGAGCGCAATAATTTAAAAATAAGTGTAGCATTCAAATTCAAGCAAATCACAACAAATACCTTTCAAAGGTAATTATTGATAGTCGGTTATTGAACTATCAATGGATATGCACAACATCACCAGATTCCAAATAATTTTCCAAATTATTTATTTCCCAAAAATATCTTTACAAGATATATAATTTCAATATGTCAAAAATAAATCAATATTTATTTTTAAACAAATTCCACTTTCTTTTATAAATTCCTTAGTGAATTTATAATTCCCAAAATATCTATGAATATACGTTTTCAATTATTCATTTCAATTTATCTTCAAAAAGATAAATTCTCAAAATATTCACTTTATATTGGAAAACATTTCCATACTTATTTAAAAATAAGTAATTCACAAATCTATTTATTTTCAACTCTTGGAAAATATTCAATATACTTAAATCGAAATTAAGTATATATTTCATTCTTTAAGGTAAACATGCTCTTAAACATATTTATTTGGGTCAAAACGAATGTTGCGTAAAACATCGTTACGACAACCCAAAATCACTAGTATAGGGATTCGAAATTAAAATAGATATATAAATCCCAATACTATACAAAACATTTACTTTCGGAAATCATTTACTATAACAACGGTGTTATAGTCCACCATTTCCTTCTATTTCTCGAAAACATCTATTTCAACAATAAATGTTGAAATCTATGGTTTTGAATCTCAACACATTTAAAACATCGTTAGCTCGTTTTAATTCTATTTAAAACATCACATTCAAAACAATTTCTTTAACATATTATTCACCATTCAAAAACGTGAATATACCGTGTTAACCAATTTCATCTTTTCTATACATTTTATTTCAAAGGATTATTCACAGTCAAAAACGTGAATATAACTCCATTAATAGGTTACAACAATTTTACTTATCAAAATAAGTCGTTTGCGGATTTATAAAACAACGATTTATAAATTCCATTTCTATTTATTCTATATCAACTCCTTTTATAAATTCCTTTATTAACCTATCTCAATTCATATCTCAATGATATACTAAAGATTCATATTATAAGTTAAACACTTATAATTTATTTGTTTACAAGAATCGTTCTTTTAAACATCCCAATTTATAAATCTTATAACTTATAAGATTCATTTATTTATCAAAAAAATCCATTCTTCAAATAACTTTTCAAATTTTATAAACCTACTGCTTATAAAATTCCATTTATAACTTCACCGTTTATAATTCTATAAATTTCATTCATTTATGAAATTCATTCACAATTCATTCTAACACTTATAAAAACTCGTTTTATACTTCCAATATTTTAATTTATAAATTATCAATTTATAAATCTTTTATATAAATCAATTTATATTATTATTTCAAAACGTCTTTAATCTCCTTTATAATTTCACCATTTTGATTTATAAAAAAATCAAATTTATAAATCTTATATTTTCAACTTTTTACAATAAATTCAGAGATCCAATTTAAACTATTTTATAAAATCATTAATCCATATTTCTCAAAAATCAACTTTAACCGTATTCCTCAAAAATCATAATTTTTATAACTTTTAAAAGTATAACGTTTATTTATTTGTAATGGATCAATTCCAAAAAATATTTTATAAACGTTTTCTTTCAAAAATCACTTTAAAACCCTTTTTAAAATTCCAAATTTGGTCCAATGATGCTACACACCAAATAGTCAATCACGACAACAATGATATCATATATCGATATGATAATCAACGAATATCAAAATATCCATAATCAAATAAATACTGTTGAGGAATCCAGTTGGATCCCTCCAACCTGTTTTCCTGCATCCACAAACATTA
This sequence comes from Allium cepa, assembly GCA_030765085.1. Lineage (NCBI taxonomy): Eukaryota > Viridiplantae > Streptophyta > Magnoliopsida > Asparagales > Amaryllidaceae > Allium > Allium cepa. The sequence goes on along the minus strand of CM060943.1, from coordinate 1,013,574,794 downwards.
GCACAATACCAATTCCGCTCCAGTACGGAATTATCGCGGTATATGGGATTTAAAATATTATCCGCTTAATAGACGGCGCAATAAGGTCTCATCCGCTATACAAATGCGGGAAATCAATAACTCCAATATATACATATGCCAATATATATATATATATATATATTGCTATTATATATAATACCAATTTCACTGTTTATGAAATATTCGCGGTATATGTTTTTAATAAATAACATCCGCTTACTAACGGCGCATAATGTCTATTTTAACAATCAATAGATAACAATCATCATTCAAACATGCATTCAAATATTTTAAATCTAACTATTTAAAATAAAATCGAAACTGATTCAATTGAGTGAGAAGTTCTCACCTTGATTTCAATTTCGTTTTAGCGATTTATTTCGAATAAAACTAAACGGACGTTTAATTTTACCCGAAATTCTCACTAACTCCAAATGACTCCAATCCAATTCCACAGTGTAGTGCTCGTCCATACGATTCCAACGCAACTGGTTTCGTGCGTTTTCGACCTCGTATGAAAAAGTTATGATATTATGAAGTTTATACGAATTTAAACTATATAAATTTACAACTTTTAATAAATTTTATAAACCTAAGCAAATCCTGGCCATTGATTTCTTCAGATCCGAGTGTGCCCCCCCCCCCCTTCTTCTTCTTCTCATTCACGCGTGCACCCAGTAAAACAAACCCATCACATTCAATTTAGGGTTTAATTATACTCCACCCACAAGCGACTTGAACTCGATCAACTACCTCCACGCGAATGCCCATAACACAAGCTACTATCGGCTGCGACAAGGTGGAGCTCGGCCACCTCTATGGCCACGATTCACGTGCGCAACTACAGCCATACACGGCCAATTTCCCACCTCCACGCGACGCTAAACCCCATCTCAACCGTATGGATCCAAAGCTCGTTGCGTGCTCTCCATCTTTCATTAAGAAAGTTTTTGATAATATTGCATGGATTTGAAGATATTAACGAAGGAAGAAAGGAGCATTATCGGCCATTGAACCTAGGGTGGCGGCTGGCTGTATAGAATTAGGGTTTAATTATTTATTTTATTTTTTTATTTGTGAGAGGGGGCTATTTGTAGGGAACCGACGAAACACTATTCATTTCGGAAATTCCGAACTCCGATTTACGCGTCGTAACCAGCGTTTCTAGGGTTTACCCCGCGTTCTGGACACAATGGAATAGGTTTCGGAAGCTAATTCGGACATCTGTGCGAGTTATGGCAATAAACGATCGTTTTAAAATTAAACCGATTAAACGATTTTCTAGGCGTTTTAGTTTGTACCGGACAAACGGTAAATCCGATTGACACGAAATTTGAAACCATACAATAATATCACATTACGGATCCGATGAAACTGGTTTCGTCGAAATCCGAGACTTTTTGAAAAATGGCTATTTTAACTTGCTAAATTAATATTAAAACAATTTCGATGCGTTTCGAGCTGCCACGATCAAACGATAACTCCGATTGCTACGAAAATTGAAATCCGGTAATAACTAACTATTACGGATCCAATGGAACTGGTTTCGTCCAATTCTGAGACTGTTCAAAAATTGACTATTTCACTAGTCGATTTAATATTAAAATATTCAATTTTCACAAATAAACTTTTAATTTGATTTTAAAAGTTCTAAAATATCATTCTAACTTTAATATGATAAAATAAAATTTTACAAATCATTTTCAATCATATTTAACTCAATTTTCAATTATTTCCATAATTTAACATATTAAATTATCGATTTAATTATCCAATTAAATCCAATTATTCGAATTAAAATTTATTCGACTTATAAATTCATTTTTTAATATATAAAATTAATTAAATATTCAAATTTAAATTAATTAAAATCCTGGGTCGTTACACTATCTTTGAACGTTGTATATTAATTTATAGCAATATTTATTTATATCTACCTTACTTATAGGTTGCAAGTGATCACGCGTAAAACACTTCCAATGAAACATTCTCAAATAGAAATTATTAGCAAACACAAATATTCCCTTTCGGAGATTATGATGTTCACTTTAACCGATCATTCAAAAAATTGAAGAACAAATGTTAAATTTTGGTGAAACAAAATCACAAATAGAAGGAAACACATGCAAAAAAAAGATGCAAGAGAAAATTTTGTTTCCTCTAATTAATAGACATATTCGATTATGTTTATTTCTCTCTAATTGGCTAATAATTTTTTTTTTTCATGTAATATTAATTGGACATTAAGTAATTGATTGTTGAATCACTAGTTTTTATTCATGACAAAGCAATTTAGAAGAAAAAGAGAATACACGATTAATCTAGACAAAAAGAGACAATCAAAGGCTTATGGTCATATCGAGACTTTGAATCTATATTTTCACTGTTTATTACTTATGGTTGAGTCTTAGAAATTTGTTAAAATCTATTCTCAAGTAGTCTGCACTTCATTGTTCTCAGTTTTTAATCAAAACAGAGCTAATTGTGTAAAAACACTACAGTCAGTCGACTGGCTATAAACAACCAGTCGACTGACTGGTGTACATACACAAGTATGCACTGCTTTTTTTTAAACTTGTTGCATAGTCAGTCGACTGACCAAGAACGACCAGTCGACTGATCTGAGCCCAACTGTCATTTTTTGAATAGACGTCTCCATTCTGCGAAAGGTTGCGATCCTTCTCTGAATGGAAATGGATGCTCCTTTTGGTCAGAACCCTTCACCAGTGGTAGTAACTCTCTGACTACTATATATACTTGTTCCCAAACACTTCACATTCACCGAAATTCATTCTAACTTTCTTATATTCTTCTTGTGCTCTCATACTTGCATTCAAATAGCAAACTAGCGTTTTATTGCTTTGAATGTTCAAATAAACCTTCATAACCTTCGATTCTTAGCATTACCTTCTCTTCGTATCTTCATATACACTTCATATACTTGAGGATTTGATCATGGGAGGTTTGTACTATCAGAGACAAATTAGTGTTATCAAGAACACATAGTGTCAGATATTCTTTTGTATTAGTGAAGTTCTCTTCTACGACTGAGGCGAAAATCCTGTTCTGCTGTTCATGTGTCTGTTCTGCTGCTTAGACTGTTTAAACATGTTCCTCCGGGTTAAGCGAGGATTGTTGTTTTAGTGAAATTCCAGAAGGAGTTTGGGACTGGACGTAGAACGATGCTCCGAACAAGTATAAAAATCTCTGGTGTTATTTTTATTATATTGCTGCTTTTATATTTAGTACTATTTACTACATTGGTATTATCTCTATACTTTGCATTATTGTATATCCATATTGCACGGTCCTACACACTTTCATTGATGTTATAAATAGAGCCTAAGAGAGAGAGAGAGTGGAAAAGCATTTGGAATTCCGCTCTTCTTCCATCTTTGTTCTTTTTCTACAAAACCAAGAAGTCATTCTTATAGAGATCAAGATTCCTTCTCAATTAGGTATTGATCAAAATTTTATTTTATTTACTTTTATTTGGTGGTGTAATTATAAACAGTTATTTTTTGAGAATCACTATAAATGGTTGTTTGGTGGAATCTTGCGTGTTGCTTTTTTGGTTTCTTCGTGTTTTAAGTCTTTCTTCACCATTTTTTATTTGCATTTTTTATTATTTTCATCCAATATTACCCCTTTGTACTTAGGGTGACATAAGATTCTGGGATAAGCTTCCGTAATAATTTTGTCATTTATTTGATTTTGCACCACAAAAAATCCAAACAACATAACAAGGTGCAAAAATAGAACTTCTTAAATTTAGAAAATCTTTAAAGATTTGGAAATTTTCTAAAATTTCATTCAATTTTTTAAACAATAGAGGAAATAAATACTTCATACAATTTCAAGAAGTCAGTAAACAAACTTTAACATAAGGATGAGCATTTAACCAATTTAACCCATGTGACCGATGTAAACAACATTCATCGAGTCGACTTAACGACCGCTAAGAACGATTAGCCGATATTAACAACTAGTTTAATGACCAGTCTTAGCCTATTTAACAGGTAGCCATGAACGCTACTTCATACTTTCATAATTCTTTATTATGTTTTCGATATCACTTTACTTCATGCTTTTGACAGCTCATTATCAAGTTTCCAATAACGCTTCACTTCGTGCTTCGAATGCTCATTATTACCTTTTTGATGGTTGTTTATTTTAAAATTTCAATAGGGCTTTATCAAAATTTATAGTATAATAATAGGTTTATTTCATAATTACGTCTGTGACGAATATGTATTTCATGTAAATATATTTTTATAATTTATTTTATTTTTTATTTAAACCGCTATACTAATTCAAACAAAACTAGCAACTAGTTACTTGGATAAATAAAAACCATGGATTATCTTATTAACTAAAAGTAAAAAATGACCTAAAATAAAATTATTATATATATAATATATATATATATATATATATATATATATATAATTGGCCCACTCGGTATATTTTATATACTCTATATAAATCTTCGTTGTCATCTATTTATATATTTGCTGCAGCTCGGCCTAGTTTTATGCTTTCTGCCGCCAGATGCATAACCCTAGGTCTTACATCGCTCTATTTCTTACATCACTTATTCTTCTTTTATTTAGGTCTGAAAACCCTAAGTCGAAGAGAGAGAAAAATTCAATCGATCCCTTCTCGTTTACCGCCGCTCCATTCCCTTCACCTACTGCCACGTATTTTCTTCTTTTCTGAACTGCTACAGCCGCTTACCCTATAATCTCTATTGATTACCATGCTCTAATGTCTGACGTCTGCCTTCAAACTTCTTCGAACTCATAGGTAATTTATAAAGCTGTTTTTATAGGAAATTTTGATTGTTGCTCAGATGCTAATCAATAATTTTTTCCCAATAGATTACATATATTAGCGTGTGCGGTTTGTTTCTAATGGATGTTTTTCTTGCAATTCAAATTCAAATTGTTTTTAAGTTTATTAAGGATCTTGTTAACTGTAACTTGAATACACGTACATGAGTCAATTTGAGAACTAGCTTGGTACGAGCTAAGAATCCTTAGAGATGGGATAACAGTAGATGATTCTTTTGCTACTAGATGTATATGCAACTATAATGATATCAACAGCAAAAATATTAGATATGTAGATAATAGTTCTATAAAAATAGCAAAATCTGTTGCGTTTGAAGATGAACTTGAATAATGGAAAATAAGTGTTGCGGTTATAATGAAATCAATATTTGAGTCGTTACACTTTCGTAGTATCATGATAATTTTATTGGTAAAAACCAAAGATAGAAATTGGAGTAATTAGTAGATCTTCTAAAAGAACTCTGTGTTTTCTACATATGATCAGTTTCTATCTTTAGTTATATCAATTAAATTATCGTGAATAATACGAAAGTGTAACGACAAGCATATTGGCTTTATTATAATCGTAGCACTTGCTTCTCATTCTTTAGGTTTACTGCTTTTATAAAAGTACAACGATCTACATATATCTGACGGTTTCATCATTGATATCATTATATTTGCGTATACATCCAGTAGCAAAATAATTATCTATTTTTTTCTCTTGTTCATGATTACCAAGCTAGTTCTCCCTCTTGACCTAAGCATTTCTTTTTAACTCCAATCAAATATAGATTTTTATATTTAGTTCTTTCTATTAGTTCCATCTCATTATTTAGAATAATTTTTGAATCAATATATTTCATCGTTATTGAGTAATGTTTACTTCTTCTAATGCTTGTAGGTTTGTTATATTTTTTTGAAAAAATAACTATATTTTTGAAATGTTCCACTAATGCCTTTTTTCACCAAGTATTCTTAATCGGGAAGTGCTGAATATAGATCTATTGCTTGTGTTTAATATAAATATAAAAATATAAATGTATTACATGTACTTCAAGCATCCTACAAGGATAAAACAATGAAAGACGGTTAATTTATATTAGAAACACCGATGAAAGTTCATTAGAAAACCATTTTGGATTTAAGCTTATGTAACTAGAAAATTATGTTAAGTTTCTTACTAGTTTTACATACAGTACCAGAAAATTTTCATTTTACAATCCTTAATCACGGCGTTTTCAATCAAACTGTTGTTTTTTATATTTAAAACATAAATAAAACGCTGCGTAACCTAAATCCAATGAGAGCCGCATTTCTCCAAACTCTAATATATTTGCAATAATTTCATTTTCGCTTTCCCAAATCTTTCATTCCAACTCGATATCCTGAACCTAATTAAAAATTCCCTAAAATTGTGCCGCTTTCCCCCTTAACGACACTGTTAACCGATGGTGCTCGCATCACCTTCGCCCACCAAGCCCACTGCGATTCATTTCTGTAACGACTTGGATTTTTCAGCGATATAAATACAAAGTTAACGAAGATTTTGAAATAAAATTATTTTTTTAAAATAATAATTTGACAACGAAAACTAGATATTTGAGATGCTTCCAATTAAATAAGACCAACAAAATTTGTTTCGTGTCAAAATTTGTCCGAAACCCGATCAACACAATTTCTCCGGGCGAATTATCAAATTTTGAAGTATGAATATTTTAAATAAAAATGTTCTAAAAAATTCTGATTAAAATGTCAAATTTCGTTTCGTCCAATTCCGACATTTGTAGCTCGGTTTATCTATAATTGTTGTTGTCGTTCAATTTTGTAGCGGTAACAGATGAGATTTTGCTACGAACGTCGTAGCATAGATTTGATTACATCGTTGAAATTGTCTCGTCGTGTTGATCACCGTGGTAAACTTTTTTCGTGTTTGGCTTCCGTGGCAAAACGATACATGACTGACTTATTGATTTGTGACTATGCACGGGTCATCATTCTTATCAAGCCGAGATCATTTCTTTCAGCCCACATAAAATTCTTTTTGCTGAGATTCCTAGCGTATGCATGCATGCTTAATAAATGCCACATTTAATGCTCTGCGTATTCTTTTCGTCTATATACGCATGCTGGCTCTCACTATTCTCTCGCTCCCCTTTAAATTTAATCGCTTGTCGATATTTCATATCGATCGATATATTTATAACTGTTATACATATATATAAAATTATTTATTTCTCAAATCATATTCAAATTATAATTACTATTTTATAAATATTAATTAATTTAATTAGTTTATAACAATTATAAACTAATTAAATCATTCGGTCTTAAGGGAATTCATCATTTCGGCTATGTAACTCTTGTGTGTAAATTTGCTCAGCGATTAACATCGAACTATTCTAATGTTAATGTTCACACATCACTTAGCAGATGGTGTGACATTTTGGCCAAATTTATCGCTTACTCATTTTCGGTAAAATCCAATTTTAGTTTAATAAGCGTTACCCGATTGTGACATTCGTTTACACCAATTCTCTTCGTCAAAACTATGTCACTTTGGACTTATGGAATTTGGTAATTGTCAAAATTCCAACCTCATCCACATTCAACTCTATAGTATAAATACAAAGTTTTTGATTCAATAATAATAATTATTATTAACCGAAATGCTCTGGCCAGAGTCTTTGACTTTGAGTTGACTATGATACTAACCGCATATAACTAGAGACGTATCCTCTCTTGAATAGTGCTTCACTTCCAATACTTCCACTCGACCCAATTATAGTCACTCGATGGATGCCATGCGATTATTTAGCTATAACCAAAGCGGAGCTTTCATATTGAAGATCCACAGTATTCTCAAGTCGAGATAACTATGTAAATCAGTCACATCGATATTTTCTGTTTGACCTTAGCTATATTAACCAACAGAAAATTATCAAGTGAATCGTTCCGTAGTTATCCAATAACTATTAGTATGTAACCGCTAAGTGCCTCCAGTAGTCATAAGTAATACACTGCCCCACATTTCGAGAGTGTTTACTCCAGTCTCAATGGATACATCGATATCCAGTTTCAATGCATCTTGACTAGAAACATTTAAAATGGTATATTTGTTTTGTTGTGATAAATTACTCACGGTTGCAACACTTTGTAACTACTATAATAAAATGTACCATTTACGAATTTTTCTATTAAATATACTTTTAATTAAGTTAAGTAATTAATATAATCACATTATATCAAGTATATAATAGGAAGAAAATATCTTTTATTTCGAACAAGATTGATCAACGAGTTAGGTATATGTAACAATTACAAAATTTCCCATAGGGCACACCCCTAACTCAATCACCAGTGTGCAGCAGCTCGATACACAAAACGTATTTGGAGCAAAACTTATTTGGAACAAAATTTCCCATATGCATAATATATTATTATATGAGAATATTTGTTTTTTTGGAGCAAAACTTATTCTATAAGAATTTTATATGTTGGCATAATTTCAGTGATAAATATTAATAGTCGAGCATTTTGTACATCTTGGTGTGCAATTGTTTCCATGACTCCAAATGTACACAATAGCACGTGCTACTAATTTTCTCCATAAAATGTGCACGTAATCTTGATATGTGCAATTCTAATTTTTTTTATAGATAAGTACATGATTTAGATCAATTTTCAAGCAAATGCACCCAAATTTCCTAAAATCGTACATGGTTCACATTTTAGGAGTTTGACTAACATGTTAACTAGCTGCTAGCATCATGATGTAATCAATGGTTGTGTTTTTATTAAACATGCCACATGTACACAATTCATGTTATACGAATTTTTTGATGATTTACAAATTACAAATGGACATTTAGAGCTTATTATTCTCTACCGTAGGTATAATCGATGTTATATTTTTAGTCTTTACTTTGAATATGTTAATATGTGATCTACAAGACTGCAACTTAACCAATGCTAGTGTGAACTAATTGTAACACAAGATGCATTTTGCCTGGGTTTTGTAGGTTCATGTTATGATTTAAATTGTGTATTATTGGTGATGTTTTGCTTCAACAAGTCCAAATACACTAGAATTCAACTTATTCTTATTTTTCTATGCTGCTAGAGACATTATTCTAATTACATTGCAGATAAAAGACTAACATTTTTGTAGAAGCCATCTGATTCGTATAAAAAGAACGTATGGTGGAGTAGGTGTATGCAGTTTTATATATCCCTATTTCCTTGATTTATGACAAAATTCATCCATCCTGCATTACTTCTGAATCGCTATAATTACTTTGATGTAATTTGATTTACATGACTTGAAGTATGCACAAAAGTGAAATTTTGGGATTTATAAATGGAATCCAGATGTACGAATTTAATATTAACTATGAGTTATATTTTCCATTTTTCTATTTTTTTGGGCTTCTATTTTTCGTTGTAGCTCACAAGTATTATGTACACTTTATCGAAATCCGGATGAGGCACTAATGATGGTTTACATGGACTATTGATGCAACAATTGTTGTCCTTTATTACGGATCAAAAAATATATTACATGTACCGAGTTGTTTTTCATATAAAACTCATGTAATTTATATAAAATATATCCTATCATGTGGCTCTAACTTCTCCTTCCACATGCGAGGCACACATCATATGTAGAAATTATTTTCTTTCTACACGCATTAGTATGCTATGGATATTGCTAATCAAGGCATATGATATAAATAAGAAATGACAAAATTCATTGGAATCTATTTTCTAAAATTAAACTATAAAATTTGTTCAAATAATACACAAGGTCACATCTAGGTAGTTTTTAATAAAAAGAATTAGTAACATATTTGAAAGCATATCAAGTTTTATGTTTTATCACTTCAAACACGTTAGTTAACTGATTTCACATTAAACATGTCAGTAAGAATATTAATGTAAAGGAAAATTTGAAATCTATACACTAACGTCAAGTAGTTCTATACCTCAGGAAGTATTAAAGGTTTTTGTGGAGAGGAGTGTCAAGGGAAGTGCGATATTTTTTGATGGGAAAAAAAATTCTTTATATGTTAATATGGTGATTTATTACTTTTTAAAAGAGACAAGATGTAAGTTTTCTAAGTTCCAATCTACTGGAAACTCTAAAATTAACATTTGTTACATTTCTTTGGATATCAGTATAATAGTTAATTACCTTATTTACCCATTTGATTATTTCCTAGAATAACTTATTCTCATTTACGTTATGATAAATGGTTGATTTTTGCCTATACACACATAAAAATGCAACATTTAGATTGAAAAAATCTTACAAATTGTGTTTTTTAATACCAATTCGTCATGCGCACGTACGTCACACATGCCAAAATACTCGTGCGTATATGTGTGTGTACATATATACATATGTCTATACAAACATACACACACATAAAATACACGCGCGCGCACACACACACACAAATATACATATCCCAATATCTACTTACGTATGCAATTACCATGTTATTGTTTGTTGTTTTTGTTATTTTAAACATATTGTTGTAACATATTATTTCTTGTATATTGATTAGTTGTAGACCGTAGTATTAATTAAATGTTTTGCAAAAGTGGAAAGTTGGAATTAATCAATGATTCACCTTCTCTCTTTCCTTTTAGATCTTGATGCGATTATACCTAGATCTTATTTCATATTTATTCCCATTTTTAAACACCAAACAATTTCACTCAGTGTATGTTTCATGAAATATGAGTATATTTGATGTAATCATACCGTTTCAAATATCATACTTAATTAACATAAATTTAATCAATTAAGAATAATACAATAGTAATAAAATATGACTTTATAAAAGTAACTAAGTGGATATGGTATCAAATATTAAATTTCATCACCACAACAAACTGATTACAACTTTTTGTTTGCAACGTTCGCACAATGAAATTTGTAACAACTATTTTTTTATAGAAAGTTGTAATAAAAATGTTTTTACAACTTTTTGTATTTTGGAGTTGTAATAAAGTTATTTAACAACTTTCTATCCTTGACTGCGGCATATTAATTTATAGCAATGTTAATTTATAGCTATCTTGCTTATAGGTTGCAAGTGATCACGCGTTAAACACTTTCAATGAAACATTCTTAACATCAAACAAAAATTATTAGCAAACACAAATATTCCCTTTCGGAGATTATAATGTTCACGCTAACTGCATCCGAAAAAATTGAAGAACATATGATACAAAATCACAAATATAAGAAAACACATATGCAAAAATATGCAAGAGAAAATTTTGTTTCCTCTAATTAATAGACATATCTGATCATGTTTATTTCTCTCTAATTAACTAATCAATTTTTTTTCCATATATTATTAACTTGGGCATTAAGTAATTGATGTTGTAAATAGTGCCTAAGAGAGAGAGAGTGGAAAAGTATTTGGTATTTCACTCTTCTTCCATCTTTGTTCCTCTTCCACAAAACCAAGAAGTCATTGTTATAGAGATCAAGATTCCTTCTCAATTAGGTATTGATCCAAATTTTATTTTATTTACTTTTATTTGGTGGTGTAATTGTAAACAATTATTTTTTGAGAATCACTATAAATGGTTGTTTGGTGGAACCTTGCATGTTGCTTTGTTGGTTTCTTCGTGTTTTAAGTCTTTCTTCAACATTTTTTATTTTCAAATCTTATTATTTTCATCCAATACTGCCCCTTTGTACCTAGGGTGATATAAGATTCTGAGATAAGTTTTCGTGATAATTTTATCGTTTATTAGATTTTGCACCACAAAAAATCCTAACAACATAACAAGGTGCAATAAAAGAACTGCGTAAATTTAGAAAATCTTTAAAAAATTGGAAATTTTCTAAAATTTCATTGTTTCAATTTTTTAAACAATAGAGGAAATAAATACTTCATAAGGATGAGCATTTAACCAATTTAACCCATGTAACCGATGTAAACAACATTCATCGAGTCGACTTAACAACCGCTAAAAGCGATTAGCCGATATTAACAACTAGTTTAATGATCAATCTTAACCTATTTAACATGTAGCCATGAACGCTACTTCATACTTTAATAATTCTTTATTATGTTTTCGATATCACTTTAATTCACGCTTTCGGCAGCTTATTATCAAGTTTTCAATAACGCTTCACTTCATGCCTCGATGGCTCGTTATTACGTTTTTGATGGTCATTTATTTCAAAATTTTGATAGCTTTTTATCAAAATTTATAGTATAATAATATGTTTATTTTATAGTTAAATATGTATTTCATGTAAATATATTTTTATAATTTATTTTATTTTTTATTTATACCGCTATACTAATTCAAACAAAACTAGCAGTAGTTACGTGGATAAGTAACAACCATGGATTATCTTATGAACTAAAAGCAAAGAATGACCTAAAATAAAATTATTTTATATATTGGCCCTCTCAGTATGTTTTATACTATATATATATATATAAATAAATCTTCATTGTCATCTATTTATATATTTGTTGCAGGTCGGCCCAGGTTTATTCTTTCTGCCGCCAGATGCATAACCCTAGGTCTTACATCGCTCTGTTTCTTACATCGCTTATTCTTTTGCTACTAGATGTATATGCAACTATAATGATATCAATGGTAAAAATATTAGATATGTAGATCATATTCTATAAAAATCGCAAAATCTGTTGCGTTTGAAGATGAACTTGAACAATGGAAAATAAATGTTGCGGTTATAATGAAATCAATATTTGAGTCGTTACACATTCGTAGTATTCACGATAATTTTATTGGTAGAACCAAATATAGGAATTGGAGTAATTAGTAGATCTTCTAAAAGAACTCTGTGTTTTCTATATATGATCGATTTCTATCTTTATTATACCAATTAAATTATTGCGGATACTACGAAAGCATAACGACGAACATATTGGCTTTATTATAACCGTAGCAATTGTTCCTCATTTTTTAGGTTCTTTTTCAAAAGCAATTAGTTTTACTGTTTTTATAAAAGTGCAATGATCTACATATCTGACGAGGTCATCATTGATATCATTATATTTGCGTGTACATATAGTAGCAAAAGAATTATCTATTTTTTTCTTGTTCATGATTACCAAGCTAGTTCTCCCTCATGACCTAAGCAATCAAATTTAGATTTTTATTTTCAATTCTTTCTATTAATTCCATCTCATTATTTACAATAATTTTTGAATCAATATATTTCATCGTTATTGAGTGATGTTTACTTCTTCTAATGTTTGTAGGTTTGTTGCATTTTTTTAAAATAACTATATTTTTGAAGTGTTCCACTAATGCCTTTTTTCACCAAGTATTTTTAATCGGGAAGTGCTGAATATAGATCTATTGCATGTGTTTAATATAAATATAAAAATATGAAAGTCTTACATGTACTTCAAGCATCCTACAAAGATGAAACAACGAAAGACGAGTTAATTTATATTAGAAATACAGATGAAAGTGCGTTAGAAAATTATTTTGGATTTAAGCTTATGTAACTAGAAAATTATGTTAAGTTTCTTATTAGTTTTACATACGGTACAAGAAAATTTACATTTTATAACCGTTAATCGCAGCATCTTCAATCAAACTGTTGTTTTTTATATTTTACAACATAAACAACGCTGCGTAACCTTAAATCCAATGAGAGCCGCATTTCTCCAAACTCTAATATATTTGCATTAATTTCATTTTGGCTTTCCCAAATCTTTCAATCCCACTCGGTATTCTGAACCTAATTAAAATTTCCCTAAATTGCGCTGGTTTCCTCCTCAACGACACTGCTAACCGATGGTGCTTGCATCACCTTTGCCCACCAAGCCCACTGCGATTCAGTTTTGTAACGACCTGTATTTTTCAGCGATATAAATACAAGTTAACGAAAATTTTAAAATAAAATTGTTTTTTTAAAATAATAATTTGACAACGAAAACTAAATATTTGAGATGCGTCAAATTAAATAAGACCAACAAAATTTGTTTCGTGTCAAAATTTGTCCGAAACTCGGTCAGCACAATTTCTCCGGGCGAATTATCTAATTTTGAAGTATGAATATTTTACGTAGAAATGTTCTAAAAAAATTCTGATTAAAACATCAAATTTCATTTCGTTCAATTTCGACCTTTATAGCTCCGTTTATTTAGAATTATTGTTGTCGTACGATTTTGTAGCGGTAGCAGATGAGATTTTGCTACGAACGTCGTAGCATAGATTTGATTACATCGTTGAAATTGTCTCGTCGCGTTGATCACCATGGTATATTTGTTTTTATGTTTTGGCTTCCGTGACAAAACGATACATGGTTGAGATATTGATTTGTGACCTTGCACGGGTCATCATTCTTTTCAAGCCGAGATCATTTCTTTCAGCCCACATGAAATTCTTTCCGCAGAGATTCCTAGCGTATGCATGCATGCTTAATAGATGCCGCATTTAATGCTCTATTCATCTTTTCGTCTATATACGCATGCTGGCCCTCACAGTTACCTCTGCTTCCCTCTTCTTTCTTTAAATTTTTGCTTATATATATATTTGTGTGTGTGTGTGAAGCCATATACAAAGCTGCAACTCTTCCTCACCTTTTTTTGTTTCCTTCGGCCAGAATAACGTCACCCCTACCACCACACCCTCGGCCGAAGTCGTCTCCTCCTCACAACCCATCATCTCCCACTCACCGGCCTACTCCCTTTCCACCTACGGCACGACACAGCTCGCCACCCGCTGCATCGGGCCCGTACGTCCCTCCAGCCTCACTCGAAGCACCACCACCGGCCACCACCTCCGCCCCCTAGCCTCTAGCCCATTAAACCCAATCCTTGTCCCACTACCAGCTCCGAACCCGAACCACTGCTGCCTCCTTCACCTGAAGCAACTCCAATAGCCACACCCCAAGCTGCCACCTCATTCGAGCCTCCTTTCACCGTAGCCTACCCCAGCCGAGCCAAAACTTCTCCCTCGTGTGCGTATGTGAGTGTAGAAAAAAAGTATCTAAGGAGAAAACGAGCGTGCGTGAGTTGTAACACAAAAATTATCAAAAGGAAGGTTGTTGCGTGAGTAAAAAAAGAATAGGAGCAACTTTGTTCACGTTAGTTAAAAAAAGGAGTGTAGCGTGCACGTGTTATATACATATATATATATATATATATATATATATATATATATATATATATAAAGAAAAAAAAAGAGAAAGAAAGCAGTGTTGGTTTGTGCTTGCATAGTGAAGCAGCGTGTCTGTATCGCCGTATCCGTCTGTCAAATACGCGAGGGTGAGCGATTTTAAGCTCACGATTAGATTTGCGTATTACAAGTACTTGGCTTAGGGTAGAAAATTAAATAATAAACACTGATTGGTCAATTGAGATTTATTTCGGATATTTAATATTTGAATTTGAAATTAAGAAATGGTTTGGAAATTTAATGTGGATTTATAATTTAAATTTTATGTTAAAGTTAATATTAAATTTTGTAATCTATTAAGTTAATTTATATTTTAAAATGAAAGATTAATTAAACTATTTTAAATTATGAAATTAATTAATAATGGTTGTTTTTAAATGTTAACGTTTTCAAAACTTCTACCTTGGGCATTGCCTCACGTGTCTTGTTATAATTTTATCCTTATACGAGACTCATACGATTTTGGTTTAGTGTTGTCGTATCACGACGCATCCCCGACTACCGATTCTACTGGTGGTGTCAAATGCAAACTGTACGACAATGCTTAAAAATGCGTTAAGGGATATTAATGTAAAACCTTAATGTTAAGAAGAATATTTACTTTACCGATAGACACTACATATATTGCGTATCCTATTGTATATATAAATAGTTTAACGGATCCTTAAAAAATGGAAAATCCCGTAACATCTCTTGAGTCACTTGTACATTTTATTTGAGTAGGACTACTAACATGAGAACTTCTAGTCCTGACTCGAGTGTTCTGTTTTTCATTACGCTCGGGTCATCCTGAGTATTGTAGTGTGTGAGCAATGCTTATTTTGGGAGCCGAGACTTGGTCGAAGACTCCACTCTATCCAGTATTAGTTATCTATTTCATTTTTGGCATGTGTCAGTAAACTTCTATGTATCGCTAATATGTATAGTTAATTAAAGTCTGAAACTCTGATATATTTGGTGTAGTAGCTTCATGAACTACTGTGTATATTATTCATTTCCGCTGCGAGATTTGGTATTTTTCCGTGTGTAATTCTGTATCTGATTCTATATTAAAACCCCAAATTGAAAATCTGTCTAATTTGAATGGTTTAAGTTGGACAAGTGTGTTTTATTGTCTGCTTAAGTTGTTCGGAAAAGACGGGTTGTCACAAATTCATTCTTTGCTAGTGTGCTTGCTGCTCCAACATCGTCACTGCTCCCACTCGTCAACTTTATCCTCGGTTTGAACTGTTGTCGGTTTGATCTAGTCAACAACTTTGCATTTGTGGTATCATCTATCTTCTCCCTTTTGTCAATTTTATTTTTTTCTAAAATTTAGGGTGTTGGATTTTAGACTTTTTTTTTGTCATTTCGAGACTGAATTACCAACTTATAAAATAATTTAGGTATATTTTTGTTGATTTATCGGATTCATTTACTTGGAGTTCTTATGTTTATTTTTGTTGAACTATGGACTGAATCCAGATTGGTTCAATTATTTTCCATGTTATAGATATGTTATGTCATACTCAGTAGAAATGTACTGATTTCTTTATACAAATGAAGTAATGTAATGTTTCTGCATCAAAATTTCTTTTTGCCTACTTTGGGCAGTTAGGATTTTAGACATTTGGCAATCATTTTTGATCTTGCATCAGAAAAGTTTGGATGCACATGTTTTGAAGAATAGATGTGTAAAATATGATGCACATGTTTGTTTATCTGTACTGTTACATAACTGCAACCATTTATCTCTCTAAAGATTTAATCTTAGCTAAAGTTGACTCGATATGGAAAAGCGAGAAATTTTCACTAGCACAAAAAAAGGAGTAGATGTACGATAATCCAGTTTTGATTAATCTTTTGTTGCAAGCGTAAGTTGCACACGTGTAGAATTATGTGACAATGATGTAATACATACTAAACCTTTCAGGCATCCTACATTAACAGATAATCTATAATGTTTAGGAAAAATTTGCTTGTTAACTACAGGTTTTATATTTAGTAGATGAAGATGTTACATTCACTAAACCTTCCAGACATTCTATATTAACAGATAATCTGCGCTTAAACTTGGTGATTGTTCTTGGATATTCGTAACCATTTCTTTTGCTCCTTGTTATTTTACTCCTTATTAATGTATACTGTTTTGCATTATTTTCTTATTTTACTTTCTATAAACAAGTTGTGTACTTTATAATCAAATAACGTAAATGAATTTTAGTAGTTCTAAAGCATTACCATGAAACGACACATACTGTCAAATAACATTTCAATTTTAGTCAATCTATTTTGTAGTATTACGTACCTTCTAAATTGTTTAAATAACATGGTTAGTATTCTGCCCCACGACCATGACCACTTCCACTACTATAATTTTGAAAACAAATGATACGCGTTAGAATCAAATTAGAATCAAATTACTAAGGATTTAATCAGTAGCATGCAAATATAGCTTATATCGTGAAGTTACAAAAAATAGCTCTGTCACTTTCATGCTGATAAACAATGATCTTATTGACTAGTAAGTTCTCAATGGTGATTTAATATGCTACACCCTTTTTTATTATACCGCTACAAATAATCTTACTCAAAATCAGGCTTCTCGGTGTAGGTGCATCCTGACCTCTGGATAATGACATTTGCGGCATAACAACCTCCTTTAACACAATCCTCAATGCTTTTCTATTTAACGAACTGTGACAGAAATCCTCCCACAAATGCATCACCTGCTTCATTGGTATCAACTAGCTTCTCCTTGGGCGGTATAATAACTGGATATTTTGCAGTCTTTGGGCATTTAAAAATAATCATATTAATGCCAAATCAATAGATAATGGTATATAGTTAAGGAGTTACAATTCATCTAGCATCCACGACTTTGTGATTTGTAACATAACAATTAGATTAGGAAAGGGTGTCTTAAAACACAAAATCTGACTGCTTTAGAAATGGAGATTTCAGATTAAATATGGTTATAGGTGCTTCTTTAGAAAGGGCTAAAATATGGTAAATATAGCTCATTTTACCCTTACAAATCAATAACTGCGAATTTTCCTAGGTAATAATTTAATGATAAATTTGGGTAGACTCTTAAAGTGCATTATACTGGGAGAATTTTGTCAGATGAAATATCATGTTGGTGTAAATACTATTTTTTTTCTTCTTGTTCTCATTGCTTCTACATTGACAAATTTTAAGCCCTTTACAACTTTGGTTTCTTCACATACTACAGCCGTACTTTATTGCTGCTTTAATTTATATCTCTAAAGTAAGAATATTTGATTTTTTGTATGGCATAAATAGCGCAGGAAAAGAACAAAATTATGCACGATTGCTTACAGTTGTTAGCCCTTTAAATCTATTTTCATTTGTTAATACTTTTTGAAATTCAAGTGAAGTGTGGTGCAGGAATATAGCTAGTTTCTAATTTAGTTGCAGGGTGCAGTTATCAGTTGCTTCAAGTATACATTGTACTTGCTGAATGCAATTTGATATACATTGTACTTAATGAATGCAATTTGATTTTAATATTCATTCAGTTTTGAACTTACTACACATTCTTCACAAATGGTTGATAATCTTTTAAATCTTATATGTATTTGGAATTTGACACAATGTTCAATGCAGTTGCATTTTTTCAGGATCATATCAATATTTTGAGGGTTCTAATATAACTTAGGCATGGTTTGTATAACATTCAATGTATAGGATACATGCCTAATATTTGTTGACTAGTATTTTTTTTTTGTAAGCAATTTTATAGCAAGAGTTTTTTAAATAATAAAATGCTTTTTTTTTTACAAATTTCTTTCTGTATTTTAATCACATATAAATGGAATTCTAAATGAACAAACGTAGGAACCATTGAATGGAACAATTGAAAATAGACACAGCAGATACAAGATAATAAAACATGATTCATATGTAGAACTAGAAAGTTTAGTGAAATTTGATCTCAAAAGTGAAGTAAACTATTGAATTTTGCTGAAAGCTTCAAGAGTTTCTACAATTTATATGCTAACATTCTCACGTATGTTTTCTCCCATGCAGGTTCTATTACAAAGAACTTTATCATTTTACGAAAAAAGCAGGCTATGAACCTCATGCAAAATGCCCAATGGTTCGTCTAATTCAAAGCTGAAGCCTTACTTGTTTTTCCCCTTATGCACTCAAGATTCTTATCACTTATTAACTGCATCGTACAGACTAAAACCATACTCAAATTCTAGATAATCCATCCATACAACATTTTCAGTGCTTGATGTGTTATGCTAAAAATGCCTTTTCTTTCTTTTATACGTTTTCGTATTATCTGTAATATATTACTGAAGTTGAAATTTTACATGGCTTATTTGGACGTAGGAGTTGGAAATACCCAACGCATCACTGTTAACTGCAATGATTATTTGCAAGAGACAACTGTTCGATATCTGCAACATATAATAGCAAGTGATAAGGATTCTATTAGCTGAATTGTTCCCATGGATTGAATTTGTCATCTAAGATTTAGGGTAAAGTATGATGATAAACATGGTCACCCCTTGTAACTTTGATACAAGGTCCACCTATCTTATACTAAAGTTTTTATTTGATACTTCATTATAGGGAAATCATCAAATTCTGAATTTTTTAATAATAAGGAGTAGATTTTGGCAAAAATTACATCGATTTCACGGTCCGTGATTATTATAATTAACACAGCAAAGACCATTACAAGGGGAGGTTTAGTCCTCAGACTGAAGATTATCATAAAAGGAATGCTAAGTATGTTTTGCATGGCCTTGGGGAAAGGAGTATTGTAAAGAATTGGTTGCTAGCATTTTCAACATGCTTCCAGTGCAAGCCTGCCGCAACTCTACACACTTCCCTTCTACCTCTTTGCTTTTCGAAGCTTTATAGCCAAATAGTTGAAGCTCAGGGTCAGGTAATTCCTTGCATACTGCTGTGCTTTTGTTCAAACACAATTTTTCTTATTTGCAAGACCATTGTCAAATGAATTCAGACCAAGAGCATAGATATAAAATATTATATTAACATAATAAAATGCAAACATCGATGTAGAAATTAATTTAGAATGATGGTGACTTGTCTACTAGTGTAGAAATTGATCTGATGACTTTTTCATGTTTAATATATAACAAATAATTTTAAATTGGATCAATTTTTAATGTGAGGGAAAATATAAATTCGTTTGACACAGTCAAGACTTAATTATGTAATTTTAATGTGTAAGAAAATACAAGTCTTTTTCATGTTTTATTTTTTTTAGAAAGACGACTTTTTCCAATATTTGAAATTTTTGATTTTCTTTCTAAACTGAATTTTTTTCCAGAAATAAATAACATTCAATCGGACTATTAACATTTTGAGAGAGACTTGAGCAAATATTTTTTGAATTTGAAAAATAATATCATGAATTTTTTTGATAGGCAGCGAATGGAAGAAGTGATCGAGTAATAATCAAATGTGATAAAATGAAAACATGGTAAATGATCCAAGAATCCCAATTTGAAGCTCTGTTTGAAAAATTAAATTCTCGATGTATTTTTGAGAATTGGTTGAAAGCGAATGATTTTATGTTTTAAAGGTCAAGATATACCTTAAGTTTCAAATTTTGAATTCTAAAAATTAATTTTGAAAAATAATCGAAATCCCCAATTTTTTTTTGTATTTTTTTTGAATTTTTGAATTTTACAATGCTCAATTTCAAAATTTTGATTTTTGAACCTGTAAAATTTTGAGTGTTCATTGTTTTGCATTTTATATATCTTGGATTCGAAGATTATGAACTTTCACTTTTATGCATTCTCTTAAAAGAAAGGTTACAAAGCACTAATAGAATATAGGATTTGCAATAATTGTAGCTGGTGAATATAGGATTTGCAATTGAAACAAAGCAATTCTCATACACACACACAAGTTTGCCATTGCTTGGTCAAAGTATTTAATAAAATATGTGATATTTATTTGAATATTACAAGATTACATGTTATGTATATTAGGCAGTGATGACTATTAGTAAAATATTAAATTATAGTATATTTGAAATATTGATGATATATATCGTGCGACACTAAACAGAAATTTACGTGGAACCTATATTCCAGTATATTTGAAATACTGCAGTACAGCATATGGTGCTAACTCCGTTCGTTTTTTGGTTTTTACTAGAGACATCGCATATTTTATTCTAATCTTGCATATGTTAATCCAACGCCGGATCAATAAAAATCAGAGCGCCTGCTACTTCACTCACTTCTGCTTATGTCTAGTGAAGTTCTTCAAGTTTTTTTTATTGGCTATGTACATTGTCTATGCACCCCAACTTTGTGTGTGTTCTTTAAATTAGACAAATATACATATTTACCCATCTGTTTGTTACAATGAGCAAACCCTCTGTTCAGCATACATGTCAATAGAATGTAAATTGTGGTGTTAACATTGTATTCCTGCTTGATAATGCAACCTTGTTTTCTGTAATGGTGTGCTGCATAATCGAGTATAGGAGAGTAGCCTTTTGCACAATTGTAAAATAAATTAACAAGTATCGTCCAAGCTATCATATTTAATGCTTATCATCTTATTGTATTTGCACCTCTATAACAATCAGCATATTTTCCTACTGATCTAAGGATGAAATATTTGTTCTAGGGTTGTGACATTTGTCAATCATTTTAAAAAGGCGTTGGATTGCTTTTTTGTAGTGTGGTTTGTTGCTGGAAACCTATGGGTATTTGGTAGGCAAAGTCCTTTGTATACAGGGAAATAAGATATCACACATATAGTACAACAATAGTAAATTAGATGGCATTGGTTATCTGACAATTTTACGGTACAAATCCAATCTTATTAGGGAATTTGATGGAAAAAAAGATCTGATGGCTCATATAGATTATTATATATAACAGATTTTATGATACAGTGCTATGGCCAGCTCTCGCTTGTGTTGAATAAAAGCCTTAGAATCACATTTCTTAAATGCACTGAAATTATTGCTAGTTATAGTAAATTGGATTTAAAAACATAGATTAGCACATCATTATCCTTGCTGTACAAATTAACGCATCATTTATTGTTTTATTTTTGTAGAGTGCTCGAGATATATGTTAGACACTCATATTCTTGTACGAATAAATGCAATGTATTAATATTCAACATTTGATAATAAAAAACTCTTGGTAAAAAATGACATTTAATGTACGTTTGAAAGGTATTCCTTTTTTCAAAAATTTAACAATTCTATTCGAACCTACAAGAATTAGAGGAATTAAACATCTACATAATATTGATAAGTATGTTTATTTAAACATTGTTGTAAATAGTGAGATAGAATTAATAGTAAAAATAGGATATAAAGATCTGTCCTTAATTGGATTTTGAAAAAAGTGTTCATCTCATGAGAGAGGTAGCTTGGTACAAGCTAATGATTCTTGTAGAAGAGAAAACAGTATGTATTTCTTTTGCTACTAGATATACATGCAATTATAATGATATTAACGAAGATATAGATTATCATACTTTTCTAAAAGTAAAACTTAATACTTTTGAAAATCGTCTACAAATGAAAACAAATGTCGTGGTTATATGATTAAGTCTTTACGTGAGTCGTTACAATTTCATACTTTTATAAAAGAAGTAAAACTTAATACAATTGTCACGAATGCTATGAAATTGTAACCACTCACATACCGACTTCACTATAACCGCGATAATTGTTTTCATTATTTAGGTTCATTTCCAAAAGCATTAAGTTTTATTCCTCTTAGAAACGTATAGTGGTCTACATATCTTATGATTTCACCGTTGCTATTAGTGTAATTGCCTCAATATCCAGTAGTAAAAGAACCATCTATCTTTTCTTGTCAAGTTCTTCCTCTTGACTTGTGCACTTCTTCTTAACTTCAATCAAGTATAGATTATTATATTCAATCCTTACTATTGAAATTCTACTACCTCACTATTTACAACAATTTTTAAATTAACATATTATCATCATTGTGTAGATGTTTAATTCCTATAATGCTTGTAGGTTTAAATAGATATTAAATATAAAAAAATGACTATCTTTCAAATGTACCAAAGATGTCTTTTTTCATCTTGTGTTCTTGATTATTAAGTGTGTAATGTTAATCTATTGCATTTTATTCATACAATATTATGAAAGTCTTACATGTACCTCGAGCACTCTCAAAAATAAAACAACAAATGATGAGTTAATTTATATAAGAAATACCGATGAAAATTTTCTATTTACGCCTATATATTTAGAAAACCATCTTAAGTTTGGTATTACTTTTACATATAAACTTTAAGAGGCAATTATTTGTATTTAAACATGAAAAAAAGAATTAAATATGTAAATTGATTAAATATCTTTTAATATTAAAAGTATTGTGCTCTAATGCAAGATTATAATAATGTTAATTTAATAAAATACACCTGAGTGTTAAATAGATACTTTTAAATGGTAAGGATAACGAGTCACATAAACATTTTGTTT
The DNA here is from genome assembly GCA_030765085.1 of Allium cepa. Taxonomy (NCBI): domain Eukaryota; kingdom Viridiplantae; phylum Streptophyta; class Magnoliopsida; order Asparagales; family Amaryllidaceae; genus Allium; species Allium cepa. The sequence continues at coordinate 1,013,551,262 of CM060943.1, read as the reverse complement.
CCTTTTCACCTTTATATACATGTATGTGGATCAAGCTTTGTTCGTCTTCTTAACCTGAGAACTTTGGTCAAATATCTGTTAAGAAATTCTTGTAAGCATGTCTTGTATCTAGCTTCTAAAAGATGTATCCAAAGTAGTGATTACAAATGATTTGTAACAATGAAACCTGTTTGATTTGCGAATGTTTTTTATTTTTTGTGAATAATATCATACCATTTACTTATGCTTTCTAACACCAGACCAAATTAGCTATTTTGCAACATTCGTTTTTTTTTACAATCTGTAAAAGTTATTATCGTTATAATTTACCAACAAGTTTTTCTGTTGAAAAAGTGTAACAACCCACTTTTCGGTACCGTTTAAGTTGTCAATAAATCACACATGTCAATTATAATTGAACAAAAAGGTGGATCCTTAGGAATATTTAATGATTTTAAATATTTAAAAGTTAATTTTTAACTTGAATTCAAATATCACTATTTATTTGATAACTAAATTATTGAATTAAATAATTTGAAGTTGGGTAAAATGTTGAATCTGGAGTTTTAAGTCTCTTAAAAATAATTTGAAGGCTTGTAAAATTTATATTGATAGTGCCGAGGATGATAGAAGTTTTAAAATTGAATTTAACAGTGATTTATTCAGTTTTGAAATCATATCGTTTAAATTGAATTTAAAAATAGCCTTCCGAGGCACAGACTCGGAATTCGATGAAACCAGTTCCATTGGATCCGTAATATTGTATTATTATCAGGTCTTATTTTTTGTAGTGTTTGGAATTGTTGAGTGAGCGTGTGATATATAAACGCGTTGAATTTAAATCAAAATTTAATATAATAAGCCTTGGAAGTCAACTAGTCAAATATATTTTTTATAATTGGACACAAGCTATCCCCAATCTATATTTCATCTCCGTGTTTCTCTCTTATTTTCATACTGAATCGAACACAGAGAAAAAAAAAATCTCTTTTCCCAAAATAGAATTTGTCGAAATCAACTAGGTTGGTTCTTCGTTTCAAGTAGAGGCAGGTAAGGAGATGGAGGCGAACAGCAGGTTGCAAGTCCGGGTTTGGTGGTTGCGAGGTCGTTGCTATTGATAGTAGCGATGACGTCGGTTTGGTGAAAGCGATTTAGGTAGGCAGTTTCCATTGGAGGTCGGCGTTTGAATGGAGAACGTCTCGTGTTCTATTACCATCGTTTGGGGGGGGGGGTGTTTGGCAGTTTGTAGATGGGGAAAATTGGGTTAATTATTGTTGGTGTTTTGCGTGTGTTCTAGGAGAGGTGTTTGTCAAGATTTTTGTTTGATGGTCGTAGAGGGTGGGTGTTGTATTGGTTGCGAAGATTGGAGATGTCTTTGGTTGCCGATTGAGTGGAGGAGGAGGAAGTTGTGGGTTTTGGTTGTAGGTGAAGTAACTGCGGAGGCTACGATGAGAAGAAGGATTGGCATATGCAGTTTGCGATTTCTTTAGGGTATGACTTCTTTTTCCTTCGTTTATCTATTCGAATTTGAAAAGGAAAAAAATGAAAAAAAGAAAGAACAGCAGAATATTTATATTGTTTACTGAAAGAAGAAAAAGAAATATACATGTTTTAAAATTGCAATAACATTTGAAATAATGTATGAGTGATAAGCGGTTTAAGTAACTCATTTAATTATTTGGTTACTAGGAAAATTAGTTATCATAGGACAATTTATTTAAAAAATTAAATTACTGGTTTAAATTAAAATACTAGTTAATTAAACTTATTTGGAAGGATAATTGATGGGTCGGTTATTTAAAATTGTTAATAAATTGTTTGACTAATTCAAATATTAATAAATTATATAATGATTGTACAAGATCTGAATCGTGAAGGAAACAAGCTGGTTGGTTTGGACTGCAATTAAAAAAAACAAAGGTGAGTAATCTCACTCATCTGGTTTAATTTAAATTTAAATGGTTAAATTTAAATAATTGGTTGAATGATTGAATTAATTTGATGTGCTATATTATATATTAGTATATAGTATATATTGGAGTGATTGATTTTTCGTATTATATAGCGGATGAGACCCTATGCGCCGCATAATAGCGGATGATATTATATAAATCTCATATACCACGATATTCCACCTCGAAGTGGAATTGGTATTGTGCTAAGATCTGTGGATGCAGGGAAATAGGTTGGAGGGATCCAACTGGATTCCTCAAAATTATTTAGATTATTTAATATTCTGTGTTATGAATGTTTGATATGCTATGATGAATTATATTGATAATTGGAATATTGGTTACCATGGTTTGATTGAGTATTCCGGTAACACTGGGTTATCAAAATATATAGAATTTGGATTTTGAAAAGAAATATAGGAGTAAAATTTGGAAGTGAAATAATTATAGAATAAAAATAAGAATGAATTGGAAAGAAATGAAAGTGATCTAAAAAAAACTGAGGTTAAATTGTAAGGTAGAGATTTAAAATAAGTTTTAAATCAAAGTTAAATCTGGAATTCAAGTTAGTGAATTTCAGTTTTTAAATTTAAATTGTTTTAACAACTTGAATGTTAAAGTGCATTTTTAAATTGATTAGAATTTAAAAATGAAATTAGCTTTAAATTCCTTTAAACTTCCTTTATAGAATGGGTAATTAATATATTTAATGAAGTAAATAAATAGGTAGTTAATTAGTGGTTGAGATTAATCAGGAGTGATTAATATTTGTGGTTTAATTAATGATTAATTACTTAATGTAATTAATTTAGATTATGAAAAATTAAAATGCAATTAGAAATCATTAATTTATATAATTAATGATGCAGTTAAAGGTTGATTAATTAAGATAAATTAATCAATAATAAGTGATTTATGAGAAATTAATTAATATATGTAATTGAGGATTAATATAATTAATTTTAGTTAATTAATTTGTGAAGTAATTAAAGATTAATTACTGGTTTTAGTTAAGAATAATTAATTTGTGTAATTAATTAAAGATAATTACTTGAATGTAATTGAAGGATAATTAATCCAGGGTGATTAATTGAGATGGATAATTAAGGGATGATTAATTAATTGATTGAAATTAATGTTAAGTGAAGAAATCTAAGTGATTGAGGTTAGTAATTCAATTAGAATTAATTAAATTAATTTGGAAGTGATTAAGCTTTGCTTATGGATGATTGAATGGTATTGGATGCCTTGTATGAGTTGATATCTCTGATATGAAATGTTTTGTAGTATCATAGTTTTGGACGGACAGGATATTGTGGTTATCTATCAATGATCAATTGTTGTGTAAAGGGACATCCTGTATTTAAAGTTTGAAGTGTATTTCATTTGGATAACTTGGGTTAGGATGACGTGAGACTCGAGACCGGGCTCGGGTATTTCTAATACTCGAAACCACTTCGATTCTTTTTTAATTGATATGTGAAATCAATAGGCTCGTATGGAATGATTTAAGTGAATTGGATCATTTAATCTAAGTTTGGTACTTAGAGATTTGATGCGTGAAATTAGTGATGTCTATAACAAATTGCGAATTTGAAATTTTGACATGAGTTACCCCGGGTTTAAATAAGTTTTATGCTTTGGTATTTCATCTTAGATGAGTTTACTCACGCTGGTTTCCAGCCTGACCCGTGTGTTACTTTGATGTAATGCTCGGATCAGACCGAGTATTACAGATTTTCAGGTAAGGACGTTCTGGAGCTTAGGATGCGAGCTAGATGGCAAGAACGTATGGAGTGTTTCCGTTGTATTATATTGTTGTATATTTGAGATATGAGTTGTGTATATCCAGTGTCTGTATATATGTGTAACTCTGATGTATTATAAAGGTATTTTGACAGATACAGAATTCTTTTGTAAACTGTTATTATTTGTTATTATATTTTATCCGCTGCGAATGTGAAATGTTGGTGTTTCTGTTCTTCTTATTCTTCTATCTCTTTCTTCTTTTCCTAACTATCTGGAATTTTCGAGATCGAAAAATCCTGGTCGTTACAATCGGATTTACACTAATACTATTCTAACCTAGGACATCTATAACTGCTTGTTCTTATACATTAGATATAGAGTATAGTATGCAACGGAAACAAGATAATAACTAGCTATCTATGAAGCTTCCTGCCCCGAGCTTCTTCGAAGCGCGTCAGTGGAAATACCTGAACTACTTGGCTACTCGTAAAAATTTGAGCACCCAAGAGTTTTAGGGAAAAAAATAAAACTCCGAGTCAGACATGGGTCTGGTATGAGTAAACTAAAACAACCTAATTTTTACTTTAAAAACTCCTTTAAAATCAAAGGTATCTAGTAAGACCACGCCGTACATAAGCACGGACGGGTTTTTACCGTACGATAACCTAAACACATTAATAGAAAATTCAGTGATATTATTAATAATGTCCAAGTAAAACTACTTATTAATAGCCGAAACTCTTACATCAATTAAGTTCAAGCATATAAGGTTCTACAATCAAAACCGTGAAGGCATGTATTGGAGAATGGATTTCATACTATGACCAGGTAAGGGACTACCTTCGATGGGTACATCTCTAGAAAGATGCACTCGGGTCTGACAAGAACATCTTGTATCCTGCCACATAGTTTCGGCCTACCACTTGACTAGTAGTATCGAATATGACATCATCCCGGTCTTCCAATCTTAATCGAGATCTCTCATGCACATACCATGCATAATAATATGGTAATCTAGAAAGACAATGACATATCCTGATGGGAGCGACCATTTTGCTCTGTTGCATGCCCTATTTTAAATAAAAGAGAAGACTAGGGAAGGAGATGAGATAACTCAGCTTTTTGATGGGAATACCCAAGTTTGTTCTCGGGTTATAAATTAAATGTTAAACTTTTATTAATTAATTAAAATAAAATAAAAATCTATTTGGGTATTTGTTGAAATTTAATTAGGATTCAAGTAAAAGGTATTTTACTTTAAACAAAGGATAATGATTTAAAAATAAATTAAATTCAAGTTTATAATTTAATTTATTTTAAATGGAAATTAAGAGTTTAATGTAATAAATGATTTATCTTAATTTGATCATGTTTAATTAACTAAAGTAATTAACAGATAAGAAATTTGGGTAATTAAATTAAGATAAATTAATTTGTGAAATTAATTAAATGTAGTATGTTACTTAATTAAGGATTGATTAATTAAGGTTAATCAATTTAGAAATAGTTAAGTAATAAGTAATTGAGAGGTTAATTACCTAATGTAAGAAGATTATTAAAGAAAATTACTTAATGAAAGTAATTAAGGGAATAATTACTCAATGTAGCTAATTAAGTAATGTGATTAGTCAAGTTAATAAATTGGTTTAATTAATTTAAGATAACCGCATGATGGTTTGTTAAAGTATAATTACTGAATGTAATTGGAAAAGAGTAAATACTTGGTAAAGTAATTAATGGATAATTACTAGATGTTAATTGAATTTGAAATGGTAGTTTTAAGGAAAATGATTTGGGTTTAATTACCTCGTGTAATTAGTAAGAATGGTAATTACTTAGTGGAAGTAATTAATAATTAATTACTTAGTGTAATTAATTTAAGAATTGATTAATAAAGTTATTTGAAGATAATTGATTAATGTAATTAATTAAGGATTAATGTAATGTAATTGAAGTACGATAAATCAAGGATGATTAATTAAGAAAAAAAATTAGTGAATCATTAATTAATTGGGTTGTCATCAATTAAATTAATGATTAATAAGCAGGATTTAGAAGTAATTGAAGTAGTTAATTTAGTGGTTAATTATATTAATTACTGATGGTGTGGTTGATAAATCTTGCTTGTGAATGATTGATTGATATAGTATGCTTAGATTAGTTGATATTTCTGTTATGTGATGTGTGGTGCTACGTGATATAAGATGTTTGGGCTAAACAGTGACATCCTGTGTTTAAAATTAAATCGTATTTCACTTGAATAACTTGGGTTAAGGTGACATTGGATTCTAAGAGACCAGAGTCGGGTATTATTAATATCCGAAACCACTTCGATTCTCTATAAATTGATATGTGAAATCAATAGGCTGGTATGGAATGATTTAAGTGAATTTGGACCATTTAATCTAAGTTTTAGTACTTAAAAATTATATTGTAAAATAAGTGATGTCTATAACAAATTGTGAATTTGTAAATTGATACGAGTTACCTGGGTTCTATATAAGTTGTATTCCATGTTAGATGGGTTTACTCACGCTGGTTTTCAGCCTGACCCATTTGTTACTTGATGTAATGCTCGTGTCAGACCTAGTATTACAGATTTTCAGGTAAGGATGTTATGGAGCTCAGAAGGCGAGCTGGATGAAAGAAACGTATGGAGTGCTTCCACTGTAGTATTATTGTATATATCTGAGACATGTTGAATGAATTTGTCCAATGTATGTATAAAATTGTTGTAACTCTGATATATTGATGTAAATTGATAGATGCAGTTTTCTTTAGTATAACTATTATTATTGATATTATATTTTATCCACTGCGAATGTGAGATATTGTGTTTCTTTTCTGTTCCTCTTCTTCTTCTTCTATTTCTTTATTCTTTTTCATAACTATCTGGAATTTTCGGGTTCGAAAATTTCGGGTCGTTACAAAAAATATGAAAAGAAATTTAGGAAAATGTATATACACAAATGGATAGGCTAGATTACTAAAATGCCCACCCACCACAAACTATATGCCATGTCACCACCCTCCACCTTACCATGTACCTCATGCCACCCTTATGTCCCACTCTCTATCACATCAAAGACAACATGTCTTTTAGTTGCCATTAAGTCTAATCGTGTCTCCCCAGATTTGAGTATTTTCGCTTTATTTTTTTATTAGTTGCCAAAGTGTCACATCATGATCATACGAACTTAATTAACATTAATTATACTATCTTAAACCATATGATATAATTAGTCTATGCATGCATATATATAAGAAAGTGTGCATAACATTTCAAACAACATTTACATGATGAAACGTCGAAAATTCGAAAAACAGTTTCCGATCACACTTTCTGTTTTTCGTCGAACTATAAATTTTTGTAAACAAATTTTAAAACTATTTCACCATTATTATGTATTATTGAAAAGAGTTTACTTTCATTATAAAACCATTTGTTTAAATATTTAAAATTAATTAAATATTTGCAAATCAAGGTAGTAAAATTCTGGGTCGTTACAAAAAGTTTTGTAACGCTTGAAATCGTGATGATAGTTGGTATTGTGTAAATAAACTAAAGTATGAAGGAGATATTTGTGCTTTTCTCTTTTATTTGTACTTGTACCATTTCTCACGCTTCTAACCCACGTTATTTACTCTTTTCTACAAAGCTAGGGTTTCGCTCTACGACCTCGGTCGACTTAGGTATCCATATAGATTTAAATCAATTAATGACGTACAAATTCGAATTTAAGCTTAGAAATATATATATGATATTAGAATTTAAGTTGTTTATAGTTAGAATGAATTAAATGTTTGTTTTAAAATCAAATGTGATTCGATATTGTTCGTCTTTCTTGTGGTGAAACTGTAGATCATAGAATTTGATGCTTATGGTTTACTTGAGAGGATTTGTATTTTGGGATCAGTCATTGTTGTCAAATTCAGTTTGATTGTCTTTAATTTTGCCCCTTTATTAGCAGCTGCGCATTTCCTTCGTATTGTTGTATAGCAATTATTATGATTACCGATTATTGTCGCATAAAAGTAAGTTATTATTGAGGCAAAATCAAAGGAGAAAGTAGTTAAATGCTTAGCCTACATCCCTCTCATCAAAGTGTATTCTTTGTCTTGATTCTCATTTACAACTTATAAACAACACCAAAATAAGATTTTATATTTTATAACATTTGATGTTATAGCCATTATGGTTTTTTGTTGCATTATCAATGCTTAACAATCATGCTTACAGACATTTTCTTTGTTAATGCCTAAGTAGAAAGAAATGTCAATAACAAATTATAAAAAAATATCATGAAGATTTATTTTCAAAAATATTTGTATATAAAACTCAAAAGTTCTTTTGTTTACAAATATGTATGTACATTTACAAATTAACACCATTTTAATAGATGTTATGGTAATGTTCTAATGGTGCTAGTTCCTTTTTGATAAATAGACCACTTTAAAATGCTTCGATCTAAATTATTTTGCTTAATAAATTCATCCTCATTCTTCCTGCAGTTGAAGTATTATTTATTTTAAAGAGCATGCCACCATATATTGTTAATTATAAAAATAATAATCAATTAATATTTATTTAAACACATTATCACTAGTTTTCTTCTAAGAATACCAAAATTTATTTAAACATTAGACTAAACCTTTAATTGAAGAAGGTAAATCATTTCATTTTTTTCAAATTTGTTTCCTTCCTTCATCTATTTAGTTATTTGGCTTCCTCTGTCTCATATGTATAGACTTTCAAAAGATCACTCAAGAGCTCAACAAACTCATTTTTTTTCAAAATTATCAAAAAATCTAATAATACAATATTTTTTAAAAATTGTAAGAAGTAATGTTTAGTAAGCAATTTATGGCTTGGTTCACATCGCAATATTATCATGGTTACATAATTTATGTCTTTTAAAATGTTTCGACGAAGAAAAACGAAAGCGGGAGCAGACACCTCTAAAATGTTGCATTAAGATATATATATATCAGGCAAAGGAAATAAATAAGCAAATAAAGTAAAATGATGCATGAATAAATATGCTTTAATTATGAAAAATGTGATCAAAGAAATTAAAATGCTTGATATTGATAAAATTAGCATGGTGTTAACATCTATAGCACCAAGAAATTAAAATGCTTGATGTTATATATAAGTAAGCGTACTGAATTTTAAATCATATATATATATATATATATATGCACATATGCTATTATGAGAGAGAAATATACACTAATATATATGTGTGTGTGTATAATAAATTTATTAATAAATATATACAAAACAATTATTAATGAAAAAAATTGATATTGTACTGTAAACAAAATTTGTCCATACATAAATCAAATAGTATAATAAACAAATTATGCACATAACCAAACTGATTCGTGACAACCACATCTACTTACAAAATCCCACCTTACTAATCATATAGTAGCAATATATTTAAATAGGTATGAAATTGCTCATTATAGGATCACAGAATATAATTTAATTACTGTACTATAAATTAAAATTGCCAATTTAATGATGCCTTTGAATCCACGTTGAAGCAATGACTTCCCTTCCTTTTACTATTCTTGATTCGTCAAATTGCAAGTTCGGAATCACCGACCTCTAACTGTCTAATGGTATTATTTTAGTTTGAAATATATTTGAGAATTTTACAGTGGGTTGAGAGCTATGTTTTAACCAGCAATGTAGAAGGTAATGGTAGCCAAAAAGGTTAGTTATTGTTTATATATATAAGGTTGTATTAGAGAGAAACGAGGAAAACCTTTTCATCGATTCTCACTTATCTCAACCCATTATCTCCGTGCTAATTTTCTATGTTTTAGCCACCCCCAGATCTTCCCAAAACCAAAATTTTGCAGCCTTAATGATGGGCCATAAACCCATCTAAGCCCAAACTAAAATACTTTGCAATTAAATCTAATTTAATTGCTTGTCGATATTTTATATCTATCAATATATTTATAACTGTTATAAATATATATAAATATATATACGTTTGTAATTATTTATTTCTAAAATCATATTCAAATTTTATAATTAATATTTCAAAAATAGTAATTAGTTTATTTAATTATAACAATTATAAACTAATTAAACCGTTCGGTCTTAAGGGAATTCATCATTTCAGCTGTGTAACTCTTGGTTGTAAATTTGCTTAGCAATTAACATTGAACTATTCTAATGTTAACATTCACACATCACTTAGCAGATGGTGTGACATTCTAGCCAAATTTATCGCTTAGTCATTTTCATTAAAATCCAATTTTAGTTTAATAATCGTTACTCGGTTGTGACATTTGTTTACACCAATTCTTTTCGTCAAAACTATATCACTTTGGACTTATGGAATTTGATAATTGTCAAAATTCCAACCTCATCCACATTCAACTTTATAGTCTAAATACAAAGTCTTTGGTTGAATAATCACAATTATTATTAACCGAAATGCTCTGTCCAGAGTCTTTGACTTTGAGTTGACTATGATACTAACCGCATATTACTAGAGACGTATCCTCTCTTGAATAGTGCTTCACTTCCAATACTTCCACTCGACCCAATTATAGTCACTTGATGGACGCCATGCAATTATTTGGCTATAACCAAAGCAAAGCTTTCATATTGAAGATCCACATTATTCTCAAGTCGAGAGAACTGTGTAAATCAATCACATCGATATTTTCTGTTTGACCTTAGTTATATTAACCAACAGAAAACTATCGAGTGAGTCGTTCCGTAGTTTCCAATAACTATTAGTACGTAACCCCTAAGTGCCCCCAACAGTCAAAAGTAATACACTGCCCAGCATTTGTAGAGCGTTTACTCCAGTCTCAGTGGATATATCGATATCCAGTCTCGATGCATCTTGACTAGAAACATTTAAAATGGTATATTTGTTTTGTTGTGATAAATTACTCACCGTTGCAACACTTTGTAACTACTATAACAAAATATGTGTAACGACCCTGAATTTTGGCCCCTTTTATTTTAATAAATATCTGATCTGATTAAATAAAATGTATCTGGTCATATTAAAATGAAATTTGAAAATTTAAAATAAATCTTAATAATAAACAATAAAATTGTTCTTATATAATTCAATTGAAAACAAAAATATTTATCTTATATGTTGGAATTATAATACTTTGTCTTATTAACATGTGATAAATAAATATATTGATATAGATAATAATCTTCAAAATAAAATCAAAGTTTATCAATATAAATATAAATATCAAATATAAGTAAAACTTAAGGATATAAGTTAAATATTGATAGTGAAAATATAAAATATAAAATATAAAGGTGTAAGGTTACGAATGCAAATTAAATATTAATAGGATTAAAATAAATAAGCCCGCATACAACATAAATTGTAAATTTGAAAAAAAATAAAACAAAAGAATAAAATATAAGTATAAATAAATAAATAAACTCATGAATCTAAGTTTAATATTGATTGTCAAATACAAATATTGATAGTAAAGTACAAATAAGAATAAATATAAATATAATCTAGTAAACTATATTGAAAATAACTTAAACATTGATAGTTAGAATGAAAATAAAAGAAAAACAAAGATTAAATAATTTTGTTAACATACAACATAACTTTAAAAAAATCAGTAAGCAAAATAAAATGAAAACCTAACACATGTGAGTGTAAACTATCTAAACTAGAAGTGAATAAAACATACAATTAGAAGTTAAACAAGGCCAAGTGTATAAACTTCAACCTGAAACTGTATGTGTTCATAAATTAACAAAAACAACTTATCTTTATTCTAAAGACCAAAGTCAAAGTATAAAAGAAAAATAAAAATAAAACATAGCATAAATCAATACCTGGTAGAAGTGCATGTGAATAAAACTATTTGGACTAGAAGTGATAAGGAAATGCTTACATACAAAATAAGGCTTTATTTGCAAGCCAAATAATTGCCTGCAAATGTATGTCTGCATACAATATTTATGTACAGCTAAAACATCGTAAGTATGTAAACTTATTTGGTGAACAAAGCATTTAATGCTAATATCTCAGCCAACTTTTTGTCAAGTCAAAAATATTTACAAATCTATAAAAATCAGAAGCAATATCTGATCAAAGTCAAATGCAGGAGACAATAGTACTAGCTACCACCTTCCTTAAGCACTGTTATCTTGTACTTAGGTGAATACATCTGCTTTAATTCGTTGAGTAGAAACTTGAGAAAAAGCATAGAACAAAATCCAACAAAGCTCAAGTTTAAATCAAATACAGAAAAAAATATAAAGTAAAATTCAATACAGTTTCAACTGTTGATTCAAGGAAAAATTAATTATATTAGGGTGTGCCTTCTGTTTAAAAGAATTGGAGGTGAGTAAACTTAATTCATAAAGCTTTAAGTTTAATTAATCAGTAAGGAGATTCTGTGATCTGTTTGTATTAAATATGTTTTAATCCTGTGAGCATAATCCTGTGTTGCCTATGCTTCTCTGTTTAATTGATACAGGAAAATACATTGTTCAATACTTAAAGATATCTACTACAAATACATGTTAAGTTTTAAATTTTTAAATCAAACAAGGTAGTTAAACTAAAACTAAGAATTTGCAAACTGTTTAAAACATCTTTGTAAAAAGTATGCTACTGTAATGTGATTTTACAGGCAACAAGAATTAAGATGATAAAATCGATTGTTATTAAATATTGATCCAAGTTAATAACTTGAATCTTCAATACAAAATAGGATTTTTAAAGCAGAAATGGGAAATTTCAACGTAGAATTGAATAAGAAGCTCATGGTTGATCAAAAGGTGCATTTTTACCAATTACAGATCATTGATTCAACAATAAATGTTCGAAATTGTGTTGCAGCAAGTATAAACAGTGGTGATTTCATAAAAATTATTAAATAAATTTTCTATTGAATGAGGTTAGAGTAGGAGATCATTTTTAGGTTTTAGATGGAGTTTTTATTCATCTCTGTAACGAGACGCGTTCATCAACCATGGGTGATCGAGTGTCACGAGCGATTGGGAAATGGAGCGTTGGTGTGTTGTCGACGTATGGCCAAAGGTTGGGGGTCTCAGGTGGTCTCGGCGACGGTGGCGAACTCGTTTTGCCGACCGTGTGAGCTTCAGTTTTCGACCCAAATGACCAAATTTCAAATTGTAAACTTTGAAGGTGATGCGAGGTTGGTTTTCATGGAATTTGCGGCATGCAGATGATCTTGGAAGATCATCAAAGCCTCGTGTGCCGCCGTGCACGTGCACGGTGGCGATGGAGGTGGGGTTTTGTTTTTCGGTCGACGTGTATGATCGCTTCGTGTCGTGCTCGAGTCTCGCTGATAGTTGCTTCGAGTTTCGATCGAAGTCATTTTTATTTCCTGATGTTTGATTTTTATTTAAGTTTTTACAACTTACTGTATAAAAAAAAGAGTGAAGGAGAAGAAGGGGTTTCAGGGGAATTTTCGGGGTAGGTTGCGTGTAACTCGAAGCTATACTCGAGTGTAACGTAGGGGTGGTCTCGGGTTTTACCAGGGAAGCTTTGGGGTTTGTTTATCTGCAGTTTTAGGTTTTTTTTAGGAGATGAAATTCAGGCTTAATGATTTAAGTAATACTTAACAATATAATTATCACTTGATTACTGTTTTAAATTAGTAATTTGGTTAAGGCCCGTATGAAAATCAATTAACATTAAGGGTTAGTTGTAATATTAATTTGATTTCCAGATTTTAAGCAGATTTATTTAAAATGTTAGTTACGTCGAATAATTAACATTTATTTTTTTTGAAAGTAATTAAGAATAATTATATTATGATTGTAATTAGAGTTTAGAATTAGACAACGCTTAAGCGATTACTAAATTTAAAATTAACTACTTCAGTTAATTAATTAGTGATTTATAATTAAGAGTAATCAAGTAAATAAATAAAAATGAAATGAATAAATGATTAATTAAGAAATTAACAGATAATAATTGGATAATTAAGTTTTATTGATAGATAATTAAAGATATTAATTAGTAATCAAGAAACAGTTAATTAAGTATTAAAGTTAAATCACTTGAGTGGGGAAGTAATTTATTAATAGTATGAAATAAAATAATTACGTAATTAAGACTTAATAATAAATTAAGAAATCATCAATTAGATGATTTGAAATGAAATAGGTAATTAATTGTTAAATTAATGATTAATTAAATAGAGTTAAGTGATTGACTCTCAGGTAATTAATTCTAAAATTGAATTAATTACGAATAAGACTTAAAGGTGACTGCTTATGGACTGTTGTGATTGAATATCTGATTGTGATATTTAATTGATGATATTCTATGTTACTTTGTGATATGTTATGTTATACCTATGATGCATGTATATGTTTTATCTGGGATATATGCTATGATAATTCAATTGTTGAATTTAAATTATTTAAACTGTTTAAGTTAATTAGACAACTTGGCCCTTAAAATGGCGTTTGGATTTCGATGAGACCGGGATCGGAAGAATCAAATTTGATTCTCCGAAAACCACATCGATCCAATTTAAACGTTAGGTCGTGAATCCTGAAATGAAGATCGAGATGGTGTTTTCAGAATGCAAGGGTTATCGTCGTTGACTCTGAGGGTGATTCCAAAACGAGTGTGACGAGATAATGCCTTCGGTTTCGTTCGAACCCGGAACGAACTTGCATGGATTGAATGCTTTCAGCTCATCGTCAGGCGGATGATGAGCATTCTAAGTGATATGTTCAATAAAGGTGACCGTAGCCTCAAGCCTCATCAACCGGGAATGGCTGAAACAGGGTAGATGCAGCAAGGTTAGGTGGGTCATGCCCAAGCAGGACAAGATATTTCCCCAGTCTAGATGTCCCTTTATACTTCGGCTGTGTGGGCGGTTGCTAGCTACAACCGCGGGGTTTATCTTGTTCGGGACTGTTCAATAAGGAATGGTTCCGGCCTTTTGTTGTAGGGGGTCGGGAGTGATCCTCGGTACGGTGATCTAGGGCCCGTACTGTGACGGGCGGTACCCCAGTAGCCCTGCCATTACTGGAAATCCATTTTCCCTACGAGACCCTACGGTTTTGATTTGTATTACCCACTTTTGTGGCTAGTAGTTAGAATTTAATAGATGTAACAATTTCGGCTATTTTCTATTTACTTGAAAACCCTAGACACTATTATAATATCACTGGATTTCCTATGAAATGTTTTGGTTAGCGTAAGGTAAAAACTTACCCGTATTTATTTGTGGGGAGTCTTACGTGATACCTTTATTTTCAAATATTTTTCAATGTTAAACAACTTTAAACCGTTTACTCATACCAGACCCATGTCTGACCCGGAGTTTATATTTGTTTTTCATAAACTCTTGGGTACTCAAATTTTTATGAGTAGCCAAGTGATAGGTTTTGGAATTTGATTTCTGGAGGAGCTTGGAGCAGAAGATTATGTAGTTATCTATCTAGTTCCGTTGTGTCAGTAGTAGATATATGATGTACCACTGATGTATTTAGTGACAGATGTACGTATAACTGTCATGTGTATTGATATTCTATAACTCTGATATATGTAAAACTATGTAATATTTATGTGATATATTATATTTTGTTCCGTTCCGCTGTGAGATTCTGATGTTGTTGTTCTTTCTTTCTCTTTCTTTTCTATTTCTATCCCTTTCTTTCTTAATGGTGATACGCTTTCTGGTAGTAGAAGGGCGGATCGTCGCAACATGCCATTTATGCATTTTTCCATTAAATATACTTTTAGTTAAGTTAAGTAATTAATATAATCACATTATATCAAGCATATAATAGGAAGAAAATACCTTTTATTTCGAACAAGATTAATCAACGAGTTAGATATATGTAATAAATTACAAAATTGCCCACAGGGCATACCTCTAATTCAATCATCAGTGTGCAGCAGCTCGATACAAAACTGATAGGCGCCGTAGAACAAGACAGGGATAGAGGCTAGCAGGGGCATTGGATGTGCATAGAGTTGAGAGGGAGACTATTGCGAATGACAATCCGAGGGGAGTAAGTAATTTATTATATGTATTTATATGCATAAAATATTATTATATGAGAATATTTGCTTTTTTGGAGCAAATCTTATTACATAAGAATTTTATATGTTGGCATAATTTCAGTAATAAATACTAATAGTCTAGCATTTTGTACATCTTGGTGTACGATTGTTTCCATGACTCCAAATGTACACAATAGCACGTGCTACTAATTTTCTCCATAAAATGCGTACATAATCTTAGTATGTGCAATTCTAAAACTTTTTTTATAGATAAGTACATGATTCAGATCAACTTTCAAGCAAATGCATCCAAATTTTCTAAAATCGTACATAGTTCACATTTTAGGAGTTTGACTAACATGTTAACTAGCTACTAGCATCATAATGCAATCAATGGTTGTGTTTTTATTAAACATGTCACATGTACATAATTCACGTTATACAATTTTTTTGATGATTTACAAATTACAAATGGACATTTAGAGCTTATTATTCTCTACTGTAGGTATAATCAGTGTTATATTTTTAGACTTTACTTTGAATACGTCACATCTAGGTAGTTTTTAATAAAATGAGTTAGTAACATATTTGAAAGCAAATCAACTTTTATGTTTTATCACTTCAAACACGTTAGTTAACTGATTTCACATTAAACATGTCAGTAAGAATATTAATGTAAAGGAAAATTCAAAATCTATACACTAGCGTCAAGTAGTTTTATGCTTTAGGAAGTATTAAGGGTTCTGAGAACAGGAGTATCATGGGAAATGCGATCTTTATGATGGGAAAAAAATTCTTTATATGTTAAATGGTGATTTATTACTTTTTAAAAGAGACACGATGCAAGTTTTCTGTGTTCTCATCAGCATATAAAATTTGTATCTCATGCATACGAGGTCCGTTTCGGACGATTCGAGTTACGTTGGGATCGTATCGTCGGCATCTACGCATAGGAATTGGTTTGGACGAGTTTGGAGCTTCTGACAAATTCAGACAATTCAAAACTCGTCCAGATTCATTTAAAAATGGAACGCAGAAGTGATAAAAATCAAAGTGAGTTAATCTTACTCAAATTTGGATTACAGCATAAAATTAATTGTTGATTGATTGATAGAATTTATAAATCATTATGAGTTGAATTTTTTATTATTCACGGCAGTGTGTGTGTGTGTTGGAGTGATAGATATTCCCGTATATATATAGCGGATTAGACCCTATGCTCCCCGCATAATAGCGGATGATCCTATATATCGAAATATCCCCCCCGAAGTGGGATGGGTATTTTTATATTGTGCTACTATCTGTGGATGCAAGGAAACAGGTTGGAGGGATCCAACTGGATTCCTCAAAAATATTGAAATTATTTTCATATTCAGCGATATGATTTTGAATAGTCTGTGATAGATTATATTGCAAATTGAAATTATTGAATGCTATGGTATTGCTGGCGGGGGGTTGGATGAATGTCCACAATAGTAGTGCACAAAACCAATAGGCGCCGTAGAACAAAACAGGGATGGAGGTTAGTAGAGGTATTGAATGTGCATAGAGTTGAGAGGGAGACTATGGAAAACGACAATCCTAGGGGAGAAAATAATCTATTATATGTATTTGTATGCATAATATATTATTATACGAGAATAGTTGCTTTTTTGGAGAAAAACTTATTCTATAAGAATTTTATATGTTGCCATAATTTGAGTGATAAATACTAATAGGTGAACATTTTGTGCATCTTGGTGTGCAATTGTTTCCATGACTCCCAATGTACACAATAGCACGTGCTACTAATTTACTCCATAAAATGTATACATAATCTTAATATGTGTAATTCTAAATTTTTTTATGGATGAGTACATGATTCCGATCAATTTTCAAGCAAATGCACCAAAATTTTCTAAAATCGTACATGGTTCAGGTTTTAGGAGTTTGACTAACATGTTAACTAGCTGCTAGCATCATAATGTAATCAATGGTTGTGTTTTTATTAAACATGTCACATGTACACAATTCACGTTATATGAATTTTTTGATGTTTTACAAATTACAAATGGACATTTAAAACTTATTATTCTCAACCGTAGGTATAATAGGTGTTATATATTTAGACTTTACTTTGAATATGTTAATATGTGATCTACAGGACTGTAACTTAACTAGTGCTAGTGTGAACTTATTGTAACACAAGACGCATTTTGCCTGTGTGTTGTAGGTTCATGTTATGATTTAAATTGTGTACTAATGGAGATGTTTTGCTTCAAGAAGTGTGGCCAAATACACTAGAATTCAACTTATTCTTATTTTTCTATGCTGCTGGAGACATTATTCTAATTACATTGTAGATAAAGGACTAACATTTTTGTGGAAGCCATCTGACTCATATAAAAAGAATGTATGGTGGAGTAGGTGTATGCAGTTTTATATATCCCTATTTCCTTGATTTACGACAAAATTCATCCATCCTGCATTACTTCTGAATCACTATAATTACTTTGATGTAATTTGGTTTATATGACTTGAAGTATGCACAAAAGTGAAATTTTAGGATTTATAAATGGAATCCAGATGTATGAATTTAATATTAACTATGAGTTATATTTTTCCTTTTACTATTTTTTTTGGGCTTCTATTTTTCGTTGTAGCTCATAAGTACTATGTCCACTTTAACGAAATCTGGATGAGGCACTAATGATGGTTTACATGGACTATTGATACTACAATTGTCGTCCTTTATCATGGATAAAAAAACACCTATGCCGAATTTTTTTCATATAAAACTCATGTAATTCATATAAAATATTTCCTATCACGTGGCTCTAACTTCCCCTTCCACATGCGAGGCACACATCATATCTAGAAATAATTTTCTTTCTACATGCATTGGTATGCTATGGATATTGCTAATCAAGGCACATGATATAAATAGGAAATGATAAAATTTATTGGAATCTATTTTCTAAAATTAAACTATAAAATTTGTTATCAAATAATACACGACATCGCATCTAGTATTTTTTAATAAAATGAGTTAGTAACATATTTGAAAGCATATCAAGTTTTGTGTTTTATCACTTCAAACACGTTAGTTAACCGATTTCACATTAAACGTGTCAGTAAGAATATTAATATAAAGGAAAATTCGAAATCTATACACTAGCCTCAAGTAGTTTTATACTTCAGGAAGTATTAAGGGTTTACGAGGAGAGGAGTATCAAGGGAAGTGCGATCTTTATGATGGGAAAAAAAATTCTTTATATGTTAATATGGTGATTTATTACTTTTTAAAATAGACACGATGTAAGTTTTCTAAGTTCCAAACTACTGGAAGCTCTAATATTAATATTTGTTACATTTCTCTGGATATCAGTATAATAGTTAGTTACCTTATTTACCATTTAATTATTTCCTAAAACAACTTATTCTCATTTGCGTTATGATAAATGGTTGATTTTTGCCTATACACACATAAAAAATGCAACATTAAGATTCAAAAAATCATACAAATGGTGTATTTTAATACTAATTCGTCATGTGCACGTGCATCACACATGCCAAACTACTCATGCGTATATATATGTGTGTGTGTATATATACATATGTCTATAAAACACACACACACACACATAAAATACACGCACACACAGACACACACGTAAATTTACACATACACATCCCAAAATTTACTTATGTATGCAATTACCATGTTATTGTTTGTTGTTTTTGTCATTTTAAACATATTGCTGTAACATATTATTTCTTATATATTGATTAGGTGTAGACCGTAGTATTAATTAAATGTTTTGAAAAAGAGGAAAGTTGGAATTAATCAATTGTTCACCTTCTCTCTTTCCTTTTAGATCTTGATGCGATTATACCTAGATCTTATTTCATATTTATTTCCATTTTTAAACATCAAACAACTTCACTCATGATATGTTTCAACTATTTGTCATGAAATATGAGTATATATGATGTAATCATACCTTTCAAATATCATACTTAATTAACATAAATTTAATCAATTAAGAATTAGACGATATTAATAAAATACAACTTTATAAAAAAATAGAGTGGATATGGTACCAAATATTAAATTTCATCATCACAACAAACTGATTTTAGCTTTTTGTTTACAATGTTCGCACAATGAAATTTGTAACCACTATTTTTTATAGAAAGTTGTAATAAAAATGTTTTTACAACTTTTTGTATTTTGCAGTTGTAATAAAGTTATTTAATGACTTTCTATCTTTGAAGCTGTATATTAATTTATAGCAATATTTATTTATATCTACCTTACTTATAGGTTGCAAGTGATCACGCGTAAAACACTTCCAATGAAACATTCTTAAATAGAAATTATTAGCAAACACAAATATTCCCTTTCGGAGATTATGATGTTCACTTTGACCGATCATTCAAAAAAATTGAAGAACAAATGTTAAATTTTGGTGAAACAAAATCACAAATAAAAGGAAACACATATGCAAAAAAAAGATGCAAAAATATGCAAGAGAAAATTTTGTTTCCTCTAATTAATAGACATATTCGATTATGTTTATTTCTTTCTAATTGGCTAATAATTTTTTTTTCATGTAATATTAACTTGGACATTAAGTAATTGATTGTTGAATCACTAGTTTTGATTCATGACAAAGCAATTTAGAAGAAAAAGAGAATACACGATTAATCTAGACAAAAAGAGACAATCAAAGGCTTATGGTCATATCGAGACTTTGAATTTATATTTTCACTGTTTATTACTTATGGTAGAGTCTTAGAAATTTGTTAAAATCTATTCTCAAGTAGTCCGCACTTCATTGTTCTCAGTTTTTAATCAAAACAGAGCTAATTGTTTAAGAACACTACAGTCAGTCGACTGGCTATAAACAACCAGTCGACTGACTGGTGTACATACACAAGTATGCACTGCTTTTTTTTAAACTTGTTGCATAGTCAGTCGACTGACCAAGAACGACCAGTCGACTGATCTGAGCCCAACTGTCATTTTTTGAATATACATCTCCATTCTGCGAAAGGTTGCGATCCTTCTCTGAATGGAAATGGATGCTCCTTTTGGTCAGAACCCTTCACCAGTGGTAGTAACTCTCTGACTACTATATATACTTGTTCCCAAACACTTCACATTCACCGAAATTCATTCTAACTTTCTTATATTCTTCTTGTACTCTCATACTTGCATTCAAACAGCAAACTAGCATTTTATTGCTTTGAATGTTCAAATAAACTTTCATTGTAACGACCCGAAATTTTCGAAGCCGAAAATTCCAGATAGTTATGAAAAAGAAGAAAGAGATAGACAAAGAAGAATAACACAAACACCAACATCTCACATTCGCATCGGATAAAATATAATAATAAATAATAATTTACAAAAGAATACTATATCTATCGGTTACATTTAATATACATCAGAGTTTCACATATATATACAGTCACCGAATAAATACAAGTATCATGTCTCAGATTAACGAATATATAAATACAGTGGAAGTACTCTATACGCTCCGGACATCCAGCTCGCCTCCTGAGCTCCAGAACGTACCTACCTGAAAACCTGCAATCCTCGGTCTGACCCGAGTATTACACCAAAGTAGCACCCGGGTCAGGCTGGAAACCAGCGTGAGTATACCCAACTAACATGGAACACCAATGCAATCAACTTATATGAACCCGGGTAACACATATCAATTTAACTAATTCATAATTTGTTATAGGCAATACTTATTACACATATGCATTTCTAAAATACCAAATTCAGATAAAATAACTCTAACTTGCTTAAATCATTTCATTCCAACCCTTTTATTTCACAAATAAATTTGCAAAGTCACACTTTGCCATAGTCATAACTTATCTTCAAAATAAGTATTCTATGTGCCAAAATTTAGATTAAATAATCCGATTTATTTAAATCCATTTATTCCCACTTATCAATTTCTCATATCAATTATAAGAGATTCGAAGTGATTTCGGGTATCTCCCAATACCCGGTCCCGGCCCCTTCGAGTCACATGTCATCCTAATCCAAGTTATCCAATGAAATACACAACATTTCATATTAACTCATTCGAAGCATCCAATACTATTCAATCATTCATCAACAGAGCTTAATCACGGACTAATTTGATTTAATTAATCCTGATTGAATTACTAGCCTCTACCTCTTAGGTTTCTTCATTTAACATTACTTCGTTTCAAATCATTGATCAACCATTCCTTGATTTATTTTTCCTAATTAATCACCCCGGATTAATTATCCTTTCAATTTTCCATTCAAGTAATTAATTTTAATTAATTTCATGATATTAATTCTTCTTACTGAAATCAATAAGTAACCTTTCATTACTTCTTGAATTAATTAACTATTTAAATTTCATTAACCCTTAATTACTTACGTTAATTAATTTCTCATAAGCCACTTATTTATTAATTGATACATCTTAATTAATCAAATCTTTAATCATATTCTTTTTATATATATAAATTGAGGATTACCAATTATATTTTAATTTATCCTAATCAAATTTAATTACCTTAATAAACCACAATATTAATCATTTTCGATTAGTTCCAAACGATAATTAACTAAATTTTATTTACTTCATTTAGTAATCAATTACTCCTTAATTAACCATCTTGATTTATTCCTTTATTTATTTCACAAAGAAATTTTATTTCATTAATTACATTAAGTGGTTATCTATCAAACCATCCATTGATTATTCTATATTAATTCGACTAAATTAACTTAACCAAAATGAATTCAAACCTTTACTTACTAATTAATCAACCCGATTTATTAATTAATAATTAATAAATTATTCATTTCAATTACCCTACAATTTCGATGAATCACAAATCATTAACTTCTTATTATAATTTTAGTTTAAACAATTTAAAAACCCGAATACTTCGAGTCAAACCACAGTTAACTCGATAATCAAATCAAAACCAAGATCACATCATCATCAGTGCACATCAAATCAACTCAACCAATCATCCAATTATTTAAATTTAACCATTTAAAACTAAATAGAAATCTATCAGGGTGTGATTTACTCACCTATGCTCCTTAAATTAGCAATCCACTTCATTCTTGACATGGTTTCCCGGGTTATAACCTTGTATAATCATTAAATGATCTTATTACTATCCGAACAATTTGAACAAATCCATTTCTATTTAATAAATTTCATTTTGCCTAATAAGCTAATTTCAAATTAAATTTCCGTTTATAACATATTTACTAGTTATCAAATAATTATATAAGTTAACTAAATAAATTGATTTCCATTTTGTAAATTTAATTTAACCAAATATTTATTGAAACAAATAAATAAATTTTCCTAAACTAATTTCCCTTGTTTTCTATTTCTTCTAAATCCTTACAAAAAAAATTCCCAATCCGAAAACTAATAATATCCCATTCCTAAATTGCAAATTTCAGCACTGCAGTAAACGATAAAACAATTTATCTTCTTTCATGTACAAATATCATATAAATTAGGGGAAAAAAATTAAAATTAAAATAAAACAAACAAAACTGCTCACCTCCAAGCCACCGCCGGCCCTTACGAACCTCCAACGCCACCACGTGAGTCGCGTCCGACCATCTACACGCGCAACACCAACATCAGCAAACTCAATTTTGCTTGACCTCCATTGTGCCTCCACGGACAAGTGACTGCCTCCCACGTGGCCGCGTACTCCAAATCGATAATATCTCTACCTCGCGCGTGCATACGCGAGCCTCTCATCGCATCGAACGGCACGAAATCGAGTTCCTTTTCTCTCACGCACGACAGCGACTCTTCGTCGAACTCGTTTCCATTTTTTTTTTTTTAAAGCTCGGCTCGATTTAATCTAGGTTGAAAATGAGGAAAGGAAGGAACGAGTTCGATCTCTGTTAAAGGTGAGAGAGAGGACAGCAAATAAAGGTTGGAGAAGCTTCGTGAATACGCCATAAATAATTTAATATTAAAAAAAATCTCGTTGCATAACATGAAATCCCAAATCCGAATTAAACATACCGACAGACGTTCATAAGGTTTTACCCCCGTTCCGAACACAATGGAACGTGTTTCGGAAGCTAATTCAATCATATGCGCAAGTTACAGAAGAAAACGATCAATTTTAAATTAAAACGATTAAAATAGTTCTAAGCGTTTAGAGCTGCCAGGGTCAAACGACAACTCTGATTGCTACGAAAATTGAAATCTGATAATAACTAATTATTACGGATCCAATGGAACTGGTTTCGTCAAATTCCGAGACTGTGCCTCGGAAGGCTATTTTAAAATTCAATTTAAACTATATATTATTTAAAACTGAACAAATTACCTTTAAATTGAAATTCAACCATTCTATTATCTCTAGTATTATCATTATAAGTTTTATAAGCCTTCAATTTATTTAAACAGGCTTAAAAATTTCAGATTCAGCATTTTACCCAATTATTAAATTCAATATTTAAACTATATAATTCAATGATTTAATTATCAAGTAAATATTAATATCCTGAATTTCAAGTTAAAAGTAACTTTTAAATATTTAAAATCGATTAATTATTCCAATTTCATTCGTTAAAATTTTTGGGTCGTCACATTCCTTCCCCCTTAAAAGAATTTCGTCCCCGAAATTACTAGTTAGGGAGAATGGTTCAAAATCCGTTTACTTTTTCCCAAATCCACAATTCAACATCCTACCAACTATCTTTTATTAAAGACTCACTATCATCTTAACCAACTTCCCAAAACCTTCTATAGTATCAAACAATACCCTCTTCTCAATCATTTAAATTTCAATCTTAAAACCAAATTTCGAATTATCAAAATTTTCTCAAATTTTTTTTAACTCTCTTAATTTCCCGAAAAATTTTGCCAGCGTCTCCTTTGCGCGGCTAGCTCGGTACAACTACAAAAGGCCTCTACGGGCTTCCAAATACCAAAAGAAAACAAAAGCCAAGTGGCTACATCAAAAACCCAATCCAATTTCATTCAAAAATTTAAATACATACCTTTTTGTCGGGCAATTCACATTTATCCTTTGGAATCAAATCCAATTTCCTTTCCCTTTAATACCTGCATATCTTACTTGACAATAATATCCAATCGTAACCCTTCCAAATCATTGTATACACTTTCCTACATAAGTTTCGTATCTATTTCAAATTAGTTTTCCCCACTTCATACGAATTAAATCTTGAATGTTGAATTTTATCTTTCAAGTATATCTGATTCATATTAGTTTCATAAACTAATTTACTTTAATTCCCAATTTGAAATAGTTTTTCGTTAACAAAAACTTTCCAAAAATTTTTAAAAAAATTTCTAACTCTCAAAATTTTCGGAAAATTTTGGCAGAGTCTCCTTTGTACGAAGGAGCTTTTGCAATTTGACAAGAGATATAAATATGTATACATCGACCCACCCGGTCGGAAAAAACAAAAACAGTTCATATTTCCTATTTTTATTGCGTAGGCGTACCTTATTTAGCATTTTAAACAAGCGGCTTATTAATTCAAACAATTAGCGCAATCCAAACCAGCCAAACGGCCTTCAGGTACCTGTACTTACTCAATTTAAATATGTAAGTGCCACATATAGAGAATCTATTAACGTTTCACTACTATTAATGGCTAAACACAAGCATTTCAAAAGCAACAACACCAAACGCTTACCATAAGCGATTTATATAATTTTAAAGCTTATTCAATTTGTTTTCAACCAAATTATATGCCATTCCATTCAATTTTAAATGGCTTACAACTCAATTGCTTACATTTCATTGATTTTTTAATCCAAATAAGCTCATATTCACTTCAAATGATCCAGAATCAATTTTATTTAATCTCTATCAACTCATAGAATTTTAATTACTTTTATTTACGCCGAATGACAACCATTTTATACAATTTCGACGATATTCGTTTAATAGAGTATTCATGTAGTTTATAATTACTTAAATTAATTTCAACTTATTCTGTATTCAATTCCATTTCATTTCTAATTTATTAACCAACCATTCATTGCATTTCATTTTATTTCCGCATTAGACATGCAAAACAATTTATCAAGCTTGGCACATTCCATTTTTATAAATTATTAACTACTTCCCAAACTAATTTAATCCAAGTTTTATTTAATGGGCTTTCACTCTTATTCGAAGCCAAGCTTCCATGAATTTTTAACTTAAGTTAATTTACTTTAATTGATTCCAACATCAAACTTAAGTTTACTTCTTTTTGATTCTCATTTAATCAACTCCCATTAAATTTAGTTAGCCCATCAATTTAAAATTTTAATTTTAAATTCACCTTCTCAATTTATCAAAATAATATCCAACCACATACTTATCTCATTTATACTTCAATTTAATATACCACCAAATTTAAGTTCAGTCTGATAATCTAGTTCCAATCACAATTTTGATTTAGTTTTTATTCTATCAGACTCCATCCATTTATTATTTAACTCAATTAACCCATTTTAAAAAAAAATTCAATTACTTAATTCGTTATCGAATTTATTTTATTAATACAGGGCTATTCTCAATTTATTTCTATTCACTTGGGTTTTGTTTTGCAACACAAACCATTTCTATTATAATCACTTCTCTTGCATCCAATTTACATGCAAATTTCATTAAATATTATTCAAATCACACTTGCATTTTATTTGTAATTCAAACCATCTCATTTTCAATCCAACTCTATTTTATTTTATTTTACAACATCTCTTCTTATTTATTTCATTATCAAATCCAAGTCGAATTCTATTTACAATTTGAATTCATTGTCAAATTCCATTATTAACTTACCATTTATTTTATTTCCCCAAGTTAAATTTTATTAATATACTCAATCAAATAATTATTTAGCCAATTAACCTACTTTCAACTTCTAAATCAATATTCGATTTTAATTACAAATTCACTTCATTAAAATTCCGGTTTGGTTTTCCTTGATTTTCCAAAATTCCAACATCTTTATTTAAAAATATTTAGAAATTTTCTAAATTCACATCATACTATTAAAATAACCCTTTATAAAGAAAATACTTTTTATAACTCTTTATAACTCGATGTCTCAACCAGTCCATCCTTGTTCTCACAGAAATTCAGTTATACATTGATCAGGCGTAGGACTGAAAATCTATAAGTACTTGGTAAACCCGTTTTCAACACCCAGTGAAAATACTTGGAAAATAGTTTTATTGAAAATATTGAAACAGTTTTGAAATAGAGGAAATATCTTTGGTGAGAATGCTCTGGAAATCATCGCCCCCATCCATGGTCACAGTTACATCCTAGGGTTACGTTGCCGTCACAGCAAAAGTCCATGCAACTGCAGGCTCTCCGCGGCCTCTGAGTTTCGCTGTCGAAATGAAACTTCTCCACTCCTACATAGGTCGCAGTCTGCCGATATAAAATCAAACGCAGACTGTTGGCTCTCAGCGGCACACACGACTTTCGCTATATTATACCATAGGTCGCAGTCTACCGATACAAAATCAAACGCAGATTGTTAGCTCCCCGCGGCACACACGACTTCCGCTATGGTATACATTACTCATAATCCTCAGGAACTAGTTTTGTCCGGACTCCTCACAGGATCAACTTTAGAACCCCCCTTGGGGCTCAAGCCAGCACCACCCGGTGGCACTCCTGAGAAGTTCATTTCAAGGGAGCGCCTTTTTCCCCAGAGCCATCATCAAAACAATTTATACTATACATATAGTATCTTCAAATCATACACCTAGTATGAATTTTATCAAAGCTCCTTTACACAAAATCGATTATCCCAAAATCAATAATTCTCAAGCTAGGCTTTCCAAATCCAATATTGATTTTACCCAAAAATGAAAAGCCTTTCCAAAACCAAAGGTTCTCAAAACCCTTTCCAAAATCCTCATAAGATCCCTTTTTTTATATATATATTCAGATATAAAATTTTAAAACTTTGGATCTTTTCAAACTTGTATAAAACTCCTTTTATACTTCAAACACTTCCAAAATCCTTTTTCTTCCAGCAATAGATTCAACATGGGGAGAATATGTAACAAAGATATAACTTTGTTTATCCATAATCAAATATTCAAATTTGATTACTTTTCTAATATCAATTTCCTTTCTATTCACATTCACTTAAATTTCCACTCACTTATTCACATTTGCCTTAGTCCCTATTTGGATTATCACTTCAATTCTTATCTCAGTTGGGTATTTAAATCAATAACAGTTTGAACTCCGACCAGTTTATATTTGCAAAATAGCTTGAAAATTTCAAAAATAGATAAGTAGTTGAAAAATAATTATTAGTTTGCAAAATAGCTATAAAATAGTTAACTAACTGTAAAATAGTTGAAAATAGTTAAATAGCTATAGAAATCTTAGATAATTGCAAAATAGTTGTAAAATAGTAATTAATTTACAGCATAGTTGAAATATAGTAATGAGGATAGTAAGCAATTGAAAATTGGTTAAATAGTTCCAAAAATAATTGTAAACAAGTATAAAATAATTAGGCTTTAAGAAAGAAAAGTGGTATATATTTAAGAGCTTGGAAAAATAAGTTTATATTGAATCAATTTATATTAAAAATAATCCAGAGTCAAAACCGTTCACTTCCCCAACATTTCAAATTTTAAATTCCCATTCCCATTTAAATTGACCCAATTCCAAATTGAATAATCTTCAATATCCATTGAAATTGATTTAACCCCAATTCTCAATTTCCTTCCAACTTCAAATCAAATTGCGTTTGATCTTTAAACTTGTACAACTTTAATTTCAGTTTTACAATTTTTATTTATAATCAATTACATTTACATTTTGCCTTTAACTCGGAATTATACATTTTATTTAGCCAATATATTTTATTATTCCATAAACATTTTAATCAAGACTCCAGAGTTTAAACAAATTTCCAACATGTCAATATCACCTTAGAATTCAACTATATACAAAATTCTTTGGCAAATTCATTTATCCCTTTGTACTTCAAAACCAAACCCAGTTCATAAATAATTCCAATGTAAAACAATTTGGTAGCAATTTCTCTTCTAGAAACTCGAAAATGAACATCGATAATGCTGCAGTCATCACCGACGTTACTTTCCAGTGACCGAAAGAGTTTAATGCTTTTATCTCTTTAATTTTCTTTAAATAATACTATTATTTCTCCAAAACCTTTGGAAACCACTTTCAAATCCAAAGGAATTTTAAATTTCCCAAATATTTCAAATCCCCAATTCATCCAATTCATATTTAAACAGTACTCTGGAATTTCATCTTACCTTATTTTCCAATATTCTCTAAAATTCTATTTCAATTTATAAATTACATTTACAATCTATACTTCAAATTCCATTTCATTATATAAGTTTATTCTTCAACTTTGGTTATAAGTTTCAATTTGGTCGTATTTTATACTACTTCTTAACTTAATTCCAATAATTTAACAACCAATCACACAAATATTTATTAGAAGGAAATGTTGCTATATATATCAAAATATATTTTTATATAAAATCATTAAAAATCTTTATAAGCAAATAACAAGTACGCTCTCATACACACACACACACACACACACACACACACACACACACTCAACTCATTCTAGAGTACTACAGACTCTATTCAATGAGTAATCCCCACCAGAGCCAAGGTTCTCGTTTAACCTTTCAGCTCTGATACCAAATGTAATGACCCGAAATTTTCGAAGCCGAAAATTCCAGATAGTTATGAAAAAGAGGAAAGAGATAGGCAAAGAAGAAGAACACAAACACCAACATCTCACATTCGCAGCGGATAAAATATAATAATAAATAATAATTTACAAAAGAATACTATATCTATCGATTACATTTAATATACATCAGAGTTTCACATATATATACAGTCACCGAATAAATACAAGTATCATGTCTCAGATTAACGAATATATAAATACAGTGGAAGTACTCTATACGCTCCGGACATCCAGCTCGCCTCCTGAGCTCCAGAACGTACCTACCTGAAAACCTGCAATACTCGGTCTGACCCGAGCATTACACCAAAGTAACACCCGGGTCAGGCTGGAAACCAGCGTGAGTATACCCAACTAACATGGAACACTAATGCAATCAACTTATATGAACCCGGGTAACACATATCAATTTAACTAATTCACAATTTGTTATAGGCAATACTTATTACACATATCCATTTCTAAAATACCAAATTCAGATAAAATAACTCTAATTTACTTAAATCATTTCATTCCAACGCTTTTATTTCACAAATCAATTTCCAAAGTCACACTTTGCCATAGTCATAACTTATCTTCAAAATAAGTATTCTATGTGCCAAAATTTAGATTAAATAATCCGATTTATTTAAATCCATTTATTCCCACTTATCAATTTCTCTTATCAATTATAAGAGATTGGAAGTGATTTCGGGTATCTCCCAATACCCGGTCCCGGCCTCTTCGAGTCACATGTCATCCTAACCCAAGTTATCCAATGAAATACACAACATTTCATATTAACTCATTCGAAGCATCCAATACTATTCAATCGTTCATCAGCAAAGCTTAATCACATACTAATTTGATTTAATTAACCATGATTGAATTACTAGCCTCTACCTCTTAGGTTTCTTCATTTAACATTACTTCGTTTCAAATCAATTGATCAACCATTCCTTCATTTTTTTTCCTAATTAATCACCCCGGATTAATTATCCTTTCAATTTTCCATTCAAGTAAATAATTTTAATTAATTTCATGATATTAATTCTTCTTACCGAAATCAATAAGTAATCTTTCATTACGTCTCGAATTAATTAACTATTTAAATTTCATTAACCCTTAATTACTTACGTTAATTAATTTCTCATAAGCCACTTATTTATTAATTGATACATCTTAATTAATCAAATCTTTAATCATATTCTTTTTTTATATATAAATTGAGGATTACCAATTATATTTTAATTTATCCTAATCAAATTTAATTACCTTAATAAACCACAATATTAATCATTTTCGATTAGTTCCAAACGATAATTAACTAAATTTTATTTACTTCATTTAGTAATCAATTACTCCTTAATTAACCATCTTGATTTATTCCTTTATTTATTTCACAAAGAAATTTTATTTTATTAATTACATTAAGTGGTTATCTATCAAACCATCCATTGATTATTCTATATTAATTCGACTAAATTAACTTAACCAAAATGAATTCAAACCTTTACTTACTAATTAATCAACCCGATTTATTAATTAATAATTAATAAATTATTCATTTCAATTACCCTACAATTTCGATGAATCACAAATCATTAACTTCTTATTATAATTTTAGTTTAAACAATTTAAAAACCCGAATACTTCGAGTCAAACCACAGTTAACTCGATAATCAAATCAAAACCAAGATCACATCATCATCGGTGCACATCAAATCAACTCAACCAATCATCCAATTATTTAAATTTAACCATTTAAAACTAAATAGAAATCCATCAGGGTGTGATTTACTCACATATGCTCCTTAAATTAGCAATCCACTTCATTCTTGACATGGTTTCCCGGGTTATAACCTTGTATAATCATTAAATGATCTTATTACTATCCGAACAATTTGAACAAATCCATTTCTATTTAATAAATTTCATTTTGCCTAATAAGCTAATTTCAAATTAAATTTCCGTTTATAACATATTTACTAGTTATCAAATAATTATATAAGTTAACTAAATAAATTGATTTCCATTTTGTAAATTTAATTTAACCAAATATTTATTGAAACAAATAAATAAATTTTCCTAAACTAATTTCCCTTGTTTTCTATTTCTTCTAAATCCTTACAAAAAAAATTCCCAATCCGAAAACTAATAATATCCCATTCCTAAATTGCAAATTTCAGCACTGCAGTAAACGATAAAACAATTTATCTTCTTTCATGTACAAATATCATATAACTTAGGGAAAAAAATTAAAATTTAAATAAAACAAACAAAACTGCTCACCTCCAAGCCACCGCCGGCCCATACGAACCTCCAACGCCACCACGCGAGTCGCGTCCGACCATCTACACGCGCAACACCAACATCAGCAAACTCAATTTTGCTTGACCTCCATTGTGCCTCCACGGACAAGTGACTGCCTCCCACGTGGCCGCGTACTCCAAATCGATAATATCTCTACCTCGCGCGTGCATACGCGAGCCTCTCATCGCGTCGAACGGCACGAAATTGAGTTCCTTTTCTCTCACGCACGACAGCGACTCTTCGTCGAACTCGTTTCCATTTTTTTTTTAAAAAGCTCGGCTCGATTTAATCTAGGTTGAAAATGAGGAAAGGAAGGAACGAGTTCGATCTCTGTTAAAGGTGAGAGAGAGGACAACAAATAAAGGTTGGAGAAGCTTCGTGAATACGCCTTAAATAATTTAATATTAAAAAAAATCTCGTTGCATAACATGAAATCCCGAAATCCGAATTAAACATACCGACAGACGTTCATAAGGTTTTACCCCCGTTCCGAACACAATGGAACGTGTTTCGGAAGCTAATTCAATCATATGCGCAAGTTACAGAAGAAAACGATCAATTTTAAATTAAAACGATTAAAATAGTTCTAAGCGTTTAGAGCTGCCAGGGTCAAACGACAACTCTGATTGCTACGAAAATTGAAATCCGATAATAACTAATTATTACGGATCCAATGGAACTGGTTTCGTCAAATTCCGAGACTGTGCCTCGGAAGGCTATTTTAAAATTCAATTTAAACTATATATTATTTAAAACTGAACAAATTACCTTTAAATTGAAATTCAACCATTCTATTATCTCTAGTATTATCATTATAAGTTTTCTAAGCCTTCAATTTATTTAAACAGGCTTAAAAATTTCAGATTCAGCATTTTACCCAATTATTAAATTCAATATTTAAACTATATAATTCAATGATTTAATTATCAAGTAAATATTAATATCCTGAATTTCAAGTTAAAAGTAACTTTTAAATATTTAAAATCGATTAATTATTCCAATTTCATTCGTTAAAATTTTCGGGTCGTCACATTCCTTCCCCCTTAAAAGAATTTCGTCCCCGAAATTACTAGTTAGGGAGAATGGTTCAAAATCCGTTTACTTTTTCCCAAATCCACAATTCAACATCCTACCAACTATCTTTTATTAAAGACTCACTATCATCTTAACCAACTTCCCAAAACCTTCTATAGTATCAAACAATACCCTCTTCTCAATCATTTAAATTTCAATCTTAAAACCAAATTTCGAATTATCAAAATTTTCTCAAATTTTTTTTAACTCTCTTAATTTCCCGAAAAATTTTGCCAGCGTCTCCTTTGCGTGGCTAGCTCGGTACAACTACAAAAGGCCTCTACGGGCTTCCAAATACCAAAAGAAAACAAAAGCCAAGTGGCTACATCAAAAACCCAATCCAATTTCATTCAAAAATTTAAATACATACCTTTTTGTCGGGCAATTCACATTTATCCTTTGGAATCAAATCCAATTTCCTTTCCCTTTAATACCTGCATATCTTACTTGACAATAATATCCAATCGTAACCCTTCCAAATCATTGTATACACTTTCCTACATAAGTTTCGTATCTATTTCAAATTAGTTTTCCCCACTTCATACGAATTAAATCTTGAATGTTGAATTTTATCTTTCAAGTATATCTGATTCATATTAGTTTCATAAACTAATTTACTTTAATTCCCAATTTGAAATAGTTTTTCGTTAACAAAAACTTTCCAAAAATTTTTAAAAAAATTTCTAACTCTCAAAATTTTCGGAAAATTTTGGCAGAGTCTCCTTTGTACGAAGGAGCTTTTGCAATTTGACAAGAGATATAAATATGTATACATCGACCCACCCGGTCGGAAAAAACAAAAACAGTTCATATTTCCTATTTTTATTGCGTAGGCGTACCTTATTTAGCATTTTAAACAAGCAGCTTATTAATTCAAACAATTAGCGCAATCCAAACCAGCCAAACGGCCTTCAGGTACCTGTACTTACTCAATTTAAATATGTAAGTGCCACATATAGAGAATCTATTAACGTTTCACTACTATTAATGGCTAAACACAAGCATTTCAAAAGCAACAACACCAAACGCTTACCATAAGCGATTTATATAATTTTAAAGCTTATTCAATTTGTTTTCAACCAAATTATATGCCATTCCATTCAATTTTAAATGGCTTACAACTCAATTGCTTACATTTCATTGATTTTTTAATCCAAATAAGCTCATATTCACTTCAAATGATCCAGAATCAATTTTATTTAATCTCTATCAACTCATAGAATTTTAATTACTTTTATTTACGCCGAATGACAACCATTTTATACAATTTCGACGATATTCGTTTAATAGAGTATTCATGTAGTTTATAATTACTTAAATTAATTTCAACTTATTCTGTATTCAATTCCATTTCATTTCTAATTTATTAACCAACCATTCATTGCATTTCATTTTATTTCCGCATTAGACATGCAAAACAATTTATTAAGCTTGGCACATTCCATTTTTATAAATTATTAACTACTTCCCAAACTAATTTAATCCAAGTTTTATTTAATGGGCTTTCACTCTTATTCGAAGCCAAGCTTCCATGAATTTTTAACTTAAGTTAATTTACTTTAATTGATTCCAACATCAAACTTAAGTTTACTTCTTTTTGATTCTCATTTAATCAACTCCCATTAAATTTAGTTAGCCCATCAATTTAAAATTTTAATTTTAAATTCACCTTCTCAATTTATCAAAATAATATCCAACCACATACTTATCTCATTTATACTTCAATTTAATATACCACCAAATTTAAGTTCAGTCTGATAATCTAGTTCCAATCACAATTTTGATTTAGTTTTTATTCTATCAGACTCCATCCATTTATTATTTAACTCAATTAACCCATTTTAAAAAAAAAATCAATTACTTAATTCGTTATCGAATTTATTTTATTAATACAGGGCTATTCTCAATTTATTTCTATTCACTTGGGTTTTGTTTTGCAACACGAACCATTTCTATTATAATCACTTCTCTTGCATCCAATTTACATGCAAATTTCATTAAATATTATTCAAATCACACTTGCATTTTATTTGTAATTCAAACCATCTCATTTTCAATCCAACTCTATTTTATTTTATTTTACAACATCTCTTCTTATTTATTTCATTATCAAATCCAAGTCGAATTCTATTTACAATTTGAATTCATTGTCAAATTCCATTATTAACTTACCATTTATTTTATTTCCTCAAGTTAAATTTTATTAATATACTCAATCAAATAATTATTTAGCCAATTAACCTACTTTCAACTTCTAAATCAATATTCGATTTTAATTACAAATTCACTTCATTAAAATTCCGGTTTGGTTTTCCTTGATTTTCCAAAATTCCAACATCTTTATTTAAAAATATTTAGAAATTTTCTAAATTCACATCATACTATTAAAATAACCCTTTATAAAGAAAATACTTTTTATAACTCTTTATAACTCGATGTCTCAACCAGTCCATCCTTGTTCTCACAGAAATTCAGTTATACATTGATCAGGCGTAGGACTGAAAATCTATAAGTACTTGGTAAACCCGTTTTCAACACCCAGTGAAAATACTTGGAAAATAGTTTTATTGAAAATATTGAAACAGTTTTGAAAT
This sequence comes from Allium cepa, assembly GCA_030765085.1. Classification (NCBI taxonomy): domain Eukaryota; kingdom Viridiplantae; phylum Streptophyta; class Magnoliopsida; order Asparagales; family Amaryllidaceae; genus Allium; species Allium cepa. The sequence continues at coordinate 1,013,515,822 of CM060943.1, read as the reverse complement.
AGAGGAAATATCTTTGGTGAGAATGCTCTGGAAATCATCGCCCCCATCCATGGTCACAGTTACATCCTAGGGTTACGTTGCCGTCACAGCAAAAGTCCATGCAACTGCAGGCTCTCCGCGGCCGCTGAGTTTCGCTGTCGAAATGAAACTTCTCCACTCCTACATAGGTCGCAGTCTGCCGATATAAAATCAAACGCAGACTGTTGGCTCTCAGCGGCACACACGACTTTCGCTATATTATACCATAGGTCGCAGTCTACCGATACAAAATCAAACGCAGACTGTTAGCTCCCCGCGGCACACACGACTTCCGCTATGGTATACATTACTCATAATCCTCAGGAACTAGTTTTGTCCGGACTCCTCACAGGATCAACTTTAGAACCCCCCTTGGGGCTCAAGCCAGCACCACCCGGTGGCACTCCTGAGAAGTTCATTTCAAGGGAGCGCCTTTTTCCCCAGAGCCATCATCAAAACAATTTATACTATACATATAGTATCTTCAAATCATACACCTAGTATGAATTTTATCAAAGCTCCTTTACACAAAATCGATTATCCCAAAATCAATAATTCTCAAGCTAGGCTTTCCAAATCCAATATTGATTTTACCCAAAAATGAAAAGCCTTTCCAAAACCAAAGGTTCTCAAAACCCTTTCCAAAATCCTCATAAGATCCCTTTTTTTATATATATATTCAGATATAAAATTTTAAAACTTTGGATCTTTTCAAACTTGTATAAAACTCCTTTTATACTTCAAACACTTCCAAAATCCTTTTTCTTCCAACAATAGATTCAACATGGGGAGAATATATAACAAAGATATAACTTTGTTTATCCATAATCAAATATTCAAATTTGATTACTTTTCTAATATCAATTTCCTTTCTATTCACATTCACTTAAATTTCCACTCACTTATTCACATTTGCCTTAGTCCCTATTTGGATTATCACTTCAATTCTTATCTCAGTTGGGTATTTAAATCAATAACAGTTTGAACTCCGACCAGTTTATATTTGCAAAATAGCTTGAAAATTTCAAAAATAGATAAGTAGTTGAAAAATAATTATTAGTTTGCAAAATAGCTATAAAATAGTTAACTAACTGTAAACAATTTCGATTACCCTACAATTTCGATGAATCACAAATCATTAACTTCTTATTATAATTTTAGTTTAAACAATTTAAAAACCCGAATACTTCGAGTCAAACCACAGTTAACTTGAGAACCAAATCAAAACCAAGATCAGATCATCATCAGTGCACATCAAATCAACTCAACCGATCATCCATTTATTTAAATTTAACCATTTAAAACTAAATAGAAATCCATCAGAGTGTGATTTACTCACCTTTGCTCCTTAAATTAGCAATCCACTTCATTCTTGACATGGTTTCCCGGGTTATAACCTTGTATAATCATTAAATGATCTTATTACTATCCGAACAATTTGAACAAATCCATTTCTATTTAATAAATTTCATTTTGCCTAATAATTTAGTTTCAAATTAAATTTTCGTTTATAACATATTTACTAGTTATCAAATAATTATATAAGTTAACTGAATAAATTGATTTCCATTTTGTAAATTTAATTTAACCAAATCTTTATTGAAACAAATAAATAAATTTTCCTAAACTAATTTCCCTTGTTTTCTATTTCTTCTAAATCCTTACAAAAAAAATTCCCAATCCGAAAACTAATAATATCCCATTCCTAAATTGCAAATTTCAGCACTGCAATAAACGATAATACAATTTATCTTCTTTCATGTACAAATATCATATAACTTAGGGAAAAAAAATTAAAATTAAAATAAAACAAACAAAACTGCTCACCTCCAAGCCACCGTCGGCCCTTACGAACCTCCAGCGCCACCACGCGGGTCGCGTTCGACCATCTACACGCGCAACACCAACATCAGCAAACTCGATTTCGCTGGACCTCCATTGCGCCTCCACGGAAAAGTGACCGCCTCCCACGTGGCCGCGAACTCCAAATCGATAATATCTCTACCTTGCGCGCGCATACGTGAGCCTCTCATCGCGTCGAACGGCACGAAATCGAGTTCCCTTTCTCTCACGCGCAACAACGACTCTTCGCCGAACTCGTTTCCATTTTTTTAAAAGCTCGGCTCGATTTAATCTAGGTTGAAAATGAGGAAAGGAAGGAACGAGTTCGATCTCTGTTAAGGTGAGAGAGAGGACGACAAATAAAGGTTGGAGAAGCTTCGTGAATACGCCTTAATTAAATAATTCGATATTAAAAAAAAATCTCGTTGCATAACACGAAATCCCGAAATCCGAATTAAACATGCCGACAGACGTTCATAAGTTTTTACCCCCGTTCCGAACACAATGGAACGTGTTTCGGAAGCTAATTCAATCATATGCGCAAGTTACAGAAGAAAATGATCAATTTTAAATTAAAACGATTAAAATAGTTCTAAGCGTTTTGAGCTGCTAGGGTCAAACGACAACTCTGATTGCTACGAAATTTGAAATTCGATAATAACTAACTATTACGGATCCAATGGAACTGGTTTCGTCAAATTTCGAGACTGTGCCTCGGAAGGCTATTTTAAAATTCAATTTAAACTATATATTATTTAAAACTGAACAAATTACCTTTAAATTGAAATTCAACCATTCTTTTATCTCTAGTATTATCATTATAAGTTTTATAAGCCTTCAATTTATTTAAACAGGCTTAAAATTTTCAGATTCAGCGTTTTACCCAATTTTAATTATTAAATTCAATATTTAAACTATATAATTCAATGATTTAGCTATCAAGTAAATATTAATATCCTGAATTTCAAGTTAAAAGTAACTTTTAAATATTTAAAATCGATTAATTATTCCAATTTCATTCGTTAAAATTTCCGGGTCGTCACATTCATAACCTTCGATTCTTAGCATTACCTTCTCTTCGTATCTTCATATAGACTTCATATACTTGAGGATTTGATCATTGGAGGTTAGTACTATCAGAGACAAATTAGTGTTATCAAGAACACATAGTGTCAGATATTCTTTTGTATTAGTGAAGTCCTCTTCTGCGACTGAGGCGAAAATCCTGTTCTGCTGTTCATGTGTCTGTTCTGCTGCTTAGACTGTTTATACATGTTCCTCCGGGTTAAGTGGGGATTGTTGTTTTAGTGAAATTCCAGAAGGAGTTTGGGACTGGACGTAGAACGGTGCTCCGAACCAGTATAAAAATCTCTGGTGTTATTTTTATTATATTACTGCTTTTATATTTAGTACTATTTACTACATTGGTATTATCTCTATACTTTACATTATTGTATATCCATATTGCACGGTCCTACACACATTCATTGATGTTATAAATAGAGCCTAAGAGAGAGAGAGCGGACAAGTATTTGGAATTTCGTATTCTTCCATCTTTATTCTTTTTCTACAAAACCAAGAAGTCATTCTTATAGAGATCAAGATTCCTTCTCAATCAGGTATTGATCAAAATTTTATTTAATTTACTTTTATTTGGTGGTGTAATTATAAATAGTTATTTTTTTAGAATCACTATAAATGGTTGTTTGGTGGAATCTTGCGTGTTGCTTTTTTGGTTTCTTCGTGTTTTAAGTCTTTCTTCACCATTTTTTATTTGCATTTTTTATTATTTTCATCCAATATTACCCCTTTGCATTTAGGGTGACATAAGATTCTGGGATAAGTTTCCGTAATAATTTTGTCATTTATTTGATTTTGCACCACAAAAAATCCAAACAACATGACAAGGTGCAAAAATAGAACTTCTTAAATTTAGAAAATCTTTAAAGATTTGGAAATTTTCTAAAATTTCATTGTTTCAAATTTTTAAACAATAGAGGAAATAAATACTTCATACAATTTCAAGAAGTCAGTAAACAAACTTTAACATAAGGACGAGCATTTAACCAATTTAACCCATGTGACCGATGTAAACAACATTCATCGAGTCGACTTAACGACCGCTAAGAACGATTAGCCGATATTAACAACTAGTTTAATGACCAGTCTTAGCCTATTTAACAGTTAGCCATGAACGCTACTTCATACTTTCATAATTCTTTATTATGTTTTCGATATCACTTTACTTCATGCTTTCGACAGCTTATTATCAAGTTTCCAATAACGCTTCACTTCGTGCTTCGAATGCTCATTATTACCTTTTTGATGGTTGTTTATTTTAAAATTTCAATAGGACTTTATCAAAATTTATAGTATAATAATAGGTTTATTTCATAATTACGTCTGTGAGGAATATGTATTTCATGTAAATATATTTTTATAATTTATTTTATTTTTTATTTAAACCGCTATACTAATTCAAACAAAACTAGCAACTAGTTATTTGGATAAATAACAACCATGGATTATCTTATTAACTAAAAGTAAAGAATGACCTACAATAAAATTATTGTAATATATATATATATATATATATATATATAATTGGCCCACTCAGTATATTTTATATACTCTATATAAATCTTCGTTGTCATGTATTTATATATTTGTTGCAACTCGGCCTAGTTTTATGCTTTTTGCCGCCAGATGCATAACCCTAGGTCTTACATCGCTCTATTGCTTACATCACTTATTCTTCTTTTATTTAGGTCTGAAAACCCTAAATCGAAGAGAGAGAAAAATTCAATCGGTCCCTTCTCGTTTACCGGCGCTCCATTCCCTTCACCTACTGCCACATTTTTTCTTCTTTTCTGAACTGCTACAGCCGCTCACCCTGTAATCTCTATTGATTGCCATGCTCTAGTGTCTGACGTCTGCCTTCAAACTTCTTCGAACTCATAGGTAATTTATTAAGTTGTTTTTATAGGAAATTTTGATTTTTGCTCAGATGCTAATCAATAATTTTTTCCCAATAGATTACATATATTAGCGTGTGCGGTTTGTTTCTAATGGATGTTTTTCTTGCAATTCAAATTCAAATTGTTTTTAAGTTTATTAAGGATCTTGTTAACTGTAACTTGAATACACGTACATGAGTCAATTTGAGAACTAGCTTGGCACGAGCTAAGAATCCTTAGAGATGGGAGAATAGTAGATGATTCTTTTGCTACTAGATGTATATGCAACTATAATGATATCAACGGCAAAAATATTAGATATGTAGATCATAGTTCTATAAAAATAGCAAAATCTGTTGCGTTTGAAGATGAACTTGAATAATGGAAAATAAGTGTTGTGGTTATAATGAAATCAATATTTGAGTCGTTACACTTTCGTAGTATCATGATAATTTTATTGGTAAAAACCAAAGATAGAAATTGGAGTAATTAGTAGATCTTCGAAAAGAACTCTGTGTTTTCTATATATGATCAGTTTCTATCTTTAGTTATATCAATTAAATTATCGTGAATAATACGGAAGTGTAACGACAAGCATATTGACTTTATTATAATCGTAGCACTTGTTTCTCATTCTTTAGGTTTACTGCTTTTATAAAAGTACAACGATCTACATATATCTGACGGTTTCATCATTGATATCATTATATTTGCGTGTATATCCAGTAGAAAAATAATTATCTATTTTTTTCTCTTGTTCATGATTACCAAGCTTGTTCTCCCTCTTGACCTAAGCATTTCTTTTTAACTCCAATCAAATATAGATTTTTATATTAAGTTCTTTCTATTAGTTCCATCTCATTAATAATTTTTGAATCAATATATTTCATCGTTATTGAGTAATGTTTACTTCTTCTAATGCTTGTAGGTTTGTTATATTTTTTTGAAAAAATAACTATATTTTTGAAATGTTCCACTAATGCCTTTTTTTCACCAAGTATTCTTAATCGGGAAGTGCTGAATATAGATCTATTGCTTGTGTTTAATATAAATATAAAAATATAAATGTCTTACATGTACTTCAAGCATCCTAAAACAATGAAAGACGAGCTAATTTATATTAGAAACACCGATGAAAGTTCGTTAGAAAACCATTTTGGATTTAAGCTTATGTAACTAGAAAATTATGTTAAGTTTCTTACTAGTTTTACATACAGTACCAGAAAATTTACATTTTACAATCCTTAATCACGGCGTTTTCAATCAAACTGTTATTTTTTATATTTATAACATAAATAAAACGCTACGTAACCTAAATCCAGTGAGAGCCGCATTTCTCCAAACTCTAATATATTTGCAATAATTTAATTTTCGCTTTCCCAAATCTTTCATTCCCACTCGATATTCTAAACCTAATTAAAAATTCCTTAAAATTGTGCTGCTTTCCTCCTCAACGACACTGTTAATCGATGGTGCTCGCATCACCTTCGCCCACAAAGCCCACTGCGATTCATTTATGTAACGACTTGGATATTTCAGCGATATAAATACAAAATTAACGAAGATTTTGAAATAAAATTATTTTTTTTAAAATAATAATTTGACAACGAAAACTAGATATTTGAGATGCGTCCAATTAAATAAGACCAACAAAATTTGTTTCGTGTCAAAATTTGTCCGAAACCCGATCAACACAATTTCTCCTAGCGAATTATCAAATTTTGAAGTATGAATATTTTAAATAAAAATTTTCTAAAAAATTCTGATTAAAATGTCTTCGTTTCGTCCAATTCTGACATTTGTAGCTCGGTTTATCTATAATTGTTGTTCTCGTTCAATTTTGCAGCGGTAGTAGATGAGATTTTGTTACGAACGTCGTAGCATAGATTTGATTACATCGTTGAAATTGTCTCGTCGCGTTGATCACCGTGGTAAACTTTTTTCGTGTTTGGCTTCCGTGGCAAACCGATACATAACTGACTTATTGATTTGTGACTATGCACGGGTCATCATTCATATCAAGCCGAGATCATTTCTTTCAGCCCACATAAAATTCTTTTTGCTGAGATTCCTAGCATATGCATGCATGCTTAATAAATGCCGCATTTAATGCTCTGCGCATTCTTTTCGTCTATATACGCATGCTGGCTCTCACTATTCTCTCTGCTCCCCTTTAAATTTAATCGCTTGTCGATATTTCATATCGATCGATATATTTATAACTGTTATAAATATATATAAAATTATTTATTTCCCAAATCATATTCAAATTACAATGACTATTTTATAAATATTAATTAATTTAATTAATTTATAACAATTATAAACTAATTAAATCATTCGGTCTTAAGGGAATTCATCATTTCAGCTATGTAACTCTTGGGTGTAAATTTGCTCAGCAATTAACATCGAACTACTCTAATGTTAATGTTCACACATCACTTAGCAGATGGTGTGACATTCTGGCCAAATTTATCGCTTACTCATTTTCGGTAAAATCCAATTTTAGTTTAATAAGCGTTACCCGATTGTGACATTCGTTTACACCAATTCTCTTCGTCAAAACTATGTCACTTTGGACTTATGGAATTTGGTAATTGTCAAAATTCCAACCTCATCCACATTCAACTCTATAGTCTAAATACAAAGTTTTTGATTCAATAATAACAATTATTATTAACTGAAATGCTCTGGCCAGAGTCTTTGATTTTGAGTTGACTATGATACTAACCACATATAAGTAGAGACGTATCCTCTCTTGAATAGTGCTTCACTTCCAATACTTCCACTCGACCTAATTATAGTCACTCGATGGATGCCATGCGATTATTTAGCTATAACCAAAGCGAAGCTTTCATATGGAAGATCCACGGTATTCTCAAGTCGAGATAACTGTGTGAATCAGTCACATCGATATTTTCTGTTTGACCTTAGCTATATTAACCAACAGAAAACTATCAAGTGAATCGTTCCGTAGTTATCCAATAACTATTAGTATGTAACTTCTAAGTGCCTCCAGTAGTCATAAGTAATACACTGCCCAACATTTCGAGAGCGTTTGCTCCAGTCTCAATGGATACATCGATATCCAGTTTCGATGCATCTTGACTAGAAACATTTAAAATGGTATATTTGTTTTGTTGTGATAAATTACTCACGGTTGCAACACTTTGTAACTACTATAGTAAAATGTACCATTTACGAATTTTTCTATTAAATATACTTTTAATTAAGTTAAGTAATTAATATAATCACATTATATCAAGAATATAATAGGAAGAAAATATCTTTTATTTCGAACAAGATTGATCAACGAGTTAGGTATATGTAACAATTGCAAAATTTCCATAGGGCATACCCCTAACTCAATCACCAGTGTGCAGCAGCTCGATACACAAAACGTATTTGGAGCAAAACTTATTTGGAAAAATTTCCCATATGCATAATATATTATTATATGAGAATATTTATTTTTCTGGAGCAAAACTTATTCTATAAGAATTTTATATGTTGGCATAATTTCAGTGATAAATATTAATAGTCGAGCATTTTGTACATCTTGGCATGCAATTGTTTCCATGACTCCAAATGTACACAATAGCACGTGCTACTAATTTTCTCCATAAAATGTGCACGTAATCTTGATATGTGCAATTCTAATTTTTTTTTATAAATAAGTACATGATTAAGATCAATTTTCAAGCAAATGCACCCAAATTTCCTAAAATCGTACATGGTTCACATTTTAGGAGTTTGACTAACATGTTAACTAGCTGCTAGCATCATAATGTAATCAATGGTTGTGCTTTTACTAAACATGTCACATGTACACAATTCACGTTATACGAATTTTTTGATGATTTACAAATTACAAATGGACATTTAGAGCTTATTATTCTCTACAGTAGGTATAATCGATGTTATATTTTTAGTCTTTACTTTGAATATGTTAATATGTGATCTACAAGACTGCAACTTAACCAATGCTAGTGTGAACTAATTGTAACGCAAGATGCATTTTGCCTGGGTTTTGTAGGTTCATGTTATGGTTTAAATTGTGTACTATTGGAGATGTTTTGCTTCAACAAGTCCAAATACACTAGAATTCAACTTATTCTTATTTTTCTATGCTGCTAGAGACATTATTCAAATTACATTGTAGATAAAAGACTAACATTTTTGTAGAAGCCATCTGATTCGTATAAAAAGAACGTATGGTGGAGTAGGTGTATGCAGTTTTATATATCCCTATTTCCTTGATTTATGACAAAATTCATCCATCCTGCATTACTTCTGAATCGCTATAATTACTTTGATGTAATTTGATTTACATGACTTGAAGTATGCACAAAAGTGAAATTTTGGGATTTATAAATGGAATCCAGATGTACGAATTTAATATTAACTATGAGTTATATTTTCCATTTTTCTATTTTTTTTGGGATTCTATTTTTCGTTGTAGCTCACAAGTATTATGTACACTTTATCGAAATCCGGATGAGGCACTAATGATGGTTTACATGGACTATTGATGCAACAATTGTTGTCCTTTATTACGGATCAAAAAATATATTACATGTACCGAGTTGTTTTTCATATAAAACTCATGTAATTTATATAAAATATATCCTATCACGTGGCTCTAACTTCTCCTTCCACATGCGAGGCACACATCATATGTAGAAATTATTTTCTTTCTACACGCATTAGTATGCTATGGATATTGCTAATCAAGGCATATGTTATAAATAAGAAATGACAAAATTCATTGGAATCTATTTTCTAAAATTAAACTATAAAATTTGTTCAAATAATACACAAGGTCACATCTAGGTAGTTTTTAATAAAAAGAGTTAGTAACATCCTTGAAAGCATATCAAGTTTTATGTTTTATCACTTCAAACACGTTAGTTAACTGATTTCACATTAAACATGTCAATAGGAATATTAATGTAAAGGAAAATTTGAAATCTATACACTAGCGTCAAGTAGTTTTATACCTCATGAAGTATTAAGGGTTTTTGAGGAGAGGAGTGTCAAGGGAAGTGCGATATTTTTTGATGGGAAAAAAATTCTTTATATGTTAATATGGTGATTTATTACTTTTTAAAAGAGACAAGATGTAAGTTTTCTAAGTTCCAATCTACTGGAAACTCTAATATTGATATTTGTTACATTTCTTTGGATTATCAGTATAATAGTTAATTACCTTATTTACCCATTTAATTATTTCCTAGAATAACTTATTCTCATTTACGTTACGATAAATGGTTGATTTTTGCCTATACACACATAAAAATGCAACATTAAGATTCAAAAAATCTTACAAATGGTGTTTTTTAATACCAATTCGTCATGCGCACGTACATCACACATGCCAAAATACTCGTGTGTATATGTGTGTACATATATACATATGTCTATACAAACATACACACACATAAAATACACGCGCACACACATACACACACACACACAAATACACATACATATACATATCCCAATATCTACTAATGTATGCAATTACCATATTATTGTTTTTTGTTTTTGTTATTTTAAACATATTGTTGTAACATATTATTTCTTGTATATTGCTTAGTTGTAGACCGTAGTATTAATTAAATGTTTTGCAAAAGTTGGAATTAATCAATGATTCACCTTCTCTCTTTCCTTTTAGATCTTGATGCGATTATACCTAGATCTTATTTCATATTTATTCCCATTTTTAAACATCAAACAATATCACTCAATGTATGTTTTGTTGGATCATAGGTTTTGATTGCTGACAATACACAACAATTCACGATTCTACGACTACGTAACATTCAGACTCATCGGCTCAATATATGGTTTGTATAGTTATATATTTTAACAAGAGTCATCAAATATGTATATAGAGTCTAGTTTAGTGCGTTGTTAAAATCTTTCCTCAAGAATCATCATTCACATTCAAATAAACTTGCTTGCATATTTTAATCAAAATCAAGTTTACAAAAAATGCATGGAGCAGGGATCGAACCCGGGTCACTAGTTTGGAAGACAAGTACTCTAACCAAATGAACTACTACTGTTTTTATTTAACAACAGGTCGGCTGACCGACCAGGATCTTCGGTCGACCGACCCTGTAGTCAGTGCACAGATACTCTCTGTTTTATACACGATTTCAAACTCAGCTGACCGGCCAGTTTTTCTGGGCGACCGACCAGTACGTAACGGCTAGTTTTCTGAAGAGTTGCGATTGTTTCATGAAGAGGAATGTCCCTCGATCCAAGAGATACGGACACAACTTTTGATTGAAACTCTTCATGAAAGATTGTAACTATTCTACAACTATATAAACATGTTCAAATCACTTCTACAATCACCAATTCTTGTTTATATTTCTGAAATCTATTCTCTATTTACTTTTGCAAATAAAAGCATTCATTCTTATTTAATATCACTAGAATCCTTGATTTAATTCATAAACTTAGATTCTAAGTGATTATCTTCCTTCTAAATCTTCACACACATATATACTCTTGAGGATTTGATTATAGAAAAATTGTACTATCAAAAGACAATACGTGTTATTCAGAACACACTCGTCAACAAATTATTTGTATTAAGTTGAAGTCCTCTTCGGCTGTTGAGGCGGAAAAATTCCTGTTCAGCTGCTCAGGTGTGGTATACCTATTCCTCCGGGTTAAGTGAGGGGTTTAGTCTAAATCCAGAGGATATTCTGGGACTGGACGTAGAACGGGAAGTTCGAACCAGTATAAAAATTCCTGGTGTACTTACTTTAATTTTTATTTTACTGCTATTATCAGTTTCCGTATTTATATATCATATTACACGATCCTTAGTACTGCACGTACACTTTCATTTGGTATCAGAGCCCGGTATTCTAGAGATCGTAACAACATCCTAGAATAAATGGCTACAAAGAGATCTAGTCAAGGCAATAAGAAGAGGAAGAGCAATAAAGAAAAATCAAAGGAGCAAACAAACAAATGCTTCATGGCAAAAGATAATGAGGTTAATGATCTAACTTTTGATGATATGATAGAAATAAATTCAGAACTTCTAGACACTTTAAAAAGTCTCAAAAGAAAATATAAGGAAGCTCTAATCAGAAGAAAGCAGAATTCGAAAGAGATATGCTTAAAGACGAGAAGAAAGTATTAGAAGAAGAACTTGAGAAAATTCAAAATTCACTCTTTGACAATTCTCAACTCGCTCTATTAAGTCAAGAAATAGAAGCTCAAAAAGAAAAGAATAATGCTCTAGCTTCTGAAAATCATGAGTTAAAAACAAAAATTAAAATTGTTGAGTTAGATAACACTAGTCTCAAAACTAAGCTTGATGGCATTACTAAAAATATTTCCAATTTTAATAAAGGGAGAGAAAATTTATCTAGTATTATTGAAAATTCTCAACCTGCTTTAAATAAAAAGGGATTAGGTTATGTTAAGAATTCAAAAGCTCACAGTGACAAAAGTGGTTTAGGATATAATAAAATTGATCGTAGAAATAGCACTAGATATGCTTTCATGTATAGTAAAAATGATAGTGCTAATACTAAATTTCAAGTAAAGCCTAAATCCAATCTTTATAGAAATTCAAATACTACTATGACCTATAATGTTGATAATTTCTCTAGAAGTACAAAATCATTAACAGGAAACATGAATAAAAATTATCTAAGTATTTGGGTTCCTGTTAATTGGAAAAACAGAGAAAAATACATTGATAATTATTTTAATATGATAGTTAATAATGAAAATTATATTTATAATGGTTCAACCACACCCAAGTGGGTATGGTTTCCTAAAAATTAGGAAATTATAAAAAGCCTGGGTATTGCACGCTTTAAATGTTAATTTTTCTGATACCTTACATTATAAGTAGTAGTTATTTTGTTTTATATTGTTCTATGTTAACACTTATGTGAAATATAATTTATATCATCATATAAACTCTCCTTTTTGTCGATGACAAAGGGGGAGAAAGATATTGTTCTAACACTATTTGCAGGAATAAATCATGCAAACACAGATTAAGGGGGAGAAAAGATTAATTATTTACAGGAATATATAGCATAGATTCAGGGGGAGAAATCTAAAGCACAATTACAGGAATATATTCAGTGAGGGAGATAAGATCAACAAAGCTTGTCAAAGATTCGTTCGTAACAAATGAAGTTGTCATCATCAAAAGGGGGAGAATGTTGGATCATAGGTTTTGATTGCTGACAATACACAATTCATTCTTTGCTAGTGTGCTTGCTGCTCCAACATCGTCACTGCTCCCACTCGTCAACTTTATCCTCGGTTTGAACTGTTGTCGATTTGATCTAGTCAACAACTTTGCATTTGTGGTATCATCTATCTTCTCCCTTTTGTCAATTTTATTTTTTTCTAAAATTTAGGGTGTTGGATTTGACTTTTTTCTTTGTCATTTCTAGACTGAATTACCAACTTATAAAATAATTTAGGTATATTTTTGTTGATTTATCTGATTCATTTACTTGGAATTCTTATGTTTATTTTTGTTGAACTATGGACTGAATCCAGATTGGTTCAATTATTTTCCATGTTATAGATATGTTATGTCATACACAGTAGAAATGTACTGATTTCTTTATACAAATGAAGTAATGTAATGTTTCTGCATCAAAATATCTTTTTGCCTACTTTGGGCAGTTAGGATTTTAGACATTTGGCAATCATTTTTGATCTTGCATCAGAAAAGTTTGGATGCACATGTTTTGAAGAATAGATGTGTAAAATATGATGCACATGTTTGTTTATCCGTACTGTTACATAACTGCAACCATTTATCTCTCTAAAGATTTAATCTTAGCTAAAGTTGACTCGATATGGAAAAGCGAGAAATTTTCACTAGCACAAAAAAAGGAGTAGATGTACGATAATCCAGTTTTGATTAATCTTTTGTTGCAACTTATTTACATTAATGTAATGTTACTATGTAAGTTGCACACGTGTAGAATTATGTGACAATGATGTAATACATACTAAACCTTTCAGGCATCCTACATTAACAGATAATCTATAATGTTTAGGAAAAATTTACTTGTTAACTACAGGCTTTATATTTAGTAGATGAAGATGTTACATTCACTAAACATTCCAGACATTCTATATTAACAGATAATCTGCGCTTGAACTTGGTGATTGTTCTTGGATATTCGTAACCATTTCTTTTACTCCTTATTATTTTACTCCTTATTAATGTATACTGTTTTGCATTATTTTCTTATTTTACTTTCTATAAACAAGTTGTGTACTTTATAATCAAATAACGTAAATGAATTTTAGTAGTTCTAAAGCATTACCATGAAACGACACATACTGTCAAATAACATTTCAATTTTAGTCGATCTATTTTGTAGTATTACGTACCTTCTAAATTGTTTAAATAACATGGTTAGTATTCTGCCTCACGACCATGACCACTTCCACTACTATAATTTTGAAAACAAATGATACGCGTTAGAATCAAATTACTAAGGATTTAATCAGTAGCATGCAAATATAACTTATATCGTGAAGCTACAAAAAATAGCTCTGTCACTTTCATGCTGATAAACAATGATCTTATTGACTAGTAAGTTCTCAATGGTGATTTAATATGCTACACCATTTTTTATTATACCGCTACAAATAATCTTACTCAAAATCAGGCTTCTCGGTGTAGGTGCATCCTGACCTCTAGATAATGACATTTGCGGCATAACAACCTCCTTTAACACAATCCTCAATGCTTTTCTATTTAACGAACTGTGACAGAAATCCTCCCACAAATGCATCACCTGCTTCATTGGTATCAACCAGCTTCTCCTTGGGCAGTATAATAACTGGATATTTTGCAGTCTTTGGGCATTTAAAAATAATCATATTAATGCCAAATCAATAGATAATGGTATATAGTTAAGGAGTTACAATTCATCTAGCATCCACGACTTCGTGATTTGTAACATAACAATTAGATTATGAAAGGGTGTCTTAAAACACAAAATCTGACTGCTTTAGAAATGGAGATTTCAGATTAAATATGGTTATAGGTGCGTCTTTAGAAAGGACTAAAATATGGTAAACATGGCTCATTTTACCCTTAGAAATCAATAACTGCGAATTTTCCTAGGTAATAATTTAATGATAAATTTGGGTAGACTCTTAAAGTGCATTATACTGGGAAAATTTTGTCACATGAAATATCATGTTGGTGTAAATACTATTTTTTTTTCTTCTTGTTCTCATTGCTTCTACATTGACAAATTTTATGCCCTTTGAAACTTTGGTTTCTTCACATACTACAGCCGTACTTTATTGCTGCTTTAATTTATATCTCTAGGCATAAATAGCGCAGGAAAAGAACAAAATTATATACGATTGCTTACAATTGTTAGCCCTTTAAATCTATTTTCATTTGTTAATACTTTTTGAAATTCAAGTGAAGTGTGGTGCAGGAATATAGCTAGTTTCTAATTTAGTTGCAGGGTGCAGTTATCAGTTGCTTCAAGTATACATTGTACTTACTGAATGCAATTTGATATACATTATACTTAATGAATGCAATTTGATTTTAATATTCATTCAGTTTTGAACTTACTACACATTCTTCACAAATGGTTGATAATCTTTTAAATCTTATATGTATTTGGAATTTGACACAATGTTCAATGCAGTTGCATTTTTTTGGGATCATATCAATATTTTGAGGGTTCTAATATAACTTAGGCATGGTTTGTATAACATTCAATGTATAGGATACATGCCTAATATTTGTTGACTAGTACTTTTTTTTGTAAGCAATTTTATGGCTAGAGTTTTTTAAATAATAAAATGCTTTTTTTTTTACAAATTTCTTTCTGTATTTTAATCACATATAAATGGAATTCTAAATGAACAAACGTAGGAACCATTGAATGGAACAATTGAAAATAGACACAACAGATACAAGATAATAAAACATGATTCATATGTAGAACTAGAAAGTTTAGTGAAATTTGATCTAAAAAGTGAAGTAAACTATTGAATTTTGCTGAAAGCTTCAAGAGTTTCTACAATTTATATGCTAACATTCTCACGTATGTTTTCTCCCATGCAGGCTCTATTACAAAGAACTTTATCATATTATGAAAAAAGCAGGCTATGAACCTCATGCAAAATGCCCAATGGTTCGTCTAATTCAAAGCTGAAGCCTTACTTGTTTTTCCCCTTATGCACTCAAGATTCTTATCACTTATTAACTGCATCGTACAGACTAAAACCATACTCAAATTCTAGATAATCCATCCATACAACATTTTCAGTGCTTGATGCGTTATGCTAAAAACGCCTTTTCTTTCTTTTATACGTTTTCGTATTATCTGTAATATATTACTGAAGTTGAAATTTTACATGGCTCATTTGGATGTAGGAGTTGGAACTACCCAACGCATCACTGTTTACTGCAATGATTATTTGCAAGAGACAACTGTTCGATATCTGCAATAGATAATAGCAAGTGATAAGGATTCTATTAGCTGAACTGTTCCCATGGATTGAATTTGCCATCTAAGATTTAGGGTAAAGTATGATGATAAACATGGTCACCCCTTGTAACTTTGATACAAGGTCCACCTATCTTGTACTAAAGTTTTTATTTGATACTTCATTATAGGGAAATCATCAAATTCTGAATTTTTTAATAATAGGGAATAGATTTTGGCAAAAATTACATCGATTTCACGGTCCGTGATTATTATAATTAACACAGCAAAGAACATTACAAGGGGAGGTTTAGTCATCAGACTGAAGATTATCATAAAAGGAATGCTGAGTATGTTTTGCATGGCCTTGGGGAAAGGAGCATTGTAAAGAATTGGTTGCTAGCATTTTCACCATGCTTCCAGTGCAAGCCTGCCGCAACTCTACACACTTCCCTTCTACCTCTTTGCTTTTCGAAGCTTTATAGCCAAATAGTTGAAGCTCAGGGTCAGGTAATTATTTGCATACTGCTGTGCTTTTGTTCAAACACAATTTTTCTTATTTGCAAGACCATTGTCAAATGAATTCAGACCAAGAGCATAGATATAAAATATTATATTAACACAATAAAATGCAAACATCGATGTAGAAATTAATTTAGAATGATGGTGACTTGTCTGCTAATGTAGAAACTGATCTGATGACTTTTTCATGTTTAATATATAACAAATAAATTTTAAATTGGATCAATTTTTAATGTGAGGGAAAATATAAATTCGTTTGACACATTCAAGACTTAATTATGTAATTTTTAATGTGTAAGAAAATACAAGTCTTTTTCATGTTTTATTTTTTTAGAAAGACTGTGACGACCCGAAATTTTTGAGCGTTTAAAATTTGAATATTTAATTTATTTTAAATATTTAAAAGTTAATTTTAACTTGATTTACGAATATCATAATTTATTTGATAATTAAATTTATTGAATTAAATAATTTGAAGTTGAGTAAAATACTGAATCTGGAATTTTATGCCTGTTAAAAATAATTTGAAGGCTTATAGAATTTATATTGATAACATTGAAGATAATAGAAGTTTTAAAATTGAATTTAACGGTAATTTGTTCGGTTTCGAAATTTTATATCGTTTAAATTGAATTTAAATATTGCCTTCCGAGGCACAGTCTCAGAATTCGACGAAACAAGTTCCATTGGGTCCGTAATATTGAATTATTATCGGATTTCAAATTTCGTATTGATCGGAGTTAGTGTGTGAGTGTACGATATATAAACGCGCTGAAAATTTAATTGATATTAATCGAAATAAAATATACTTATAAAAGAAAAATCAAATCTAAAGTCAAATCTTCTCTTATACGCCACTCTATCTTCCTCTTATATCTTCCCCTAAATCGAAATCCCTCAGTGAGAAAAAAAAATGCCGAGCCTTTCAAAGTCGATTTCGCATTTAAAAATATATATATAATTCTGATTTCTGTCAACAGACACTCGCGTATCATCTTCTTGCTTTCCCTTTCTTCCATTCGAATCGAACGCAGGCAAAACAAAAAAAAATGCAATTATGGCCGTCCTCGTCTTAGTCAAGCCGATCGAAGCTATCCATTAAAATTCCTTCGTTCGAACCCACGAATCTTACCTTTTGCTTACCAACGTTTCCTCGAGAGTGTGAATTAGGGTTTAGCGATCGGGCCGCAACCCTAGGGGATGAGATATCTTGGTTTGGTTGGGGATTTCATGAGTATCCGCCTCATTTTTCTGATGGTTGATGAAGATGGCGTCGCAATCTGGGTGGGTGTGTCGCGAGGTGATAGGCCGGGGTTGCGTGCGATTCTGGGGTTGTGCTAATAGTCAAATCAATGTTGCGCGCGACTGGGTGGCTAGGAAATCAAGTACAGATCACCTCGTTGCTCAGGGAAGTTTGGCTCGACGTGGAGCGGCAGGCGACGCGGCGACGTGGGGGAGGCTAGGGTTTCGCTTTGGAATCCAGTGAGGTATAAGAAATTTATCTTTTGATTTAAATTTGATGTTGAGTTGAACAAAAGAAATTTTACAAATGAGGTAGCCATTTATTTGTTGTTTACTGTAATTAGAGAATAATGATTACAGTAACTATATATATATATATATATATATATATATAAACAATTCTAGTTTAATGTAACAGAACATGTATATGGGTAAGTTAATAAATATGTATATAGATAAGGTTTGGAAAAATAATAATAATAATAAGGATTTATGAATGTTGGAAGTTTATATAAAACTAGATTTCTGAAATCCGTAATTTATTTTCATAAGTAGGTATGTAGTTTCTAGAGAAAATAATGGAGTAGACGATTAATTTGTTTTATTTACTTATCTAATTATTCTTGAAAAAAATTTATTACAAGAAGATTAGTTTAAAATTTAATTGAATTATAAAATGGTAATTAAAGGTCGATTTATATTTCGTGTCTTAATGAATCATATAAATTATTTTTCAAGGTCCACATCTGAAAAGAAGCAAGCTGGATTGCAAATGGATGCTAATAAGATAAAAAGGTGAGTTAATCTCACTCAGTTAATTTAAATTTAAATTTAAATTTAAATGATTAAATTTAAATAATTATTTGAATGATTGAAATTGATTGATGTACTATAGTATGTTATATTTTGAAATTGGTGTATGATTGTGCTAACATCTGTGGATGCAGGGAAAACAGGTTGGAGGGATCCAACTGGATCCCTCAACATTTATTTAAATTATTTAAATTACCCTGTTATGATGATTTGATATCTTATTATGGATTATGTTGAAATATTGAATGCTATGGTTTGATTGGATAATTGGGTATAATGAATTTCCAGAAGAAAATATGTAACTTGGATCTTGGGAAGAAAAGAAAGGGAGTAAATTTGTAAGTAAAATAATTATGGAAATCTGAATAAAATTTAAAGAATGAAATAAAAATAAAATAAAGTGGTATAAGAATTTTAATTAATAAATCTTGAATATAGAAAGGAGATTTTTGAATAAATAGAAAGTAAATGAATTGTAAACTCCAATGCTAATATCTAAAAGAACAGAACATTTATTTTAAATTTAAGATTTAAATTTTGAAAGGAACAAAGAAGAAAATGGGAAAAAGACTGAAATTTGTACATTTCAGTTAAAGATTTAAAATCAAGCAGCAAATAATAATAATAAAAATAAAGTCCATGATTAATGAATTTTGAAATGAACTGAGCAAGTAAAGAAATTTATTTCAAATAGAATGAATTGGAAATCAATTCGGGAAATTGATTTAAGTGCTTGAAGTTGGAATTCTCTCTGGACGGCCAAGTACACGTTTTTAAAAGTAAATTTGTAAATATAAATTAAATGCTTTAAAGTTGTTTTTAAAGAAAGCAAGTTTTGTAAAATTTATTATTTCTAATATTTAATTTCTAAAGCAAGTATTTCCTTTTCATATATTATAGCATTAACTATTTAAAAGTGACTTAGTATTTGTTTTAAAAGTGAAAACCTGGTTTTATATTCTATTAAGTAACCTTATTTTCTCAAATTCATATAGTATGTATTTTTAACAAATTATTTAAGTAGTTTTATTCTAAGTGTTTAAAGTATATATTTTCAAAGTAAAGTGTTTTAAATTATTTTAAAAATCTCTTTTTGTGCTTGGTGATTTCAGAGGAAATATAAAATATTTGGGAAAGTTGATTCTGAGAAGAATGATGGTTGAAACTGTTTTCAAAGGATTGAAAATAGAAATATAACTTGTGAAGATATTTTTGAGATTAATAAATAATATGGAAAATTATTTATTGGTTGATGGTTGTTTTGTGAATAAAATTGATAGATAAATAACCGACTATCAATATTGGCCAAATGCGATGATCGTTTCGAAGAGACCGGGATCGAGATTTATTTCTCGAAAACCACTTCGATCCGGTTTGTACGTTTCGCGAAAACGATTTTTGGATTCGAAGATGGAGCAGTGAAGTGCAAGGGCTAGTCGCTACTAATCCTGAGGATGTGTCCAAAATGGGTGTAGTAGGAATAGTGCCTTCGGTTCCGTTCGAACCCGGGACGGACTTGTATGGATGAATGCTTGCGAAACATCGTTAGGTGGGCGATGGGCATTCTAAGTGAAACGTTCTAAAGGTAACGCTTAGCCTCAAGCCTCATCAACCGAGAATGACTGAAAATCAGGGGATATGCAGCAAGGCTAGGTGGGTAGCACCCAAGCAGGGTGAGGTTATTCCAGTCTAGATGTCCCTTTTTATTTTTCGGCTTAGTGGTGCGGTTGCTGATCCCAACCGCAGGGTGACCTCACTCGGGACTGTCCAGTAAGGGATGGTTCCGGCCTTGTGTTGCAGGGGATGAAGTGAGTAATCCTCGGTACGGTGATCTAGGCCCCGTACTGTGACAGGTGATACCCTAGTGCCTAGTCATTAGTTGGAAATCCATTTTTCCTACGAGCCTTGTACAAGTTTTGTTTGTATTACCCACTTTTGTGGCTAGTAGCTGGAATTTAATAGATGTAACAATTTCGGCTATTTTATAAGTATTTGTATATAGACCCTATCATAATATCAGAGGATTTCTATAAAAAAAAATCGTTTTAGCTATCGTAAGGTAAAAACCCGACATGTTTATTTGTGGCGTGGTCTTACGAGATGCTTTTGTTTTCAAATGATTTTTGAAACTTTAATAATCAATTGGGTGTGATTTTCTCACGCTGGTATTCCAGACTGACTCGGGTGTTATTTAACTATAATGCTCGGGTCAGACCGAGTATTATAGAATATAGGTTATGATGTTGTGGAGCTCAAGGGACGAGCAGGATGGCGATACGTACTACCGTACTTGTATATATAGACATATTCCGCTGTGTTGAGTCGTTGTGTATCCATTGTATGTTATGGCTGTGAGCATTGACTGATGTACTCTGATGATGTAATATATGTAAACAGATATATTTGATTTTGAGTAAAGATTATTTATTATCTATTATATTTTATTCCGCTGCGATGGTTAGATTCTGGTGTAGATTTTGTTTTCTCTTCTTCTACCTCTTCTTCTTTAACCCAAAATGGTTCGTATTTCTGTACAACTTGAGTTGATTTAGGTAGAATAGTGTTGACTCAAGGGGTACGGATTTGCGGGTCGTTACAGTTGGTATCAGAGCTTAGGTTGGCGATAACCTTGGCTCTGGTGGGAATTACTCATTGAATAGAGTCTGTAGTACCCTATAATGAGTTTGAGAGTATTAATAGATATGAGAGCGTATTTGTTAGTGAATATAAAATTGCTTTTATATTGTGTTGATTTATCGGTTGAGTGTTTATGGATTCTGGTCGATGTGTGGGACGCCATTTCATCGATTGGGATTTCTAAACTCTTGAACAAGATAAACAGACACGGTATTGTTTTTAACTAGGGTAAATGAAATAATTTTACCCAAATTTATTTTATGTATATAAAAGAAAATGATTTTCTTAATTATTATAGCTATACATGGATGTTTGGATGATAGAAGTGATAATATTAGATTATTATCACTGTATGATAATTGAATAAAGATTGAAATAATAATTAAAGACTAAGGGATAAATTGACATAATAGATGAAGTTTATGAATGTGATTTATAACAGGATTAGGAAATTGAATTCATAATTAAAAAACTAAGAAACCAATTCATATCACATGAATTTGTAAATGTAAATTATAGTGTAATAAATTATTAAAGTAAGATTAAATTCCAAAGAAAAGTTTGAATTTAAATCTAAAGGATTTGGAATTTGGAGATTTAAGTTTCTTTGAATTGGATAATGATTCTCAAAAGTTGGGAGGATAATATATTTTTAGAAATATTTTTGAATCGGATTTAAAATCTAGAGAGATTTGGAATTTAAAAATATTAGAAAGAGAATAAAAGCATTGAACTCTTTTGGTCGCTAGAAAATAACTTCGGTGATGACTGCAGCATCATCGATGTTCACTTTCGAGTTTCCAAAAGTGAAATTGCTACCAAATTGTTTTGAATTGAAATTGTTTGCAAAGCTGGTTGAGTTTGAAATTCAAAGAGATTGGAATTAGATTCTTACTTAAACAAATGAAAGTAAATTGAATAAGGATTGGAATTGAAATAAATAAATCAGAATAACTTATAAAAGAACTAAAAATCCATGGAAATAAAATATGATTGGACTATAAATAAATAGAAGGCTTGAGTTAAAAGCAAAAGATGAATGTATTCAAGCTTATGATGAATGAAATTGTATAAAATAATAAGTTGTGACTTATAAAATTGAAAATGGAATACAAATCCAAAAATAAATATTGTTGGATGAATTGAAAAATAAAATAAAAAGCCAAACTTGAATTATAAAATAAATGTGAACTTAAGAACATTTGAATGAAGAGATTTTGAGATTAAAATCAAGTTCTGGTTTATAAGTTGAGGAAAGACTATTTAGATAATGAAATGTGTAAATGGAGTCTATTGTAGTTAAATAAAGCTGAATTGTGAGTTAATAATAAAGGTTGAAAATAAAACTCGAGTTATAAATTAAATTCGATTTAAATTGTCGATAAAGTAAATGTAAATGAATTGTGAGTTCATGAAATTTGGTGGCAAATTGAAAATGGATTATGGATCCAGAACTTGTGTTATCGATTAAAATTTAACTTGGAGTGTTAACAAATTTAATATAATTGGGAATATATCGGATAAAAATGTGATTTGATTAAAATAGTAATGGGATGGTTTGAATTGTGAATAAAATCCAAATATGAGGAAATAAATTGGATATGGCCTTGTAAAGAAATTGAGTTAAGCTGAGTATAAAAGAGAAAATTTACTCGTAAGATGAAAATGAGCTTAAGTATAAATTTAAAAAAAAAAACAAAAATTGAAGTAAATTGACTTAAGCTGAATAAATCGAAGAGAGTTGAATTTAATTCAACTTAAACCAAGTTTAATGATATTGGATTAAATTTGAATCAAGTTAAAATAAATATGGATTGAAATAGAACTGGGTAGGTTGTAATAATATTTAAGAAAATGGAAAATTCGAAATGGATTGAGTGGATAAGTTAATTATATTGAAAAAGTGAATGGATGGGATAAATAAGAACCAAAGGAAGTGTTGGTTTAAATAAGTTGAGAAATGGTTATTAAATGAAATAGCTTGGATTGTTTTTGAGCTAAATAAAATAATTTGGAATATACAAATATGGAATGAAATGTAAATAAATGAATTGTAAATAAAACTTAAATGGAATGTGTCGAGCTAAATAAATGATTGTGAATGGATTAAAATAAAAGTGAAGTTTAATTGGTAAATAAGATGAACCTAAATTGTTAATGGTTTTGAATGTAACTTGTTTGAATAATGGAACTAGTTGGGTTAATAAATGAAATACAAGTGAATGTATTCAAATCTGAAATGGAAGCGAGGATAATTGGATTTTGAATAAATTTGGAAATGGAATAGAATTAAGAATAAAATTGAGTGAAATCAATTTAAATTGGTTATAAAACATAAATACTTATTTATTCACCTAAATCTCGTCAAATTGCATGGAATAAATTATTGTTTGTTGTAAATGGGGTAATTAAACATTCTATGAGTGAGAGTAGTAAAATGAATTGATTTTGAAAGCAATTGAATTAAATATGAGCTCAGTTTGCTTAAAATAAATTAAATGTAAGTGATTGAGATTAAAACCATTTAAAATTGATGAGGTTGTATACGAATGGATTGAAAACCATTCAAATTTCATAAAAATGGTTTATAAATAAATTGGAACAGTTGAATTAACATGGAAATTGTAGAAGTTGCTTATGGAAAAATGTTTGGTGTGAATTTCTTTTAGAATTCATATGTTTTAACTATTGCAAGTAAGTGAAATGTGTTAAACTTATTATATTTGGCACTTACAAGTTTAAACTGAGTAAGTACAGGTACCTGGAAGCCGTGAGGCTGGATTGGGTTGTGCTATATGCTAAAAATAATAAGCCGTTTGCTTAAAATGCTAAATAAGGTACGCCTACGCAATAAAAATAGGAAATATGAACTGTTTTTGGTTTTTCCGACCGTGTGGGTCGATGTATATATATTTATATCTCTTGTCAAATTGCAAAAGCTCCTCCGTACAAAGGAGACTCTGCCAAAAATTTTCAGAAATTTTGGGAGTTAGAAATTTTTTGAAAGATTTTGGAAAATTTTGCTAGCGACAAAACAATTTTAAACTGGAAATTGAAATAAGTTAGTGAATGAAACTAATTAACATATTGATATGAATTAGTAATAAATGACAAATAAAATTTATATATTTAGAGTAAGATAAATTGAATTCATATGGAAATGAAAGAATCAATTTGAATAGAAATAATATAAACTGAAGTGGTAAGGTGATAATGAATATAAAAAGCATATTAAATACTTATACCAAACTTAAGAAAGGAATAGTGAATTCTTAATTGGAAATTTAATATTGCAAATGTATTCTAAGTTGATATTTGGGATGTTGACATTTTGTGAGGAAGTCGATAAAATGTTTTTGGGATAATGTGATTGGATATTAGTTCTAAGCAAAATATGCAGGTATTATATAAAAGGAAAAGAAAATAGGGTATGATATCAAAAGATAAAGTTTGAAATGCCCGACCAAAGGTATGTATTTTTAATTTGGTATGAAATTTGATTGGGATTTGGATTGAGCCACTTGGCTTTTTGTTTTCCTTTTGGATTTGGGAGGCCGTAGAGCCATTTTTATAGTTGTACCGAGTCAGCCGCGCAAAGGAGACGCTGGCGAAATTTTTCAGGAATTTAGGGAGTTAGAAAATTTTTGAGAAAATTTTGATTATTCAAAATTGGTTTTATGGTTAAAACTTAAATGGTTTGGCAAATAGGATTGTTTGCAATCTAGGGAAAGATTTGGACAGTTAATAAGAATAATAATGGGCCTTTTGTAAAAGGACAATTGGTAAGAATGTTGAATTGTTTGGTTTTGAGGAAAAGTAAACGGGTATTGGATCATTCTTCATAACCAGTAATTTCGGGGACGAAATTCTTTTAAGGGGGGAGGAATGTGACGACCTGAAATTTTTGAGCGTTTAAAATTTGAATATTTAATTGATTTTAAATATTTAAAAGTTAATTTTAACTTGATTTACGAATATCACAATTTATTTGATAATTAAATTTATTGAATTAAACAATTTGAAGATGAGTAAAATACTGAATCTGGAATTTTATGCCTGTTAAAAATAATTTAAAGGCTTATAGAATTTATATTGATAACAATGAAGATAATAGAAGTTTTAAAATTGAATTTAACGGTAATTTGTTGGGTTTCGAAATTTTATATCGTTTAAATTGAATTTAAATATAGCCTTCCGAGGCACAGTCTCGGAATTCGACGAAACAAGTTCCATTGGGTCCGTAATATTGAATTATTATCGGATTTAAAATTTCGTATTGATCATAGTTAGTGTGTGAGTGTACGATATATAAACGCGCTGAAAATTTAATTGATATTAATCGAAATAAAATATACTTATAAAAGAAAAATCAAATCTAAAGTCAAATCTTCTCTTATACGCCACTCTATCTTCCTCTTATATCTTCCCCTAAATCGAAATCCCTCAGTGAGAAAAAAAAGGCCAAGCCTTTCAAAGTCGATTTCGCATTTAAAAATATATATATAATTCTGATTTCTGTCAACAGACACTCGCGTATCATCTTCTTGCTTTCCCTTTCTTCCATTCGAATTGAACGCAGGCAAAAAAAAATGCAATTATGACCGTCCTCGTCTTAGTCAAGCCGATCGAAGCTATCCATTAAAATTCCTTCATTCGAACCCACGAATCTTACCTTTTGCTTACCAACGTTTCCTCGAGAGTGTGAATTAGGGTTTAGCGATCGGGACGCAACCCTAGGGGATGAGATAGCTTGGTTTGGTTGGGGATTTCATGAGTCATCGCGGCCTCATTTTTCTGATGGTTGATGAAGATGGCGTCGCAATCTGGGTGGGTGTGTCGCGAGGTGATAGGCCGGGGTTGCGTGCGATTTTGGGGTTGTGCTAATTGTCAAATCAACGTTGCGCGCGACTGGGTGGCTAGGAAATCAAGTATAAATCACCTCGTTGCTCAGGGAAGTTTGGCTCGACGTGGAGCGGCAGGCGACGCGGCGACGTGGGGGAGGCTAAGGTTTCGCTTCGGAATCCAGTGAGGTATAAGAAATTTATCTTTTGATTTAAATTTGATGTTGGGTTGAACAAAAGAAATTTTACAAATGAGGTAGTCATTTATTTAGTTGTTTACTGTAATTAGAGAATAATGATTACAGTAACTATATATATATATATAAACAATTCTGGTTTAATGTAACAGAACATGTATATGGGTAAGTTAATAAATATGTATATAGATAAGGTTTGGAAAAATAATAATAATAATAAGGATTTATGAATGTTGGAAGTTTATATAAAACTAGATTTTTGAAATCCGTAATTTATTTTCATAAGTAGGTATGTAGTTTCTAGAGAAAATAATGGAGTATACGATTAATTTGTTTTATTTACTTATCTAATTATTCTAGAAAAAAAATTTATTACAAGAAGATTAGTTTAAAATTTAATTGAATTATAAAATGGTAATTAAAGGTCGATTTATATTTCGTGTCTTAATGAATCATATAAATTATTTTTCAAGGTCCACATCTGAAAAGAAGCAAGCTGGATTGCAAATGGATGCTAATAAAATAAAAAGGTGAGTTAATCTCACTCAGTTAATTTAAATTTAAATTTAAATTTAAATGATTAAATTTAAATAATTATTTGAATGATTGAAATTGATTGATGTACTATAGTATGTTATATTTTGAAATTGGTGTATGATTGTGCTAACATCTGTGGATGCAGGGAAAACAGGTTGGAGGGATCCAACTGGATCCCTCAACATTTATTTAAATTATTTAAATTACCCTGTTATGATGATTTGATATCTTATTATGGATTATGTTGAAATATTGAATGCTATGGTTTGATTGGATAATTGGGTATAATGAATTTCCAGAAGAAAATATGTAACTTGGATCTTGGGAAGAAAAGAAAGGGAGTAAATTTGTAAGTAAAATAATTATGGAAATCTGAATAAAATTTAAAGAATGAAATAAAAATAAAATAAAGTGGCACAAGAATTTTAATTAATAAATCTTGAATATAGAAAGGAGATTTTTGAATTAATAGAAAGTAAATGAATTGTAAACTCCAATGCTAATATCTAAAAGAACATAACATTTATTTTAAATTTAAGATTTAAATTTTGAAAGGAACAAAGAAGAAAATGGGAAAAAGCCTGAAATTTGTACATTTCAGTTAAAGATTTAAAATCAAGCAGCAAATAATAATAATAAAAATAAAGTCCATGATTAATGAATTTTGAAATGAACTGAGCAAGTAAAGAAATTTATTTCAAATAGAATGAATTGGAAATCAATTCGGGAAATTGATTTAAGTGCTTGAAGTTGGAATTCTCTTTGGACGGCCAAGTACACGTTTTTACAAGTAAATTTGTAAATATAAATTAAATGCTTTAAAGTTGTTTTTAAAGAAAGCAAGTTTTGTAAAATTTATTATTTCTAATATTTAATTTCTAAAGCAAGTATTTCCTTTTCATATATTATAGCATTAACTATTTAAAAGTGACTTAGTATTTGTTTTAAAAGTGAAAACCTGGTTTTATATTCTATTAAGTAAACTTATTTTCTCAAATTCATATAGTATGTATTTTTAACAAATTATTTAAGTAGTTTTATTCTAAGTGTTTAAAGTATATATTTTCAAAGTAAAGTGTTTTAAATTATTTTAAAAATCTCTTTTTGTGCTTGGTGATTTCAGAGGAAATATAAAATATTTGGGAAAGTTGATTCTGAGAAGAAAGATGGTTGAAACTGTTTTCAAAGGATTGAAAATAGAAATATAACTTGTGAAGATATTTTTGAGATTAATAAATAATATGGAAAATTATTTATTGGTTGATGGTTGTTTTGTGAATAAAATTGATAGTTAAATAACCGACTATCAATATTGGCCAAATGCGATGATCGTTTCGAAGAGACCGGGATCGAGATTTATTTCTCGAAAACCACTTCGATCCGGTTTGTACGTTTCACGAAAACGATTTTTGGATTCGAAGATAGAGCAGTGAAGTGCAAGGGCTAGTCACTACTAATCCTGAGGATATTTCCAAAATGGGTGTAGTAGGAATAGTGCCTTCGGTTCTGTTCGAACCCGGGACGGACTTGTATGGATGAATGCTTGCGAAACATCGTTAGGTGGGCGATGGGCATTCTAAGTGAAACGTTCTAAAGGTAACGCTTAGCCTCAAGCCTCATCAACCGGGAATGACTGAAAATCAGGGGATATGCAGCAAGGCTAGGTGGGTAGCACCCAAGCAGGGTGAGGTCATTCCAGTCTAGATGTCTCTTTTTATTTTTCGGCTTAGTGGTGCGGTTGCTGATCCCAACCGCGGGGTGACCTCACTCGGGACTGTCCAGTAAGGGATGGTTCCGGCCTTGTGTTGCAGGGGATGAAGGGAGTAATCCTTGGTACGGTGATCTAGGCCCCGTACTGTGACAGGTGGTACCCCAGTGCCTAGTCATTAGTTGGAAATCCATTTTTCCTACGAGCCTTGTACGAGTTTTGTTTGTATTACCCACTTTTGTGGCTAGTAGCTGGAATTTAATAGATGTAATAATTTCGGATATTTTATAAGTATTTGTATATAGACCCTATTATAATATCAGAGGATTTCTATATAAAAAAATCGTTTTAGCTATCGTAAGGTAAAAACCCGACATGTTTATTTGTGGCGTGGTCTTACGAGATGCTTTTGTTTTCAAATGATTTTTGAAACTTTAATAATCAATTGGGTGTGATTTTCTCACGCTGGTATTCCAGACTGACTCGGGTGTTATTTAACCGTAATGCTCGGGTCAGACCGAGTATTATAGAATACAGGTTATGATGTTGTGGAGCTCAGGGGACGAGCAGGATGGCGATACGTACTACCGTACTTGTATATATAGACATATTCTGCTGTGTTGAGTCGTTGTGTATCCATTGTATGTTACGGTTGTGAGCATTGACTGATGTACTCTGATGATGTAATATATGTGAACAGATATATTTGATTTTGAGTAAAGATTATTTATTATCTATTATATTTTATTCCGCTGCGATGGTTAGATTCTGATGTTGATTTTGTTTTCTCTTCTTCTACCTCTTCTTCTTTAACCCAAAATGGTTCGTATTTCTGTACAACTTGAGTTGATTTAGGTAGAATAGTGTTGACTCAAGGGGTACGGATTTGCGGGTCGTTACAAAGACGACTTTTTCCAATATTTGAAATTTTTGATTTTCTTTCTAAACTGAATTTTTTTCCAGAAATAAATAACATTCAATCGGACTATTAACATTTTGAGAGATATTTGAGCAAATATTTTTTGAATTTGAAAAATAATATCATGAATTTTTTTGATAGGCAGCGAATGGAAGAAGTGATCGAGTAATAATCAAATGTGATAAAATGAAAACATGGGAAATGATCCAAGAATCCCACTTTGAAGCTCTGTTTGAAAAATTAAATTCTTGATGTATTTTTGAGAATTGGTTGAAAGCGAATGATTTAATGTTTTCAAGGTCAGGATATACCTTAAGTTTCAAATTTTTAGTTCTAAAAATTAATTTTGAAAAATAATCGAAATCCCCAATCTTTTTTATAAATTTTTTGAATTTTTGAATTTTACAATGCTCAATTTCAAAATTTTGATTTTTGAACTTGTAAAATTTTGAGTGTTCATTGTTTTGCATTTTATATATCTTGGATTCGAAGATTATGAACGTTCAATTTTATGCATTCTCTTAAAAGAAAGGTTACAAAGCATTAATAGAATATAGGATTTGCAATAATTGTAGCCGGTGAATATAGGATTTGCAATTGAAACAAAGCAATCCTCATACACACACACAAAAGTTTGCCATTGCTTGGTCAAAGTATTTAATAAAATATGTGATATTTATTTGAAATATTACAAGATTACATGTTATGTGTATTAGGCAGTGATGACTATTAGTAAAATATTACATTATAGTATATTTGAAATATTTATGATATATATCGTGCGACACTAAACATAAATTTACGTGGAACCTATATTCCAGTATATTTGAAATACTGCAGTACAACATATGGTGCTAACTCCGTTCGTTTTTTGGTTTTTACTAGAGATATCGCATATTTATTCTAATCTTGCATATGTTAATCCAACGCCGGATCAATAAAAATCAGAGCGCCTGCTACTTCACTCACTTCTACTTATGTCTAGTGAAGTACTTCAAGTTTTTTTTATTGGCTATGTACATTGTCTATGCACCCCAACTTTGTGTGTGTTCTTTAAATTAGACAAATATACATATTTACCCATCTGTTTGTTACAATGAGCAAACCCTCTGTTCAGCATACATGTCAATAGAATGTAAATTGTGGTGTTAACATTGTATTCCTGCTTGATAATGCAACCTTGTTTTCTGTGATGATGGTGTGCTGCATAAGCGAGTATAGGAGAGTAGCCTTTTGCACAATTGTAAAATAAATTAACAAGTATCGTCCAAGCTGTCATATTTAATGCTTATCATCTTATTGTATTTGCACCTCTATAACAATCAGCATATTTTCCTACTGATCTAATGATGAAATATTTGTTCTAGGGTTGTGACATTTGTCAATCATTTTAAAACGGCGTTGGATTGCTTTTTTGCAATGTGGTTTGTTGCTGGAAACCTATGGGTATTTGGTAGGCAAAGTCTTTTGTATACAGGGAAATAAGATATCACACATATAGTACAACAATAGTAAATTAGATGGCATTGGTTATCTGACAATTTTACGGTACAAATCCAATCTTATTAGGGAATTTGATGGAAAAAAGATCTGATGGCTCATATAGATTAGTTATATATAACAGATTTTATGATACAGCTACTACGGCCAGCTCTCGCTTGTGTTGAATAAAAGCCTTAGAATCACATTTCTTTAATGCACTAAAATTATTGCTAGTTATAGTAAATTGGATTTAAAAACATAGATTAGCACATCATTATCCTTGCTGTACAAATTAACGCATCATTTATTGTTTTATTTTTGTAGAGTGCTCGAGATACATGTTAGACACTTATATTCTTGTATGAATAAAATGCAATGTATTAATATTCAACATTTGAGGTAAAAAATGACAATGTACGTTTGAAAGGTATTCCGTTTTTCAAAAATTTAACAATTCTATTCGAACCTACAAGAATTAGAGGAATTAAACATCTACATAATATTGATAAGTATGTTTATTTAAACATTGTTGTAAATAGTGAGATAGAATTAATAGTAAAAATAGGATATAAAGATCTGCCCTTAATTGGATTTTGAAAAAAGTGTTCATGTCAAGAGAGTGGTAGCTTGGTACAAGCTAATGATTCTTGTAGAAGAGAAAACGGTATATATTTCTTTTGCTACTAGATATACATGCAATTATAATGATATTAACGAAGATATATAGATTATCATACTTTTATAAAAGTAAAACTTAATACTTCTGAAAATCATCTACAAATGGAAAAAACAATTGTCGTGGTTATATGATTAAGTCTATACGTGAGTCGTTACAATTTCATACTTTTATAAAAGAAGTAAAACTTAATACAATTGTCACGAATGCTATGAAATTGTAACCACTCACATACCGACTTCACTATAACCCCGACCATTGTTTTCATTATTTAGGTTCATTTCCAAAAGCATTAAGTTTTATTGCTCTTAGAAACGTATAGTGTTCTACATATCTTATGATTTCACCGTTGCTATTAGTGTAACTGCCTCTATATCCAGTAGCAAAAGAACCATCTATCTTTTCTTCTTGTCAAGTTCTTCCTCTTGACTTGTGCACTTCTTCTTAACTTCAATCAAGTATAGATTATTATATTCAATCCTTACTATTGAAATTCTTTTACCTCACTATTTACGACAATTTTTAAATTAACATATTATCATCATTGTGTAGATGTTTAATTCCTATAATGCTTGTAGGTTTAAATAGATATTCATTTAAATAAAAAAAATGAATATCTTTCAAATGTACCAAAGATGTCTTTTTTCATCATGAGTTCTTGATTATTAAGTGTTGAATGTTAATCTATTGCATTTTATTCATACAAGATTATGAATGTCTTACCTGTACCTCGAGCACTCTACAAAAACAAAACAACAAATGATGAGTTAATTTATATAAGAATTACCGATGAAAATTTTCTATTTACGTCTGTATATTTAGAAAACCATCTTAAGTTTGGTATTACTTTTGCATATAAACTTTAAGAGGCAATTATTTGTATTTAAACATGAAAAAAAGAATTAAATATGTAAATTGATTAAATATCTTTTAATATTAAAAGTATTGTGCTCTAATGCAAGATTATAATAATGTTAATTTAATAAAATACACCTGAGTGTTAAATAGATACTTTTAAATGGTAAGGATAACGAGTCACATAAACATTTTGTTTCATTTTCACCTTTATATACATGTATGTGGATCAAGCTTTGTTCATCTTCTTAACCTGAGAACTTTGGTCAAATATCTGTTAAAAAAATTCTTGTAAGCATGTCTTGTATCTAGCTTCCAAAAGATGTATCCAAAGTAGTGATTACAAATGATTTGTAACAATGAAACCTGTTTGATTTGCGAATGTTTTTTATTTTTTGTGAATAATATCATACCATTTACTTATGCTTTCTAACACCACACCGAATTAGCTATTTTGCAACATTCGTTTTTTTTACAATCCATAACAGTTATTATCGTTATAATTTACCAACAAGTTTTTCTGTTGAAAAAGTGTAACAACCCACTTTTCGGTACAGTTTAAGTTGGCAATAAACCACACATGTCAATTATAATTGAACAAAAAAGGTGGATCCTTAGGAGAATATAAGGAGATGGGAGATAGAAGAAACTAAACAATCACAGAATCTCACAACGCAACAGAATAACATATATTTATCACATATTATTTTACAAAGTCATCGTACATGAGTGTGACGACCTGGAATTTTTGAATGTTTGAAATAGGAATATTTAATTGATTTTAAATATTTAAAAGTTAATTTTTAACTTGAATTCAAATATCACTATTTATTTGATAATTAAATTATTGAATTAAATAATTTGAAGTTGGGTAAATTGTTGAATCTGGAGTTTTAAGCCTCTTAAAAATAATTTGATGGCTTGTAAAATTTATATTGATAGTGCTGAGGATGATAGAAATTTTAAAATTAAATTTAACAGTGATTTATTCAGTTTTGAAATCACATCGTTTAAATTGAATTTAAAAATAGCCTTCTGAGGCACAGTCTCGGAATTCGATGAAACCAGTTCCATTGGATCCGTAATATTGTATTATTATCGGGTCTTAATTTTTGTAGTGTTTGGAATTGTTGAGTGAGTGTGCGATATATAAACGCGCTGAATTTAAATCGAAAATTTAATATAATAAGCCTTGGAAGTCAACTAGTCAAATATATTTTTTATAATTGGACATAAGCCATCCCCAATCTATATTTCATCTCCGTGTCTTTCTCTTATTTTCATACTGAATCGAACACAGAGAAAAAAAAAAGAAAAAAAAATCTCTTTTCCCAAAATAGAATTTGTCGAAATCAACTGGGTTGGTTCTTCATTTCAAGTAGAGGCAGGTAAGGAGATGGAGGCGAACAGCAAGTTGCAAGTGCGGGTTTGGTGGTTGCGAGGGCGTCGCTATTGATAGTAGCGATGACGTCGGTTTGGTGAAAGCGATTTAGGGAGGCAGTTTCCATTGGAGGTCTGCGTTTGAATGGAGATCGTCTCGTGTTCTATTACCATCGTTTGGGGGGGGGGGTGTTTGGCAGTTTGTAGATGGAGAAAATTGGGTTAATTGTTGGTGTTTTGATGGTCGTAGAGGGTGGGTGTTGTATTGGTTGCGAAGATTGGAGATGTCTTTGGTTGCCAATTGAGTGGAGGAGGAGGAAGTTATGGGTTTTGGTTATAGGTGAAGTAACTGCGGAGGCTTCGATGAGAAGAAGGATTGGCATATGCAGTTTGCGATTTCTTTAGGGTATGACTTCTTTTTCCTTCGTTTATCTATTTGAATTTGAAAAGGAAAAAAAAGAAAAGAAGAAAGAACAGCAGAATATTTATATTGTTTACTGAAAGAAGAAAAAGAAATATACATGTTTTAAAATTGCAATAACATTTGAAATAATGTATAGGTGATAAGCGGTTTAAGTTGTCAATAAATCACACATGTCAATTATAATTGAACAAAAAGGTGGATCCTTAGGAGAATATAAGGAGATGGGAGATAGAAGAAACTAAACAATCACAGAATAACATATATTTATCACATATTATTTTACAAAGTCATCGTACATCAGTGTGACGATATGGAATTTTTGAATGTTTGAAATAGGAATATTTAACGATTTTAAATATTTAAAAGTTAATTTTTAACTTGGATTCAAATATCACTATTTATTTGATAATTAAATTATTGAATTAAATAATTTGAAGTTGGGTAAAATGTTGAATCTGGAGTTTTAAGTCTCTTAAAAATAATTTGAAGGCTTGTAAAATTCATATTGATAGTGCCGAGATGATAGAAGTTTTAAAATCGAATTTAACAGTGATTTATTTAGTTTTGAAATCATATCGTTTAAATTGAATTTAAAAATAGCCTTCCGAGGCACAGTCTCGGAATTCGATGAAACCAGTTCCATTGGATCCGTAATATTGTATTATTATCAGGTCTTATTTTTTGTAGTGTTTGGAATTATTGAGTGAGCGTGCGATATATAAACGCGCTGAATTTAAATCGAAAATTTAATATAATAAGCCTTGGAAGTCAACTGGTCAAATATATTTTTTATAATTGGACACAAGCAATCCCCAATCTATATTCCATCTCCGTGTTTCTCTCTTATTTTCATACTGAATTGAACACAGAGAAAAAAAAATCTCTTTACCCAAATAGAATTTGTCGAAATCAACTGGGTTGGTTCTTCGTTTCAAGTAGAGGCAGGTAAGGAGATGGAGGCGAACAGCAGGTTGCAAGTGCGGGTTTGGTGGTTGCGAGGTCGTCGCTATTGATAGTAGCGATGACGTCGGTTTGGTGAAAGCGATTTAGGGAGTCAGTTTCCATTGGAGGTCGGCGTTTGAATGGAGAACGTCTCGTGTTCTATTCCCATCGTTTGGGGGGGGGGGTGTTTGGCAGTTTGTAGATGGGGAAAATTGGGTTAATTATTGTTGGTGTTTTGCGTGTGTTCTAGGAGAGGTGTTTGTCAAGATTTTTGTTTGATGGTCGTAGAGGGTGGGTGTTGTATTGGTTGCGAAGATTGGAGATGTCTTTGGTTGCCGATTGAGTGAAGGAGGAGGAAGTTGTGGGTTTTGGTTGTAGGTGAAGTAACTGCGGAGGCTTCGATGAGAAGAAGGATTGGCATATGCAGTTTGCCTTTAGGGTATGACTTCTTTTTCCTTCGTTTA
The DNA here is from genome assembly GCA_030765085.1 of Allium cepa. Classification (NCBI taxonomy): domain Eukaryota; kingdom Viridiplantae; phylum Streptophyta; class Magnoliopsida; order Asparagales; family Amaryllidaceae; genus Allium; species Allium cepa. The sequence goes on along the minus strand of CM060943.1, from coordinate 1,013,479,889 downwards.
TCTATTCGAATTTGAAAAGGAAAAAATGAAAAAAAGAAAGAACAGCAGAATATTTATATTGTTTATTGAAAGAAGAAAAAGAAATATACATGTTTTAAAATTGCAATAACATTTGAAATAATTTATGGGTGATAAGCGGTTTAAGTAACTCATTTAATTATTTGGTTACTAGGAAAATTAGTTATCATAGGACAATTTATTAAAAAATTAAATTACTGGTTTAAATTAAAATACTAGTTAATTAAACTTATTTGGAAGGATAATTGATGGGTTGGTTATTTAAAATTGTTAATAAATTGTTTGACTAATTCAAATATTAATAAATTATATAATGATTGTACAAGGTCTGAATCGTGAAGGAAACAAGCTGGTTGGTTTGGACTGCAATTAAAAAAAACAAAGGTGAGTAATCTCACTCATCTGGTTTAATTTAAATTTAAATGGTTAAATTTAAATAATTGGTTGAATGATTGAATTAATTTGATGTGCTATATTATATATAGTAGTATATAATATATATTGGAGTGATTGATTTCTCGTATTATATAGCGGATGAGACCCTATGCGCCGCATAATAGCGGATGATATTTATAAATCTCATATACCGCGATATTCCCCCTCGAAGTGGAATTGGTATTGTGCTAACATCTGTGGATGCAGGGAAATAGGTTGGAGGGATCCAACTGGATTCCTCAAAATTATTTAGATTGTTTAATATTTTGTGTTATGAATGTCTGATATGCTATGATGAACTATATTGATAATTGGAATATTGTTTACCATGGTTTGATTGAGTATTCCGGTAACACTGGGTTATCAAAATATATAGAATTTGGATTTTTGAAAAGAAATATAGGAGTAAAATTTGGAAGTGAAATAATTATAGAATAAAAATAAGAATGAATTGGAAAGAAATGAAAGTGATCTAAAAAAAAACTGAAGTTAAATTGTACGGTAGAGATTTAAAATAAGTTTTAAATCAAAGTTAAATATGGAATTCAAGTTAGTGAATTTCAGTTTTTAAATTTAAATTGTTTTAACAACTTGAATGTTAAAGTGCATTTTTAAATTGATTCGAATTTAAAAATGAAATTAGCTTTAAATTCCTTTAAACTTCCTTTATAGAATGAGTAATTAATTTATTTAATGAAGTAAATAAATAGGTAGTTAATTACTGGTTGAGATTGATCAGGAGTGATTAATATTTGTGGTTTAATTAATGATTAATTACTTAATGTAATTAATTTAGATTATGAAAAATTAAAATGCAATTAGAAATCATTAATTTATATAATTAATGATGCAGTTAAAGGTTGATTAATTGAGATAAATTAATTAATAATAAGTGATTTATGAGAAATTAATTAATATAAGTAATTGAGGATTAATGTAATTAATTTTAGTTAATTAATTTGTGAAGTAATTAAAGATTAATTATGGGTTTTGGTGAAGAATAATTAATTTGTGTAATTAATTAAAGATAATTACTTGAATGTAATTGAAGGATAATTAATCCAGGGTGATTAATTAAGATGGATAATTAAGGGATGATTAATTAATTGATTGAAATTAATGTTAAGTGAAGAAATCTAAGTGATTGAGGTTAGTAATTCAATTAGAATTAATTAAATTAATTTGGAAGTGATCAAGCTTTGCTTATGGATGATTGAATGGTATTGGATGCCTTGTATAAGTTGATATCTCTGATATGAAATGTTTTGTAGTATCATAGGTTTGGACGGACAGGATATTGTGGTTATCTATCAATGATCAATTGTTGTGTAAAGGGACATCCTGTATTTAAAGTTTGAAGTGTATTTCATTTGGATAACTTGGGTTAGGATGACATGAGACTCGAGACCGGGCTCGGGTATTAGAAAATACTCGAAACCACTTCGATTCTTTTTTAATTGATATGTGAAATCAATAGGCTCGTATGGAATGATTTAAGTGAATTGGATCATTTAATCTAAGTTTGGTACTTAGAGATTTGATGTGTGAAATTAGTGATGTCTATAACAAATTGCGAATTTGAAATTTTGACATGAGTTACCTCGGGTTTAATTAAGTTTTATGCTTTGGTATTTCATCTTAGACGAGTTTACTCACGCTGGTTTCCAGCCTGACCCGGGTGTTACTTTGATGTAATGCTCGGATCAGACCGAGTATTACAGATTTTCAGGTAAGGACGTTCTGGAGCTCAGGATGCGAGCTGGATGGCAAGAACGTATGGAGTGTTTCCGCTGTATTATATTGTTGTATATTTGAGATATGAGTTGTGTATATCCAGTGTCTGTATATATGTGTAACTCTGATGTATTATAAAGATATTTTGACAGATACAGAATTCTTTTGTAAACTGTTATTATTTGTTATTATATTTTATCCGCTGCGAATGTGAAATGTTGGTGTTTCTGTTCTTCTTATTCTTCTATCTCTTTCTTCTTTTTCCTAACTATCTGGAATTTTCGGGATCGAAAAATCCGAGTCGTTACAATCAGATTTACACTAATACAATTCTAACCTAGGACATTTATAACTGCATGTTCTTATACATCAGATATAGAGTGTAACAACCCGATATTCGTGTCGAATTATAATCGACAATTTAAACGATTAATATTGACACAAATTTCCAATTGAAGTTTTTAAATTTGGATTTAAAATTCTTTTACAAATTTTAAGTAAAATTTTATCGGGCTTTAAATAAAAGTTTTCTTTCTTATTTATTTTTTTTATTTATTTGGCCTTATCCCCTCTTTAATTTCGAACCGGCCCTCCCCCATTTTCTCTTTTCATTTTCGAACCGTCCCCTTTTCTTTATTTTTTTTCGTTTGCTAACCTAAAACTAATCACGCAAAGAAAATGGCGGCCTCTCTTTGCCGAATTAGGGCTTCGTTCTTCTTTCTCGAATTAGGGCTTCTCTGTTGATTGATTCTCGTGCTTGGCTTCAATTCGTCGACTAGGTGAGTTTACTCACATCTAATTCAACTTAGCAATATGTTTTGCGTTTGATTTGGGTTCGTTGTTGATGCTTTCTCTGATTTTACATATTCGTGTATATTTGTGTTACTTGGTTAACTCGGCTTTGAATTCGGACTGTTCAATATCTCGTGACCATCACGATTTCGATTTTTTTTGTGACTTCAGTCACTTGATTTTGGGGACTTTTGTTTGGTGGACCATACTATGCTTCAACTTGATTTTTAAATCAAAATAGATTTGGTTCGATTTTTGGGCACTGACTTCGTTTCTCTGTTGTTCCCTTTTGTTGATGGTGCTTTGAGACTGTTGCATTTGTTTCTTTTTGGTTTGATTCGAGACTGCATCGAATTAATTCTGTGCATCCATTTGTTGTTTGAATGTATCACTTGGCTTCAAGTTGTTGATGCATTTATGTGTGAGTTGCGCATCCTTGTGCTTCTGACCTTAATGTTGTGCATGTTTATTTTGCCCATATGCACACTGTACAGTTGCATGTATGTTGTAATTTTTGTGCACTTGGTTTGTGATTCAAATCCATTGCTTTCACGACCCACTGCTACAATATGCATTCATTACACTTCTTTTTCATGCAACACATTTGTAGTTGAAGTATCCTTCGAGTTTGATCCTCCTGTAGCTTATTTTGATATAACCATTGCATTGAAAATATTTTCTACATAATCATGATGTCTAGTTGACACTTGAGTTTCGTTGATGATTGTGCACTGCTTCAATTTGTATCTGCAGTTGTTTACTTGACATTTACTGCATTAGTTTGCAAATTGTGTTGAAGTTACCTGACTTCAACATCTTTGGACATTTGATTTACTAGCTGCCTTGACTGAGTTCACTGTGTTCACAGTGTTGCTCTTTGTACCTTGCTGATCCACTGGTATATGTGTTGGTTCAACATTTTATTGGTTGCTTGTGTACTGGTTAGTTTGCACCTGCATGTAGTTCTGTCTGGCCATTCTTTGTGCTAATTAAACTAGCCTGGAATGGATGAATAATTGCGGTCTTCATATGCATTTCTATTTAAGTTACATCCAAGACTCTGACTTGCTTGGAAATCCACACCATTTAATACAAACATTGTCGTTTGTTCTTGTAGTCGTTGGTAGCACCCTGTTTCACTCGTACATATGCATTGCTCACTCCCTATTAACATGTAATTTATCCCTTTGCTTCAATTATAGATGCCTGGACTTTTATATGTGCACTCATTATCACTTGCTGTTGGAAATTTTATTGCTCCACCATACTATAGTATTTTCATTTAGTATCCTTGCATTGCCCAGTTTCGCAGTTGCATCCCATATATGTGTTTCCACCTGAGCAGCATTGTATTGGGTTCATGTAGTATTGGGGCCTTACATCTTGCTGTTCATTAGTAGTTCACTAGCTGTCTTGGAATTTCATGTCATTTATGTGTGTTCATGAAGGTTTACATCGACTGTTTTGCTTGGGGGTCTTGTGGCACTGCTTACAGTCGTGTTACATTGAGTTATCATGTTGTCACCTCTACTTGCATACTTAGCTTGTTGCCTTGAGTACATCTATATGTACTACATTGCAGTTATGATGGACTCTTGTATATCACCTATGTTGACTTCGTCCTTGATGCTGTTATGTGATTCCCCGACTTTGTATTATCTTCGGCCAGCACTCGTATCAAACTGCTGTTTCATATTGGGAAAGCATTATAGTTTATTTGTGCTGGTGTCGTGATTTTAAATATATTTCACCTGTGTTGAACCCGTATTTTTATTTTGGGTTTGACCATGTGCCCGGTTGTGTACATCATCACTATAGTGGCAAGGCAGTGCACGCAAGCGTGAACTGCAGCCACACGGTATTGAGTTTTTGGGTACGACATCACTATAGTGGCAAGGCAGTGCACGCAAGCGTGAACTGCAGCCACACGGTATGGTTTTGTGATATTCTATTTTGTTTTGATTTATTAATCTTTTGCGTAGTTCATGTGCTGTAGTGGCGAGGCAGTACACGCGTGCGTGTACTGCAGCCCTACTCATCTTAATGTTTTAATTGATATTCCAATGGTTTGAACTGTTTTGTTTATTTCAATTCAATGTTCTGAATTGCATTCTGATTTGGTTTAATTACTATCGTCTATTCATTATTTAATTATTATTGCTTCTGTGCATTAATAACTGAGTTTGAATTAGACTGACCCGAGTATTATTTTCTTTTGAATTTAATACTCGGGTCAGACCGAGTATTTCAGGTTGTAGATATTCTGCTTTGGGTTGCTGCTAGAGCTATGAAGTTCTTTCATATCTTTTGGAGTAGTCGTCGTTATTTGTAGTAGTCTGTAAAATTGTATTGGAAGATATGTGTTCATGTATATTAAATACGTTAATGTACTTGTATATGTAACTTCCTTAGTCGACTGTTGTAGTTGTATCATATGTACCGTGTGAATGTATTGTAACTGACATCAGTTATTATATATATATGAGACTTTCTGTTTCATCTGTGTTCCGCATTTATATTATCTGTGTTGTTATTTTATATTTACTGTTCTAAACTATTACGAACCATCGTAGTTCGTTTTATACTGGAATTGGGGTATGTCGATGGGAGAAAATAAATCAGAGATGAAAAATGAAAGAATATATATATTTATATCACTTCCATCGAGATAACCAATACTAGTGTAAGGCCAACTATTGATGGCCGCTCCTCAACAGCCTTATTCTCCGTGCTAGTTGACAGCATTACACCGTAGTGTTCTTGGCTAGCGTGGGTATAGAGGTGGGGCGTCACAGCTTGGTATCAAAGCCTGGGGTTTAGAACAAATATAAAACATAACTTACATAGTACATGTGTTACAACTATTTGTCGATGTTTTATTTCACATCTTTGTCTTAAGACCATCTTTGATTTTTAGGAATGAATTCCTAACGCTTATTCGTGAGCATTGCTGCTATTCTCTATCGCACTTGCTCACTTGAGTTTACACTTCTAAGTATCAGTGTATATATGCTCTACCAAGTTGCACAATGCTGCAACTAGTACCCACTTCGATTTGAACTCGCATTGTTTATTCGAACTGCTATATATATGCATTCTTATCTCTGATTCGTGTACTTAATGCAGTTTCCATACAATTGGGTTTTGGGTATCAATCTTTGAGACAAATTGCATTCCAATTGTCGACTCTGTCTGTTTATCCATGGTTTGTTGGTTTTCATGTGCCTCTCTTTGATAGTTTTAAAATTTCTTTGGTATAAAAGAAATTGTCTTGGTCTTTGCCTTGTCGATATCGACGTTGACTTGACTTTTACTTTTGCTAAAGTCATTCAAGCATTTATACTCGTTCTGCTTTGTTTTTTCCAATTGTTGATCGGTTCTTCTTTTCCGGTTAGTTGTTATCACCTTTGTCGACTTTGATAACTTCTATTTCAGGAATTTTGGGTATTCCTACTTTGATGGATTTGGAATCGAATTCTTTGTATTTTATTCACGTCTTCGAATGTGAATCTTAGTGAATTGATTTGGTTTTCAAATTTAATCGATTCTTGATTATTTCCCGATTTGTTGCTATCATTTATTAGCAACTTTGATGACCTTTTCTTCGGGATTTTTGTGAACATACCTTTCGATGAATCCGGTATCGATTTCTTTGGATTCTATTCACGTCTTCGTATGTGAATTCTTGTGATTGATTGTTTCTACAATCATTTTTGTGATTTGTCACTTTAAAAATATAAAGGTTTCAATACTGGTAGTAAATATCTAAAAAAAAAAAACTCTTTTATCAAAATGTTTTCAACTCTATTTTCAATACCAAACTCGTTTTTGAAACTGTTTTCCAATCTATTAGTATATACAAATCTTTATTTCACTCGTATGAGAAATCTAATTAAACGGCTTAGTAAAACAAGTGGTATGAAACGCTTGCGTTTACTTCGTCGGTTAATTGTTGGACTTGTTCGATTGAACCTCTAGTGACAAATTTTATTAGTGAAGATTTACAGTTTGTTCGTAAATATTTAAGTTAAGCAAGTGGTTATGGGACATGAAGCTAAACTTTTATATTTACTAGCTTAGTGTAATTGACACTTCTCGTTGATCATGACGATCATTTTTACGGTTAGACTAGGCCTCATCGGTGTGATTTCGTCTCACACATATCTCTTGGGCTTTGAGGATTGTCTAGACACCACTTGTGTGATTTCATTCACACATACTTTTCTTTTGATTGTGAGGTTAGACTAGACACCACTTGTGTGATTCCACTCACACATACCTCTTTTGATTTTTGGTTAGTCTGGACCTCAATCTGTGTGATTTCGACTCACACATGTGGGGTAGCGCCCCACGGTCTTCGGGCCATTCGTGTGTCAAAATTAATGGCTTGCAACCATGAGATAGCGTCTCGTTATGCGTTGCACGTGTTGATGATTTTTCATGCTCGCGGGTAGGTGAGATTCCGTGCTCCCGTTCTCGCTTTGCGTTGCACGTGTTGATGATTTTTCATGCTCGCGTGTAGGTGAGATTCCGTGCTCCCGTTCTCGCTTTGCGTTGCCCGTGTTGGTGATTTTCATGCTCACGTGTAGGTGAGATTCCGTGCTCCCGTTCTCGCTTTGCATTGCACGTGTTGGTGATTTTCGTGCTCATGTGTAGGTGAGATTCCGTGCTCCCGTTCTCGCTTTGCGTTGCACGTGTTGATGATTTTTCATGCTCGCGGGTAGGTGAGATTCCGTGCTCCCGTTCTCGCTTTGCGTTGCACGTGTTGATGATTTTTCATGCTCGCGTGTAGGTGAGATTCCGTGCTCCCGTTCTCGCTTTGCGTTGCCCGTGTTGGTGATTTTCATGCTCACGTGTAGGTGAGATTCTGTGCTCCCGTTCTCGCTTTGCGTTACATGTGTTGATGAATTTTCATGCTCGCGTGTTGGTGAGTTTCCATACTCTCCTTTGAGTTTTCATACTCCGTTTGAGTTTTCATACTCTGTTCGAGTTTTCATACTCCGTTTGAGTTTTCATACTCCGTTCGAGTTTTCATACTCTGTTCGAGTTTTCATACTCCGTTCGAGTTTTCATACTCCGTTCGAGTTTTCATACTCCGTTCGAGTTTTCATACTCCGTTCGAGTTTCCATACTCCGTTCGAGTTTTCATACTCCGTTCGAGTTTTCATACTCCGTTTGAGTTTCCATACTCTCCTTCGAGTTTTCATACTCCGTTTGAGTTTTCATACTCCGTTCGAGTTTTCATACTCCGTTCGAGTTTTCATACTCCGTTTGAGTTTTCATACTATGTTCGAGTTTTCATACTCCGTTTGAGTTTTCATACTCCGTTTGAGTTTCCATACTCTCCTTCGAGTTTTCATACTCCGTTCGAGTTTTCATACTCGCGTTCGAGTTTTCATACTCCGGTTCGAGTTTTCATACTCGCGTTCGAGTTTTCATACTCCGGTTCGAGTTTTCATACTCGCGTTCGAGTTCTCATACTCTTAGCTTGTGTTTTTTGGATTTCTTGTGAGGATTTCTAGAATTTGTGCTTCACCAATTTTCGTGATTTCTATTGATAAGTTTTATCAATTCTTGTGCATTGGTGAATTCGTGTGTTATTGACTTGTTATGAATACAAGTTTAGGGTATGATACCCCTTTCTATCTTTGAGAAGATTCTTGTGACTCTTTGGATGAATGAAAATCCACTTATCGAAGTTGCTTCTGATGTCGTTGTTTTAATCACATATTTTAAAAAAAAAAAAAAAATTGTTTCAAAATATAAATCAAAATTGTTTTCAAAATTTTTACGATTTGCGCTTTCAAAAGAATGAGGAAGCGAATTAAACGTTTCAGTAAAATCGAGGACTATGACCCCTTTCTTTTACTGATTCGCTTAATTCCGGACTTGTCCGTTTGAGAACGTAAAATGTTATTTATTTAAAATACACAATTTAACACTTTCAAGGAAACGATGAAGTGAATTAAACGATTTAGTAAAACTCGTGGTTATGAGTCATGTGCGTTTGCTATTTCGGTTAATTTCGGACTCGTTAATTGAAAAATTTGTAATTTGAAATTTGATTACCGTTGTGGTAATTTCTGATGATCGTTTTGATAATCAGATATTTATTGTTTCTAATTATCTATTGATAATTAGATATTTGAGATTTAATTGTCGTTTGTGATAATTAAATATTTGTGATTTAAGATTGATTTTCGATTTTGATAATCGAATACTTGTTGATTTGATTATCGTTTTTGATAATCGAATATTTGTGATTTGAGATCTCTGAATTATCTATTGATAATTAGATTTTGTTGATAATTTGTGAATTTCCTTTATGAAATTAAAAGATTTCTTTGGCGTTTATATTGTACTACGCCAGTGTACCGGCTCAATTTTCTGCTATTCATGACGTTTTCCACGTCTTCCAATTACGGAAATGCCTTTGGGATTTCCGATCTTTATTCTTGAGCCCGGTATTATTGAAGAAATTGAAGTTTCACTAGATTTGACTTTGAGCAAACACGTTCTGGCTTGCTCCTTCATGCTCTTTATGGTGAACTTCATATTCCGAATTTCTTCATCTTGTGATGATATGCTCTTTTGGTTGTTACCTTTTGTCCATATATTCCTTAAGATTGCGAGGACGCAATTTCTTTAAGGAGGGGAGTCTGTAACAACCCGATATTCGTGTCGAATTATAATCGACAATTTAAACGATTAATATTGACACAAATTTCCAATTGAAGTTTTTAAATTTGGATTTAAAATTCTTTTACAAATTTTAAGTAAAATTTTATCGGGCTTTAAATAAAAGTTTTCTTTCTTATTTATTTTTTTTATTTATTTGGCCTTATCCCCTCTTTAATTTCGAACCGGCCCTCCCCCATTTTCTCTTTTCATTTTCGAACCTCCCCTTTTCTTTATTTTTTTTCGTTTGCTAACCTAAAACTAATCACGCAAAGAAAATGGCGGCCTCTCTTTGCCGAATTAGGGCTTCGTTCTTCTTTCTCGAATTAGGGCTTCTCTGTTGATTGATTCTCGTGCTTGGCTTCAATTCGTCGACTAGGTGAGTTTACTCACATCTAATTCAACTTAGCAATATGTTTTGCGTTTGATTTGGGTTCGTTGTTGATGCTTTCTCTGATTTTACATATTCGTGTATATTTGTGTTACTTGGTTAACTCGGCTTTGAATTCGGACTGTTCAATATCTCGTGACCATCACGATTTCGATTTTTTTTGTGACTTCAGTCACTTGATTTTGGGGACTTTTGTTTGGTGGACCATACTATGCTTCAACTTGATTTTTAAATCAAAATAGATTTGGTTCGATTTTTGGGCACTGACTTCGTTTCTCTGTTGTTCCCTTTTGTTGATGGTGCTTTGAGACTGTTGCATTTGTTTCTTTTTGGTTTGATTCGAGACTGCATCGAATTAATTCTGTGCATCCATTTGTTGTTTGAATGTATCACTTGGCTTCAAGTTGTTGATGCATTTATGTGTGAGTTGCGCATCCTTGTGCTTCTGACCTTAATGTTGTGCATGTTTATTTTGCCCATATGCACACTGTACAGTTGCATGTATGTTGTAATTTTTGTGCACTTGGTTTGTGAGTCAAATCCATTGCTTTCACGACCCACTGCTACAATATGCATTCATTACACTTCTTTTTCATGCAACACATTTGTAGTTGAAGTATCCTTCGAGTTTGATCCTCCTGTAGCTTATTTTGATATAACCATTGCATTGAAAATATTTTCTACATAATCATGATGTCTAGTTGACACTTGAGTTTCGTTGATGATTGTGCACTGCTTCAATTTGTATCTGCAGTTGTTTACTTGACATTTACTGCATTAGTTTGCAAATTGTGTTGAAGTTACCTGACTTCAACATCTTTGGACATTTGATTTACTAGCTGCCTTGACTGAGTTCACTGTGTTCACAGTGTTGCTCTTTGTACCTTGCTGATCCACTGGTATATGTGTTGGTTCAACATTTTATTGGTTGCTTGTGTACTGGTTAGTTTGCACCTGCATGTAGTTCTGTCTGGCCATTCTTTGTGCTAATTAAACTAGCCTGGAATGGATGAATAATTGCGGTCTTCATATGCATTTCTATTTAAGTTACATCCAAGACTCTGACTTGCTTGGAAATCCACACCATTTAATACAAACATTGTCGTTTGTTCTTGTAGTCGTTGGTAGCACCCTGTTTCACTCGTACATATGCATTGCTCACTCCCTATTAACATGTAATTTATCCCTTTGCTTCAATTATAGATGCCTGGACTTTTATATGTGCACTCATTATCACTTGCTGTTGGAAATTTTATTGCTCCACCATACTATAGTATTTTCATTTAGTATCCTTGCATTGCCCAGTTTCGCAGTTGCATCCCATATATGTGTTTCCACCTGAGCAGCATTGTATTGGGTTCATGTAGTATTGGGGCCTTACATCTTGCTGTTCATTAGTAGTTCACTAGCTGTCTTGGAATTTCATGTCATTTATGTGTGTTCATGAAGGTTTACATCGACTGTTTTGCTTGGGGGTCTTGTGGCACTGCTTACAGTCGTGTTACATTGAGTTATCATGTTGTCACCTCTACTTGCATACTTAGCTTGTTGCCTTGAGTACATCTATATGTACTGCATTGCAGTTATGATGGACTCTTGTATATCACCTATGTTGACTTCGTCCTTGATGCTGTTATGTGATTCCCCGACTTTGTATTATCTTCGGCCAGCACTCGTATCAAACTGCTGTTTCATATTGGGAAAGCATTATAGTTTATTTGTGCTGGTGTCGTGATTTTAAATATATTTCACCTGTGTTGAACCCGTATTTTTATTTTGGGTTTGACCATGTGCCCGGTTGTGTACATCATCACTATAGTGGCAAGGCAGTGCACGCAAGCGTGAACTGCAGCCACACGGTATTGAGTTTTTGGGTACGACATCACTATAGTGGCAAGGCAGTGCACGCAAGCGTGAACTGCAGCCACACGGTATGGTTTTGTGATATTCTATTTTGTTTTGATTTATTAATCTTTTGCGTAGTTCATGTGCTGTAGTGGCGAGGCAGTACACGCGTGCGTGTACTGCAGCCCTACTCATCTTAATGTTTTAATTGATATTCCAATGGTTTGAACTGTTTTGTTTATTTCAATTCAATGTTCTGAATTGCATTCTGATTTGGTTTAATTACTATCGTCTATTCATTATTTAATTATTATTGCTTCTGTGCATTAATAACTGAGTTTGAATTAGACTGACCCGAGTATTATTTTCTTTTGAATTTAATACTCGGGTCAGACCGAGTATTTCAGGTTGTAGATATTCTGCTTTGGGTTGCTGCTAGAGCTATGAAGTTCTTTCATATCTTTTGGAGTAGTCGTCGTTATTTGTAGTAGTCTGTAAAATTGTATTGGAAGATATGTGTTCATGTATATTAAATACGTTAATGTACTTGTATATGTAACTTCCTTAGTCGACTGTTGTAGTTGTATCATATGTACCGTGTGAATGTATTGTAACTGACATCAGTTATTATATATATATGAGACTTTCTGTTTCATCTGTGTTCCGCATTTATATTATCTGTGTTGTTATTTTATATTTACTGTTCTAAACTATTACGAACCATCGTAGTTCGTTTTATACTGGAATTGGGGTATGTCGATGGGAGAAAATAAATCAGAGATGAAAAATGAAAGAATATATATATTTATATCACTTCCATCGAGATAACCAATACTAGTGTAAGGCCAACTATTGATGGCCGCTCCTCAACAGCCTTATTCTCCGTGCTAGTTGACAGCATTACACCGTAGTGTTCTTGGCTAGCGTGGGTATAGAGGTGGGGCGTCACATAGAGTATAGTATGCAACGGAAACAAGATAATAACTAGCTATCGATGAAGCCTCCTGCCCCGAGCTTCTTCGAAGTGCGTCAGTGGAAATACCCGAACTACTTGGCTACTCGTAAAAATTTGAGCACCCAAGAGTTTTAGGGAAAGAAAATAAAACTCCGAGTCAGACATAGGTCTGGTATGAGTAAACTAAAACAACCTAATTTTTACTTTAAAAACTCCTTTAAAATCAAAGGTATCGCGTAAGACCACGCCGTACATAAACACGGACGGGTTTTTACCGTACGATAACCTAAACACATTAATAGAAAATTCAGTGATATTATTAATAATGTCCATGTTAAACTACTTATTAATTGCCGAGACTCTTACATCAATTAAGTTCAAGCATATAAGGTTCTACAATCAAAACCGTGAAGGCACGTATTGAAGAATGAATATCATACTATGACCAGGTAAGGGACTACCTTCGATGGGTACATCTCTAGAAAGATGCACTCGGGTCTGACAAGAACATCTTGTATCCTACCACATAGTTTCGGCATACCACTTGACTAGTAGTATCGAATATGTCATCATCCCGGTCTTCCAATCTTAATCGAGTTCTCTCATGCATATACCATGCATAATAATAGGGTAATCTAGAAAGACAATGACATATCCTGATGGGAGCGACCCATTTAGCTCTGTTGCATGCCCTATTTTAGTCATTTCGCGATTGATGAGGCTTGAGGCTATGTTTTACCTTTTATATAGCAAATCAACTTGGAATGCTAACACTTGTCCAGGATAAGCACAAACCGAAGGCGCTACTTCTACTACATCCATTTTGGAATCACCCTCAGGACTAGTAAGCTGCCCTTGCACTTCAGTGCTCCATCTTCGATTCCATATTCTTTAAGATGTCGTAAGTTCGAAGCGTTTGAGTTGGATAAAAGTGGTTTTTGAATAACAAATCCGATCTCGGTCTCTTTGAAACAACTTTCGCTAATTTCCGGTAAACTCAACCCCGGTTATTTTGGAAATAAGCAGATTAAAGATAAGAGCGAAGTTCACTTCCTAACCGTTAGTGGACGGATTTTCTTATCATTTATCCTAGAAGAACGAAACGAATTTATACGTACAATATAGCACCACCGACGGTAATTGTACTATAGAATTTCAGTGTTTCTTCTATGTATTTTCGGAGTTACATTTTGGTCCAGATTTGATAGTTGGTTATTTAACTATCTAATAAACAAACAATCAAACATTGATTCAATTCCATATGGGATCCTGAAACTCTTTATTAATTAATCTTTAATCAATAAAATTACTTTATGAAACTTAATCAAAGGATCTTTTCTAAAACCTTTTTCCCAAATCCCTTAGATCCATTTGCCTAGAAAACAATATAAACATTTACCAAAAATATTTGGAAAATTCTCTTTTCTCATATTCCATATTAAATGGCCGAACCGTTCCCTTTCAAAACACCACTTACTATAAAACTCGTTCACTTTGTAAAAACCATTCACTTGTAAGAAGTTTAACTATGAATTTTGGGAAAGTAAATAAATTCTGTAACTTTTCTTACTTGTAATTTCGAGGACGAAATTCTTTTAAGGGGGAAAGATTGTAACGACCCAGGATTTTTAATAATTAAAATTTGAATATTTAATTAATTTTAAAAATTAATAAGTGAATTTATGAGTCAAATAAATTTTTATTTGAATAATTGGATTTAATTGAATAATTAAATCGATAATTTAATATGTTAAATTATAGAAATAATTGAAAATTGGGTTAAATATGATTGAAAATGATTTGTAAAATTTTATTTTATCATATTGAAGTTAGAATGATATTTTAGAACTTTTAAAATCGAATTAAAAGTTAATTTGTGAAAATTGAATATTTTAATATTAAAATCGACTCGTGAAAATAGTCAATTTTTGAACAGTCTCAGAATTGAACGAAACCAGTTCCATTGGATCCATAATAGTTAGTTATTACCGGATTTCAATTTTCATGTCAATCGGAGTTATCATTTGAGTGTGGTAGCTCGAAACGCATCGAATTATTTTTAATTTTAATTTGGCGAGTTAAAATAGTCATTTTTCAAAAAGTCTCGGATTTCGACGAAACTAGTTTCAACGGATCCGTAATGTGATATTATTGTAAGGTTTCAAATTTCAAGTCAATTGGATTTACCGTTGTCCGGTACAAATTAAAACGCCTAGAAATCGATTTAAATCGGTTTAATTTAAATTGAGCGTTTGTAGCCATAACTCGCACAGATGTCCGAATTAGCTTCCGAAACCTATTCCATTGTGTCCGAAATATGGGGTAAACCCTAGAAACGCTGGTTACGGCGCGTAAATCGGAGTTCGGAATTCCCGGATGAATAGTGTCGTTCGAAACTCTATAAATAGACCCCCACTCTCTTCATAAATTAAAAAAAAAAATCCTAACCCTAACTAAACGCAGCCGCCACCATATATTTGAACGGCCAGAAATTATCAATTTTCTTTCCTTAATTTCATCAAATCCATCAACAATTAGCCTTAGGTTTCAACTAGAGAATGGAAGAGGAAGGAGAGCTCTACGATTCTATACGGGTGTGATCGTTTTTAGTTGCAAGAATCGATTGCGTTTCGAGCTAGAAGCCTGGCCGTTCGGCCTAGAACCACGTGCAACCTAGGGGGCCGAGCTCCACCCTAGTGTGGCCGAAGGCAGGTGGTGGAATGGGCTACGATATGGAGCTCCCTGATCGAGTTTATATCGAGTATTGAGGATGCAAATTGAAACCCTAGTATCAAGAGTTGGGTTTGATTTTGTTTCGTGCGACCTGGAGATGCATACGAGAGAGAAGGGAGAAGCAAAAGCACGGCTTAGATTTGCAGGTTGGGGGATCAAAGGCTGTGATTAGTTTAGGTTTATAATTTTAAGTTTATGTTGTAATTTAGTTATAAAATCGTGTACAAACTTCATAAAATCATAACTTTTTCATACGAGGTCGAAAACGCGCGAAACCAGTTGCGTTGGAATCGTATGGACGAGCACTACGCGATAGAGTTGGATTGGAGTCGTTTGGAGTTAGTGAGAATTTTGGGTAAAATTAAACGCACGTTTAATTTTATTCGAAATAAATCGCTAAAACGGAAAATAAAATCAAGGTGAGAACTTCTCACTCAATCGAATCAGTTTCGATTTTATTTTAAATAGTTAGATTTAAAATATTTGAATGCATGTTTGAATGATGATTGTTATCTATTGATTGTTAAAATAGACATTATACGCCGTTAGTAAGCGGATGTTATTTATTAAAAACATATACCGCGAATATTTCATAAACAGTGAAATTGGTATTATATATATAATAGCAATATATATATATTGGCATATGTATATATTGGAGTTGTTGATTTCCCCGCATTTATTTGTTTAGCAGATGAGACCCTATTGCACCGTCTATTAAGCGGATAATATTTAATAAAAACATATACCGCGATAATTTCGTACTGGAGCGAAATTGGTATTGTGCTAATGTTTGTGAATGCAGGAAAACAGGTTGGAGGGATCCAACTGGATTCCTCAACAGTATTTATTTGATTATGGATATTTTGATATTCGTTGATTATCATATACGATATGTGATATCGTTGTTGTCGTGATTAACTATTTGATATGTAGCATCATTGGACCAAATTTTGAAACTTTAAAAATGATTTTTAAAGTGATTTTTGAAAAGTATACGTTTTATAAAATAATTTTGGAATTGATCCATTTTAAATAAATAAACGTTATAATTTTTAAAGTTATAAAAATTATGATTTTTGGAGAAATATAGTTAAAAACTGATTTTTGAGAATATGATGCTAATGATTTTATAAAATAGTTTAATCGGGATTTTAGAATTTATTGTGAAAAGTTTAAATATAGGATTTATAAAATTTAATTATATTATGAATCAAAATGGTGAAATAGTAAAGGAGATTAAAGACGTTTTAAAGAATAATATAAAATGATTTATATTAAGAAATTTATAAATGGATATTTATAAATTGAAATATTGACATTATAAAACGAGTTTTTATAAGTGTTTGAATGAAGTGAAAATGAATTTTTGTAAATGAATGGAATTCATAAAATTTTAAATGGTGAAGTTATAAATGAAATTTATAAATAGTAAGATTTATAAATTTTGTGAAATTATTAAAGAATATATTTGGATGAATAATTGAATCTTATAAGTTATAAGATTTATAATTATGAAGTTCAAAGGAACGATTTTTGCAAACAAATAAATTATAAGTGTTTAACTTATAATGTGAACTTTTGTTTTATAATTGAGTTATAAATCGAATAGGTTAATAAAGGAATTTATAAAAGGAAGTTGTTATAAATAAATAGAAATAGAATTTATAAACGTTGTTTTATAAATTCACAAACGACTTATTTTGATAAGTAAATTGTTATGATTTATTTATGGAGTTATATTCACGTTTTGACTGTGAATAACCCTTTAAAATGAAATGTATAGAAATGATGAAATTGATTAACGTAGTATATTCACGTTTTTGAATAGTGAATAATATGTTAAAGAAATTGTTTTGAATGTGATATTTCAAATAGAATTAAAACGATCTAATGATGTTTTAAAATGTGTTGAGATTCGAAACCATAGATTTCAACATTCATTGTTGAAATAGACGTTTTCGAGAAATAAAAGGAAATGGTGGACTATAACACTGTTGTTATAGTAAATGATTTCCGAAAGGAAATGTTTTGTATAGTATTGGGATTTATATATCTATCTTAATTTCGAATCCCTATACTAGTGATTTTGGGTTGTCGTAACGATGTTTTACGCAACATTCGTTTTGGCCCAAATAGATATGTTTAAGAGAATGATTTCCTTAAAGAATGAAATATATACTTAATTTCGATTGAAGTATATTGAATATTTTCTAAGTGTTGAAAATAAATAAAATTTGTGAATTACTTACGAATAAATAAGTATGGAAATGTTTTTCCAATATAAAGAGAATATTTTGGGAATTTATCTTTTTGAAGATAAATTGAAATGAATGAATTGAAATCGAATATTCATTGATATTTTGAAATATAAATTCACTATGGAATTTATAAAAGAAAGTGGAATTTGTATGAAAAATAAATATTGATTTATTTTTGAAGTGTGAAACTATATATCTTGTAAAGATATTTTGGAAAATAAATAATTTGGAAAATTATTTGGAAACTGGTGATGTGTGCATATCCATTGATAGTTCAATAACCGACTATCAATATTTCCCTTTGAATGGGTATTTGATGTGATTTGATTGAATTTGAATGCCACACTTATTTTTGAATAAGCGCTCACTATTCGGGTTAACCGGGAAAGGACCATGGGGTCGTATAACCCATTCCGAATATGTGATACGTCGTTGTGAATTGCATTGAAGATCGGTGTTGAAGACCCGGTATTTGCGAGAGCGATAGGATGACCTGTCGATTGACTCTGCACCGAGTTGCTCCGGTATAGAGTTCTCCATATGTGATGGTGAATCCGATCAGGATTGTGAATATCCGGATTGCAAGGACTTCTTTGTAAGTGCCTTCGGTTTTGTTCGATCCCGGAACAGACTTGTATGGATTGTATGTCTGAGATTACAAGTTGAGATATAAAGCCGATTTCTTTCAAATATATTTCTGTTGGTGGCGGAGAATTTATTCTTTTAGCTTAACACTCTTCTCTGAGACGTACGAGCTCAGAGGTTATATAGTTGAAGTTATCAGCGATATATTCCCAATTTGGTAATGTGACATGCTGAGTGTTGCTGAAATGATCATTGTGTTGATTATTTGTGATAGGATCATTTATTTGATCGTCTATCTTTGTGATCATTTCTATGATCATTTGTTGACCCAAAGCATGGCTTTTGTATAAAGTATGTTTTTGTGGACGTGACTTCGTCGAGCCTCACACCCCGTGAATGGTCAAAACAGGAAAGATGCGGCAAAGTTATGAGGGGTAGCGCCCTTTAGGATGTGTGCATTTCCTTCTGGAAAAGGGTGGTATCATGGTATGGAGCCCAGATACTTACTCATGTTGAAAACACTTTGTTATGATTGTGTGAATTGATTGCGAGCGCTCGGTGAAAAGGTCCCAAAGGACCGGGGGATGGCATATTCGGTCAGTTGTTACTCAGTTAGGGGTAACCCGGCCTTGTGTTGGTAGAGATCCGGTTTGGTTCTCGGGGATGTCCATCCAGAGGCATTCTCATGTGGCAATGGGAAGTTCCTTGGCCTGATCATTCGTTGGAAATCCAAAGAAACAATACGAGACTTGTACGGTTTTAGTTGTATAACCTGCTATGGAATGTGGCGGTAACCTGCTATTGAACATAGTTAGCTATAGTAGGCATACGATAATGGTCGTATGTTGGCTAAGATTTATACTCTACTTTCGAAATGAATTTTTCCTACACTATACACTAATAATAATATCAAATGTTATTTTAAATGCGTATCAAGCATCTTTGACTATCATAAGGAGAAATCTCCTTCGATTCTGCGTTTGCATTGTGTGTGTGCGGGAGGCCTTATGGTAGTCTCATTTTTAAAAGCATTGCGAATTGACTTTAAAAATATTCCTCTATTTTGATTTTAAAGATAAATAAACTGTTTTGAGTTCTCACACCAGTCACATGACTGACTTGGAGTTTATTGTTTTCCTTCCTAAACTCTGGGTGCCCACCAATTTCCACCTGGGCAGTCAAGAGTTAGGTTTATCAGGATATTCTGGATATTCTGGAGTTGCTGGAGGCAAGCTGGATGGCATGGCGTATTACTAGTTATATAGTATTTCTTTTTCCGTCGCACTGTTTGTTGTTGTATGTTGTTGTACACTCTGACTATGATGTGATGTAATGAAATGTATAAAATGTAATAACTGACATAGTTCTTTGTTTAAAGATTATTCATTTATTATTATATGTTGTTCCGCTGCGAATTGTGAGATTCTGATGTTGTTCTGTTGTTTTCTGTTCCGTTCTTTTCCGTTCTATGTTCTCTATTCTCTTTTTCTTCTATTTAAAAATTTTCTTTCTCTTCCCTCTATTATCTTCTTTTTCTCTTCTCTTTTCTTAAACCATAACATTTCGGGTTTTTGGCCTTCGATTTCTCGGCAGTCGATAAAGTGAGTATCGATGTTGAATTTTCGAAAGTCGAAAATTTTCGGGACGTTACATTCTGCCTCGTTTTGACATCGCTTGATTTTGTCATCGCCTCCGCCTGATTTGTCACTGCCTCCGCCTGATTTTGTCATTGCCTCCTCCTCGTTTGTCATCCTCTGCTTTGTCTAATCAAAGTCTAGTGTTTCCGGTTTCTATTTGAATTTCGATTCAGGTATATTTATTCCGGTCTTTTTCGTTTTAGCTTTTTAACATTAATGGTAGATGTGTTCAACTATTGCTGAATGCATTGTTGTCAATTCACAGCTGACAATGAACTCTGAAGATCCCAGTTAAACAAGTTCTTCTCTTGTAAGGTACCACTCTTTTCTTTTCAGTTAGATATGTGTATTTTTAATCTGCCATTATGGTTAGGCGATTACAGTGGCTGTAGGTTTGTGGTTTCGTACTTTTGCTTTATGTAAAACCATCTTCTTTTGGGTTATCATGTGAATCTTTACCTTCGTTTGGTATTCACTGTGGCTTTAGATTTTTAATACATTTCTCTTCAGCATGTCCATATATTTTACAATAAGAACACTTTTGGGTTTTATAATTTTAAGCGATTGAAATTTGGCAATATAACCATTAAAATACACTGCTTTAATATTTTATGGGTAGTCTATATTGCTATTGCTATTCATTTCAACAAGCACTTTAGCATACGTAATTATGTCTTCTCATGCAATGAAATAATCAAGTTTTAGTGGCTTGCATAGTACGCTGCCTAGTCTACTCAGCGCCTCTTTATCCCACAGTTTAAGATCATCGATCTGCATTTTCGCCCACACTAGAATAGAACTGAAGTAATTTGTCCAAATTGATTCCAGGCGTCCATTTCTTAATAGTAATGATTTTTGAGTTGCATGTAAATGGATCATTCTTCAAAATATCCTTGTAATTAGCGTCAGATTTGAATTGTACAAAGTAGAAAGCCGTCTGATTTTATGCCGACTTACTCCACATTTAAAACACTGCTAAGTTTCTCCTTTGCATACATATTTCCATGCAATTCTATGCATGTCGCGGGTCCCTGTGAACGCCTCACATTATTGCATCAGATTTTAAAGCACTATCAACTTGTTATTTCATAATCAAATTATCTTCCAGACATTCAAATGTTTAGGGGTATATATGTTGTCTCTACTATTGATGACCTCATATATTCTATGGTTTATGTAATCTATACAACTGTGGGTTGTCTGTATAACATATGCATGTGTACGTTGGTTCATGCGATAATTGTCAATAGTGCTCATGCTGCTATTGTACTGATTTTGGCTGCATTTGCATTCTTCTTCAGCCCGTCTTTGGCCGAAGTATTTTAATAATTGAGTATTAAATATTTTCCAAAGTATTTTAATAATTGAGTATTAAAATAGTTTCCAACGTATTCTTATAAACTTTTGTGTTGGAAACGGTGGACATGCTTGGCTGCAAATTAAAAGCTAATGCACCCATAGGGACAATCTTTCATATGTCAAAACCAAGGTTTTAAAATCCGTCCGGCACTCTGGATTTTCGTTGGTTTCGTTCCGGTTCCGGCATGGTCCGGAACGGAATTAAATAAAAATCTCGTTTCGGAATTTAGTAGAAAGGGGGAAAGCTTAACAAAGAAATTGATTCACTGAAAGCAAAGTAAACCTAAATAATACCTCTTTTGAAGTTATCTTCCTCGATTTCAAGCATTAGGTGAATCGAATTTGTGAATGCCCTAATATCAACATCGAATGGGAACAACATGATACTTTTTCTTCTTTCTTGCTCTGCTCTGGCTTTGAACTTTTGGACTGGGATACTGATAGGGATTTTGAACAGGAGCAACTTGATTAGGAGAAGCTCAGTAAAGCGACGAAGTATTTGAGATGCTGATGTGGATTTTGAACTTTTGGGCTGGGCCAAGTTGGGTTAAGATTATTTATAAGATGTTTATTTTTTATTTTTTGTAAAGAGTCTATGTTTACAGTATATAATTTGTATAAACATTTTAATAAAATTTGGGTAACCTTTACTAAATTTTTAAAATTGCCTTCATGAAATTTGTATAATATGAAGAACATGATAAAAGATTATGTTAGCATTAACTATTATTAATGTATTATGAAAAAAGTAACGATATCGGCTAACCGGAATCAAAACGGAACTTCCGAAAATTCCGAAACGGAACCGAAATTTGAAAAAAAATTGATGACCGGAACGGAAACGGAAAACGAAAATTTTAACCTTGGTCAAAACCATCACTTGTTGATGCAAAATTTGTGAATTGCTGTTGTTGTAGCTACTATCTTTCTAATGCAAAAGTTTTCCATTGAATATATATAAAGTGTAATTTTACATTTTTGCAGGACACATGCTAGTCATTCCTGTTATGTAATCAAACAAACAATTCAAGCATTTAACTAAACAACGTCAGAGTTAAATAAAAATCATACAAGTCATACGAATAAACACGTAAATCAACCAAAAGAAATATAAAATAAATAAACTCTAACACAACAAAATTACCAAGTTTCCGTAGAATCATTCAATGTCTGATCCCCAAAATGTATACCTAGTGTAACTTCAACTTTTTTTAGGATTTTCCTCCTCTTCATTGCTATCGGATCCCTCACTCCAAAATAAATGCAGGCTTTTTGAATATGGCATAATTCTGCCCCATCTCCAAATTCGAACGTCGGTTTCTCTTTTCTAGGTTATTTTATTTCCTTTGATTTTTTTCACAATTTTACATATGATAGGATTATTGGTTGTTCAATGAAAGATATGAAAGAAACAAAAGCAAAAAAAATCACTAGGGTAGAAGAGAGAAGCATAGATATAAATTTGAAATTTGTTGCTCCTATTTAATTTCCCATTTTTGGTCACTTTGAAAATAATTTTATTTTTTTACTTCGCTTTTGATAAGATTTAAGTTAGAATTAAGAATGCTAAGAACATGCAATGAATGACATTAGTTGCAATATTATACACACTGGACTCACTAACCTAGAATTTCTTGCCATTATTGTGCACACGATATTTCAAATATACCACTTAGGGCTATAGCCTAGCGTGCCTTAGCCATAGAACTGAACTGCCTGGTTTATGGAGTATAATATAGGGCCTGGACTGGTGAAGCTGGAACTCGACCACCATTTTGCACTTGCTGAGCTGGTGAAGTGGATACTTCGTTATCATTTTGAACTGAAGGAGGAATGGATGGTTTCTGGACTGGTGATTTGTTTGGAGTTAGTGGGAGTGGTCTGAGATTTTGCAATTCTAGGTCTGGAGTAAATTTGAACAACATTTTGCTGACATTCATTTTTCTGAAGGTTATTGATAAGATGCCACTTTTAATTATTAAATTATTAGAAGCATGCTTGCATATGTTTTGCAAAAATGCATGCCGCAACTTTCCTGTTTGTCTTTCCTTTTCTACTTGAATGTTTTTTCTGTTTGAGATTATTGATGTTTGACATATGCATTTGCAGTTCTTGTATCTTGAACATGATATTGGCCGCTTTCTTGATTGCAAGAATCGATCGAATTATTGTCCTCTTGGTGCATGTGCTTTGGCAGGAAGTGGTCTTCCAATACCGTTTCATGACTTCGAAGGCACTAGGGTTTACTGAACCTTTGAGAAACAGGTAAGTTATTATTATATTTTGGTGAAATTTGAAACTTAACTAATGGATGTTAAGTTGATAACTGTAGAACTATTTACACCATCAATTTTGTGTAGTGAACGCTATACATAGGGAATACCCCAAAAAGCTTCACTGTAGTGCATTTGATTTAGTAGTAGATACAATTTTTGATTTATTCGTAGAAAAAATAAGTTCGTTCCAACAAAAAAGAAAGAGAAAAAAGAAATAAAAAAATTGATCCTAAAATCGAATGAACTTATTAACGAAGTTAACGATATTATTAGTCTTAGTAGGGTGAGATTGAGGCGAAGTATGGAAACCTGTAAAATCATAAGGAAAAAAGGATAGGAAACCTGTAAATTTGATAACAGTTATTGGTTGTATTCTCCCTCTCTCTTTTTCCCCCTTAAAATATCCAACCGGAACAGGTGGTGGCATAAGTCGCCCATTTGAAATATTTGTTATATTATTTCACGTTATTTCCCAGTAAGTAGTTCAACAATAATTAACTCTTGTATGTAGTAATTAACATATACTTGATACTTGATAGTTGGTTAATTGATTTACTACGTGATAAATATGGGCCAATCTTGATAAATATAACACGGATCTAATGGTTAGTTGGTATTTCACTTTCCATTTGGTTACACCGCATGATTTGTAAGCACGTATTGGACATTCTTCTTTTTACAGCTCAACCGCTCTCTTCGTAGATTTTGTTCTCACTTATTATTACTCGTCCAATTATGTTTTTACTGATAGAAATGGAAACTAAGTCAACAATTGGACTTTCTTGGGCTCCAAAGTTACCTCTCATGCTAATTGATGCAGAAAAGAGCTTAGAGAAAGGGAAACATAAGGTTGATTCTATATGAACAAGTTACATTCATTTGATGATGAACAAGTTCTAAACTGAGGCTCTTCATTTTAACTAAGGTATTGTGCTTTAGTTTAAAACTGAGCTTATAAACAAGTTACATTCATTTGATGATGAGGGAAGGAAGTAATATATATATATATATATATATATATATATATATATATATATATATATATATATATATTACTATTTTTATAAAGTTGAGTTGGTGACTAGTGTGTGTAATTGATAGCCTGCATGTGTGTGTATGTAGCTATATACAAGTCAGTTTATACATTTTTGTTTAAGCTGATGTTATCTCTATCTTGTTCAATTACCAACCTAAAACTATTCTCCAGACTTTTCTCCCTTCCCATAAAAACCTTCACATACACTATTTTGTGATTATCTTCCTCCCGAAGCATTAGAAATACACAAAAAATTCGCCATCTTGAAAATTGAAAATAAATTAAATTAATTACCTAAATTCCTCAAATTAGAATATATATATTTACATACCTATATGCATTTATAATGTGAATCTTGTGTATTGTAGTGTTAGTGAGTTGTGTGGGTTTGTAAAGGCAGAATGAAAGGTGGAAACACAACTTTGAGGTGAGTTCTTTACTCATGAATACTATGTCCAATCCTCTGTTTTGCATAAATAAGTATGAATTCAATTAATGGTTGAATACATTTTAGCATGTGCTTTGAATCGAGTTGTCGTGCATGCAGTTTTAGTTGCTGTTGTTTAGGAATGTGCATGTGTCACTTGTGTGTGTGTATGCATGTGACGGACGTGTGTGCATTTATGCATAAGTGAGGGTCAGCATATCCATATAATCATATCATGCTACAACACAAATTTTAGGTGCTTGAGTTCATATAACCGTATATATATTAGTGTGTATACAAGTGTTAGTTGGTGTGTGCATTTATATTTATATGTGTGTGCAGTTGTTATACGTGCGTGAGTGAGAAAACATATGTATAAATATAGAACAAAACAAATGAATAAATAAAGAATAGGTTATCCATCAAGTTTTAAATACAGAGCTGGATAAGCTAGATAACAAAACCAAGCAACTAAATTTATAACTGATGGAACTTTAGAATAAATATTCTCAATGGAGCAAAGGTGCTTGCGTGTGTGTATATGTTAAGTAATACTTGAATGCCTTGCTGTGTATATCTTCATGCCAACGCAAGTCTAGTCATAGAAATAGTTGCATGCCTGAATGAAATAGTATAGATATGATGAGCTTGATTTATTATCCTGTATATTTCTTTAGTATGCTGCCCTTCACTTAATTAACTTTTTTTTGGTTTGAAATTATAGATATGATGCACTCGATCTTTGGATCTAAACCAAAATAGACAGTGACGCACACATGAATTCAGCTTGAAATTATAGATATGATGCACTCGTTCCAGTTCCCTTTCCGTCATTTTATTGCCTTAAGGTTTATATCAGAAACAGCCGACTCTAGGCTTGATTCAGACAGGTGTTTCCAACTTAATATGGCAGCTGGAGTATGGAACGTCAATGACAGTGGAAATGATTTCATAATACATGATAGAAGTTTGAAGTGGAAGGCTACTATATTAATGGGTTGAAATAGGCTACCTCATTTTGGAGAATAAGTGGATGATTACTGTACATATGTGGATAGAATTATATTATCTCATTTTGGAGAACAACAATTTGAAGTGCTAGAAACTTAGAATAACCATTGGTACTTGGTGTGTTTTATGAAGCACCACAAAATGGCCATTACACGCTATCCGAATTAGTTGAAGGGGGTTTTGTGATTTGGTCTGAGTATCGTTTGCGTTATTAGTAAGTTACTAAACACTATGTAGTTATATTCTGAAACTGTGTTTTAAAGTTGGTTATATATACTATGCTTGTATGTTATAATTTGTGGTGTCGGTATGAAGTATCCTTTTTGGTGTTTGTATGAAACATAAATGTTTGGTGTTGTTCTAATTATTGATTGTATG
The DNA here is from genome assembly GCA_030765085.1 of Allium cepa. Lineage (NCBI taxonomy): Eukaryota > Viridiplantae > Streptophyta > Magnoliopsida > Asparagales > Amaryllidaceae > Allium > Allium cepa. The sequence continues at coordinate 1,013,453,338 of CM060943.1, read as the reverse complement.
TTTTCTTAATGTTAATACTATATATTTTTTGTATAGATTGTTTGTAGCTGTAATAAAATATTGGCGCTATATAGTTTGTTTGATATTGTTTTAGTTATCACGGTTATAGGTGTTAGAAAATAACCTTTCGTAATGGTTATAACTGTGATATAATTTGCATTTGTCACAGTTATAAGTGTTAGAGTTTCTTTTTGATAATGGTTATAAATGTTAGAAACTATTGCTCTGTCACGGTTATAAGTGTGATACTATCTAAATTTCCCACGTTTATAAGCGTTAGTAATAACCATTTTATCACGATTATAACCGTGAGTAAATACTGTTCTGTCACGGTTATAAGTGTGATAATATTTAAATTTATAACGGTTATAAGCGTGAGAAATTACTATTTTTATCACGGTTATAACCGTGAGCAAAAGTGTGACTGAATTTGCCCACGGTACCTATTTTCACGGTTATAACCGTAACAAATTAGTTTTTTCATGCTTATAACCGTGAGGAAATTGCCTTTGTGGTGTTGTGAAAGTTTAAAAACACTTGCAAAAAAAGGAAATTTTGAAGCATCTAAGCTCGAAATCATAAAAAGCGGTAAACTACAAAATTGCAGCCATTGGAAATATTTATTGTTTGAAAAAAAAGTAAATCTTGATTTGGAGAATTATGGAGGAAGTTATGGCTAAATTAATTTGGAGGAAACGGAGAAAGAAAAATTTTAAAACTAAGTTTTCAAAACTTTTAAAAAGAAGTAAAAATTCAAAAATTAATTCTTTAGAATTCCAAGGGAAGCCATGGAAGTGGATTATGAAGAAGATGGAAGCTTGGAGGTGTTTGAAAATGAAAGTATGAAATAAGAAAAATGTGATAACCCGAATTTTTGGTCATTTAATAATTAAAAATTAACAAGATTCGATTTATCTTTTCAAAACATAATTTTCAATACAATATATATATGTATAGATACTTATTTTAGTATGGAAAAAGATATAATAATATTGGATTTGAAAAGAACTCTATATTATAAAATTTATAGAAATTGGTTTTGTAATAATAATATGTATGAACGTATACATACATTGTGATATGGAAACGATATTTTCAATTTGATATAATAAATTTTCCAAAAAGCTATTTAAAGGTTAAATTATAACATATGTACATGTTAATTTATTAATGTATAATTAATTTTAAAATACGTATTCTTTGAGTTATAAATATATATATATATATATATATATATATATATATAACATTTAAAAATACATAATACAAATCTATTTCAATAATAATAGTTGAAAATGAATTAAGATATTAAATACTTTCTTTAAGATTTTATGTACATAAATTAAAGATAACACATGTAAACATTTTAAAATACCATCCAACAAGTGTAACTATTTTAAGTTTGTAGATTTACAAATGTAGTCATTTTATCTTATGAATTACAAGTGTCATTTATCATCCTTCATTTTAATTAATTATAAGAATAAAAAAATAAAACTAATTCCACTATCTTCCATTCTCATCTTCTCTTCATCCTTCACTTTGCTACTTACAAATTTTCAAAACAAAAGTAACCTGATATAAAAGAAACCAGATCAGAAGCTAAAACCCAAAAATTTATTTCAAAACAAACTTATGCACTTCATTTAATGTCAAGTTCAAATCAAACAATCTCAAGCTTGAAATCAAAAGAAATCTGATGCGAATCAAAGTAAAAGGATCATATTCCGGAGTTTAAAGTAATTTCAGTTTCAAAAGCAAGTCTCAAAATCGAAATCTAGAAGCTTTGAAACTAGATAGCAAATCTGAAGAGCAAGATCTGTTCAGAATTCAATAACAGTTCAAGTTTCCAAGGTTAAAACTGCTTCAAATCCTATTTTATTCAAACAATAGAGGTGAGTAAATAAATTATTTTGTTTTAAATATAGATGCATGCTGAAAATTCCTTTAAGTAAGTTATGATTAGTGATTGCATGATTTGTTAATCAGAAATACATGTGTGTGTGTATATATATATATATGAAATTGTTGTATGAGTGGTCTGGAAAGGGCATACATACCTTGTTCTTGGTTCTACAGTTGTGGATATATTCAAAATAAAATTTATCACCCTCAAATCTCCTTAAGATCTGATAAATAATAACAAAGTATGTTAATAATAACAATGTATGAGTTTTTAAGGTATTCCCAGGCTATTCTCTGTTTTAACTATATAAAGGTGAGTAGTTTTTCCTTTAAAACCCTTAATTGGTTAAAATACCTGATGTATGTAAGGTTTGAAGTTCAGTTGTGGAAAATGTTTGTATGAATATATATATCATGCTTGAATGTATAAAAAAACTTGAGTGTGCACGACTGGTATAAGGCAATATGCCTCTGCTATTATTGTCAGGTTCCAGATTTTGTTCAAAATCTTAACACTATCACTCTAATTCGTTTTAGGATCTAATCACTAAACGAAATTTGATTATAAGATTATAACACCAATTGTAAAAATAGTTTTAAAGTTAATAATAACAAATTTTTTCTAGAAAGTTGGAATTGCAGACAAAAATTCAAAATAAGTTAAGATTCAAACATCGTAATTTGATGTTTCAGGATTATAACTCGAATCAATTTAGAAAATTATGATTTTTAGAACTAAAATCTAAATTTTTAATATTGCATTGAGTATACAATTTGGGTTTTTCTGGAAACTGATGTTGAGGCTTCTTCTGACGATCAAGAGGGTGAGAAGACTCGGGGTTTCTACTGGTGTTGGAGGAAGTTACGGCGTGTTCGACAAAAATGGTGAATGGGGTGCTTTTGGACAGTCGCGACGGCGATGTGATGTTTTTTGTTCTAACCCTATTTTTGGTCGACCTTACAATATTGGATGTTGTGTTGTTTCCAATGCATCGAGCTGCTTGGGATTTGGATGGAAGCTGTGTGGATGTTGTGTGGAGATGTGGCCAGAGTTACTAGCGCTCCGGTGACCGTCGTTGATCGTTCGACGTGATTTCAGGTTGGACGTCTAGTTCTAGTTTTCAACAGGAATACTCGATTTCAATTTCGAGCTTGGTAATCGAGCTGGATGATTGAGATCGAAGATGGGGTTAGTAAGTGACTTATCGACCGTAGGGGATGAAGTCAAGTCGTCAGCGGCCACTTGTCTTTGTGCACTGGTGCACAACGTGTCAGATGAAGAAGTGGAATCTGGAGGGAAGTGTGCTCGAAGTAATACCCGGAGGATTTTGCTGATTTTCTCGAGTTGGTCCTCGAGTTTCTTTGTGTATATTGTTCTAAATTTTTGTATAACAAGTTTTCTTTTTGAAATTTAAACTAAAGTTTTAAATAAAAGAGAAGACTAGGGAAGGAGATGAGATAACTCAGCTTTTTGATGGGAATACCCGAGTTTGTTCTCGGGTTATAAATTAAATGTTAAACTTTTATTAATTAATTAAAATAAAAAAAAAACTATTTGGTTATTTCTTGAAATTTAATTAGGATTTAAGTAAAAGGTATTTTACTTTAAACAAAGGATAATGATTTAAAAATAAATCAAATTCAAGTTTATAATTTAATTTATTTTAAATGGAAATCGAGAGTTTAATGTAATAAATGATTTATCTTAATTTGATCATGTTTTATTAACTAAAGTAAATAACAGATAAGAAATTTGGGTAATTAAATTAAGATAAATTAATTTGTGAAATTAATTAAATGTAGTATATTACTTAATTAAGGATTGATTAATCAAGGTTAATCAATTAAGAAATAGTTAAGTAATAAGTAATTGAGAGGTTAATTACTTAATGTAAGAAGATTATTAAAGAAAATTACTTAATGAAAGTAATTAAGGGAATAATGACTCAATGTAGCTAATTAAGTAATGTGATTAGTCAAGTTAATAATTTGGTTTAATTAATTTAAGATAACCACATGATGGTTTGTTAAAGTATAATTACTGAATGTAATTGGAAAAGAGTAAATACTTGGTAAAGTAATTAATGGATAATTACTAGATGTTAATTGAATTTGAAATGGTAGTTTTGAGGAAAATGATTGGGTCTTATGTTACATTAACATGATATGATTCTTTTAAATCATTCAAATTGAATACAAGATCTTAAAATACTATTTATTGGCTTACTTCAAATGAACTAGCTTCATCAAAATATTGTACCCCACAAACTATGACGGTTCACCATATAACATTTATATGTGAAAGTACATGGATCAAATATTTATAGTCTTGAATTGCATTTAGAGTTCATAAACTCATAAAATGCAATACACGGTCTAAACCAAATAAACGTATAAGTAACCAACTTACGAATATATTAAGTAGTTCAAATTGGACACTTGCATGGGTATAGAAACATTATATAACATGAAATTAGAATTATTAGTAAGTATATGTTATATTTCCATTTGTCAACTTTCTATTCAGTTTGTTTATATATGTTAATTGACGAATGTTTTATCAATCATATTAAATGCACAAGTTTATCATTGTACATAATTATAACATTATATAGCATATGTTCTTGCAGTATTAGAAAGGTTAAATTTTACCATTTCATTTTTCTAATAAGGCTCCCACTTGTAACAACCCGGAAATTTTAACAAATTAATAACGTAATGAACCGGAATTTTATGAAATTTAAAATAATTGAATTTTGAAATGAAAATTTAATATGTGGATTACGTTTTTTAGACATAGCAAATGATAAAGTTTCATTGGAAAATATGTAATTTTATTTTCTTGTGTAATTTTATTTAAATTTAAATCAGTTAATATTTGATAATAATAAAATATTTTCTAAACCTGAATATTTCTATATCTTAAATTTGTAAATCATCTTCTGAGTAAGACGACATATTTTGTTTCCAAATTTATACTGTTATTGCTCCGTTTATCTTATTTTCGGCGTTTTGCAGCATTTTCAATACCGATTAACGACTTTTGATAGGATGATCATACCGCAGATATCTGTATACCGTTTTGATCAACCTGTCATGCTAATCTCCATAGTATATTCATATTTTTGTTTCGGTGTCCAATATGCTTCGGAAAATCGGAAAACGATTACGTATCGGTACCGATTTTAAAATCTTTTGGTTTCCATCCGTCCTTTCATTTCTCACTATGTACAATACCAACAGCCGTTTGCATTTATATTTCCTAAATTCTCATGCTTGGCCTTTTTTTCCACTAGTTCCAATATTTACTAACAGGTTTATTTTTTCTCTGACCATTCGTTTCTTTTGAAAAATGTTTGCCTAGAATCCAAAGCCTACCTATCTCCTTCCCCTATTCTCTTTCCCTACTTTTCTTCCTTGATCTATTTTACAACCACAGCAGCCACTCCTTTGAACCCAACTCTGTTAGTCAGCCTCATCTCCACCCACCAAACAGCCTACAACATCACTGAGACCCCTAACCTCCCTTTGTTCCTATCCAAACCCGAAACCATGCTCCACTCACATCAAACCTCCATCACCACCTGTAGTCGAGGACCCAAATGCGCCTTCCTCTCCCTGAACCCGCCTCTACTCGCCACCTCTAGCCAGCAAAACTTCCTCCCACTTCCTTCTTTTGTCATAGCTGCCATCTGACACCCAACTCGGCCTCTCCTCCTAACCGCCCACTACAGCCTTCCCCTAGCCTTCTTCCACCATGAGTGCGGGCATGCTACCTCACTGCGGCAGCCTCATCTCGGTAATTATATATATAATATGATATTGTTAGTATACCTATTTTAACATATCCTACTTTGCTAAAGTATATGTATATACTGATTATATATGTATTTATATTTATATATATGAATTTAAATAAATTATATATATATATATATATATTGTTTGTTACATATTTATATATAAGTTTATCAGTTACATATGTGTGGTCTGTTAGGTTATATGAGTGTATATAGATGATATACAAACCTATTATAAAATTTAAGTATATATATATATATTATATATATATATATAAAGTTTATGTTAGTTTGTTGTTGGGTTCATATGAATATGTGTAAGTTATATGTTGTATAATATGTTTAAAAAGGTTTGTATATATTGTTGTTAGCATATATAAGTTATAATAGCGTTATATATGTTATTATATAAACTTATACTGATATGTTGTATGGTATATAACTTATATGTTAGTGATATATATATTGTTGATTTCAAAGTATGTATGTAAGTATTTATTTCAAAATATATTGTGTATATATGTTTGATTTTTATATATGTGTTTAATTTAAACAATGATTTTGAAATACATATATATTTAAATTTAAAAATGTGTTTTAATTTAAAATATGATTTTATATAAATAGTTATATATAAATATATATGTTCACTTATACCATTGATCTTCATCAATCCGGTTTTGATTCGATTTCGTCAATTTCAAGCTGTCAGCTTTGTAGTCGAATTCGAGCCAATCTTACCTTGCTTTGGAATTCGCGCTTGGATCCGTAACTCATCTCATTCTCGTTCATCTCTAGCCTCGAAAGGTGATCAATCACTCACGATTAACGTTCTTATATTTATTAAATTTGATTTTATTTGAGACGACAATTGAAATATGTTGTTGCTAGTTATTTAACTGTTATATATATGTCATTTTCTATAACTGTTCACCTATGACATGTGACACCATGACATGTTACTTATATTTTATCTGTTATTGATGATATAAACCAGTTATATTATTATCATATTTGTTCTCACTATGCAATTTTCCTGTTAGTATAGAATTCCGTATGGGTTGAAATGATACATACCCGAATGATCTTGTAGAATAGGATAAAATAGTTACGTGTTGAAATGATAAACCCAAGATATTTTCATTGAACTGAATTTGGGATTGCGGGTTGAAAAGATATATACCCGTATATATTTAAATTACGGATTGAAATGATAAATATCCATATCACTTGACCATAGGATAGAAATTCACATACAGACAACGTTGGTCGATATATATGTATATATATTGAAATAATTTCCAAAATTTTAAAAAGGAAAATATATGGTTTTATATAAATATTGATTTTAAGATATTATATATATATATATATATATTACTTTTATAAAGGTTTAAATTTAGATTTTTAAAATTATATGTTTTGAAAATTTTGAAATTATATGTTAGTTTTGAAATTAAAAATTTAAAAGATTATTCTTATAATTTTTACTATTTTTAAAATATATAAAATAAGTTTTAATATAAAATAGATTTAATAATAAGATTTAATTTAATAAAGTTTGATTTAATTAATATATAATATGTTTAAGTATTTATTTAAAATTATATCTCAAATATAGTGTTTATAATAATTTTTAAGAAATTAAGGTTGGAAACAGAAATAGAAATTGGTTTGAAATTGTATTTATTTAAAGAAGTATACTCAAATAAGTTGGATTTAAAATTTATTAAAATTGAGATTTTAAAAATATGCTTTTATAACTTTATTTTGATTAAAAGTGATTTAAATAAATATTTTCAAATTTACATAAATTGAAATGGGATAATTAGTTTATGTGAATTTGTAATTTGAAGTTTTATTTAAATGTTATTGGAGTAATTAAGTAAATATTTCAAAACTAAATAATAGTAAAGTTGAATTTGAGATATAAATGAAATTGTCAAACTTAGTTTTGTAAATATTTGAATATTTAAAGCTTTGAAATCTATTGAAGTTGAAATGGTTTAATTTGTAGTTTATATCTATATTTGAAATCGATATAAAATGGTTTATTGAAATTTGAATTGAAATGGATGAACTAAGATTTGATTTAAATGGAATTTTGAAATTCGAGTTAATTTGAATCGATTTGTGAAATTTGAGGAACTATTTTTATTATATAAAGTATTTATATATATATATATATATATATTTTTATTATAACTATTTTAATATACCAATTATTTTAATATATATACTATTTTAAACTTATAACTATTTCAATATAAAAATTATTTTAACATATAAACTATTTTATTATATAAACTATTTTTATTATATAAAGCATTTTAATATATATAAAGAAATTTTATTTATAAGTTATTTTAGTATATAAACTATTTTTAATTGTTAACTATTTTAAATATACTAATTATTTTATTATATAAACTATTCTATTTTATAAACTATGATTATATATACTATTATTAACATTTACACTGTTTAAAGGAAAGTGTTACGGTTTTTCCAAATTTATGATTTCCGAAGTGTTATGATTTCAAAGTGATGTAATTCCCAAAGTGTTATAATTTCTAATGTTATGTTTTCGAAGGTGTTATAACTTTGAAAGTACTATGATTTTGAAATGAATATATGTAAGGGATTAATGATATCGTATTGATATGGTTTTGAAATGGATATGATATTTTTGTTTTGAAGTATGATATTTTGAAACGACCACGGTGTTATAATAATGGTTGGTTGTTACAGAGACCGGGATCGGTTATTGTCATACTCTCTGCTAATACTGAAAACCGCTTTAATAACCGTGTACGCGACGGAGATTCTAGAATGAAGTAGGATGGTTGGCGACGATCCTATATGAAGTATATACATGGACCTGACTCCCGTGAGTTAGCTTAAGATGGCCAAAATAGGAGCAATTGTCGGGCCAAGTGAGGTAGCTCCTTCGATCAGACAACACTCCATCGATACTATTCTATTACTTGAATTGATTTGGTGCACCCTCGGATTTTTGGGAGTGTGGATTGAGGTGGGCGGTAGCTGCGGCTATGCGTCACCACCAGCCCGGAAATGTAATTGGTATATCTACCCTGGCATTGCCTAGTTGTGCCGTGTCACCTACCTTATCGAGACCACTACAAGTTTGTTTTGTACCATACTTATGGAGTGCCCTTTGACGATGCCCAGTACGTTGGAGATCATGGTACTGTATAGACTATGGGAATATATAAAATGTGTTAAGGGAGATATGGTAACGCCTTAACGTTATTTTAATGGTTTACTTTACTATAGACATTATTATAATAGCGTAAATTACTACATAGTAGACAGTTCCACGGATCCTCAAAGGATGGTTATCCCAAACATCCTTTAAGTTACTTGTATTTCAGTTGGTATCTCACTTGATTTGAATTTATTGATATGAGAATGTTAATCCTGACTCGAGTATTTTTTGTTTTTCTTTATGCTTGGGTCAGACTGAGTATCACAGCATTTGAGACTCGCCTTTGGAGTTAGAGATTCGCATGGAGATCCATCTACATCTTTTTAGCTTTCAGATATTCTATAACGAGACGGATTTTGCCCGCTCAAAAATCGACATCCGTACTTCAAATCGTACTCGAATGCCATAGATTCGACCGTTCAAATCCGATTCGCCGGAGCTTATAACAATCATTAAGTAAACAACACAGCGGAATAAAAGAATAATACATTGATATACAGCTTTGATACAATATCTGATACAACAGATGATCCAATAGATATCAATATACATCAGAGATATGATACAATAAAACAGCAGCGGAAAAGAAAATAGATAACATCTAGCATACGGAACAATATAACTCTAAAATAGTCTTCAACGAAGAACTCCAAATCGGAACTGTAACTCCATTTCCAAGAATCAATCAGCAGAAGCTCGAACTCCCAATAACGATGCACCTAGATAACCAAGACTGGTGCGATCCAAAGACTGAACTAACTCCAGATAATCTACTAAACCTGACTATCTGAAAAACCCAACTCTAGACTGCTCGTGTAGAAAATAATGAGCATTCAGAGTTTAGGAAAGAAAACAATAAACTCCGGATCAGTCGTGGGACTGGTGTGAGCAACAAAAACAGTTTATCTTTTAAAACATTCAACACAAGATTTTCAAAGTCAATTCGCAATGCTTTTAAAAAATGAGACTACCATAAGGCCTCCCGCACACACACACAATGCAAACGCAGAATCGGAGGAGATTTCTCCTTATGATAGTCAAAGATGCTTGATACGCATTTAAAAGAAACATTTGATATTATTACTAGTGCATAGTGTAGGAAAAATTCATTTCGAAAGTAGAATATAAATCTTAGCCAACATACGACCATTATCGTATGCCTACTATAGCTACCATCTAAACAGTGGTGACCACCATAAGTAAATGGCAGGTTCTACAACTAATACCGTACAGGGTTTCGTATTGGGAATTGGATTTCCAACGAATGATCAGGCCAAGGAACTTCCCATTGCCACATGAGAATGCCTCTGGATGGACATCCCCGAGAACCAAACCGGATCTCTACCAACACAAGGCCGAGTTACCCCTAACTGAGTAACAACTGACCGAATATGCCATCCCCCGGTCCTTTGGGACCTTTCACCGAGCGCTCGTAATCAATTCACACAATCATAACAAAGTGTTTTCAACATGAGTGAATATCTGGGCTCCATACCATGATACCACCCTTTTCCAGAAGGAAATGCACACATCCTAAAGGGCGCTACCCCTCATAACCTTGCTGCTTCTTTCCTGTTTTGACCATTCCCGAGATGTGAGGCTCGACGAAGTCACGTCCACAAAAACATACTTTATACAAAAGCCATGCTTTGGGTCAACAAATGATCATAGAGATGATCACAAAGATAGACGATCAAATAAACGATCCTATCATAAATAATCAACACAATGATCATTACACAGCAACACTCAGTATGTCACATTACCAAATTGGGAATATATCGCTGATAACTTCAACTACATAACCTCTGAGCTCGTACGTCTCAGAGAAGGGTGTTAAGCTAAAAGAATAAATTCTCCGCCACCAACAGAAATATATTTGAAAGAAATCGGCTTTACATCTCAATTTGTAATGTCAGACACACAATCCATACAAGTCTGTTCCGGGCTCGAACAGAACCGAAGGCACTTACAAAGAAGTCCTTGCAATCCGGATATTCACAATCCTGATCGGATTTCCCATCACTTAGGGAGTTTCTATACCGGCGCGACTCGGTGCAGAAACAATCGATAGGTCATCCTATCGCTTTCGCAAATACCCGGTCTTCATCACCGGTCTTCAAATGCTATCCATAACGACGTATCACATATTCGGAATGGGTTATACGACACAAAGGTCCTTTCCCGGTTAAACCGAATAGTGAGCGAAAATATTTTCAAAACATATGGATATGGGATTTCAATTAAGTCACAACTTAATAATTCAAACTTTCTTTCAAATGGTTTAACAAATTACCATTTTCAATCTTTAAACAAAAAGATTCATTTTCACAACCTTTAACGGTTTAAAAAAAATTTCACATTTAAATCTTTTAAACAAAAGATTCATTCACATGTTTTCCAAATCAATTTTCATTTCAATTTGATTTAACTCGTTAAATCTTTAAATCAAAGATTTAACTTATAGCCTTCAAAACAATTTCATTTCAATTTGATTTAAACAAATCATCAATTTAAATCTGTTAAAAATAAACAGATTTAATTCATAGCTTTCAAAAAGAATTCATTCATAACTTAGGAAAATCATTTTTCTATTCAATCTTGAAATTCCCCTAATTAACTGGAATCTCAGTTCTTATCTAAAAGTGTTTATCATTTGAAAACAACAGTTTTCATTTTGGAAATCTGATTCATTTATACGAGTTGAAATCCTTGGGTTAAATTCAAATTCCAAACATAATACTTTAAAAATGGTTTAACTCATATATAACTAGTATAATATCGTTAATCCCTAGTTTCAAATTACAGAATTCAATTTCAATATTGAATTCAAATTTAAATCAAATTATTTAAATACCAAAACTTAATCAAGTAATTTAAAAATAATAAATTTTATTTTGAAATTCCATTCCAAAAGCTTTTCACATTTATTCTGGTTCCATTTCCAAAACATTTGAATTTAAAAATTCAAATTTAAACTATTTCAAAATCTGTGACTTAACCGATTTCCTCGTGAAATCCATCATTGTGTGTGTATGGTGTGGTCCAGGGGTTTAACACAATAGTGCAACAACATTCAATTATCACGGATCACACACAGAACTATAATTGATATAAACTATAACGCTTATCGTCCATTCACAGATTCACAGATAATATACAATAGAAATAACCGAATAAATCATACACGGCACAAATCATAGAACAAAATATCACAGATCAGGACAGGACAATCAATATAATCATCGATTTAGATCAACAGTTTTGATTTGTTTAAACTTAACTGCATAATTAAGAATGAATTATATTTTATTCTTTGCTTAATCAATTATTAATAAACTAACTTATTTCGATTCATTAATTACCTATTAAGCATACACTTAATTAGTGAATTAATTATTAATTACCAATCAATAACTTTAATTATTGACTTTTAAAACTCAATTACACATATAATTATGAATTGCTTAATCAATCATATATCATTTATTTAATCAGTTAGCTACCCCTTTTGTTAATGAATCAACTTCCAATGATTAATTTCATTTTAAATTACAATTGAATTTTCACGAGGTGATTATTAAAAATTTTAATTACTAATTCAACTAAGTTTTAACTACTTATTAAATTACCATTATTAATTTATTACATACATAATCAACTTTCACTTTAAATTAATTTCCCAATTTTGTTTCAGCAAAACTTTCAAGATCATTAGAGTTTAAAAACAAATTGTTTAATACTTAATAACATAGTTTATACTTAATAACTTCTACCTTCATCTTTTAGTTAGCACAATTTCTGCAATTCTTAAAACCCGAAGACAACATCGTGCACAACTCGAGTAAGACTCGTGACTACCCAGCACTTCACGCGATCCCTCCTGCACTTCTTCTTCTCCCCTGTTTCTTTTTTTCTTCTGCTTATTTTTTTTTAACAAAAAAAAAAAGCTTACAGTTTACTGTTACAAACATATAAACCCACGCGCATAACACCCAACCCAGCATCAAACTCGAAGCGTTCCACGTACATACTCGAGTTTACCTCGAGTCGACCCAAATCACGACCATCTCTGCCGCCGTGCACGTGCACGGCGGTCCACCACCGCGCTACCGCCCCGCGACGCCACCAACAAGTCACCTGCCATCCCCTTACTCGAATACAAAACCCAGATCAGCTCGAAACTCACGAAAACAAAATTTGATTAAAAAGTTGAACAGAAACTTGAAGACAGTAGACAAATTCGCCTCGTCCCCGCGGCACAGTTCACCAGAAAATTCGCGCCTTCGGTCCCACCACGACAACCCAATGTACTTCCCTTCCTCCCAATATCATAGAGCTCGATCGACTCTTGGTGACCCAAATCCTCACGTTACAGAGCACAAAAAAAACTGATGACCAAACCCTACTTTCGATTCAAATCAAAATCCCTACATTTGAAAAATTCCTTTCCATTTTTCCTATTATCTACGAATGTCAAGCAAGCTATACCCTAAGTTTCAATATTTAAGATTGGCTAAATCTCTATAGATTTACAAAAAAGCATTTTTGTTCATTTTTAAAACCATACCTTAAACACATAACTAAAAATCATCATATTCATTTTAAAAATCCTAACCTTGTATGTTTATTAAAGATATGAATTCGAATTTACAAATTAAATTATTTGAATTTTTACACTTTTTGCTTTCCTTATACTGTTACTGGAAGAACAATGTCTATACCATTCAATTATGCTCAAAATAAATTTCCAGGCTTATAAATGAAGTTAAACAACTTAATTAGCTTAAATTACTAAGTTTAATTTGGTTTAAATGAAGATGTATTAATATTCTTACACACTTCATTGCCCAGAAGATTAAAACAAATGGAGAACCCAAACTTCCAGATAACATCTTAGAGCAACATACTTCCAGTATATAGTAAACACAATATCACTTGAGCTAATTACCCAACTTAAGTTTTTTTAAAAATGGTTAATTTACTCACAGTCTCTCAAACTTTGGATTCAAAGAAATAGTTTTAAAATTTAAAGTTGCTCACGGATTTTTTTCTTTCAACATTGGTAATAAACTGTTACTGCATAGTTTGGTTTCCAGATAAATTTAAAAAAAAAAAATCAGAGACTTTGTTCTATTTCTGTTCTTAGTTTATACTTGAACTATCTTATCTTGTTTAAATCTAAGGCTTAGCAATTGTTTAAAACAAAGATAGCTTGAAGTTTTAATTTTTTTTTTTACTACATTCTGCAGTGAGCAAAACAGAGAAGATAAATGCCATCAGGCATGCACCATTATAAACATAACAAAACAGATTGCATATTTAAATCTACACAGAGGCAACTTATATAAAATAAATATCATCACAGATCTCATGCAACAGATAATTTACTACTTAAATTTTAAAAGTGTTACTCACCTTGTTTTGTGGAAGACAGAGAACAGGTTTCTTCAATTTGGAACTGGTTTGTATCTTGCTTCTTGATGTTTGAGTTGAATGATATATATAGGGGAGAGTGTTTACAGTATGTTATATATGTATATTATATATATATTACAATGGGTATGGTATACAATATCTTGTACAGGGTAATATTATATTTTCCTTGTACTAAAGGTATCTTTACATTATTTATGTCGGCTGAAAATTCTTCTTTGATATGCTAAAGATGCAAACATTAATTGTCTATGTACTAGCCTAAGATATTAATTGTTTACTTGTTTCATTCCATGCTTATATTTGTACTTGCTTTATAATTTAACATATATTGCTTTTTAACTTGTTGATTATGCAGTTTGGTGGCTGCAAATCATTTTCTTTGTTTTGTTCATATTTGATTTTCTTTACAGCCTACATATTTATACAACTTTGCTTTGTGCTTTGCTTTATTACTTATGTAAAAACATATACTTTGTTTTGTTTAGCAATATTTTTTTTCTTTTGTCTTGTCTTATGTTCTTTTAGCTAGCTTTGTACTCGAGCTTTATTTATTCTTGCATTTTTATGATAATAGGTTTGGCTAATGTATTGTTATGTATGTACAGTTTATTATTTTAGTTATGTTTTGTTTGTACTTAATTTTGTATTTGCTTTTATTTGTTTATAGGTTGAGATGATGTAGCTTGCTTTCCCAGGTTGCTTCTTGCCTGCATACTTGTATTTTTCTTTTGTCTTGTTTTATATGCTTATGTTTTCTACTTTAGCAAGCCTAGATATTTCTTTTGTCTTGCATTTCTTTATTACGGCTGATATGCTCAATATTTTAGTTGCTGAGATGATATTATGTATTTGTTTTATAAGCTACAGCCTATATACTTATCTTTTCTTTGCTTGTACTTCTTTGTTTTGCTATAGTTACTTACTTTATACTTCATGCTTATTTTATTTTCATTTTATTTCTCAAAATCATTTATATAAGAATTTATTTAAAATCCAACATATACATATATATATATATATATATATATATATATATATTCTCATATATACACATATATGCAAATTTTCAAATCAATTTGACTTAATATATTTTATATTTGAATCGGGGAAACTCGCATCATTTAAAAATCAATTTTACAATTTTTAATTCAAAATTTCATTTAATTATCAATTTAAATTAAATTAAAAATCTAGGGTCGTTACATATTCGGTTGACTCCAGTGATATATTCAGATTTTGTTACTTGACTATTGTATTGAGACTTCTATGTATTCGTGATTTCCATTATATCTTGTTTAACTCTGTTATATATATAATAGCTTCATGAACTACTATTCATTTATTTTCGCTGCTTATTGTTAAATTACTCGGTGTTTGTGATTCTATGATTATTTTATTTACTGTATAAGTTGAGTTTTTCCTAATATAAATTAACAATATGATATTTTGAACAATTCAAGTCCGACATGTGCGGATGCGAATGGTTGAAAATATCGGGATGTTACACCACTGATTTGTTAAATTTCTCCAAACCCTAAGATGAAACATAGAAGTTTTACAACTTCACTAGTGGGTGTTAGGACTCATTTGTTTTGGTTTTCTAACCTTGAGTTTTCTCAACAAATCATAGCCCCATAAAAGATGGAATACTCCTTATCAGTTGTATCATATACAACTCCTAACCCATTTTTCCTTGTTCTAATCCCAATTCGACCTTGGGTTTGCTCAACAAATCGAAAGAGATTATTCACTCATACCTACCATATCGTGATGGCCTAAGTATAGTATATGTACCTTGAGTTTGCTCAACAAATACATATAGTTATGTTACTTCGTCTGTTCAATATATTAATAATACTATGCATAACATCTCTAGCTTGAGTTTGCTCAAAAACTAAGGAGTATGTAAGTAATTTATATATATATATATATATATATATATATATATATATATATATATGGTACAGGACAACATCACATTGAAGATTCATAATCTTCAATATGTATTGAGTGATATCGACTTATAGAATAATATATTTCTTATGAAATACCCCAGCGATTCAAGTGTCAGACGCATCAAAAGTCACGGTATATATAAATTTACATTTGTTTTTATTTGTCAAGTCTATTTGGGTTTCTTTAATATTCCACATTTAGTTTATACACATATCATATAAGTTTTATTGTTATATAACTTTTATATTTCATATTACTTGTATGATAGTTTTACGTATAATATATCATTAATTAAATCTTATCTAATTAATTTTAATCACTTAACTCTTTAGTTAATTTTAAATTAGTATTCCAATATAACTTTTCTATTGGACATATCTATTATAACATTTATAGTGTATACTATAACCTTTATAGTGTAACACACATATACCATATATATGTATATTTTATTTAATTAATTAACCTTTAATTAGTTTATTCAATCAAGCAATTTGTATTAAAATTTATTAATTTCAAAATTTATCTTGTATACATACGTGTATACTTATGTTATCTTAAACATTTTAAAATCACATAACATATATCAATACATGTAATACATGCATGTATGCATTAATTAATTAACATAATTTATCTATTGATTTTATTAGTCTTATTAATAAATTTAAATTTTGAAATTATTATATAAATATTTTCAAACATTTTGAAAATATCATTATCCTTTCAAACATTTTGAAAACTTATGTATTATTATAATTTTTATAATAAACATGTTTTATTTCAAATTTAACTATTAAATTTAAAATCTTCAACATTAATTTTCAAAACGATTTTGAAAATTAGCCCAAGGCCCAAACTAAGTTGGGTCTTTTCTATTAGGAGCAGCCTTTGGGCTCACTTCACCTTTCGGGTCAGGTCGGTAACCAGGTAGGACATGGTACTTGATTATCCAATTCCAATCCCAGAAATTACCTTTTTAGACACCGTACTAAGTGGGTAAGCTTAATTAGTTAGCGCTAACATGACTACTTTAGACCGCATAGACTATTAGGCTTCGATACAATTGTTGGAACTAGATTAGCTCGCAGCGAAAGTTATGGGTGAATTTTAAATTTTTTACCCTATTGGAACTTTTATTGGGCTTATGAAGTCTAACTGAATTAGAACATTTCTAAATTTCATTTGAATAAAATCATTTATTTATTCAAATTCAAATATATTAAGATATGAAATCAATTTTATTTGATTTGGTTTATACATAAATGTATCTTATACATGTATGTGTGAGTGCATGTGTAACATAATAATCCGTGAGTGGTATAATATGCCCATATGTAGATGTTGGGATTTACATTGCAACAGACATATTAGCTCATTTTGTATATCATTTGTCCAAATATGTGTATGTATATGTGTTACAATACACACACATATACACACATATATGTATATATAAATATATTATATATAGTACATGAACATAAAACATTTATATACAGATAAATGTATATACACAAAGAGATGGAAAAATTATTAAAAATTATTTATAATTCAAAATTAACTTAGTTTTGCAAACATAATAATTTAGTATTTTAATTTATATATATTATGAATAAAATAATGTTTTCATCCATAAATAATTAACATAAAATAATCTATTGATAAAAATTCAAATTTTACAATTTTCAAAGATCTAAGATCATAAAATAGAGCTTAAGAAAAATATGGAGATTTTTCAAATTTGAAATATTATTTTTAAAATAAATACATTGATTTCGACAATAATTATTTAAAATAAAATAATATATTAATAAAATTTCAAAAATCATAGGATCATGTATGAAAGGTTTCGAAAAATTTTAAAGATTTTTTCAATTAATTATTATTTTTAATAAATCATAAATAGTTTTTCGAAATTAGATTAATTATTAAAAATAATAAACTTTACTGAAAAATTCAAATTTTTTTATATATGTTTTTGAAAAGATACAATATTTTTTTAAATATAAAAATGAATTTTTAATGTAATAATTATTTTATATATAATAAGAAATTCAATAAATGTTAATTTAAAAATATGAATATATGTATGATAATTAATTTTTGAATTTTTAAATTCATATTATATACAAGTAAGTGTACTAAATTTTTTAAATCATATATATATACATATATTATATATGCACATAGGCTATTATGAGAGAGAAATATACACTAATATATATTTATATATGAATTTATTAATAAATATATATATAAAACAATTATTGATGACAAAATTTGATTTTGCACTGTTAACAAAAAATTTCTATACATAAATCAAATAGTATAATAAACAAATTATGCATATAACCAAACTGATTTGGGACAACCCACATCTACTTATAAAATCCCATCAAACTATTTATATAGTAGTAATATATTTTAATAGATACGAAATTTCTCATTATAGGATCATATAATATAATTTAATTACTGTACTATAAATTAAAATTATCAATTTAATGATGCCTTTGAATCCAGGACACATCTAGGTAGTTTTTAATAAAAAGAGTTAGTAGCATGTTTGAAAGCATATCAAGTTTTATGTTTTATCACTTCAAACACGTTAGTTAATTGATTTCACATTAAACATGTCAGTAAGAATATTAATGTAAAGGAAAATTTGAAATCTATACACTAGCGTCAAGTAGTTTTATACCTCAGGAAGTATTAAGGGTTTTTGAGGAGAGGAGTGTCAAGGGAAGTGCGATATTTTTTGATGGGAAAAAAAATTCTTTATATGTTAATGTGGTGATTTATTACTTTTTAAAAGAGACATGATGTAAGTTTTCTAAGTTCCAATCTATTGGAAACTCTAATATTAATATTTGTTACATTTCTTTGGATATCAGTATAATAGTTAATCACCTTATTTACCCATTTAATTATTTCCTAAAATAACTTATTCTCATTTACGTTACGATAAATGGTTGATTTTTGCCTATAAACACATAAAAATGCAACATTAAGATTCAAAAAATCTTACAAATGGTGTTTTTTAATACCAATTCGTCATGCGCACGTACATCACACATGCCAAAATACTCGTGCGTATATATGTGTGTACATATATACATATGTCTATACAAACACACACACACATAAAATACACGCGCGCGTGCACACACACACACACAAATACACATACATATACATATCCCAATATCTACTTATGTATGCAATTACCATGTTATCGTTTGTTGTTTTTGTTATTTTAAACATATTGTTGTCACATGTTATTTCTTGTATATTGATTAGTTGTAGACCGTAGTATTAATTAAATGTTTTGCAAAAGTGGAAAGTTGGAATTAATCAATGATTCACCTTCTCTCTTTCCTTTTAGATCTTGATGCAATTATACCCTGATCTTATTTCATATTTATTCCCATTTTTAAACATCAAACAATTTCACTCAATGTATGTTTCAAGAAATATGAGTATATTTGATGTAATCATACCGTTTCAAATATCATACTTAATTAACATAAAATTAATCAATTAAGAATAATACAATAGTAATAAAATATGACTTTATAAAAGTAACTATGTGGATATGGTATCAAATATTAAATTTCATCACCACAACAAACTGATTACAACTTTTTGTTTGCAATGTTCGCACAATGAAATTTGTAACAACTATTTTTTTATAGAATGTTGTAATAAAAATGTTTTTACAACTTTTTGTATTTTGGAGTTGTAATAAAGTTATTTAACAACTTTCTATCCTTGACTGCGGTATATTAATTTATAGCAATATTAATTTATAGCTATCTTGCTTATAGGTTGCAAGTGATCACGCGTAAAACACTTTCAATGAAACATTCTTAACATCAAATAGAAATTATTAGCAAACACAAACATTCCCTTTCGGAGATTATAATGTTCACGCTAACTGCATCCGAAAAAATTGAAGAACATATGATACAAAACCACGAATATGAGAAAACACATATGCAAAAAAAAGTTGCAAAAATATACAAGAGAAAATTTTGTTTCCTCTAATTAATAGACATATCTGATCATGTTTATTTCTCTCTAATTAACTAATCAATTATTTTTCCATATATTATTAACTTGGGCATTAAGTAATTGATGTTGTAAATAGAGCCTAAGAGAGAGAGTGGAAAAGTATTTGGTAATTCACTCTTCTTCCATCTTTGTTCCTCTTCCACAAAACCAAGAAGTCATTGTTATAGAGATCAAGATTCCTTCTCAATTAGGTATTGATCCAATTTTTATTTTATTTACTTTTATTTGGTGGTGTAATTGTAAATATTTTTTTTTGAGAATCACTATAAATGGTTGTTTGGTGGAACCTTGCATGTTGCTTTGTTGGTTTCTTCGTGTTTTAAGTCTTTCTTCAACATTTTGTATTTTCAAATTTTATTATTTTCATCCAATACTGCCCCTTTGTACCTAGGGTGATATAAGATTCTGGGATAAGTTTCCGTAATAATTTTATCATTTATTAGATTTTGCACCACAAAAAATCCTAACAACATAACAAGGTGCAAAAAAAGAACTGCGTAAATTTAGAAAATCTTTAAAAATTTGGAAATTTTCTAAAATTTCATTGTTTCAATTTTTTAAACAATAGAGAAATAAATACTTCATACGATTTCAAGAAATCGGTAAATAAACTTTAACATAAGGATGAGCATTTAACCAATTTAACCCATGTAACCGATGTAAACAACATTCATCGAGTCGACTTAACAACCGCTAAGAGCGATTAGCCAATATTAACAACTAGTTTAATGACCAATCTTAACATATTTAACATGTAGCCAAGAACGCTACTTCATACTTTAATAATTCTTTATTATGTTTTCGATATCACTTTACTTCACGCTTTCGGCAGCTTATTATCAAGTTTCCAATAACGCTTCACTTCATGCCTCGATGGCTCATTATTACGTTTTTGATGGTCGTTTATTTCAAAATTTTGATAGCTTGTAACAACCCGCATATTTATCGAGTTTACATTTAAATATTTTTATTTAAATATTAAATCGTTAATCGGATTTTGGTCCGAAAAACTACTTTTTGCAAACGGTCAAATTAGGACTCGAGACCACTTCCATTGAGTTCGAAATGTCGTTTACAACTTTTTAAGTATAAACATCGATAGGTTTGGAGATAGTGAAATTTCACTAACTTTTCCCGCTTTGGACTTTGGGTTAGTTTAGCCTATTAAGCCCAAGTTCCAACCCTCTTCTCCTCACTCTTCATAAATTTCCTAACTAACTCAAGCTTTAGCATTAATGGTGAAGAGAATGGGAAATTAAAACTCCAAGCTCAAATTCAATTGCAACTCCATCATTCAACTCCAAATTCAAGTAGAAGATATTGGATTCAAGCTTTGGATTGCTTCTCCTTGCTTTCAAGCTTCATCTTCATAAAATTTTAGTGCAAAGGTGAGATTTTTATCTCACAATTCTAGTCTATAACTATATTGGACTGTTGGGAATGATTCCCTATCACTTTAGCATGCATATTTGCTTTTGGTTTGGATTGGATTGGCGAAAAACTCCGATTTTTGGTGTTTGGGAGAAATTTCTGCATTTAGGTCGTTCTGGCCGTTTTTAGCTCGCTCGGAGTTAGGTCGTGTGGACCTTAGGTCGTAGGTCGCGTACGAGTTAACCCCTAGGTCGTTCTGGCCATTTTTAGGTCGTTCGGAGTTAAGTCGTTCGTCCATGGGTCGTGAGTCGTTCACGAGTTAACTTTAGGTCATTCTGGAAGTATTGGCACTTCGGAGTTAGGTCGCTCGCGAGTTAAGCCTTAAGTCGTAGGTCGCTCACGAGTTAGGCCTTAAGCCGTAGGTCGCTCGCGAGTTAAGCTTTAAGTCTTAGGTCGTTTCCGACCTATAATCTCCAGGCAAACGTTAAGTCGGCCTGCTTTATCTCGTAGGTCGTCTCCGACCTAAGCTCCTGATAAGTCGTTCGAGTTAGGTCGTTGGACCATTTACCTTAGGTCGCTCGTCCACTAAGTCGGCCTGGTTTATCTCGTAGGTCGTCTCCGACCTAAGCTCCAGATAAGTCGTTCGAGTTAGGTCGTTGGACCATTTACCTTAGGTCGCTCGACTCTGTTAAGTCGTAGGTCGTTAGACCTTAGGTCGCTCGACTCTGTTAAGTCGTAGGTCGTTAGACTTTAGGTCGTTCGCCTTCCTTAAGTCGCTCGACCCCTCCACACTAGGTCGCTCGGCTTGCTTGAGTCGTAGGTCGTTGGACCTTAAGTCGCTTGCCTCCCTTAACTCCAGTTAGGTCGCTCGGCCATTGTGTTAGGCCGCGTGAACCCTCAGGTCGTTAGACCTCATTTTGCTTTAGGTCGTAGGCCGCTTGTCTTCACTTAGGTCGTACCGTTTTGGACGGGGCGCTGCCCCGCACCCCGCCGGGGGCGCTGCCCCCTGGACCCCCGCGACCTGACCGGGCAGGTCGAACCCCGTAAGCGGTGGCGTTGCCACCCCCCTGGACCCCCCCTCCGTAGGGGATCTTATCTGAAAAATATTGAGCTGATTTCCTTGGATTTTATTCGCATCTCCGTATGCGATCTTTGTGACTGATTGTTTCTACACTTGCTTATGTGTTTTGTCACTTTATAATATAAAGGTTTCAATACTAGTAGTAAATATCAAAACTCTTTTAACAAACAATTTCAACTCTATTTTTAATAACAAAGCTCTTTCCTTAAACCGTTTTCCAATCTATTAGTATATACAAGCCTTTACCTCACTCGGATGAGAAATCTAATTAAACGACTTAGTAAAACAAGTGGTATGAAACGCTTGCGTTCACTTCGTCGGTTAATTCTTGGACTTGTTCGATTGAACCTCTTATGACAATTTTATTAGTGAAGATTTACAGTTTGTTCGTAAATATTTAAGTTAAGCAAGTGGTTATGGGACATGAAGCTAAACTTCTATATTTACTAGCTTAGTGTAATTGACACTTCTCGTTGATCTTGATGATCGCTCTATGAATTAGACTAGCAATTGCGCGATGTCTCTTTCATTGCAAGGTTAGACTAGACACCACTTGTGTGATTCCATTCACACATACCTTTCTGCTTTTTGGTTAGTCTTGACCTCATTCTGTGTGATTCCACTCACACATGTGGGGTAGCTCCCCATGGTCTTCGGACCGTCATGTGATAGGCCTCTTTCCCTTTTTTATGATTTCTGGATTTCTCGTGTTGATTTCTGGAATTTATGTCATTGACTTGTTATGAGTACAAGTTTAGGGTATGATGCCCCCTTCGAATCTTTGAGAAGATTCTTGTGATATTGATTATCTCTTATTGATTGATCTTCTGTTGATCATTATTTACATACTTATAGTGGTATGTCGTTATGGATGTTTATGTTTATGCCATATCTTTTATGTTATATCATGTCATCTGATATTTATAGCTAGACTGATCCGTTTATTATTTTCTTAAATAATACTCGGATCAGACCGAGATGTTACAGGTGCTTCTGCTTGACTTCTTCCCAGGGATTCATCACTCTGACTTTTGGCTAACTGTTTAGATTAGCAGTTTTTGTTGTATACACTTGAGATATAGACTCATAGTTGTATTCTTTTGTATAGCACGTGTTGCTATTCTTTTGTATTATCGTGGATCTTATTGACCACTACTCTGATGTACACTTTCATGTGTTAGTTATATATTCATATCTTCTTCCGCCTTTGTGATATGGATATCTGTGACTGATTTGTGATATGATTATTTCTATGTTTGTTTCCGAAGATTATTTATAGCCACCGTGTGATAAGCAATTACATGGATGGTCGCTCCTCAACAGCCTTATTCTCCGTGCTAGTTGACAGCACTTCTCCGGAGTGTTCTTGGCTAGCGTGGGTATAGAGGTGGGGCGTCACAGCTTGGTATCAGAGCCAAACTTCGGAACAATGTAGAATAACTTAACAAGGATCATCGTCCTAGGTCTATCTTAGGAGTCATACCATAGGATTAATTTGAGTCTTCGTACCGACTCATCCTATTTCCTTTATGATTCCTTGTTTTATCTATCAAGATTGCTTGATGTTCATTGGTAAATAACCTTCTTCCTTCTCTTCTTTCTTTCTTTAAGGAAGAGAATGTCTAGACCAGGCCGTCCCAGAACTGGATCATCTGGTGCTGCTCCTCCGGATGGAGTTTTTATGACTGCTCAACAGCTTCTTGATTTAGTAACTAATGCTCAAGCAGCTGGAGCTAACCCGGAACCTACTCACCCAAAGTCGGGATTTGCACGCTTGTGCAGCAATTACACCAACTTGGGTAGGAAGCCCTTCAAAGGTTCGGAAAATATCATCGAGGTCCAGGCTTGGTTAAAATCATGCGATCGAATCTTTTCTCGCATGAATCTTATCGATCTCCACCGCGTTCAGGTGGCTTCCAGCATGCTCCAAGAGAGAGCATTGGACTGGTACGAACTCCTTATTTCAGAAATTAATGAAGCGGATCTCACCTGGGAGCAATTTCAGGGACGCTTCGAGTTAAAGTTTGTACCAGAAGCTGGGAAAGTAAGCTTGGCTCGACGTTTTATAGACCTTGTTCAAGGTCAATCCTCTGTGACTGATTACGTCGCAGCCTTCGAGTCGCTTTCCAAATATGGGGTTGAATACATCAACACCCCATTGAAGAAGAACCAGAGGTTCGTTTATGGCTTAAATAAGAGTCTTAAGAAGCCACTGCTCCTGAAACTAGAAGTCGCATTTGATCAACTCGTCGATATCGCTCTTCGTCTTGAAGAGGCTGATAGAGAGAGTGATGTTGAAGTGGAAGGCGCTAAACCAAACTTCAACAACAAGAAGAGGCCAAACAAATTCAAGGGTCCTTATCCCAACAAAAAGGGTAAGCAGGCAACCCCTGTGGCAAAGTATCCTTCTCCTAGTGGTGCGAGTTGCTTCAACTGTGGGTCTGGGGATCATTATGCGAATAAGTGCTCTAAGCCCAAATCTTGTCGCTATTGTAAGAGCCCAGATCACTTTATACATCAATGCCTCAAACGTAAAAGCAGGAATGAGGGAAAGTTAAATGTGGCTCAAGCCCCTGGCAACACATCTCGTGGCCAAGGTATTTCTCATTCCATTCTTGATGGTATTATTTTATTTCATGATCAACCTATTACTCGTCCTCCTTATCGCATGTCCAATAAGGAAAATGAGGAGATGCGTAAACAATTATCTGAGTTGGAGATGAGGCAATTTATTCGCTCTAGTTCCTCGCCTTGGGGAGCTTCGGCTATTTTCGTAAAGAAATCCGATGGTACTCTGAGGCTCTGCGTTGATTATCGCAAGCTTAACGATCTTACTATTAAAAATAAATATCCTTTACCTCGGATTGATGATCTATTCGATCAGCTTAGTGGTGCTAAGGTCTTTTCACAATTGGACTTGGCTACCGGTTTCCATCAGCTTCGTATCGCTGAGGATAGCATTCCGTTGACATCATTCCGTACTCGATATGGATCTTATGAATGGCTTGTTATGCCATTTGGGTTAACGAATGCTCCAGCTTATTTCGTTGACCTCATGAATCGAGTTTTCAAAGATTTCCTCGATCGGTTTGTTCTCATATTCATTGATGATATTCTTGTGTATTCAAAAACCGAGGAGGAACATGAGAAACATCTTCGGATTGTATTGGAAACACTTAGGAGTAATCAATTAAAGGCGAAATTTTCTAAATGCCACTTTTGGCAATCTCGTGTGAAGTTTCTCGGTCATATTATTTCCGAATCCGGGATATCTGTGGATCCTTCAAAGATTGAAGCGATTCAAGATTGGAAGAGACCGGAGAGTGTGACAGAGATTCGTAGTTTTCTCGGATTGGCGGGCTATTACCGTCGTTTTATTAAAGACTTTTCTAAGATTGCCGTGCCTCTTACTGGCTTGACTAAGAAGGGAGTTAAATACATTTGGTCAGACAAATGTGAAGCCTCTTTTCAGAAATTGAAAGAACACCTTTTCGATGCTCCTATTCTTGTTATTCCCGAGGGGAATCAAGATTTTGTTGTTTATACCGATGCTAGTCACGTTGGTTTGGGTGCCGTTCTTATGCAAAAAGAACGTGTTGTTGCTTATGCTTCTAGGCAATTGAAGCCGGCCGAGACTAGATATGCCACACATGATCTAGAGCTCGCGGCTATTGTTTTCGCCCTTCGAATGTGGCGTCATTATCTACTGGGAGAGAAATTTATTCTTTACACGGATCATAAGTCTTTGAAATATTTATTTTCTCAAAAAGAACTTAATTTACGTCAACAGCGTTGGCTCGAGTTCCTTGCACCTTATGATCTTGATATTCTTTATACCCCCGGTAAGGGTAATCGTGTCGCCGATGCTCTTAGCCGTAAGCAACAAGCAGTTGTTTCTATGATGATATCCGAATGGAACGATCTCGAGATCTTATCCACTTGTGAGATTCGAGAGCGCGTATCCGATTTATGCTCATCGCTTGTTTTATGTAGCCTTGAGGCTCATCCTTCTCTTTTAGACCGCATTCTTGAAGCTCAAGGGCTAGATTCTGAATTGGCTCTTCTTGGCAAAAATGTTAAGGATAAAATTGATATTGAAGGTTTGAAAGACTATGATATTGATTCTCGTGGCGGCATTCGAAAATTTGGTAGACTTATCATACCAAATATTGGAGATCTTCGTAAAGATATTTTAGAAGATTCCCATTGTTCTAAATTCACCATTCATCCCGGTAGTAGTAAAATGTACGCTGATATGAAGCGACTTTATTATTGGGAGGGAATGAAATCTGATATTGCTAACTTTGTTAAGTGTTGCATGGCTTGCCAACTTGTCAAGGCCGAACATCAAAGGCCTGGTGGGTTATTGCAACCTTTAGAAATTCCAATTTGGAAGTGGGATCAAATTTCCATGGACTTTATAGATGGCCTTCCCCGTTCTCGTTCGGGTCATGATAGCTTATGGGTGATTGTTGATAGACTTACTAAATCCGCCCATTTTATTCCGGTTCGGTCTAACCGAACCGTTCCTCTTTTGGCCAAACTATTTGTCAAGGAAATTGTAAAATTGCATGGAGTTCCTACTTCTATTGTTAGCGATCGTGATCCATTGTTTACTAGTGGATTTTGGAAGAGTCTTCAAAAAGCTTTAGGAACGAAGCTTAATTTTAGCACCGCTTATCACCCCCAGTCCGATGGACAAACCGAGCGTGTGAATCAAACTCTTGAAGATCTTCTTCATGCTTGTGTGCTTGATTTTGGTGGAAGTTGGGAAGATCATATTTCACTTGTTGAATTTTCCTATAATAATAGCTTCCAATCTAGTATTGGTATGGCACCTTTCGAGGCACTCTACGGAAGGCCATGCCGATCTCCTTCTTGTTGGCTTGAGGCCGGTGAGAAGCTGGTTTTAGGTCCAGACTTTATTCGTGATTCCACGGAAAAGATTGAACTTATTCGACATAGGATGAAAGAAGCCCAGAGTAGACAAAAATCCTATGCCGATAATCGAAGAAGGAAATTAGAATTTTCTGTTGGGGATCCTGTTTTTATTCGTGTTTCACCTATGAAGGGTGTTGTACGTTTCAGTCGATCGGGGAAGTTAGCGCCTCGATATATTGGGCCATTTCCTATCACTGAACGTATTGGTTCCATGGCTTATCGCCTTGCATTGCCGGCTCAGTTTTCTGCTATACATGATGTATTTCACGTTTCTCAATTATGGAAATGCCTTCGGGATTCCGATTCTATTCTTGAGCCTGCTGTTGTGGAAGAAATTGAAGTTTCGCCGAATTTAACTTATGAGCAGCATCCCATTCGAATTATAGCTTCTGAGGTTAAACGACTTCGAAATAAAGATGTTCCACTTGTAAAGGTTCAATGGTCCTCAAATCCTAAGGATTGTTCTTGGGAATCTAGAGAATTCATCGAGCGTACACATCCGGACTTGCTTACTCCTGCCCTTTGAGGTGAACTTCTTATTTCAAATTTCTCTTGTGTTAATATGCTTTTATGGTTATTACTTTTTATTTCCACCTTATATATATATTGCGAGGACGCAATTTCTTTAAGGAGGGGAGTCTGTAACAACCCGCATATTTATCGAGTTTACATTTAAATATTTTTATTTAAATATTAAATCGTTAATCGGATTTTGGTCCGAAAAACTACTTTTTGCAAACGGTCAAATTAGGACTCGAGACCACTTCCATTGAGTTCGAAATGTCGTTTACAACTTTTTAAGTATAAACATCGATAGGTTTGGAGATAGTGAAATTTCACTAACTTTTCCCGCTTTGGACTTTGGGTTAGTTTAGCCTATTAAGCCCAAGTTCCAACCCTCTTCTCCTCACTCTTCATAAATTTCCTAACTAACTCAAGCTTTAGCATTAATGGTGAAGAGAATGGGAAATTAAAACTCCAAGCTCAAATTCAATTGCAACTCCATCATTCAACTCCAAATTCAAGTAGAAGATATTGGATTCAAGCTTTGGATTGCTTCTCCTTGCTTTCAAGCTTCATCTTCATAAAATTTTAGTGCAAAGGTGAGATTTTTATCTCACAATTCTAGTCTATAACTATATTGGACTGTTGGGAATGATTCCCTATCACTTTAGCATGCATATTTGCTTTTGGTTTGGATTGGATTGGCGAAAAACTCCGATTTTTGGTGTTTGGGAGAAATTTCTGCATTTAGGTCGTTCTGGCCGTTTTTAGCTCGCTCGGAGTTAGGTCGTGTGGACCTTAGGTCGTAGGTCGCGTACGAGTTAACCCCTAGGTCGTTCTGGCCATTTTTAGGTCGTTCGGAGTTAAGTCGTTCGTCCATGGGTCGTGAGTCGTTCACGAGTTAACTTTAGGTCATTCTGGAAGTATTGGCACTTCGGAGTTAGGTCGCTCGCGAGTTAAGCCTTAAGTCGTAGGTCGCTCACGAGTTAGGCCTTAAGCCGTAGGTCGCTCGCGAGTTAAGCTTTAAGTCTTAGGTCGTTTCCGACCTATAATCTCCAGGCAAACGTTAAGTCGGCCTGCTTTATCTCGTAGGTCGTCTCCGACCTAAGCTCCTGATAAGTCGTTCGAGTTAGGTCGTTGGACCATTTACCTTAGGTCGCTCGTCCACTAAGTCGGCCTGGTTTATCTCGTAGGTCGTCTCCGACCTAAGCTCCAGATAAGTCGTTCGAGTTAGGTCGTTGGACCATTTACCTTAGGTCGCTCGACTCTGTTAAGTCGTAGGTCGTTAGACCTTAGGTCGCTCGACTCTGTTAAGTCGTAGGTCGTTAGACTTTAGGTCGTTCGCCTTCCTTAAGTCGCTCGACCCCTCCACACTAGGTCGCTCGGCTTGCTTGAGTCGTAGGTCGTTGGACCTTAAGTCGCTTGCCTCCCTTAACTCCAGTTAGGTCGCTCGGCCATTGTGTTAGGCCGCGTGAACCCTCAGGTCGTTAGACCTCATTTTGCTTTAGGTCGTAGGCCGCTTGTCTTCACTTAGGTCGTACCGTTTTGGACGGGGCGCTGCCCCGCACCCCGCCGGGGGCGCTGCCCCCTGGACCCCCGCGACCTGACCGGGCAGGTCGAACCCCGTAAGCGGTGGCGTTGCCACCCCCCTGGACCCCCCCTCCGTAGGGGATCTTATCTGAAAAATATTGAGCTGATTTCCTTGGATTTTATTCGCATCTCCGTATGCGATCTTTGTGACTGATTGTTTCTACACTTGCTTATGTGTTTTGTCACTTTATAATATAAAGGTTTCAATACTAGTAGTAAATATCAAAACTCTTTTAACAAACAATTTCAACTCTATTTTTAATAACAAAGCTCTTTCCTTAAACCGTTTTCCAATCTATTAGTATATACAAGCCTTTACCTCACTCGGATGAGAAATCTAATTAAACGACTTAGTAAAACAAGTGGTATGAAACGCTTGCGTTCACTTCGTCGGTTAATTCTTGGACTTGTTCGATTGAACCTCTTATGACAATTTTATTAGTGAAGATTTACAGTTTGTTCGTAAATATTTAAGTTAAGCAAGTGGTTATGGGACATGAAGCTAAACTTCTATATTTACTAGCTTAGTGTAATTGACACTTCTCGTTGATCTTGATGATCGCTCTATGAATTAGACTAGCAATTGCGCGATGTCTCTTTCATTGCAAGGTTAGACTAGACACCACTTGTGTGATTCCATTCACACATACCTTTCTGCTTTTTGGTTAGTCTTGACCTCATTCTGTGTGATTCCACTCACACATGTGGGGTAGCTCCCCATGGTCTTCGGACCGTCATGTGATAGGCCTCTTTCCCTTTTTTATGATTTCTGGATTTCTCGTGTTGATTTCTGGAATTTATGTCATTGACTTGTTATGAGTACAAGTTTAGGGTATGATGCCCCCTTCGAATCTTTGAGAAGATTCTTGTGATATTGATTATCTCTTATTGATTGATCTTCTGTTGATCATTATTTACATACTTATAGTGGTATGTCGTTATGGATGTTTATGTTTATGCCATATCTTTTATGTTATATCATGTCATCTGATATTTATAGCTAGACTGATCCGTTTATTATTTTCTTAAATAATACTCGGATCAGACCGAGATGTTACAGGTGCTTCTGCTTGACTTCTTCCCAGGGATTCATCACTCTGACTTTTGGCTAACTGTTTAGATTAGCAGTTTTTGTTGTATACACTTGAGATATAGACTCATAGTTGTATTCTTTTGTATAGCACGTGTTGCTATTCTTTTGTATTATCGTGGATCTTATTGACCACTACTCTGATGTACACTTTCATGTGTTAGTTATATATTCATATCTTCTTCCGCCTTTGTGATATGGATATCTGTGACTGATTTGTGATATGATTATTTCTATGTTTGTTTCCGAAGATTATTTATAGCCACCGTGTGATAAGCAATTACATGGATGGTCGCTCCTCAACAGCCTTATTCTCCGTGCTAGTTGACAGCACTTCTCCGGAGTGTTCTTGGCTAGCGTGGGTATAGAGGTGGGGCGTCACATAGCTCTTCATTAAAATTTATAGTATAATAATAGGTTTATTTTATAGTTAAATATGTATTTCATGTAAATATATATTTATAATTTATTTTATTTTTTATTTATACCGCTATACTAATTCAAACAAAACTATCAGCTAGTTATGTGGATAAGTAACAACCATGGATTATCTTATGAACTAAAAGTAAAGAATGACCTAAAATAAAATTATTTTATATATTGGCCCTCTCAGTACGTTTTATACTATGTATATAAATAAATCTTCGTTATCATCTATTTATATATTTGTTGCAGCTCGGCCCAGGTTTATTCTTTCTGCCGCCAGATGCATAACCCTAGGTCTTACATCGCTCTGTTTCTTACATCGCTCTGTTTCTTACATCGCTTATTCTTCTTTTATTTAGGTCTGAAAAACCCTAAATCGAAGAGAGAGAGAAAAATTCAATCGATCCCTTCTCATTTACCGCCGCTCCATTCCCCTCACCTACTGCCGCATTTTTTCTTCTTTTCTGAACTGCTACAGCCGCTCACCCTATAATCTCTATTGATTGCCAGGCTCTAGTGTCTGACGTCTGCCTTCAAACTTCTTCGAACTCATAGGTAATTTATTAAGTTGTTTTTATAGGAAATTTCGATTTTTTCTCAGATGTTAATCAATAAATTTTTCCCCATAGTCTTTGATAAGTTCAAAAAGATCATTTAAATTTTTATTGATTCAGAAGCAAGTAACGATTGTTGCTGGAACTGAGAGATTTGTTGCTTCTGTGTCAGAAATGCCACCATCAACCAATTTGAAAGCTTGTTTTCATTCAAATGGGACTCTTCATGACAGGTATATTTTAGCTAAATTAAAGTTTGTTTTAAGCTGAAGGCAAGTGCCTTGATACGTACACAAATTTAGCTGAAGCTATTATGTGTGGACTTCTACCAGATTCCCCAACACCCACAACTAGTAGATCTGGTGGTAATCCCCGCTCTCTTATTTTGTAGGCAAAGTAATATGAATTAGTGCTTAATTTTTTTAAGCTTGGCTGCTTGAGATTAAGGTTTATTCATTATTTTCCCTTCTTTCATCCCGATTTATAATTATTTTAACCTATGCGGCTTGCGCTTTAAAGACCAATAGGTACTATTTGATTTTTTTGCTATTTTTAAGTTCAAATCATCGATTCCGTAATAGGATAGTATCCAATCTTCACCGAGTAATTAGATTATCACTTATTATCGTTGCTTGTACTGAATTCAATCATTACTACTGATTTTGGAGGTATCTACACTAGAATTGTTTTGACCTTTCAATAGATTACATATATTAGTGTGTGCAGTTTGTTTCTAATGGATATTTTTCTTGCAATTCAAATTCAAATTGACTTTAGGTTTATCGAGGGTCTTGTTAACTGAAACTTGAATACACGTACATGAGTCAATTTTAGTATGAGCTAAGAATCCTTAGAGATGGGATAACGGTAGATGATTCTTTTGCTACTAGATGTATATGCAACTATAATGATATCAATGGTAAAAATATTAGATATGTAGATCATATTCTATAAAAATAGCAAAATCTGTTGCGTTTGAAGATGAACTTAAACAATGGAAAATAAATGTTGCGGTTATAATGAAATCAATATTTGAGTCGTTACACTTTCGTAGTATTCACGATAATTTTATTGGTAGAACCAAAGATAGGAAATGGAGTAATTAGTAGATCTTCTAAAAGAACTCTGTGTTTTCTATATATGATCGATTTCTATCTTTATTATACCAATTAAATTATTGCGGATACTACGAAAGCATAACGACGAACATATTGGCTTTATTATAACCATAGCACTTGTTTCTCATTTTTTAGGTTCTTTTTTGAAAGCAATTAGTTTTACTGTTTTTATAAAAGTACAGTGATCTACATATCTGACGGGGTCATCATTGATATCATCATATTTTCATGTACATATATTAGCAAAAGAATTATCTATTTTTTCTTGTTCATGATTACCAAGCTAGTTCTCCCTCATGACCTAAGCAATCAAATTCAGATTTTTATTTTCAATTCTTTCTATTAATTCCATCTCATTATTTACAATAATTTTTGAATCAATATATTTCATCGTTATTGAGTAATGTTTACTTCTTCTAATGTTTGTAGGTTTGTTGTATTTTTTTAAAATAACTATATTTTTGAAATGTTCCACTAATGCCTTTTTTCACCAAGTATTCTTAATCGGGAAGTGCTGAATATAGATCTATTGCATGTGTTTAATATAAATATAAAAATATGAATGTCTTACATGTACTTCAAGCATCCTACAAAGATGAAACAACGAAAGACGAGTTAATTTATATTAGAAACACAGATGAAAGTGCGTTAGAAAATTATTTTGGATTTAAGCTTATGTAACTAGAAAAATATGTTAAGTTTCTTATTAGTTTTACATACGGTACAAGAAAATTTACATTTTATAACCCTTAATCACAGCGTTTTCAATCAAACTGTTGTTTTTTATATTTTACAACATAAATAACGCTGTGTAACCTTAAATCCAATGAGAGCCGCATTTCTCCAAACTCTAATATATTTGCATTTAATTTCATTTTCGCTTTCCCAAATCTTTCAATCCCACTCGATATTCTGAACCTAATTAAAATTTCCCTAAATTGCGCCGCTTTCCTCCTCAACGACACTGCTAACCGATGGTGCTTGTATCACCTTTGCCCACCAAGCCCACTGCGATTCAGTTTTGTAATGACCTGGATTTTTCAGCGGTATAAATACAAGTTAACGAAAATTTTAAAATAAAATTATTTTTTTAAAATAATAATTTGACAACGAAAACTAAATATTTGAGATGCGTCAAATTAAATAAGACCAACAAAATTTGTTTCGTGTAAAAATTTGTCCGAAACTCGGTCAGCACAATTTCTCCGGGGGAATTATCTAATTTTGAAGTATGAATATTTTACGTAGAAATGTTTAAAAAAAAATTCTGATTAAAACATCAAATTTCGTTTCGTTCAATTTCGACCTTTATAGCTCCATTTATTTAGAATTATTGTTGTCGTACGATTTTGTAGCGGTAACCGATGAGATTTTTCTACGAACGTGGTAGCATAGATTTGATTACATCGTTGAAATTGTCTCGTCGCGTTGATCACCGTGGTATATTTGTTTTCATGTTTTGGCTTCCGTGGAAAAACGATACATGGTTGAGATATTGATTTGTGACCATGCACGGGTCATCATTCTTTTCAAGCCGAGAGCATTTCTTTCAGCCCACATGAAATTCTTTCCGCAGAGATTCCTAACGTATGCATGCATGCTTAATAAATGCCGCATTTAATGCTCTATTCATTCTTTTCGTCAATATACGCATGCTGGCCCTCACTGTTACCTCTGCTTCCCTCTTCTTTCTTTAAATTTTTGCTTATATATATATTTGTGTGTGCGTGTGAAGCCATATACAAAGCTGCAACTCTTCCTCACCTTTTTTTGTTTCCTTCGTCCAGAATAACGTCACCCCTACCCATCGCATTACCCTCCCACCAACTCCCTCATCCTCCAATCGAAACTGCACCACCCTTCCCTCGCCTAAACTCCCACTGACTCGTGTCGCACTCCCCTACCACCACACCCTCGGCCGAAGTCGTCTCCTCCTCACAACCCATCATCTCCCACTCACCGGCCTACTCACCTTCCACCTACGGCACGACACAGCTTGCCACCCTCTGCACCGGGCCCGTACGTCCCTCCAGCCTCACTCGAAGCACCACCACCGGCCACCACCTCCGACCCCCTGGCCTCTAGCCCATTAAACCCAATCCTTGTCCCACTACCAGCTCCGAACCCGAACCATTGCTGCCTCCTTCACTTGAAGCAACTCCAATAGCCACACCCCAAGCTGCCACCTCATTCGAGCCTCCTTTAACAGTAACCAGCTGAGCCAAAACTTCTCCCTCGTGTGCGTACGTGAGTGTAGGAAAAAAGTATCTAAGGAGAAAACGAGCGTGCATGAGTTGTAACACAAAAATTATCGAAAGGAAGGTTGTTGCGTGAGTAAAAAAAAGAATAGGAGCAACCTTGTTCACGTGAGTTAAAATATTCTCCCTGACTACCGAGTCTACTGGTGGTGTCAAATGCAAACTGTACGACAATGCTTAAAAACGCGTTAAGGGATATTAATGTAAAACCTTAGTGCTAAGAAGAATATTTAATTTACCGATAGACACTACGTATATTGCGTATCCTATTGTATATATAAATAGTTTAACGGATCCTTAAAAAATGGAAAATCCCGTAACATCTCTTGATTCACTTGTACATTTTATTTGAGTAGGACTACTAACATGAGAACTTCTAGTCCTGACTTGAGTGTTCTGTTTTTCATTACGCTCGGGTCATCCTGAGTGTTAGCACCAAAATTGGTCACTAACACCCTTAGAAAGTTTGTGTAGAGAGAATAATGAAGAAAATAAATTAAAATAGAGAAGAGAACATAAATTAAAATGCAGGAGACAAGAACACAGAATTTATAGTGGTTCGGCGTTGTAGCCTACGTCCACTTTAAAGTTGATCCTTTATTTCTTCACTTTAAACTTGATTACAGATACAATCCTCTCTTAAGTATTCGAATACAATTGCAAAGTAAAAGTTGAAGTCTTGGATGAGGGTTGAATGCGACAAAGTCTCCCCTGTGTTCTCTGAAATTTGATCCCTTTTTTCTGTGCCCCTGCCCCTCTATTTATAGACGAATGTGGGTTGGACTTCCCTGGTGGGCCAGATGGCTAGACAGCTCGGTCCAGATAGGACGCGCCCTGCATGCCGAGTGAAACAGGCCGAACGGTCGGCATGCCGAGCCTTCTTTTCCAAGTCGATGGATCTCTCTGTTGAATGGAGGAAGCGGGCCGAACGATGTTGGGATGCCGAGTGAAACGTGGATGCCGGGTGAGGAGCATGCCGAGTGAAAGACATGCCGTGTGAAGGGTCTGCCGTGTGAGGATGCCGAGTGGAAGACATGCCGTGTGAAGGGTTTGCCGTGCAAAGGACATGCCGAGCTAAGGTTATGCCGAGTGAAGAATATGCCGAGCACAGGGTGTGCCGAACAAAGGATATGCCGAGTGAAGCCTTGGAAGGCCGAGTGCGCTTAAATGCCATGTGAAGAGCTGAATGGCCTTATGCCGAGCATCCTCTTATGCCGAGTACAACTCTGCATGCCGAGAGTCCAGGGATGCCGAGTACAATTCTGAACGGCCGACCGTTTAGTTGCCTGGTCGATTTTCCAGGTAACATTTTGCCCCCCAAAGTACACCGTGTGTTCGAACAGGGTGTGCTTTGAACTACTGGACCACTGCATTGCCACCAAGTGATGAGGATGTCGAACGATCGGGAGCCGAACGATGCGAGTGCTGAATGATTGAAAGCCGAGTGAAACCGTTTTGACCGGTAGAGCCGGTCAGAGTCCCTTCATCTTCCTCTTCTTCTCTATAAAAGTCGCCTTCTTTCCTTCTCTTTTCTCACTTCTTGTTTTTCCAATTCCGAGCTCACAAACCATTCATGCAATCAGAATTCAAGGGTTTCTCATAACTTTCCTACGTTCGATCCACGTACTAGGTATCTTCTTACCCGAGTTCCTCTTCTGGCAATTTCCCATCGATTCGTTGTTCGTGGGGACTTACGTTCGATTTGGAATGTTTCCAAGGTCGAGCGTCTAGTTGTAGAGAGAGAGAACCAAATTCGAATGCCTTGTAGGATCATTAGTGAGTGTTCGGCGGAGGAGGAGAAGGTATGGAGGATATGCCGAGTGTTTGGACTCGGCATAATCTTAGTTTGGCACGGCGTAGTTTTGGCCGAATGACACTAGCTCAGTGCGAACTGAAGCTGGGCCGGATGATGGCCGTATGTCGAATTGTAGCCCTGCCGAGCCACTACTTCAGCCGAACAAACTGTTATGCCGAGCGTACATAAATGCCGAGCAAACCAACATATCGAACGTACTTGAGTGCCGAACAAACTATCCTGCCGAACAAACTAAGTGCCGAGCAGACCTTAATGCCGAACCCAAGTGAATCCGAACAAACAATCATGCCGAACATAACTAGGTGCCGAACATACCTAAATGCCGAACACAAGCAAATGCCGAATATACTTAACATGCCGAACATACATAAATACCGGACCTATCTTCATGCCGAACATAGTTAGCATGCCGAGCATAATTAGGTGCCGAGCACACATAAATGCCGGACATATACAAATGCCGAACATACTCTCCTTGCCCAATTTCATAACTGGTCTTTACTTGGCATAATCGGATAATTACCTCTAGTTATTCAGAAGGCCTTCGGAGACGGTCAGCGATGACGGTTTTCGGAAGCGATGTCTTTAGGCTTGACGTTATATTAAATGCTTATGCAAGATTGATTGCACTAGTTCACACACCACACGGGGGGGGGGTTATCTGCGTTGTTAATTCTAACGTCGATCATTTTTCGAGTATAGTTCACACAGGTGCTTGGTTGGGTCTGCTATTTATTCAAGATGTCCAAAAGATCCAGTTCTGCTACACTTTCCGACAAACCTGGGCCGTCTTCTAAGCGAACGGCCCCCGACACAACTGACCCGTCAGTTTCTCCCGCTCATGACTGGGCTCCCGATACTTTGGAATCGTCGATTTTACTGGATGACCCAGTTGACTCACAGGCTTCGAGAGTCACTGAGGCCGCTCTTAAGCGGATATGTTCTACTCATGGCATTCCGTTTGCTGACGTGCTCGTTCCGTCGGGGCATGACCGCCCACATCTGCCCCTAGTGGGATATACGGCGTGTAGCAAGTTCATGTGCTGGGTTGGTAGCGTGCCACCTTTCAATCTATTCCTTCGCGACGTGTTGCAGTATCTGGACGTCGCCTCGTCTCAACTTCATCCACTTGGTCACGCTTTCATTTATGGCACGTACATGCTTTTCATGGCCGTCTTCTCCAGGCCTCCAACTCCCGGCGATATAAGGTACATCTATATGACCAAGAAACGGGGAGAAAGCCCCTCTTACATGTTTCTTGAGCCACATCGGAAGTTCCAACTTTTCACTAGCGCGTGGAGTAGCAAATTCGCCCTGTACAAACAGGATTGGTTTTACGTGCGCTGCCCCCGAGGCTTTGCGAGGCGGTGGGTTGAAGGAAGTAAGTCCATTCTCCGAGTTGATGTCCGTTCCCGATTGAGGTTGAACTTCTCCTAACTCATTGTTCTATTTTTTCAGATCTCGTCCCCCGTCCCGAGGGCCGGGGGTACTCCGATGCTGTCGACGCCATTAGAGCTCTTCCTGCTGAAGAGCGAGATATCCGAGCCCTCATTTCCAGTGAGTCACTATCGAAGTTCGGCTTGCTAGCCCCTGGCCGCCGGGTTAGCCTTCCAGAGGGCGTATCGCTTCCCAAGTCCGTGCCCGTTAGAGGGAAAAATTGCCTGAATCATCCGTTCGCCCTTCTCTTGAAGCACCGGAAGAAGGGGAAATTCTAGGCGAGCCACCTAAAAAGCGAGGTGAGGATTTAGGTCCTGCAGCTGAAGTTCATGATATCGAAACGTCATCTTCCCCTTCAAAGGGGAGAAAGGAGCTGGCGTGCAAGTTGAGGAAAGAGAAGGTTGGTGGGACTTCCAAAGCTACGCCTGTTCATCCAGAGAAAGAGGCTTCTTCACAGCGCGTTGGAAGTTCTCTGAAAGGCTTATCGAACCTCTCCATTCCTGACGACTTGCTCGACTATGATTTCGATGATCCGGAGCTGTTTAAGTTTCGCTCACCCGTCAGGGGTGATGCGGGCGTCCCGGCCCCGATCCAAGGGGAAAAAACTCCTGTTAGCAAAGCCACTGGTCCGTCGGGGGGTAGCATTAGGACACACACAGACACATGCATTTCACTTTGCACCTACTTTTCTTTCACCATTCTGCTCTCTCGCTAATTCGCTATTGTTTGATTGCAGGTGACATGGGGCGCTCTCACGGATACGACCGCCTTCGCAGTTTGTCGACTTTACGCCGGTCTGGTCCGGACTCGGGCCTCGGGAAGCGCCGAGACAGAGACAGCGACAGCGACCGAGATTATCATGCCCGGGACTCGTCATCCCGGAAGAAAACTTATTATCAGCCCGAACACCGCCAGGAGACCTCTTCTTATCAGGAGCGAAGCAAAGACAAACGTGGCCATAAGAGGTCGCATTCTGATGCTCCCCGGGACCAACACTCTGACTCTTCTTCTACCCGGCACTCCCGAGATTCTCATAGGAAGGGCGAACTTTCAAAGCCGTCTCCTCCCACTCCCGTAACAGACCCGACAGTGTCGGACAGATTGAACGAACTTAAGGCTAAGTTTCCGAAGATTTGTTTTGATGGGTTAAAGTTCCTCCCGGCGATTCATCCTATTCCCGAAGATGTCAAACAAAATGCTATCGCCTGTACCAATGACGTCTATGTGCAACATGACGCGTTCGTCCATCTGGCTGAGAAACTCTCTGAAGTCTCTATGGAGCGCCAGCACGAAATTGACCGCCTAAAGCTTGAAGCTATTCATGACAGGGATATCATTAAGGCCCAGGATGAAGAAATTGCCGCCTATAAGTCCGAGCTTGAAGCTACTTGTCAGAGCGCTAAGGACACCGCCGAGGCTGTTTCCCGCCTTGAATTGACTCATAAGAAAGAGCTCGATGAAGCGGTTCAACGGTGTGGGGCATTAGCTTTGGAGAAAGACTCCGTTCAGAAGTAGCGGGACACACTTAGTTATCGGATTAAGGAACTCGAAGAGCAACTTTTCGAGGAGAGGAAAGAGAAAGTGGCTGCCCAGGTTGAGGCACAACATTATTGTGATGAGATTGTCGCCACCCGACTCCTAAAGGGGAAACTTGAAGACGATCTCTCCAAAGTCGAGGCACTGAGGAATGAGGCCCGTGAGGAAGGTAGAAGGGCAGCAACTGTCGACATCGACTCTCGCCTCGAGGCGGCCAGGGAAGAAGGCAGGGAGGAGATAAAGACCGAATTCGACCCGCTCATCGCTGAGTTCAATGCCCGAGTTCTCATGCATCAAGATCTAACTTTTCTGGGCGACGGCTACCTTGAGTCATTGGCCGAGGCATGGGAGACCCTAATTCAGATCAGGAAGGTTGAGAGCGGCGCCGATGAGGTCGACGAAGAAGCATTGATAAAAGAATTCCTGAGGGGGAAGGAGCCTTCAGATTTATCGGCGGCTAAAGCCCTCTACAGCAAAGGTTCTCCCTCCAGGAAAGGGAAAGAGGCGGCTACGGACCCTTCCGGCGTTGTGCCCCCAGTTCACGTGCCTACCCAATCGGCCAGTCGGTCAACACTTGACCCCTTCGAGCAGCACGTTGGTTATGACCCGAAAGCCCCCGGGGTTGGCATTCATGTTTTATCTCCCATCCCGGAGGGCAGGACACCCCTGGCGACTGAGAACCCACCGGCATCTGGTGAGTAACCTCTGGGCTTCACAAAGATCTTTCTCGTTCCCTCAGAAGTTGTTGTGTTCTAACACTTGTTTATTTTCGTGTCTTCTGTGCAGGCTGTTCTAACCCCGAGCCCACTCCGAGGGGCGATGCCGCCAAGGAGGTGGAGATAAAGGCGAGTGAGGCTACTCAAGTCGGCGGAGATCCTGGTCCAGATGCTCAAGTAATCGGGGCGCTGGATGAAGGCAAATCTGACTCTTCCTCGGAGAGTTTCGAAGTAGAAATCACAGGCGCCTCTGAGCACACATCGGACTTGAGCATGAAGGAACGGCTCGAGAAAGAGAAAAAAGATATGACCTCAGTCAAGGTCGAGCCACGTGAAGTGGACCTGGACGATCCTCTGAACAAACCATTGAAGGTCATTCTTCCTGGCAAGTCCCAGCCCATGGATGTTCCCCCTACGTCTTCGGTCGTCACCCCTCCGTCAGGGAAGGATTCCAAGAGTAAGCGCTCTGGGAAGGAACCATCCGGGAAGAAGCCAAAGAAACACAAGAAATGACCATCGTCCCCGTTCAACGAGAACTAGTTTAAGTCATGTACTAATTTTTGTAGACTGTGTAAATAGGCTGTTGGCTCCGGACTTCGGAGCGTTTTTGTAACGGGAAGCTTTTTGTGAATAAAATTTGATCTTCACTTTTGTCTTCTCAAAAGACTTTTATTATCAGTTTTTGTTATGGTTGTGATTGAAATCTGAATTGTTATGGGTAACTTAGACTTCTTGGTTCGTCTTTACATGGCTTGGTAGCTTCCCTGGATTTGATCAATCTCCACTTGGTGCTTCAAGCACTTAGAGTATTTCATAGCCCGTATGTTGGGGACTTGACATATCCAAGTCATTTGCGTCGTAGTTCCTATTCAAGGAACTCGGAGGTCTGAGCTGCTTGTGATTAAGTCTATACACCGAACTTCGAGTACTCCAGTCCGTGCTCCGGGGACTTGGAGATTTCGAGTCATTTGTATTCGAGTCCGTATTCTGGGGACTTAGAGTACTCCAGTCTGCGCTCTGGGGATTTGGAGGTTTCAAATCGTTTATACTCGAGTCCGCACTCTGGGGACTTAGAGTACTCCAGTCCGCGCTCCGGGGACTTAGAGAGTTTGAATCGTTTATACTAGAGTCCGCACTCTGGGGACTTAGAGTACTCCAGTCCGCGCTCCGGGGACTTGGAGATTTTGAATCGTTTATACTCGAGTCCGCACTCCGGGGACTTAGAGTACTCCAGTCCGCACTCCATGGACTTGGAGATTTTTTGTCATTTATACTCGAATCCGCACTCCGGGGACTTAGAGTACTCCAGTCCGCACTCCGGGGACTTGGAGATTTTTTGTCGTTTATACTCGAATCCGCACTCCGGGGACTTAGAGTACTCCAGTCCGCACTCCGAGGACTTGGAGATTTTGAGTCGTTTATACTCGAATCCGCACTCTGGGGACTTAGAGTACTCCAGTCCGCACTCCGGGGACTTGGAGATTTCAAATCGTTTATACTCGAGTCCGCACTCTGGGGACTTATAGTACTCCAGTCCGCGCTCCGGGGACTTGGAGATTTTGAATCGTTTATACTAGAGTCCGCACTCTGGGGACTTAGAGTACTCCAGTCCGCGCTCCGGGGACTTGGAGATTTTGAATCGTTTATACTAAAGTCCGCACTCTGGGGACTTAGAGTACTCCAGTCCGCGCTCCGGGGACTTGGAGATTTAGAATCGTTTATACTCGAGTCCGCACTCCGGGGACTTAGAGTACTCCAGTCCGCACTCCGGGGACTTGGAAATTTTTTTTCGTTTATTATAAGCGTTCGTACGCTAGCCAGGATATCATAATTTTTAATTGCGTGTCACAGGAATATCATACGAAGAGACATTGGTCATTCATGGAAAAGATGGCTTCAAGCCTTTATTGATGAAAACAAGCTAGATTATCTTATTACATGCCAAGAAGAAAGCATACTAGAAATAAATGCAACTATCGCATAAAGGAAATAGACTAAGTGTAATAACGCCGCAAATGCTCGTTGTTCCATGCTCGGGGGAGTGTCGCACCATCGACGGTCGTTAGCTTGAAAGTTCCTTCTCCAAGCCTCCGTTCGATGACGTATGGACCTTCCCATGCGGGATTCATGTGCGAAGGGGTTGGAAAGACTCGTTTCAAAACGAGATCTCCCACACTAAAGGTTCTTGGCTGGACTTTTCCATTATAATATTTAGCGACTCGGTGTCTGTATGAGGCTGCTCTCAAATCAACTTCTTCGCGTTTCTCATCAATGAAGTCTAATGATTCCAATAGGAGATCCTGGTTTGACGCAGGATCATAATAGGTTACCCGGTGTGACGGAACTTCAAGTTCTACGGGTATGACGGCTTCTGTGCCGTACGCCAGTGCGAATGGTGTGTGGCCAGTCGCGGTCTTGTGGGTAGTTCTATAGGCCCAAAGCGCTGTTGGGAGTTCATCCACCCACTTGCCTCTAGCCTTTTCCAAACGCTTCTTCAATATGGACTTGATGATTTTATTGACGGCTTCTACCTGCCCATTCGCCTTCGGGTGAGCAACTGCTGCGAACCTTTTCTCAATGTCATACCTCTGACAGAACTCTTTGAATTCCTTACTTTCGAATTGAGTTCCGTTATCCGTTATGATGGTCCGTGGGAGGCCAAAATGGCATATGATATTTCGTACAACGAAATTAATGACTTTCTTGGTGGTGATTGTGACCATTGGCTCTGCTTCCGCCCACTTGGTGAAATAATCGACTGCCACTATTGCATATCTCGCGCCTCCTTTGGCTATGGGCAGAGATCCAATTAGGTCGATTCCCCACATTGCAAATGGCCAGGGACTAACCATTTGTGTGAGTTCCGTTGGCGGAGCTCTTGGAATCTTTGCATATATCTGGCATTTGTCGCATCTTCTCGCATAGTCTGCTGCATCCCGATTTACAGTCGGGCAATAATATCCATAGCAGAGGATTTTCCTCGCCAAAGTTTGCCCCCCAGTATGATCACCACATTCTCCCTCATGGACTTCTTCCAACACCCGTTTTACCTCGTCATGGGCCACGCACCGGAGTAAGCGGGTCGAGAATCCCCTCCGATACATTATCCCGTCTTGCATTACATAACGCGAAGCCTTACGAAGGACTTGGCGTCTTTCGCTTCTTTTCTCAGGTAAGTCCCCGTATAGCAAGTATTGTTTGATCGGGGTCAGCCATGATCCCCTTTCAAGTTCGGTCTCCAAGACGAGATCTATCTCCATCATGTCTATACTTGGAGCAAGCAGAGTCTCGACAGGGAACAATCTCATCTGCTGTGCATCGCCAGTACTCGCAAATTTAGCCAACGAGTCGGCCTCCCTGTTCTGTTCGCGCGGGACATGCGAAATGTCATAATATTCCAGGTTTACTAGTATCTCCCGGACCCGAGCAAGGTAAGGAGCCAGTCTCTGTCCTTTCGCTTGGTAGTCTCCCCGTACCTGATATACCACCAGCTGTGAGTCGCAGAAGATCTCGATGGACTTTACCCTCAGTTCATTGGCAAGTCTTAAGCCAGCAATCAGTGCTTCGTATTCGGCTTCGTTATTTGTCGCTGTAAATTCGAGCTTCAAAGCGTAGCAAATCGATCGGTTTTCGGGAGTTACCAGAACTATCCCATCTCCCGACCAACGGTCATTAGATGCCCCGTCAGTGAACATCTTCCATCGGACAGGAGGGATTACTTTGTGATTTTCACTCGGTTCATCCGGTATGGTGAACTCAGCAACGAAGTCAGCTAATGCTTGCCCTTGGATGGTCCTTCGCGGCAGGTAGGTGATATCAAACTGGCTTAACTCGATGTTCCACTTTAGCATCCTACCGAAAGTTTCCGGTCGTTGGAGTACCTGTCGCAAGGGTTGGTCAGTGTAAACACTGATTGGGTGCGCCTGAAAGTAGGGACGAAG
Organism: Allium cepa; assembly: GCA_030765085.1. NCBI lineage: Eukaryota > Viridiplantae > Streptophyta > Magnoliopsida > Asparagales > Amaryllidaceae > Allium > Allium cepa. Next base: position 1,013,408,553 of record CM060943.1, on the reverse strand, counting down.
CTTGCGTGATGCAATCACCAGGCAATAGGCAAGTTTCTCGATCTTTGGATAATTCTTTTCAGCCCCCGTCAGTCGTTTACTAACATAGTACACCGGCCTTTGAACCTTGTCTTCTTCACGAACTAGGGCTGTACTGATAGCGTGTTGAGACACAGCCAAATATACGTACAACGTCTCGTGGTCTACTGGTTTTGACAACACTGGAGGACTTTCCAAGTGTCTTACCAGGGCTCGGAATGCTTCCTCGCAGTCAGTCGTCCATTCGAAGTTTCTCTTTCCTTTCTTTATGACATCGAAGAAAGGAACACACTTATATGTGGCTCTGGATATGAATCGACTGAGCGCGGCTACTTTTCCGTTCAAGCTCTGTACCTTTTAAAAATCCCGATCTGGTGACATAACGCGGGGACTTCCAAAAGTGGAGCAAATCTTAAAAGTGCGTTCGATTTATGGTTCTAGGTGCCTATATATCTCGGATGGCCTGGATCTTTTCCGGGTTAGCTTCAATTCCTCGTGCATTCACAATGAAACCCAAGAACTTTCCCGACGCTACGCCGAAAGAATACTTCAGGGGGTTGATTTTCATTTCGAAGAGCCTCAGTATATCGAACATTTCCGCCAAGTCTCGAATGTGGTCGTTTGACTGCCGTGACTTCACAAGCATGTCATCCACATAGACTTCCATTGTTTTCCCAATCTGATGTTTGAACATTCGATTTACCAGACGCTGGTAAGTTGCTCCGGCGTTCTTCGGTCCGAAGGGCATCACTACATAGCAGTATAACCCAACATTTGTGACAAAGCTGGTGTGTTCTTGGTCTGGGATGTGCATCGGAATTTGGTTGTATCCAGAGTATGCATCCATAAATGACAATAACTCATGCCCTGCAGTTGAATCGACCAGTTGATCAATTCGTGGTAGCGGGAAGCTATCCTTCGGGCATGCTTTGTTTAAATAAGAATAGTCAATGCAGGTTCTCCATTTTCCGTTTGCTTTCTTTACCAACACAGGGTTGGACACCCATTCCGGGTAGAGGGCATCGCGGACAAACCCATTGGCTTTGAGTTTATCCACCTTCTCTTTGAGAGCTGTAGACCTTTTCGGGTCCATGCCTCTCCTTTTTTGCTTCACAGGTACGTGTTTCGGGTCTATATTCAACATATGGCTCGCAATTGCAGGGGAAATCCCACGCATTTCAGAGTGTGTCCAGGCGAAGACATCAAGATTCGCTCGGAGGAAATCAGATAAATTCTCTGCCATTAGGGGATCGAGCTGTGACCCAATTTTAAGAACTCGTGTCGGGTCGCTGTGGCTAACTGGAATATCAATTGTTAGTTCGACCGGTGCTGCGTCTGGTTCCCTGGGTTCCCCTTTGTCATCTCTCGGATCTATGTCTCCAACGATCCGAGAATGTCGCCCGAGCCAGGGCTCGGGCGCTAATTGTCAATCATCAGAATTCGGGATGCGGACGATGCTGTCCGCAGTCTTCCCCTTTTTTCTGCGCTGGGCCTCTCTCAGCTCAGCCACGTAACATGCACTTCCGGTTGCTTGGTCGCCATGCACTACGCCAACTCCTTTGTCCATCGGGAATTTCAGTGTAAGACACCACGGGGCCAAGGCTGCCCTGAAATCTGCGAGGGCTGGTCGTCCCAAAAACACGTTGTATGGTGAATCAACATCCAACACTATGAATGGTAGGATTCGCGCTCTCCTGCGTTCACCTTGTCCCAGTTCAACTGGTAACTCCACATATCCTACTGCGTCTGTGGCTGCGCCGTTAAAGCCATGGATTCGGGCTTTAGATGGCTTCAAATCCTTAGTCTCCAGCTTCATTTGGTCATACGCTTTCTTGAAGATGATGTTAACGGAACTTCCGCAATCAATTAGGATTCTCCTTACGAATGCCGATCCGATGGTTGCAGATATGACCAATGGATCGATGGTGGGAGCTTCCACCTTATCCGCGTCTCTATTCCTGAATACAATATCGTCGTGCATCGTGCGCTGCTGCTTTGCGGGAGTTCCATCCTCCACATTTGAACAGCACTCATGCTCTGTATGTCTTAAGGAATTAGCATATCGCTCCATTTCCTGCCAATTTTTATCCGCAGGATGAGGTCCACCAGCAATTGTGTTAATAATCAATCTTCCCATAGTTCGAGTAGGTTGCTCTGGTTGGTGTAGAGCTGGGCCACGTCCGGGGTCTGAAGTCTCTTGTCTTCCTTCTGGCGTATCTTTGACGAATTCCTGCAGCTTCTTCTGCCTAATCAATTTCTCAATAGCATCATGGAGATGCCTGCATTCGTCTGTGTTGTGCCCATAAGACTCATGAAAGCGGCAATACTTTCCAGTCCGCTTTTGCTCCTCTGTTGATTCCTTAGGGTGTGGTTTTCTGTATTGAAAAGTGTTGCAGGTCGATAAGTAGATGTTTTCAAGAGACGCATTCAGTGGAGTGTATTCGTTGTAGGTTGCGATCCTTGACTTCCATCTCCCCATTTCCTTCTTCTTTCCAGGATTTCCACTTCCAGTTCCCTTAGACTGCCCGGGCTTATTTTGGACGCTGGCCTGAGTCTTTCCAGGGTTATCGTCGGTTGCTTTCATGGCAATGTTGCCCTTTACAGACTCCTGAACGGACCCAGGTGCCTTGTCTTTCCTTATCCACCGAGCTTCTTCCCTCCTTATGAACTGGTGGGCTTTCGAATAGAAACGTTCCAACGTAGCTGGTGGCTTTCCCGCCAACCAATCCCCAAATTCAGAGTCTGGATCCACTCCATGCATTACTGCCATCAAAATCGCGTGGTCGTTTGGATTGCTCACTTCAGTGGCGGCAACATGAAATCTCTGCAAGTATGCTTTCAGTGATTCTCTAGGAGCTTGGGTCACGCTTGATAAGGACATCACATCCTTGGGTCGAGTGGCATGTATCCTGAATTGTTATATGAATTTCCTTGCTAATTCGTCGAAGTTTGAGATTGACCGTGGAGGAAGTCGAGTGAACCACATGGTGGCAATTCCGGACAGAGTTATTGGAAAGCACCTGCACTTAGTTGCGTCGTTGGCCCTTGCTGAATCCATCATCCATCCATACCTCATTACATGTTGTCTATGGTCAGTTTTTCCTTCATAGGCGGGTATGGTGGGCATGTTAAACTTCCTTGGGTATTCAGCCTGTAGAATGGTATCTGTGAAGGGAGTATGACTCTTAGACATTCCCCAATCTTCATTAGTCAAACCTTGATTCTCTCTCATCAACTGCCTGACCATAACTGTCAAATCCAGGGTTTGTATGGTAGGAGGAAGGTTGGGTTCCGCTCCACGGGCTTGATTTCTAGTAGAGTGATCAGTGGCACCTGCTTGGTCATCTTCATCCTTGCGGCGTCTACACCTGGGAGGTTCATCAGCTGAAGTTGAGCTATCATCTTCAGAGTAGGGGACACTATACCGATGAAAATTTTCTATTTACGCCAATATATTTAGAAAACCATCTTAAGTTTGGTATTACTTTTACATATAAACTTTAAGAGGCAATTATTTGTATTTAAACATGAAAAAAAGAATTAAATATGTAAATTGATTAAATATCTTTTAATATTAAAAGTATTGTGCTCTAATGCAAGATTATAATAATGTTAATTTAATAAAATACACCTGAGTGTTAAATAGATACTTTTAAATGGTAAGGATAACGAGTCACATAAACATTTTGTTTCCTTTTCACCTTTATATACATGTATGTGGATCAAGCTTTGTTCGTCTTCTTAACCTGAGAACTTTGGTCAAATATCTGTTAAAAAATTCTTGTAAGCATGTATTGTATCTAGCTTCTAAAAAATGTATCCAAAGTAGTGATTGCAAATGATTTGTAACAATGAAACCTGTTTGATTTGCGAATGTTTTTTATTTTTTGTGAATAATATCATACCATTTACTTATGCTTTCTAACACCACACCAAATTAGCTATTTTGCAACATTCACTTTTTTTTTACAATCTGTAACAGTTATTATCGTTATAATTTACCAACAAGTTTTTCTGTTGAAAAAGTGTAACAACCCACTTTTCGGTATAGTTTAAGTTGGCAATAAACCACACATGTCAATTATAATTGAACAAAAAGGTGGATCCTTAGGAGAATATAAGGAGATGGGAGATAGAAGAAACTAAACAATCACAGAATCTCACAACGCAACAGAATAACATATATTTATCACATATCATTTTACAAAGTCATCGTACATCAGTGTGACGATCTGGAATTTTTGAATGTTTGAAATAGGAATATTTAATTGATTTTAAATATTTAAAAGTTAATTTTTAACTTGAATTCAAATATCACTATTTATTTGATAATTAAATTATTGAATTAAATAATTTGAAGTTGGGTAAAATGTTGAGTCTGGAGTTTTAAGCCTCTTAAAAATAATTTGAAGGCTTGTAAAATTTATATTGATAGTGCTGAGGATGATAGAAGTTTTAACATTGAATTTAACAGTGATTTATTCAGTTTTGAAATCATATCGTTTAAATTGAATTTAAAAATAGCCTTCCGAGGCACAGTCTTGGAATTCGATGAAACCAGTTCCATTGGATCCGTAATATTGTATTATTATCGGGTCTTAATTTTTGTAGTGTTTGGAATTGTTGAGTGAGCGTGCGATATATAAATGTGCTGAATTTAAATCGAAAATTTAATATAATAAGCCTTGGAAGTCAACTAGTCAAATATATTTTTTATAATTGGACACAAGCCATCCCCAATCTATATTTCATCTCCGTGTCTCTCTCTTATTTTCATACTGAATCGAACACAGAAAAAAAAAAGAAAAAAAATCTCTTTTCCCAAAATAGAATTTGTCGAAATCAACTGGGTTGGTTCTTCGTTTCAAGTAGAGGCAGGTAAGGAGATGGAGGCGAACAGCAGGTTGCAAGTGCGGATTTGGTGGTTGCAAGGGCGTCGCTATTGATAGTAGCGATGACGTCGGTTTGGTGAAAGCGATTTAGGGAGGCAGTTTCCATTGGAGGTCGACGTTTGAATTGAGATCGTCTCGTGTTCTATTACCATCGTTGGGGGGGGGGTGTTTGGCAGTTTGTAGATAGGGAAAATTGGGTTAATTATTGTTGGTGTTTTGCGTGTGTTCTAGGAGAGGTGTTTGTCAAGATTTTTGTTTGATGGTCGTAGAGGGTGGGTGTTGTATTGGTTGCGAAGATTGGAGATGTCTTTGGTTTCCGATTGAGTGGAGGAGGAGGAAGTTGTGGGTTTTGGTTGTAGGTGAAGTAACTGCGGAGGCTTCGATGAGAAGAAGGATTGGCATATGCAGTTTGCGATTTCTTTAGGGTATGACTTCTTTTTCCTTCGTTTATCTATTGGAATTTGAAAAGGAAAAAAAAGAAAAGAAGAAAGAACAGCAGAATATTTATATTGTTTACTGAAAGAAGAAAAAGAAATATGCATGTTTTAAAATTGCAATAACATTTGAAATAATGTATGGGTGATAAGCGGTTTAAGTAACTCATTTAATTATTTGGTTACTAGGAAAATTAGTTATCATAGGACAATTTATTTAAATAATTAAATTACTGGTTTAAATTAAAATACTAGTTAATTAAAATTATTTGGAAGGATAATTGATGGGTCGGTTATTTAAAATTGTTAATAAATTGTTTGACTAATTCAAATATTAATAAATTATATAATGATTGTACAAGGTCTGAATCGTGAAGGAAACAAGCTGGTTGGTTTGGGCTGCAATTAAAAAAAAAACAAAGGTGAGTAATCTCACTCATCTGGTTTAATTTAAATTTAAATGGTTAAATTTAAATAATTGGTTGAATGATTGAATTAATTTGATGTGCTATATTATATATAGTAGTATATAGTATATATTGGAGTGATTGATTTCTCGTATTATATAGCGGATGAGACCCTATGCGCCGCATAATAGCGGATGATATTATATAAATCTCATATACCGCGATATTCCACCTCGAAGTGGAATTGGTATTGTGCTATCATCTGTGGATGCAGGGAAATAGGTTGGAGGGATCCAACTGGATTCCTCAAAATTATTTAGATTGTTTAATATTCTGTGTTATGAATGTTTGATATGCTATGATGAATTATATTGATAATTGGAATATTGGTTACCATGGTTTGATTGAGTATTCCGGTAACACTGGGTTATCAAAATATATAGAATTTGGATTTTGAAAAGAAATATAGGAGTAAAATTTGGAAGTGAAATGATTATAGAATAAAAATAAGAATGAATTGGAAAGAAATGAAAGTGATCTAAAAAAAACTGAAGTTAAATTGTAAGGTAGAGATTTAAAATAAGTTTTAAATCAAAGTTAAATCTGGAATTCAAGTTAGTGAATTTCAGTTTTTAAATTTAAATTGTTTTAACAACTTGAATGTTAAAGTGAATTTTTAAATTGATTCGAATTTAAAAATGAAATTAGCTTTAAATTCCTTTAAACTTCCTTTATAGAATGAGTAATTAATTTATTTAATGAAGTAAATAAATAGGTAGTTAATTACTGGTTGAGATTAATCAAGAGTGATTAATATTTGTGGTTTAATTAATGGTTAATTACTTAATGTAATTAATTTAGATTATGAAAAATTAAAATGCGATTTGAAATCATTAATTTATATAATTAATGATGCAGTTAAAGGTTGATTAATTAAGATAAATTAATCAATAATAAGTGATTTATGAGAAATTAATTAATATAAGTAATTGAGGATTAATGTAATTAATTTTAGTTAATTAATTTGTGAAGTAATTAAAGATTAATTACTGGTTTTGGTTAAGAATAATTAATTTGTGTAATTAATTAAAGATAATTACTTGAATGTAATTGAAGGATAATTAATCCAGGGTGATTAATTAAGATGGATGATTAAGGGATGATTAATTAATTGATTGAAATTAATGTTAGTGAAGAAATCTAAGTGATTGAGGTTAGTAATTCAATTAGAATTAATTAAATTAATTTGGAAGCGATCAAGCTTTGCTTATGGATGATTGAATGGTATTGGATGCCTTGTATGAGTTGATATCTCTGATATGAAATGTTTTGTAGTATCATAGGTTTGGACGGACAGGATATTGTGGTTATCTATCAACGATCAATTGTTGTGTAAAGGGACATCCTGTATTTAAAGTTTGAAGTGTATTTCATTTGGATAACTTGGGTTAGGATGACGTGAGACTCGAGACCGGGCTCGGGTATTAGAAAATACTCGAAACCACTTCAATTCTTTTTTAATTGATATGTGAAATCAATAGGCTCGTATGGAATGATTTAAGTGAATTGGATAAATCTAAGTTTGGTACTTAGAGATTTGATGTGTGAAATTAGTGATGTCTATAACAAATTGCGAATTTGAAATTTTGACTTGAGTTACCCCGGGTTTAAATAAGTTTTATGCTTTGGTATTTCATCTTAGATGAGTTTACTCACGCTGGATTCCAGCCTGACCCGGGTGTTACTTTGATGTAATGCTCGGATCAGACCGAGTATTACAGATTTTCAGGTAAGGTCGTTCTGGAGCTCAGGATGCGAGCTGGATGACAAGAACGTATGAAGTGTTTCCGTTGTATTATATTGTTGTATATTTGAGATATGAGTTGTGTATATCCAGTGTCTGTATATATGTGTAACTCTGATGTATTATAAAGGTATTTTGACAGATATAGAATTCTTTTGTAAACTGTTATTATTTGTTATTATATTTTATCCGCTGCAAATGTGAAATGTTGGTGTTTATGTTCTTCTTATTCTTCTATCTCTTTCTTCTTTGTTCTAACTATCTGAAATTTTCGGGATCGAAAAATCCGGGTCGTTACAATCAGATTTACACTAATACAATTCTAACATAGGGTATCTATAACTGCCTGTTCTTATACATCAGATATAGAGTATAGTATGCAACGGAAACAAGATAATAACTAGCTATCGATGAAGCCTCCTGCCTCGAGCTTCTTCGAAGTGCGTCAGTGGAAATACCTGAACTACTTGGCTACTCGTAAAAATTTGAGCACCCAAGAGTTTTAGGGAAAGAAAATAAAACTCCGAGTCAGACATGGGTCTGGTATGAGTAAACTAAAACAACGTAATTTTTACTTTAAAATCAAAGGTATCTCGTAAGACCACGCCGTACATAAACACGGACGGGTTTTTACCGTACGATAACCTAAACACATTAATAGAAAATTCAGTGATATTATTAATAATGTCCAAGTAAAACTACTTATTAATAGCCGAAACTCTTACATCAATTAAGTTCAAGCATATAAGGTTCTACAATCAAAATGGTGAAGGCACGTATTGGAGAATGAATTTCATACTATGACCAGGTAAGGGACTACCTTCGATGGGTACATCTCCAGAAAGATGCACCCAAATTAAACCCAAATTAGTTCTTTATTAATTATTTAATAATTAATTAAACCCAAATTAATTCTTTATTAATTATTTAATAATTAATTATACCTTCATTAATAGTTAAATATTAATTAATCTCAATAAATTAATTAAATAATCTTTAATTAAACTTAAATAATAAGTTAAACTTTTAATAAAAATTTATTAAAAATTAAACCTTAATTAATTTATAATTTAAAAACAATTAAACACTTGATTAACAATAAATTAATAATTAGTCCTATATTTAAAATAATAATTAATCAAAAATAAATTATATGCTTAATTCATAATTAATTAACTAAATTAATAATCGAATAAAATAAATCTTAACTTTAAAAAATAATTAATTAAGAACTAATCTTTATTTAATTAAAGTTAATAAACCTTGTTAGAATTTAATTAATTATCAATTACTAAAACTAATTAATTAACAATTAATTATTAAATCCTTAATTAACTTTTAAAACATTATCATTTAGTTTATAAAATATTCACAGAACAATTTGAAGTTAAAAAACCAAATTTTGCAAAAATCGAAATTTTAAGCGAACTGCATTCATAGCGACTATTGCTATGGATATCCGTAAGCTTTAACTTGTTTCTATCCTTCTTTTGAAAACTTTACCTTAAAGCTCACTAATTTTCTAAAAACAAAAATAAGTATTTGAAAATAAACAAGTTTAAATCCAACCAAATATTCGATTTTTAAGAGCTAAAACCGTAACTTTCTTACACAAGATTCCAAATTCTCCAATATCGTACCAACTTCTTCTTAGCTTCTACATTACATACCCAAGTCCATGTGCAACCATAATATCCAGGATAACATTATGCCACAAACATAAGCAAGATCTAATCTTTAACCATTTAGACTTCACATTCAGGTCTAACATCCTTACATATCCAAGCAATAAGTGCACGCGCGCACGCACATATATATAATCATCACATAATAAATTAACCAATACTAACCATCACATCATAAAATATATTAACTAACATAAAAGTAAAAACTTTCCCAAAAATTCATAGTTTACTCACCGGAATCCTTTGAAAACTTGACACATTTTGAAATCCACGAAGCTTGGAAAACCACAAACTCTATTCAAAATTACGTCATCTTGCACTCGACCTTTGGACTAATTCCTCTCTGATTTTGGAAAAATGGTCAAAAAGAAAGTTTTAGATTATTCTTTCCTATATCATTTTAAAAAAATTACTCAACGAAGTTAAATTTTGAGGAAGTAATGGGAAAAACAGTGAGGGGTATTTTCGGACATCTAAATCAAACACAACACCAAATAGGGCATTTTCCAACACTTTTTCATTGTCAATTTGCAACGATTATTACCGTAATTAATTGCTAACGGTTATTTCCGTTGGGACGTGTTGCAACAGTTATTACTGTTACTAAATATGGTAATTTCGTAAATTCACGAAACTTAAGTGGACAGAATAGTAATTTCTCCTTTATTTTTCCTAATCCCACTTCTAACGGTTAGGTTTCCCATTTCATTATTCCTTCCCACGGTCTTCGCACCGTTCAAGCGCCGCTTTCGCCTTGTTTTGCCACCACCTGTTTTGTCACTGCCTCCGCATCGTTCAGGAGCAGTTTCTGCCTCGTTTTGACATCGCCTGATTTTGTCATCGCCTCCGCCTGATTTGTCACCGCCTCCGCCTGATTTTGTCATTGCCTCCTCCTCGTTTGTCATCCTCTGCTTTGTCTAATCAAAGTCTAGTGTTTCCGGTTGCTATTTGAATTTCGATTCAGGTATATTTATTCCGGTCTTTTTCGTTTTAGCTTTTTAACATTAATGGTAGATGTGTTCAACTATTGCTGAATGCATTGTTGTCAATTCACATCTGACAATGAACTCCGAAGATCCCAGTTAAACAAGTTCTTCTCTTGTAAGGTACCACCCTTTTCTTTTCAGTTAGATATGTGCATTTTTAATCTGCCATTATGGTTAGGCGATTACAGTGGTTGTAGGTTTGTGGTTTCGTACTTTTGCTTTATGTAAAACCATCTTCTTTTGGGTTATCATGTGAATCTTTACCTTCGTTTGGTATTCACTGTGGCTTTAGATTTTTAATACATTTCTCTTCAGCATGTCCATATATTTTACAGTAAGAACACTTTTGGGTTTTATAATCTTAAGCGATTGAAATTTGGCAATATAACCATTAAAATACACTGCTTTAATATTTTCTGGGTAGTCTATATTGCTATTGCTATTCATTTCAACAAGCACTTTAGCATACGTAATTATGTCTTCTCATGCAATGAAATAATCAAGTTTTAGTGGCTTGCATAGTATGCTGGCTAGTCTACTCAGCGCCTTTTTATCCCACAGTTTAAGATCATCGATCTGCATTTTCGCCCACGCTAGAATAGAACTGAAGTAATTTGTCCAAATTGATTCCAGGCGTCCATTTCTTAATAGTAATGATTTTTGAGTTGCATGTAAATGGACCATTCTTCAAAATATCCTTGTAATTAGCGTCAGATTTGAATTGTACAAAGTAGAAAGCCATCTGATTTTATGCCGACTTACTCCACATTTAAAACACTGCTAAGTTTCTCCTTTGCATACATATTTCCATGCAATTCTATGCATGTCGCGGGGTCCCTGTGAACGCCTCACATTATTTGCATCAGATTTTAAAGCATTGTCAACTTGTTATTTCGTAATCAAATTAACTTCCAGACATTCAAATGTTTAGGGGTATATATGTTGTCTCTACTATTGATGACCTCATATATTCTATGGTTTATGTAATCTATACAACTGTGGGTTGTCTGTATAATATATGCATGTGTACGTTGGTTCATGCGATAATTGTCAATAGTGCTCATGCTGCTATTGTACTGATTTTGGCTGCATTTGCATTCTTCTTCAGCCCATCTTTGGCCGAAGTATTTTAATAATTGAGTATTAAAGTATTTTCCAAAATATTTTAATAATTGATTGTTAATATAGTTTCCAAAGTATTCTTATAAACTTTTGTGTTGGAAACGGTGGACATGCTTGGCTGCAAATTAAAAGCTAATGCACTTATAGGGACAATCTTTCATATGTCAAAACCATCACTTGTTGATGCAAAATTTGTGAATTGTTGTTGTTGTAGCTACTATCTTTCTAATGCAAAAGTTTTCCATTGAATATATATAAAGTGTAATTTTACATTTTTGCAGGACACATGCTAGTTATTCCTGTTATGTAACCAAACAAGCATTTAACTAAACAACGTCAGAGTTAAATAAAAATCACACAAGTCATACGAATAAACACGTAAATCAACCAAAAGAAATAAAAAATAAATAAACTCTAACACAACAAAATTACCAAGTTTCCGTAGAATCATCAATGTCCGATCCCCAAAATGTATACCTAGTGTAACTTCAACTTTTTTTAGGATTTGCCTCCTCTTCATTGCTATCAGATCCCTCACTCCAAAATAAATGCAGGCTTTTTGAATATGGCATAATTCTGCTCCATCTCCAAATTCGAACGTCGGTTTCTCTTTTCTAAGTTATTTTATTTCCTTCGATTTTTTTCACAATTTTACATATGATAGGATTATTGATTGTTCAATGAAAGATATGAAAGAAACAAAAGCAAAAAAAATCATTAGGGTAGAAGAGAGAAGCATAGATATGAATTAGAAATTTGTTGCTCCTATTTAATTTCCCAGTTTTGGTCACTTTGAAAATAATTTTGTTTTTTTACTTCACTTTTGATAAGATTTAAGTTAGAATTAAGAATGCTAAGAACATGCAATGAATGACATTAGTTGCAATATTATACACACTGGACTCACTAACCTAGAATTTCTTGCCATTATTGTGCACATGATATTTCAAATATACCACTTGGGGCTATAGCCTAGTGTGCCTTAGCCATAGAACCGAACTGCCTGGTTTATGGAGTATAATATAGGGTCTGGACTGGTGAAGCTGGAACTCGGCCACTATTTTGCACTTGCTGAGCTGGTAAAGTGGATACTTCATTATCATTTTGAACTGAAGGAGGAATGGCTGGTTTCTGGACTGGTAATTTGTTTGGAGTTAGTGGGAGTGGTCTGAGATTTTGCAGTTCTAGATCTGGAGTAAATTTGAACGACATTTTGCTGACATCCATTTTTCTGAAGGTTATTGCTAAGATGCCAATTTTAATTATTAAATTATTAGAAGCATGCTTGCATATGTTTTGCAAAAATGCATGCCACAACTTTCCTGTTTGTCTTTCCTTTTCTACTTGAATGTTTTTTCTGTTTGAGATTATTTTGCTTTATCGAAACAGGCCTGATGTTTGACATATACATTTGCAGTTCTTGTATCTTGAACATGATATTGGCCGCTTTCTTGATTGCAAGAATCGGTTGAATTATTGTCCTCTTAGTGCATGTGCTTTGGCAGGAAGTGGTCTTCCTATACTGTTTCATGACTTCAAAGGCACTAGGGTTTACCGAACCTTTGAAAAACAGGTAAGTTATTATTATATTTTGGGTGAAATTTGAAACTTAACTAATGGATGTTAAGTTGATAACTGTAGAACTATTTACACCATCAATTTTGTATAGCGAACCCTATACATAGGGAATACCCCAAAAAGCTTCACCGTAGTGCATTTGATTTAGTAGTAGATACAATTTTTGATTTATTCGCAGAAAAAATAAGTTCGTTCCAACAAAAAAGAAAGAGAAAAAAGAAATAAAAAAAACTGATCCTAAAATCGAATGAACTTATTAACAAAGCTAACGATATTATTAGTCTTAGTAGGGTGAGATTGAGGCGAAGTATGGAAACCTGTAAAATCATAAGGAAAAAAGGATAGGAAACCTGTAAAATTGATAACAGTTATTGGTTGTATTCTCCCTCTCTCTTTTTTTCCCCTTAAAATATCCAACCGGAACAGGTGGTGGCATAAGTCGCCCATTTGAAATATTTGTTATATTATTTCACGTTATTTCCCAGTAAGTAGTTCAACAATAATTAACTCTTGTATGTAGTAATTAGCATATACTTGATACTTGATAGTTGGTTAATTGATTTACTACGTGATAAATATGGGCCAGTCTTGTTTGATATAACACGGATCTAATGGTTAGTTGGTATTTCACTTTCCATTTGGTTACATCGCATGATTTGTAAGCACATATTGGACATACTTCTTTTTACAGCTCAACCGCTCTCTTCGTAGATTTTTTTTTCACTTATTATTACTCATCCAATCATGTTTTTACTAATAGAAATGGAAACTAAGTCAACAATTGGACTTTCTTGGGCTCCAAAGTTACCTCTCATGCTAATTGATGCAGAAAAGAGCTTAGAGAAAGGGAAACATAAGGTTGATTCTATATGAACAACTTACATTCATTTGATGATGAACAAGTTCTAAACTGAGGCTCTTCATTTTAACTAAGGTACCGTGCCTTAGTTTAAAACTGAGCTTATAAACAAGTTACATTCATTTAATGATGAGGGAAGGAAGTAATATATATATATATATATATATATATATATATATATATATATATTACTATTTTTATAAAGTTGAGTTGGTGACTAGTGTGTGTAATTGATAGCCTGCATGTGCGTGTATGTAGCTATATACAAGTCAGTTTATACATTTTTGTTTAAGCTGATGTTATATCTATCTTGTTCAATTGCCAACCTAAAACTATTCTCCAGACTTTTCTCCCTTCCCATAAAAACATTCACATACACTATTTTGTGATTATCTTCCTCCCGAAGCATTAGAAATACACAAAAAAATTCCCCATTTTGAAAATTGAAAATAAATTAAATTAATTACCTAAATTCCTCAAATTAGAATATATATATTTACATACCTATATGCATTTATAATGTGAATCTTGTGTATTGTAGTGTTAGTCAGTTGAGTGGGTTTGTATGGGTAGAATGAAAGGTGGAAACACAACTTTGAGGTGAGTTCTTTACTCACGAATACTATGTCCAATCCTCTGTTTTGCATAAATAAGTATGAATTCAATTAATGGTTGAATACGTTTTAGCATGTGCTTTGAATCGAGTTGTCGTGCATGTAGTTTTAGTTGCAGTTGTTTAGGAATGTGCATGTCTCACTTGTGTGTGTGTGTGTGTATGTGAGTGACGTGTGTGCATTTATGCATAAGTGAGGGTTTGCATACCCATATAATCATATCATGCTACAACACAAATTTTAGGTGTTTGAGTTTATATAACCGTATATATATTAGTGTGTATACAAGTGTTAGTTGGTGTGTGCATTTATATTTATATGTGTGTGCAGTTGTTATATGTGTGTGAGTGAGAAAACATATGTATAAATATAGAACAAAACAAATGAATAAATAAAGAATAGGTTATCCATCAAGTTTTAAATACAAAGCTGGATAAGCTAGATAACAAAACCAAGCAACTAAATTTATAACTGATGGAACTTTAGAATAAATATTCTCAATGGAGCAAAGGTGCTTGCGTGTATGTATATGTTATGTAATACTTGAATGCCTTGCTGTGTATATCTTCATGCCAACGCAAGTCTAGTCATAGAAATAGTTGCATGCCCGAATGGAATAATATAGATATGATGAGCTTGATTTATTATCCTGTATATTTCTTTTGTATGCTGCCCTTCCCTTAATTAACTTTTCTTTGGTTTGAAATTATAGATATGATGCACTCGATCTTTGGATCTAAACCAAAATAGACAGTGACGCACGCATGAATTCAGCTTGAAATTATAGATATGATGCACTCGTTCCATTTCCCTTTTCGTCATTTTATTGCCTTAAGGTTTATATCAGAAACAACCGACTCTAGGCTTGATTCAGATAGGTGTTTCCAACTTAATATGGCAGCTGGAGTATGGAACGTCAATGACAGTGGAAATGATTTCATAGTACATGATAGAAGTTTGAAGTGGAAGGCTACTATATTAATGGGTTGAAATAGGCTACCTCATTTTGGAGAGTAAGTGGATGATTACTGTACATATGTGGATAGAATTATATTATCTCATTTTGGAGAACAACAATTTGAAGTGCTAGAAACTTAGAATAACAATTGGTACTTGGTGTGTTTTATAAAACACCACAAAATGGCCATTACACGCTATCCGAATTAGTTGAAGGGGGTTTTGTGATTTGGTCTGAGTATCGTTTGCGTTATTAGTAAGTTACTAAACACTGTGTAGTTATATTCTGAAACTGTGTTTTAAAGTTTGTTATATATACTATGCTTGTATGCTATAATTTGTGGTGTTGGTATGAAGTATCCTTTGTGGTGTTTGTATGAAACATAAATGTTTGGTGTTGTTCTAATTATTGATCGTATGTTTTCTTAATGTTAATACTATATATTTTTTGTATAGATTGTTTGTAGCTGTAATAAAATATTGGCGCTATATAGTTTGTTTGATATTGTTTTAGTTATCGCGGTTATAGGTGTTAGAAAATAACCTTTCGTAATGGTTATAACTGTGATAGAATTTGCATTTGTCACAGTTATAAGTGTTAGAGTTTCCTTTTTGGTAATGGCTATAAATGTTAGAAACTATTGCTCTGTCACGGTTATAAGTGTGATACTATCTAAATTTCCCACGTTTATAAGCGTTAGTAATAACCATTTTATCACGATTACAACCGTGACTAAATACTGTTCTGTCACGGTTATAAGTGTGATAATATCTAAATTTATAACGGTTATAAGCGTGAGAAATTACTATTTTTATCACGGTTATAACCGTGAGCAAAAGTGTGACTGAATTTGCCCACGGTACCTATTTTCACGGTTATAACCGTAACAAATTAGTTTTGTCATGCTTATAACCGTGAGGAAATTGCCTTTGTGGTGTTGTGAAAGTTTAAAAACACTCTTGCAAAAAAAATGAAATTTTGAAGCATCTAAGCTCGAAATCATAAAAAGCGGTAAACTACAAAATTACAGCCATTGGAAATATTCATTGTTTGAAAAAAAGTAAATCTTGATTTGGAGAATTATGGAGGAAGTTATGGCTGAATTAATTTGGAGGAAATGGAGAAAGAAAAATTTTAAAATTAAGTTTTGAATTTTTTTAAAAAGAAGTAAAAATTCAAAAATTAATTCTTTAGAATTCCAAGGGAAGCCATGGAAGTGGATTATGAAGAAGATGGAAGCTTGGAGGTGTATGAAAATGAAAGTATGAAATAAGAAAAATGTGATTACCCGAATTTTTGGTCATTTAATAATTAAAAATTCACAAGATTCGATTTATCTTTTCAAAACATAATTTTCAATACAATATATATATGTATAGATACTTATTTTAGTATGGAAAAAGATATAATAATATAGGATTTGAAAAGAACTCTATATTATAAAATTTATAGAAATTGGTTTTGTAATAATAATATGTATGAACGTATACATACATTGTGACATGGAAACGATATTTTCAATTTGATATAATAAATTTTCCAAAAAGCTATTTAAAGGTTAAATTATAACATATATACATGTTAATTTATTAATGTATAATAAATTTTAAAATACGTATTCTTTAAGTTATATATATATATATATATATAACATTTGAAAATACATAATACAAATCTGTTTCAATAATAATAGTTGAAAATGAATTAAGATATTAAATACTTTCTTTAAGATTTTATGTACATCAATTAAAGATAACACATGTAAACATTTTAAAATACCATCCAACAAGTGTAACTATTTTAAGTTTGTAGATTTACAAATGTAGTCATTTTATTTTATGAATTACAAGTGTCATTTATCATCCTTTATTTTAATTAATTATAAAAATAAAGAAAATAAAAAAAAATCCACTATCTTCCATTCTCATCTTCTCTTCATCCTTCACTTTGCTACTTACAAATTTTCAAAACAAAAGTAACCTGATATAAAAGAAATCAGATCAGAAGCTAAAACCCAGAAATTTATTTCAAAACAAAACTTATGCACTTCATTTAATGTCAAGTTCAGATCAAACAATCTCAAGCTTGAAATCAAAAGAAATCTGATGCGAATCAAAGTAAAAAGATCATATTCCAGAGTTTAAAGTAATTTCAGTTTCAAAAGCAAGTCTCAAAATCGAAATCTAGAAGCTTTGAAACTAGATAGCAAATCTGAAAAGCAAGATCTGTTCAGAATTCAATAAAGTTCAAGTTTCCAAGGTTAAAACTGCTTCAAATCCTGTTCTATTCAAACAATAGAGGTGAGTAAACAAATTATTTTGTTTTAAATATAGATGCATGCTGAAAATTCCTTTAAGTAAGTTATGATTAGTGATTGCATGATTTGTTAATCAGAAATACATGTGTGTGTGTGTGTATATATATATATATATATATATATATATATATATGAAATTGTTGTATGAGTGGTCTGGAAAGGGCATACATACCCTGTTCTTGGTTCTACAGTTGTGGATATATTCAAAATAAAATTTATCACCCTCAAATATCCTTAAGATCTGATAAATAATAACAAAGTATGTTAATAATAACAATGTATGAGTTTTTAAGGTATTCCCAGGCTATTCTCTGTTTTAACTATATAAAGGTGAGTAGTTTTTCCTTTAAAACCCTTAATTGGTTAAAATACCTGATGCATGTAAGGTTTGAAGTTCAATTGTGCAAAATGTTTGTATGAATATATATATCATGCTTGAATGTATAAAAAAACTTGAGTGTGCACGACTGGTATAAGGCAATATGCCTCTGCTACTATTGTCAGGTTCCAGATTTTGTTCGAAATCCTAACACTATCACTCTAATTCGTTTTAGGGTCTAAGCACTAAATGAAATTTGATTATAAGATTATAACATCAATTGTAAAAATAGTTTTAAAGTTAATAATAAGAAAATTTCTCTGGAAAGTTGGAATTGCAAACAAAAATTCAAAATAAGTTAAGATTCAAACATCGTAATTTGATGTTTCAGGATTATAACTCGAATCAATTTAGAAAATTATGATTTTTAGAACTAAAATCTAAATTTTTAATATTGCATTGAGTATACAATTTGGATTTGTCTGGAAACTGATGTTGAGGCTTCTTCTGACGATCAAGAGGGTGAGAAGACTCGGGGTTTCTACTGGTGTTGGAGGAAGTTATGGTGTGTTCGACAAAAATGGTGAATAGGGTGGTTTTGGACAGTCGCGACGGCGATGTGATGTTTTTTGTTCTAACCCTATTTTTGGTCGACCTTATAATATTGGATGTTGTGTTGTTTCCAATGCATCGAGCTGCTTGGGATTTGGATGGAAGCTGTGTGGATGTTGTGTGGTGATGTGGCCAGAGTTACTAGCGCTCCGGTGATCGTCGTTGATCGTTCGACGTGATTTCAGGTTGGACGTCTAGTTCCAGTTTTCAACAGGAATACTCGATTTCAATTTCGAGTTTGGTAATCGAGCTGGATGATTGAGATCGAAGATGGGGTTAGTAAGTGACTTGTCGACAGTAGGGGATGAAGTCAAGTCGTCGGCGGCCACCTGTCTTTGTGCACTGGTGCACAACGTGTCAGACAAAGAAGTGGAATCTGGAGGGAAGTTTGCTCGAAGTAATACCCGGAGGATTTTGCTGATTTTATCGAGTTGGTCCTCAAGTTTCTTTGTGTATGTTGTTCAAGATTTTTGTATAACAAGTTTTCTTTTTGAAATTTAAACTAAAGTTTTAAATAAAAGAGAAGACTAGGGAAGGAGATGAGATAACTCAGCTTTTTGATGGGAATATCCGAGTTTGTTCTCGGGTTATAAATTAAATGTTAAACTTTTATTAATTAATTAAAATAAAATAAAAACCTATTTGGGTATTTGTTGAAATTTAATTAGGATTTAAGTAAAAGGTATTTTACTTTAAACAATGGATAATGATTTAAAAATAAATCAAATTCAAGTTTATAATTTAATTTATTTTAAATGGAAATTAAGAGTTCAATGTAATAAATGATTTATCTTAATTTGATCATGTTTTATTAACTAAAGTAATTAACAGATAAGAAATTTGGGTAATTAAATTAAGATAAATTAATTTGTGAAATTAACTAAATGTAGTATATTACTTAATTAAGGATTGATTAATCAAGGTTAATCAATTAAGAAATAGTTAAGTAATAAGTAATTGAGAGGTTAATTACCTAATGTAAGAAGATTATTAAATAAAATTACTTAATGAAAGTAATTAAGGGAATAATTACTCAATGTAGCTAATCAAGTAATGTGATTAGTCAAGTTAATAAATTGGTTTAATTAATTTAAGATAACCACATGATGGTTTGCTAAAGTATAATTACTGAATGTAATTGGAAAAGAGTAAATACTTGGTAAAGTAATTAATGGATAATTACTAGATGTTAATTGAATTTGAAATGGTAGTTTTAAGGAAAATGATTTGGGTTTAATTACCTCGTGTAATTAGTAATAAGGGTAATTACTTAGTGGAAGTAATTAATAATTAATTACTTAGTGTAATTAATTTAAGAATTGATTAATAAAGTTATTTGAAGATAATTGATTAATGTAATTAATTAAGGATTAATGTAATGTAATTGAAGTATAATAAATCAAGGATGATTAATTAAGAAGAAAAAATTAGTGGATCATTAATTAATTGGTTTGTCATCAATTAAATTAATGATTAGTAAGCAGGATTTAGAAGTAATTGAAGTAGTTAATTTAGTGGTTAATTAAATTAATTACTGATGGTGTGGTTGATAAATCTTGCTTGTGAATGATTGAATGATATAGTATGCTTAGATTAGTTGATATTTCTGTTATGTGATGTGTGGTGCTACGTGATATTAGATGTTTGGGCTAAACAGTGACATCCTGTGTTTAAAATTAAATCGTATTTCACTTGAATAACTTGGGTTAAGGTGACATTGGATTCGAAGAGACCAGAGTCGGGTATTATTAATATCCGAAACCACTTCGATTCTCTATAGATTGATATGTGAAATCAATAGGCTGGTATGGAATGATTTAAGTGAATTTGGACCATTTAATCTAAGTTTTAGTACTTAGAAATTGTTTTGTGAAATAAGTGATGTTATAACAAATTGTGAATTTGTAAATTGTTACGAGTTACCTGGGTTCTATATAAGTTGTATTCCATGTTAGATGGGTTTACTCACGCTGGTTTCCATCCTGACCCGGGTGTTACTTGATGTAATGCTCGGGTCAGACCGAGTATTACAGATTTTCAGGTAAGGACATTATGGAGCTCAGAAGGCGAGCTGGATGAAAGAAACGTATGGAGTGCTTCCGCTGTAGTATTATTGTATATATCTGAAACATGTTGAATTGAATCTGTCCAATGTATGTATAAAATTATTGTAACTCTGATATATTGATGTAAATTGATAGATGCAGTTTTCTTTAGTATAACTATTATTATTGATATTATATTTTATCCACTGCGAATATGAGATATTGTGTTTCTTTTCTGTTCTTCTTCTTCTTCTTCTATCTCTTTCTTCTTTTTCATAACTATCTGGAATTTTCGGGTTCGAAAATTTCGGGTCATTACAAAAAATATGAAAAGAAATTTAGGAAAATGTATATACACAAATGGATAGGCTAAATTACTAAAATGCCCACCCACCACAAACTATATGCCATGTCACCACCCTCCACCTTACCATGTACCTCATGCCACCCTTATGTGCCACTCCCTATCACATCAAAGACAACATGTCCTTTAGTTGCCATTAAGTCTAATCGTGTCTCCCCAGATGTGAGTATTCTCGCTTTATCTTTTTATTAGTTGCCAAAGTGTCACATCATGATCATACGAACTTAATTAACATTAATTATACTATCTTAAACCATATGATATAATTAGTCTATGCATGCATATATATAAGAAAGTGTGCACAACATTTCAAACAACATTTACACGATGAAACGTCGAAAATTCGAAAAACAGTTTCCGATCACACTTTCTGTTTTTCGTCGAACTATAAATTTTTGTAAACAAATTTTAAAACTATTTCACCATTATTATGTATTATTGAAAAGAGTTTACTTTCATTATAAAACCATTTGTTTAAATATTTAAAATTAATTAAATATTTGCAAATCAAGGTAGTAAAATTCTGGGTCATTACAAAAAGTTTTGTAACGCTTGAAATCGTGATGATAGTTGGTATTGTGTAAATAAACTAAAGTATGAAGGAGAGATTTGTGCTTTTCTCTTTTATTTGTACTTGTACCATTTCTCACGCTTCTAACCCACATTATTTACTCTTTTCTACAAAGCTAGGGTTTCGCTCTACGACCTCGGTCGACTTAGGTATCCATATAGATTTAAATCAATTAATGACGTACAAATTTGAATTTAAGCTTAGAAATATATATATATATATGATATTAGAATTTAAGTTGTTTATAGTTAGCATGAATTAAATGTTTGTTTTAAAATCAAATGTGATTCGATATTGTTCGTCTTTCTTGTGATGAAACTGTAGATCATAGAATTTGATGCTTATGGTTTACTTGAGAGGATTTGTATTTTGGGATCAGCCATTGTTGTCAAATTCAGTTTGATTGTCTTTAATTTTGCCTCTTTATTAGCAGCTGCGCATTTCCTTCGTATTGTTGTATAGCAATTATTATGATTACCGATTATTGTTGCATAATAGTAAGTTATTATTGAGGCAAAATCAAAGGAGAAAGTAGTTAAATGCTTAGCCTACATTCCTTTCATCAAAATGTATTCTTTTCTTGATTCTCATTTACAACTTATAAACAACACCAAAATAAGATTTTATATTTTATAACATTTGATGTTATAGCCATTATGGTTTTTTATTGCATTATCAATGCTTAACAATCATGCTTACAGACATTTTCTTTGTTAATGCCTAAGTAGAAAGAAATGTCAATAACAAATTATAAAAAAAATATCATGAAGATTTATTTTCAAAAATATTTGTAAATAAAACTCAAAAGTTCTTTTGTTTACAAATATGTATGTACATTTACAAATTAACACCATTTTAATAGATGTTATGGTAATGTTCTAATGGTGCTAGTTCCTTTTTGATAAATAGACCACTTTAAAATGCTTCGATCTAAATTATTTTGCTTAATAAATTCGTCCTCATTCTTCCTGTAGTTGAAGTATTATTTATTTTAAAGAGCATGCCACCATATATTGTTAATTATAAAAATAATAATCAATTAATAATTATTTAAACACATTATCACTAGTTTTCTTCTAAGAATACCAAAATTTATTTAAACATTAGAATAAACCTTTAACTGAAGAAGGTAAATCATTTCATTTTTTTCAAATTTGTTTCCTTCCTTCATCTATTTAGTTATTTGGCTTCCTCAGTCTCATATGTATAGACTTTCAAAAGATCACTCAAGAGCTCAACAAACTCATTTTTTTTTTCAAAATTATCAAAAAATCTAATAATACGATATTTTTAAAAAATTGTAAGAAGTAATGTTTAGTAAGCAATTTATGGCTTGGTTCACATCCTAATACTATCATGGTTACATAATTTATGTCTTTTAAAATGTTTCGACGAAGAAAAACGAAAACGGGAGCAGACATCTCCAAAATGTTGCATTAAGAAATATATATATCAGGCAAAGGAAATAAATAAGCAAATAAAGTAAAATGATGCATGAATAAATATGCTTTAATTATGAAAAATGTGATCAAAGAAATTAAAATGCTTGATATTGATAAAAATATCATGGTGTTAACATCTATAGCACCAAGAAATTAAAATGCTTGATGTTATATATAAGTAAGTGTACTGAATTTTAAATCATATATATATATATGCACATATGCTATTATTAGAGAGGAATATACATTAATATATATGTTTGTGTGTATATAATAAATTTATTAATAAATATATACAAAACAATTATTAATGACAAAAATTGATATTGTACTGTAACCAAAATTTGTCCATACATAAATCAAATAGTATAATAAACAAATTATGCACATAACCAAACTGATTCGTGACAACCACATCTACTTACAAAATCCCACCTTACTAATCATATAGTAGCAATATATTTAAATAGACATGAAATTGCTCATTATAGGATCACAGAATATAATTTAATTACTGTACTATAAATTAAAATTACCAATTTAATGATGCCTTGAATCCACGTTGAAGCAATGACTTCCTTTCCTTTTACTATTCTTGATTCGTCAAATTGCAAGTTCGGAATCACTGACCTCTAACTGTCGAATGGTATTATTTTAGTTTGAAATATATTTGAGAATTTTGCAGTGGGTTGAGAGCTATGTTTTAACCAGCAACGTAGAAGGTAATGGTGGCCAAAAAGGTTAGTTATTGTTTATATATATAAGGTTGTATTAGAGAGAAACGAGGAAAACCTTTTTATCCATTCTCATTTTATCTCAACCCATTATCTCCATGCTAATTTTCTATGTTTTAGCCACCCCCAGATCTTCCCAAAACCAAAATTTTGCAGCCTTAATGATGGGCCTTAAACCCATCTAAGCCCAAACTAAAATACTTTGCAATTAAATCTAATTTAATTGCTTGTCGATATTTTATATCGATCAATATATTTAAAACTGTTATAAATATATATATATGCGTAATTATTTATTTCTAAAATCATATTCAAATTTTATAATTAATATTTCAAAAATAGTAATTTGTTTAATTAATTATAACAATTATAAACTAATTAAACCGTTCGGTCTTAAGGGAATTCATCATTTCAGCTGTGTAACTCTTGGTTGTAAATTTGCTTAGCGATTAACATCGAACTATTCTAATGTTAACATTCACACGTCACTTAGCAGATGGTGTGACATTCTAGCCAAATTTATCGCTTAGTCATTTTCGGTAAAATCCAATTTTAGTTTAACAATCGTTACTCGGTTGTGACATTTGTTTACACCAATTCTTTTCGTCAAAACTATATCACTTTGGACTTATGGAATTTGATAATTGTCAAAATTCCAACCTCATCCACATTCAACTTTATAGTCTTAACACAAAGTCTTTGGTTGAATAATCACAATTATTATTAACCGAAATGCTATGTCCAGAGTCTTTGACTTTGAGTTGACTATGATGCTAACTGCATATAGCTAGAGACGTATCCTCTCTTGAATAGTGCTTCACTTCCAAAACTTCCACTCGACCCAATTATAGTCACTTGATGGACGCCATGCAATTATTTGGCTGTAACCAAAGCAAAGCTTTCATATTGAAGATCCACATTATTCTCAAGTCGAGAAAACTGTGTAAATCAATCACATCGATATTTTCTGTTTGACCTTAGTTATATTAACCAACAGAAAACTATCGAGTGAGTCGTTCCGTAGTTTCCAATAACTATTAGTACGTAACCCCTAAGTGCCCCCAGCAGTCAAAAGTAATACACTGCCCAGCATTTGTAGAGCGTTTACTCCAGTCTCAGTGGATACGTCGATATCCAGTCTTGATGCATCTTGACTAGGAACATTTAAAATGGTATATTTGTTTCGTTGTGATAAATTACTCACCGTTGCAACACTTTGTAACTACTATAACAAAATATGTGTAACGACCCTAGATTTTGGCCCCGTTTATTTTAATAAATATCTGATCTGATTAAATAAAATGTATCTGGTCATATTAAAATCAAATTTGAAAATTTAAAATAAATCTCAACAATAAACAATAAAATTGTTCTTATATAATTCTGTTGAAAACAAAAATATTTATCTTATATGTTGGAATTACAATACTTTGTCTTATTGACATGTGATAAATAAATATATTGATATAGATAATAATCTTCAAAATAAAATCAAAGTTTATCAATATAAATATAAATATCTAATATAAGTAAAACTTAAGGATATAAGTTAAATATTGATAGTAAAAATATAAAATATAAAATATAAAGGTGTAAGGTTACGAATGCAAATTAAATATTAATAGAATTAAAATAAATAAGCCCGCATACAACATAAACTGTAAATTTGAAAAAAAATAAAAGAAAATAATAAAATATAAAATATAAGTATAAATAAATAAATAAACTCATGAATCTAAGTTTAATATTGATTGTCAAATACAAAATATTGATAGTAAAGTACAAATAGGAATAAATATAAATATAAGCAAGTAAACTATATTGAAAATAACTTAAACATTGATAGTTATAATGAAAATAAAAGAAAAACAAAGATTAAATAATTTTGTTAACATACAACATAACTTTAAAAAAATCAGTAAGCAAAATAAAATGAAAACCTAACACATATGAGTGTAAACTATCCAAACTAGAAGTGAATAAAACATACAATTAGAAGTTAAACAAGGCCAAGTGTATAAACTTCAACCTAAAACTATATGTGTTCATAAATTAACAAAAACAACTTATCTTTATTCTAAAGACCAAAGTCAAAGTATAAAAGAAAAATAAAAATAAAACATAGCATAAATCAATACCTGATAGAAGTGCATGTGAATAAAACTATTTGGACTAGAAGTGATAAGGAAATGCTTACATACAAAATAAGGCTTTATTTGCAAGCCAAATAATTGCCTGCAAATGTATGTCTGCATACAATATTTATGTACAGCTAAAACATCGTAAGTATGTAAACTTATTTGGTGAACAAAGCATTTAATGCTAATATCTCAGCCAACTTTTTGCCGAGTCAAAAATATTTACAAATCTATAAAAATCAGAAGCAATATCTGATCAAAGTCAAATGCAGGAGACAATAGTACCAGCTACCACCTTCCTTAAGCATTGTTATCTTGTACTTAGGTGAATACATCTGCTTTAATTCGTTGAGTAAAAACTTGAGAAAAAGCATGCATAGAAGAAAACCAACAAAGCTCAAATTTAAAATCAAATATAGAAAAAAATATAAACTAAAATTCAAGACAGTTTCAACTGTTGATTCAAGGAAAAATTAATTATATCAGGGTGTGCCTTCTGTTTAAAAGAATTGGAGGTGAGTAAACTTAATTCATAAAGCTTTAAGTTTAATTAATCAGTAAGGAGATTCTGTGATCTGTTTGTATTAAATATGTTTTAGTCTTGTGAGCATAATCCTGTGTTGCCTATGCTTCTCTGTTTAATTGATACAGGAAAATACTTTGTTCAATACTTAAAGATATCTACTGCAAATACATGTTAAGTTTTAAATTTTTAAACCAAACAAGGTAGTTAAACTAAAACTAAGAATTTGCAAACTGTTTAAAACATCTTTGTAAAAAGTATGCTACTGTAATGTGATTTTACAGGCAACAAGAATTAAGATGATAAAATCGATTATTATTAAATATTGATTCAAGTTAATAACTTGAATCTTCAATACAAAATAGGATTTTTAAAGCAGAAATGGGAAATTTCAATGTAGAATTGAATAAGCAGTTCATGGTTGATCAAAAGGTGTATTTTTTCCAATTACAGATCATTGATTCAACAATAAATGTTCGAAATTGTGTTGCAGCAAGTATAAACAGTGATGATTTCATAAAAATTATTAAATAATTTTTCTATTGAATGAGGTTAGAGTAGGAGATCATTTTAGGGTTTTAGATGGAGTTTTTATTCATCTCTGTAACGAGACGCGTTCATCAACCATGGGTGATCGAGTGTCACGATCGATTGGGAAATGGAGCGTTGGCGTGTTGTCGACGTATGGCCAAAGGTTGGGGGTCTCAGGTGGTCTCGGCGGCGGTGGCGAACTCGTCTTGCTGACCATGTGAGCTTTAGTTTTCGACCCAAATGACCAAATTTCAAATTGTAAACTTTGAAGGTGATGCGAGGTTGGTTTTCGTGTTTTCATGGAATTTGCGACATGCAGATGATCTTGGTAGATCATCAAAGCCTCGTGTGCCGCCGTGCACGGTAGCGATGGAGGTGGGGTTTTGTTTTTCGGTCGACGTGTATGATCGCTTCGTGTCGTGCTCGAGTCTTGCTGATAGTTGCTTCGAGTTTCGATCGAAGTCAGTTTTATTTCCTGATGTTTGCTTTTTATTTAAGTTTTTACAACTTACTGTATAAAAAAAAAGAGTGAAGGAGAAGAAGGGGTTTCAGGGGAATTTTCGGGGTAGGTTGCGTGTAACTCGAAGCTATACTCGAGTGTAACGTAGGGGTGGTCTCGGGTTTTACCATGGAAGCTTTGGGGTTTGTTTATCTGCAGTTTTGGGTTTTTTTTTTAGGAGATGAAACTCAGGCTTAATGATTTAAGTAATACTTAACAATATAATTATCACTTGATTACTGTTTTAAATTAGTAATTTGGTTGAGGCCCGTATGAAAATCAATTAACATTAAGGGTTAGTTGTAATATTAATTTGATTTCCAGATTTTAAGCAGATTTCTTTAAAATGTTGGTTAAGTCGAATAATTAACATTTATTTTTTTTGAAAGTAATTAAGAATAATTATATTATGATTGTAATTAGAGTTTAGAATTAGACAACACTTAAGCGATTACTAAATTTAAAATTAACTACTTTAGTTAATTAATTAGTGATTTATAATTAAGAGTAATCAAGTAAATAAATAAAAATGAAATGAATAAATGATTAATTAAGAAATTAACAGATAATAATTGGATAATTAAGTTTTATTGATAGATAATTAAAGATATTAATTAATAATCAAGAAACAGTTAATTAAGTAATTAAAGTTAAATCACTTGAGTGGGGAAGTAATTTATTAATAGTATGAAATAAAATAATTACGTAATTAAGACTTAATAATAAATTAAGAAATCATCAATTAGATGATTTGAAATGAAATAGGTAATTAATTGTTAAATTAATGATTAATTAAATAGAGTTAAGTGATTGACTCTCAGGTAATTAATTCTAAAATTGAATTAATTACGAATAAGACTTAAAGGTGACTGCTTATGGACTTTTGTGATTGAATATCTGATTGTGATATTTAATTGATGATATTCTATGTTACTTTGTGATATGTTATGTTATACCTATGATGCTTGTATATGTTTTATCTGGGATATATGCTATGATAATTCAATTGTTGAATTTAAATTATTTAAACTGTTTAAGTTAATTAGACAACTTGGCCCTTAAAATGGCGTTTGGATTTCGATGAGACCGGGATCGGAAGAATCAAATTTGATTCTCCGAAAACCACATCGATCCAGTTTAAACGTTAGGTCGTGAATCCTGAAATGAAGATCGAGATGGTGTTTTCAGAATGCAAGGGTTATCGTCGTTGACTCTGAGGGTGATTCCAAAACGAGTGTGAGATAATGCCTTCGGTTTCGTTCGAACCCGGAACGAACTTGTATGGATTGAATGCTTTCAGCACATCGTCAGGCAGACGATGAGCATTCTAAGTGATATGTTCAATAAAGGTAATCGTAGCCTCAAGCCTCATCAACCGGGAATGGCTAAAACATGGGATATGCAACAAGGTTAAGTGGGTCACGCCCAAGCAGGACAAGATATTTCCCCTGTCTAGATGTCCCTTTATACTTTGGCTGTGTGGACGGTTGCTAGCTACAACCGTGGAGTTTATCTTGTTCGGGACTGTTCAGTAAGGAATGGTTCCGGCCTTGTGTTGTAGGGGGTCGGGAGTGATCCTCGGTACGGTGATCTAGGCCCCGTACTGTGACGGACGGTACCCCAGTAGCCCTGCCATTGTTGGAAATCCATTTTCCCTACGAGACCCTACGGTTTTGATTTGTATTATCCACTTTTGTGGCTAGTAGTTGGAATTTAATAGATGTAACAATTTCGGCTATTTTCTATTTACTTGAAAACCCTAGACACTATTATAATATCACTGAATTTCCTATGAAATGTTTTGGTTAGCGTAAGGTAAAAACTTACCCGTATTTATTTGTGGGGAGTCTTACGTGATACCTTTATTTTCAAATATTTTTCAAAGTTAAACAACTTTAAACCGTTTTACTCATACCAGACCCATGTCTGACCCGGAGTTTATATTTGTTTTTCATAAACTCTTGGGTACTCAAATTTTTATGAGTAGCCAAGTGATAGGTTTTGGACTTTGATTTCTGAAGGAGCTTGGAGCAGAAGATTCCAGACGTATGTAGTTATCTATCTAGTTTCGTTGTGTCAGTAGTAGATATATGATGTACCTCTAATGTATTTAGTGACAGATGTATGTATAACTGTCATGTGTATTGATATTCTATAACTCTGATATAGGTAAAACTATGTAATATTTATGTGATATATTATATTTTGTTCCGTTCCGCTGTGAGATTCTGATGTTGTTGTTCTTTCTTTCTCTTTCTTTTCTATTTCTATCCCTTTCTTTCTTAATGGTGATACGTCTTTCTGGTAGTAGAAGGGCAGGTCGTCACAATATGCCATTTATGCATTTTTCTATTAAATATACTTTTAATTAAGTTAAGTAATTAATATAATCACATTATATCAAGCATATAATAGGAAGAAAATACCTTTTATTTCGAACAAGATTAATCAACGAGTTAGATATATGTAATAAATTACAAAATTGCCCACAGGGCATACCTCTAACTCAATCATTAGTGTGCAGCAGCTCGATACAAAACTGATAGGCGCCGTAGAACAAGACAGGGATAGAGGCTAGCAGGGGCATTGGATGTGCATAGAGTTGAGAGGGACACTATTGCGAATGACAATCCGAGGGGAGTAAGTAATTTATTATATGTATTTATATGCATAAAATATTATTATATGAGAATATTTGCTTTTTTGGAGCAAATCTTATTATATAAGAATTTTATATGTTGGCATAATTTCAGTAATAAATACTAATAGTCTAGCATTTTGTACATCTTGGTGTACAATTGTTTCCATGACTCCAAATGTACACAATAGCACGTGCTACTAATTTTCTCCATAAAATGCGTACATAATCTTAGTATGTGCAATTCTAAAACTTTTTTATAGATAAGTACATGATTCAGATCAACTTTCAAGCAAATGCATCCAAATTTTCTAAAATCGTACATAGTTCACATTTTAGGAGTTTGACTAACATGTTAACTAGATGCTAGCATCATAATGCAATCAATGATTGTGTTTTTATTAAACATGTCACATGTATATAATTCACGTTATACAATTTTTTTGATGATTTACAAATTACAAATGGACATTTAGAGCTTATTATTCTCTACCGTAGGTATAATCAATGTTATATTTTTAGACTTTACTTTGAATATGTTAATATGTGATCTACAAGACTGCAACTTAACTAATGCTAGTGTGAACTAATTGTAACACAAGATGCATTTTGCCTATGTTTTGTAGGTTCATGTTATGATTTAAAATTTGTACTATTAGAGATGTTTTGCTTCAACAAGTGTGGCTAAATACACTTGAATTCAACTTATTCTTATTTTTCTATGCTGCTGGATGAATTATTCTAATTACATTGTACATAAAGGACTAACATTTTTGTGGATGTCATCTGATTCGTATAAAAAGAACGTATGGCGAAGTAGGTGTATGCAGTTTTATATATCTTTCCTTGATTTATGACAAAATTCATCCATCCAGCATTACTTCTAAATCACTGTAATTACTTTGATGTAATTTGGTTTATATGACTTGAAGTATGCACAAAAGTGAAATTTTGGGATTTATAAATGGAATCAAGATGTAGAATTTAATATTAATTATGAGTTATATTTTCCATTTTTCTATTTTTGTTTTTGGCTTTCATTTTTCGTTATTGCTCACAAGTACTATGTCCACTTTATCGAAATCTGGATGAGGCACTAATGATGGTTTACATGGACTATTGATGCAATAATTGTTGCCCTTTATCACGGGTTAAAAAAATATATTACATGTACCGAGTTTTGTTCATATAAAACTCATGTAATTCATACAAAATATTTCCTATCACGTGGCTCTAACTTCCCCTTCCACATGCGAGGCACACATCATATCTAGAAATTATTTTCTTTCTACATGCGTTGGTATGCTATGGATATTGCTAATCAAGGCATATGATATAAATAAGAAATGATAAAATTTATTGGAATCTATTTTCTAAAATTAAACTAAAAAATTTGTTATCAAATAATACACAACGTCACATCTAGGTAGTTTTTAATAAAATGAATTAGTAACATATTTGAAAGCATATCAACTTTTGTGTTTTATCACTTCAAACACGTTAGTTAACTGATTTCACATTAAACATGTCAGCAAGAATATTAATGTAAAGGAAAATTCAAAATCTATACATTAGCGTCAAGTAGTTTTATGCTTCAGGAAGTATTAAGGGTTCTGAGAATAGGAGTATCACGGGAAATGCGATCTTTATGATGGGGAAAAAATTCTTTATATGTTAAATGGTGATTTATTACTTTTTAAAAGAGACACGATGCAAGTTTTCTGTGTTCTCATCAGCATATAAAATTTGTATCTCATGCATACGAGGTTCGTTTCGGACGATTCGAGTTACGTTGGGATCGTATCGTCGGCATCTACGCATAGGAATCGGTTTGGACGAGTTTGGAGCTTCTAACAAATTCAGACAATTCAAAACTCGTCCGGATTCATTTAAAAATGGAACGCAGAAGTGATAAAAATCAAAGTGAGTTAATCTTACTCAAATTTGGATTACAGCATAAAATTAATTGTTGATTGATTGATAGAATTTACAAATCATTATGAGTTGAATTTTTTATTATCCACGGCAGTGTGTGTGTGTGTTGGAGTGATAGATATTTCCGTATATATATAGCGGATTAGACCCTATGCTCCCCGCATAATAGCAGATGATCCTATATATCGCAATATGCCCCCCGAAGTGGGATGCGTATTTTTATATTGTGCTACCATCTGTGGATGCAAGGAAACAGGTCGGAGGGTTCCAACTGGATTCCTCAAAAATATTGAAATTATTTTCATATTCAGCGATATGATTTTGAATAGTCTGCGATAGATTATATTGAAAATTGAAATTATTAAATGCTATGGTATTGCTGGCAGGGGGTTGGATGAATGTACACAATAGTAGTGCACAAAACCAATGGACGCCGTAGAACAAAACAGGGATGGAGGCTAGCAGAGGCATTGAATGTGCATAGAGTTGAGAGGGAGACTATGGCAAATGACAATCCTAGGGGAGAAAATAATCTATTATATGTATTTATATGCATAATATATTATTATACGAGAATAGTTGCTTTTTTGGAGCAAAACTTATTCTATAAGAATTTTATATGTTGCCATAATTTGAGTGATAAATACTAATAGGTGAACATTTTGTGCATCTTGGTGTGCAATTGTTTCCATGACTCCCAATGTACACGATAGCACGTGCTACTAATTTTCTGTTTGATATTTTCTGTTTGACCTTAGATATATTAACCAACAGAAAACTATCAAGTGAATCGTTCCGTAGTTATCCAATAACTATTAGTATGTGACCGCTAAGTGCCTCTAGTAGTCATAAGTAATGCACTGCCCAACATTTCGAGAGCGTTTACTCCAGTCTCAATGGATACATCGATATCCAGTTTCGATGCAACTTGACTAGAAACATTTAAAATGGTATATTTGTTTTGTTGTGATAAATTACTCACGGTTGCAACACTTTGTAACTACTATAATAAAATGTACCATTTACGAATTTTTTATATTAAATATACTTTTAATTAAGTTAAATAATTAGTATAATCATATTATATCAAGTATATAATAGGAAGAAAATAACTTTTATTTTGAACAAGATTGATCAACGAGTTAGGTATATGTAACAATTACAAAATTTCCCATAGGGCATACCCCTAACTCAAACACCAGTGTGCAGCAGCTCGATACACAAAACGTATTTGGAGCAAAACTTATTTGGAACAAAATTTCCCATATGCATAATATATTATTATATGAGAATATTTGTTTTTTTGGAGCGAAACTTATTCTATAAGAATTTTATATGTTGGCACAGTGATAAATATTAATAGTCGAGCATTTTGTACATCTTGGCGTGCAATTGTTTCCATGACTCCAAATGTACACAATAGCACGTGCTGCTAATTTTCTCCATAAAATGTGCACGTAATCTTGATATGTGCAATTCTAATTTTTTTATAGATAAGTACATGATTTAGATCAATTTTCAAGCAAATGCACCCAAATTTCCTAAAATCGTACATGGTTCACATTTTAGGAATTTGACTAACATGTTAACTAGCTACTAGCATCATAATGTAATCAATGGTTGTGCTTTTATTAAACATGTCACATGTACACAATTCACGTTATACGAATTTTTTGATGATTTACAAATTACAAATGGACATTTAGAGCTTATTATTCTCTACCGTAGGTATAATCGATGTTATATTTTTAGTCTTTACTTTGAATATGTTAATATGTGATCTACAAGACTGCAACTTAACCAATGCTAGTGTGAACTAATTGTAACACAAGATGCATTTTGCCTGGGTTTTGTAGGTTCATGTTATGATTTAAATTGTGTACTGTTGGAGATGTTTTGCTTCAACAAGTCCAAATACACTAGAATTCAACTTATTCTTATTTTTCTATGCTGCTAGAGACATTATTCTAATTACATTGTAGATAAAGGACTAACATTTTTGTAGAAGCCATCTGATTCGTATAAAAAGAACGTATGGTGGAGTAGGCGTATGCAGTTTTATATATCCCTATTTCCTTGACTTATGACAAAATTCATCCATCCTGCATTACTTCTGAATCGCTATAATTACTACATGACTTGAAGTATGCACAAAAGTGAAATTTAGGGATTTATAAATGGAATCCAGATGTACGAATTTAATATTAACTATGAGTTATATTTTCCATTTTTCTATTTTTTTGGGCTTCTATTTTTCGTTGTAGCTCACAAGTATTATGTACACTTTATCGAAATCCGGATGAGGCACTAATGATGGTTTACATGGACTATTGATGCAACAATTGTTGTCCTTTATTACGGATCAAAAAATATATTACATGTACCGAGTTGTTTTTCATATAAAACTCATGTAATTTATATAAAATATATCCTATCACGTGGCTCTAACTTCTCCTTCCACATGCGAGGCACACATCATATGTAGAAATTATTTTCTTTCTACACGCATTAGTATGCTATGGATATTGCTAATCAAGGCATATGATATAAATAAGAAATGACAAAATTCATTGGAATCTATTTTCTAAAATTAAACTATAAAATTTGTTCAAATAATACACAAGGTCACATCAAGGTAGTTTTTAATAAAAAGAGTTAGTAACATATTTGAAAGCATATCAAGTTTTATGTTTTATCACTTCAGACACGTTAGTTAACTGATTTCACATTAACATGTCAGTAAGAATATTAATGTAAAGGAAAATTTGAAATCTATACACTAGCGTCAAGTAGTTTTATACCTCAGGAAGTATTAAGGGTTTTTGAGGAGAGGAGTGTCAAGGGAAGTGCGATATTTTTTGATGGGAAAAAAAATTCTTTATATGTTAATATGATGATTTATTACTTTTTAAAAGAGACAAGATGTAAGTTTTCTAAGTTCCAATCTACTGGAAACTCTAATATTAATATTTGTTACATTTCTTTGGATATCAGTCTAATAGTTAATTACCTTATTTACCCATTTAATTATTTCCTAGAATAACTTATTCTCATTTACGTTACGATAATGATTGATTTTTGCCTATACACACATAAAAATGCAACATTAAGATTCAAAAAATCTTACAAATGGTGTTTTTTAATACCAATTCATCATGCGCACGTACGTCACACATGCCAAAATACTCTTGCGTATATATGTGTGTACACATATACATATGTCTATACAAACATACACACACATAAAATACACGCGCACATACACACACACACACACAAATACACATACATATACATATCCCAATATCTACTTATATATGCAATTACCATGCTATTGTTTGTTGTTTTTGTTATTTTAAACATATTGTTGTAACATATTATTTCTTGTATATTGATTAGTTGTAGACCGTAGTATTAATTAAATGTTTTGCAAAAGTGAAAAGTTGGAATTAATCAATGATTCACCTTCTCTCTTTCCTTTTAGATCTTGATGCGATTATACCTAGATCTTATTTCATATTTATTCCCATTTTTAAACATCAAACAATTTCACTCAATGTATGTTTCATGAAATATGAGTATATTTGATGTAGTCATACCGTTTCAAATATCATACTTAATTAACATAAATTTAATCAATTAAGAATAATACAATAGTAATAAAATATGACTTTATAAAAGTAACTAAGTGGATATGGTATCAAATATTAAATTTCATCACCACAACAAACTGATTACAACTTTTTGTTTGCAATGTTCGACAATGAAATTTGTAACAACTATTTTTTTTATAGAAAGTTGTAATAAAAATGTTTTTACAACTTTTTGTATTTTGGAGTTGTAATAAAGTTATTTAACAACTTTCTATCCTTGACTGCGGTATATTAATTTATAGCAATATTAATTTATAGCTATCTTGCTTATAGGTTGCAAGTGATCACGCGTAAAACACTTTCAATGAAACATTCTTAACATCAAATAGAAATTATTAGCAAACACAAATATTCCCTTTCGGAGATTATAATGTTCACGCTAACTGCATCCGAAAAAATTGAAGAACATATGATACAAAATCACAATTATAAGAAAACACATATGCAAAAAAAAAGTTGCAAAAATATGCAAGAGAAAATTTTGTTTCCTCTAATTAATAGACATATCTGATCATGTTTATTTCTCTCTAATTAACTAATCGATTTTTTTTTCATATGTTATTAACTTGGGCATTAAATAATTGATGTTGTAAATAGAGCCTGAGAGAGAGAGTGGAAAAGTATTTGGTATTTCACTCTTCTTCCATGTTTGTTCCTCTTCCACAAAACCAAGAAGTCATTGTTACAGAGATCAAGATTCCTTCTCAATTAGGCATTGATCCAAATTTTATTTTATTTACTTTTATTTGATGGTATAATTGTAAACAATTATTTTTTGAGAATCACTATAAATGGTTGTTTGGTGGAACCTTGCATGTTGCTTTGTTGGTTTCTTCGTGTTTTAAGTCTTTCTTCAACATTTTTTATTTTCAAATTTTATTATTTTCATCCAATACTGCGCCTTTGTACCAAGGGTGACATAAGATTCTGGAATAAGTTTCCGTAATAATTTTATCATTTATTAGATTTTGCACCACAAAAAATCCTAACAACATAACAAGGTGCAAAAAAAGAACTGCGTAAATTTAGAAAATCTTTAAAATTTGGAAATTTTCTACAATTTCATTGTTTCAATTTTTTAAACAATAGAGAAATAAATACTTCATACGATTTCAAAAAATCGGTAAATAAACTTTAACATAAGGATGAACATTTAACCAATTTAACCCATGTAACCGATGTAAACAACATTCATCGAGTCGACTTAAGAACCGCTAAGAGCGATTAGCCAATATTAACAACTAGTTTAATGACCAATCTTAACCTATTTAACATGTAGCCATGAACGCTACTTCATACTTCAATAATTTTTTATTATGTTTTCGATATCACTTTACTTCACGCTTTCGGCAGCTTATTATCAAGTTTCCATTAACGCTTCACTTCATGCCTCGATGGCTCATTATTATGTTTTTGATGGTCGTTTATTTCAAAATTTTGATAGCTCTTTATCAAAATTTATAGTATAATAATAGGTTTATTTTATAGTTAAATATGTATTTCATGTAAATATATATTTATAATTTATTTTATTTTTTATTTACACCGCTATACTAATTCAAACAAAACTAGCAGCTAGTTATGTGGATAAGTAACAACCATGGATTATCTTATGAACTAAAAGTAAAGAATGACCTAAAATAAAATTATTTTATATATTGTCCCTCTCAGTATGTTTTATACTGTAAATAAATCTTCGTTGTCATCTATTTATACATTTGTTGCAGCTCGGCCCAGGTTTATAAATAAATCTTTCGTCGCTCTGTTTCTTACATCGCTCTATTTCTTACATCGCTTATTTTCTTTTATTTAGGTCTGAAAAACCCTAAATCGAAGAGAGAGAAAAATTCAATCGATCCCTTCTCATTTACCGCCGCTCCATTCCCCTCACCTACTGCCGCATTTTTTCTTCTTTTCTGAACTGCTACAGCCGCTCACCCTGTAATCTCTATTGATTGCCGTGCTCTAGTGTCTGACGTCTGCCTTCAAACTTCTTCGAACTCATAGGTAATTTATTAAGTTGTTTTTATAGGAAATTTCGATTTTTGCTCAGATGTTAATCAATAATTTTTTCCCCATAGTCTTTGATAAGTTCAAAAAGATCATTTAAATTTTTATTGATTCAGAAGCAAGTAACGACTGTTGCTGGAACTGAGAGATTTGTTGCTTCTGTGTCAGAAATGCCACCATCAACCAATTTGAAAGCTTGTTTTCATTCAAATGGGACTCTTTATGACAGGTATATTTTAACTAAATTAAAGTTTGTTTTAAGCTGAGAATTGGGATTACAGATATTACGTTCACAGATTAGAAAAGATTTGTAGTGTTTTAATTTATATTTTTCCATGGCTTTTTTAATGGTTGGCCTAAAAATAAAAATAATAAATAAAAATTGCAGTCAGTTGTTACTTTCAGCTAGCAATTTCATATTGTTTCTTCGATATCAAGTCAGTAGTGCCATAGTTATATGTACTGTATGCATAGAACGTTAATGTTTGATATTAAATGGCATATTACAAACGAATTATTATATTATTATACTACAAGGTAAACATGAGGAACTAAGACTGTTTAACCCTTTCTGTGTTGATGACATAAAGAGTCAAACTGTACAATTGATGTTTTTTTGTTCGTACGCCATGTAGGTAACAAGGAAATCTGGTAAGGTTATGTGTTTTCAATTCTTTGCTAAAGTTGAAGAAATAAAGCATAATCTTATTTGTATGTTTTCAAATATGATTTTACAGCATTGCATAAAAAGTTAAATGTACACTTATAAACTAGTATCATACATTTCAAATATGTTGAACAGGTTCTCATTTCCGGAGTAAACTATTTTGCTTCTAATCAAATATCAAAAGCTGAGGGCAAGTGCCTTGATACGTACACAAATTTAGCTGAAGCTATTATGTGTGGACTTCTACCAGATTCCCCAACACCCACAACTAGTAGATCTGGTGGTAATCCCCGCTCTTTTATTTTGTAGGCAAAGTAATATGAATTAGTGCTTAATTTTTTTAAGCTTGGCTGCTTGAGATTAAGGTTTATTCATTATTTTCCCTTCTTTCATCCCGATTTATAATTATTTTAACCTATGCGGCTAGCGCTTTAAAACCCAATAGGTACTGTTTGATTTTTTTGCTGTTTTTAAGGTCAAATCATCGATTCCGTGATAGGATAGTATCCATTCTTCACCGAGTAATTAGATTATCACTTATTATCGTTGCTTGTACCGAATTCAATCATTACTACTGATTTTGGAGGTATCTACACTAGAATTGTTTTGACCTTTCAATAGATTACATATATTAGTGTGTGCAGTTTGTTTCTAATGGATATTTTTCTTGCAATTCAAATTCAAATTGACTTTAGGTTTATCAAGGGTCTTGTTAACTGAAACTTGAATACCCGTACATGAGTCAATTTTAGTACGAGCTAAGAATCCTTAGAGATGGGATAACGGTAGATGATTCTTTTGCTACTAGATGTATATGCAACTATAATGATATCAATGGTAAAAATATTAGATATGTAGATCATATTCTATAAAAATAGCAAAATCTGTTGCGTTTGAAGATGAACTTGAACAATGGAAAATAAGTGTTGCGGTTATAATGAAATCAATATTTGAGTCGTTATATTTTCGTAGTATTCACGATAATTTTATTGGTAGAACCAAAGATAGGAATTGGAGTAATTAGTAGATCTTCTAAAAGAACTCTGTGTTTTCTATATATGATCAATTTCTATCTTTATTATACCAATAAAATTATTGCGGATGCTACGAAAGCATAACGACGAACATAGTGGCTTTATTATAACCGTAGCACTTGTTTCTCATTTTTTAGGTTCTTTTTCAAAAGCAATTAGTTTTACTGTTTTTATAAAAGTACAGTGATCTACATATCTGACGGGGTCATCATTGATATCATTATATTTGCGTGTACATATAGTAGCAAAAGAATTTTCTATTTTTTTTCTTGTTCATGATTACCAAGCTAGTTCTCCCTCATGACCTAAACAATCAAATTCAGATTTTTATTTTCAATTCTTTCTATTAATTCCATCTCATTATTTACAATAATTTTTGAATCAATATGTTTCATCGTTATTGAGTAATGTTTACTTCTTCTAATGTTTGTAGGTTTGTTGTATTTTTTTAAAATAACTATATTTTTGAAATGTTCCACTAATGCCTTTTTTCACCAAGTATTCTTAATCGGGAAGTGCTGAATATAGATCTATTGCATGTGTTTAATATAAATATAAAAATATGTCTTACATGTACTTCAAGCATCCTACAAAGGTGAAACAACGAAAGACGAGTTAATTTATATTAGAAACACATATGAAAGTGCGTTAGAAAATTATTTTGGATTTAAGCTTATGTAACTAGAAAATTATGTTAAGTTTCTTATTAGTTTTACATACAGTACAAGAAAATTTACATTTTATAACCCTTAATCACAGCGTTTTCAATCAAACTGTTGTTTTTTATATTTTACAACATAAATAACGCTGCGTAACCTTAAATCCAATGAGAGCCGCATTTCTCCAAACTCTAATATATTTGCATTAATTTCATTTTCGCTTTTCCAAATCTTTCAATCCCACTCGGTATTCTGAACCTAATTAAAATTTCTGTAAGTGTGCCACTTTCCTCCTCAACGACACTGCTAACCGATGGTGCTTGCATCACCTTTGCCCACCAAGCCCATTGCGATTCAGTTTTGTAACGACCTGGGTTTTTCAGCGATATAAATACAAGTTAACGAAAATTTTAAAATAAAATTATTTTTTGAAAATAATAATTTGACAACGAAAACTAAATATTTGAGATGCTTCAAATTAAATAAGACCAACAAAATTTGTTTCGTGTCAAAATTTATCCGAAACTCGGTCAGCACAATTTCTCCGGGCGAATTATCTAATTTTGAAGTATGAATATTTTACGTAGAAATGTTCTAAAAAAATTCTGATTAAAACATCAAATTTCGTTTCGTTCAATTTCGACCTTTATAGCTCCGTTTATTTAGAATTATTGTTGTCGTACGATTTTGTAGCGGTAACAGATGAGATTTTGCTACGAACGTCGTAGCATAGATTTGATTACATCGTTGAAATTGTCTCATCGCGTTGATCATCATGATGTATTTGTTTTCATGTTTTGGCTTCCGTGGCAAAACGATACATGGTTGAGATATTGATTTGTGACCATGCACGGGTCATCATTCTTTTCAAGCCGAGATCATTTCTTTCAGCCCACATGAAATTCTTTCCGCAGAGATTCCTAGCGTATGCATGCATCCTTAATAAATGCTGCATTTAATGCTCTATGCATTCTTTTCGTCTATATACGCATGCTGGCCCTCACTGTTACCTCTGCTTCCCTCTTCTTTCTTTAAATTTTTGCTTATGTATATTTGTGTGTGTGTGTGAAGCCATATACAAAGCTGCAACTCTTCCTCACCTTTTTTTGTTTCCTCCGGCCAGAATAACGTCACCCCTACCCATCGCATTACCCTCCCACCAACCTCCCACCAACTCCCTCATCCTCCAATCGAAACCGCACCACCCTCCCCTCGCCTAAACTCCCACTGACTCGTGCCGCACTCCCCTACCACCACACCCTCGGCCGAAGTCGTCTCCTCCTCACAACCCATCATCTCCCACTCACCGGCCTACTCACCTTCCACCTACGGCACGACACAGCTCGCCACCCGTTGCACCCGGCCCGTACGTCCCTCCAGCCTCACTCGAAGCACCACCACCGGCCACCACCTCCGACCCCCTAGCCTCTAGCCCATTAAACCCAATCCTTGTCCCACTACCAGCTCCGAACCCGAACCACTGCTGCCTCCTTCACCTGAAGCAACTCCAATAGCCACACCCCAAGCTGCCACCTCATTCGAGCCTCCTTTCACCGTAGCCTACCCCAGCCGAGCCAAAACTTCTCCCTCGTGTGCGTACGTGAGTGTAGAAAAAAAGTATCTAAGGAGAAAACGAGCGTGCGTGAGTTGTAACACAAAAATTATCAAAAGGAAGGTTGTTGCGTGAGTAAAAAAAAGAATAGGACCAACCTTGTTCACGTGAGTTAAAAAAAGAAGTGTAGCGTGCACGTGTTATATATATATATATACATAAAGAAAAAAAGAGAGAAAGAAAGCAGTGTTGGTTTGTGCTTGCAGAAGTGAAGCAGGGTGTCTGTATCGCCGTA
The DNA here is from genome assembly GCA_030765085.1 of Allium cepa. Taxonomy (NCBI): domain Eukaryota; kingdom Viridiplantae; phylum Streptophyta; class Magnoliopsida; order Asparagales; family Amaryllidaceae; genus Allium; species Allium cepa. Next base: position 1,013,366,658 of record CM060943.1, on the reverse strand, counting down.
TCCGTCTGTCAAATACGCGAAGGTGAACGATTTTAAGCTCACGATTAGATTTGCTTATTACAAGTACTTGGCCTAGGGTAGAAAATTAAATAATAAACACTGATTGGTCAATTGAGATTTATTTCGGATATTTAATATTTGAATTTGAAATTAAGAAATGGTTTGGAAATTTAATGTGGATTTATAATTTAAATTTTATGTTAAAGTTAATATTAAATTTTGAAATCTATTAAGTTAATTTATATTTTAAAATGAAAGATTAATTAAACTATTTTAAATTATGAAATTAATTAATAATGGTTGTAATTTAAATTTTATGTTAAAGTTAATATTAAATTTTGAAATCTATAAAGTTAATTTATATTTTAAAATGAAAGATTAATTAAACTATTTTCAATTATGAAATTAATTAATAATGGTTGTTTTTAAATGTTAACGTTTTCAAAACTTCTACCTTGGGCATTGCCTCACATGTCTTGTTATAATTTTATCCCTATACGAGACTCGTACGATTTTGGTTTAGTCACGACGCATCCCTGACTACCGACTCTACTGGTGGTGTCAAATGCAAACTGTACGACAATGCTTAAAAACGCGTTAAGGGATACTAATGTAAAACCTTAATGCTAAGAAGAATATTTACTTTACCGATAGACACTACATATATTGCGTATCCTATTGTATATTTAAATAGTTTAACGGATCCTTAAAAAATGGAAAATGCCGTAACATCTCTTGAGTCACTTGTACATTTTATTTGAGTAGGACTACTAACATGAGAACTTCTAGTCCTGACTCGAGTGTTCTGTTTTTCATTACGCTCGGGTCATCCTGAGTATTGTAGTGTGTGAGCAATGCTTATCTTGGGAGCCGAGACTTGGTCGAAGACTCCACTCTATCCAGTATTAGTTATCTATTTCATTTTTGGCATGTATCAGTAAACTTCTATGTATCGCTAATATGTATAATTAATTAAAGTTTGAAACTCTGATATATTTGGTGTAGTAGCTTCATGAACTACTGTGTATATTATTCATTTCCGCTGCGAGATTTGGTATTTTTCCGTGTGTGATTCTGTATCCGATTCGATATTAAAACCCCAAATTGATAATCTGTCTAATTTGAATGGTTTAAGTTGGACAAGTGTGTTTTATTGTCTGCTTAAGTTGTTCGGACAAAACGGGTTGTCACAAATTCATTCTTTGCTAGTGTGCTTGCTGCTCCAACATCGTCACTGCTCCCACTCGTCAACTTTATCCTCGGTTTGAACTGTTGTCGATTTGATCTAGTCAACAACTTTGCATTTGTGGTATCATCTATCTTCTCCCTTTTGTCAATTTTATATTTTTCTAAAATTTAGGATGTTGGATTTTAGACTTTTTTCTTTGTCATTTCTAGACTGAATTACCAACTTATAAAATAATTTAGGTATATTTTTGTTGATTTATCCGATTCATTTACTTGGAATTCTTATGTTTATTTTTGTTGAACTATGGATTGAATCCAGATTGGTTCAATTCTTTTCCATGTTATAGATATGTTATGTCATACTCAGTAGAAATGTACTGATTTCTTTATACAAATGAAGTAATGTAATGTTTCTGCTTCAAAATATCTTTTTGCCTACTTTGGGCAGTTAGGATTTTAGACATTTGGCAATCATTTTTGATCTTGCATCAGAAAAGTTTGGATGCACATGTTTTGAAGAATAGATGTGTAAAATATGATGCACATGTTTGTTTATCTGTACTGTTACATAACTGCAACCATTTATCTCTCTAAAGATTTAATCTTAGCTAAAGTTGACTCGATATGGAAAAGCGAGAAATTTTCACTAGCACAAAAAAAGGAGTAGATGTACGATAATCCAGTTTTGATTAATCTTTTGTTGCAACTTATTTACATCAATGTAATGTTACTGTGTAAGTTGCACACGTGTAGAATTATGTGACAATGATGTAATACATACTAAACCTTTCAGGCATCCTACATTAACAGATAATCTATATTGTTTAGGAAAAAATTGCTTGTTAACTACAGACTTTATATTTAGTAGATGAAGATGTTACATTCACTAAACCTTCCAGACATTCTATATTAACAGATAATCTGCGCTTAAACTTGGTGATTGTTCTTGGATATTCGTAACCATTTCTTTTACTCCTTATTATTTTACTCCTTATTAATGTATACTGTTTTGCATTATTTTCTTATTTTACTTTCTATAAACAAGTTGTGTACTTTATAATCAAATAACGTTAATGAATTTTAGTAGTTCTAAAGCATTACCATGAAACGACACATACTGTCAAATAACATTTCAATTTTAGTCAATCTATTTTGTAGTATTACGTACCTTCTAAATTGTTTAAACAACATGGTTAGTATTCTGCCCCACGACTGTGACCACTTCCACTACTATAATTTTGAAAACAAATGATACGCGTTAGAATCAAATTACTAAGGATTTAATCAGTAGCATGCAAATATAACTTATATCGTGAAGCTACAAAAAATAGCTCTGTCACTTTCATGCTGATAAACAATGATCTTATTGACTAGTAAGTTCTCAATGGTGATTTAATATGCTACACCCTTTTTTATTATACCGCTACAAATAATCTTACTCAAAATCAGGCTTCTCGGTGTAGGTGCATCCTGACCTCTGGATAATGACATTTGCGGCATAACAACCTCCTTTAACACAATCCTCAATGCTTTTCTATTTAACGAACTGTGACAGAAATCCTCCCACAAATGCATCACCTGCTTCATTGGTATCAACCAGCTTCTCCTTGGGCAGTATAATAACTGGATATTTTGCAGTCTTTGGGCATTTAAAAATAATCATATTAACGCCAAATCAATAGATAATGGTATATGGTTAAGGAGTTACAATTCATCTAGCATCCACGACTTTGTGATTTGTAACATAACAATTAGATTAGGAAAGGGTGTCTTAAAACACAAAATCTGACTGCTTTAGAAATGGAGATTTCGGATTAAATATGGTTATAGGTGCTTCTTTAGAAAGGGCTAAAATATGGTAAATATAGCTCATTTTACCCTTAGAAATCAATAACTGTGAATTTTCCTAGGTAATAATTTAATGATAAATTTGGGTTGACTCTTAAAGTGCATTATACTAGGAGAATTTTGTCACATGAAATATCATGTTGGTGTAAATACTATTTTTTTTTTCTTCTTGTTCTCATTGCTTCTACATTGACAAATTTTATGCCCTTTACAACTTTGGTTTCTTCACATAATACAGCTGTACTTTATTGCTGCTTTAATTTATATCTCTAAAGTAAGAATATTTGATTTTTTGTATGGCATAAATAGCGCAGGAAAAGAACAAAATTATATACGATTGCTTACAGTTGTTAGCCCTTTAAATCTATTTTAATTTGTTAATACTTTTTGAAATTCAAGTGAAGTGTGGTGCAGGAATATAGCTAGTTTCTAATTTAGTTGCAGGGTGCAGTTATCAGTTGCTTCAAGTATACATTGTACTTACTGAATGCAATTTGATATACATTGTACTTAATGAATGCAATTTGATTTTAATATTCATTCAGTTTTGAACTTACTACACATTCTTCACAAATGGTTGATAATCTTTTAAATCTTATATGTATTTGGAATTTGACACAATGTTCAATGCAGTTGCATTTTTTCAGGATCATATCAATATTTTGAGGGTTCTAATATAACTTAGGCATGGTTTGTATAACATTCAATGTATAGGATACATGCCTAATATTTGTTGACTAGTATTTTTTTTTTTTTTTTTGTAAGCAATTTTATAGCAAGAGTTTTTTAAATAATAAAATGCTTTTTTTTTTCCAAATTTCTTTCTGTATTTTAATCACATATAAATGGAATTCTAAATGAACAAACATAGGAACCATTGAATAGAACAATTGAAAATAGACACAGCAGATACAAGATAATAAAACATGATTCATATGTAGAAATTTAGTGAAATTTGATCTCAAAAGTGAAGTAAACTATTGAATTTGCTGAAAGCTTAAAGAGTTTCTACAATTTATATGCTAACATTCTCACTTATGTTTTCTCCCATGCAGGCTCTATTACAAAGAACTTTATCATATTATGAAAAAAGCAGGCTATGAACCTCATGCAAAATGCCCAATGGCTCGTCTAATTCAAAGCTGAAGCCTTACTTGTTTTTTCCCTTATGCACTCAAGATTCTCATCACTTATTAACTGCATCGTACAGACTAAAACCATACTCAAGATTCTTTTATACGTTTTCGTATTATCTGTAATATATTACTGAAGTTGAAATTTTACATGGCTTATTTGGATGTAGGAGTTGGAACTACCCAACGCATCACTGTTTACTGCAATGATTATTTGCAAGAGACAACTGTTCGATATCTGCAACAGATAATAGCAAGTGATAAGGATTCTATTAGCTGAACTGTTCCCATGGATTGAATTTGCCATCTAAGATTTAGGGTAAAGTACGATGATAAACATGGTCACCCCTTGTAACTTTGATACAAGGCCCACCTATCTTATACTAAGTTTTTATTTGATACTTCATTATAGGGAAATCATCAAATTCTGAATTTTTTAATAATAGGGAATAGATTTTGGCAAAAATTACATCGATTTCACGGTCCGTGATTGTTATAATTAACACAGCAAAGAACATTACAAGGGGAGGTTTAGTCATCAGACTGAAGATTATCATAAAAGGAATGCTGAGTATGTTTTGCATGGCCTTGGGGAAAGGAGTATTGTAAAGAATTGGTTGCTAGCATTTTCACCATGCTTCCAGTGCAAGCCTGCCGCAACTCTACACTCTTCCCTTCTACCTCTTTGCTTTTCGAAGCTTTATAGCCAAATAGTTGAAGCTCAGGGTCAGGTAATTCCTTGCATACTGCTGTGCTTTTGTTCAAACACAATTTTTCTTATTTACAAGACCATTGTCAAATGAATTCAGACCAAGAGCATAGATATAAAATATTATATTAACATAATAAAATGCAAACATCGATGTAGAAATTAATTTAGAATGATGGTGACTTGTCTACTAATGTAGAAACTGATCTGATGACTTTTTCATGTTTAATATATAACAAATAATTTTTAAATTGGATCAATTTTTAATGTGAGGGAAAATATAAATTCGTTTGACACAGTCAAGAGTTAATTATGTAATTTTTAATGTGTAAGAAAATACAAGTCTTTTTCATGTTTTTTTTTAGAAAGACGACTTTTTCCAATATTTGAAATTTTTGATTTTCTTTCTAAACTGAATTTTTTTCCAGAAATAAATAACATTCAATCTTGTTATTCAATCGAACTATTAACATTTTGAGAGAGATTTGAGCAAATATTTTTTGAATTTGAAAAATAATATCATGAATTTTTTTGATAGGCAGCGAATGGAAGAAGTGATCGAGTAATAATCAAATGTGATAAAATGAAAACATGGGAAATGATCCAAGAATCCCAATTTGAAGCTCTGTTTGAAAAATTAAATTCTTGATGTATTTTTGAGAATTGGTTGAAAGCGAATGATTTAATGTTTTCAAGGTCAAGATATACCTTAAGTTTCAAATTTTGAATTCTAAAAATTAATTTTGAAAAATAATCGAAATCCCCAAATTTTTTTTGTAATTTTTTTAAATTTTTGAATTTTACAATGCTCAATTTCAAAATTTTGATTTTTGAACTTGTAAAATTTTGAGTGTTCATTGTGTTGCATTTTATATATCTTGGATTCGAAGATTATGAACTTTCAATTTTATGCATTCTCTTAAAAGAAAGGTTACAAAGCATTAATAGAATATAGGATTTGCAATAATTGTAGCCGGTGAATATAGGATTTGCAATTGAAACAAAGCAATCCTCATACACACACACAAGTTTGCCATTGCTTGGTCAAAGTATTTAATAAAATATGTGATATTTATTTGAAATATTACAAGATTACATGTTATGTGTATTGGGCAGTGATGACTATTAGTAAAATATTACATTATAGTATATTTGAAATATTTATGATATATATCGTGCGACACTAAACAGAAATTTACGTGGAACCTATATTCCAGTATATTTGAAATACTGCAGTACAACATATGGTGCTAACTTCGTTCGTTTTTTGGTTTTTACTAGAGATATCGCATATTTTATTCTAATCTTGCATATGTTAATCCAACGCCGGATTAATAAAAATCAGAGCGCCTGCTACTTCACTCACTTCTGCTTATGTCTAGTGAAGTACTTCAAGTTTTTTTTTATTGGCTATGTACTTTGTCTATGCACCCCAACTTTGTGTGTTCTTTAAATTAGACAAATATACGTATTTACCCATCTGTTTGTTACAATGAGCAAACCCTCTGTTCAGCATACATGTCAATAGAATGTAAATTGTGGTGTTAACATTGTATTCCTGCTTGATAATGCAACCTTGTTTTCTGTGATGATGGTGTGCTGCATAAGCGAGTATAGGAGAGGCCTTTTGCACAATTGTAAAATAAATTAACAAGTATCGTCCAAGCTGTCATATTTAATGCTTATCATCTTATTGTATTTGCACCTCTATAACAATCAGCATATTTTCCTATTGATCTAATGATGAAATATTTGTTCTAGGGTTGTGAAATTTTGTCAATCGTTTTAAAACGGCGTTGGATTGCTTTTTTGCAGTGTGGTTTGTTGCTGGAAACCTATGGGTATTTGGTAGGCAAAGTCTTTAGTATACAGGGAAATAAGATATCACACATATAGTACAACAATAGTAAATTAGATGGCATTGGTTATCTGACAATTTTACGGTACAAATCCAATCTTATTAGGGAATTTGATGGAAAAAAGATCCGATGGCTCATATGGATTAGTTGTATATAACAGATTTTATGATACAGCTACTATGGCCAGCTCTCTTTTGTGTTGAATAAAAGCCTTAGAATCACATTTCTTAAATGCACTAAAATTATTGCTAGTTATAGTAAATTGGATTTAAAAACATAGATTAGCACAACATTATCCTTGCTGTACAAATTAACGCATCTTTTATTGTTTTATTTTTGTAGAGTGCTCGAGATACGTGTTAGACACTTATATTCTTGTATGAATAAAATGCAATGTATTAATATTCAACATTTGATAATAAAAAATTTTGGTAAAAAATGACAATGTACGTTTGAAAGGTAATCCGTTTTTCAAAAATTTAACAATTCAATTCGAACCTACGAGAATTAGAGGAATTAAACATCTACATAATATTGATAAGTATGTTTATTTAAACATTGTTGTAAATAGTGAGATAGAATTAATAGTAAAAATAGGATATAAAGATTTGCCCTTAATTGGATTTTGAAAAAAGTGTTCATGTCAAGAGAGAGGTAGCTTGGTACAAGCTAATGATTCTTGTAGAAGAGAAAACGGTATATATTTCTTTTGCTACTAGATATACATGCAATTATAATGATATTAACGAAGATGTATAGATTATCATACTTTTATAAAAGTAAAACTTAATACTTCTGAAAATCATCTACAAATGGAAAAAACAATTGTCGTGGTTATATGATTAAGTCTATACGTGAGTCGTTACAATTTCATACTTTTATAAAAGAAGTAAAACTTAATACAATTGTCACGAATGCTATGAAATTGTAACCACTCACATACCGACTTCACTATAACCGCGACCATTGTTTTCATTATTTAGGTTCATTTCCAAAAGCATTAAGTTTTATTGCTCTTAGAAACGTATAGTGGTCTACATATCTTATGATTTCACCGTTGCTATTAGTGTAACTACCTCTATATCCAGTAGCAAAAGAACCATCTATCTTTTCTTCTTGTCAAGTTCTTCCTCTTGACTTGTGCACTTCTTCTTAACTTCAATCAAGTATAGATTATTATATTCAATCCTTACTATTGAAATTCTACTACCTCACTATTTACAACAATTTTCAAATTAACATATTATCATCATTGTGTAGATGTTTAATTCCTACAATGCTTGTAGGTTTAAATAGATATTCATTTAAATAAAAAAAATGAATATCTTTCAAATGTACCAAAGATGTCTTTTTTCATCATGAGTTCTTGATTATTAAGTGTTGAATGTTAATCTATTGCATTTTATTCATACAAGATTATGAATGTCTTACCTGTACCTCGAGCACTCTACAGAAACAAAACAACAAATGATGAGTTAATTTATATAAGAATTACCGATGAAATTTTTTTATTTACGTCTGTATATTTAGAAAACCATCTTAAGTTTGGTATTACTTTTGCATATAAACTTTAAGGGGCAATTATTTGTATTTAAACATGAAAAAAAGAATTAAATATGTAAATTGATTAAATATCTTTTAATATTAAAAGTATTGTGCTCTAATGCAAGATTATAATAATGTTAATTTAATAAAATACACCTGAGTGTTAAATAGATACTTTTAAATGGTAAGGATAACGAGTCACATAAACATTTTGTTTCCTTTTCACCTTTATATACATGTATGTGGATCAAGCTTTGTTCGTCTTCTTAACCTGAGAACTTTGGTCAAATATCTGTTAAAAAAATTCTTGTAAGCATGTCTTGTATCTAGCTTCCAAAAGATGTATCCAAAGTAGTGATTACAAATGATTTGTAACAATGAAACCTGTTTGATTTGCGAATGTTTTTTATTTTTTGTGAATAATATCATACCATTTACTTATGCTTTCTAACACCACACCGAATTAGCTATTTTGCAACATTCGTTTTTTTTACAATCCGTAACAGTTATTATCGTTATAATTTACCAACAAGTTTTTCTGTTGAAAAAGTGTAACAACCCACTTTTCGGTACAGTTTAAGTTGGCAATAAACCACACATGTCAATTATAATTGAACAAAAAAGGTGGATCCTTAGGAGAATATAAGGAGATGGGAGATAGAAGAAACTAAACAATCACAGAATCTCACAACGCAACAGAATAACATATATTTATCACATATTATTTTACAAAGTCATCGTACATGAGTGTGACGACCTGGAATTTTTGAATGTTTGAAATAGGAATATTTAATTGATTTTAAATATTTAAAAGTTAATTTTTAACTTGAATTCAAATATCACTATTTATTTGATAATTAAATTATTGAATTAAATAATTTGAAGTTGGGTAAATTGTTGAATCTGGAGTTTTAAGCCTCTTAAAAATAATTTGATGGCTTGTAAAATTTATATTGATAGTGCTGAGGATGATAGAAATTTTAAAATTAAATTTAACAGTGATTTATTCAGTTTTGAAATCATATCGTTTAAATTGAATTTAAAAATAGCCTTCCGAGGCACAATCTCGGAATTCGATGAAACCAGTTCCATTGGATCCGTAATATTGTATTATTATCGGGTCTTAATTTTTGTAGTGTTTGGAATTGTTGAGTGAGTGTGCGATATATAAACGCGCTGAATTTAAATCGAAAATTTAATATAATAAGCCTTGGAAGTCAACTAGTCAAATATATTTTTTATAATTGGACATAAGCCATCCCCAATCTATATTTCATCTCCGTGTCTCTCTCTTATTTTCATACTGAATCGAACACAGGGAAAAAAAAAAGAAAAAAAAAATCTCTTTTCCCAAAATAGAATTTGTCGAAATCAACTGGGTTGGTTCTTCATTTCAAGTAGAGGCAGGTAAGGAGATGGAGGCGAACAGCAGGTTGCAAGTGCGGGTTTGGTGGTTGCGAGGGCGTCGCTATTATAGTAGCGATGACGTCGGTTTGGTGAAAGCGATTTAGGGAGGCAGTTTCCATTGGAGGTCGGCGTTTGAATGGAGATCGTCTCGTGTTCTATTACCATCGTTTGGGGGGGGGGGGGGGTGTTTGGCAGTTTGTAGATGGAGAAAATTGGGTTAATTGTTGGTGTTTTGATGGTCGTAGAGGGTGGGTGTTATATTGGTTGCGAAGATTGGAGATGTCTTTGGTTGCCAATTGAGTGGAGGAGGAGGAAGTTATGGGTTTTGGTTATAGGTGAAGTAACTGCGGAGGCTTCGATGAGAAGAAGGATTGGCATATGCAGTTTGTGATTTCTTTAGGGTATGACTTCTTTTTCCTTCGTTTATCTATTCGAATTTGAAAAGGAAAAAAAAAAAAAAGAAGAAAGAACAGCAGAATATTTATATTGTTTACTGAAAGAAGAAAAAGAAATATACATGTTTTAAAATTGCAATAACATTTGAAATAATGTATAGGTGATAAGCGGTTTAAGTTGTCAATAAATCACACATGTCAATTATAATTGAACAAAAAGGTGGATCCTTAGGAGAATATAAGGAGATGGGAGATAGAAGAAACTAAACAATCACAGAATCTCACAACGCAACAGAATAACATATATTTATCACATATTATTTTACAATGTCATCGTACATCAGTGTGACGATATGGAATTTTTGAATGTTTGAAATAGGAATATTTAACGATTTTAAATATTTAAAAGTTAAATTTTAACTTGAATTCAAATATCACTATTTATTTGATAATTAAATTATTGAATTAAATAATTTGAAGTTGGGTAAAATGTTGAATCTGGAGTTTTAAGTCTATTAAAAATAATTTGAAGGCTTGTAAAATTTATATTGATAGTGTCGAGGATGATAGAAGTTTTAAAATTGAATTTAGCAGTGATTTATTCAATTTTGAAATCGTATCGTTTAAATTGAATTTAAAAATAGCCTTTCGAGGCACAGTCTCGGAATTCGATGAAACCAGTTCCATTGGATCCGTAATATTGTATTATTATCAGGTCTTATTTTTTGTAGTGTTTGGAATTGTTGAGTGAGCGTGCGATATATAAACGCGCTGAATTTAAATCGAAAATTTAATATAATAAGCCTTGGAAGTCAACTAGTCAAATATATTTTTTATAATTGGACACAAGCCATCCCCAATCTATATTTCATCTCCGTGTTTCTCTCTTATTTTCATACTGAATCGAACACAGAGAAGAAAAAAAAAATCTCTTTTCCCAAAATAGAATTTGTCGGAATCAACTGGGTTGGTTCTTTGTTTCAAGTAGAGGCAGGTAAGGAGATGGAGGCAAACAGCAGGTTGCAAGTGCGGGTTTGGTGGTTGCGAGGTCGTCGCTATTGATAGTAGCGATGACGTCGGTTTGGTGAAAGCGATTTAGGGAGGCAGTTTCCATCGGAGGTCGGCGTTTGAATGGAGAACGTCTCGTGTTCTATTACCATCGTTTGGTGGGGGGGGGGGGGGTGTTTGGCAGTTTGTAGATGGGGAAAATTGGGTTAATTATTGTTGGTGTTTTGCGTGTGTTCTAGGAGAGGTGTTTGTCAAGATTTTTGTTTGATGGTCGTAGTGGGTGGGTGTTGTATTGGTTGCGAAGATTGGAGATGTCTTTGGTTGCCGATTGAGTGGAGGAGGAGGAAGTTGTGGGTTTTGGTTGTAGGTGAAGTAACTGCGGAGGCTTCGATGAGAAGAAGGATTGGCATATGCAGTTTGCATTTTCTTTAGGGTATGACTTCTTTTTTCTTCGTTTATCTATTCGAATTTGAAAAGGAAAAAAATGAAAAAAAGAAAGAACAGCAGAATATTTATATTGTTTACTGAAAGAAGAAAAAGAAATATACATGTTTTAAAATTGCAATAACATTTGAAATAATGTATGGGTGATAAGCGGTTTAAGTAACTCATTTAATTATTTGGTTACTAGGAAAATTAGTTATCATAGGACAATTTATTAAAAAATTAAATTACTGGTTTAAATTAAAATACTAGTTAATTAAACTTATTTGGAAGGATAATTGATGGGTTGGTTATTTAAAATTGTTAATAAATTGTTTGATTAATTCAAATATTAATAAATTATATAATGATTGTACGAGGTCTGAATCGTGAAGGAAACAAGCTGGTTGGTTTGGACTGCAATTAAAAAACACAAAGGTGAGTAATCTCACTCATCTGGTTTAATTTAAATTTAAATGGTTAAATTTAAATAATTGGTTGAATGATTGAATTAATTTGATGCGTTATATTATATATAGTAGTATATAGTATATATTGGAGTGATTGATTTCTCGTATTATATAGCGGATGAGACCCTATGCGCCGCATGATAGCAGATGATATTTATAAATCTCATATACCGCGATATTCCACCTCGAAGTGGAATTGGTATTGTGCTAACATCTGTGGATGCAGGGAAATAGGTTGGAGGGATCCAACTGGATTTCTCAAAATTATTTAGATTGTTTAGTATTCTGTGTTATGAATGTCTGATATGCTATGATGAATTATATTGATAATTGGAATATTAGTTACCACGGTTTAATTGAGTATTCCGATAACACTGGGTTATCAAAATATATAGAATTTGGATTTTTGAAAAGAAATATTGGAGTAAAATTTGGAAGTGAAATAATTATAGAATAAAAATAAGAATGAATTGGAAAGAAATGAAAGTGATCTAAAAAAAACTGAAGTTAAATTGTACGGTAGAGATTTAAAATAAGTTTTAAATCAAAGTTAAATGTGGAATTCAAGTTAGTGAATTTCAGTTTTTAAATTTAAATTGTTTTTACAACTTGAATGTTAAAGTGCATTTTTAAATTGATTCGAATTTAAAAATGAAATTAGCTTTAAATTCCTTTAAACTTCCTTTATAGAATGAGTAATTAATTTATTTAATGAAGTAAATAAATAGGTAGTTAATTACTGGTTGAGATTAATCAGGAGTGATTAATATTTGTGGTTTAATTAATGATTAATTACTTAATGTAATTAATTTAGATTATGAAAAATTAAAATGCAATTAGAAATCATTAATTTATATAATTAATGATGTAGTTAAAGGTTGATTAATTGAGATAAATTAATCAATAATAAGTGATTTATGAGAAATTAATTAATATAAGTAATTGAGGATTAATGTAATTAATTTTAGTTAATTAATTTGTGAAGTAATTAAAGATTAATTACTGGTTTTGGTTAAGAATAATTAATTTGTGTAATTAATTAAAGATAATTACTTGAATGCAATTGAAGGATAATTAATCCAGGGTGATTAATTAAGATGGATAATTAAGGGATGATTAATTAATTGATTGAAATTAATGTTAAGTGAAGAAATCTAAGTGATTGAGGTTAGTAATTCAATTAGAATTAATTAAATTAATTTGGAAGCGATCAAGCTTTGCTTATGCATATAAGGTTCTACAATCAAAACCGTGAAGGCACGTATTGGAGAATGAATTTCATACTATGACCAGGTAAGGGACTACCTTTGATGGGTACATCTCTAGAAAGATGCACTCGGGTCTGACAAGAACATCCCGTATCCTGCCACATAGTTTCGGCCTACCACTTGACTAGTAGTATCGAATATGTCATCATCTCGGTCTTCCAATCTTAATCGAGATTTCTCATGCACATACCATGCATAATAATAGGGTAATCTAGAAAGACACTGACATATCCTGATGGGAGCGACCATTTAGCTCTGTTGCATGCCCTATTTTAAATAAAAGAGAAGGCTAGGGAAGGAGATGAGATAACTCAGCTTTTTGATGGGAATACCCGAGTTTGTTCTCGGGTTATAAATTAAATGTTAAACTTTTATTAATTAATTAAAATAAAATAAAAACCTATTTGGGCATTTGTTGAAATTTAATTAGGATTCAAGTAAAAGGTATTTTACTTTAAACAAAGGATAATGATTTAAAAATAAATCAAATTCAAGTTTATAATTTAATTTATTTTAAATGGAAATTAAGAGTTTAATGTAATAAATGATTTATCTTAATTTGATCATGTTTTATTAACTAAAGTAATTAACAGATAAGAAATTTGGGTAATTAAATTAAGATAAATTAATTTGTGAAATTAATTAAATGTAGTATGTTACTTAATTAAGGATTGATTAATCAAGGTTAATCAATTAAGAAATAGTTAAGTAATAAGTAATTGAGAGGTTAATTACCTAATGTAAGAAGATTATTAAAGAAAATTACTTAATGAAAGTAATTAAGAGAATAATTACTCAATGTAGCTAATTAAGTAATGTGATTAGTCAAGTTAATAAATTGGTTTAATTAATTTAAGATAACCGCATGATGGTTTGTTAAAGTATAATTACTTAATGTAATTGGAAAAGAGTAAATACTTGGTAAAGTAATTAATGGATAATTACTAGATGTTAATTGAATTTGAAATAGTAGTTTTAAGGAAAATGATTTGGGTTTAATTACCTCGTGTAATTAGTAAGAATGGTAATTACTTAGTGGAAGTAATTAATAATTAATTACTTAGTGTAATTAATTTAAGAATTGATTAATAAAGTTATTTGAAGATAATTGATTAATGTAATTAATTAAGGATTAATGTAATGTAATTGAAGTATAATAAATCAAGGATGATTAATTAAGAAAAAAAAAAATAGTGAATCATTAATTAATTGGTTTGTCATCAATTAAATTAATGATTAGTAAGCAGGATTTAGAAGTAATTGAAGTAGTTAATTTAGTGGTTAATTAAATTAATTACTGATGGTGTGGTTGATAAATCTTGCTTGTGAATGATTGATTGATATAGTATGCTTAGATTAGTTGATATTTCTGTTATGTGATGTGTGGTGCTACATGATATAAGATGTTTGGGCTAAACAGTGACATCCTATGTTTAAAATTAAATCGTATTTCACTTGAATAACTTGGGTTAAGGTGACATTGGATTCGAAGAGACCAGAGTCGGGTATTATTAATATCCGAAACCACTTCGATTCTCTATAAATTGATATGTGAAATCAATAGGCTGGTATGGAATGATTTAAGTGAATTTGGACCATTTAATCTAAGTTTTAGTACTTAGAAATTATTTTGTAAAATAAGTGATGTCTATAACAAATTGTGAATTTGTAAATTGATACGAGTTACCTGGGTTCTATATAAGTTGTATTCCATGTTAGATGGGTTTACTCACGCTGGTTTTCAGCCTGACCCGGGTGTTATTTGATGTAATGCTCGGGTCAGACCTAGTATTACAGATTTTCAGGTAAGGACGTTCTGGAGCTCAGAAGGCGAGCTGGATGAAAGAAACGTATGGAGTGCTTCCGCTGTAGTATTATTGTATATATCTGAGAAATGTTGAATGAATCTATCCAATGTATGTATAAAATTGTTGTAACTCTGATATATTGATGTAAATTGATAGATGCAGTTTTCTTTAGTATAACTATTATTATTGATATTATATTTTATCCACTGCGAATGTGAGATATTGTGTTTCTTTTCTGTTCTTCTTCTTCTTCTATCTCTTTCTTCTTTTTCATAACTATCTGGAATTTTCGGGTTCGAAAATTTCGGGTCGTTACAAAAAATATGAAAAGAAATTTAGGAAAATGTACATACACAAATGGATAGGCTAAATTACTAAAATGCCCACCCACCACAAACTATATGCCATGTCACCACCCTCCACCTTACCATGTACCTCATGCCACCCTTATGTCCCACTCCCTATCACATCAAAGACAACATGTCCTTTAGTTGCCATTAAGTCTAATCGTGTCTCCCCAGATGTGAGTATTTTCGCTTTATTTTTTTATTAGCTGCCAAAGTGTCACATCATGATCATACTAACTTAATTAACACTAATTATACTATCTTAAACCATATGATATAATTAGTCTATGCATGCATATATATAAGAAAGTGTGCACAACATTTCAAACAACATTTACACGATGAAACGTCGAAAATTCGAAAAACAGTTTCCGATCACACTTTCTGTTTTTCGTCGAACTATAAATTTTTGTAAACAAATTTTAAAACTATTGCACCATTATTATGTATTATTGAAAAGAGTTTACTTTCATTATAAAACCATTTGTTTAAATATTTAAAAGTAATTAAATATTTGCAAATCAAGGTAGTAAAATTCTGGGTCGTTACAAAAAGTTTTGTAACGCTTGAAATTGTGATGATAGTTGGTATTGTGTAAATAAACTAAAGTATGAAGAAGAGATTTGTGCTTTTCTCTTTTATTTGTACTTGTACCATTTCTCACACTTCTAACCCACATTATTTACTCTTTTCTACAAAGCTAGGGTTTCGCTTTACGACCTCGGGTCGACTTAGGTATCCATATAGATTTAAATCAATTAATGACGTACAAATTCGAATTTAAGCTTAGAAATATATATATGATATTAGAATTTAAGTTGTTTATAGTTAGCATGAATTAAATGTTTGTTTTAAAATCAAATGTGATTCGATATTGTTCGTCTTTCTTGTGGTGAAACTGTAGATCACAGAATTTGATGCTTATGGTTTACTTGAGAGGATTTGTATTTTGGGATCAGTCATTGTTGTCAAATTCAGTTTGATTGTCTTTAATTTTGCCTCTTTATTAGCAGCTGCGCATTTCCTTCGTATTGTCGTATAGCAATTATTATGATTACCGATTATTGTCGCATAAAAGTAAGTTACTATTGAGGCAAAATCAAAGGAGAAAGTAGTTAAATGCTTAGCCTACATCCCTCTCATCAAAATGTATTCTTTGTCTTGATTCTCATTTACAACTTATAAACAACACCAAAATAAGATTTTATATTTTATAACATTTGATGTTATAGCCATTATGGTTTTTTGTCGCATTATCAATGCTTAACAATCATGCTTACAGACATTTTCTTTGTTAATGCCTAAGTAGAAAGAAATGTCAATAACAAATTATAAAAAAAATATCATGAAGATTTATTTTCAAAAGTATTTGTAAATAAAACTCAAAAGTTCTTTTGTTTACAAACATATATGTACATTTACAAATTAACACCATTTTAATAGATGTTATGGTAATGTTCTAATGGTGCTAGTTCCTTTTTGATAAATAAACCACTTTAAAATGCTTCGATCTAAATTATTTTGCTTAATAAATTCGTCCTCATTCTTCCTGCAGTTGAAGTATTATTTATTTTAAAGAGCATGCCACTATATATTGTTAATTATAAAAATAATAATCAATTAATATTTATTTAAACACATTATCACTAGTTTTCTTCTAAGAATACCAAAATTTATTTAAACATTAGAATAAACCTTTAATTGAAGAAGGTAAATCATTTCATTTTTTTCAAATTTGTTTCCTTCCTTCATCTATTTAGTTATTTGGCTTCCTTAGTCTCATATGTATAGACTTTCAAAAGATCACTCAAGAGCTCAACAAACTCATTTTTTTTTCAAAATTATCAAAAAATCTAATAATACAATATTTTTTAAAAATTGTAAGAAGTAATGTTTAGTAAGCAATTTATGGCTTGGTTCACATCGCAATATTATCATGGTTACATAATTTATGTCTTTTAAAATGTTTCGACGAAGAAAAACGAAAGCGGGAGCAGACATCTCTAAAATGTTGCATTAAGAAATATATATATCAGGCAAAGGAAATAAATAAGCAAATAAAGTAAAATGATGAATGAATAAATATGCTTTAATTATGAAAAATGTGATCAAAGAAATTAAAATGCTTGATATTGATAAAATTATCATGGTGTTAACGTCTATAGCACCAAGAAATTAAAATGCTTGATGTTATATATAAGTAAGTGTACTGAATTTTAAATCTTATATATATATATATATATATATATATGCACATATGTTATTATGAGAGAGAAATATACACTAATATATATGTGTGTGTGTGTATAATAAATTTATTAATAAATATATACAAAACAATTATTAATGACAAAAATTGATATTGTACTGTAAACAAAATTTGTCCATACATAATCAAATAGTATAATAAACAAATTATGCACATAACCAAACTGATTCGTGACAACCACATCTACTTACAAAATCCCACCTTACTAATCATATAGTAGCAATATATTTAAATAGATATGAAATTGCTCATTATAGGATCACGGAATATAATTTAATTACTGTACTATAAATTAAAATTACCAATTTAATGATGCCTTTGAATCCACGTTGAAGCAATGACTTCCCTTCCTTTTACTATTCTTGATTCGTCAAATTGCAAGTTCGGAATCACCGACCTCTAACTGTCGAATGGTATTATTTTAGTTTGAAATATATTTAAGAATTTTGCAGTGGGTTGAGAGCTATGTTTTAACCAGCAATGTAGAAGGTAATGGTGGCCAAAAAGGTTAGTTATTGTTTATATATATAAGGTTGTATTAGAGAGAAACGAGGAAAACTTTTTCATCCATTCTCACTTTATCTCAACCCATTATCTCCGTGCTAATTTTCTATGTTTTAGCCACCCCCAGATCTTCCCAAAACCAAAATTTTGCAGCCTTAATGATGGGCCTTAAACCCATCTAAGCCCAAACTAAAATACTTTGCAATTAAATCTAATTTAATTGCTTGTCGATATTTTATATCGATCAATATATTTATAACTGTTATAAATATATATAAATATATATATATGTGTGTAATTATTTATTTCTAAAATCATATTCAAATTTTATAATTAATATTTCAAAAATAGTAGTTAGTTTATTTAATTATAACAATTATAAACTAATTAAACCGTTCGGTCTTAAGGGAATTCATCATTTCAGCTGTGTAACTCTTGGTTGTAAATTTGCTTAGCGATTAACATCGAACTATTCTAATGTTAACATTCACACGTCATAACAGATGGTGTGACATTCTAGCCAAATTTATCGCTTAGTCATTTTCGTTAAAATCCAATTTTAGTTTAATAATCGTTACTCGGTTGTGACATTTGTTTACACCAATTCTTTTCGTCAAAACTATATCACTTTGGACTTATGGAATTTGATAATTGTCAAAATTCCAACCTCATCCACATTCAATTTTATAGTCTAAATACAACGTCTTTGGTTGTAATCACAATTATTATTAACCGAAATGCTCTGTCCGGAGTCTTTGACTTTGAGTTGACTATGATACTAACCGCATATAACTAGAGACGTATCCTCTCTTGAATAGTGCTTCACTTCCAATACTTTCACTCGACCCAATTATAGTCACTTGATGGACGCCATGCAATTATTTGGCTATAACCAAAGCAAAGCTTTCATATTGAAGATCCACATTATTCTCAAGTCGAGAGAACTGTGTAAATCAATCACATCGATATTTTCTATTTGACCTTAGGTATATTAACCAACAGAAAACTATCGAGTGAGTCGTTCCGTAGTTTCCAATAACTATTAGTACGTAACCCCTAAGTGCCCCCAACAGTCAAAAGTAATACACTGCCCAGCATTTGTAGAGCGTTTACTCCAGTCTCAGTGGATACATCGATATCCAGTCTCGATGCATCTTGACTAGGAACATTTAAAATGGTATATTTGTTTCGTTGTGATAAATTACTCACCGTTGCAACACTTTGTAACTACTATAACAAAATATGTGTAACGACCCTGGATTTTGGCCCCTTTTATTTTAATAAATATCTGATCTGATTAAATAAAATGTATCTGGTCATATTAAAATGAAATTTTAAAATTTAAAATAAATCTCAATAATAAACAATAAAATTGTTCTTATATAATTCAATTGAAAACAAAAATATTTATCTTATATGTTGGAATTACAATACTTTGTCTTATTGACATGTGATAAATAAATATATTGATATAGATAATAATCTTCAAAATAAAATCAAAGTTTATCAATATAAATATAAATATCAAATATAAGTAAAACTTAAGGATATAAGTTAAATATTGATAGTGAAAATATAAAATATAAAATATAAAGGTGTAAGGTTACGAATGCAAATTAAATATTAATAGGATTAAAATAAATAAGCCCGCATACAACATAAACTGTAAATTTGAAAAATAAATAAAAGAAAAGAATAAAATATAAAATATAAGTATAAATAAATAAATAAACTCATGAATCTAAGTTTAATATTGATTTTCAAATACAAAATATTGATAGTAAAGTACAAATAGGAATAAATATAAATATAAGCAAGTAAACTATATTGAAAATAACTTAAACATTGATAGTTAGAATGAAAATAAAAGAAAAACAAAGATTAAATAATTTTGTTAACATACAACATAACTTTAAAAAAATCCATAAGCAAAATAAAATGAAAACCTAACACATATGAGTGTAAACTATCCAAACTAGAAGTGAATAAAACATTCAATTAGAAGTTAAACAAGGCCAAGTGTATAAACTTCAACCTGAAACTATATGTGTTCATAAATTAACAAAAACAACTTATCTTTATTCTAAAGACCAAAGTCAAAGTATAAAAGAAAAATAAAAATAAAACATAGCATAAATCAATACCTGGTAGAAGTGCATGTGAATAAATCTATTTGGACTAGAAGTGATAAGGAAATGCTTACATACAAAATAAGGCTTTATTTGCAAGCCAAATAATTGCCTGCAAATGTATGTTTGCATACAGTATTTATGTACAGCTAAAACATCGTAAGTATGTAAACTTATTTGGTGAACAAAGCATTTAATGCTAATATCTCAGCCAACTTTTTGTCAAGTCAAAAATATTTACAAATCTATAAAAATCAGAAGCAATATCTGATCAAAGTCAAATGCAGGAGACAATAGTACCAGCTACCACCATCCTTAAGCACTGTTATCTTGTACTTAGGTGAATACATCTGCTTTAATTCGTTGAGTAGAAACTTGAGAAAAAGCATAGAAGAAAAGCCAACAAAGCTCAAATTTAAAATCAAATACAGAAAAGAAAAAAAATAAAGTAAAATTCAATACAGTTTCAACTGTTGATTCAAGGAAAAATTAATTATATCAGGGTGTGCCTTCTGTTTAAAAGAATTGGAGGTGAGTAAACTTAATTCATAAAGCTTTAAGTTTAATTAATCAGTAAGGAGATTCTGTGATCTGTTTGTATTAAATATGTTTTAATCCTGTGAGCATAATCCTGTGTTGCCTATGCTTCTCTGTTTAATTGATACAGGAAAATACTTTGTTCAATACTTAAAGATATCTACTGCAAATACATGTTAAGTTTTAAATTTTTAAATCAAACAAGGTAGTTAAACTAAAACTAAGAATTTGCAAACTGTTTAAAACATCTTTGTAAAAAGTATGCTACTGTAATGTGATTTTACAGGCAACAAGAATTAAGATGATAAAATCGATTGTTATTAAATATTGATTCAAGTTAATAACTTGAATCTTCAATACAAAATAGGATTTTTAAAGCAAAAATGGGAAATTTCAACGTAGAATTGAATAAGCAGCTCATGGTTGATCAAAAGGTGCATTTTTACCAATTACAGATCATTGATTCAACAATAAATGTTCGAAATTGTGTTGCAGCAAGTATAAACAGTGGTGATTTCATAAAAATTATTAAATAATTTTTCTATTGAATGAGGTTAGAGTAGGAGATCATTTTAGGGTTTTAGATGGAGTTTTTATTCATCTCTGTAACGAGACGCGTTCATCAACCATGGGTGATCGAGTGTCACGAGCGATTGGGAAATGGAGCGTTGGCGTGTTGTCGACGTATGGCCAATGGTTGGGGGTCTCAGGTGGTCTCGGCGGCGGTGGCGAACTCGTTTTGCCGACCGTGTGAGCTTCAGTTTTCGACCCAAATGACCAAATTTCAAATTGTAAACTTTGAAGGTGATGCGAGGTTGGTTTTCATGTTTTCATGGAATTTGCGGCATGCAGATGATCTTGGAAGATCATCAAAGCCTCGTGTGCCGCCGTGCACGTGCACGGTGGCGATGGAGGTGGGGTTTTGTTTTTCGGTCGACGTGTATGATCGCTTCGTGTCGTGCTCGAGTCTCGCTGATAGTTGCTTCGAGTTTCGATCGAAGTCAGTTTTATTTCCTGATGTTTGCTTTTTATTTAAGTTTTTACAACTTACTGTATAAAAAAAAGAGTGAAGGAGAAGAAGGGGTTTCAGGGGAATTTTCGGGGTAGGTTGCGTGTAACTCGAAGCTATACTCGAGTGTAACGTAGGGGTGGTCTCGGGTTTTACCAGGGAAGCTTTGGGGTTTGTTTATCTGCAGTTTTGGGTTTTTTTAGGAGATGAAATTCAGGCTTAATGATTTAAGTAATACTTAACAATATAATTATCACTTGATAACTGTTTTAAATTAGTAATTTGGTTAAGGCCCGTATGAAAATCAATTAACATTAAGGGTTAGTTGTAATATTAATTTGATTTCCAGATTTTAAGCAGATTTCTTTAAAATGTTAGTTAAGTCGAATAATTAACATTTTTTTTGAAAGTAATTAAGAATAATTATATAATGATTGTAATAATTATATTATGATTGTAATTAGAGTTTAGAATTAGACAACGCTTAAGCGGTTACTAAATTTAAAATTAACTACTTCAATTAATTAATTAGTGATTTATAATTAAGAGTAATCAAGTAAATAAATAAAAATGAAATGAATAAATGATTAATTAAGAAATTAACAGATAATAATTGGATAATTCAGTTTTATTGATAGATAATTAAAGATATTAATTAGTAATTAAGAAACAGTTAATTAAGTATTAAAGTTAAATCACTTGAGTGGGGAAGTAATTTATTAATAGTATGAAATAAAATAATTACGTAATTAAGACTTAATAATAAATTAAGAAATCATCAATTAGATGATTTGAAATGAAATAGGTAATTAATTGTTAAATTAATGATTAATTAAATAGAGTTAAGTGATTGACTCTCAGGTAATTAATTCTAAAATTGAATTAATTACGAATAAGACTTAAAGGTGACTGCTTATGGACTGTTGTGAATGAATATCTGATTGTGATATTTAATTGATGATATTCTATGTTACTTTGTGATATGTTATGTTATACCTATGATGCTTGTATATGTTTTATCTGGGATATATGCTATGATAATTCAATTGTTGAATTTAAATTATTTAAACTGTTTAAGTTAATTAGACAACTTGGCCCTTAAAATGGCGTTTGGATTTCGATGAGACCGAGATCGGAAGAATCAAATTTGATTCTCCGAAAACCACATCGATCCAATTTAAACGTTAGGTCGTGAATCCTGAAATGAAGATCGAGATGGTGTTTTCAGAATGCAAGGGTTATCGTCGTTGACTCTGAGGGTGATTCCAAAACGAGTGTGACGAGATAATGCCTTCGGTTTCGTTCGAACCCGGAACGAACTTGCATGGATTGAATGCTTTCAGCTCATCGTCAGGCGGACGATGAGCATTCTAAGTGATATGTTTAGTAAAGGTAATCGTAGCCTCAAGCCTCATCAACCGGGAATGGCTAAAACATGGTAGATGCAGCAAGGTTCGGTGGGTCATGCCCAAGCAGGACAAGATATTTCCCCTGTCTAGATGTCCCTTTATACTTCGGCTGTGCGGGCGGTTGCTAGCTACAACCGCGGGGTTTATCTTGTTCGGGACTGTTCAATAAGGAATGGTTCCGACCTTTTGTTGTAGGGGGTTGGGAGTGATCCTCGGTACGGTGATTTAGGGCCCGTACTGTGACGGGCGGTACCCCAGTAGCCCTGCCATTGTTGGAAATCCATTTTCCCTACGAGACCCTACGGTTTTGATTTGTATTACCCACTTTTGTGGCTAGTAGTTAGAATTTAATGGATGTAACAATTTCGACTATTTTCTATTTACTTGAAAACCCTAGACACTATTATAATATCACTGGATTTCCTATGAAATGTTTTGTTTAGCGTAAGGTAAAAACTTACCCGTATTTATTTGTGGGGAGTCTTACGTGATACCTTTATTTTCAAATATTTTTCAATGTTAAACAACTTTAAACCGTTTACTCATACCAGAACCATGTCTGACCCGGAGTTTATATTTGTTTTTCATAAACTCTTGGGTACTCAAGTTATGAGTAGTCAAGTGATAGGTTTTGGACTTTGATTTCTGGAGGAGCTTGGAGCAGAAGATTATGTAGTTATCTATCTAGTTCCGTTGTGTCAGTAGTAGATATATGATGTACCACTGATGTATTTAGTGACAGAGGTATGTATAACTATCATGTGTATTGATATTCTACAACTCTGATATATGTAAAACTATGTAATATTTATGTGATATATTATATTTTGTTCCGTTCCGCTGTAAGATTCTGATATTGTTGTTCTTTCTTTCTCTTTCTTTTCTATTTCTATCCCTTTCTTTCTTAATGGTGATACGTCTTTCTGGTAGTAGAAGGGCGGGTCGTCACAATATGCCATTTATGCATTTTTCCATTAAATATACTTTTAATTAAGTTAAGTAATTAATATAATCACATTATATCAAGCATATAATAGGAAGAAAATACCTTTTATTTCGAACAAGATTAATCAACGAGTTAGATATATGTAATAAATTACAAAATTGCCCACAGAGCATACCTCTAACTCAATCATCAGTGTGCAGCAGCTCGATACAAAACTGATAGGCGCCGTAGAACAAGACAGGGATAGAGGCTAGCAGGGGCATTGGATGTGCATAGAGTTGAGAGGGAGACTATTGCGAATGACAATCCGAGGGGAGTAAGTAATTTATTATATGTATTTATATGCATAAAATATTATTATATGAGAATATTTGCTTTTTTGGAGAAAATATTATTATATAAGAATTTTATATGTTGGCATAATTTCAGTAATAAATACTAATAGTCGAGCATTTTGTACATCTTGGTGTACAATTGTTTCCATGACTCCAAATGTACACAATAGCACGTGCTACTAATTTTCTCCATAAAATGCGTACATAATCTTAGTATGTGCAATTCTAAAACTTTTTTATAGATAAGTACATGATTCAGATCAACTTTCAAGCAAATGCATCCAAATTTTCTAAAATCGTACATAGTTCACATTTTAGGAGTTTGACTAACATGTTAACTAGCTGCTAGCATCATAATGCAAAATGGTTGTGTTTTTATTAAACATGTCACATGTACATCATTCACGTTATACAATTTTTTTGACGATTTACAAATTACAAATGGACATTTAGAGCTTATTATTCTCTATTGTAGGTATAATCAGTGTTATATTTTTAGACTTTACTTTGAATACGTCACATCTAGGTAGTTTTTAATAAAATGAGTTAGTAACATATTTGAAAGCATATCAACTTTTATGTTTTATCACTTCAAACACGTTAGTTAACTGATTTCACATTAAACATGTCAGCAAGAATATTAATGTAAAGGAAAATTCAAAATCTATACACTAGCGTCAAGTAGTTTTATGCTTCAGTAAGTATTAAGGGTTCTGAGAACAGGAGTATCACGGGAAATGCGATCTTTATGATGGGAATTTTTTTTTATATGTTAAATGGTGATTTATTACTTTTTAAAAGAGACACGATGCAAGTTTTCTGTGTTCTCATCAGCATATAAAATTTGTATCTCATGCATACGAGGTCCGTTTCGGACGATTCGAGTTACGTTGGAATCGTATCGTCGGCGTCTACGCATAGGAATCGGTTTGGACGAGTTTGGAGCTTCTGAAAAATTCAGACAATTCAAAACTCGTCCGGATTCATTTAAAAATGGAACGCAGAAGTGATAAAAATCAAAGTGAGTTAATCTTACTCAAATTTGGATTACAGCATAAAATTAATTGTTGATTGATTGATAGAATTTATAAATCATTATGAGTTGATTTTTTTATTATTCACGGCAGTGTGTGTGTGTGTGTTGGAGTGATAGATATTCCCGTATATATATAGCGGATTAGACCCTATGCTCCCCGCATAATAGCGGATGATCCTATATATCGCAATATCCCCCCCGAAGTGGGATGGGTATTTTTATATTGTGCTACTATCTGTGGATGCAAGGAAACAGGTTGGAGAGATCCAACTGGATTCCTCAAAAATATTGAAATTATTTTCATATTCAGCGATATGATTTTGAATAGTCTGTGATAGATTATATTGCAAATTGAAATTATTGAATGCTATGGTATTGCTGGCAGGGGGTTGGATGAATGTCCACAATAGTAGTGCACAAAACCAATGGGCGCCGTAGAACAAAACAGGGATGGAGGTTAGTAGAGGCATTGAATGTGCATAGAGTTGAGAGGGAGACTATGGCAAACGACAATCCTAGGGGAGAAAATAATCTATTATATGTATTTATATGCATAATATATTATTATACGAGAATAGTTGCTTTTTTGGAGCAAAACTTATTCTATAAGAATTTTATATGTTGCCATAATTTGGGTGATAAATACTAATAGGTGAACATTTTGTGCATCTTGGTGTGCAATTGTTTCCATGACTCCCAATGTACACAATAGCACGTGCTACTAATTTACTCCATAAAATGTATACATAATCTTAATATGTGTAATTCTAAATTTTTTTATGGATAAGTACATGATTCCGATCAATTTTCAAGCAAATGCACCAAAATTTTGTAAAATCGTACATGGTTCAGGTTTTAGGAGTTTGACTAACATGTTAACTAGCTGCTAGCATCATAATGTAATCAATGGTTATGTTTTTATTAAACATGTCACATGTACACAATTCACGTTATATGAATTTTTTGATGATTTACAAATTACAAATGGACATTTAAAACTTATTATTCTCAACCGTAGGTATAATCGGTGTTATATATTTAGACTTTACTTTGAATATGTTAATATGTGATCTACAGGACTGTAACTTAACTAGTGCTAGTGTGAACTTATTGTAACACAAGACGCATTTTGCCTGTGTGTTGTAGGTTCATGTTATGATTTAAATTGTGTACTAATGGAAATGTTTTGCTTCAAGAAGTGTGGCCAAATACACTAGAATTCTACTTATTCTTATTTTTCTATGCTGCTGGAGACATTATTCTAATTACATTGTAGATAAAGGACTAACATTTTTGTGGAAGCCATCTGACTCATATAAAAAGAATGTATGGTGGAGTAGGTGTATGCAGTTTTATATATCCCTGTTTCCTTGATTTACGGCAAAATTCATCCATCCTGCATTACTTCTGAATCACTATAATTACTTTGATGTAATTTGGTTTATATGACTTGAAGTATGCACAAAAGTGAAATTTTAGGATTTATAAATGGAATCCAGATGTATGAATTTAATATTAACTATAAGTTATATTTTTCCTTTTTCTATTTTTTTTGGGGCTTCTATTTTTCGTTGTAGCTCACAAGTACTATGTCCACTTTATCGAAATCTGGATGAGGCACTAATGATGGTGTTAACTCCTATTTCTGAAGCGACCTAAAACTTGCGCGACTCAAAGACCTAAGACTTACGCGACTTAGCGACCTAAAGCATACATGGCTTAACGACCTAAAAGTGGGCGACCTAGCTACAGCAGCGACCTAACATCACAAAGCACTCAGCGACCTAAAGTCTTTAGCGACCTAATGCTTTCATTCCTCAACGACCTATGGAGTGCCGCGACCTAACGACCTAAAGACTCAAGCGATCTAACGACCTAAGCGGGTGAGAGACCTAACTATGGAATGGTTATAGCAACCTAACTACCCACCGACCTAAGTGGATAAACGATCTAACAACTTAAGAAGGTAGCGACCTAATGACTTAAGAGGATCTGCGACCTAAAGGTTCCTGTAACTACCCGACCTAAAGCGTATGTGACCTAAGCAATGCCATAGCCTACCGACCTAAGAACGAAGTGGTCTCAGCGACCTAAATCTCAGATTGACTTATGACCTATAATGAGTCGCATGCGACCTATTAACTCACTCAGAAAAGAACCAAATGCCTTGTTAGGTCGCTGCCGACCTAATAACTTATTCAGGGAAAGTTCCAATATAGCTGGTACAGGTGACCCCCTATGTCGTCGCCGACCTACAACCTACCTTAGGTCGTATAAGACCTAGCACTTGATGAAATTCTGCCCAGAGTATTCCCTATAAATACAGCCCTAACTCCAACTAGCAAAGGACTTTTGGCCAATCACTTCAAGCGCCAATACTCTGCTGAATTCTCAACTCACCCGACACTTCAAGTTCGAAAGGCATCTCAACTAACTTCAAGGGAAAATCTAACGTAATCTACCTGGATTCGAAGAATTCTTCTCTACCAAAGTTCTAGTTGTTTGTCTCGTCAGAATTGTAATTGAAGATTGTTGTAAAGTTGTAATTGGTTCAGCAATAAAGAGAATTAAAGTGGACGTAGGCTTGCCTTAAGCCGAACCACTATAAAAACTGTTGTCTTTTCTGCTTTGTTTGTGATTTTTCTACTTGTTTTAGTTCCCGTGTTCACGGGTGGTGCTTTCGCTCAACTTCAATTTACACCGGGATGTTAGCGTCTGATTTTCACGTTAACATTTTTGGTACTTTCACTGAGAACCCAACTCAGGAAACTTCCACTATTGCTCCGCGAAGGATTGTTGAAAGGATTTCTTTTAAAACCAGAAGTTTGTTGGAAATAATGGCTCCTGGGAGAAAGCGAAGTTCTGTAAGATCCGATAATGTTCAAGAGAATACTGCTACCTCTCCTCCTTCAAGTCAAGCAGCTCCAACTGTTGGAGTTACCCGAGCGGAATTGGACGCTGTAGTTCTGGGGCTGAATCAACAATTGAATGCTCAGAATGCACAGTTGGAGGCCCAGAATGCTCAGAATGCCCTGATCTTGAGTAAGTTAAATGATCTGCTTGGGGCAAACCGTCAACCGAGTAATAATGATGGGAACCCTACTGTGGGAGTTCAGGATGTTGAAGGAAACATTTCTCAAAAAGCCGCAGACCCTGTAGAAAGGACTCCTCTTCAAGCTGGAGGGTCAGGGCCGCAGCCGACCCTCCGTGAACGATTGTCAAGGCAGAATTTAGAGAGAGTGGCTGATGCGTGTCCTCCAGAGCCTCTAAATGATGAAGAGTATTTTTCGGGTATGGTTCGTCAAATCATGAAGGAAAGCATGCGAAGAGATGAAGACGAGAAAGAGTGGGGATTTGCTCCAAGCAAAACTCCATTTACTGAAAGGATCTTGAAGGCAGAGTTCCCAAGGAAATTCGTTCCCCCCACTATTCCGGCTTACAAGGGGATGAGTGATCCTAACGAGTTTCTGTACAAATACGATTGGCACATGACTGGTGCCAGGGCGTCTGATGAAATTAAATGCCGATACTTCCCGGTTTATCTAGAAGGTGTAGCTCTATTATGGTTTACAAAGCTGCCGGTCAGGTCCATCGATCAATTCTCCGATTTGAGCAGGAAATTCAAGGAGCAATTTCGATTGTATGCTTCTAAAGCAAAGGACATAATGTCGCTCTCAAGTCTAGAGAAAAATCCGGGAGAATCTATCAGGTCGTTCTTGAATCGCTTTAACATATCATTGGCTGAGGTGGATAATGCTGAGCCACGCATGGTCTTGACGTACTTGATGAGGGCAATTGATAAGTCAAGCGAATTTGGAAAATGGTTGAAAATGAAAGAACCAAACTCACTTGACAAATTCTACAAGAAAGCGGATGAATTCATGCGCCTGGAAAGCCTCCAAGCACCAGCTAAGGTGGTATCAGTGCAAGCCGGGAACAATGGTGCTGCTACGAACAAGAAGGAACCAAACACTCAAAAAAGGGGAAATGATGGTGGAAAGAAACAGGGAGACGCTAAGAAAGGTCGTTCTTTCAATTTCACACCCTTGACCGATACCCCTGAAAATATCTACTTTGCAACTAAAGATGATGTCAATTATCCGGCACCACCTAAAATGAGAGTTGCGATTAAGATGGAAAAAAGTGGAAAGTACTGCCGGTTCCACAACCAGCCCGGCCATGATACCAACGAATGCCGTCAATTGAAAGAGGTAATTGAACAACTCTTAAAGGAAAACAAGATCCAGTAGTATGTGAAAAGAAACAGAAATGCCTCAGCTCCGTCAACTCAAGAACAACAAGTTCCCGCTCACCGTCCTGGCTCAAGTGAGAAGGCCATGGAACATGAATCGGAAAGGCCTGTCATCAATATAATAACTGGAGGACCTCACCCAGCAGGTAGAAGCTGGGGCGAAATGGAAAGGTATGCCCGGGCCTTGAAGCATGTACCAGCTGAAGAGAATGTTTTTGTTTTAGAGAATGATGCACCTTTAAAGCAACAAAAGACTTCCACAGATGATATTGTGTTCAGTGCCAGGGATTCTTTGGGTATCGAAGCTCCGACCATAGATCCTTTGGTCATATCCGCTGGTATTGGGCCGGCAACTGTGAGAAGAGTTCTAGTTGATTCTGGAGCCTCATGCAACATCCTCTTCAAAAAGACCTTTGATCAAATGAAAATTCCAATGGCTGACGTTCAAGCTTCATCACTTAAGATTGCTGGGTTCGCTGTAGAACCCAAACAACCAATTGGGACCATAGATTTGTTTGTAGAACTCGGGAAGGGACTGAGGAAGGTGGCTCGAAAGCAAACCTTTATAATTGTTGAAGAATTCTCTGCTTACAACGCCTTTTTGGGCCGTCCAACTCTTGCTGCATTCAAAGCTGTTCTTGCTCCATGGTGCTTGACTCTAAAATTCCCCACATATAACGGAGTTGGTGTGGTTAAGGGAGACCAAGATACGGGGCGAGAATGTTATTTTGCAGAATTGCGAGAATCCAGGAAGAGAGAGATGGGAAAAGGTGCGGCGGCTCCAGTCCACATCAAAGAACCAACCTTGTAGCAATTACAGGGTGGACCCTGCACTGATGAATGTAGTGGGGCACGAACAGAGATGGATCCAAGGAAAGCCAGTGCAGGGGAGAATAGAGTGGTACCAGTAGAGGTAACAGTACCGGTGCCTGTTGACCCAAAGGATCCAAACAAAGTGCTTAACGTGGGTTCACAACTCAATCCGACAGTTCAGAATGTTTTGATTTCATTTTTGAAGGCTAATTTGGATGTATTCGCTTGGACTCATGCGGACATGTGCGGAATATCCCCAGAGATTACAGTGCATACCCTGAACATTGATCCAAAATTTACACCTGTGAAACAGAAGAGAAGGACTCAGGGTCCTGAGAGAACGGCAGCGTTAAAAGAAGAAGTGGATCGGCTCATGGAGAACGGGTTCATTAGTGAATCTACTTATCCAAATTGGGTCTCAAATCCAGTGCTGGTTAAGAAAGCTAATGGAAAGTGGAGAGTGTGCATTGATTTTTCGGATCTGAACAAAGCCTGCCCCAAAGACTGTTTCCCGCTGCCCAGGATCGATCAATTGGTGGATGGGATAGCGGGACATGAATTGTTATCTTTCATGGATGCATACTCCGGATATAACCAGATTATGATGCATGAGCCGGATCAAGAGGATACAAGCTTCATCACAGATGTTGGACTCTACTGCTACAAGGTCATGCCTTTCGGACTCAAGAATGCAGGGGCGACTTACCAGAGGCTTGTTAACGCCATGTTTAAACCACAGATTGGCAAGACAATGGAAGTTTATGTTGATGATATGCTAGTAAAGTCTAAGAAAGCAGTGGACCACATGGATCACTTGGCAGAGATGTTTGCAGTACTCCAAAAGTATAGAATGAAGCTTAATCCCCTGAAATGTTCATTTGGAGTGGAGTTCGGAAAGTTTTTGGGTTTCATTGTGAGCGCTAGGGGCATTGAAGCCAATCCAGCTCAAATCACCGCCCTGAGAGAGGTCAAGGCTCCTAGAACGAAGAAGGAATTGCAAAGTCTCAATGGAAAGGTTGCTGCTTTAAGTAGGTTCATTTCCAAAGCTACTGACAAATGCATTCCATTCTTTGATGCTCTGAAGAAAGGAAAGAAGAACTTTGAGTGGACTCCTGAATGTCAGAAAGCATTTGATGATTTGATTTGTCATATGGAAGTGCCTCCGATACTTTCAAAGCCTGACAGTGGTGAAGATCTCTTCATATATTTGGCAATTTCGTCTCATGCTCTCAGTGCAGTGTTGGTACAGGAAGATGCAAGGATTCAACGCCCAGTCTATTATATCAGCAAAAGGTTCACTGGGGCAGAGATGAACTATTCAAGATTAGAAAAGCTCGCCTATTGTTTGTTGATCGCATCAAGAAAATTGAGGCCTTATTTCCAAGCTCATCCCATCAAAGTCCTCACTAATCAGCCTCTAAAGCAAGTCCTATTCCGTCCTGAGACTTCGGGCCATCTTTTGAAATGAAATATCGAACTCAGCCAGTATGACGTCACTTATCATCCCCGAAAAGCAATCAATGGACAAGCTTTAGCAGATTTCATCGCAGAATGTACGGATAAAGGTGATAGTGAGGAAGAAGTCATTGATAGCATCCCAATCCAATGGAAATTGTATGTCGATGGCGCAAGGAATGATTACTGTTCCGGAGCAGGGGTTGTCCTTGAAACCCCAGAAGGGCGATCACTATGTTATGCACTGAGACTAGAATTCCCTTCGACAAATAATGAAGCTGAATACGAAGCTCTCATCGCTGGTTTAAGGATCGTTAAAGAACTAAATATCAAGGCATTGCATATCTTCAGTGATTCTCAACTTATTGTTTGTCAAGTCAAGAAGGAATTTCAAGCTAAAGGAGGAAATTTACCAGCCTATTTTTCAAAGGCCTGGGAGTTCCTTCAAGATTTTGACCATTATTCAATAAACCATATTCCCCGAGAAGAAAATATGAAGGCGGATTCTCTCGCAAAGTATTCGAGTACTGGTGAAGCTCAACTATTGGGGTTAGTTCCCGTTGAAGTCTTGTCAGCTCCAAGCACAGATGAAATGGATGTTGATTGGATTATGAACATATCCCAAGAGCAAGGATCATTGATGACTCCAATACCCGAATATCTACTCAATGGTTCTTTGCTAGAAAATTCAAAAGAACGACAAAAGCTGATGAGGAAAGCCTCCAGGTATATAGTTCAAGATGGTCGTTTGTACAGACGAGGATTTTCAATGCCATTACTCCGATGTGTGACAAAGGAAGAAGCTAAGACGATTCTAACTGAAGTACATGGAGGGGAATGTGGAGATCATACAGGTGGTCAAACTTTAGCAAAGAAAATCCTCCGTTATGGGTACTTTTGGCCAGAAATGAATCAGGATGCTGCTGACTATTCCTGGAAGTGTGATAAATGCCAGAGATTCACTAAAATTCCTAGAGCACCTTCTACTGAGCTAACACAAATGGTCAGTTCATGGCCGTTTGCCATTTGGGGAATAGATCTCATTGGACCTTTGTCGACTGCCAAGTCAGGGATTAAATATGCTATCGTTGTTGTTGATTATTTTACTAAATGGGCTGAGGCCGAACCCTTGGCCACTATTACCTCTAAGAAAATGATAAGTTTTGTGACTAAGAATATCATTTGCAGGTATGGTGTGCCTCAGAAGATAATCATAGACAATGGTACTCAGTTTGAAAGTGAGGAATTCCAAGATTTTTGCAAGCGATTCAAAATCCGAAAAAGCTTCTCAGCAGTGGCTCATCCGCAGGCAAACGGGCAAGTGGAAGCAGTAAACAAAATCATCAAATCAACCATCAAAAAGCAGCTGGAAAAAGCGAAAAGTGGTTGGGTTGACAAGTTACCGCTTGCACTACGGGCATACAGAACCACCCACAAAACTGCGACTGGGCATACTCCATTTTCATTGGCATACGGATCAGAAGCAATGATTCCAGTGGAAACTGAAATCCCCTCACACAGAAGGATCCATTTTGATCAAAGTGAGAATGAAAAATTGCAACTGGAAGCACTTGACCTTCTCGATGAAAGAAGAGCAGAGGCAAGGCTTAGAATTGCAGCACACCAGCAAAGAATAGCCAGGCACTTCAATTCCAAAGTTCGTCGGCGCAGCTTTGAAGTTGGAGACTTAGTCCTGAAGAGAATTATGACAGCCATAGGTGTGTTTGTGCCAAACTGGGAAGGACCATATGTTATTGGTGCAAAGCTTCTTGATGGCACATTCAAACTCACGACTGTCGAAGGAGAACCAATCCCAAGAGCTTGGAACAGTAATCGTTTGCGTCCCTATTTTACTTGAAAACTTTGCTGAAATATTGTAAAAGAATTGCAAATATATGATTCTTGTATTGAAAGCAATTGTAAAGCAAGTGAATAATGAAAAGCTATAAAGTGGATGTAGGCCCAGTTTTTGGCCGAACCACTATAAATCTTGTGTTCTCTACTATTATAAACTGCTTTGTTTTATTTCGACATATAAAATACGTTAATTGTGTCATTAAAATGTCGATTTAATAATGCAGGTCATAAAAGCAAAGCTTACCCATCGCAAGACCAAGCAATTCCCGACATCACTCAGCAAACAGACACTAAACCATGCAAAATTTCCATACTCAAATCCTACAAAAGAAGTGCTTCAAACAAAAGTGGGCAATGTGGATGGAAGTGGACCATTTATAACTAACTGCAAATGTTTGAACAAACAAACAGCCAGTTAAATAAACTGTGTCTACCACCACCAACTCACTTAAGTATGAAGTATATTTCTCTGGATAAGGGAAATTATTGGCAACTAGAAAGTGAAAACACTTGCAAAAGACAACGGGGATCGCCAATGTGAATGGATGGCCAAAGAGACATGGGCGAGCAAGCATCAATCAGCAAAAGACCT
This sequence comes from Allium cepa, assembly GCA_030765085.1. Classification (NCBI taxonomy): domain Eukaryota; kingdom Viridiplantae; phylum Streptophyta; class Magnoliopsida; order Asparagales; family Amaryllidaceae; genus Allium; species Allium cepa. Next base: position 1,013,332,107 of record CM060943.1, on the reverse strand, counting down.
CTTCGGAGGCACAAGCCCTCTACGGAGGCACAACTCTTCGGAGGAGAAAGACCTCGAGCGGGCCTAGCCAGAAAAAGAGAGATCTTTCTCGTTACAAAGTTGCGGAATGATCGGTCGATACACTACCGTGAATCCCTCCAACCGAGAGAAAGAAACTCCAAACTTCCAGGCAAAAGCCCTACTCAGAGGCACACGTTTCACCGAGATCGAAATAAAACTTCCAGGTGTTGAAACGTGAAAAGCCCTCTCCGGAGTCCCATTTCACCACAGTTGAAATGCTAAAAGACCTCGAGCGGGCCAACCAGAAAAAGAGAGATCTTTCTCGTTACAAAGTTGCGGAATGATCGGTCGATACACTCCCGTGAATCCGTCCAACCGAGAGAAAGAAACTTCAAACTTCCAGGCAGTAACCCTACTCAGAGGCACACATTTCACCGAGATTGAAATAAAACCTCCAAGTGTTGAAATGTGGAAAGCCCTCTTCGGAGGCCCGCTTCCCAGCGAACAGGGAAAAATAAAAGCCTCTCCCAAGTGGAAGAAACAAAAAGACCTCTTTCCAGAGGCACAACAAGACAGAAAGACCTCTTTCCAGAGGCAGAAATGAAAAGACCTCCTCCCGGAGGCACAAGCAAGCAGAAAGACCTCTTCGGAGGCACAACTCTTCGGAGGCACACGTTTCACCGAGATTGAAATAAAACTTCCAAGTGTTGAAACGTGAGAAAGCCTCCTCAGAGGTGCAACTTTTCAAAGAAACAAAAATCAAAAAGCCATTTACCGTGGCATAACAAAAAAAAAAGAAGCCATCTTCAAAGGCACACTTTAACTCTCAAAGGAAGAATGATCCACCTATTCTGGAAAATTCTCTTCCTCAAAAAGAAGTTAAAGTACCCTTCAGATGCCCACTTTACCACATAGAAGAATTCATTTGGTAAAATGTGTATATGCACAAAAGAAAAAGTGATATCTTCGAAGGATGAAGCGTAAAAACTTATTTGAAGGAAGTTGTACTCTGTTTTTTAACGAAATAATATTCCTCCAAGTATGGAATAATTATTCTCTAGAAAATAAAAGTACAAGTCCCCTCAAAATATAAAATATTGCAACGAGCTTATGGTATAGGGGCAACATGGTATAACTACATCGGTAAAATTGCGCTCGAACAGTATACCACAAGCTCACTGCAATATCGTGAAAAGAAACTTGTACAAAAATGAATAATAAATGCATTCTCAGATACAGACAGAAGTTTGTACAAAGAAAAAGAATCATTTTATTCAACACTGTTAAAATTTTGTACAGGTACAGGTTTCAAAGTAAAAAGTAAAAGAAAAGCGGGGGGCCGGTACCCGCACAATCTCCGGCCAGTACATGCAAAAAAGCAAAAACTAGAAGTAAATTGAAGCACGACTCCTTACTTCTTCTTGCCACCACCCTTAGAGCCTTCACCTGACCTGATAGGCAGCTTTTCAGGACGGCTTGGGAGAGTCGGGGATGAAGGAGAAAGGGTTACTGCCGGATCAACTCCCGCTTCCTCCTCAGAAGCAAGAATGCCTTTCCTTCTCTTCTTGGAAGTGGCACGTTTCCTCCTTCTCTTTGAAGAAGACTCACTTTCCGGAGTAACGAGAGCAGATAATTTTATGTTATCAGAAGTGGTTCGCTCCGGAGACTCATTGCCTTCTCCAAGTCCTTCTCCCCCATGTTCTTGAGAGGCAATAGGATCATCTAAGCCGTGAAGTGCTTCTATTTGCTCCTCTTGCGACCCGAGTTGCGAAGCAGAAGGAGGGGTGACTTGGAGAGCCAAGGAAGGAATAATTGGAGGAGGGGAAGTTTGAACGATGCCCGTTGCTTTCTCTACAGAAGAAAAGAAGTTAAAGTCAGTAAAAAGAGGAGATAAAAGGCTCGCCGAGGTTCAGGAAATAGTCAAGAAGCTCATCAAGCTCGTAAGAAACAGATGAGCAATCTACTTGGGCAAGATTAACAGTAGAGTTACCTGGAGAAATCGGTTTCCTGACATCAACTTCATAAGCCTGTGCCTCGGCACTCTCGCCACCTTCATCTCCACCCTGTATACTCGTGATCTCGGTGGTAACTTTAGTAGGGGATGGAGAATGGGAACTGGAACCGATGATATCAATATCGGCCGAAGGAGAAGGCTGAATCGGAGCAGTTAAGATAGTTTTTCCTGAATGTTCCCCTACCGCCATTTCGGCCCTTAATTTTGCAAGCTGTTCTCTTCCCCTGGCGAGAGCGGCGCGAGCATCGTCATCAAAATAATGCTCCTCAAGAGCTGATTCGGCATAGCCAGCACCTTTACCGCCAAGCATATCAAGTGCGGCCTCCCACACTTCAGCTAAAGTAATTTCATACTTGGGACCCAGGAAGGCGAGACTACCATGCCCCAAGATGCTGTGCAGGTAGAAGTCAAATAATGTTGAGCTGATGTTGGTCTTCGTTGCCTCATGAGATTCTTCAGCTGCAATTTTGCCGGCAACGGCCTCATCACGCTCTCTTTCAGCTTGGGAAAGTTGAAGCTTAAGCATTTGAATTTCCGCCTCCTAAGAGCTGACTTTCTCCTGTAGTCCTGTAACCTCAGCACGATACATTCCTGCTGTTTTCTGCTCAGCTTCAAGTTGTGCCTCGGCATGTCGCTGAGCTGCGTGATCATCGCGAACTTGCTTCTGAAATACTTCTTCTTTTTGAGTATATGTGGTAGAAGAAGTAGCAAGCTCTTGTTTAAGTTCCTCAACTTTCGCTTCAAGCTCTTCATTGTAAGTAGCAATGCTCCTCATTTCAGTATCATGCTGCTCAAGAACCTTTTGCCATTCGGCCTTATCATTCTCCATAGTAAGCATGGCCTCTATATTTGCACGGTTGACCCTTTGAAGCTCGTCTACAAGCTTTTTCCAGTTCGACATCCTTTCAATATCAAGCTTGACGGCATCGAGATTTCGTAGCATGGCAGGCTTGTCGATAGAGACCAAGTCAAGATCGAACCGCACTCCCTTCAGGCACCACTGTGGAAACCGGCTTTGCAAAGTGGCTGGGCCCGGTCCAACTTGGAATTCAGGCCTGCTAATTATTGTTTGGATGTCTGTCTTCCCGAGAGCGGGAGAGCCGGAAGGAATGTCAAGCGAGACGGGGGCAGTGATCTTTTCGGGAGTTGTAGAAGTATGCTTCTCACCATGTCGGGCACGTTTGCTTAGTTCCTCAACCATATGACTTTTTCCCCGGTCATCGTGGGATTTCCTCTTATGGGAATCATCGCCTTTATGGGAAGAATCGTGGCGTTCCTCCCTCTCTTTTCTTTCAGAACGCTCTTCTTGCGCCCTCCTCTCCTGAGCCTTTCGGGCGGCTCTCTCTTCATCGGATTCTCTATAAGAGGGGAGGTAGCGCCTATAATCATATTGGCTACGCCTCCCGTAGCGCTGGAAGTCATCATAGTAGGATTCGCTGCGTCCCATCGGAGAATCTAAAATAAAAGGAGATGAGTTTTAAAAGTCTTCAAAGTACAAAGAGTCGGAAGCATAAAAGTGCCGAAAAATTCTAAGTGTGTGATGTGCAAACTACGTGCATCAAACTACGAACCACTCTTTAATTGTGGAATAGTTGTGGGTGTAGTAGTTAGCGTCAACTCTTGAGTTGACGGAGTCTGTTGCAGAATAGAAGTCGCTTCAACTACTAAAGAAGAAACCTCGGTAGTGATAGGATCATCTTTAAAGATCTCTTGTGAGGTGCAAAGAGATCGCTCAGTCCTTCAAAAGTGTCGTCCCTGCTCTGCTTGACAGGGCTGGTTTTCTCAGCTTCTTCGCCAGATTTCTGTGAGCGTTGGGGAGATCCCTGAGGCTCTTCTTCCTCAATAACAGGGGCAAGTTTGCCAGATGACCCCGCGACATCAATAGAAGTGGAGCACTTCACTAGAGAAGCCTCAGAGGCAGGTTCTTTCGGTATGGGTGCATCGGTTAAAACTGGGGCATCCAGTGTTTGGGTTGGGGAGTCTGGAACCTCATGGGGGTGTGTAGAGCGAGAAACGTGCAAAAGCCCATACTAATGCAAAAGTTCATCCCTCAACAAAAATTGAACGCTTCTCTCCTCAGCTGGCACGGCCATAAGCCTCTCATAAGTTGGTTTATGACTAGAATCCCTAGAAGGAGAAGGAAGCGCTGAAAAGTAAAAGGCGAAGTTAACATTTGACAACTCAGGCTATGAAAAGCTTAGAGAAAAACATCAAGAACAAAGATAAATGCTCTTACTTCCTACTCTCCAGATAGCATAGAATCCCGGAGGACAGCGAACGAAGAAAAATTGACTTAGAAAACCGTGAGCACTTTCGGGTAGGCCGATTATTAGTTTACGATTCCTAGCGCTTCTCACAAGAATGATGGAGGGATGGTCTTTATTTTTGGCAAATGTGCACAAATAGCAAACTTCATCAAAACTCGGAAGGCGATCCAGCGTCCTTCTGAATAGCACACATAACCCTATCAGAATAGCATAGCCATTGGGGTGCAGCTGGAAGGGGGAGATAGTTAGTCGGAGAAGAAGCTGTTGAAGAAAGTCGTTAAAAGGAGGGATAGCTCCACTCGTGCACATTTGACGGTTAACTGCTACAAAACCATGAGGTGGTATATCAGCAGTATCGCTCCTCCCAGGAAGAATGGCATCTGCTTCAGCAATGCCAAGCAGAGCGCACAGTTGGCGAAAAACTTTGTATGTCAACGTGGTTGAAATTCTCTCTGGAGGATTAACCAATGGAGTAGCGGTTGGGAAAGTCTCTTCAGCCGATTCTGTTTCTCCATGTTGAGAAGTCATTCTATACAAGGAACTAGACATTCAAATAAGAAGGTGCCCATTTCCTAAAAAGTGTGAAGTGTTGTGCAGAACTAACAAAAACAGAAAACAAACATAACTGAAGTTAAACTAGTTGACAATTGGTCGACTACAAGATTTCAGGATTTGATAATATAAAACTCAAGTGTAGTGTTAATGCAAATGAGTCGGCTTTAATTGGATGTTTTAGATTTGCTTTAATACTTCACTTGAATTCATTAGTTCGCAGCATTTCGTTCACACAGTTCATTTAAGTTGGTTATTCTTTGTCAACTAATCTGTCATTCGATGTGGGCGGTCAGTGACAGTATATTCGTCCCATTTTTCTGCAAATGTTGTATTTGACAGGTTGACAGCTTTAAAAAATTAAATTAATCTGCAAAGAAGTACAACAAAATTCAAGTTCAAGAAGTTCAAGATTAAGTTCAGTTAACTTTTCCAGTTACAAGTCCTAGGTCGTCTGGCGACCTAACATAGGTCGGGGAATCTTAAGTCACACTATGCAAAATAAAAGGTTCAAGGCAATTCAACTTCGTCCTAAGTTCCAACTCGTCCACGACCTAGTGTCCATGCCGCAAGAAAGTTAAGCCGTGAATTTCTTAGGTCGTTCTGCTGTCATTTAAGCGAGTCAAGTCCTAAGTCTTAGGTCGCGAGAATCCCAGCACGACCTAAGTTTTAGGCCGCTCAAATCTGTTGAGTCGCTAACCTCCTCCCCACGCAATCCATCTCGTCAAACCGCAACCCGATAACCCATTGTCAACTGCACATAGAAACTCGTCGTCCTCTTCATGAAATTCGCCATCTCTTCATACCACCAGATCACCTCAAAAAAAAACAATTCGAAACATTCCCTATACATCATAGATTCGACACATTGTCGTGCCTTCCTAAATCAGTCAAACGGCGATCAAAAGTCGACCGTAACAATCACTCAAAGTGAAGCACGACGCGTGGAATTGAACTACGGTCGGAAAATGATGACTCATAATTCAACGGTGGTTATGGTGGGATGGAGAACAGATTCACTTACGAGATATAGTGGTAAAGATGAATCAGCGACTGAACGGGTCGAATTTGCCTTTGAAAGCTCCAGTAGAGTGAGGAAGGGTTAGCGACCTAGCTAATTTATATGAGGTAAAAAGGGGAAAGACGAAGAGGCACGCGACTTAGTACAAGTTTTAGGTCGCTCACGACCTAGCTAAGTCAGATCGAAGCACACGACCTATGGCATAGGCCTGTACTTCGAGGGGCAAGTGTTAACTCCTATTTCTGAAGCGACCTAAAACTTGCGCGACTCAAAGACCTAAGACTTACGCGACTTAGCGACCTAAAGCATACATGGCTTAACGACCTAAAAGTGGGCGACCTAACTACAACAGCGACCTAACGTCACAAAGCACTCAGCGACCTAAAGTCTTTAGCGACCTAATGCTTTCATTCCTCAACGGCCTATGGAGTGCCGCGACCTAACGACCTAAAGACTCAAGCGATCTAACGCCCTAAGCGGGTGAGCGACCTAACTATGGAATGGTTCTAGCAACCTAACTACCCACCGACCTAAGTGGATAAACGACCTAACAACTTAAGAAGGTAGCGACCTAACGACTTAAGAGGATCTGCGACCCAAAGGTTCCTGTAACTACCTGACCTAAAGCGTATGCGACCTAAGCAATGCCATAGCCTACCGACCTAAGAACGAAGTGGTCTCAGCGACCTAAATCTCAGATTGACTTATGACCTATAATGAGTCGCATGCGACCTATTAACTCACTCAGAAAAGAACCAAATGCCCTGTTAGGTTGCTGCTGACCTAATAACTTATTCAGGGAAAGTTCCAATATAGCTGGTACAGGTGACCCCCTATGTCGTCGCCGACCTACAACCTACGACCTACCTTAGGTCGTATACGACCTAGCACTTGATGAAATTCTGCCCAGAGTATTCCTTATAAATACAGCCCTAACTCCAACTAGCAAAGGACTTTTGGCCAATCACTTCAAGCGCCAATACTCTGCTGAATTCTCAACTCACCCGACACTTCAAGTTCGAAAGGCATCTCAACTAACTTCAAGGGAAAATCTAACGTAATCTACCTGGATTCGAAGAATTCTTCTCTACCAAAGTTCTAGTTGTTTGTCTCGTCAGAATTGTAATTGAAGATTGTTGTAAAGTTGTAATTGGTTCAGCAATAAAGAGAATTAAAGTGGACGTAGGCTTGCCTTAAGCCGAATCACTATAAAAACTGTTGTCTTTTCTGCTTTGTTTGTGATTTTTCTACTTGTTTTAGTTCCCGTGTTCACGGGTGGTGCTTTCGCTCAACTTCAATTTACACCGGGGTGTTAGCGTCCGATTTTCACGTTAACAGATTGTTTACATGGACTATTGATGCAACATTGTTGTCCTTTATCATGGATAAAAAAAACACCTATGCCGAGTTTTTTTCATATAAAACTCATGTAATTCATATAAAATATTTCCAATCACGTGGCTCTAACTTCCCCTTCCACATGCGAGGCACACATCATATCTAGAAATAATTTTCTTTCTACATGCATTGGCATGCTATGGATATTGCTAATCAAGGCACATGATATAAATAGGAAATGATAAGATTTATTGGAATCTATTTTCTAAAATTAAACTATAAAATTTGTTATCAAATAATACACGACATCGCATCTAGTATTTTTTAATAAAATGAGTTAGTAACATATTTGAAAGCATATCAAGTTTTGTGTTTTATCACTTCAAACACGTTAGTTAACCGATTTCACATTAAACGTGTCAGTAAGAATATTAATATAAAGGAAAATTCGAAATCTATACACTAGCCTCAAGTAGTTTTATACTTCAGGAAGTATTAAGGGTTTCCGAGGAGAGGAGTATCAAGGGAAGTGCGATCTTTATGATGGGAAAAAAAATTCTATATATGTTAATATGGTGATTTATTACTTTTTAAAAGAGACACGATGTAAGTTTTCTAAGTTCCAAACTACTGGAAGCTCTAATATTAATATTTGTTACATTTCTCTGGATATCAGTATAATAGTTAGTTACCTTATTTACCATTTAATTATTTCCTAAAACAACTTATTCTCATTTGCGTTATGATAAATGGTTGATTTTTGCCTATACACACATAAAAAATGCAACATTAAGATTCAAAAAATCATACAAATGGTGTATTTTAATACTAATTCGTCATGTGCACGTGCATCACACATGCCAAAATACTCATGCGTATATATATGTGTGTGTATATATACATATGTCTATAAAACACACACACACACATAAAATACACGCACACACACACACATAAATTTACACATACACATCCCAAAATTTACTTATGTATGCAATTACCATGTTATTGTTTGTTGTTTTTGTCATTTTAAAAATATTGTTGTAACATATTATTTCTTATATATTGATTAGGTGTAGACCGTAGTATTAATTAAATGTTTTGAAAAAGAGGAAAGTTGGAATTAATCAATTGTTCACCTTCTCTCTTTCCTTTTAGATCTTGATGCGATTATACCTAGATCTTATTTCATATTTATTTCCATTTTTAAACATCAAACAACTTCACTCATGATATGTTTCAACTATTTGTCATGAAATATGAGTATATATGATGTAATCATACCTTTCAAATATCATACTTAATTAACATAAATTTAATCAATTAAGAATTAGACGATATTAATAAAATACAACTTTATAAAAAAAAAACTAGAGTGGATATGGTACCAAATATTAAATTTCATCATCACAACAAACTGATTTTAGCTTTTTGTTTACAATGTTCGCACAATGAAATTTGTAACCACTATTTTTTATAGAAAGTTGTAATAAAAATGTTTTTACAACTTTTTGTATTTTGCAGTTGTAATAAAGTTATTTAACGACTTTCTATCTTTGAACGATGTATATTAATTTATAGCAATATTTATTTATACCTTCCTTACTTATAGGTTGCAAGTGATCACGCGTAAAACACTTCCAATGAAACATTCTTAAATAGAAATTATTAGCAAACACAAATATTCCCTTTCGAAGATTATGATGTTCACTTTAATCGATCATTCAAAAAAATTGAAGAACAAATGTTAAATTTTGGTGAAACAAAATCACAAATAGAAGGAAACACATATGCAAAAAAAAGATGCAAAAATATGCAAGAGAAAATTTTTTTCCCTCTAATTAATAGACATATTCGATTATGTTTATTTCTTTCTAATTGGCTAATATTTTTTTTTCATGTAATATTAACTTGGACATTAAGTAATTGATTGTTGAATCACTAGTTTTGATTCATGACAAAGCAATTTAGAAGAAAAAGAGGATACATGATTAATCTAGACAAAAAGAGACAATCAAAGGCTTATGGTCATACCGAGAGTTTGAATCTATATTTTCACTGTTTATTACTCATGGTAGAGTCTTAGAAATTTGTTAAAATCTATTTTCAAGTAGTCCGCACTTCATTGTTCTCAGTTTTTAATCAAAACAGAGCTAATTGTGTAAGAACACTACAGTCAGTCGACTGGCTATAAACAACCAGTCGACTGACTGGTGTACATACACAAGTATGCACTGCTTTTTTTTAAACTTGTTGCATAGTCAGTCGACTGACCAAGAACGACCAGTCGACTGATCTGAGCCCAACTGTCATTTTTTGAATAGACATCTCCATTCTGCGAAAGGTTGCGATCCTTCTCTGAATGGAAATGGATGCTCCTTTTGGTCAGAACCCTTCACCAGTGGTAGTAACTCTCTGATTACTATATATACTTGTTCCCAAACACTTCACATTCACCGAAATTCATTCTAACTTTCTTATATTCTTCTTGTGCTCTCATACTTGCATTCAAACAGCAAACTAGCGTTTTATTGCTTTGAATGTTCAAATAAACTTTCATTGTAACGACCCAAAATTTTCGAAGCCGAAAATTCCAGATAGTTATGAAAAAGAAGAAAGAGATAGTCAAAGAAGAATAACACAAACACCAACATCTCACATTCGCAGCGGATAAAATATAATAATAAATAATAATTTACAAAAGAATACTATATCTATCGATTACATTTAATATACATCAGAGTTTCACAAATATATACAGTCACCGAATAAATACAAGTATCATGTCTCAGATTAACGAATATATAAATACAGTGGAAGTACTCTATACCCTCCGTACATCCAGCTCGCCTCCTGAGCTCCAGAACGTACCTACCTGAAAACCTGCAATACTCAGTCTGACCCAAGCATTACACCAAAGTAACACCCGGGTCAGGCTGGAAACCAGCGTGAGTATACCCAACTAACATGGAACACCAAAGCAATCAACTTATATGAACCCGGGTAACACATATCAATTTAACTAATTCACAATTTGTTATAGGCAATACTTATTACACATATCCATTTCTAAAATACCAAATTCAGATAAAATAACTCTAATTTACTTAAATCATTTCATTCCAACCCTTTTATTTCACAAATCAATTTGCAAAGTCACACTTTGCCATAGTCATAACTTATCTTCAAAATAAGTATTCTATGTGCCAAAATTTAGATTAAATAATCCGATTTATTTAAATCCATTTATTCCCACTTATTTCTCATATCAATTATAAGAGATTCGAAGTGATTTCGGGTATCTCCCAATACCCGGTCCCGGCCCCTTCGAGTCACATGTCATCATAACCCAAGTTATCCAATGAAATACACAACATTTCATATTAACTCATTCGAAGCATCCAATACTATTCAATCATTCATCAGTAAAGCTTAATCACATACTAATTTGATTTAATTAATCCTGATTGAATTACTAGCCTCTACCTCTTAGGTTTCTTGATTTAACATTACTTCGTTTCAAATCAATTGATCAACCATTCCTTTATTTTTTTTCCTAATTAATCACCCCGGATTAATTATCCTTTCAATTTTCCATTCAAGTAATTAATTTTAATTAATTTCATGATATTAATTCTTCTTACTGAAATCAATAAGTAATCTTTCATTACTTCTCGAATTATTTAACTATTTAAATTTCATTAACCCTTAATTACTTACGTTAATTAATTTCTCATAAGCCACTTATTTATTAATTGATACATCTTAATTAATCAAATCTTTAATCATATTCTTTTTTTATATATAAATTGAGGATTACCAATTATATTTTAATTTATCCTAATCAAATTTAATTACCTTAATGAACCACAATATTAATCATTTTTGATTAGTTCCCAAACGATAATTAACTAAATTTTATTTACTTCATTTAGTAATCAATTACTCCTTAATTAACCATCTTGATTTATTCCTTTATTTATTTCACAAAGAAATTTTATTTTATTAATTACATTAAGTGGTTATCTATCAAACCATCCATTGATTATTCTATATTAATTCGACTAAATTAACTTAACCAAAATGAATTCAAACCTTTACTTACTAATTAATCAACCCGATTTATTAATTAATAATTAATAAATTATTCATTTCAATTATCCTACAATTTCGATGAATCATAAATCATTAACTTCTTATTATAATTTTAGTTTAAACAATTTAAAAACCCGAATACTTCGAGTCAAACCACAGTTAACTCGAGAACCAAATCAAAACCAAGATCACATCATCATCAGTGCACATCAAATCAACTCAACCGATCATCCAATTATTTAAATTTAACCATTTAAAACTAAATAGAAATCCATCAGGGTGTGATTTACTCACCTTTGCTCCTTAAATTAGCAATCCACTTCATTCTTGACATGGTTTCCCGGGTTATAACCTTGTATAATCATTAAATTTGAACAAATCCATTTCTGTTTAATAAATTTCATTTTGCCTAATAAGCTAATTTCAAATTAAATTTCTGTTTATAACATATTTACTAGTTATCAAATAATTATATAAGTTAACTAAATAAATTGATTTCCATTTTTTAAATTTAATTTAACCAAATCTTTATTGAAACAAATAAATAAATTTTTCTAAACTAATTTCCCTTGTTTTATATTTCTTCTAAATCCTTACAAAAAAAAATCCCAATCCGAAAACTAATAATATCCCATTCCTAAATTGCAAATTTCAGCACTGCAGTAAACGATAAAACAATTTCTCTTCTTTCATGTACAAATATCATATAACTTAGGGAAAAAAATTAAAATAAAAATAAAACAAACAAAACTGCTCACCTCCAAGCCACCGCCGGCCCTTACGAACCTCCAGCGCCACCACGCGAGTCGCGTCCGACCATCTACACGCGCAACACCAACATCAGCAAACTCGATTTCGCTTGACCTCCATTGTGCCTCCACGGACAAGTGACTGCCTCCCACGTGGCCGCGAACTCCAAATCGATAATATCTCTACCTCGCGCGTGCATAGCGAGCCTCTTATCGCGTCGAACGGCACGAAATCGAGTTCCTTTTCTCTCACGCACGACAGCGACTCTTCGTCGAACTCGTTTCCATTTTGTTTTTAAAAAGCTCGGCTCGATTTAATCTAGGTTGAAAATGAGGAAAGGAAGGAACGAGTTCGATCTCTGTTAAAGGTGAGAGAGAGGACAACAAATAAAGGTTGGAGAAGCTTCGTGAATATGCATTAATTAAATAATTTAATTTTAAAAAAAATCTCGTTGCATAACACGAAATCCGAATTAAACATACCGACAGACGTTCATAAGGTTTTACCCCCATTCCGAACACAATGGAACGTGTTTCGGAAGCTAATTCAATCATATGCGCAAGTTACAGAAGAAAACGATCAATTTTAAATTAAAACGATTAAAATAGTTCTAAGCATTTAGAGCTGCCAGGGTCAAACGACAACTCTGATTGCTACGAAAATTGAAACCGATAATAACTAACTATTACGGATCCAATGGAACTGGTTTCGTCAAATTCCGATACTGTGCCTCGGAAGGCCATTTTAAAATTCAATTTAAACTATATATTATTTAAAACTGAACAAATTACCTTTAAATTGAAATTCAACCATTCTATTATCTCTAGTATTATCATTATAAGTTTTATAAGCCTTTAATTTATTTAAACAGGATTAAAAATTTCAGATTCAGCGTTTTACCCAATTATTAAATTCTATATTTAAACTATATAATTTAATGATTTAATTATCAAGTAAATATTAATATCCTGAATTTCAAGTTAAAAGTAACTTTTAAATATTTAAAATCGATTAATTATTCCAATTCCATTCGTTAAAATTTTCGGGTCGTCACATTCCTTCCCCCTTAAAAGAATTTCGTCCCCGCAATTACTAGTTAGGGAGAATGGTTCAAAATCCGTTTACTTTTTCCCAAATCCACAATTCAACATCCTACCAACTATCTTTTATTAAAGACTCACTATCATCTTAACCAACTTCCCAAAACTTTCTATAGTATCAAACAATGCCCTCTTCTCAATCATTTAAATTTCAATCTTAAAACCAAATTTCGAATTATCAAAATTTTCTCAAATTTTTTTAACTCTCTTAATTTCCCGGAAAATTTTGCCAGCGTCTCCTTTGCGCGGCTAGCTCGGTACAACTACAAAAGGCCTCTACGGGCTTCCAAATACCAAAAGAAAACAAAAGCCAAGTGGCTACATCAAAAACCCAATCCAATTTCATTCAAAAATTTAAATACATACCTTTTTGTCGGGCAATTCACATTTATTCTTTGGAATCAAATCCAATTTCCATTCCCTTTAATACCTGCGTATCTTACTTGACAATAATATCCAATCGTAACCCTTCCAAATCATTGTATACACTTTCCTACATATATCTATTTCAAATTAGTTTTCCCCACTTCATACGAATTCAATTTACTTTAAATCTAGAATGTTGAATTTTATCTTTCAAGTATATTTGATTCATATTCGTTTCATATACTAATTTACTTTAATTCCCAATTTGAAATCGTTTTTCGTTAACAAAAATTTTCCAAAAATTTTTAAAATTTTTTCTAACTCCCAAAATTTCCGGAAAATTTTGGCAGAGTCTCCTTTGTACGGAGGAGCTTTTGCAATTTGACAAGAGATATAAATATGTATACATCGACCCACCCGGTCGGAAAAAGCAAAAAACAGTTCATATTTCCTATTTTTATTGCGTAGGCGTACCTTATTTAGCATTTTAAGCAAGCAGCTTATTAATTCAAGCAATTAGCGCAATCCAAACCAGCCAAACGGCCTTCAGGTACCTGTACTTACTCAATTTAAATATGTAAGTGCCACATATAGAGAATCTATTAACATTTCACTACTATTAATGGCTAAACACAAGCATTTCAAAAGCAACAACACCAAACGCTTACCATAAGCGATTTATATAATTTTAAAGCTTATTCAATTTGTTTTCAACCAAATTATATGCCATTCCATTCAATTTTAAATGGCTTACAACTCAATTGCTTACATTCCATTGATTTTTTAATCCAAACAAGCTCATATTCACTTCAAATGATCCAGAATCAATTTTATTTAATCTCTATCAACTCATAGAATTTTAATTACTTTTATTTACGCCGAATGACAACCATTTTATACAATTTCGACGATATTCGTTTAATAGAGTATTCATGTAGTTTATAATTACTTAAATTAATTTCAACTTATTCTGTATTCAATTCCATTTCATTTCTAATTTGTTAACCAACCATTCATTGCATTCCATTTTATTTCCGCATTAGATTCATGCAAAACAATTTATTAAGCTTGGCACATTCCATTTTTATAAATTATTAACTACTTCCCAAACTAATTTAATCCAATTTTTATTTAATGGGCTTCCACTCTTATTCGAAGCCAAGCTTCCATGAATTTTTAACTTAAGTTAATTTACTTTAATTGATTCCAACATCAAACTTAAGTTTACTTCTATTTGATTCTCATTTAATCAACTCCCATTAAATTTAGTTAGCCCATCAATTTAAAATTTTAATTTTAAATTCACCTTCTCAATTTATCAAAATAATATCCAACCACATACTTATCTCATTTATACTTCAATTTAATATACCACCAAATTTAAGTTCAGTCTGATAATCTAGTTCCAATCACAATTTTGATTTAGTTTTTATTCTATCAGACTCCATCCATTTATTATTTAACTCAATTAACCCATTTTAAAAAAAAATTAATTACTTAATTCGTTATCGAATTTATTTTATTAATACAGGGCTATTCTCAATTTATTTCTATTCACTTAGGTTTTGTTTTGCAACACAAACCATTTCTATTATAATCACTTCTCTTGCATCCAATTTACATGCAAATTTCATTAAATATTATTCAAATCACACTTGCATTTTATTTGTAATTCAAACCATCTCATTTTCAATCCAACTATATTTTATTTTATTTTACAACATCTCTTTTTATTTATTTCATTATCAAATCCAAGTCGAATTCTATTTACAATTTGAATTCATTGTCAAATTCCATTGTTAACTTACCATTTATTTTATTTCCCCAAGTTAAATTTTATTAATATACTCAATCAAATAATTATTTAGCCAGTTAACCTACTTTCAACTTCTAAATCAATATTCGATTTTAATTACAAATTCACTTCATTAAAATTCCGGTTTGGTTTTCCTTGATTTTCCAAATTTCCAACATCTTTATTTAAAAAAATTTAGAAATGTTTCTAAATTCACATCATACTATTAAAATAACCCTTTATAAAGAAAATACTTTTTATAACTCTTTATAACTCGATGTCTCAACCAGTCCATCCTTGTTCTCACAGAAATTCAGTTATACGTTGATCAGGCGTAGGACTGAAAATCTATAAGTACTTGGTAAACCCGTTTTCAACACCCAGTGAAAATACTTGGAAAATAGTTTTATTGAAAATATTGAAACAGTTTTGAAATAGAGGAAATATCTTTGGTGAGAATGCTCTGGAAATCATCGCCCCCATCAATGGTCATAGTTACATCCCAGGGTTACGTTGCCGTCGCAGCAAAAGTCCATGCAACTGCAGGCTCTCCGCGGCCTCTGAGTTTCGCTGTCGAAATGAAACTTCTCCACTCCTACATAGGTCGCAGTCTGCCGATATAAAGTCAAACGCAGACTGTTGGCTCTCAACGGCACACACGACTTTCGCTATGTTATATCATAGGTCGTAGTCTACCGATATAAAATCAAACGCAGACTATTGGCTCCCCGTGGCACACACGACTTTCGCTATGGTATACACTACTCATAATCCTCAGGAATTAGTTTTGTCCGGACTCCTCACAGGATCAACTTTAGAACCCCCCTTGGGGCTCAAGGCAGCACCACCCAATGGCACTCCTGAGAAGTTCATTTCAAGAGAGCGCCTTTTTCCCCAGAGCCATCATCAAAACACTTTATACCATACATATAGTATCTTCAAATCATACACCTAGTATGAATTTTATCAAAGCTCCTTTACACAAAATCGATTATCCCAAAATCGATAATTCTCAACCTAGGCTTTCCAAATCCAATATTGATTTTACCCAAAAATCAAAAGCCTTGCCAAAACCAAAGGTTCTCAAAACCCTTTCCAAAATCCTCATAAGATCCCTTTTTTCTTTATATATATTCAGATATAAAATTTTAAAACTTTGGATCTTTTCAAACTTGTATCAAACTCCTTTTATACTTCAAACACTTCCAAAATCCTTTTTCTTCCAGCAATAGATTCAACAAGGGGAGAAGATATAACAAAGATATAACTTTGTTTATCCATAATCAAATATTCAAATTTGATTACTTTTCTAATATCAATTTCCTTTCTATTCACATTCACTTAAATTTCCACTCACTTATTCACATTTGCCTTAATCCCTATTTGGATTATCACTTCAATTCTTATCTCAGTTGGGTATTTAAATCAATAACAGTTTGAACACCGACCAGTTTATATTTGCAAAATAGCTTGAAAATTTCAAAAATAGATAAGTAGTTGAAAAATAATTATTAGTTTGCAAAATAGCTATAAAATAGTTAACTAGCTGTAAAATAGTTGAAAATAGTTAAATAGCTATAGAAATCTTAGATAATAGCAAAATAGTTGTAAAATAGTAATTAATTTACAGCATAGTTGAAATATAGTAATGAGGATAGTAAGCAATTGAAAATTGGTTAAATAGTTCCAAAAATAGTTGTAAACAAGTATAAAATAATTAGGCTTTAAGAAATAAAAGTGGTATATATTTAAGAGCTTGGAAAAATAAGTTTATATTGAATCAATTTATATTAAAAATAATACAGAGTCAAAACTGTTCACTTCCCCAACATTTCAATTTTTAAATTCCAACTCCCATTTAAATTGACCCAATTCCAAATTGAATAATCTTCAATATCCATTGAAATTGATTTAACCCCAATTCTCAATTTCCTTCCAACTTCAAATCAAATTGCGTTTGATCTTTAAACTTGTACAACTTTAATTTCAGTTTTACAATTTTTATTTATAATCAATTACATTTACATTTTGCCTTTAACTCGGAGTTATACATTTTATTTAGCCAATATAATTTATTATTCCATAAACATTTTAATCAAGACTCCAGAGTTTAAACAAATTTCCAACATGTCAATATCACCTTAGAATTCAACTATATACAAAATTCTTTGGCAAATTCATTTATCCCTTTGTACTTCAAAACCAAACCCAGTTCACAAACAATTCCAATGTAAAACAATTTGGTAGCAATTTCTCTTCTAGAAACTCGAAAATGAACATCGATAATGCTGCAGTCTTCACCGACGTTACTTTCCAGTGACCGAAAGAGTTCAATGCTTTTATCTCTTTAATTTATTTTTTAAATAATATTATTATTTCTCCAAAACCTTTGGAAACCACTTTCAAATCCAAAGGAATTTTAAATTTCCCAAATATTTCAAATCCCCAATTCATCCAATTCATATTTAAACAGTACTCTGGAATTTCATCTTACCTTATTTTCCAATATTCTCTAAAATTCTGTTTCAATTTATAAATTCCATTTCATTATATAAGTTTATTCTTCAACTTTGGTTATAAGTTTCAATTTGGTCGTATTTTATACTACTTCTTAACTTACTTCCAATAATTTAACAACCAATCACATAAATATTTATTAGATGGAAATGTTGCTATATATATCAAAATATATTTTTATATAAAATCATTAAAAATCTTTATAAGAAAATAACAAGTACGCTCTCATACACACACACACACACTCAACTCATTCTAGAGTACTAAGGACTCTATTCAATGAGTAATCCCCACCAGAGCCAAGGTTCTCGTTTAACCTTTCAGCTCTGATACCAAATGTAACGACCCGAAATTTTCGAAGCCGAAAATTCCATATAGTTATGAAAAAGAGGAAAGAGATAGACAAAGAAGAAGAACACAAACACCAACATCTCACATTCGCAGCGGATAAAATATAATAATAATTTACAAAATAATACTATATCTATCGATTACATTTAATATACATCAGAGTTTCACACATATATACAGTCACCGAATAAATACAAGTATCATGTCTCAGATTAACGAATATATAAGTACAGTGGAAGTACTCTATATGCTCCGGACATCCAGCTCGCCTCCTGAGCTCCAGAACGTACCTACCTGAAAACCTGCAATACTCGGTCTGACCCGAGCAT
The DNA here is from genome assembly GCA_030765085.1 of Allium cepa. Classification (NCBI taxonomy): domain Eukaryota; kingdom Viridiplantae; phylum Streptophyta; class Magnoliopsida; order Asparagales; family Amaryllidaceae; genus Allium; species Allium cepa. The sequence goes on along the minus strand of CM060943.1, from coordinate 1,013,313,612 downwards.
TACACCAAAGTAACACCCGGGTCAGGCTGGAAACCAGCGTTAGTATACCCAACTAACATGGAACACCAATGCAATCAAATTATATGAACCCGGGTAACACATATCAATTTAACTAATTCACAATTTGTTATAGGCAATACTTATTACACATATCCATTTCTAAAATACCAAATTCAGATAAAATAACTCTAATTTACTTAAATCATTTCATTCCAACCCTTTTATTTCACAAATCAATTTGCAAAGTCACACTTTGCCATAGTCATAACTTATCTTCAAAATAAGTATTCTATGTGCCAAAATTTAGATTAAATAATCCGATTTATTTAAATCCATTTATTCCCACTTATCAATTTCTCTTATCAATTATAAGAGATTGGAAGTGATTTCGGGTATCTCCCAATACCCGGTCCCGGCCCCTTCGAGTCACATGTCATCCTAACCCAAGTTATCCAATGAAATACACAACATTTCATATTAACTCATTCGAAGCATCCAATACTATTAAATCATTCATCAGTAAAGCTTAATCACATACTAATTTGATTTAATTAATCCTGATAGAATTACTAGCCTCTACCTCTTAGGTTTCTTCATTTAACATTACTTCGTTTCAAATCAATTGATCAACCATTCCTTTATTTTTTTTCCTAATTAATCACCCCGGATTAATTATCCTTTCAATTTTCCATTCAAGTAATTAATTTTAATTAATTTCATGATATTAATTCTTCTTACTGAAATCAATAAATAATCTTTCATTACTTCTCGAATTAATTAACTATTTAAATTTCATTAACCCTTAATTACTTACGTTAATTAATTTCTCATAAGCCGCTTATTTATTAATTGATACATCTTAATTAATCAAATCTTTAATCATATTCTTTTTTTTATATATAAATTGAGGATTACCAATTATATTTTAATTTATCCTAATCAAATTTAATTACCTTAATAAACCACAATATTAATCATTTTCGATTAGTTCCAAACGATAATTAACTAAATTTTATTTACTTCATTTAGTAATCAATTACTCCTTAATTAACCATCTTGATTTATTCCTTTATTTATTTCACAAAGAAATTTTATTTTATTAATTACATTAAGTGGTTATCTATCAAACCATCCATTGATTATTCTATATTAATTCGACTAAATTAACTTAACCAAAATGAATTCAAACCTTTACCTACTAATTAATCAACCCGATTTATTAATTAATAATTAATAAATTATTCATTTCAATTACCCTACAATTTCGATGAATCACAAATCATTAACTTCTTATTATAATTTTAGTTTAAACAATTTAAAAACCCGAATACTTTGAGTCAAACCACAGTTAACTCGAGAACCAAATCAAAACCAAGATCACATCATCATCAGTGCACATCAAATCAACTCAACCGATCATCCATTTATTTAAATTTAACCATTTAAAACTAAACAGAAATCCATCAGAGTGTGATTTACTCACCTTTGCTCCTTAAATTAGCAATCCACTTCATTCTTGACATGGTTTCCCGGGTTATAACCTTGTATAATCATTAAATGATCTTATTACTATCCGAACAATTTGAACAAATCCATTTCTATTTAATAAATTTCATTTTGCCTAATAATTTAGTTTCAAATTAAATTTCCGTTTATAACATATTTACTAGTTATCAAATAATTATATAAGTTAACTAAATAAATTGATTTCCATTTTGTAAATTTAATTTAACCAAATCTTTATTGAAACAAATAAATAAATTTTCCTAAACTAATTTCCCTTGTTTTCTATTTCTTCTAAATCCTTACAAAAAAAATTCCCAATCCGAAAACTAATAATATCCCATTCCTAAATTGCAAATTTCAGCACTGTAGTAAACGATAAAACAATTTATCTTCTTTCATGTACAAATATCATATAACTTAGGGAAAAAAGAAGTTAAAATTAAAATAAAACAAACAAAACTGCTCACCTCCAAGCCACCGTCGGCCCTTACGAACCTCCAGCGCCACCACGCGGGTCGCGTTCGACCATCTACACACGCAACACCAACATCAGCAAACTCGATTTCGCTTGACCTCCATTGCGCCTCCTCGGACAAGTGACTGCCTCCCACGTGGCCGCGAACTCCAAATCGATAATATCTCTACCTTGCGCGCGCATATGCGAGCCTCTCATCGCGTCGAACGGCACGAAATCGAGTTCCCTTTCTCTCACGCGCGACAACGACTCTTCGTCGAACTCGTTTCCATTTTTTTTTAAAAGCTCGGCTCGATTTAATCTAGGTTGAAAATGAGGAAAGGAAGGAACGAGTTCGATCTCTGTTAAAGGTGAGAGAGAGGACGGAAAATAAAAGTTGGAGAAGCTTCGTGAATACGCCTTAATTAAATAATTTAATATTAAAAGAAAAAAATCTCGTTGCATAACACGAAATACCGAAATCCGAATTAAACATACCGACAGACGTTAATAAGTTTTTACCCCCATTCCGAACACAATGGAACGTGTTTCGGAAGCTAATTCAATCATATGCGCAAGTTACAGAAGAAAACGATCAATTTTAAATTAAAACGATTAAAATAGTTCTAAGCGTTTTGAGCTGCCAGGGTCAAACGACAACTCTGATTGCTACGAAAATTGAAATCCGATAATAACTAACTATTACGGATCTAATGGAACTGGTTTCGTCAAATTCCGAGACTGTGCCTCGGAAGGCTATTTTAAAATTCAATTTAAACTATATATTATTTAAAACTGAACAAATTACCTTTAAATTGAAATTCAACCATTCTGTTATCTCTAATATTATCATTATAAGTTTTATAATCCTTCAATTTATTTAAACAGGCTTAAAAATTTCAGATTCAGCGTTTTACCCAATTTTAATTATTAAATTCAATATTTAAACTATATAATTCAATGATTTAATTATCAAGCAAATATTAATATCCTGAATTTCAAGTTAAAAGTAACTTTTAAATATTTAAAATCGATTAATTATTCCAATTTCATTCGTTAAAATTTCCGGATCGTCACATTCATAACCTTCGATTCTTAGCATTACCTTCTCTTCGTATCTTCATATAGACTTCATATACTTGAGGATTTGATCATAGGAGGTTAGTACTATCAGAGACAAATTAGTGTTATCAAGAACACATAGTGTCAGATATTCTTTTGTATTAGTGAAGTCTTCTTCTGCGACTGAGGCGAAAATCATGTTCTGCTGTTCATGTGTCTGTTCTGCTGCTTAGACTGTTTATACATGTTCCTCCGGGTTAAGTGGGGATTGTTGTTTTAGTGAAATTCCGGAAGGAGTTTGGGACTGGACGTAGAACGGTGCTCCAAACCAGTATAAAAATCTCTGGTATTATTTTTATTCTATTACTGCTTTTATATTTAGTACTATTTACTACATTGGTATTATCTCTATACTTTACATTATTGTATATCCATATTGCACGGTCCTACACACTTTCATTGATGTTATAAATAGAGCCTAAGAGAGAGAGTGGAAAAGTATTTGGAATTTCGTATTCTTCCATCTTTATTCTTTTTCTACAAAACCAAGAAGTCATTCTTATAGAGATCAAGATTCCTTCTCAATTAGGTATTGATCAAAATTTTATTTAATTTACTTTTATTTGGTGGTGTAATTGTAAACAGTTATTTTTTTAGAATCACTATAAATGGTTGTTTGGTGGAATCTTGCGTGTTGCTTTTTTGGTTTCTTCGTGTTTTAAGTCTTTCTTAACCATTTTTTATTTGCATTTTTTATTATTTTCATCCAATATTACCCCTTTGCACTTAGGGTGACATAAGATTCTGGGATAAGCTTCCGTAATAATTTTGTCATTTATTTGATTTTGCACCACAAAAAATCCAAACAACGTAACAAGGTGCAAAAATAGAACTTCTTAAATTTAGAAAATCTTTAAAGATTTGGAAATTTTCTAAAATTTCATTGTTTCAAATTTTTAAACAATAGAGGAAATAAATACTTCATACAATTTCAAGAAGTCAGTAAACAAACTTTAACATAAGGACGAGCATTTAACCAATTTAACCCATGTGACCGGTGTAAACAACATTCATCGAGTCGACTTAACGACCGCTAAGAACGATTAGCCGATATTAACAACTAGTTTAATGACCAGTCTTAGCCTATTTAACAGGTAGCCATGAACGCTACTTCATACTTTCATAATTCTTTATTATGTTTTCGATATCACTTTACTTCATGCTTTCGACAGCTTATTATCAAGTTTCCAATAACGCTTCACTTCGTGCTTCGAATGCTCATTATTACCTTTTTGATGGTTGTTTATTTTAAAATTTCAATAGGACTTTATCAAATTTTATAGTATAATAATAGGTTTATTTCATAATTACGTCTGTGACGAATATGTATTTCATGTAAATATATTTTTATAATTTATTTTATTTTTTATTTAAACCGCTATACTAATTCAAACAAAACTAGCAACTAGTTACTTGGATAAATAACAACCATGGACTATCTTATTAACTAAAAGTAAAGAATGACCTAAAATAAAATTATCATATAATATATATATATATAATTGGCCCACTCAGTATATTCTGTATACTCTATATAAATCTTCGTTGTCATCTATTTATATATTTGTTGCAGCTCGGCCTAGTTTTATGCTTTCTGCCGCCAGATGCATAACCCTAGGTCTTACATCGCTCTATTTCTTACATCACTTATTCTTCTTTTATTTAGGTCTGAAAACCCTAAATCGAAGGGAGAGAAAAATTCAATCGATCCCTTCTCGTTTACCCGCGCTCCATTCCCTTCACCTACTGCCACATTTTTTCTTCTTTTCTGAACTGCTACAGCCGCTCACCCTGTAATCTCTATTGATTGCCATGCTCTAATGTCTGACGTCTGCCTTCAAACTTCTTCGAACTCATAGGTAATTTATTAAGTTGTTTTTATAGGAAATTTTGATTTTTGCTCAGATGCTAATCAATAATTTTTTCCCAATAGATTACATATATTAGCGTGTGCGGTTTGTTTCTAATGGATGTTTTTCTTGCAATTCAAATTCAAATTGTTTTTAAGTTTATTAAGGATCTTGTTAACTGTAACTTGAATACACGTACATGAGTCAATTTGAGAACTAGCTTGGTACGAGCTAAGAATCCTTAGAGATGGGAGAACAGTAGATGATTCTTTTGCTACTAGATGTATATGCAACTATAATGATATCAACGGCAAAAATATTAGATATGTAGATCATAGTTCTATAAAAATAGCAAAATCTGTAGCGTTTGAAGATGAACTTGAATAATGGAAAATAAGTGTTGTGGTTATAATGAAATCAATATTTGAGTCGTTACACTTTCGTAGTATCATGATAATTTTATTGGTAAAAACCAAAGATAGAAATTGGAGTAATTAGTAGATCTTCTAAAAGAACTCTGTGTTTTCTATATATGATCAGTTTCTATCTTTAGTTATATCAATTAAATTATCATGAATAATACGAAAGTGTAACGACAAGCATATTGACTTTATTATAATCGTAGCACTTGTTTCTCATTCTTTTGGTTTACTGCTTTTATAAAAGTACAACGATCTACATATATCTTGTAGGATCTAGATTAACCCTAGAGGGGGGGTGAATAGGGTTATAGCAAATTTTCTCGATTTAAACACAGAAATAAACTGCAGAAATAAATATGCTGAAAAGTAAATCACACACAAAATTTACCCAGCTTCGGCAACCCCTGCCTACTGCTGTATTCACAGATTTCTATTAGAATTAAACAGTATCACGCTTACAACAACTCTACTAGACTCGCAGACCCTTTTGCTCCCGCTCACAAACACTCTACTAGACTCGCACACCCTGCTCCCGCCTATAGAGTTTCGCTTACTCGCAAACACTGCTCCCGCCTATAGAGCTTTGCAAACTCGCACTCCCTGCTCACTGAACTAATTCTAAATAGACAATCTGACACTACCTAAACTCTAGGTGGTGATTTACAAATTCTTTGACACGAAAAGAAAAAACAACTTCAAAAATAACCGCAGGAGCAAAAAATTTAAAATACGAATGTGAATGCGTAATTTTTGCTCAATTATAAAAACTAAAAAAAACCCTTTTATAAAATTTAAAATCTAAACCCCCTTTTTAATAATTAGGCCGGCCCACTATTCTTTCAACCCGTTCCCTTCTTTTGCTTGTGAAAAATGTCGGCCTCTCTTTGTTGAATTAGGGCTTCGGCTCTTTCTCGAATTAGGGCTTTGTTCTGATGCTCGATTCTCTGATTTGATGGCTTGCGTCGCTCGTTCTCTGATATTCGATTGTGGTTAACTTTGAAATTGTGAATTGTTGCAGCTGCTTCTTCTGATGACCGAGTTCGTTGAATTTGCGGTATGTAATTCTTCGTTTGCTGGTTCAATTGCTTGCTTTAACTTGATTGCTCTTGATTGAACTCGATGGCCGATGATGTGAATTGGGATTGGTTTCGTTCGAATTAACTTGATACTTTCCTAAATTCTTAATTACCAGTTGCGCACGTCTTTCCTGATTTAGTTACTCGTGATACTCACGGCTTTCCTGATATGTTTTAACTTGATAATCACGGTTTTGAATTTTTACGCGTTCGATTTTCTCTTGATTGTCACTGCAGAAACTTTCCCCTTTTTCATTTCTGACTTTTTCAAAGAATACGAATTTTGATACTTGGTTTTGTGCCCTGATCATCACTGCACTGTTTTGATTTCTTGAATCATATCCACGGCTTCAATGTTTACAGTGTTTATCCCTGTTTCTTTCGACTTCACACGGCATTGATTCTCTGATCATTTCACTAGCTGTTGTGTGCTTAATATCATGATGTACTTCTTCCATTTGTTCATGATGTTCAAGTGTACTACTGCAGTTTGCATTCGGTCTTGATTGTGTAAATTCTCGAGTTGGTTGTGCACTGTTGATTAGTTGTTATGCAGTTTCTATGCCTTGTAGCTTTCCACTGACTTGTGTATTGCCTTCACTGTCCACTTGAACTGTTTCACTATGATTTCATGCCTTGTAGTTACATTCCATTTCATACTGTCACTGCCTCGAGCTTGAGTTGCTTTGTTTTTCTGGCTTGATGTTTATATCCACTTGCTGTGTATTGCTTCACTGCATAGCATATTTGTGCATTTTAAAACTCTGACCTTGTTGCCTTTGTTCATTTGCTGGTTAGCTTGCATCTGCTTGTAGTTAATGCATATGCTCTTTGAGTTTGTTGGTTGGGTCTGCACATTTCTATGCTCTGGTCTCCATAACCTTTACCTGAACTTCACTTGAACATCTGGTATTCATGTATGCAGATCCACTGATACATGTTGTGCTTGTTCTTGGTCTCTGTTGCATTATTCATTGCAGTTTGCATGTGCTCAGCACTGTGTCTTTTTCACCATGTTGTAACTGGACTTGTTGTTTTTGTTGTTGGCATTGTCTTCATGCCTGACTTGATTCATTTGTATTCTGGTCAGTCTTGTACTGTCCACTGCCCTGTAATCTTGAGTTAGTGCTTCACCATATCACTTTTTGATTGATGCTGCATCACTTGTAGCTTTATGTATTCATGTGCTTGTCTGCATTCACTTTGGCTTGTGTTATGATTGCTGTGAAGTTGCATTGATCTCTGTAGTACTTTATGTTGACATTTTCTTTGACACTGTTTTGTTGTGTATACCTGTGGCTGTAGTCTTACTACTGTGTTGCTGTGCACTTTTGTGCTTTGCCCCATTCACTGTTGCTGTTTGGTCATTTTGTACTTCTCTTATGTACACTTGCACCTGTAATTTGACACTTGCATGCATTTGTGATCTGCCTTGTTGCTTGACCTGTCTGGTCTCTGTTCTTTGTTCATTGGTCATTGTTGTAGTGTTCATTGCACTGATAGTCGAGCTTGCATTTGTTACAGTATTCATGTACTGATGCATTTGGAATTTGAGTTGTCTGCTATCATGAATTCGAATTGGACTTGCTTGATCATTGACTTTCTTTTTGCACTTGCACACTTGCTCTTGTTGGCCACGCACATGAGTTGGCGAGGCAGTGCACACGTGTATGAATGTACACGTGTGTATTGCAGCCACTTATGGTTACCTGTCCCTGTAATATCTATGTGCACGACTTTGTGATGAATTCAAGTGCGAATGATGACGAACAACCCAAATAACTGAGGCAAACCATATTTTCAAAAGTCATATTTAATTTTATATTGCAAAAATATTTCTTTTTCAATTTTACTGCGTTAGTGGATATTTTTGCAGATTTCTCAGATGCTGGATTCAAACTGGAATGCAGTTGAAGACAAAATACGAGTGTGAGTGATATGTAGTGAGGTTATCAATGTAAAATATTTGTGATGTAATCGTGATGTAATCAAAAATGTATATGTATAGTGAGAGCATGAATTTGTACTATTCAAGATTGTAATAAATATTTGTTTGAATAAAATTTCTGTTTGAATTCAAAATCTGTGTAACTTGTTCTGTTTGAATTCAAATTCAAATTCTGTATAATTTATTTTATTCAACAAATATTTATTTAATCTATGCAAAACAAAATAGTACATAACCAAATACATTTAAATGAATATATATGTTTATTATCATCAAACAAAAACATATAAGCGATGAATATATATGTTTATTATCATCAAACAAAAACATATAAGCGCATATTCAACATATCTGACGGTTTCATCATTGATATCATTATGTTTGCGTGTATATCCAGTAGCAAGATAATTATCTATTTTTTTCTCTTGTTCATGATTACCAAGCTTGTTCTCCCTCTTGACCTAAGCATTTCTTTTTAACTCCAATCAAATATAGATTTTTATATTCAGTTCTTTCTATTAGTTCCATCTCATTATTTAAAATAATTTTTGAATCAATATATTTCATCGTTATTGAGTAATGTTTACTTCTTCTAATGCTTGTAGGTTTGTTATATTTTTTTGAAAAAATAACTATATTTTTGAAATGTTCCACTAATGCCTTTTTTCACCAAGTATTCTTAATCGGGAAGTGCTGAATATAGATCAATTGCTTGTGTTTAATATAAATATAAAAATATAAATGTCTTACATGTACTTCAAGCATCCTACAAGGATCAAACAATGAAAGACGAGTTAATTTATATTAGAAACACCGATGAAAGTTCGTTAGAAAACCATTTTGAATTTAAGCTTATGTAACTAGAAAATTATGTTAAGTTTCTTACTAGTTTTACATACAGTACCAGAAAATTTACATTTTACAATCCTTAATCACGGCGTTTTCAATCAAACTGTTGTTTTTTATATTTAAAACATAAATAAAACGCTGCGTAACCTAAATCCAATGAGAGCCGCATTTCTCCAAACTCTAATATATTTGCAAAAATTTAATTTTCGCTTTCCCAAATCTTTCATTCCCACTCGATATTCTAAACTTAATTAAAAATTCCTTAAAATTGTGCCGCTTTTCTCCTCAACGACACTGTTAACCGATGGTGCTCGCATCACCTTCGCCCACCAAGCCCACTGCGATTCATTTCTGTAACGACTTGGATATTTCAGCGATATAAATACAAAATTAACGAAGATTTTGAAATAAAATTATTTTTTTTTTAAATAATAATTTGACAACGAAAACTAGATATTTGAGATGCTTCCAATTAAATAAGACCAACAAAATTTGTTTCGTGTCAAAATTTGTCCGAAACCCGATCAACACAATTTCTCCGGGCGAAATATCAAATTTTGAAGTATGAATATTTTAAATAAAAATGTTCTAAAAAATTCTGATTAAAATGTCAAATTTCGTTTCGTCCAATTCCGACATTTGTAGCTCGGTTTATCTATAATTGTTGTTGTCGTTCAATTTTGCAGCGGTAGCAGATGAGATTTTGCTACGAACGTCGTAGTATAGATTTGATTACATCGTTGAAATTGTCTCGTCGCGTTGATCACCGTGGTAAACTTTTTTCGTGTTTGGCTTCCGTGGCAAACCGATACATAACTGACTTATTGATTTGTGACTATGCACGGGTCATCATTCTTATCAAGCCGACATCATTTCTTTCAGCCCACATAAAATTCTTTTTGCTGAGATTCCTAGCGTATGCATGCATGCTTAATAAATGCCACATTTAATGCTCTGCGCATTCTTTTCGTCTATATACGCATGCTGGCTCTCACTATTCTCTCTGCTCCTCTTCAAATTTAATCGCTTGTCGATATTTCATATCGATCGATATATTTATAACTGTTATAAATATATATAAAATTATTTATTTCTCAAATCATATTCAAATTATAATGACTATTTTATAAATATTAATTAATTTAATTAATTTATAACAATTATAAACTAATTAAATCATTCGGTCTTAAGGGAATTCATCATTTCGGCTATGTAACTCTTGGGTGTAAATTTGCCCAGCGATTAAAATCGAACTGTTCTAATGTTAATGTTCACACATCACTTAGCAGATGGTGTGACACTCTGGCCAAATTTATCGCTTACTCATTTTCGGTAAAATCCAATTTTAGTTTAATAAGCGTTACCCGACTGTGACATTCGTTTACACCAATTCTCTTCGTCAAAACTATGTCACTTTGGACTTATGGAATTTGGTAATTGCCAAAATTCCAACCTCATCCACATTCAACTCTATAGTCTAAATACAAAGTTTTTGATTCAATAATAACAATTATTATTAACCGAAATGCTCTGGCCAGAGTCTTTGACTTTGAGTTGACTATGATACTAACCACATATGAGTAGAGACGTGTCCTCTCTTGAATAGTGCTTCACTTCCAATACTTCCACTCGACCCAATTATAGTCACTCGATGGATGCCATGCGATTATTTAGCTATAACCAAAGCGGAGCTTTCATATTGAAGATCCACGGTATTCTCAAGTCGAGATAACTGTGTAAATCAGTCACATCGATATTTTCTGTTTGACCTTAGCTATATTAACCAACAGAAAACTATCAAGTGAATCGTTCCGTAGTTATCCAATAACTATTAGTATGTAACTGCTAAGTGTCTCCAGTAGTCATAAGTAATACACTGCCCAACATTTCGAGAGCGTTTACTCCAGTCTCAATGGATACATCGATATCCAGTTTCGATGCATCTTGACTAGAAACATTTAAAATGGTATATTTGTTTTGTTGTGATAAATTACTCACGGTTGCAACACTTTGTAACTACTATAGTAAAATGTACCATTTACGAATTTTTCTATTAAATATACTTTTAATTAAGTTAAGTAATTAATATAATCACATTATATCAAGAATATAATAGGAAGAAAATATCTTTTATTTCGAACAAGATTGATCAACGAGTTAGGTATATGTAACAATTGCAAAATTTCCCATAGGGCATACCCCTAACTCAATCGCCAGTGTGCAGCAGCTCGATACACAAAACGTATTTGGAGGAAAACTTATTTGGAAAAAAATTTCCCATACGCATAATATATTATTATATGAGAATATATTTTTTTTTTGGAGCAAAACTTATTCTATAAGAATTTTATATGTTGGCATAATTTCAGTGATAAATATTAATAGTCGAGCATTTTGTACATCTTGGCGTGCAATTGTTTCCATGACTCCAAATGTACACAATAGCACGTGCTACTAATTTTCTCCATAAAATGTGCACGTAATCTTGATATGTGCAATTCTAATATATTTTTTATAGATAAGTACATGATTTAGATCAGTTTTCAAGCAAATGCACCCAAATTTTCTAAAATCGTACATGGTTCACATTTTAGGAGTTTGACTAACATGTTAGCTAGCTGCTAGCATCATAATGTAATCAATGGTTGTGTTTTTATTAAATATGTCAGTAAGAATATTAATGTAAAGGAAAATTTGAAATCTATACACTAGCGTCAAGTAGTTTTATACCTCATGAAGTATTAAGGGTTTTTTAGGAGAGGAGTGTCAAGGGAAGTGCGATATTTTTTGATGGGAAAAAAAATTCTTTATATGTTAATATGGTGATTTATTACTTTTTAAAAGAGACAAGATGTAAGTTTTCTAAGTTCCAATCTACTGGAAACTCTAATATTAATATTTGTTACATTTCTTTGGATTATCAGTATAATAGTTAATTACCTTATTTACCCATTTAATTATTTCCTAGAATAACTTATTCTCATTTACGTTACGATAAATGGTTGATTTTTGCCTATACACACATAAAAATGCAACATTAAGATTCAAAAAATCTTACAAATGGTGTTTTTTCAATACCAATTCGCCATGCGCACGTACGTCACACATGCCAAAATACTCGTGCGTATATGTGTGTACATATATACATATGTCTATACAAACACATACACACATAAAATACGCGCGCGCGCACACACACACACACAAATACACATACATATACATATCCCAATATCTACTTATGTATGCAATTACCATGTTATTGTTTGTTGTTTTTGTTATTTTAAACATATTGTTGTAACATGTTATTTCTTGTATATTGATTAGTTGTAGACCGTAGTATTAATTAAATGTTTTGCAAAAGTGGAAAGTTGGAATTAATCAATGATTCACCTTCTCTTTTTCCTTTTAGATCTTGATGCAATTATACCCAGATCTTATTTCATATTCATTCCCATTTTTAAACATCAAACAATTTCACTCAATGTATGTTTCAAGAAATATGAGTATATTTGATGTAATCATACCGTTTCAAATATCATACTTAATTAACATAAATTTAATCAATTAAGAATAATACAATAGTAATAAAATATGACTTTATAAAAGTAACTAAGTGGATATGGTATCAAATATTAAATTTCATCACCACAACAAACTGATTACAACTTTTTGTTTGCAATGTTCGCACAATGAAATTTGTAACAACTATTTTTTTTATAGAATGTAATAAAAATGTTTATACAACTTTTTGTATTTTGGAGTTGTAATAAAGTTATTTAACAACTTTCTATCCTTGACTGTGGTATATTAATTTATAGCAATATTAATTTATAGCTATCTTGCTTATAGGTTGCAAGTGATCACGCGTAAAACACTTTCAATGAAACATTCTTAACATCAAATAGAAATTATTAGCAAACACAAACATTCCCTTTCGGAGATTATAATGTTCACGCTAACTGCATCCGAAAAAATTGAAGAACATATGATACAAAATCACAAATATGAGAAAACACATATGCAAAAAAAAAGTTGCAAAAATATACAAGAGAAAATTTTGTTTCCTCTAATAAATAGACATATATGATCATGTTTATTTCTCTCTAATTAACTAATCAATTTTTTTTCCATATATTATTAACTTGGGCATTAAGTAATTGATGTTGTAAATAGAGCCTAAGAGAGAGAGTGGAAAAGTATTTGGTAATTCACTCTTCTTCCATCTTTGTTCCTCTTCCACAAAACCAAGAAGTCATTGTTATAGAGATCAAGATTCCTTCTCAATTAGGTATTGATCCAATTTTTATTTTATTTACTTTTATTTGGTGGTGTAATTGTAAACAATTATTTTTTGAGAATCACTATAAATGGTTGTTTGGTGGAACCTTGCATGTTGCTTTGTTGGTTTCTTCGTGTTTTAAGTCTTTCTTCAACATTTTTTGTTTTCAAATTTTATTATTTTCATCCAATACTGCCCCTTTGTACCTAGGGTGATATAAGATTCTGGGATAAGTTTCCGTAATAATTTTATCATTTATTAGATTTTGCACCACAAAAAATCCTAACAACATAACAAGGTGCAAAAAAAGAACTGCGTAAATTTAGAAAATCTTTAAAATTTTGGAAATTTTCTAAAATTTCATTGTTTCAATTTTTTAAACAATAGAGAAATAAATACTTCATACGATTTCAAGAAATCGGTAAATAAACTTTAACATAAGGATGAGCATTTAACCAATTTAACCCATGTAACCGATGTAAACAACATTCATCGAGTCGACTTAACAACCGCTAAGAGCGATTAGCCAATATTAACAACTAGTTTAATGACCAATCTTAACCTATTTAACATGTAGCCATGAACGCTACTTCATACTTTAATAATTCTTTATTATGTTTTCGATATCACTTTACTTCACGCTTGCGGCAGCTTATTATCAAGTTTCCAATAACGCTTCACTTCATGCCTCGATGGCTCATTATTACATTTTTGATGGTCGTTAATTTCAAAATTTTGATAGCTCTTCATCAAAATTTATAGTATAATAATAGGTTTATTTTATAGTTAAATATGTATTTCATGTAAATATATATTTATAATTTTTTATTTATTTATACCGCTATACTAATTCAAACAAAACTAGCAGCTAGTTATGTGGATAAGTAACAACCATGGATTATCTTATGAACTAAAAGTAAAGAATGACCTAAAATAAAATTATTTTATATATTGGCCCTCTCAGTACGTTTTATACTATGTATATAAATAAATCTTCGTTGTCATCTATTTATATATTTGTTGCAGCTCGGCCCAGGTTTATTCTTTCTGCCGCCAGATGCATAACCCTAGGTCTTACATCGCTCTGTTTCTTACATCGCTCTGTTTCTTACATCGCTTATTCTTCTTTTATTTAGGTCTGAAAAACCCTAAATCGAAGAGAGAGAGAAAAATTCAATCGATCCCTTCTCATTTACCGCCGCTCCATTCCCCTCACCTACTGCCGCATTTTTTCTTCTTTTCTGAACTGCTACAGCCGCTCACCCTGTAATCTCTATTGATTGCCATGCTCTAGTGTCTGACGTCTGCCTTCAAACTTCTTCGAACTCATAGGTAATTTATTAAGTTGTTTTTATAGGAAATTTTGATTTTTGCTCAGATGTTAATCAATAATTTTTTCCCCATAGTCTTTGATAAGTTCAAAAAGATCATTTAAATTTTTATTGATTCAGAAGCAAGTAACGACTGTTGCTGGAACTGAGAGATTTGTTGCTTCTGTGTCAGAAATGCCACCATCAACCAATTTGAAAGCTTGTTTTCATTCAAATGGGACTCTTCATGACAGGTATATTTTAACTAAATTAAAGTTTGTTTTAAGCTGAAGGCAAGTGCCTTGATACGTACACAAATTTAGCTGAAGCTATTATGTGTGGACTTCTACCAGATTCCCGAACACCCACAACTAGTAGATCTGGTGGTAGTCCCCGCTCTCTTATTTTGTAGGCAAAGTAATATGAATTAGTGCTTAATTTTTTTAAGCTTGGCTCCTTGAGATTAAGGTTTATTCATTATTTTCCCTTCTTTCATCCTGATTTATAATTATTTTAACCTATGCGGCTAGCGCTTTAAAACCCATTAGGTACTGTTTCATTTTTTTGCTATTTTTAAGTTCAAATCATCGATTCCGTCATAGGATAGTGTCCAATCTTCACCGAGTAATTAGATTATCATTTATTATCGTTGCTTGTACTGAATTCAATCATTACTCCTGATTTTGGAGGTATCTACACTAGAATTGTTTTGACCTTTCAATAGATTACATATATTAGTGTGTGAAGTTTGTTTCTAATGGATATTTTTCTTGCAATTCAAATTCAAATTGACTTTAGGTTTATCAAGGGTCTTGTTAACTGAAACTTGAATACACGTACATGAGTCAATTTTAGTATGAGCTAAGAATCCTTAGAGATGGGATAACGGTAGATGATTCTTTTGCTACTAGATGTATATGCAACTATAATGATATCAATGGTAAAAATATTAGATATGTAGATCATATTCTATAAAAATAGCAAAATCTGTTGCGTTTGAAGATGAACTTGAACAATGGAAAATAAATGTTGCGGTTATAATGAAATCAATATTTGAGTCGTTATACTTTCGTAGTATTCACGATAATTTTATTGGTAGAACCAAAGATAGGAATTGGAGTAATTAGTAGATCTTCTAAAAGAACTCTGTGTTTTCTATATATGATCGATTTCTATCTTTATTATACCAATTAAATTATTGCGGATACTACGAAAGCATAACGACGAACATATTGGCTTTATTATAACCGTAGCACTTATTTCTCATTTTTTTAGGTTCTTTTTCAAAAGCAATTAGTTTTACCGTTTTTATAAAAGTACAGTGATCTACATATCTGACGGGGTCATCATTGATATCATTATATGTAACGACTCGAATTTTGCCCGCTCGAAAATCGACATCCATACTTCAAATCGTATTCGAATGCCATAGATTCGACCGTTCAAATCCGATTCGTCGGAGCTTATAACAACATTAAGTAAATAACACAGCGGAATAAAAGAATAATACATTGATATACAGCTTTGATACAATATATGATACAACAGATGATCCAATAGATATCAATATACATCAGAGATATGATACAATAAATAGCAGCGGAACAATATGACTCTAAGATAGTCTTCAAAAGAGAACTCCGAGAACTGCAACTCCATCTCTAAGAACCAATCCAGCAATAGCTCGAACTCCCAATAACCAATCACCTAGCATAAGCAAGACTGGTGCGATCCAAATACTGAACTAACTCTAGATAATCTACTAAACCTGACTATCTAAAAAACCCAAACTCTAGACTGCTCGTGTAGAAAATAATGAACACCCGGAGTTTAGGAAAGAAACAATAAACTATGGATCAGTCGTGGGACTGGTATGAGCAACAAAACAGTTTATCTTTTAAAACATTCAACAAAAGATTTTCAAAGTCAATTCGCAATGCTTTTTAAAAATGAGACTACCATAAGGCCTCCCGCACACACACACAATGCAAACGCAGAATCGGAGGAGATTTCTCCTTATGATAGTCAAAGATGCTTGATACGCATTAAAAAGAAACATTTGATATTATTACTAGTGCATAGTGTAGGAAAAATTCATTTCGAAAATAAAGATATAAATCTTAGCCAGCATAGGCATTCCGCACTTATGCCTACTATAGCTACCATGTTCAATAGCAGGTTACCGCCACATTCCATGGCAGGTTATACAACTAAAACCGTACAAGATCGTATTGTTTCTTTGGATTTCCAACAAATGGTCAGGCCAAGGAACTTCCCATTGCCACATGAGAACGCCTCTGGAAGGACGTCCCCGAGAACCAAACCGGATCTCTGCCAACACAAGGCCGGGTTAGCCCTAACTGGGTAACTACTGACACGAGTATGCCACCTCCCGGTTGTAACAACCTTTAACCGGGGCCCCAGCAACAAATCACAAAGTAATATATATATATATATCTGCGATATCAACATAAGTTAAGTATCTGGGCTCCATACCATGATACCACTTCTATCCAGAAGGAAATGCACATACCCTAAGAGGTGCTACCCCCAATAACCTTGCTGCATCTTTCCTGTTTTGACCATTTCAGGGTGTGAGGCTCGACGAAGTCTCGTCCATAAAAACACGCTTTATACAAAAGCTGTGCTTTGGGTCAACAAATGATCACAGAAATGATCACAAAGATAAGCGATCAAACAAATGATCTTATCACAAATGATCAACACAATGATCATTTCACAGCAACACTCAGCATGTCACATTACCAAATTGGGAATATATCGCTGATAACCTTCAACTACATAACCTCTGAGCTCGTACGTCTCAGAGAAGGGTGTTAAGCTAAGAGAATAATTTCTCCGCCACCAACAGAAATATATTTGAAAGAAATCAGCTTTATATCTCAATTTGTAATGTCGGACATACTATCCATACAAGTCTGTTCCGGGCTCGAACAGAACCGAAGGCACTTACAAAGAAGTCCTTGCAATCCGGATATTCACTAATCACGTTCGGACTTCCCATCACATATGGAGTCTCTATACCGGGGACCAGTCGATGCAAAGACATTCGACGAGTTGTCCTTTTGCTTTCAAAAATATCCGGTCTTCAACACCGGTCTTCAAATGCTATCCATAACGACATATCACATATTCGGAATGGGATATATGACACAAAGGTCCTCTCCCGGCTAAACCGAACAGTGAGCGCAGTATTTCAAAAACATATGGATATTGGGATTTCAATTAAGTCACAACTTATTACCCAAAACTTTTCTTCAAATGGTTTAAACAAATTACCATTTCTAATCTTTTAAACAAAAAGATTCATTTCATAAAGTTCACCCCCGTTTCATAAAGATCCATTCATAGATTTCAAAACAATTTCTATTTCAATTGGATTAATTCACTTAAATCTTTAAATCAAAGATTTAACTTATAGCTTTCTAACCGTTTCTAAAATATGGAAATCATTCCCATTTTAAACCAGAAATCTTTTTAACACAAATTGGAAGTTCATTACTTATGTGAAAGCTTTTATTATTTGAAAAACAAACAGTTTTCGTTTTCAGAAAAATCCAATTATATTTATACGAGTTAAAATTCTTAATTTATATTCATATTCCCAAATTAATACATTTTTAAAATAGTTTAACCCATATATAACTGGTATAACATCTTAAATCCCTAGTTTTAAATCATAGAATTCAATTTCAAATCTTGAATTTAAGTTCAAATCAAATTATTCAACTTCATATTTTATCGAGTTATTCAAAATAAATTTCATCTATGAAATTCCTTTTTAAAAGCTTTTCACTTTAAACCCAATCCATTTCTAAAACCATTTGGATTTAAAAATTCAAATTCAAAACTATTTTCAAAAATCTGTGACTTAATCGATTTCCTCGTGAAATCCATATTTGTGTGTGTATGGTGTGGTCCAGGGGTTTAACACAATAAAAGTGCCACATCATCAATCATCACAGATTAAAAAAAAGAAATATAGTTGATAAGCGATATAAACTATAACGCTCATTGTCCATTCACAGATTCACAGATAATATACAAATGCAAATAAACATACACTGCTCAATCTACAGAACAAAATATCACAAATCAGATAGGATAATCAATTCAAGGCATTTCATATAATACAATCATTCATAAGCATTCAATAAACATTTGTAAGCAGGATTAATTAATTGTTTAATCCTAATCAATTCAATTTATTTCCTAGTAAATTTATTACTTATGAATTGGTTATCCAATCCTGATGAATTAATTTTCAAATTCATTTAATATAAATTAATTTATTAATTACCTTAATTAATTCAGTTATACCTAATTTATCATATTTATTAATTAATCTTTAATTTATCTCCTTTTGACTAATTAATTTATCTTTAATCATTTTCTTTAGTTAACTAACCTTTAACTATATAAATAAATCTCAAATTCATTACCTTAATTGATTTATCACATTATTCTTGAATCAATTATTGCTCAACCACTTGATTAATCAACTTTAAACATTAATTTATATATAATAAAAAAAAATCCTTAGTTGCCTCTCGATTAATTTCAAGTAATTATATTCCAATTACTTTTATTAACAAACCTCATCCAATCAATTTCCTCCAATAATTATCCATCAATTACCTCTCCAAGCAATTATACTTCCAAATATCAAGTGATTAAATCCAAATTAATTAAACTAAATTAATTCAAATTAATCAAATTACTCAATTAATTACAATAAGTCATTAATTCCTTAATTACTTCCCATTAAGTAATTTCATTTAAACTATTACAAAGATTGTTATTAAATTTATTAATTATAAGATAATCTAGTTGATGACATTTATTAACATTTATTTGATTACATTTCTAAATAATTATAAGTTTGATTAACCGTTAAAATTCATTGGTTTAAACAAAAATCTAATTGTACAAATCTAACTTGAATTATACTTAAAGTTTTATTTAGACTCAGTTTGACTTTGATTTTTAATTTAAAAACTAAAATTTAAATCTGTTAAAAAACGGTTACAGGTTTAAACCTGAACAACTTCAACCCGAGTCTCCCCCTTATCTACTTCGAGCAACACGTGAAACTTCCCCGAGAAAACAACAGCCTGCTTCGAGTTCCCCCCTTCATAAATTCAAACCCAGGTTGCTTCGAGCCAAATATGCTTTTTCTTGTGTTCAAACTCGAGCTTCCCCTTTCTTTCTTCTTCTTCTCTTTTTCTGTTCTTCCAGATCCAAGTGTGCACGGTGCACGTGCACCGGAGCTGCAACCGCCTCCGACCATCCACGTTGACTCTTGCAAGTCGACGTTCCTCCTCTATCACTATTTCGATCATCTGATCCTCTCCACCAGCTCGAAATCGAATTCGAGTTCATGCTAGAACCTGGAAACAACATCAGTTTCCACCATCACCTTGGAAACTATCGCCGTTCTCACCATCTCGACCACCAGGCCACTCGAAACTCCGGCTACCCACTCTCCAACATCACCTCTACCCTCTCCCAGAGTTATGGCGAACTCGATCGGTTATAGATGACGAACAAAGTAAATTTCGAGACCACAAAAAAACTAGGTTAAAAATTTTTAACCGGTCGCCGCTGCCACCACGACCATCCACACCCCTGCCCACCATTTTTCCTGTAACCACCGTAGGCTCCTCCACCTCCAGGAACAATCACGGCCCTTCCGGTCAACTTGATCGCCAGAGGCGACTCAAAACACTTAATTCGATCAAACTTAAACTGCACCTTGAATCCCAAACTAAAAATTTTGATTTTAGTGTCAAAAATCATGTTTTAGTTTATGTATTCCAATTATAATCCTGGATTTATAAAATAACATACTTGAATTTTGACTTGTACAAATTTTCTCTGTTGTTCTTTGATTCCCAGAGCAAATAATTTTTTTTTCTTCCTAAATAAAATTTTAAATCCTAAACTAGGATGAAACAAACAATTTTGTTTGTAGTCTAAGTCTTAAAGGTTATTAGATCAAGGGATAATAAATTTTAGATCAAAATTCAAGCTTGGCAACTTACACAGATTATTACAGAGGTTACAACAAATAACCCAACATCCATTCATGTATACACAGAAATATACATATAGGCAAAGCATACTTATTTCAGAGCTTAACCATGAAATCCAGATTCATATACTTATGATTTTAAAATAATGTTACTCACCGATTTGAAGAATGAAGACAGAGCCTTGAAAACTGATTTGAACTTCTTAAACTGAGATGCCAAATCTTCTTGCCTTTGAAAACTTGAAAACTACATGCATGCTTTCTTTGATTTCCTTTAAATCTCCTTGTTTTTGTTTAGTTGAGTTGAAATGTTACTTAAGTTTGTTAAAGAAAAAGGAAGTGCTTTGAATATGCTTGCAGGCTTGGAAAATGCAGGCAGTTTTGATTGTTGATAAAATTTGTAAAAATGCAAATGTTAACCTTTTTCTTGCTTTCTAGTTTGCTAAGTTCTGAATAAAATGAAACAAAGAGCATTATATAAAAATAAGAAGACAGGTGGTATTATTTTAAAAAAATGGTCAGAGATATTTTCATTGTTTATCTTTGTGGAGGCTGAGTTGATATGTACATTTTAGCTGAAATGATTTTTAGTTATGGGCTAAAGATACTTGTTGTACTATCATTTAATAACATGTTCTTCCCATCCTTGCTTGTTGACTTCGGCTGAGAGATTTGTTTGGTGATATCTTTGTTTAATTTCCACTTGCCTGCATACTTTATTTCAAGTATATATATATTATTTGTTTTTCTTACTTTGTTTCATATAACCACTTACAGGTTACATTCTCCACTTATTTTGCCTGGCTTATATTTATCTCTAGTACAAATATACTTGCTTAACAACATACTTTATTTACAACTACAAATATACAAAAACTGGCACATCTCCCTTTCATTTTATAAGCATATTTATAGTTATGTTTAAATACTTTATTTATTATGCCTTAGTTACAGTTATTTGTTTATAAAATTTTAACTCAAGCATAAACACACTTTTATACTTAAACAAAATTTAAAATCTTACCTTTCCTTTATTTTTAAACTTATATTATTAAATTCTTAATTTACTTAAAATTATTTCAAACTTATGTACATTTTTATTTGTTTGCTTTGTTTTATGTTTGATAGATATTTATTTTACTTTATGTACATATTATAAAAGTTGTTATTTTTATTATATTAGCTTATATATTTATTTCTATTCTTACATGACTACTTACTTTAGTTCTATCTATTTTTAAAACCATTTATTTAAGATTTTATTTCTAATCCAATATATACATATATATTCACATATATACGAATTCTCAAATTCATATGACTTATTATAATTTCTATTTGAATCGGGGAAACTCGCTGCCATTTATAATCAACTCTACAATTTTAAATTCAAAAATTCATTTAAATTATCAATTTAAATTCATAAAAATCCTGGGTCGTTACAAACTCCCCCCTTAAAAGAATTTCGTCCTCGAAATTCGCCAGAGAGAGATAACGAAGATAGATGAAAGATAGAGAAATGTCTTTTCAAATCAAACTGGATATCAATTCTACATTTGGCTTACCAAATCAAATATCAACAATAGGTATAAGAAATTATAATAGAATTTCAATTTTGGTTTTTAAACAAAATCGTTTTATCAAGACAATTCAAATTATCCTTCATATTCCGTTAATCAAGTTTAACTCAATTTTAAATTTCCAATTTATATACATTAAAGTTTAAAAGCAAAAACCGATAAGATACTATTGAAAATACAAAGTAAGGATTTTCTACAACGATTCGTAGAGCCACCATCACACCGAAATTTCTTTCTAGAGCTATCACGAAGAAATCAAAAGAACTTAGAACGAATCAAAGAAAATTGATAGAGAAAGTTATTTCCACTGTTGCAGGGTATTGACCATTTATAGTCGTATTTCCCCGTCCCCTATCTCGTTCTCTTCTTGCACTCATACTCATTATTAGTGGATAACAAGAGAATTTACTGAGGCATACGAACAGATATCTTAGGGATATACTCATTCTAGGGATACTTCACCCTATCTATAATGAGTTACTTAATGTGTTACACTCCTGAGCTAAAGTTCAACCTTAGCTCTGATACCAAATGTAACGACTCGAATTTTGCCCGCTCGAAAATCGACATCCATACTTCAAATCGTATTCGAATGCCATAGATTCAACCGTTCAAATCCGATTCGCCGGAGCTTATAACAACATTAAGTAAATAACACAGCGGAATAAAAGAATAATACATTGATATACAGCTTTGATACAATATCTGATACAACAGATGATCCAATAGATATCAATATACATCAGAGATATGATATAATAAATAGCAGCGGAACAATATAACTCTAAGATAGTCTTCAAAAGAGAACTCCGAGAACTGCAACTCCATCTCTAAGAACCAATCCAGCAATAGCTCGAACTCCCAATAACCAATCACCTAGCATAAGCAAGACGGGTGCGATCCAAATACTGAACTAACTCTAGATAATCTACTAAACGTGACTATCTAAAAAACCCAAACTCTAGACTGCTCGTGTAGAAAATAATGAGCACCCAGAGTTTAGGAAAGAAACAATAAACTCTGGGTCAGTCGTGGGACTGGTGTGAGCAACAAAACAGTTTATCTTTTAAAACATTCAACAAAAGATTTTCAAAGTTCGCAATGCTTTTTAAAAATGAGACTACCATAAGGCCTCCCGCACACACACACAATGCAAACGCAGAATCGGAGGAGATTTCTCCTTATGATAGTCAAAGATGCTTGATACGCATTAAAAAGAAACATTTGATATTATTACTAGTGCATAGTGTGGGAAAAATTCATTTCGAAAATAAAGATATAAATCTTAGCCAGCATAGGCATTCCGCACTTATGCCTACTATAGCTACCATGTTCAATAGCAGGTTACCGCCACATTCCACGGCAGGTTATACAACTAAAACCATACAAGATCGTATTGTTTCTTTGGATTTCCAACAAATGGTTAGGCCAAGGAACTTCCCATTGCCACATGAGAACGCCTTTGGAAGGACGTCCCCGAGAACCAAACCGGATCTCTGCCAACACAAGGCCGGGTTACCCCTAACTGGGTAACTACTGACACGAGTATGCCACCTCCCGGTTGTAACAACCTTTAACCGGGGCCCCAGCAACAAATCACAAAGTAATATATATATATATATATCTACGATATCAACATAAGTTAAGTATCTGGGCTCCATACCATGATACCACTTCTATCCAGAAGGAAATGCACATACCCTAAGGGGTGCTACCCCCAATAACCTTGCTGCATCTTTCCTGTTTTGACCATTTCGGGGTGTGAGGCTCGACGAAGTCTCGTCCACAAAAACACGCTTTATACAAAAGTTGTGCTTTGGGTCAACAAATGATCATAGAAATGATCACAAAGATAAACGATCAAACAAATGATCTTATCACAAATGATCAACACAATGATCATTTCACAGCAACACTCAGCATGTCACATTACCAAATTGGGAATATATCGCTGATAACCTTCAACTACATAACCTCTGAGCTTGTACGTCTCAGAAAAGGATGTTAAGCTAAGAGAATAATTTCTCCGCCACCAACAGAAATATATTTGAAAGAAATCAGCTTTATATCTCAATTTGTAATGTCAGACATACTATCCATACAAGTCTGTTCCGGGCTTGAACAGAACCGAAGGCACTTACAAAGAAGTCCTTGCAATCCGGATATTCACCAATCACGTTCGGACTTCCCATCACATATGGAGTCTCTATACCGGGGACCAGTCGATGCAAAGACATTCGACGAGTTGTCCTTTTGCTTTCAATAATATCCGGTCTTCAACACCGGTCTTCAAATGCTATCCATAACGACATATCACATATTCGGAATGGGATATATGACACAAAGGTCCTCTCCCGGCTAAACCGAACAGTGAGCGCAGTATTTCAAAAACATATGGATATTGGGATTTCAATTAAGTCACAACTTATTACCCAAAACTTTTCTTCAAATGGTTTAAACAAATTACCATTTCTAATCTTTTAAACAAAAAGATTCATTTCATAAAGTTCACCCCCGTTTCATAAAGATCCATTCATAGATTTCAAAACAATTTCTATTTCAATTGGATTAATTCACTTAAATCTTTAAATCAAAGATTTAACTTATAGCTTTCTAACCGTTTCTAAAATATGGAAATCATTCCCATTTTAAACCAGAAATCTTTTTAACACAAATTGGAAGTTCATTACTTATGTGAAAGCTTTTATTATTTGAAAAACAAACAGTTTTCGTTTTCAGAAAAATCCAATTATATTTATACGAGTTAAAATTCTTAATTTATATTCATATTCCCAAATTAATACATTTTTAAAATAGTTTAACCCATATATAACTGGTATAACATCTTAAATCCCTAGTTTTAAATCATAGAATTCAATTTCAAATCTTGAATTTAAGTTCAAATCAAATTATTCAACTTCATATTTTATCGAGTTATTCAAAATAAATTTCATCTATGAAATTCCTTTTTAAAAGCTTTTCACTTTAAACCCAATCCATTTCTAAAACCATTTGGATTTAAAAATTCAAATTCAAAACTATTTTCAAAAATCTGTGACTTAATCGATTTCCTCGTGAAATCCATATTTGTGTGTGTATGGTGTGGTCCAGGGGTTTAACACAATAAAAGTGCCACATCATCAATCATCACAGATTAAAAAAAAGAAATATAGTTGATAAGCGATATAAACTATAACGCTCATTGTCCATTCACAGATTCACAGATAATATACAAATGCAAATAAACATACACTGCTCAATCTACAGAACAAAATATCACAAATCAGATAGGATAATCAATTCAAGGCATTTCATACAATACAATCATTCATAAGCATTCAATAAACATTTGTAAGCAGGATTAATTAATTGTTTAATCCTAATCAATTCAATTTATTTCCTAGTAAATTTATTACTTATGAATTGGTTATCCAATCCTGATGAATTAATTTTCAAATTCATTTAATATAAATTAATTTATTAATTACCTTAATTAATTCAGTTATACCTAATTTATCATATTTATTAATTAATCTTTAATTTATCTCCTTTTGACTAATTAATTTATCTTTAATCATTTTCTTTAGTTAACTAACCTTTAACTATATAAATAAATCTCAAATTCATTACCTTAATTGATTTATCACATTATTCTTGAATCAATTATTGCTCAACCACTTGATTAATCAACTTTAAACATTAATTTATATATAATGAAAAAAAATCCTTAGTTGCCTCTCGATTAATTTCAAGTAATTATATTCCAATTACTTTTATTAACAAACCTCATCCAATCAATTTCCTCCAATAATTATCCATCAATTACCTCTCCAAGCAATTATACTTCCAAATATCAAGTGATTAAATCCAAATTAATTAAACTAAATTAATTCAAATTAATCAAATTACTCAATTAATTACAATAAGTCATTAATTCCTTAATTACTTCCCATTAAGTAATTTCATTTAAACTATTACAAAGATTGTTATTAAATTTATTAATTATAAGATAATCTAGTTGATGACATTTATTAACATTTATTTGATTACATTTCTAAATAATTATAAGTTTGATTAACCGTTAAAATTCATTGGTTTAAACAAAAATCTAATTGTACAAATCTAACTTGAATTATACTTAAAGTTTTATTTAGACTCAGTTTGACTTTGATTTTTAATTTAAAAACTAAAATTTAAATCTGTTAAAAAACGGTTACAGGTTTAAACCTGAACAACTTCAACCCGAGTCTCCCCCTTATCTACTTCGAGCAACACGTGAAACTTCCCCGAGAAAACAACAGCCTGCTTCGAGTTCCCCCCTTCATAAATTCAAACCCAGGTTGCTTCGAGCCAAATATGCTTTTTCTTGTGTTCAAACTCGAGCTTCCCCTTTCTTTCTTCTTCTTCTCTTTTTCTGTTCTTCCAGATCCAAGTGTGCACGGTGCACGTGCACCGGAGCTGCAACCGCCTCCGACCATCCACGTTGACTCTTGCAAGTCGACGTTCCTCCTCTATCACTATTTCGATCATCTGATCCTCTCCACCAGCTCGAAATCGAATTCGAGTTCATGCTAGAACCTGGAAACAACATCAGTTTCCACCATCACCTTGGAAACTATCGCCGTTCTCACCATCTCGACCACCAGGCCACTCGAAACTCCGGCTACCCACTCTCCAACATCACCTCTACCCTCTCCCAGAGTTATGGCGAACTCGATCGGTTATAGATGACGAACAAAGTAAATTTCGAGACCACAAAAAAACTAGGTTAAAAATTTTTAACCGGTCGCCGCCGCCACCACGACCATCTACACCCCTGCCCACCATTTTTCCTGTAACCACCGTAGGCTCCTCCACCTCCAGGAACAACCACGGCCCTTCCGGTCAACTTGATCACCAGAGGCGACTCAAAACACTTAATTCGATCAAACTTAAACTGCACCTTGAATCCCAAACTAAAATTTTTGATTTTAGTGTCAAAAATCATGTTTTAGTTTATGTATTCCAATTATAATCCTGGATTTATAAAATAACATACTTGAATTTTGACTTGTACAAATTTTCTCTGTTGTTCTTTGATTCCCAGAGCAAATAATTTTTTTTTCTTCCTAAATAAAATTTTAAATCCTAAACTAGGATGAAACAAACAATTTTGTTTGTAGTCTAAGTCTTAAAGGTTATTAGATCAAGGGATAATAAATTTTAGATCAAAATTCAAGCTTGGCAACTTACACAGATTATTACAGAGGTTACGACAAATAACCCAACATCCATTCATGTATACACAGAAATATACATATAGGCAAAGCATACTTATTTCAGAGCTTAACCATGAAATCCAGATTCATATACTTATGATTTTAAAATAATGTTACTCACCGATTTGAAGAATGAAGACAGAGCCTTGAAAACTGATTTGAACTTCTTAAACTGAGATGCCAAATCTTCTTGCCTTTGAAAACTTGAAAACTACATGCATGCTTTCTTTGATTTCCTTTAAATCTCCTTGTTTTTGTTTAGTTGAGTTGAAATGTTACTTAAGTTTGTTAAAGAAAAGGAAGTGCTTTGAATATGCTTGCAGGCTTGGAAAATGCAGGCAGTTTTGATTGTTGATAAAATTTGTAAAAATGCAAATGTTAACCTTTTTCTTGCTTTCTAGTTTGCTAAGTTCTGAATAAAATGAAACAAAGAGCATTATATAAAAATAAGAAGACAGGTGATATTATTTTAAAAAAATGGTCAGAGATATTTTCATTGTTTATCTTTGTGGAGGCTGAGTTGATATGTACATTTTAGCTGAAATGATTTTTAGTTATGGGCTAAAGATACTTGTTGTACTATCATTTAATAACATGTTCTTCCCATCCTTGCTTGTTGACTTCGGCTGAGAGATTTGTTTGGTGATATCTTTGTTTAATTTCCACTTGCCTGCATACTTTATTTCAAGTATATATATATATATTATTTGTCTTACTTACTTTGTTTCATATAACCACTTACAGGTTACATTCTCCACTTATTTTGCCTGGCTTATATTTATCTCTAG
The DNA here is from genome assembly GCA_030765085.1 of Allium cepa. Classification (NCBI taxonomy): domain Eukaryota; kingdom Viridiplantae; phylum Streptophyta; class Magnoliopsida; order Asparagales; family Amaryllidaceae; genus Allium; species Allium cepa. The sequence goes on along the minus strand of CM060943.1, from coordinate 1,013,285,112 downwards.
TACAAATATACTTGCTTAACAACATACTATATTTACAACTACAAATATACAAAAACTGGCACATCTCCCTTTCATTTTATAAGCATATTTATAGTTATGTTTAAATACTTTATTTATTATGCCTTAGTTACAGTTATTTGTTTATAAAATTTTAACTCAAGCATAAACACACTTTTATACTTAAACAAAATTTAAAATCTTACCTTTCCTTTATTTTTAAACTTATATTATTAAATACTTAATTTACTTAAAATTATTTCAAACTTATGTACATTTTTATTTGTTTGCTTTGTTTTATGTTTGATAGATATTTATTTTACTTTATGTACATATTATAAAAGTTGTTATTTTTATTATATTAGCTTATATATTTATTTCTATTCTTACATGACTACTTACTTTAGTTCTATCTATATTTAAAACCATTTATTTAAGATTTTATTTCTAATCCAATATATACATATATATTCACATATATACAAATTCTCAAATTCATATGACTTACTATAATTTCTATTTGAATCGGGGAAACTCGCTGCCATTTATAATCAATTCTACAATTTTAAATTCAAAAATTCATTTAAATTATCAATTTAAATTCATAAAAATCCTGGGTCGTTACATTATATTTGCATGTACATATAGTAGCAAAAGAATTATCTATTTTTTTCTCGTTCATGATTACCAAGCTAGTTCTCCCTCATGACCTAAGCAATCAAATTCAGATTTTTATTTTCAATTCTTTCTATTAATTCCATCTCATTATTTACAATAATTTTTGAATCAATATATTTCATCGTTATTGAGTAATGTTTACTTCTTCTAATGTTTGTAGGTTTGTTGTATTTTTTTAAAATAACTATATTTTTGAAATGTTCCACTAATGCCTTTTTTCACCAAGTATTCTTAATCGGGAAGTGCTGAATATAGATCTATTGCATGTGTTTAATATAAATATAAAAATATGAATGTCTTACATGTACTTCAAGCATCCTACAAAGATGAAACAACGAAAGACGAGTTAATTTATATTAGAAACACAGATGAAAGTGCGTTAGAAAATTATTTTGGATTTAAGCTTATGTAACTAGAAAATTATGTTAAGTTTCTTATTAGTTTTACATACGGTACAAGAAAATTTACATTTTATAACCCTTAATCACAGCGTTTTCGATCAAACTGTTGTTTTTTATATTTTACAACATAAATAACGCTGCGTAACCTTAAATCCAATGAGAGCCGCATTTCTCCAAACTCTAATATATTTGCATTAATTTCATTTTCGCTTTCCCAAATCTTTCATTCCCACTCGGTATTCTGTACCTAATTAAAATTTCCCTAAATTGCGCCGCTTTCCTCCTCAACGACACTGCTAACCTATAGTGCTAGCATCACCTTTGCCCACCAAGCCCACTGCGATTTAGTTTTGTAAGGACCTGGATTTTTCAGCGATATAAATACAAGTTAACGAAAATTTTAAAATAAAATTATTTTTCTAAAATAATAATTTGACAACGAAAACTAAATATTTGAGATGCGTCAAATTAAATAAGACCAACAAAATTTGTTTCGTGTCAAAATTGTCTGAAACTCGGTCAGCACAATTTCTCCGGGGGAATTATCTAATTTTGAAGTATGAATATTTTACGTAGAAATGTTTTAAAAAAATTCTGATTAAAACATCAAATTTCGTTTCGTTCAATTTCGAACTTTATAGCTCCGTTTATTTAGAATTATTGTTGTCGTACGATTTTGTAGCGGTAACCGATGAGATTTTGCTACGAACGTGGTAGCATAGATTTGATTACATCGTTGAAATTGTCTCGTCGCGTTGATCATCATGATATATTTGTTTTCATATTTTGGCTTCCGTGGCAAAACGATACATGGTTGAGATATTGATTTGTGACCATGCACGGGTCATCGTTCTTTTCAAGCCGAGAGCATTTCTTTCAGCCCACATGAAATTCTTTCCACAGAAATTCCTAGCGTATGCATGCATGCTTAATAAATGCCGCATTTAATGCTCTATGCATTCTTTTCGTCTATAAACGCATGCTGGCCCTCACTGTTACCTCTGCTTCCCTCTTCTTTCTTTAAATTTTTGCTTATATATATATTTGTGTGTGCGTGTGAAGCCATATACAAAGCTGCAACTCTTCCTCACCTTTTTTTGTTTCCTTCGGCCAGAATAACGTCACCCTACCCATCGCATTACCCTCCCACCAACTCCCTCATCCTCCAATCGAAACTGCACCACCCTCCCCTCGCCTAAACTGCCACTGACTCGTGCCGCACTCCCCTACCACCACACCCTCGGCCGAAGTCGTCTCCTCCTCACAACCCATCATCTCCCACTCACCGGCCTACTCACCTTCCACCTACGGCACGACACAGCTCGCCACCCGCTGCACCGGGCCCGTACGTCCCTCCAGCCTCACTCGAAGCACCACCACCGGCCACCACCTCCGACCCCCTAGCCTCTAGCCCATTAAACCCAATCCTTGTCCCACTACCAGCTCCGAACCCGAACCATTGCTGCCTCCTTCACTTGAAGCAACTCCAATTGCCACACCCCAAGCTGCCACCTCATTCGAGCCTCCTTTAACCATAACCAGCTGAGCCAAAACTTCTCCCTCGTGTGCGTACGTGAGTGTAGAAAAAAAGTATCTAAGGAGAAAACGAGCGTGCGTGAGTTGTAACACAAAAATTATCAAAAGGAAGGTCGTTGCGTGAGTAAAAAAAAGAATAGGAGCAACCTTGTTCACGTGAGTTAAAAACTTCTCCCTGACTACCGAGTCTACTGGTGGTGTCAAATGCAAACTGTACGACAATGCTTAAAAACGCGTTAAGGGATATTAATGTAAAACCTTAGTGCTAAGAAGAATATTTACTTTACCGATAGACACTACATATATTGCGTATCCTATTGTATATATAAATAGTTTAACGGATCCTTAAAAAATGTAAAATCCCGTAACATCTCTTGAGTCACTTGTACATTTTATTTGAGTAGGACTACTAACATGAGAACTTCTAGTCCTGACTCGAGTGTTCTGTTTTTCATTACGCTCGGGTCATCCTGAGTATTGTAGTGTGTGAGCAATGCTTATCTTGGGAGCCGAGACTTGGTCGAAGACTCCACTCTATCCAGTATTAGTTATCTATTTCATTTTTGGCATGTATCAGTAAACTTCTATGTATCGCTAATATGTATAATTAATTAAAGTCTGAAACTCTGATATATTTGGTGTAGTAGCTTCATGAACTACTGTGTATATTATTCATTTCCACAGCGAGATTTGGTATTTTTCCGTGTGTGATTCTGAGTCTGATTCTACATTAAAACCCCAAATTGATAATCTGTCTAATTTGAATGGTTTAAGTTGGACAAGTGTGTTTTATTGTCTGCTTAAGTTGTTCGGAAAAGACGGGTTGTCACAAACTCATTCTTTGCTAGTGTGCTTGCTGCTCCAACATCATCACTGCTCCCACTCGTCAACTTTATCCTCGGTTTGAACTGTTGTCGATTTGATCTAGTGGAAATACCTGAACTACTTGGCTACTCGTAAAAATTTGAGCACCCAAGAGTTTTAGGGAAAGAAAATAAAACTCCGAGTCAGACATGGAACTGGTATGAGTAAACTAAAACAATCTAATTTTTACTTTAAAAACTCAAAGGTATCTCGTAAGACCACGCCGTACATAAACACGGACGGGTTTTTACCGTACGATAACCTAAACACATTAATAGAAATTCGGTGATATTATTAATAATGTCCAAGTAAAACTACTTATTAATGGCCGAAACTCTTACATCAATTAAGTTCAAGCATATAAGGTTCTACAATCAAAACCGTGAAGGCACGTATTGGAGAATGAATTTCATACTATGACCAGGTAAGGGACTACCTTCGATGGGTACATCTCTAGAAAGATGCACTCGGGTCTGACAAGAACATCTTGTATCCTACCAAATAGTTTCGGCCTACCACTTGACTAGTAGTATCGAATATGTCATCATCCCGGTCTTCCAATCTTAATCGAGATCTCTCATGCACATAGCATGCATAATAATAGGGTAAGCTAGAAAGACAATGACATATCCTGATGGGAGCGACCCATTTAGCTCTGTTGCATGCCCTATTTTAGTCATTTCGCGATTGATGAGGCTTGAGGCTATGTTTTACCTTTTATATAGCAAATCAACTTGGAATGCTAACACTTGTCCAGGATAAGCACAAACCGAAGGCGCTACTTCTACTACATCCATTTTGGAATCACCCTCAGGACTAGTAAGCTGCCCTTGCACTTCAATGCTCCATCTTCGATTCCATATTCTTTAAGATGTCTTAAGTTCGAAACGTTTGAGTTGGATCAAAGTGGTTTTTGAATAACAAATCCGATCTCGGTCTCTTTGAAACAACTTTCGCTAATTTTCGGTAAACTCAACCCCGGTTATTTAGGAAATAAGCAGATTAAAGATAAGAGCGAAGTTCACTTCCTAACCGTTAGTGGACGGATTTTCTTATCATTTATCCTATAAGAACGAAACGAATTTATACGTACAATTTAGCACCACCGACGGTAATTGTACTATAGAATTTCTGTGTTTCTTCTAGGTATTTTCGGAGTTACATTTTGGTCCAGATTTGATAGTTGGTTATTTAACTATCTAATAAACAAACAATCAAACATTGATTCAATTCCATATGGGATCCTCAAACTCTTTATTAATTAATCTTTAATCAATAAAATTACTTTATGAAACTTTATCAAAGGATCTTTTCTAAAACCTTTTTCCTAAATCCCTTAGATCCCTTTGCCTAGATAACAATATAAACATTTACCAAAAATATTTGGAAAATTCTCTTTTCTCATATTCCATATTAAATGGCCGAACCATTCCCTTTCAAAACACCACTTACTATAAAACTCGTTCACTTTGTAAAAACCATTCACTTATACCTTACAAAAATTCTTTTATAAGTTTACTTCACATTTCAAACCTTTTTACAATTTTTCAAACTTGATTTAAAATTCTTTCAAAAACATCTAAAGTAATTTATAGAATCTTTTTCTATTTTTGCAACTATTCAAAAATTATTTTTTCATAATTCCTTTATAGAATATCCTTTATAAAATATTATTTTCAAGATATCATTTGTAAATCACTTTAGGTAAAACCTTTAGTTTTATACATCTCTTTTTAAAAATAAGAAAATAACATTATAAAATATTAATAAATATTGAAAACCATTTATAACCTTTAAACCCAAATCGATTAAAGAATTAAAGCTAACTCAAAAACATACTTTAATAATTCAAAAAAGGCTTAACAATCCCAATGTTACTAATTTAAGTACCATTCGATTTCAATTTCAGTTCACTTAACAATCATTTACATAGGTCAACATATATGTAAATACAACTCATATCCAAATCAGGGAATAACATGCCAATAAGAACTAACTAGCATATACATGTTCAAAAAACATAATAGCGGGGTGGTGATTTGTCCTGCTAAACGTAAACAATTCAATCAATTCTTAGCAAAACAGAGATTTTTTCTGCTAACACGTGTCCACACAAATAAAAAAACAAAATACATTATAACTCAATCACAGTTATATGATTTCTTAATGGCATCAACACTCGAATCACTTGTATTCAAAACCTTCTTTGAAAAAGAAATACACTTAAACAATTTTACTTTTGAAAACTAAGTATTTAAAACTAAAAAAAATATACTTTTAAAAATAATTGATTATAACTTAAATCCTTATTTAAATCATAATTAATTTTTAATTGAATCTTAACTCAATTTAATTAAATAGTCAACAAAAGTTCTTTATTAATTAAACCCAAATTAATTCTTTATTAATTATTTAATAATTAATTATACCTTCATTAATAGTTAAATATTAATTAATCTCAATCAATTAATTAAATAATCTTTAATTAAACTTAAATAATAAGTTAAACTTTTAATAAAAATTTATTAAAAATTAAACCTTAATTAATTTATAATTTAAAAACAATTAAACACTTGATTAACAATAAATTAAAAATTAGTCCTATATTTAAAATAATAATTAATTAAAAAAAATATATGCTTAATTCATAATTAATTAACTAAATTAATAATCGAATAAAATAAATCTTAACTTTAAAAAATAATTAATTAAGAACTAATCTTTATTTAATTAAAGTTAATAAACCTTGTTAGAATTTAATTAATTATCAATTACTAAAACCTAATTAATTAACAATTAATTATTAAATCCTTAATTAACTTTTAAAACATTATCATTTAGTTTATAAAATATTCAGAGAACAATTTGAAGTTAAAAAACCAAATTTTGCAAAAATCGAAATTTTAAGCGAACTACATTCATAGCGACTATTGCTATGGATATCCGTAAGCTTTAACTTGTTTCTATCCTTCTTTTGAAAACTTTACCTTAAATCTCACTAATTTTCTAAAAACAAAAATAAGTACTTGAAAATAAAACAAGTTTAAATCTAACCAAATATTCGATTTTTAAGAGCTAAAACCATAACTTTCTTACACAAGATTCCAAATTCTCCAATATCGTACCAACTTCTTCTTTGCTTCTACATTACATACCCAAGTCCATGTGCAACCATAATATCCAGGATAACATTATGCCACAAACATAAGAAAGATCTAATCTTTAACCATTTAGACTTCACATTCAGGTCTAACATCCTTACATATCCAAGCAATAAGTGCACGCGCGCACGCACATATATATAACCATCACATAATAAATTAACCAATACTAACCATCACATCATAAAATATATTAACTAACATAAAAGTAAAAACTTTCCAAAAATTCATAGTTTACTCACCGGAAATCCTTTGAAAACTTGACACATTTTGAAATCCACGAAGCTTGGAAAACCACAAACTCTATTCAAAATTACGTCATCTTATACTCGACCTTTGGACTAATTCCTCTCTGATTTTGGAAAAATGGTCAAAAAGAAAGTTTTAGATTATTCTTTCCTATATCATTTAAAAAAAATAATTACTCAAAGAAGTTAAATTTTAAGGAAGTAATGGGAAAAAAAGTGAGGGATATTTTCGGACAACTAAATCAAACACAACACCAAATAGGGCATTTTCCAACACTTTTTCATTGTCAATTTGCAACGATTATTACCGTAATTAACTGCTAACGGTTATTTCCGTTGGGACGTGTTGCAACAGTTATTACTGTTACTAAATATGGTAATTTCGTAAATTCACGAAACTTAAGTGGACAGAATAGTAATTTCTCCTTTATTTTTCCTAATCCCACTTCTAACGGTTACGTTTCCCATTTCATTATTCCTTCCCACTTTCAGTCTAGGGTTACGGTCTTCGCACCATTCAAGCGCCGCTTTCGCCTTGTTTTGCCACCACCTGTTTTGTCACTGCCTCCGCATCGTTCAGGAGCAGCTTCTGCCTCGTTTTGACATCGCCTGATTTTGTCATCGCCTCCGCCTGATTTGTCACCGCCTCCGCCTGATTTTGTCATTGCCTCCTCCTCGTTTGTCATCCTCTACTTTGTCTAATCAAAGTCTAGTGTTTCCAGTTGCTATTTGAATTTCGATTCAGGTATATTTATTCCAGTCTTTTTCGTTTTAGCTTTTTAACATTAATGGTAGATGTGTTCAACTATTGCTGAATGCATTGTTGTCAATTCACAGCTGACAATGAACTCCGAAGATCCCAGTTAAACAAGTTCTTCTCTTGTAAGGTACCACTCTTTTCTTTTCAGTTAGATATGTGCATTTTTAATCTGCCATTATGGTCAGGCGATTACAGTGGCTGTAGGTATGTGGTTTCGTACTTTTGCTTTATGTAAAATCATCTTCTTTTGGGTTATCATGTGAATCTTTACCTTCGTTTGGTATTCACTGTGGATTTAGATTTTTAATACATTTCTCTTCAGCATGTCCATATATTTTACAGTAAGAACACTTTTGGGTTTTATAATCTTAAGCGATTGAAATTTGGCAATATAACCATTAAATTACACTGCTTTAATATTTTCTGGGTAGTCTATATTGCTATTGCTATTCATTTCAACAAGCACTTTAGCATACGTAATTATGTATTCTCATGCAATGAAATAATCAAGTTTTAGTAGCTTGCATAGTACGTTGGCTAGTCTACTCAGCGCCTCTTTATCCCACAGTTTAAGATCATCGATCTGCATTTTCGCCCACACTAGAATAGAACTGAAGTAATTTGTCCAAATTGATTCCAGGCGTCCATTTCTTAATAGTAATGATTTTTGAGTTGCATGTAAATGGACCATTCTTCAAAATATCCTTGTAATTAGCGTCAGATTTGAATTGTACAAAGTAGAAATCCATCTGATTTTATGCCAACTTACTCCACATTTCAAACACTGCTAAGTTTCTCCTTTGCATACATATTTCCATGCAATTCTATGCATGTCGCGGGTCCCTGTGAACGCCTCACATTATTTGCATCAGATTTTAAAGCACGATCAACTTGTTATTTCGTAATCAAATTATCTTCCAGACATTCAAATATTTAGGGGTATATATGTTGTCTCTACTATTGATGACCTCATATATTCTATGGTTTATGTAATCTATACAACTGTGGGTTGTCTGTATAACATATGCATGTGTACGTTGGTTCATGCGATAATTGTCAATAGTTCTCATGCTGCTATTGTACTGATTTTGGCTGCATTTGCATTCTTCTTCAGCCCGTCTTTGGCCGAAGTATTTTAATAATTGAGTATTAAATATTTTCCAAAGTATTTTAATAATTGAGTATTAAAATAGTTTCCAACGTATTCTTATAAACTTTTGTGTTGGAAACGGTGGACATGCTTGGCTGCAAATTAAAAGCTAATGCACTCATAGGGACAATCTTTCATATGTCAAAACCGTCACTTGTTGATGCAAAATTTGTGAATTGCTGTTGATGTAGCTACTATCTTTCTAATGCAAAAGTTTTCCATTGAATATATATAAAGTGTAATTTTACATTTTTGCAGGACAATGCTAGTTATTCCTGTTATGTAATCAAACAAACAATTCAAGCATTTAACTAAACAACGTCAGAGTTAAATAAAAATCACACATGTCATACGAATAAACACGTAAATCAACCAAAAGAAATAAAAAATAAATAAACTCTAACACAACAAAATTACCAAGTTTCCGTAGAATCATTCAATGTCTGATCCCCAAAATGTATACCAAGTGTAACTTCGACTTTTTTTAGGATTTGCCTCCTCTTCATTGCTATCAGATCCCTCACTCCAAAATAAATGCAGGCTTTTTGAATCTGGCATAATTCTGCCCCATCTCCAAATTCGAACGTCGGTTTCTCTTTTCTAAGTTATTTTATTTCCTTCGATTTTTTTCACAATTTTACATATGATAGGATTATTGGTTGTTCAATGAAAGATATGAAAGAAACAAAAGCAAAAAAAATCATTAGGGTAGAAGAGAGAAGCATATATATGAATTAGAAATTTGTTGCTCCTATTTAATTTCCCATTTTTGGTCACTTTGAAAATAATTTTATTTTTTTACTTCACTTTCGATAAGATTTAAGTTAGAATCAAGAATGCTAAGAACATGCAATGAATGACATTAGTTGCAATATTATACACACTGGACTCACTAACCTAGAATTTCTTGCCATTATTGTGACACGATATTTCAAATATACCACTTGGGGCTATAGCCTAGTGTGCCTTAGCCATAGAACCGAACTGCCTGGTTTATGGAGTATAATATAGGGTCTGGACTGGTGAAGCTGGAACTCGGCCACCATTTTGCACTTGCTGAGCTGGTGAAGTGGATACTTCGTTATCCTTTTGAACTGAAGGAGGAATGGCTGGTTTCTAGACTGATGATTTGTTTGGAGTTAGTGGGAGTGGTCTGAGATTTTGCAGTTCTAGATCTGGAGTAAATTTTAATGACATTTTGCTGACATCCATTTTTCTGAAGGTTATTGATAAGATGCCACTTTTAATTATTAAATTATTAGAAGCATGCTTGCATATGTTTTGCAAAAATGCATGCCGCAACTTTCCTGTTTGTCTTTCCTTTTCTACTTGAATGTTTTTTCTATTTGAGATTATTTTGCTTTATCGAAACAGGCCTGATGTTTGACATATGCATTTGCAGTTCTTGTATCTTGAACATGATATTGGCCGCTTTCTTGATTGCAAGAATCGATTGAATTATTGTCCTCTTGGTGCATGTGCTTTGGCAGGAAGTGGTCTTCTTATACCGTTTCATGACTTCAAAGGCACTAGGGTTTACCGAACCTTTGAGAAACAGGTAAGTTTTTATAATATTTTGGGTGAAATTTGAAACTTAACTAATGGATGTTAAGTTGATAACTGTAGAACTATTTACACCATCAATTTTGTATAGCGAACCCTATACATAGGGAATACCCCAAAAAGCTTCACTGTAGTGCATTTGATTTAGTAGTAGATACAATTTTTGATTTATTCGCGGAAAAAATAAGTTCATTCCAACAAAAAAGAAAGAGAAAAAAGAAATAATAAAAACTGATCCTAAAATCGAATGAACTTATTAACAAAGCTAACGATATTATTAGTCTTAGTAGGGTGAGATTGAGGCGAAGTATGGAAACCTGTAAAATCATAAGGAAAAAAGGATAGGAAACCTGTAAAATTGATAACAGTTATTGGTTGTATTCTCCCTCTCTCTTTTTTCCCCCTTAAAATATCCAACCGGAACAGGTGGTGGCATAAGTCGCCCATTTGAAATATTTGTTATATTATTTCACGTTATTTCCCAGTAAGTAGTTCAACAATAATTAACTCTTGTATGTAGTAATTAGCATATACTTGATACTTGATAGTTGGTTAATTGATTTACTACGTGATAAATATGAGCCAGTCTTGTTAAATATAACACGGATCTAATGGTTAGTTGGTATTTCACTTTCCATTTGGTTACACCGCATGATTTGTAAGCACATATTGGACATACTTCTTTTTACAGCTCAACCGCTCTCTTCGTAGATTTTGTTCTCACTTATTATTACTCGTCCAATTATGTTTTTACTGATAGAAATGGAAACTAAGTCAACAATTGGACTTTCTTGGGCTCCAAAGTTACCTCTCAAGCTAATTGATGCAGAAAAGAGCTTAGAGAAAGGGAAACATAAGGTTGATTCTATATGAACAAGTTACATTCATTTGATGATGAACAAGTTCTAAACTGAGGCTCTTTATTTTAACTAAGGTACTGTGCCTTAGTTTAAAACTGATCTTATAAACAAGTTACATTCATTTGATGATGAGGGAAGGAAGTAATATATATATATATATATATATATATATATATATATATATATATATTACTATTTTTATAAAGTTGAGTTAGTGACTAGTGTGTGTAATTGATAGCCTGCATGTGTGTATATAAAACTATTCTCTAGACTTTTCTCCCTTCCCATAAAAACATTCACATACACTATTTTGTGATTATCTTCCTCCCGAAGCATTAGAAATACACAAAAAATTCCCCATTTTGAAAATTGAAAATAAATTAAATTAATTACCTAAATTCCTCAAATTAGAATATATATATTTACATGCCTATATGCATTTATAATGTGAATCTTGTGTATTGTAGTGTTAGTGAGTTGTGTGGGTTTGTATAGGCAGAATGAAAGGTGGAAACACAACTTTGAGGTGAGTTCTTTACTCACGAATACTATGTCCAATCCTCTGTTTTGCATAAATAAGTATGAATTCAATTAATGGTTGAATACATTTTAGCATGTGCTTTGAATCGAGTTGTCGTGCATGCAGTTTTAGTTGCAGTTGTTTAGGAATGTGCATGTGTCACTTGTGTGTGTGTGTGTATGTGAGTGACGTGCGTGCATTTATGCATAAGTGAGGGTCTGCATATCCATATAATCATATCATGCTACAACACAAATTTTAGGTGCTTGAGTTTATATAACCGTATATATATTAGTGTGTATACAAGTGTTAGTTGGTGTGTGCATTTATATTTATATGTGTGTGCAGTTGTTATATGTGTGTGAGTGAGAAAACATATGTATAAATATAGAACAAAAAAAATGAATAAATAAAGAATAGGTTATCCACCAAATTTTAAATACAGAGCTGGATAAGCTAGATAACAAAACCAAGCAACTAAATTTATAACTGATGGAACTTTAGAATAAATATTCTCAATGGAGCAAAGGTGCTTGCGTGTCTGTATATGTTAAGTAATACTTGAATGCCTTGCTGTGTATATCTTCATGCCAACGCAAGTCTAGTCATAGAAATAGTTGCATGCCCGAATGAAATAATATAGATATGATGAGCTTGATTTATTATCCTGTATATTTCTTTAGTATGCTGCCCTTCCCTTAATTAACTTTTCTTTGGTTTGAAATTATAGATATGATGCACTCGATCTTTGGATCTAAACCAAAATAGACAGTGACGCACGCATGAATTCAGCTTGAAATTATAGATATGATGCACTCGTTCCAGTTCCCTTTCCGTCATTTTATTGCTTTAAGGTTTATATCAGAAACAGCCGACTCTAGGCTTGATTCAGATAGGTGTTTCCAACTTAATATGGCAGCTGGAGTATGGAACGTCGACGATAGTGGAAATGATTTCATAGTACATGATAGAAGTTTGAAGTGGAAGGCTACTATATTAATGGGTTGAAATAGGCTACCTCATTTTGGAGAATAAGTGGATGATTACTGTACATATGTGGATAGAATTATATTATCTCATTTTGGAGAACAACAATTTGAAGTGCTAGAAACTTAGAATAACAATTGGTACTTGGTGTGTTTTATGAAGCACCACAAAATGACCATTACACGCTATCCGAATTAGTTGAAGGGGGTTTTGTGATTTGGTCTGAGTATCGTTTGCGTTATTAGTAAGTTACTAAACACCATGTAGTTATATTCCGAAACTGTGTTTTAAAGTTTGTTATATATACTATGCTTGTATTCTATGATTTGTGGTATTGGTATGAAGTATCCTTTGTGGTATTTGTATGAAACATAAATGTTTGGTGTTGTTCTAATTATTGATCGTATGTTTTCTTAATGTTGATACTATATATTTTTTGTATAGATTGTTTGTAGCTGTAATAAAATATTGGCGCTATATAGTTTGTTTGATAGTGTTTTAGTTATCACGGTTATAGGTGTTAGAAAATAACCTTTCGTAATGGTTATAACTGTGAAATAATTTGCATTTGTCACAGTTATAAGTGTTAGAGTTTCCTTTTTGGTAATGGTTATAAATGTTAGAAACTATTGCTCTGTCACGGTTATAAGTGTGATACTATCTAAATTTCCCACGTTTATAAGCGTTAGTAATAACCATTTTATCACGATTATAACCGTGAGTAAATACTGTTATGTCACGGTTATAAGTGTGATAATATCTAAATTTATAACGGTTATAAGCGTGAGAAATTACTGTTTTTATCACGGTTATAACCGTGAGCAAAAGTGTGACTGAATTTGCCCACGGTACCTATTTTCACGGTTATAACCGTAACAAATTAGTTTTGTCATGCTTATAACCGTGAGGAAATTGCCTTTGTGGTGTTGTGAAAGTTTAAAAACACTCTTGCATAAAAATGAAATTTTGAAGCATCTAAGCTCGAAATCATAAAAAGCGGTAAACTACAAAATTGCAGCCATTGGAAATATTTATTGTTTGAAAAAAAAAGTAAATTTTGATTTGGAGAATTATGGAGGAAGTTATGGCTGAATTAATTTGGAGGAAACGGAGAAAGAAATTTTTTAAAACTAAGTTTTCAAAACTTTTAAAAAGAAGTAAAAATTCAAAAATTAATTCTTTAGAATTCCAAGGGAAGCCATAGAGTGGATTATGACGAAGATGGAAGCTTGGAGGTGTTTGAAAATGAAAGTATGAAATAAGAAAAATGTGATAACCCAAATTTTTGGTCGTTTAATAATTAAAAATTAACAAGATTCGATTTATCTTTTCAAAACATAATTTTCAATACAATATATATATGTATAGATACTTATTTTAGTATGGAAAAAGATATAATAATATTGGATTTGAAAAGAACTCTATATTATAAAATTTATAGAAATTGGTTTTGTAATAATAATATGTATGAACATATACATACATTGTGATATGGAAACGATATTTTCAATTTGATATAATAAATTTTCCAAAAAGCTATTTAAAGGTTAAATTATAACATATGTACATGTTAATTTATTAATGTATAATAAATTTTAAAATACGTATTCTTTAAGTTATAAATATATATATATAACATTTAAAAATACATAATACAAATATGTTTCAATAATAATAGTTGAAAATGAATTAAGATATTAAATACTTTCTTTAAGATTTTATGTACATAAATTAAAGATAACGCATGTAAACATTTTAAAATACCATCCAACAAGTGTAACTATTTTAAGTTTGTAGATTTACAAATGTAGGCATTTTATTTTATGAATTACAAGTGTCATTTATCATCCTTCATTTTAATTAATTATAAAAATAAAAAAATACAAAAAATTCCACTATCTTCCATCCTCATCTTCTCTTCATCCTTCACTTTGCTACTTACAAATTTTCAAAACAAAAGTAACCTGATATAAAAGAAATCAGATCAGAAGCTAAAACCCAGAAATTTATTTCAAAACAAAACTTATGCACTTCATTTAATGTCAAGTTCAGATCAAACAATCTCAAGCTTGAAATCAAAAGAAATCTGATGCGAATCAAAGTAAAAAGATCATATTCCGGAGTTTAAAGTAATTTCAGTTTCAAAAGCAAGTCTCAAAATCGAAATCTAGAAGCTTTGAAACTAGATAGCAAATCTGAAGAGCAAGATCTGTTCAGAATTCAATAACAGTTCAAGTTTCCAAGGTTAAAACTGCTTCAAATCCTGTTCTATTCAAACAATAGAGGCGAGTAAACAAATTATTTTGTTTTAAATATAGATGCATGCTGAAAATTCCTTTAAGTAAGTTATGATTAGTGATTGCATGATTTGTTAATCAGAAATACAAGTGTGTGTGTCTATATATATATATATATATATATATATATATATATATATATATATATGAAATTGTTGTATGAGTGGTCTGGAAAGGGCATACATACCCTGTTCTTGGTTCTACAGTTGTGGATATATTCAAAGTAAAATTTATCACCCTCAAATCTCCTTAAGATCTGATAAATAATAACAAAGTATGTTAATAATAACAATGTATGAGTTTTTAAGGTATTCCCAGGCTATTCTCTGTTTTAACTATATAAAGGTGAGTAGTTTTTCCTTTAAAACCCTTAATTGGTTAAAATACCTGATGCATGTAAGGTTTGAAGTTCAATTGTGGAAAATGTTTGTATGAATATATATATCATGCTTGAATGTATAAAAAAAAAACTTGAGTGTGCACGACTGGTATAAGGCAATATGCCTCTGCTATTATTGCCAGGTTCCAGATTTTCTTCGAAATCTTAACACTATCACTCTAATTCGTTTTAAGGTCTAAGCACTAAATGAAATTTGATTATAAGATTATAACATCAATTGTAAAAATAGTTTTAAAGTTAATAATAACAAAATTTCTCTGGAAAGTTGGAATTGCAGATAAAAATTCAAAATAAGTTAAGATTCAAACATCGTAATTTGATGTTTCAGGATTATAACTCGAATCAATTTAGAAAATTATGATTTTTAGAACTAAAATCTAAATTTTTAATATTGCATTGAGTATACAATTTGGGTATGTCTGGAAACTGATGTTGAGGCTTCTTCTGACGATCAAGAGGGTAAGAAGACTCAGGGTTTCTACTGGCGTTGGAGGAAGTTACGGTGTGTTCGACAAAAATGGTGAATGGGGTGGTTTTGGACAGTCGCGACGGCGATGTGATGTTTTTTGTTCTAACCCTATTTTTGGTCGACCTTACAATATTGGATGCTGTGTTGTTTCCAATGCATCGAGCTGCTTGGGATTTGGATGGAAGCTGTGTGGATGTTGTGTGGAGATGTGGCCAGAGTTACTAGCGCTCCGGTGATCGTCGTTGATCGTTCGACGTGATTTCAGGTTGGACGTCTAGTTCCAGTTTTCAACAGGAATACTCGATTTCAATTTCGAGCTTGGTAATCGAGCTGGATGATTGAGATCGAAGATGGGGTTAGTAAGTGACTTGTCGACAGTAGGGGATGAAGTCAAGTTGTCGGCGGCCACCTGTCTTTGTGCACTGGTGCACAACGTGTCAGATGAAGAAGTGGAATCTGGAGGGAAGTGTGCTCGAAGTAATACCCGGAGGATTTTGCTGATTTTCTCGAGTTGGTCCTCGAGTTTCTTTGTGTATATTGTTCTAGATTTTTGTATAACAAGTTTTGTTTTTGAAATTTAAACTAAAGTTTTAAATAAAAGAGAAGACTAGGGAAGGAGATGAGATAACTCGGCTTTTTGATGGGAATACCCGAGTTTGTTCTCGGGTTATAAATTAAACGTTACTTTTATTAATTAATTAAAATAAAATAAAAACCTATTTGGTTATTTGCTGAAATTTAATTAGGATTTAAGTAAAAGGTATTTTACTTTAAACAAAGGATAATGATTTAAAAATAAATCAAATTCAAGTTTATAATTTATTTTATCTTAAATGGAAATTAAGAGTTTAATGTAATAAATGATTTATCTTAATTTGGTCATGTTTTATTAACTAAAGTAATTAACAGATAAGAAATTTGGGTAATTAAATTAAGATAAATTAATTTGTGAAATTAATTAAATGTAGTATATTACTTAATTAAGGATTGATTAATCAAGGTTAATCAATTAAGAAATAGTTAAGTAATAAGTAATTGAGAGGTTAATTACTTAATGTAAGAAGATTATTAAAGAAAATTACTTAATGAAAGTAATTAAGGGAATAATTACTCAATGTAACTAATTAAGTAATGTGATTAGTTAAGTTAATAAATTGGTTTAATTAATTTAAGATAACCACATGATGGTTTGTTAAAGTATAATTACTGGATGTAATTGGAAAAGAGTAAATACTTGGTAAAGTAATTAATGGATAATTACTAGATGTTAATTGAATTTGAAATGGTAGTTTTAAGGAAAATGATTTGGGTCTTATGTTACATTAACATGATATGATTTTTTTAAATCATTCAAATTGAATACATGATCTTAAAATACTATTTATTGGCTTACTTCAAATGAACTAGCTTCATCAAAAGATTGTACCCCACAAACTATGACTGTTCACCATATAACATTTATATGTGAAAGTACATGGATCAAATATTTATAGTCTTGAATTGCATTTAGAGTTCATAAACTCATAAAATGCAATACGCGGTCTAAACCAAATAAACGTATAAGTAACCAACTTTCGAATATATTAAGTAGTTGAAATTGGACACTTGCATGGGTATAGAAACATTATATAACATGAAATTAGAATTATTAGTAAGTATATGTTATATTTCCATTTGTCAACTTTCTATTCAGTTTGTTTATATATGTTAATTGACGAATGTTTTATCAATCATATTAAATGCACAAGTTTATCATTGTACATAATTATAACATTATATAGCATATGTTCTTACAGTATTAGAAAGGTTAAATGTTACCATTTCATTTTTCTAATAAGGCTCCCACTTGTAACAACCCGGATATTTTAACAAACTAATAACGTAATGAACTCCAATTTTGTGAAATTTAAAATAATTGAATTTTGAAATGAAAATTTAATATGTGAATTACATTTTTTAGACATAGCAAATGATAAAGTTTCATCGGAAAATATGGAATTTTATCTTTTTGTGTAATTTTATTTAAACTTAAATCAGTTAATATTTGATAATAATAAAATATTTTCTAAACCTGAATATTTCTATACCTTAAATTTGTAAATCATCTTCTGAGTAAGACGACATATTTTGTTTCCAAATTTATAGCTCCGTTTATCTTATTTTCGGCGTTTTGCAACATTTTCAATACCGATTATCGACTTTTGATAGGATGATCATACCGCGGATATCTGTATACCGTTTTGATCAACCTGTCATGCTGATCTCCATAGTATATTCATATTTTTGTTTCGGTGTCCGATATGCTTCGGAAAATCGGAAAACGATTACGTATCGGTACCGATTTTAAAATCTTTTGGTTTCCATCCGTCCTTTCATTTCTCACTCTGTACAATACCAACAGCCGTTTGCATTTATATTTCCTAAATTCTCGTGCTTGACCTTTTTTTCCACTAGTTCCAATATTTATTAACAGGTTTATTTTTTTCTCTGACCATTCGTTTCTTTTGAAAAATGTTTGCCTAGAATCCAAAGCCTACCCATCTCCTTCCCCTATTCTCTTTCCCTACTTTTCTTCCTTGATCTATTTTACAACCACAGCAGCCACTCCTTTGAACCCAACTCTGTTAGTCAGCCACATCTCCACCCACCAAACAGCCTACAACATCATCGAGACCCCTAACCTCCCTTTGTTCCTAGCCTCCAAACCCGTAACCATGCTCCACTCACATCAAACCTCCATCACCACCTGTAGTCGAGGACCCATACGCGCCTTCCTCTCCCTGAACCCGCCTCTACTCACCACCTCTAGCCAGCAAAACTTCCTCCCACTTCCTTCTTTTGTCATAGCTGCCATCTGACACCCACCTCGGCCTCTCCTCCTAACCGCCCACTACAGCCTTCCCCTAGCCCTCTTCCTCCATGAGTGCGGGCATGCTACCTCACTGTGACAGCCTCATCTCGGTAATTATATATATAATATGATATTGTTAGTATACCTATTTTAACATATCCTACTTTGCTAAAGTATATGTATATACTAATTATATATGTATTTATATTTATATATATGAATTTAAATAAATTATATATATATTGTTTGTTACATATTTATATATATAAGTTTATCAGTTACATATGTGTGGTCTGTTAGGTTATATGAGTGTATATCGATGATATACAAACCTATTATAAAATTTAAGTATATATATATATATATTATATATATATAAAGTTTATGTTAGTTTGTTGTTGGGTTCATATGAATATGTGTAAGTTATATGTTGCATAATATGTTTAAAAGGTTTGTATATATTGTTGTTAGCATATATAAGTTATAATAGCGTTATATATGTTATTGTATAAACTTATACTGATATGTTGTATGGTATATAACTTATATGTTAGTGATATATATATTATTGATTTCAAAGTATGTATGTAAGTATTTATTTCAAAATATATTGTGTATATATGTTTGATTTTTATATATGCGTTTAATTTAAACAATGATTTTGAAATACATATATATTTAAATTTAAAAATGTGTTTGAATTTAAAATATGATATTATATAAATAGTTATATATAAATATATATGTTCACTTATACCATTGATCTTCATCAATCCGGTTTTGATTCGATTTCGTCAATTTCAAGCTGTCAGCTTTGTAGTCGAATTCGAGCCAATCTTACCTTGCTTTGGAATTCGCGCTTGGATCCGTAACTCATCTCATTCTCGTTCATCTCTAGCCTCGAAAGGTGAGCAATCACTCACGATTAACGTTCTTATATTTATTAAATTTGATTTTATTTGAGACGACAATTGAAATATGTTGTTGTTAGTTATTTAACTGTTATATATATGTCATTTTCTATAACTGTTCACCTATGACATCTGACACCATGACATGTTACTTATATTTTATCTGTTATTGATGATATAAACCAGTTATATTATTATCATATTTGTTCTCACTATGCAATTTTCCTGTTAGTATAGAATTCTGTATGGGTTGAAATGATACATACCCGAATGATCTTGTATAATAGGATAAAATCGTTAGGTGTTGGAATGATAAACCCAAGATATTTTCATTGAACTGAATTTGGGATTGCGGGTTGAAAAGATATATACCCGTATATATTTAAATTACGGATTGAAATGATAAATATCCGTATCACTTGACCATAGGATAGAAATTCACAAACAGACATCGTTGGTCGATATATATGTATATATATTGAAATAATTTCCAAAGTTTTAAAAAGGAAAATATATGGTTTTATATAAATATTGATTTTAAGATATTATATATATATATATACACATTACTTTTATAAAGGTTTAAATTTAGATTTTTAAAATTATATGTTTTAAAATTTTTGAAATTATATGTTAGTTTTGAAATTATAAATTTAAAAGATTATTCTTATAATTTTACTATTTTTAAAATATATAAAATAAGTTTTAATATAAAATAGATTTAATAATAAGATTTAATTTAATAAAGTTTGATTTAGTTAATATATAATATGTTTAAGTATTTATTTAAAATTATATCTCAAATATAGTGTTTATAATAATTTTTAAGAAATTAAGGTTGGAAAGAGAAATAGAAATTGGTTTGAAATTGTATTTATTTAAAGAAGTATACACAAATAAGTTGGATTTAAAATTTATTAAAATTGAGATTTTAAAAATATGCTTTTATAACTTGATTTTGATTAAAAGTGATTTAAATAAATATTTTCAAATTTACATAAATTGAAATGGGATAATTAGTTTATGTGAATTTGTAATTTTGTAACAACCCGGTATTTTGCATCAATTATAATCAACAATTTAAACGATTAATATTGACACAAATTTCTATTTGAAGTTTTTAAATTTTGAATTAAAATTCTTTTATAAATTGTTAAAAGAAATTTTGGGCTTTGAAATTAAATAGTGGTCCATGTTTTTATATTGGGCCGTGTTAATTCTCAAAGCATAATAACCCGTCCCCTTTTCTTTTTTTCGTTCATTTGAAAAACCTAGCTCACGAAGAAAATAAAATGGAGGCGGTCTCGTTCGTCCTCTTCTCCAAATTAGGGCTTGGAATTGTGGTGGCCGACGTTACTCGATCGTTGCTCGTCTCTTGTGGTGCTCGCGTTGCTTGCTTCGACAATCGGCTGCTCCTTCTATTTGTCGACAAGGTGAGTGAATTCTCACATCTAATTCGAATCAGTTGAATTCGGTTGCTTATTCTGATTTCTTTATCTCGTCTTTGACTTGATTTTACCAATTGACTGATTTTGATTATGGCTTGACTTGTTCGATTTTGGCCATTTTGATGTTTATCTCCGTAGCTTTATCGACTTGCTTTCTGTTTGATTTCAACCTTCATGTTAAAGCTTGCTACTGTTGATTCCATTTGACTTCGGTTATACCTTACTTTGATTTTTGCCAAGACTGCTACTTGAATTCTCTGGCATGTTTTACCTTGCCTGTACTCTGTGCATTGTGCCTCGTTTGGATCATCTTGTAGTCAGATTCATAGTGTTTGCATTTGTCAAATTGTGCATCACCTTTGTATACTTACTTCGGCCATTATTTCTGACCTGTTGTGTTGCTGTGTCTGTATGTATATCGGTTACATGCCATTCACTATAGCTTCGAGTCAGATTAACATTGCATATCCACTTGAGTTTTTGCACTATAATCTGTTTTGACCTGTAGTTGGCACACTGCTTCCATCCTGTTGCTTTCACTGCATCTACATTTTTACTAGTTTGCAGTCTCACTTCCATACTGCTATGTTGTGTTTGCATTTACTTGCATTCACTCCAGATGTTGTTGACTTCCCTTGAGCATATTGATACATATTAATAATGTTGCATTATTGATATCAGTACTCGACCTTGTCGGACATTGCTTTGACTTAGTTCGAACTTGTTGCCACCCTTCTTGAACTTGTTTCACTGATGCATTGAGTTCGTGTGAACTTAATTAGGTGCCATCTGCATTTGTCATGGCCTCTGACCTTTGAGGCACACAGACTTCATGTTGTTCACTTGTGTCTTTGGGACCATTGCAGATTGATTACATGCAGTTTTGAGTTCACACCACGTTTGATCATTTATGGCAGCTGTCATGACCATTTGAGATAGTTTGCTTACCTGTTTTATGAAGTGTTGAGTATTTGTAAGGCAGTTTGCATTCATTTGATTTTGTCATGGCTTGATTTCATCAAGTTGCAACAGTTTCGACCTCTTTAGGTTTGCAGTCCACTTGAGTACATATGTATCTGTTATGTGCAATGATATTGAACTTTTCACTGTATGATAAAATGTGATATTCTCAATTCCACTTAAGTTATTCAGCTTATATTTTCATACCATCAATACTTGCTGTCTTGACCATGTCCCCTGTTGCATTATAATTGCATCTGTAGTTGTTGATGCTTTTGTGCAATGGCCTGAGTCATTTGTAACTGCTGTTACATGTTGTTAGGTCTAGTTGACTTCGACTTCGTTTATGATACTTGCACTGTTTCACTGGTGTATGCATTTACTGTTTTGAATCTTGCTCTTGTATACCATCACTTGTCTCTGCCTAATTCAATTTGCACATGGGTTTGGAGTTGTAGTCTTTCACTTCGGCTAGCACAAGAATGTGCAGCCTGGGTGCTTGTGTTGAGCCTAAAATTTATTGGGCTTGACCTCGCATCTTGTCTCTACAATATAATCGACACTCGCCCTTATGACACTCACAGCGATGTGTGTGAATTTTCATTGGGTACATCATCACTGTAAGTGGCAAGGCAGTGCACGCAAGCGTGAACTGCAGCCACACGGTATTGGTTTTATTGTTATTTCTTTTGCTTTTGATTTATGGATCTATTTCGTATTCCATATGTTGTAGTGGCGTGGCAGTACACGCTTGCGTATACTGCAGCCCTACTCGAGTTGACGTCTTAATTGATGTTTCCAATTGTTTGAATTGGTTCGCGTTGTATTTACCGTTATCCGATTTCTTTACTTGAGAATTGGATAGGTAAATTTATTTTGACTGTCGTCTAATTTCTATTTAATTATTATTGCTTTTGTGCACTAATAACTGAGTTTGAATTAGACTGACCCGAGTATTATTTTCTTTTGAATTTAATACTCGGGTCAGACCGAGTATTTTCAGGTTGTAGATATTCTGCTTTGGGATGCTGCTTGAGCTATGAAGACTTTTCATATCTTTTGGAGTTGTCGTATCATAGTATAGGTTGATATGTATTCATGTATATTAGTCGATAATGTACTTGTATATATAACTTCTTGAGTCGACTGTTGTAGTTGTATCACATGTACCGTGTCAAATGTATTGTAACTGATATCGGTTATTATATATATGAGACTTTCTGTTTTATCTATGTTCCGCATTCATATTATCTGTGTTATTATTTTATATTTTTGTCCTAGACTATTATAGCCACTGTGTAGTAGCTTTGAGTTTGCAACGGCATGTCGGATTTCCTCCTGAAATAAAATGCACGTTTTTACTATCTGACATATCGGTGCTCGCACAAGACAATTACACAGATGGTCGCTCCTCAACAGCCTTATTCTCCGTGCTAGCCGACAGCACTACACCGTAGTGTTCTTGGCTAGCGTGGGTATAGAGGTGGGGCGTCACAGCTTGGTATCAAAGCCTGGGGTTTAGGACGAATATAAAACATAACTTAGATGGAACATGTGTTACAACTATTTGTCGATGTTTTATTTCACATCTTCGTCTAAGATCATCTTTGATAGTTAGGTATGAATTCCTAACTCTTTTTCATGAGCATTGCTTCTATTCTCTGTTGTGTTTGCTCATTTGAGTATGCACTGCTAAGTATCATTGTGTATATGCTTTACAAAGTTGCATATTGTTGCAACTCGTACCCACTTCAATTTGAACTCGCATTGTTTATTCGGACTGCTGTATATACGCATTCTTATCTCTGATTCGTGTACTTAATGCAGTCTCCATACAATTGGGTTTTTGGGTATCAATCTTTGAGACAAATTGCATTTCAATTGTCGACTCTGTCTGTTTATCCGACAAATTGCATTTCAATTGTCGACTCTGTCTGTTTATCCATGGTTTGTTGGCTTTCATGTGCCTCTCTCTGATAGTTTTAAAATTTCTTTGGTATAAAAGAAATTGTCTTGGTCCTTGCCTTGTCGATATCGACACTGACTTGACTTTTACTTTTGTTAAAGTCATTCATGCATTTATGCTCGTTTTGCTTTGTCTTTCCAATTGTTGATCGATTCTTCTTTTCCGATTAGTTGTTATCACTTTTGTCGACTTTGATAACTTCTATTTCAGGAATTTTTGGGTATTCCTATCTTGATGGATTTGGAATCGAATTCTTTGGATTTTATTCACGTCTTCGAATGTGAATTTTAGTGAATTGATTTGGTTCCCAAATTTAATCGATTCTTGATTATTTTCCGATTTGTTGCTATTATTTATTAGCAACTTTGATGACCTTTTCTTCGGGATTTTTGTGAACATACCTTTTGATGGGTACAGTATCGATTTCTTTGGATTCTATTCACATCTTTGTATGTGAATTCTTGTGATTGATTGTTTCTACGATCATTTTTGTGATTTGTCACTTTAAAAATATAAAGGTTTTCTATACTAGTAGTAAATATCAAAACCCTTTTCTCCAAACGATTTCAAAACTATTTTACTACAAAACTCTTTTCCTAAACCGTTTTCCAATCTATTAGTATATACTAACCTTTACCTCACTCGTATGAGAAATCTAATTAAACGACTTAGTAAAACAAGTGGTATATAACGCTTGCGTTTACTTCGCCAGTTAATTCTTGGACTTATTCGATTGAATCTCTTGTGACAATTTTCTAGCGACGATCTACAGTTTGTTCGTAAATATTTAAGTTAAGCTAATGGTTATGGGACATGAAGCTAAACTTTTATATTCACTAACTTAGTTTAATTGACACTTCTCGTTGATCATGACGATCATTCTTATGATTTAGACTAGCAATTGTGCGATGTCTCCTTTTGGTTAGGCTAGACACCACTTGTGTGATTCCATTCACACATACCTTTTCGGTTAGCCTAGACACCACTTGTGTGATTCCACTCACACATACTTTTCTTTTGTTTGCGAGGTTAGACTAGACACCACTTGTGTGATTCCACTCACACATACCTTTTTGATTTTTGGTTAGTCGAGACCTCAATCTGTGTGATTCCGACTCACACATGCGGGGTAGCGCCCCACGGTCTTCGGGCCATTCGTGTGTCAAAATTAATGGCTTGCAACCATGAGATAGCGTCTCGTTATGCGTTGCACGTGTTGACGATTTTTCATGCTCGCGTGTAGGTGAGATTCCGTGCTCCCGTTCTCGCTTTGCGTTGCACGTGTTGATGATTTTTCATGCTCGCGTGTAGGTGAGATTCCGTGCTCCCGTTCTCGCTTTGCGTTGCACGTGTTGATGATTTTTCATGCTCGCGTGTAGGTGAGATTCCGTGCTCCCGTTCTCGCTTTGCGTTGCACGTGTTGATGATTTTTCATGCTCGCGTGTAGGTGAGATTCCGTGCTCCCGTTCTCGCTTTGCGTTGCACGTGTTGATGATTTTTCATGCTCGCATGTAGGTGAGTTTTCGTGCTCCCGTTCTCGTTATGCGTTGCACGTGCTGATGAATTTTCATGCTCGCGTGTAGGTGAGTTTTCATGCTCCCGTTCTCGCTTTGCGTTGCACGTGTTGATGAGTTTTCATGCTCGCGTGTAGGTGAGATTCCGTGCTCCCGTTCTCTCTTTGCGTTGCACATGTTGATGATTTTTCATGCTCGCGTGTAGGTGAGATTCCGTGCTCCCGTTCTCGCTTTGCGTTGCACGTGTTGATGATTTTTCATGCTCGCATGTAGGTGAGTTTTCGTGCTCCCGTTCTCGTTATGCGTTGCACGTGCTGATGAATTTTCATGCTCGCATGTAGGTGAGTTTTCGTGCTCCCGTTCTCGCTTTGCGTTGCACGTGTTGATGAGTTTTCATGCTCGCGTGTAGGTGAGTTTTCATGCTCCCATTCTCGCTTTGCGTTACACGTGCTGATGAGTTTTCATGCTCGCCTGTAGAAGAGTTTTCATGCTTCCGTTCTCGCTTTGCGTTACATGTGCTGATGAGTTTTCATGCTCGCGTGTAGGTGAGTTTTCATACTCCCATTCGAGTTTTCATACTCCCGTTCGAGTTTTCATACCCGCGTTCGAGTTTTCATACTCGCGTTTGAGTTTTCATACTCCCGTTCGAGTTTTCATACTCCGGTTCGAGTTTTCATACCCGCGTTCGAGTTTTCATACTCTCATCTCGTGATTTCTGGATTTCTTTTGTAGATTTCTAAAATTTGTGCTTCACCAATTTTCGTGATTTCTATTGATAAGTTTTATCAATTTTTGTGCATTGGTGAATTCGTGTGCTATTGACTTGTTATGAATACAAGTTTAGGGTATGATACCCCTCTTTGAGAAGATTCTTGTGACACTTTTGACGAATGAAAATCCACTTATCGAAGTTGCTACTGATATCGCTGTTTTAATAACGTGTTTTAAAAATTGTTTCAAAATAAAAATCGTTTTCAAATTTTTTATAGTTTACGCTTTCAAAAGAATGAGAAAGCGATTTAAACGTTTCAGCAAAATCGAGGACTATGACCCCTTTCTTTTACTGATTCGTTTAATTTCGGACTTGTCCATATGAGGTTGAAAATTTGTGAATTCCTTTTATGAAATTAAAAGAATATTTTGTGATTGTATTGCCCATTGAGTGCTTTAAGAATTCTGGTCGATGCGCTTGATCAACGTTATCGATAGGAATCTCCTAGACGCTTTGATGAGACAATCAGACACAGTAAATTGAATTTCAAAATGTAAATTTTTCTGAAAAGATAATTACATAAAGTAAATCGTAAATTTCGAAAGTTTTAGCTTTTCAGGAAAGAATATTATTTAAAACAACTCTTTTCCGATACTTCTATTCTTGCGATTCCCGAAGGGAACCAAGACTTCATCGTTTGTACCAATGCTAATCGTATTGTTTTGCATGCCATTCTCTTGCATAAGAGAACGTGCTGTCTCTTGTGTTTCTAAATCATTAATGCCTATTGAGACTAGATATGTCACTCATGATCTAGTGCTCTTGGCTATTGATTTCGTTCTTCAAAATTTGGCATCATTATTTTTGGGTGAGAAATTTGTTCTCTACCCTGATCATGAATCTTGGGAATATTTATTTTCTCATAAGGAACTTAATTTGCGTCAACCACGTTGACTCGAGTTCCTTACATCTTATGATCTTGATATTATTTACCAGTCCCGGATGGGAAATCGTGTTGCCGATGCCCTTGGTCGTAGGCAACAAGTGGTTGTTTCTTTGATGATGTCCGAATGGAATCATCTTTTTACCAAGTTCATCAGACATTTCGATGTACTTCGTTTTATTGAGCTTCGTCTCATTCCTTTTATGGACTTGCGTCTGATGTTCTTTTATGGTGATCGGTTCATTGGACGTACTGTTTTTGTACTACGTCGGCGTTCCGAATTAATGAAGCTTCGATTCATCTGGCGTATGGTTATTGTACTACGCTGTTGTTCCAAATTATTCGTGTCTCACATATGAAGGGTGTTGTGCGTTTCAGATGGTCGGGAAAGTTAGTGCCTCGATATATTAGGCCATTTCCTATCACTGAACGTATTGGTTTCTTGGCTTATCGCCTCTTATTACCGGCTCAATTTTCTGTTATTCATGACGTGTTTCACGCGTCTTCCTTCTACAGAAATGCCTTAGGAATTCCGATTTTATTCTTGAGCCCGGTATTATTGAAGAAATTGAAGTTCCACCAGATTTGACTTTGAGCAACATTTTATTCACATCAATGTTTCGGGTGTTTGGCACCTTCGAAATAAAGATGTTTTTCTCGTGAAAGTTCAGCGGATCTCAAATTCTATGGATTTCACTTTGGAATCCAGAGAATACATCGAGCAAACACGTTCAGGCTCTCTCTCTCTCGTGCTCTATATGTTGAACTTCCTATTTTCAAATTTCTTCATCTTGTGATGATATGCTCTTATGGTTGTTGCCTTTTGTCCATTTATTCCTTAGGATTGCGAGGACGCAATTTCTTTAAGGAGGGGAGTCTGTAACAACCCGGTATTTTGCATCAATTATAATCAACAATTTAAACGATTAATATTGACACAAATTTCTATTTGAAGTTTTTAAATTTTGAATTAAAATTCTTTTATAAATTGTTAAAAGAAATTTTGGGCTTTGAAATTAAATAGTGGTCCATGTTTTTATATTGGGCCATGTTAATTCTCAAAGCATAATAACCCGTCCCCTTTTCTTTTTTTTGTTCATTTGAAAAACCTAGCTCACGAAGAAAATAAAATGGAGGCGGTCTCGTTCGTCCTCTTCTCCAAATTAGGGCTTGGAATTGTGGTGGCCGACGTTACTCGATCGTTGCTCGTCTCTTGTGGTGCTTGCGTTGCTTGCTTCGACAATCGGCTGCTCCTTCTATTTGTCGACAAGGTGAGTGAATTCTCACATCTAATTCAAATCAGTTGAATTCGGTTGCTTATTCTGATTTCTTTGTCTCGTCTTTGACTTGATTTTACCGATTGACTGATTTTGATTATGGCTTGACTTGTTCGATTTTGGCCATTTTGATGTTTATCTCCGTAGCTTTATCGACTTGCTTTCTGTTTGATTTCAACCTTCATGTTAAAACTTGCTACTGTTGATTCCATTTGACTTCGGTTATACCTTACTTTGATTTTTTCCAAGACTGCTACTTGAATTCTCTGGCATGTTTTACCTTGCCTGTACTCTGTGCACTGTGCCTCGTTTGGATCATCTTGTAGTCAGATTCGTAGTGTTTGCATTTGTCAAATTGTGCATCACCTTTGTATACTTACTTCGGCCATTATTTCTGACCTGTGGTGTTGCTGTGTCTGTATGTATATCGGTTACATGCCATTCACTGTAGCTTCGAGTCAGATTTACATTGCATATCCACTTGAGTTTTTGTTGCACTATAATCTGTTTTGACCTGTAGTTGGCACACTGCTTCCATCCTGTTGCTTTCACTGCATCTACATTTTTACTAGTTTGCAGTCTCACTTCCATACTGCTATGTTGTGTTTGCATTTACTTGCATTCACTCCAGATGTTGTTGACTTCCCTTGAGCATATTGATACATATTAATAATGTTGCATCATTGATAACAGTACTCGACCTTGTCGGACATTGCTTTGACTTAGTTCGAACTTGTTGCCACCCTTCTTGAACTTGTTTCACTGATGCATTGAGTTCGTGTGAACTTAATTAGGTGCCGTCTGCATTTTTCATGGCCTCTGACCTTTGAGGCACACAGACTTCATGTTGTTCACTTGTGTCTTTGGGACCATTGCAGATTGATTACATGCAGTTTTGAGTTCACACCACGTTTGATCATTTATGGCAGCTGTCATGACCATTTGAGATAGTTTGCTTACCTGTTTTATGAAGTGTTGAGTATTTGTAAGGCAGTTTGCATCCATTTGATTTTGTCATGGCTTGATTTCATCAAGTTGCAACAGTTTCGACCTCTTTAGGTTTGCAGTCCACTTGAGTACATATGTATCTGTTATGTGCAATGATATTGAACTTTTCACTGTATGATAAAATGTGATATTCTCAATTTCACTTAAGTTATTCAGCTTATATTTTCATACCATCAATACTTGCTGTCTTGACCATGTCCCCTGTTGCATTATAATTGCATCTGTAGTTGTTGATGCTTCTGTGCAATGGCCTGAGTCATTTGTAACTGCTGTTACATGTTGTTAGGTCTAGTTCACTTCGACTTCGTTTATGATACTTGCACTGTTTCACTGGTGTATGCATTTACTGTTTTGAATCTTGCTCTTGAATACCATCACTTGTCTCTGCCTAATTCAATTTGCACATGGGTTTGGAGTTGTAGTCTTTCACTTCGGCTAGCACAAGAATGTGCAGCCTGGGTGCTTGTGTTGAGCCTAAAATTTATTGGGCTTGACCTCGCATCTTGTCTCTACAATATAATCGACACTCGCCCTTATGACACTCACAGCGATGCGTGTGAATTTTCATTGGGTACATCATCACTGTAAGTGGCAAGGCAGTGCACGCAAGCGTGAACTGCAGCCACACGGTATTGGTTTTATTGTTATTTCTTTTGCTTTTGATTTATTGATCTATTTCGTATTCCATATGTTGTAGTGGCGTGGCAGTACACGCTTGCGTATACTGCAGCCCTACTCGAGTTGACGTCTTAATTGATGTTTCCAATTATTTGAATTGGTTCGCGTTGTATTTACCGTTATCCGATTTCTTTACTTGAGAATCGGATAGGTAAATTTATTTTGACTGTCGTCTAATTTCTATTTAATTATTATTGCTACTGTGCACTAATAACTGAGTTTGAATTAGACTGACCCGAGTATTATTTTCTTTTGAATTTAATACTCGGGTCAGACCGAGTATTTTCAGGTTGTAGATATTCTGCTTTGGGATGTTGCTTGAGCTATGAAGACTTTTCATATCTTTTGGAGTTGTCGTGTCATAGTATAGGTTGATATGTATTCATGTATATTAGTCGATAATGTACTTGTATATATAACTTCCTGAGTCGACTGTTGTAGTTGTATCACATGTACCGTGTCAAATGTATTGTAACTGATATCAGTTATTATATATATGACACTTTCTGTTTTATCTATGTTCCGCATTCATATTATCTGTGTTATTATTTTATATTTTTGTCCTCGACTATTATAGCCACTGTGTAGTAGCTTTGAGTTTGCATCGGCATGTCCGATTTCCTCCTGAAATAAAATGCACGTTTTTACTATCTGACATATCGGTGCTCGCACAAGACAATTACACAGATGATCGCTCCTCAACAGCCTTATTCTCTGTGCTAGCCGACAGCACTACACCGTAGTGTTCTTGGCTAGCGTGGGTATAGAGGTGGGGCGTCACAAATTTGAAGTTTTATTTAAATGTTATTGGAGTAATTAAGTAAATATTTCAAAACTAAATAATAGTAAAGTTGAATTTGAGATATAAATGAAATTGTCAAATTTAGTTTTGTAAATATTTGAATATTTAAAGCTTTGAAATCTATTGAAGTTGAAATGGTTTAATTTGTAGTTTATATCTATATTTGAAATCGATATAGAATGGTTTATTGAAATTTGAATTGAAATGGATGAACTAAGATTTGATTTAAATGGAATTTTGAAATTCGAGTTAATTTGAATCGATTTGTGAAATTTGAGGAACTATTTTTATTATATAAAGTATTTATATATATATATATATTATAACTATTTTAATACACCAATTATTTTAATATATATACTATTTTAAACTTATAACTATTTCAATATAAAAATTATTTTAACATATAAACTATTTTATTACATAAACTATTTTTATTATATAAAGCATTTTAATATATATATATATATAAAGAAATTTTATTTTGTAAGTTATTTTAATATATAAACTATTTTTAATTGTTAACTATTTTAAATATACTAATTATTTTATTATATAAACTATTCTATTTTATAAACTATGATTATATATACTATTATTAACATTTACACTGTTTAGAGGAAAGTGTTACGGTTTTTCCAAATTTATGATTTCCGAAGTGTTATGATTTCAAAGTAATATGATTCCCAAAGTGTTATAATTTCTAATGTTATGTTTTCGAAGGTGTTATAACTTTGAAAGTACTATGATTTTGAAATGAATATATTTAAGGGATTAATGATATCGTATTGATATGGTTTTGAAATGGATATGATATTTTTGTTTTGAAGTATGATATTTTGAAATGACCACGGTGTTATAATAATGGTTGGTTGTTACAAAGATCGGGATCGGTTATTGTCATACTCTCTGCTAATACTGAAAACCGCTTTAATAACCGTGTACGCGATGGAGATTCTAGAATGAAGTAGGATGGTTGGCGATGATCCTATATGAAGTATATACATGGACCTGACTCCCGTGAGTTAGCTTAAGATGGCTAAAATAGGAGCAATTGTCGGGACAAGTGAGGTAGCTCCTTCGATCGGACAACACTCCATCGATACTATTCTATTACTTTAATTGATTTGGTGCACCCTCGGATTTTTGGGAGTGTGGATTGAGGTGGGCGGTAGCTGCGGCTATGCGTCACCACCAGCCCGGAAATGTAATTGGTATATCTACCTTGGCATTGCCTAGTTGTGCCGTGTCACCTACCTTATCGAGACCACTACAAGTTTGTTTTGTACCATACTTATGGAGGGCCCTTTGACGACGCCTAGTACGGGGGAGATCATGGTACTGTATAGACTATGGGAATATATAAAATGTGTTAAGGGGGATATGGGTAACGCCTTAACGTTATTTTAGTGGTTTACTTTACTATAGACATTATTATAATAGCGTAAATTACTACATAGTAGACAGTTCCACGGATCCTCAAAGGATGGTTACCCCAAACTTCCTTTAAGTTACTTGTATTTCAGTTGGTATCTCACTTGATTTGAATTTATTGATATGAGAATGTTATTCCTGACTCGAGTATTTTTTGTTTTTCTTTATGCTTGGGTCAGACTGAGTATCACAGCATTTGAGACTCGCCTTTGGAGTTAGAGATTCGCATGGAGATCCATCTGCATCTTTTTAGCTATCAGCTATTCAGTTGACTCCAGTGATATATTCAGATTTTGTTACTTGACTATTGTATTGAGACTTCAATGTATTCGTGATTTCCATTGTATCTTGTTTAACTCTGTTATATATATAATAGCTTCATGAACTACTATTCATTTATTTCCGCTGCTTATTGTTATATTACTCGGTGTTTGTGATTCTATGATTATTTTATTTACTGTATAAGTTGAGTTTTTCCTAATATAAATTAACAATCTGATATTTTGAACAATTCAAGTCCGACATGTGCGGATGCGAATGGTTGCAAATATCGGGATGTTACACCACTGATTTTTTAAATTTCTCCAAACCCTAAGATGAAACATAGAAGTTTTACAACTTCACTAGTGGGTGTTAGGACTCGTTTGTTTTGGTATTCTGACCTTGAGTTTTCTTAACAAATCATAGCCCCATAAAAGATGGATTACTCTTTATCAGTTGTATCATATACAACTCCTAACCCATTTTTCCTTGTTCTAATCCCAATTCGACCTTGGGTTTGCTCAACAAATCGAAAGAGATTATTCACTCATACCTACCATATCGTGATGGCCTAAGTATAGTATATGTACCTTGAGTTTGCTCAACAAATACATATAGTTATGTTACTTCGTCTGTTCAATATATTAATAATACTATGCATAACATCTCTAGCTTGAGTTTGCTCAAAAACTAAGGAGTATGTAAGTAATATATATATATATACACATATACATATATATATATACATACGGTACATGACAACATCATATTGAAGATTCATAATCTTCGATATATATTGAGTGATATCGACTTATAGAATAATATATTTCTTATGAAATACCCCAGCGATTCAAGTGTCAGACGCATCAAAAGTCACGGTATATATAAATTTACATTTGTATTTATTTCTCAAGTCTATTTGGGTTTCTTTCCACATTTAGTTTATACACATATCATATAAGTTTTATTGTTATATAACTTTTATATTTCATATTACTTGTATGATAGTTTTACGTATAATATATCATTAATTAAATCTTATTTAATTAATTTTAATCACTTAACTCTTTAATTAATTTTAAATTAGTATTCCAATATAACTTTTCTATTGGATATATCTATTATAACATTTATAGTGTATACTATAACCTTTATAGTGTAACACACATATACCATATATATGTATATTTTATTTAATTAATTAACCTTTAATTAGTTTATTCAATCAAGCAATTTGTATTAAAATTTATTAATTTCAAAATTTATCTTGTATACATATGTGTATACTTATGTTATCTTAAACATTTTAAAATCACATAACATATATCAATACATGTAATACATGCATATATGCATTAATTAATTAACATAATTTATCTATTGATTTTATTAGTCTTATTAATAAATTTGAAATTTGAAATTATTATATAAATATTTTCAAACATTTTGAAAATATCATTATCCTTTCAAACATTTTGAAAACTTATGTATTATTATAATTTTTATAATAAACATGTTTTATTTCAAATTTAACTATTAAATTTAAAATCTTCAACATTAATTTTCAAAACGATTTTGAAAATTAGCCCAAGGCCCAAACTAAGTTGGGCCTTTTCTATTAGGAGCAGCCTTTGGGCTCACTTCACCTTTCGGGCCAAGCCGGTAACCAGGTAGGACATGGTACTTGATTATCCAATTCCAATCCTAGACATTACCTTTCTAGACACCGTACTAAGTGGGTAAGCTTAATTAGTTAGCGCTAACATGGCTACTTTAGACCGCATAGACTATTAGGCTTCGATACCATTGTTGGAACTAG
Source organism: Allium cepa (assembly GCA_030765085.1). NCBI lineage: Eukaryota > Viridiplantae > Streptophyta > Magnoliopsida > Asparagales > Amaryllidaceae > Allium > Allium cepa. The sequence goes on along the minus strand of CM060943.1, from coordinate 1,013,250,637 downwards.
ACTAGCTCGCAGCGAAAGTTATGGGTGAATTTTATTTTTTTTACCCTATTGGATCTTTTATTGGGCTTATGAAGTCTAACTGAATTAGAACATTTCTAAATTTCATTTGAATTTTATTTATTCAAATTCAAATATATTAAGATATGAAATCAATTTTATTTGATTTGGTTTATACATAAATGTATCTTATACATGTATGTGTGAGTGCATATGTAACATAATAATCCGTGAGTGGTATAATATGCCCATATGTAGATGTTGGGATTTACATCGCAACAGACATATTAGCTAATTTTGTATATCATTTGTTCAAATATGTGCATGCATATGTGTTAAAATACACACACATATACACACATATATGTATATATAAATATATTATATATAGTACATGAACATAAAACATTTATATACGCATAAATGTATATACACAAAGAGATGGAAAAATTATTAAAAATTATTTATAATTCAAAATTAACTTAGTTTTGCAAACATAATAATTTAGTATTTTAATTTATATATATTATGAATAAAATAATGTTTTCATCCATAAATAATTAACATAAAATAATCTATTGATAAAAATTCAAATTTTACAATTTTCAAAAATCTAAGATCATAAAATAGAGCTTAAGAAAAATATGGAGATTTTTCAAATTTGAAATATTATTTTTAAAATAAATACATTGATTTCGACAATAATTATTTAAAATAAAATAATATATTAATAAAATTTCAAAAATCATAGCATCATGTATTAAAGGTTTCGAAAATTTTTAAAGATTTTTTCAATTAATTATTATTTTTAATAAATCATAAATAGTTTTTCGAAATTAGATTAATTATTAAAAATAATAAACTTTACTGAAAAAATTCTATTTTTTTATATATGTTTTTGAAATGATATAATATTTTTTTTAAATATAAAAATGAATTTTTAATGTAGTAATTATTTTATATATAATAAGCAATTCAATAAATGTTAATTTAAAAGTATGAATATATGTATGATAATTAATTTTTGAATTTTTAAATTCATATTATATACAAGTACGTGTACTAATTTTTTTAAATCATATATATATATTATATATGCACATAGGCTATTATGAGAGAGAAATATACATTAATATATATATATATATATATATAAATTTATTAATAAATATATATATATATATATATAAAACAATTATTGAAGACAAAATTTGATTTTGCACTGTTAACAAAAATTTTCTATACATAAATCAAATGGTATAATAAACAAATTATGCACATAACCAAACTGATTTGTGACAACCCACGTCTACTTATAAAATCCCACCAAACAATTCATATAGTAGTAATATATTTTAATAGATACGAAATTGCTCATTATAGGATCATATAATATAATTTAATTACTGTGCTATAAATTAAAATTATCAATTTAATGATGCCTTTGGATCCACGTTGAAGCAATGACTTCCCTTCCTTTTACTGTTCTTGATTCATCAATTGCAAGTTCGGAATCACTGACCTCTATCTATCGAATAGTATTTTTTTAGATTGAAATACATTTGAGAATTTTGTAGTGGATTGAGAGCTATGTTTCAACCAGCAATGTAGAAGGTAATGGTATCTCAACCCATTATCTCTATGCTAATTCTCTATGTTTTAGCCACCCCTAGATCTTTCCAAAATAAAAATTTACGGCCCTAATGGTGGGCCTTAAAACCATCTAAGCCCAAACTAAAATATTATGCAATTAAATATAATTTAATCGCTTGTCGATATTTCATATCGATCGATATATTTATAACTGTTATAAATATATATAAAATTATTTATTTCTCAAATCATATTCAAATTATAATTACTATTTTATAAATATTAATTAATTTAATTAATTTATAACAATTATAAACTAATTAAATCATTCGATCTTAAGGGAATTCATCATTTCGGCTATGTAACTCTTGGGTGTAAATTTGCTCAGCGATTAACATCGAACTATTCTAATGTTAATGTTCACACATCACTTAGCAGATAGTGTGACATTCTGGCCAAATTTATCGCTTACTCATTTTCGGTAAAATCCAATTTTAGTTTAATAAGCGTTACCCGATTGTGACATTCGTTTACACCAATTCTCTTCGTCAAAACTATGTCACTTTGGACTTATGGAATTTGGTAATTGTCACAATTCCAACCTCATCCACATTCAACTCTATAGTCTAAATACAAAGTTTTTGATTCAATAATAACAATTATTATTAACCGAAATGCTCTGGCCAGAGTCTTTGACTTTGAGTTGACTATGATACTAACCGCATATAACTAGAGACGTATCCTCTCTTGAATAGTGCTTCACTTCCAATACTTCCACTCGACCCAATTATAGTCACTCGATGGATGCCATGCGATTATTTAGCTATAACCAAAGCGGAGCTTTCATATTGAAGACCCACAGTATTCTCAAGTCAAGATAACTGTGTAAATCAGTCACATCGATATTTTCTGTTTGACCTTAGCTATATTAACCAACAGAAAACTATCAAGTGAATCGTTCCGTAGTTATCCAATAACTATTAGTATGTAATCGCTAAGTGTCTCTAGTAGTCATAAGTAATACACTGCCCAACATTTCGAGAGCGTTTACTCCAGTCTCAATGGATACATCGATATCCAGTTTCGATGCATCTTGACTAGGAACATTTAAAATGGTATATTTGTTTTGTTGTGATAAATTACTCACGGTTGCAACACTTTGTAACTACTATAATAAAATATACCATTTACGAATTTTTCTATTAAATATACTTTTAATTAAGTTAAGTAATTAATATAATCACATTATATCAAGTATATAATAGGAAGAAAATATCTTTTATTTCGAACAAGCTTGATCAACGAGTTAGGTATATGTAACAATTACAAAATTTTCCATAGGGCATACCCCTAACTCAATCACCAGTGTGCAGCAGCTCGATACACAAAACGTATTTGGAGCAAAACTTATTTGGAACAAAATTTCCCATATGCATAATATATTATTATATGAGAATATTTGTTTTTTTGGAGCAAAACTTATTCTATAAGAATTTTATATGTTGGCATAATTTCAGTGATAAATATAAATAGTCGAGCATTTTGTACATCTTGGCGTGCAATTGTTTCCATGACTCCAAATGTACACAATAGCACGTGCTACTAATTTTCTCCATAAAATGTAAACGTAATCTTGATATGTGCAATTCTAATTTTTTTATAGATAAGTACATGATTTAGATCAATTTTCAAGCAAATGCACCCAAATTTTCTAAAATCGTACATGGTTCACATTTTAGGAGTTTGACTAACATGTTAACTAGCTGCTAGCATCATAATGTAATCGATGGTTGTGTTTTTATTAAACATGTCACATGTACACAATTCACGTTATACGAATTTTTTGATGATTTACAAATTACAATGGACATTTAGAGCTTATTATTCTCTACCGTAGGTATAATCGATGTTATGTTTTTAGTCTTTACTTTGAATATGTTAATATGTGATCTACAAGACTGCAACTTAACCAATGCTAGTGTGAACTAATTGTAACACAAGATGCATTTTGCCTGGGTTTTGTAGGTTCATGTTATGATTTAAATTGTGTACTATTGGAGATGTTTTGCTTCAACAAGTCCAAATACACTTGAATTCAACTTATCCTTATTTTTCTATGCTGCTAGAGACATTATTCTAATTACATTGTAGATAAAAGACTAACATTTTTGTAGAAGCCATCTGATTTGTGTAAAAAGAATGTATGGTGGAGTAGGTGTATGCAGTTTTATATATTCCTATTTCCTTGATGTATGACAAAATTCATCCATCCTGCATTACTTCTGAATCGCTATAATTACTTTGATGTAATTTGATTTACATGACTTGAAGTATGCACAAAAGTGAAATTTTAGGATTTATAAATGGAATCAAGATGTACGAATTTAATATTAACTATGAGTTATATTTTCCATTTTTCTATTTTTTTGGGCTTCTATTTTTTGTTGTAGCCCACAAGTATTATGTACACTTTATCGAAATCCGGATGAGGCACTAATGATGGTTTACATGGACTATTGATGCAACAATTGTTGTCCTTTATTACAGATCAAAAAATATATTACATGTACCGAGTTTTTTTCCATATAAAACTCATGTAATTTATATAAAATATATCCTATCACGTGGCTCTAACTTCTCCTTCCACATGCGAGGCACACATCATATGTAGAAATTATTTTCTTTCTACACGCATTAGTATGCTATGGATATTGCTAATCAAGGCATAGGATATAAATAAGAAATGACAAAATTCATTGGAATCTATTTTCTAAAATTAAACTATAAAATTTGTTCAAATAATACACAAGGTCACATCTAGGTAGTTTTTAATAAAAAGAGTTAGTAACATATTTGAAAGCATATCAAGTTTTATGTTTTATCACTTCAAACACGTTAGTTAACTGATTTCACATTAAACATGTCAGTAAGAATATTAATGTGAAGGAAAATTTGAAATCTATACACTAGCGTCAAGTAGTTTTATACCTCAGGAAGTATTAAGGGTTTTTGAGGAGAGGAGTGTCATGGGAAGTGCGATATTTTTTGATGGGAAAAAAATTCTTTATATGTTAATGTGGTGATTTATTACTTTTTAAAAGAGACAAGATGTAAGTTTTCTAAGTTCCAATCTACCGGAAACTCTAATATTAATATTTGTTACATTTCTTTGGATATCAGTATAATAGTTAATTACTTTATTTACCCATTTAATTATTTCCTAAAATAACTTATTCTCATTTATTTTACGATAAATGGTTGATTTTTGCCTATACACACATAAAAATGCAACATTAAGATTCAAAAAATCTTACAAATGGTGTTTTTTAATACCAATTCGTCATGCGCACGTACGTCACACATGCCAAAATACTCGTGCGGATATATGTGTGTACATATATACATATGTCTATACAAACATACACACACATAAAATACACGCGCGCGCACACACACACACACACACAAATACACATACATATACATATCCCAATATCTACTTATGTATGCAATTACCATGTTATTGTTTGTTGTTTTTGTTATTTTAAACATATTGTTGTAACATGTTATTTCTTGTATATTGATTAGTTGTAGACCGTAGTATTAATTAAATGTTTTGCAAAAGTGGAAAGTTGGAATTAATCAGTGATTCACCTTCTCTCTTTCCTTTTAGATCTTGATGCGATTATACCTAGATCTTATTTCATATTTATTCCCATTTTTAAACATCAAACAATTTCACTCAATGTATGTTTCATGAAATATGAGTATATTTGATGTAATCATACCATTTCAAATATCATACTTAATTAACATAAATTTAATCAATTAAGAATAATACAATAGTAATAAAATATGACTTTATAAAAGTAACTAAGTGGATATGGTATCAAATATTAAATTTCATCACCACAACAAACTGATTACAACTTTTTGTTTGCAATGTTCGCACAATGAAATTTGTAACAACTATTTTTTTATAGAAAGTTGTAATAAAAATGTTTTTACAACTTTATGTATTTTGGAGTTGTAATAAAGTTATTTAACAACTTTCTATCCGTGACCGCGGTATATTAATTTATAGGAATGTTAATTTATAGCTATCTTCCTTATAGGTTGCAATTGATCACGCGTAAAACACTTTCAATGAAACATTCTTAACATCAAATAGAAATTATTAGCAAACACAAATATTCCCTTTCGGAGATTATAATGTTCACGCTAATCCGAAAAAATTGAAGAACATATGATACAAAATCACAAATATAAGAAAACACATATGCAAAAAAAAGTTGCAAAAATATGCAAGAGAAAATTTTATTTCATCTAATTAATAGACATATCTGATCATGTTTATTTCTCTCTAATTAACTAATCAACTTTTTTTCCATATATTATTAATTTGGGCATTAAGTAATTGATGTTGTAAATAGAGCCCAAGAGAGAGAGTGGAAAAGTATTTGGTATTTCACTCTTCTTCCATCTTTGTTCATCTTCCACAAAACCAAGAAGTCATTGTTGTAGAGATCAAGATTCCTTCTCAATTAGGCATTGATCCAATTTTTATTTTATTTACTTTTATTTACTTTTATTTGGTGGTGTAGTTGTAAACAATTATTTTTGAGAATCACTATAAATGGTTGTTTGGTGGAACCTTGCATGTTGCTTTGTTGGTTTCTTCGTGTTTTAAGTCTTTCTTCAACATTTTTTATTTTCAAATTTTATTATTTTCATCCAATACTGTCCTTTTGTACCTAGGGTGATATAAGATTCTGGGATAAGTTTACGTAATAATTTATCATTTATTAGATTTTGCACCACAAAAAAATCCTAACATAACAAGGTGCAAAAAAAGAACTGCGTAAATTTAGAAAATCTTTAAAAATTTGGAAATTTTCTTAAATTTCATTGTTTCAATTTTTTAAACAATAGAGAAATAAATACTTCATACGATTTCAAGAAATCGGTAAATAAACTTTAACATAAGGATGGACATTTAACCAATTTAACCCATGTAACCGATGTAAACAACATTCATCGAGTCGACTTAACAACCGCTAAGAGCGATTAGCCAATATTAACAACTGGTTTAATGACCAATCTTAACCTATTTAACATGTAGCCATGAACGCTACTTCATACTTTAATAGTTCTTTATTATGCTTTCGATATCACTTTACTTCGCGCTTTCGGCAGCTTATTTTATATATTGGCCCTCTCAGTATGTTTTATACTATGTATATAAATAAATCTTCGTTGTCATCTATTTATTTATTTGTTGCAGCTCGGCCCAGGTTTATTCTTTCTGCCGCCAGATGCATAACCCTAGGTCTTACATCGCTCTGTTTCTTACATCGCTCTATTTCTTACATCGCTTATCGCTTATTCTTCTTACATCCAGGTCTGAAAAACCCTAAATCGAAGAGAGAGAGAAAAATTCAATCGATCCCTTCTCATTTACCGCCGCTCCATTCCCCTCACCGACTGCCGCATTTTTTCTTCTTTTCTGAACTGCTACAGCCGCTCACCCTGTAACCTCTATTGATTGCCATGCTCTACTGTCTGACGTCTGCCTTCAAACTTCTTCGAAGTAATTTATTAAGTTGTTTTTATAGGAAATTTCGATTTTTGCTCAGATGTTAATCAATAATTTTTTCCCCATAGTCTTTGATAAGTTCAAAAAGATCATTTAAATTTTTATTGATTCAGAAGCAAGTAACGACTGTTGCTGGAACTGAGAGATTTGTTGCTTCTGTGTCAGAAATGCCACCATCAACCAATTTGAAAGCTTGTTTTCATTCAAATGGGACTCTTCATGACAGGTATATTTTAACTAAATTAAAGTTTGTTTTAAGCTGAGAATTGGGATTACAGATATTACGCTCACAGATTAGAAAAGATTTGTAGTGTTTTAATTTATATTTTTCCATGGCTTTTTTAATGGTTGGCCTAAAAATAAAAATTGCAGTCAGTTGTTACTTTCAGCTAGCAATTTCATATTGTTTCTTCGATATCAAGTCAGTAGTGCCATAGTTATATGTACTGTATGCATAGAACGTTAATGTTTGATATTAAATGGCATATTACAAACAAATTATTATATTATTATACTACAAGGTAAACATGAGGAACTAAGACTGTTTAACCCTTTCTGTGTTGATGACATAAAGAGTCAAACTGTACAATTGATGTTTTTTTGTTCGTACGCCATGTAGGCACAAGGAAATCTGTTAAGGTTATGTGTTTTCAATTCTTTGCTAAAGTTGAAGAAATAAAGCATAATCTTATTTGTATGTTTTCAAATATGATTTTACAGCATTGCATAAAAAGTTAAATGTACACTTATAAACTAGTATCATACATTTCGAATATGTTGAACAGGTTCTCCTTTCCGGAGTAAACTATTTTGCTTCTAATCAAATATCAAAAGCTGAAGGCAAGTGCCTTGATACGTACACAAATTTAGCTGAAGCTATTATGTGTGGACTTCTACCAGATTCCCCAACACCCACAACTAGTAGATCTGGTGATAATTACCGCTCTCTTATTTTGTAGGCAAAGTAATATGAATTAGTGCTTAATTTTTTTAAGCTTGGCTGCTTGAGATTAAGGTTTATTCATTATTTTCCCTTCTTTCATCCCGATTTATAATTATTTTAACCTATGCGGCTAGCGCTTTAAAACCCAATAGGCCCTGTTTGATTTTTTTGCTATTTTTAAGTCAAATCATCGATTCTGTAATAGGATAGTATTCAATCTTCACCGAGTAATTAGATTATCACTTATTATCGTTGCTTGTACTGAATTCAATCATTACTATTGATTTTGGAGGTATCTACACTAGAATTGTTTTGACCTTTCAATAGATTACATAGATTAGTGTGTGAAGTTTGTTTCTAATGGATATTTTTCTTGCAATTCATATTCAAATTGACTTTAGGTTTATTAAGGGTCTTGTTAACTGAAACTTGAATACACGTACATGAGTCAATTTTAGTACGAGCTAAGAATCCTTAGAGATGGGATAACGGTAGATGATTCTTTTGCTACTAGATGTATATGCAACTATAATGATATCAATGGTAAAAATATTAGATATGTAGATCATATTCTATAAAAATAGCAAAACTGTCGCGTTTGAAGATGAACTTGAACAATGGAAAATAAGTGTTGCGGTTATAATGAAATCAATATTTGAGTCGTTACACCTCCGTAGTATTCACGATAATTTTATTGGTAGAACCAAAGGTAGGAATTGGAGTAATTAGTAGATCTTCTAAAAGAACTCTGTGTTTTCTATATATGATCGATTTCTATCTTTATTATACCAATTAAATTATTGCGGATGCTACGAAAGCATAACGACGAACATATTGGCTTTATTATAACCGTAGCACTTGTTTCTCATTTTTTAGGTTCTTTTTCAAAAGGAATTAGTTTTACTGTTTTTATAAAAGTACAATGATCTACATATCTGACGGGATCATTATTGATATCATTATATTTGCGTGTACATATAGTAGCAAAGAATTATCTATTTTTTTTCTTATTCATGATTACCAAACTAGTTCTCCCTCATGACCTAAGCAATCAAATTCAGATTTTTATTTTCAATTCTTTCTATTAATTCCATCCCATTATTTACAATAATTTTTGAATCAATATATTTCATCGTTATTGAGTGATGTTTACTTCTTCTAATGTTTGTAGGTTTGTTGTATTTTTTTAAAATAACTATATTTTTGAAGTGTTCCACTAATGCCTTTTTTCACCAAGTATTTTTAATCGGGAAGTGCTGAATATAGATCTATTGCATGTGTTTAATATAAATATAAAAATATGAATGTCTTACATGTACTTCAAGCATCCTACAAAGATGAAACAACGAAAGACGAGTTAATTTATATTAGAAACACAGATGAAAGTGCGTTAGAAAATTATTTTGGATTTGAGCTTATGTGACTAGAAAATTATGTTAAGTTTCTTATTAGTTTTACATACGGTACAAGAAAATTTACATTTTATAACCCTTAATCACAACATTTTCAATCAAACTGTTGTTTTTTATATTTTACAACATAAATAACGCTGCGTAACCTTAAATCCAATGAGAGCCGCATTTCTCCAAACTCTAATATATTTGCATTAATTTCATTTTCGCTTTCCCAAATCTTTCAATCCCACTCAGTATTCTGAACCTAATTAAAATTTCCCTAAATTGCGTCGGTTTCCTCCTCAACGACACTGCTAACCGATGGTGCTTGCATCACCTTTGCCCACCAAGCCCACTGCGATTCAGTTTTGTAACGACCTGGATTTTTCAGCGATATAAATACAAGTTAACGAAAATTTTGAAATAAAATTATTTTTTTAAAATAATAATTTGACAACGAAAACTAAATATTTGAGGTATTGATTGAGATATTGTTTTCATGTTTTGGCTTCCGTTGCAAAACGATACATGGTTGAGATATTGATTTGTGACCATGCACGGGTCATCGTTCTTTTCAAGCCGAGAGCGTTTCTTTCAGCCCACATGAAATTCTTTCCGCAGAAATTCCTAGCGTATGCATGCATGCTTAATAAATGCCGCATTTAATGCTCTATGCATTCTTTTCGTCTATATACGCATGCTGGCCCTCACTGTTACCTCTGCTTCCCTCTTCTTTCTTTAAATTTTTGCTTATATATATATATTTGTGTGTGCGTGTGAAGCCATATACAAAGCTGCAACTCTTCCTCACTTTTTTTGTTTCCTTCGGCCAGAATAACGTCACCCTACCCATCGCATTACCCTCCCACCAACTCCCTCATCCTCCAATCGAAACTGCACCACCCTCCCCTCGCCTAAACTCCCACTGACTCGTGCCGCACTCCCCTACCACCACACCCTCGGCCGAAGTCGTCTCCTCCTCACAACCCATCATCTCCCACTCACTGGCCTACTCACCTTCCACCTACGGCACGACACAGCTTGCCACTCGCTGCACCGGGCCCGTACGTCCCTCCAGCCTCACTCGAAGCACCACCACCGGCCACCACCTCCGACCCCCTAGCCTCTAGCCCATTAAACCCAATCCTTGTCCCACTACCAGCTCCGAACCCGAACCATTGCTGCCTCCTTCACTTGAAGCAACTCCAATAGCCACACCCCAAGCTGCCACCTCATTCGAGCCTCCTTTAACCATAACCAGCTGAGCCAAAACTTCTCCCTCGTGTGCGTACATGAGTGTAGAAAAAAAGTATCTAAGGAGAAAACGAGCGTGCGTGAGTTGTAACACAAAAATTATCAAAAGGAAGGTCGTTGCGTGAGTAAAAAAAAGAATAGGAGCAACCTTGTTCACGTGAGTTAAAAACTTCTCCCTGACTACCGAGTCTACTGGTGGTGTCAAATGCAAACTGTACGACAATGCTTAAAAACGCGTTAAGGGATATTAATGTAAAACCTTAGTGCTAAGAAGAATATTTACTTTACCGATAGACACTACATATATTGCGTATCCTATTGTATATATAAATAGTTTAACGGATCCTTAAAAAATGTAAAATCCCGTAACATCTCTTGAGTCACTTGTACATTTTATTTGAGTAGGACTACTAACATGAGAACTTCTAGTCCTGACTTGAGTGTTCTGTTTTTCATTACACTCGGGTCATCCTGAGTATTGTAGTGTGTGAGCAATGCTTATTTTGGGAGCCGAGACTTGGTCGAAGACTCCACTCTATCCAGTATTAGTTATCTATTTCATTTTTGGCATGTATCAGTAAACTTCCATGTATCGCTAATATGTATAATTAATTAAAGTCTGAAACTCTGATATATTTGGTGTAGTAGCTTCATGAACTACTGTGTATATTATTCATTTCCGCTGCGAGATTTGGTATTTTTCCGTGTGTGATTCTGAGTCTGATTCTACATTAAAACCCCAAATTGATAATCTGTCTAATTTGAATGGTTTAAGTTGGACAAGTGTGTTTTATTGTCTGCTTAAGTTGTTCGAAAAAGACGGGTTGTCACAAACTCATTCTTTGCTAGTGTGCTTGCTGCTCCAACATCATCACTGCTCCCACTCGTCAACTTTATCCTCGGTTTGAACTGTTGTCGATTTGATCTAGTCAACAACTTTGCATTTGTGGTATCATCTATCTTCACCCTTTTGTCAATTTTATTTTTTTCTAAAATTTAGGGTGTTGGATTTTAGACTTTCTTCTTTGTCATTTCTAGACTTAATTACCAACTTATAAAATAATTTACGTATATTTTTGTTGATTTATCCGATTCATTTACTTGGAATTCTTATGTTTATTTTTGTTGAACTATGGACTGAATCCAGATTGGTTCAATTATTTTCCATGTTATAGATATGTTATGTCATACTCAGTAGAGATGTACTGATTTCTTTATAGATATGTTATGTGAATTTTCCTAGGTAATAATTTAATGATAAATTTGGGTTGACTCATAAAGTGCATTATACTGGGAGAATTTTGTCACATGAAATATCATGTTGGTGTAAATACTATTTTTTTTTCTTCTTGTTCTCATTGCTTCTACATTGACAAATTTTATGCCCTTTACAACTTTGGTTTCTTCACATACTACAGCCGTACTTTATTGCTGCTTTAATTTATATCTCTAAAGTAAGAATATTTGATTTTTTGTATGGCATAAATAGCGCAGGGAAAGAACAAAATTATATACGATTGCTTACAGTTGTTAGCCCTTTAAATCTATTTTCATTTGTTAATACTTTTTGAAATTCAAGTGAAGTGTGGTGCAGGAATATAGCTAGTTTCTAATTTAGTTGCAGGGTGCAGTTATCAGTTGCTTCAAGTATACATTGTACTTACTGAATGCAATTTGATATACATTGTACTTAATGAATGCAATTTGATTTTAATATTCATTCAGTTTTAAACTTACTACACATTCTTCACAAATGGTTGATAATCTTTTAAATCTTATATGTATTTGGAATTTGACACAATGTTCAATGCAGTTGCATTTTTTCAGGATCATATCAATATTTTGAGGGTTCTAATATAACTTAGGCATGGTTTGTATAACATTCAATGTATAGGATACATGCCTAATATTTGTTGACTAGTATTTTTTTTTTTGTAAGCAATTTTATAGCAAGAGTTTTTTAAATAATAAAATGCTTTTTTTTTACAAATTTCTTTCTGTATTTTAATCACATATAAATGGAATTCTAAATGAACAAACGTAGGAACCATTGAATGGAACAATTGAAAATAGACACAGCAGATACAAGATAATAAAACATGATTCATATGTAGAACTAGAAAGTTTAGTGAAATTTGATCTCAAAAGTGAAGTAAACTATTGAATTTTGCTGAAAGCTTCAAGAGTTTCTACAATTTATATGCTAACATTCTCACGTATGTTTTCTCCCATGCAGGCTCTATTACAAAGAACTTTATCATATTATGAAAAAAGCAGGCTATGAACCTCATGCAAAATGCCCAATGGTTCGTCTAGTTCAAAGCTGAAGCCTTACTTGTTTTTCCCCTTATGCACTCAAGATTCTTATCACTTATTAACTGCATCGTACAGACTAAAACCATACTCAAATTCTAGATAATCCATCCATACAACATTTTCAGTACTTGATGTGTTATGCTAAAAACGCCTTTTCTTTCTTTTATACGTTTTCGTATTATTTGTAATATATTACTGAAGTTGAAATTTTACATGGCTTATTTGGATGTAGGAGTTGGAACTACCCAACGCATCACTGTTTACTGCAATGATTATTTGCAAGAGACAACTGTTCGATATCTGCAACAGATAATAGCAAGTGATAAGGATTCTATTAGCTGAACTGTTCCCATGGATTGAATTTCCCATCTAAGATTTAGGGTAAAGTATGATGATAAACATGGTCACCCCTTGTAACTTTGATACAAGGTCCACCTATCTTATACTAAAGTTTTTATTTGATACTTCATTATAGGGAAATCATCAAATTCTGAATTTTTTAATAATAGGGAATAGATTTTGGCAAAAATTACATCGATTTCACGGTCCGTGATTATTATAATTAACACAGAAAAGAACATTACAAGGGGAGGTTTAGTCATCAGACTGAAGATTATCATAAAAGGAATGCTGAGTATGTTTTGCATGGCCTTGGGGAAAAGAGTATTGTAAAGAATTGGTTGCTAGCATTTTCACCATGCTTCCGGTGCAAGCCTGCCGCAACTCTACACGCTTCCCTTCTACTCTTTGCTTTTCGAAGCTTTATAGCCAAATAGTTGAAGCTCAGGGTCAGGTAATTCCTTGCATACTGCTGTGCTTTTGTTCAAACACAATTTTTCTTATTTGCAAGACCATTGTCAAATGAATTCAGACCAAGAGCATAGATATAAAATATTATATTAACATAATAAAATGCAAACATCGATGTAGAAATTAATTTAGAATGATGGTGACTTGTCTGCTAATGTAGAAATTGATCTGATGACTTTTTCATGTTTAATATATAACAAATAATTTTTAAATTGGATCAATTTTTAATGTGAGGGAAAATATAAATTCGTTTGACATAGTCAAGACTTAATTATGTAATTTTGAATGTGTAAGAAAATACAAGTCTTTTTCATGTTTTATTTTTTTTAGAAAGACGACTTTTTCCAATATTTGAAATTTTTGATTTTCTTTCTAAATTGAATTTTTTTCCAGAAATAAATAACATTCAATCGAACTATTAACATTTTGAGAGAGATTTGAGCAAAAAAATTTTGAATTTGAAAAATAATATCATGAATTTTTTTGATAGGCAGCGAATGGAAGAAGTGATCGAGTAATAATCAAATGTGATAAAATGAAAACATGGGAAATGATCCAAGAATCCCAATTTGAAGCTCTGTTTGAAAAATTAAATTCTTGATGTATTTTTGAGAATTGGTTGAAAGCGAATGATTTAATGTTTTCAAGGTCAAGATATACCTTAAGTTTCAAATTTTGAATTCTAAAAATTAATTTTGAAAAATAATCGAAATCCCCAATTTTTTTTTGTAAATTTTTTGAATTTTTGAATTTTACAATGCTCAATTTCAAATTTTTGATTTTTGAACTTGTAAAATTTTGAGTGTTCATTGTTTTGCATTTTATATATCTTGGATTCGAAGATTATGAGCTTTCAATTTTATGCATTCTCTTAAAAGAAAGGTTACAAAGCATTAATAGAATATAGGATTTGCAATAATTGTAGCTGGTGAATATAGGATTTGCAATTGAAACAAAGCAATCCTCACTCACTTCTGCTTATGTCTAGTGAAGTACTTCAAGTTTTTTTTATTGGCTATGTACATTGTCTATGCACCCCAACTTTGTGTGTGTTCTTTAAATTAGACAAATATACATATTTACCCATCTGTTTGTTACAATGAGCAAACCCTCTGTTCAGCATACATGTCAATAGAATGTAAATTGTGGTGTTAACATTGTATTCCTGCTTGATAATGCAACCTTGTTTTCTGTGATGATGGTGTGCTGCATAAGTGAGTATAGGAGAGTAGCCTTTTGCACAATTGTAAAATAAATTAACAAGTATCGTCCAAGCTGTCATATTTAATGCTTATCATCTTATTGTATTTGCACCTCTATAACAATCAGCATATTTTCCTACTGATCTAATGATGAAATATTTGTTCAAGGGTTGTGACATTTGTCAATCATTTTAAAACGGCGTTGGATTGCTTTTTTGCAGTGTGGTTTGTTGCTGGAAACCTATGGGTATTTGGTAGGCAAAATCTTTTGTATACAGGGAAATAAGATATCACACATATAGTACAACAATAGTAAATTAGATGGCATTGGTTATCTGACAATTTTACGGTACAAATCCAATCTTATTAGGGAATTTGATGGAAAAAAAGATCTGATGGCTCATAGAGATTAGTTATATATAACAGATTTTATGATACGGCTACTATGGCCAGCTCTCGCTTGTGTTGAATAAAAGCCTTAGAATCACATTTCTTAAATGCACTAAAATTATTGCTAGTTATAGTAAATTGGATTTAAAAACATAGATTAGCACATCATTATCCTTGCTGTACAAATTAACGCATCATTTATTGTTTTATTTTTGTAGAGTGCTCGAGATACATGTTAGACACTCATATTCTTGTATAAATAAAATGCAATGTATTAATATTCAACATTTGATAATAAAAAACTCTTGGTAAAAAATGACATTTAATGTACGTTTGAAAGGTATTCCTTTTTTCAAAAATTTAGCAATTCTGTTCGAACCTACAAGAATTAGAGGAATTAAACATCTACATAATATTGATAAGTATGTTTATTTAAACATTGTTGTAAATAGTGAGATAGAATTAATAGTAAAAATATGATATAAAGATCCGCCCTTAATTGGATTTTGAAAAAAGTGTTCACGTCAAGAGAGGGGTAGCTTGGTACAAGCTATTGATTCTTGTAGAAGAGAAAACGGTATAAATTTCTTTTGCTACTAGATATACATGCAATTATAATGATATTAACGATGAAGGTGTCAGATATATAGATTATCATACTTTTATAAAAGTAAAACTTAATACTTCTGAAAATCATCTACAAATGGAAAACAAATGTCGTGGTAATATGATTAAGTCTATACGTGAGTCGTTACAATTTCATACTTTTATAAAAGAAGTAAAACTTAATACAATTGTCACGAATGCTATGAAATTGTAACCACTCACATACCGACTTCACTATAACCGCGACAATTGTTTTCATTATTTAGGTTAATTTTCAAAAGCATTAAGTTTTATTGCTCTTAGAAACGTATAGTGGTCTACATAATTTATGATTTCACCGTTGCTATTAGTGCAATTGCCTCTATATCCAGTAGCAAAAGAACCATCTATCTTTTTTTTTTGTCAAGTTCTTCCTCTTGACTTGTGCACTTCTTCTTAACTTCAATCAAGTATAGATTATTATATTCAATCCTTACTATTGAAATTCTACTACCTCACTATTTACGACAATTTTTAAATTAACATATTATCATCATTGTGTAGATGTTTAATTCCTATAATGCTTGTAGGTTTAAATAGATATTCATTTAAATAAAAAAAAATGAATATCTTTCAAATGTACCAAAGATGTCTTTTTTCATTATGAATGTCTTACATGTACCTCGAGCACTCTACAAAAATAAAACAATAAATGATGAGTTAATTTATATAAGAAATACCGATGAAAATTTTCTATTTACGCCTATATATTTAGAAACCCATCTTAAGTTTGGTATTACTTTTACATATAAACTTTAAGAGGCAATTATTTGTATTTAAACATGAAAAAAAGAATTAAATATGTAAATTGATTAAATATCTTTTAATATTAAAAGTATTGTGCTCTAATGCAAGATTATAATAATGTTAATTTAATAAAATACACCTGAGTGTTAAATAGATACTTTTAAATGGTAAGGATAACGAGTCACATAAACATTTTGTTTCCTTTTCACCTTTATATACATGTATGTGGATCCAGCTTTGTTTTTCTTCTTAACCGGAGAACTTTGGTCAAATATCTGTTAAAAAATTCTTGTAAGCTTGTCTTGTATCTAGCTTCTAAAAGATGTATCCAAAGTAGTGATTACAAATGATTTGTAACAATGAAACATGTTTGATTTGCGAATGTTTTTTATTTTTTGTGAATAATATCATACCATTTACTTATGCTTTCTAACACCACACCAAATTAGCTATTTTGCAACATTCGTTTTTTTTTTTACAATCTGTAACAGTTATTATCGTTATAATTTACCTATTGAAAAAGTGTAACAACCCACTTTTCGGTACAGTTTAAGTTGGTAATAAACCACACATGTCAATTATAATTGAACAAAAAGTTGGGTCCTTAGGAGAATATAAGGAGATGGGAGATAGAATAAACTAAACAATCACAGAATCTCACAACGCAACAGAATAACATATATTTATCACATATTATTTTACAAAGTCATCGTTCATCAGTGTGACGACCTAGAATTTTTGATTGTTTGAAGTAGGAATATTTAATTGATTTAAATATTTAAAAGTTAATTTTTAACTTGAATTCAAATATCACTATTTATTTGATAATTAAATTATTGAATTAAATAATTTGAAGTTGGGTAAAATGTTGAATCTGGAGTTTTAAGCCTCTTAAAAATAATTTGAAGGCTTGTAAAATTTATATCGATAGTGCTGAGGATGATAGAAGTTTTAAAATTGAATTTAACAGTGATTTATTCAGTTTCGAAATCATATCGTTTAAATTGAATTTAAAAATAGTCTTCCGAGGCAGAGCCTTGAAATTCGATGAAACCAGTTCCATTGGATCCGTAATATTGTATTATTATCGGGTTTTAATTTTTGTAGTGTTTGGAATTGTTGAGTGAGCGTGCGATATATAAACGCGCTGAATTTAAATCGAAAATTTAATATAACAAGCCTTGGAAGTCAACTAGTCAAATATATTTTTTATAATTTGACACAAGTCATCCCCAATCTATATTTCATCTCCGTGTCTCTCTCTTATTTTCATACTGAATCGAACACATAGAAAAAAAAAGAATAAAAAATTCTCTTTTCCCAAAATAGAATTTGTCGAAATCAACTGGGTTGGTTCTTCGTTTCAAGTAGAGGCAGGTAAGGAGATGGAGGCGAACAGCAGGTCGCAAGTGCGGGTTTGGTGGTTGTGAGGGCGTCGCTATTGGTAGTAGCGATGACGTCGGTTTGGTGAAAGCGATTTAGGGAGGCAGTTTCCATTGGAGGTCGGCGTTTGAATGGAGATCGTCTCATGTTCTATTACCATCGTTGGGGGGGGGGGGGTTGGCAGTTTGTAGATGGGGAAAATTGGGTTAATTATTGTTGGTGTTTTGCGTGTGTTCTAGGAGAGGTGTTTGTCAAGATTTTTGTTTGATGGTCGTAGAGGGTGGGTGTTGTATTGGTTGCGAAGATTGGAGATGTCTTTGGTTGCCGATTGAGTAGAGGAGGAGGAAGTTGTGGGTTTTGGTTATAGGTGAAGTAACCGCGGAGGCTTCGATGAGAAGAAGGATTGGCGTATGCAGTTTGCGATTTCTTTATGGTATGACTTCTTTTTCCTTTGTTTATCTATTCGAATTTGAAAAGGAAAAAAAAGGAAAGAAGAAAGAACAGCAGAATATTTATATTGTTTACTGAAAGAAGAAAAAGAAATATACATGTTTTAAAATTGCAATAACATTTGAAATAATGTATGGGTGATAAGCGGTTTAAGTAACTCATTTAATTATTTGGTTACTAGGGAAATTAGTTATCATAGGACAATTTATTTAAAAAATTAAATTACTGGTTTAAATTAAAATGCTAGTTAATTAAACTTATCTGGAAGGATAATTGATGGGTCGGTTATTTAAAATTGTTAATAAATTGTTTGACTAATTCAAATATTAATAAATTATATAACGATTGTACAAGGTCTGAATCGTGAAGGAAACAAGCTGGTTGGTTTGGACTGCAATTAAAAAAACAAAGATGAGTAATCTCACTCATCTGGTTTAATTTAAATTTAAATAATTGATTGAATGATTGAATTAATTTGATGTGCTATATTATATATAGTAGTATATAGCATATATTGGCGTGATTGATTTCTCGTATTATATAGCGGATGAGACCCTATGCGCCGCATAATAGCGGATGATATTAGATAAATCTCATATACCGCGATACACCACCTCGAAGTGGAATTGGTATTGTGCTAACATCTGTGGATGCAGGGAAATAGGTTGTAGGGATCCAACTGGATTCGTCAAAATTATTTAGATTGTTTTATATTCTGTGTTATGAATGTTTGATATGCTATGATGAATTATATTGATAATTGGAATATTGGTTACCATGGTTTAATTGAGTATTCCGGTAACACTGGGTTATCAAAATATATAGAATTTGGATTTTTGAAAAGAAATATAGGAGTAAAATTTGGAAGTGAAATAATTATAGAATAAAAATAAGAATGAATTGGAAAGAAATGAAAGTGATCTAAAAAAACTGAAGTTAAATTGTAAGGTAGAGATTTAAAATAAGTTTTAAATCAAAGTTAAATCTGGAATTCAAGTTAGTGAATTTCAGTTTTTAAATTGTTTTAACAACTTGAATGTTAAAGTGCATTTTTAAATTGATTCGAATTTAAAAATGAAATTAGCTTTAAATTCCTTTAAACTTCCTTTATAGAATGAGTAATTAATTTATTTAATGAAGTAAATAAATAGGTAGTTAATTACTGGTTGAGATTAATCAGGAGTGATTAATATTTGTGGTTTAATTAATGATTAATTACTTAATGTAATTAATTTAGATTATGAAAAATTAAAATGCAATTAGAAATCAATAATTTATATAATTAATGATGCAGTTAAAGGTTGATTAATTAAGATAAATTAATCAATAATAAGTGATTTATGAGAAATTAATTAATATAAGTAATTGAGGATTAATGTAATTAATTTTAGTTAATTAATTTGTGAAGTAGTTAAAGATTAATTACTGGTTTTGGTTAAGAATAATTAATTTGTGTAATTAATTAAAGATAATTACTTGAATGTAATTGAAGGATAATTAATCCAGGGTGATTAATTAAGATGGATGATTAATTAATTGATTGAAATTAATGTTAAGTGAAGAAATCTAAGTGATTGAGGTTAGTAATTCAATTAGAATTAATTAAATTAATTTGGAAGCGATCAAGCTTTGATTATGGATGATTGAATGGTATTGGATGCCTTGTATGAGTTGATATCTCTGATATGAAATGTTTTGTAGTATCATAGGTTTGGACGAACATGATATTGTGATTATCTATCAATGATCAATTGTTGTGTAAAGGGACATCCTGTATTTAAAGTTTGAAGTGTATTTCATTTGGATAACTTGGGTTAGGATGACGTGAGACTCGAGACCGGGCTCGGGTATTAGAAAATACTCGAAACCACTTCGATTCTTTTTTAATTAATATGTGAAATCAATAGGCTCGTATGGAATGATTTAAGTGAATTGGATCATTTAATCTAAGTTTGGTACTTAGAGATTTGATGTGTGAAATTAGTGATGTCTATAACAAATTGCGAATTTGAAATTTTGACATGAGTTACCCCGGGTTTAAATAAGTTTTATGCTTTGGTATTTCATCTTAGATGAGTTTACTCACGCTGGATTCCAGCCTGACCCGGGTGTTACTTTGATGTAATGCTCGGATCAGACCGAGTATTACAGATTTTCAGGTAAGGACGTTCTGGAGCTCAGGATGCGAGCTGGATGGCAAGAACGTATGGAGTGTTTCCGCTGTATTATATTGTTGTATATTTGAGATATGAGTTGTGTATATCCAGTGTCTGTATATATGTGTAAATCTGATGTATTATAAAGGTATTTTGACAGATACAGAATTCTTTTGTAAACTGTAATTATTTGTTATTATATTTTATCCGCTGCGAATGTGAGATGTTGGTGTTTCTGTTCTTATTCTTCTATCTCTTTCTTCTTTTTCCTAACTATTTGAAATTTTCGGGATCGAAAAATCCGGGTCGTTACAATTAGATTTACACTAATGTAATTCTAACCTAGGACATCTATAACTGCCTGTTCTTATACATCAGATATAGAGTATAGTATGCAGCGGAAACAAGATAATAACTAGCTATCGATGAAGCCTCCTGCCCCGAGCTTCTTCGAAGTGCGTAAGTGGAAATACCTGAACTACTTGGCTACTCGTAAAAATTTGAGCACCCAAGAGTTTTAGGGAAATAAAATAAAACTCCGAGTCAGACATGGGTCTGGTATGAGTAAACTAAAACAATCTAATTTTTACTTTAAAAACTCCTTTAAAATCAAAGGTATCTCGTAAGACCACGCCGTACATAAACACGGACGGGTTTTTACCGTACGATAACCTAAACACATTAATAGAAATTCAGTGATATTATTAATAATGTCCAAGTAAAACTACTTATTAATAGCTGAAACTCTTACATCAATTAAGTTCAAGCATATAAGGTTCTACAATCAAAACCGTGAAGGCACGTATTAGAGAATGAATTTCATACTATGACCAGGTAAGGGACTACCTTCGATGGGTACATCTCTAGAAAGATGCACTCGGGTCTGACAAGAACATCTTGTATCCTCCCACATAGTTTCGGCCTACCACTTGACTAGTAGTATCGAATATGTCATCATCCCGGTCTTCCAATCTTAATCGAGATCTCTCATGCACATACCACGCATAATAATAGGGTAATCTAGAAAGACAATGACATATCCTGATGGGAGCGACCCATTTAGCTCTGTTGCATGCCCTATTTTAGTCATTTCGCGATTGATGAGGCTTGAGGCTATGTTTTACCTTTTATATAGCAAATCAACTTGGAATGCTAACACTTGTCCAAGATAAGCACAAACCGAAGGCGCTACTTCTACTACATCCATTTTGGAATCACCCTCAGGACTAGTAAGCTTCCCTTGCACTTCAATGCTCCATCTTCGATTCCATATTCTTTAAGATGTCTTAAGTTCGAAACGTTTGAGTTGGATCAAAGTGGTTTTTGAATAACAAATCCGATCTCGGTCTCTTTGAAACAACTTTCGCTAATTTCCGGTAAACTCAACCCCGGTTATTTAGGAAATAAGCAGACTAAAGATAAGAGCGAAGTTCACTTCCTAACCGTTAGTGGACGGATTTTCTTATCATTTATCCTAGAAGAACGAAACGAATTTATACGTACAATTTAGCACCACCGACGGTAATTGTACTATAGAATTTCTGTGTTTCTTCTAGGTATTTTCGGAGTTACATTTTGGTCCAGATTTGATAGTTGGTTATTTAACTATCTAATAAACAAACAATCAAACATTGATTCAATTTCATATGGGATCCTCAAACTCTTTATTAATTAATCTTTAATCAATAAAATTACTTTATGAAACTTTATCAAAGGATCTTTTCTAAAACCTTTTTCCCAAATCCCTTAGATCCCTTTGCCTAGATAACAATACAAACATTTACCAAAAATATTTGAAAAATTCTCTTTTCTCATATTCCATATTAAATGGCCGAACCATTCCCTTTCAAAACACCACTTACTATAAAACTCGTTCACTTTGTAAAAACCATTCACTTATACCTTACAAAAATTCTTTTATAAGTTTACTTCACATTTCAAACCTTTTTACAATTTTTCAAACTTGATTTAAAATTCTTTCAAAAACATCTAAAGTAATTTATAGAATCTTTTTCTATTTTTGCAACTATTCAAAAATTATTTTTTCATAATTCCTTTATAGAATATCCTTTATAAAATATTATTTTCAAGATATCATTTGTAAATCACTTTAGGTAAAACCTTTAGTTTTATAAATCTCTTTTTAAAAATAAGAAAATAACATTATAAAATATTAATAAATATTGAAAACCATTTATAACCTTTAAACCCAAATCGATTAAAGAATTAAAGCTAACTCAAAAACATACTTTAATAATTCAAAAAAGGCTTAACAATCCCAATGTTACTAATTTAAGTACCATTCGATTTCAATTTCAGTTCACTTAACAATCATTTACATAGGTCAACATATATGTAAATACAACTCATATCCAAATCAGGGAATAACATGCCAATAAGAACTAACTAGCATATACATGTTCAAAAAACATAATAGCGGGGTGGTGATTTGTCCTGCTAAACGTAAACAATTCAATCAATTCATAGCAAAACAGAGATTTTTTCTGCTAACACATGTCCACACAAATAAAAAAACAAAATACATTATAACTCAATCACAGTTATATGATTTCTTAATGGCATCAACACTCGAATCACTTGTATTCAAAACCTTCTTTGAAAAAGAAATACACTTAAACAATTTTACTTTTGAAAACTAAGTATTTAAAACTAAAAAAATATCCTTTTAAAAATAATTGATTATAACTTAAATCCTTATTTAAATCATAATTAATTTTTAATTGAATCTTAACTCAATTTAATTAAATAGTCAACAAAAGTTCTTTATTAATTAAACCCAAATTAATTCTTTATTAATTATTTAATAATTAATTATACCTTCATTAATAGTTAAATATTAATTAATCTCAATCAATTAATTAAATAATCTTTAATTAAACTTAAATAATAAGTTAAACTTTTAATAAAAATTTATTAAAAATTAAACCTTAATTAATTTATAATTTAAAAACAATTAAACACTTGATTAACAATAAATTAAAAATTAGTCCTATATTTAAAATAATAATTAATTAAAAAAAATTATATGCTTAATTCATAATTAATTAACTAAATTAATAATCGAATAAAATAAATCTTAACTTTAAAAAATAATTAATTAAGAACTAATCTTTATTTAATTAAAGTTAATAAACCTTGTTAGAATTTAATTAATTATCAATTACTAAAACCTAATTAATTAACAATTAATTATTAAATCCTTAATTAACTTTTAAAACATTATCAGTTAGTTTATAAAATATTCAAAGAACAATTTGAAGTTAAAAAACCAAATTTTGCAAAAATCGAAATTTTAAGCGAACTACATTCATAGCGACTATTGCTATGGATATCCGTAAGCTTTAACTTGTTTCTATCCTTCTTTTGAAAACTTTACCTTAAAGCTCACTAATTTTCTAAAAACAAAAATAAGTATTTGAAAATAAAACAAGTTTAAATCTAACCAAATATTCAATTTTTAAGAGCTAAAACCATAACTTTCTTACACAAGATTCCAAATTCTCCAATATCGTACCAACTTCTTCTTTGCTTCTACATTACATACCCAAGTCCATGTGCAACCATAATATCCAGGATAACATTATGCCACAAACATAAGCAAGATCTAATCTTTAACCATTTAGACTTCACATTCAGGTCCAACATCCTTACATATCCAAGCAATAAGTGCACGCGCGCACGCACATATATATAACCATCACATAATAAATTAACCAATACTAACCATCACATCATAAAATATATTAACTAACATAAAAGTAAAAACTTTCCAAAAATTCATAGTTTACTCACCGGAAATCCTTTGAAAACTTGACACATTTTGAAATCCACGAAGCTTGGAAAACCACAAACTCTATTCAAAATTACGTCATCTTATACTCGACCTTTGGACTAATTCCTCTCTGATTTTGGAAAAATGGTCAAAAAGAAAGTTTTAGATTATTCTTTCCTATATCATTTAAAAAAAATAATTACTCAAAGAAGTTAAATTTTAAGGAAGTAATGGGAAAAAAAGTGAGGGATATTTTCGGACAACTAAATCAAACACAACACCAAATAGGGCATTTTCCAACACTTTTTCATTGTCAATTTGCAATGATTATTACCGTAATTAACTGCTAACGGTTATTTCCGTTGGGACGTGTTGCAACAGTTATTACTGTTACTAAATATGGTAATTTCGTAAATTCACGAAACTTAAGTGGACAGAATAGTAATTTCTCCTTTATTTTTCCTAATCCCACTTCTAACGGTTACGTTTCCCATTTCATTATTCCTTCCCACTTTCAGTCTAGGGTTACGGTCTTCGCACCGTTCAAGCGCCGCTTTCGCCTTGTTTTGCCACCACCTGTTTTGTCACTGCCTCCGCATCGTTCAGGAGCAGCTTCTGCCTCGTTTTGACATCGCCTGATTTTGTCATCGCCTCCGCCTGATTTGTCACCGCCTCCGCCTGATTTTGTCATTGCCTCCTCCTCGTTTGTCATCCTCTACTTTGTCTAATCAAAGTCTAGTGTTCCGGTTGCTATTTGAATTTCGATTCAGGTATATTTATTCCAGTCTTTTTCGTTTTAGCTTTTTAACATTAATGGTAGATGTGTTCAACTATTGCTGAATGCATTGTTGTCAATTCACAGCTGACAATGAACTCCGAAGATCCCAGTTAAACAAGTTCTTCTCTTGTAAGGTACCACTCTTTTCTTTTCAGTTAGATATGTGCATTTTTAATCTGCCATTATGGTCAGGCGATTACAGTGGCTGTAGGTATGTGGTTTCGTACTTTTGCTTTATGTAAAACCATCTTCTTTTGGGTTATCATGTGAATCTTTACCTTCGTTTGGTATTCACTGTGGATTTAGATTTTTAATACATTTCTCTTCAGCATGTCCATATATTTTACAGTAAGAACACTTTTGGGTTTTATAATCTTAAGCGATTGAAATTTGGCAATATAACCATTAAAATACACTGCTTTAATATTTTCTGGGTAGTCTATATTGCTATTGCTATTCATTTCAACAAGCACTTTAGCATACGTAATTATGTATTCTCATGCAATGAAATAATCAAGTTTTAGTAGCTTGCATAGTACGCTGGCTAGTCTACTCAGCGCCTCTTTATCCCACAGTTTAAGATCATCGATCTGCATTTTCGCCCACACTAGAATAGAACTGAAGTAATTTGTCCAAATTGATTCCAGGCGTCCATTTCTTAATAGTAATGATTTTTGAGTTGCATGTAAATGGACCATTCTTCAAAATATCCTTGTAATTAGCGTCAGATTTGAATTGTACAAAGTAGAAAGCCATCTGATTTTATGCCAACTTACTCCACATTTCAAACACTGCTAAGTTTCTCCTTTGCATACATATTTCCATGCAATTCTATGCATGTCGCGGGTCCCTGTGAACGCCTCACATTATTTGCATCAGATTTTAAAGCACCATCAACTTGTTATTTCGTAATCAAATTATCTTCCAGACATTCAAATATTTAGGGGTATATATGTTGTCTCTACTATTGATGACCTCATATATTCTTTGGTTTATGTAATCTATACAACTGTGGGTTGTCTGTATAACATATGCATGTGTACGTTGGTTCATGCGATAATTGTCAATAGTTCTCATGCTGCTATTGTACTGATTTTGGCTGCATTTGCATTCTTCTTCAGCCCGTCTTTGGCCGAAGTATTTTAATAATTGAGTATTAAATATTTTCCAAAGTATTTTAATAATTGAGTATTAAAATAGTTTCCAACGCATTCTTATAAACTTTTGTGTTGGAAACGGTGGACATGCTTGGCTGCAAATTAAAAGCTAATGCACTCATAGGGACAATCTTTCATATGTCAAAACCGTCACTTGTTGATGCAAAATTTGTGAATTGCTGTTGATGTAGCTACTATCTTTCTAATGCAAAAGTTTTCCATTGAATATATATAAAGTGTAATTTTACATTTTTGCAGGACAATGCTAGTTATTCCTGTTATGTAATCAAACAAACAATTCAAGCATTTAACTAAACAACGTCAGAGTTAAATAAAAATCACACATGTCATACGAATAAACACGTAAATCAACCAAAAGAAATAAAAAATAAATAAACTCTAACACAACAAAATTACCAAGTTTCCGTAGAATCATTCAATGTCTGATCCCCAAAATGTATACCAAGTGTAACTTCGACTTTTTTTAGGATTTGCCTCCTCTTCATTGCTATCAGATCCCTCACTCCAAAATAAATGCAGGCTTTTTGAATCTGGCATAATTCTGCCCCATCTCCAAATTCGAACGTCGGTTTCTCTTTTCTAAGATATTTTATTTCCTTCGATTTTTTTCACAATTTTACATATGATTGGATTATTGGTTGTTCAATGAAAGATATGAAAGAAACAAAAGCAAAAAAAATCATTAGGGTAGAAGAGAGAAGCATATATATGAATTAGAAATTTGTTGCTCCTATTTAATTTCCCATTTTTGGTCACTTTGAAAATAATTTTGTTTTTTTACTTCACTTTTGATAAGATTTAAGTTAGAATTAAGAATGCTAAGAACATGCAATGAATGACATTAGTTGCAATATTATACACACTGGACTCACTAACCTAGAATTTCTTGCCATTATTGTGCACACGATATTTCAAATTTACCACTTGGGGCTATAGCCTAGTGTGCCTTAGCCATAGAACCGAAATGCCTGGTTTATGGAGTATAATATAGGGTCTGGACTGGTGAAGCTGGAACTCGGCCACCATTTTGCACTCGCTGAGCTGGTGAAGTGGATACTTCGTTATCATTTTGAACTGAAGGAGGAATGGCTGGTTTCTAGACTGATGATTTGTTTGGAGTTAGTGGGAGTGGTCTGAGATTTTGCAGTTCTAGATCTGGAGTAAATTTGAATGACATTTTGCTGACATCCATTTTTCTGAAGGTTATTGATAAGATGCCACTTTTAATTATTAAATTATTAGAAGCATGCTTGCATATGTTTTGCAAAAATGCATGCCGCAACTTTCCTGTTTGTCTTTCCTTTTCTACTTGAATGTTTTTTCCGTTTGAGATTATTTTGCTTTATCGAAACAGGCCTGATGTTTGACATATGCATTTGCAGTTCTTGTATCTTGAACATGATATTGGCCGCTTTCTTGATTGCAAGAATCGATTGAATTATTGTCCTCTTGGTGCATGTGCTTTGGCAGGAAGTGGTCTTCTTATACCGTTTCATGACTTCAAAGGCACTAGGATTTACCGAACCTTTGAGAAACAGGTAAGTTATTATTATATTTTGGGTGAAATTTGAAGCTTAACTAATGGATGTTAAGTTGATAACTGTAGAACTATTTACACCATCAATTTTGTATAGCGAACCCTATACATAAGGAATACCCCAAAAAGCTTCACTGTAGTGCATTTGATTTAGTAGTAGATACAATTTTTGATTTATTCGTAGAAAAAATAAGTTCGTTCCAACAAAAAAGAAAGAGAAAAAAGAAATAAAAAAAACTGATCCTAAAATCGAATGAACTTATTAACAAAGCTAACGATATTATTAGTCTTAGTAGGGTGAGATTGAGGCGAAGTATGGAAACCTGTAAAATCATAAGGAAAAAAAGGATAGGAAACCTGTAAAATTGATAACAGTTATTGGTTGTATTCTCCCTCTCTCTTTTTCCCCCTTAAAATATCCAACCGGAACAGGTGGTGGCATAAGTCGCCCATTTGAAATATTTGTTATATTATTTCACGTTATTTCCCAGTAAGTAGTTCAACAATAATTAACTCTTGTATGTAGTAATTAGCGTATACTTGATACTTGATAGTTGGTTAATTGATTTACTACGTGATAAATATGAGCCAGTCTTGTTAAATATAACACGGATCTAATGGTTAGTTGGTATTTCACTTTCCATTTGGTTACACCGCATGATTTGTAAGCACATATTGGACATACTTCTTTTTACAGATCAACCGCTCTCTTCGTAGATTTTGTTCTCACTTATTATTACTCGTCCAATTATGTTTTTACTGATAGAAATGGAAACTAAGTCAACAATTGGACTTTCTTGGGCTCCAAAGTTACCTCTCAAGCTAATTGATGCAGAAAAGAGCTTAGAGAAAGGGAAACATAAGGTTGATTCTATATGAACAAGTTACATTCATTTGATGATGAACAAGTTCTAAACTGAGGCTCTTTATTTTAACTAAGGTACTGTGCCTTAGTTTAAAACTGATCTTATAAACAAGTTACATTCATTTGATGATGAGGGAAGGAAGTAATATATATATATATATATATATATATATATATATATATTACTATTTTTATAAAGTTGAGTTAGTGACTAGTGTGTGTAATTGATAGCCTGCATGTGTGTATATGTAGCTATATACAAGTCAGTTTATACATTTTTGTTTAAGCTGATGTTATATCTATCTTGTTCAATTACCAACCTAAAACTATTCTCTAGACTTTTCTCCCTTCCCATAAAAACATTCACATACACTATTTTGTGATTATCTTCCTCCCGAAGCATTAGAAATACACAAAAAATTCCCCATTTTGAAAATTGAAAATAAATTAAATTAATTACCTAAATTCCTCAAATTAGAATATATATATTTACATACCTATATGCATTTATAATGTGAATCTTGTGTATTGTAGTGTTAGTGAGTTGTGTGGGTTTGTATAGGCAGAATGAAAGGTGGAAACACAACTTTGAGGTGAGTTCTTTACTCACGAATACTATGTCCAATCCTCTGTTTTGCATAAATAAGTATGAATTCAATTAATGGTTGAATACATTTTAGCATGTGCTTTGAATCGAGTTGTCGTGCGTGCAGTTTTAGTTGCAGTTGTTTAGGAATGTGCATGTGTCACTTGTGTGTGTGTATGTATGTGAGTGACGTGCGTGCATTTATGCATAAGTGAGGGTCTGCATATCCATATAATCATATCATGCTACAACACAAATTTTAGGTGCTTGAGTTTATATAACCGTATATATATTAGTGTGTATACAAGTGTTAGTTGGTGTGTGCATTTATATTTATATGTGTGTGCAGTTGTTATATGTGTGTGAGTGAGAAAACATATGTATAAATGTAGAACAAAACAAATGAATAAATAAAGAATAGGTTATCCACCAAATTTTAAATACAGAGCTGGATAAGCTAGATAACAAAACCAAGCAACTAAATTTATAACTGATGGAACTTTAGAATAAATATTCTCAATGGAGCAAAGGTGCTTGCGTGTCTGTATATGTTAAGTAATACTTGAATGCCTTGCTGTGTATATCTTCATGCCAACGCAAGTCTAGTCATAGAAATAGTTGCATGCCCGAATGAAATAATATAGATATGATGAGCTTGATTTATTATCCTGTATATTTCTTTAGTATGCTGCCCTTCCCTTAATTAACTTTTCTTTGGTTTGAAATTATAGATATGATGCACTCGATCTTTGGATCTAAACCAAAATAGACAGTGACGCACGCATGAATTCAGCTTGAAATTATAGATATGATGCACTCGTTCCAGTTCCCTTTCCGTCATTTTATTGCCTTAAGGTTTATATCAGAAACAGCCGACTCTAGGCTTGATTCAGATAGGTGTTTCCAACTTAATATGGCAGCTGGAGTATGGAACGTCGATGATAGTGGAAATGATTTCATAGTACATGATAGAAGTTTGAAGTGGAAGGCTACCATATTAATGGGTTGAAATAGGCTACCTCATTTTGGAGAATAAGTGGATGATTACTGTACATATGTGGATAGAATTATATTATCTCATTTTGGAGAACAACAATTTGAAGTGCTAGAAACTTAGAATAACAATTGGTACTTGGTGTGTTTTATGAAGCACCACAAAATGACCATTACACGCTATCCGAATTAGTTGAAGGGGGTTTTGTGATTTGGTCTGAGTATCGTTTGCGTTATTAGTAAGTTACTAAACACCATGTAGTTATATTCCGAAACTGTGTTTTAAAGTTTGTTATATATACTATGCTTGTATTCTATGATTTGTGGTATTGGTATGAAGTATCCTTTGTGGTGTTTGTATGAAACATAAATGTTTGGTGTTGTTCTAATTATTGATCGTATGTTTTCTTAATGTTGATACTATATATTTTTTGTATAGATTGTTTGTAGCTGTAATAAAATATTGGCGCTATATAGTTTGTTTGATAGTGTTTTAGTTATCACGGTTATAGGTGTTAGAAAATAACCTTTCGTAATGGTTATAACTGTGAAATAATTTGCATTTGTCACAGTTATAAGTGTTAGAGTTTCCTTTTTGGTAATGGTTATAAATGTTAGAAACTATTGCTCTGTCACGGTTATAAGTGTGATACTATCTAAATTTCCCACGTTTATAAGCGTTAGTAATAACCATTTTATCACGATTATAACCGTGAGTAAATACTGTTCTGTCACGGTTATAAGTGTGATAATATCTAAATTTATAACGGTTATAAGCGTGAGAAATTACTGTTTTTATCACGGTTATAACCGTGAGCAAAAGTGTGACTGAATTTGCCCACGGTACCTATTTTCACGGTTATAACCGTAACAAATTAGTTTTGTCATGCTTATAACCGTGAGGAAATTGCCTTTGTGGTGTTGTGAAAGTTTAAAACCACTCTTGCAAAAAAATGAAATTTTGAAGCATCTAAGCTCGAAATCATAAAAAGCGGTAAACTACAAAATTGCAGCCATTGAAAATATTTATTGTTTGAAAAAAAAAGTAAATTTTGATTTGGAGAATTATGGAGGAAGTTATGGCTGAATTAATTTGGAGGAAACGGAGAAAGAAAAATTTTAAAGCTAAGTTTTCAAAACTTTTAAAAAGAAGTAAAAATTCAAAAATTAATTCTTTAGAATTCCAAGGGAAGCCATAGAGTGGATTATGACGAAGATGGAAGCTTGGAGGTGTTTGAAAATGAAAGTACGAAATAAGAAAAATGTGATAACCCGAATTTTTGGTCGTTTAATAATTAAAAATTAACAATATTCGATTTATCTTTTCAAAACATAATTTTCAATACAATATATATATGTATAGATACTTATTTTAGTATGGAAAAAGATATAATAATATTGGATTTGAAAAGAACTCTATATTATAAAATTTATAGAAATTGGTTTTGTAATAATAATATGTATGAACATATACATACATTGTGATATGGAAACGATATTTTCAATTTGATATAATAAATTTTCCGAAAAGCTATTTAAAGGTTAAATTATAACATATGTACATGTTAATTTATTAATGTATAATAAATTTTAAAATACGTATTCTTTAAGTTATAAATATATATATATATATATAACATTTAAAAATACATAATACAAATATGTTTCAATAATAATAGTTGAAAATGAATTAAGATATTAAATACTTTCTTTAAGATTTTATGTACATAAATTAAAGATAACACATGTAAACATTTTAAAATACCATCCAACAAGTGTAACTATTTTAAGTTTGTAGATTTACAAATGTAGTCATTTTATTTTATGAATTACAAGTGTCATTTATCATCCTTCATTTTAATTAATTATAAAAATAAAAAAATACAAAAAATTCCACTATCTTCCATCCTCATCTTCTCTTCATCCTTCACTTTGCTACTTACAAATTTTCAAAACAAAAGTAACCTGATATAAAAGAAATCAGATCAGAAGCTAAAACCGAGAAATTTATTTCAAAACAAAACTTATGCACTTCATTTAATGTCAAGTTCAGATCAAACAATCTCAAGCTTGAAATCAAAAGAAATCTGATGCGAATCAAAGTAAAAAGATCATATTCCGGAGTTTAAAGTAATTTCAGTTTCAAAAGCAAGTCTCAAAATCGAAATCTAGAAGCTTTGAAACTAGATAGCAAATCTGAAGAGCAAGATCTGTTCAGAATTCAATAACAGTTCAAGTTTCCAAGGTTAAAACTGCTTCAAATCCTGTTCTATTCAAACAATAGAGGCGAGTAAACAAATTATTTTGTTTTAAATATAGATGCATGCTGAAAATTCCTTTAAGTAAGTTATGATTAGTGATTGCATGATTTGTTAATCAGAAATACAAGTGTGTGTGTCTATATATATATATATATATATATATATATATATATATATATATATATATGAAATTGTTGTATGAGTGGTCTGGAAAGGGCATACATACCCTGTTCTTGGTTCTACAGTTGTGGATATATTCAAAGTAAAATTTATCACCCTCAAATCTCCTTAAGATCTGATAAATAATAACAAAGTATGTTAATAATAACAATGTATGAGTTTTTAAGGTATTCCCAGGCTATTCTCTGTTTTAACTATATAAAGGTGAGTAGTTTTTCCTTTAAAACCCTTAATTGGTTAAAATACCTGATGCATGTAAGGTTTGAAGTTCAATTGTGGAAAATGTTTGTATGAATATATATATCATGCTTGAATGTATAAAAAAAAAACTTGAGTGTGCACGACTGGTATAAGGCAATATGCCTCTGCTATTATTGCCAGGTTCCAGATTTTCTTCGAAATCTTAACACTATCACTCTAATTCGTTTTAAGGTCTAAGCACTAAATGAAATTTGATTATAAGATTATAACATCAATTGTAAAAATAGTTTTAAAGTTAATAATAACAAAATTTCTCTGGAAAGTTGGAATTGCAGATAAAAATTCAAAATAAGTTAAGATTCAAACATCGTAATTTGATGTTTCAGGATTATAACTCGAATCAATTTAGAAAATTATGATTTTTAGAACTAAAATCTAAATTTTTAATATTGCATTGAGTATACAATTTGGGTATGTCTGGAAACTGATGTTGAGGCTTCTTCTGACGATCAAGAGGGTAAGAAGACTCAGGGTTTCTACTGGCGTTGGAGGAAGTTACGGTGTGTTCGACAAAAATGGTGAATGGGGTGGTTTTGGACAGTCGCGACGGCGATGTGATGTTTTTTGTTCTAACCCTATTTTTGGTCGACCTTACAATATTGGATGCTGTGTTGTTTCCAATGCATCGAGCTGCTTGGGATTTGGATGGAAGCTGTGTGGATGTTGTGTGGAGATGTGGCCAGAGTTACTAGCGCTCCGGTGATCGTCGTTGATCGTTCGACGTGATTTCAGGTTGGACGTCTAGTTCCAGTTTTCAACAGGAATACTCGATTTCAATTTTGAGCTTGGTAATCGAGCTGGATGATTGAGATCGAAGATGGGGTTAGTAAGTGACTTGTCGACAGTAGGGGATGAAGTCAAGTTGACGGCGGCCACCTGTCTTTGTGCACTGGTGCACAACGTGTCAGATGAAGAAGTGGAATCTGGAGGGAAGTGTGCTCGAAGTAATACCTGGAGGATTTTGCTGATTTTCTCGAGTTGGTCCTCGAGTTTCTTTGTGTATATTGTTCTAGATTTTTGTATAACAAGTTTTCTTTTTGAAATTTAAACTAAAGTTTTAAATAAAAGAGAAGACTAGGGAAGGAGATGAGATAACTCGGCTTTTTGATGGGAATACCCGAGTTTGTTCTCGGGTTATAAATTAAACGTTACTTTTATTAATTAATTAAAATAAAAAAAACCTATTTGGTTATTTGCTGAAATTTAATTAGGATTTAAGTAAAAGGTATTTTACTTTAAACAAAGGATAATGATTTAAAAATAAATCAAATTCAAGTTTATAATTTAATTTATCTTAAATGGAAATTAAGAGTTTAATGTAATAAATCATTTATCTTAATTTGGTCATGTTTTATTAACTAAAGTAATTAACAGATAAGAAATTTGGGTAATTAAATTAAGATAAATTAATTTGTGAAATTAATTAAATGTAGTATATTACTTAATTAAGGATTGATTAATCAAGGTTAATCAATTAAGAAATAGTTAAGTAATAAGTAATTGAGAGGTTAATTACTTAATGTAAGAAGATTATTAAAGAAAATTACTTAATGAAAGTAATTAAGGGAATAATTACTCAATGTAACTAATTAAGTAATGTGATTAGTTAAGTTAATAAATTGGTTTAATTAATTTAAGATAACCACATGATGGTTTGTTAAAGTATAATTACTGAATGTAATTGGAAAAGAGTAAATACTTGGTAAAGTAATTAATGGATAATTACTAGATGTTAATTGAATTTGAAATGGTAGTTTTAAGGAAAATGATTTGGGTCTTATGTTACATTAACATGATATGATTTTTTTAAATCATTCAAATTGAATACATGATCTTAAAATACTATTTATTGGCTTACTTCAAATGAACTAGCTTCATCAAAAGATTGTACCCCACAAACTATGACTGTTCACCATATAACATTTATATGTGAAAGTACATGGATCAAATATTTATAGTCTTGAATTGCATTTAGAGTTCATAAACTCATAAAATGCAATACGCGGTCTAAACCAAATAAACGTATAAGTAACCAACTTTCGAATATATTAAGTAGTTGAAATTGGACACTTGCATGGGTATAGAAACATTATATAACATGAAATTAGAATTATTAGTAAGTATATGTTATATTTCCATTTGTCAACTTTCTATTCAGTTTGTTTATATATGTTAATTGACGAATGTTTTATCAATCATATTAAATGCACAAGTTTATCATTGTACATAATTATAACATTATATAGCATATGTTCTTACAGTATTAGAAAGGTTAAATGTTACCATTTCATTTTTCTAATAAGGCACCCACTTGTAACAACCCGGATATTTTAACAAACTAATAACGTAATGAACTCCAATTTTGTGAAATTTAAAATAATTGAATTTTGAAATGAAAATTTAATATGTGAATTACATTTTTTAGACATAGCAAATGATAAAGTTTCATCGGAAAATATGGAATTTTATCTTTTTGTGTAATTTTATTTAAACTTAAATCAGTTAATATTTGATAATAATAAAATATTTTCTAAACCTGAATATTTCTATACCTTAAATTTGTAAATCATCTTCTGAGTAAGACGACATATTTTGTTTCCAAATTTATAGCTCCGTTTATCTTATTTTCGGTGTTTTGCAGCATTTTCAATACCGATTATCGACTTTTGATAGGATGATCATACTGCGGATATCTGTATACCGTTTTGATCAACCTGTCATGCTGATCTCCATAGTATATTCATATTTTTGTTTCGGTGTCCGATATGCTTCGGAAAATCGGAAAACGATTACGTATCGGTACCGATTTTAAAATATTTTGGTTTCCATCCGTCCTTTCATTTCTCACTCTGTACAATACCAACAGCCGTTTGCATTTATATTTCCTAAATTCTCGTGCTTGACCTTTTTTTCCACTAGTTCCAATATTTATTAACAGGTTTATTTTTTTCTCTGACCATTCGTTTCTTTTGAAAAATGTTTGCCTAGAATCCAAAGCCTACCCATCTCCTTCCCCTATTCTCTTTCCCTACTTTTCTTCCTTGATCTATTTTACAACCACAGCAGCCACTCCTTTGAACCCAACTCTGTTAGTCAGCCACATCTCCATCCACCAAACAGCCTACAACATCATCGAGACCCCTAACCTCCCTTTGTTCCTAGCCTCCAAACCCGAAACCATGCTCCACTCACATCAAACCTCCATCACCACCTGTAGTCGAGGACCCATACGCGCCTTCCTCTCCCTGAACCCGCCTCTACTCACCACCTCTAGCCAGCAAAACTTCCTCCCACTTCCTTCTTTTGTCATAGCTGCCATCTGACACCCACCTCGGCCTCTCCTCCTAACCGCCCACTACAGCCTTCCCCTAGCCCTCTTCCTCCATGAGTGCGGGCATGCTACCTCACTGTGACAGCCTCATCTCGGTAATTATATATATAATATGATATTGTTAGTATACCTATTTTAACATATCCTACTTTGCTAAAGTATATGTATATACTAATTATATATGTATTTATATTTATATATATGAATGTAAATAAATTATATATATATATTGTTTGTTACATATTTATATATATAAGTTTATCAGTTACATATGTGTGGTCTGTTAGGTTATATGAGTGTATATCGATGATATACAAACCTATTATAAAATTTAAGTGTGTACATATATATATATATATATATATATTATATATATATAAAGTTTATGTTAGTTTGTTGTTGGGTTCATATGAATATGTGTAAGTTATATGTTGTATAATATGTTTAAAAGGTTTGTATATATTGTTGTTAGCATATATAAGTTATAATAGCGTTATATATGTTATTATATAAACTTATACTGATATGTTGTATGGTATATAACTTATATGTTAGTGATATATATATTATTGATTTCAAAGTATGTATGTAAGTATTTATTTCAAAATATATTGTGTATATATGTTTGATTTTCATATATGTGTTTAATTTAAACAATGATTTTGAAATACATATATATTTAAATTTAAAAATGTGTTTGAATTTAAAATATGATATTATATAAATAGTTATATATAAATATATATGTTCACTTATACCATTGATCTTCATCAATCCGGTTTTGATTCGATTTCGTCAATTTCAAGCTGTCAGCTTTGTAGTCGAATTCGAGCCAATCTTACCTTGCTTTGGAATTCGCGCTTGGATCCGTAACTCATCTCATTCTCGTTCATCTCTAGCCTCGAAAGGTGAGCAATCACTCACGATTAACGTTCTTATATTTATTAAATTTGATTTTATTTGAGACGACAATTGAAATATGTTGTTGTTAGTTATTTAACTTTTATATATATGTCATTTTCTATAACTGTTCACCTATGACATCTGACACCATGACATGTTACTTATATTTTATCTGTTATTGATGATATAAACCAGTTATATTATTATCATATTTGTTCTCACCATGCAATTTTCCTGTTAGTATAGAATTCCGTATGGGTTGAAATGATACATACCCGAATGATCTTGTATAATAGGATAAAATCGTTAGGTGTTGGAATGATGAACCCAAGATATTTTCATTGAATTGAATTTGGGATTGCGGGTTGAAAAGATATATACCCGTATATATTTAAATTACGGATTGAAATGATAAATATCCGTATCACTTGACCATAGGAAAGAAATTCACAAACAGACATCGTTGGTCGATATATATGTATATATATTGAAATAATTTCCAAAGTTTTAAAAAGGAAAATATATGGTTTTATATAAATATTGATTTTAAGATATTATATATATATATATTATATATATATACATTACTTTTATAAAGGTTTAAATTTAGATTTTTAAAATTATATGTTTTAAAAATTTTGAAATTATATGTTAGTTTTGAAATTATAAATTTAAAAGATTATTCTTATAATTTTACTATTTTTAAAATATATAAAATAAGTTTTAATATAAAATAGATTTAATAATAAGATTTAATTTAATAAAGTTTGATTTAGTTAATATATAATATGTTTAAGTATTTGTTTAAAATTATATCTCAAATATAGTGTTTATAATAATTTTTAAGAAATTAAGGTTGGAAAGAGAAATAGAAATTGGTTTGAAATTGTATTTATTTAAAGAAGTATACTCAAATAAGTTGGATTTAAAATTTATTAAAATTGAGATTTTAAAAATATGCTTTTATAACTTGATTTTGATTAAAAGTGATTTAAATATATATTTTCAAAATTACATAAATTGAAATGGGATAATTAGTTTATGTGAATTTGTAATTTTGTAATAACCCGGTAATTTGCATCAATTATAATCAACAATTTAAACGATTAATATTGACACAAATTTCTATTTGAAGTTTTTAAATTTTGAATTAAAATTCTTTTATAAATTGTTAAAAGAAATTTTGGGCTTTGAAATTAAATAGTGGTCCATGTTTTTATATTGGGCCGTGTTAATTCTCAAAGCATAATAACCCGTCCCCTTTTCTTTTTTTCGTTCATTTGAAAAACCTAGCTCACGAAGAAAATAAAATGGAGGCGGTCTCGTTCGTCCTCTTCTCCAAATTAGGGCTTGGAATTGTGGTGGCCGACGTTACTCGATCGTTGCTCGTCTCTTGTGGTGCTCGCGTTGCTTGCTTCGACAATCGGCTGCTCCTTCTATTTGTCGACAAGGTGAGTGAATTCTCACATCTAATTCGAATCAGTTGAATTCGGTTGCTTATTCTGATTTCTTTGTCTCGTCTTTGACTTGATTTTACCGATTGACTGATTTTGATTATGGCTTGACTTGTTCGATTTTGGCCATTTTGATGTTTATCTCCGTGGCTTTATCGACTTGCTTTCTGTTTGATTTCAACCTTCATGTTAAAGCTTGCTACTGTTGATTCCATTTGACTTCGGTTATACCTTACTTTGATTTTTGCCAAGACTGCTACTTGAATTCTCTGGCATGTTTTACCTTGCCTGTACTCTGTGCATTGTGCCTCGTTTGGATCATCTTGTAGTCAGATTCGTAGTGTTTGCATTTGTCAAATTGTTTATCACCTTTGTATACTTACTTCGGCCATTATTTCTGACCTATAGTGTTGCTGTGTCTGTATGTATATCGGTTACATGCCATTCACTGTAGCTTCGAGTC
Organism: Allium cepa; assembly: GCA_030765085.1. Classification (NCBI taxonomy): domain Eukaryota; kingdom Viridiplantae; phylum Streptophyta; class Magnoliopsida; order Asparagales; family Amaryllidaceae; genus Allium; species Allium cepa. Next base: position 1,013,211,178 of record CM060943.1, on the reverse strand, counting down.
AGATTTACATTGCATATCCACTTGAGTTTTTGTTGCACTATAATCTGTTTTGACCTGTAGTTGGCACACTGCTTCCATCCTGTTGCTTTCACTGCATCTACATTTTTACTAGTTTGCAGTCTCACTTCCATACTGCTATGTTGTGTTTGCATTTACTTGCATTCACTCCAGATGTTGTTGACTTCCCTTGAGCATATTGATACATATTAATAATGTTGCATCATTGATATCAGTACTCGACCTTGTCGGACATTGCTTTGACTTAGTTCGAACTTGTTGCCACCCTTCTTGAACTTGTTTCACTGATGCATTGAGTTCGTGTGAACTTAATTAGGTGTCGTCTGCATTTGTCATGGCCTCTGACCTTTGAGGCACACAGACTTCATGTTGTTCACTTGTGTCTTTGGGACCATTGCAGATTGATTACATGCAGTTTTGAGTTCACACCACGTTTGATCATTTATGGCAGCTGTCATGACCATTTGAGATAGTTTGCTTACCTGTTTTATGAAGTGTTGAGTATTTGTAAGGCAGTTTGCATTCATTTGATTTTGTCATGGCTTGATTTCATCAAGTTGCAACAGTTTCGACCTCTTTAGGTTTGCAGTCCACTTGAGTACATATGTATCTGTTATGTGCAATGATATTGAACTTTTCACTGTATGATAAAATGTGATATTCTCAATTCCACTTAAGTTATTCAGCTTATATTTTCATACCATCAATACTTGCTGTCTTGACCATGTCCCCTGTTGCAATATAATTGCATCTGTAGTTGTTGATGCTTCTGTGCAATGGCCTGAGTCATTTGTAACTGCTGTTACATGTTGTTAGGTCTAGTTGACTTCGGCTTCGTTTATGATACTTGCACTGTTTCACTGGTGTATGCATTTACTGTTTTGAATCTTGCTCTTGTATACCATCACTTGTCTCTGCCTAATTCAATTTGCACATAGGTTTGGAGTTGTAGTCTTTCACTTCGGCTAGCACAAGAATGTGCAGCCTGGGTGCTTGTGTTGAGCCTAAAATTTATTGGGCTTGACCTCGCATCTTGTCTCTACAATATAATCGACACTCGCCCTTATGACACTCACGGCGATGTGTGTGAATTTTCATTGGGTACATCATCACTGTAAGTGGCAAGGCAGTGCACGCAAGCGTGAACTGCAGCCACACGGTATTGGTTTTATTGTTATTTCTTTTGCTTTTGATTTATGGATCTATTTCGTATTCCATATGTTGTAGTGGCGTGGCAGTACACGCTTGCGTATACTGCAGCCCTACTCGAGTTGACGTCTGTAACAACCCTGTATTTTGTAATTATTTTATTATATATTTTAATTATTTTTAATGTAAGATTTTGATTTAAAAACTTATTTTACTTATTTGAAATGATTAAATTTATTATTTATATAATCTTGATTTTTATATGAGTTATAATTCCAAACTTGTGTAAGTTGAATATTTGCCTGAAATGCTTATTTTGGTCAAAATAGTCAAACTGTGACTTTCAACTTAAAATTTTAAAAGTTTAAAATTTTAATTTTTTTCTTTTATTATGAAAGTACATAAAATTCTAAGAACACCACTTTTCGTTTCGTTGAATTTGGATGTAAATTGTGAAAGTTATACCCTTTACAATATTGTGCGTATATAGGGTTATTTAACAATGACTATTTTAAATTGTATAAATTACTTCTTCTTTGTTATATTTTATTTTAATATGTGATAATATGTTATATTATGTATATTTTGACTTTTAAGTATTTTTAAAATGATAATATAATTTTTCTAAAGTTCATTTGAATTTATTTCTAATTTTAAAACCTAGTCTACAATTTTAAGCCATTTTCTTAATTTAATTATATATAATTAAAATTTATTGATTTATTTTATACATTCACTTTTATTTGCTGTGTTTTACTTTATTTTATTCATTTTACATGTATTTAAATTAAATTAAATTTTTCTAAAGTATATTGAAGTTATTTCTAATTCTTAAGTCAAGTTTTCATTTTCTGTGCTATTCTTCTTATTTTAATCATATCTAATTATTAATTAATTATTAATATTTTGCTTATTTGTCATATTTTCGAATTCTAACTGAAATTTATAAGTGTTTTCAGTTATTTAAGATGTATATGAATATATATAGGAAGTTTAAAGGTTTGAAAGCAAAGAAACGTAAAACCGTTTTAACGTTTCTTCTTCCGTTTCTTTTCCAATTAATAGATTTAATTTCCTTTGACCGTTCCTTTCTTTATTGTAGCTGTGCATTTCTTACCTCATTTTCACGTGAAAACATTCCTCTCCACTTTATTTTTCACGGCTAGAAAGGTTTGGTAATGGCTCCTCTTTTCCTCTTCTTTTTGCTCTTCCTTTTCCATTGTTTTCTTATATTTTGCCTTGTTTTCTTATGTGTATTGCTTGGCCTCTCCTCCATAGCCACGGCCACCACCTCCTACACCTCTTCCCAACCATCACCACCATCTACCCCATCAGATCTGACCATGGTCGAACCCCTTTTGATGGTCAAACCCCTCAAATTACAACCTAGATGCCTAGATCCATGCTTATTTGACCTCTACATGCTCATCCACTTCAACCACCACCCAAACCACCACCATAGCCGCCACCACTCCCCAGACCTGACCACAACACACCCCTCCCCACCTCTGTCCAGTCATGACACATCACAGGCCGAGCCCAATCCCCATGGCCGAGCCCTTGTTTTGACCAAAAACCACCTAATTGACTTCAAAACCACATCACCTCCTCATGTACAAACTCCACCTTATCTTGCCTTGAACCCGAGCTATGTTAGCCCAAACCTGACCCAAAACTTGACCATATCTGAACCACATCAGACCCCAAAGCCATGCCAAACAATAGAGAAGGCAAAGCAAAAGACTGCGTAGTCGTGTCTCCTTTTATTTCAATGTTATTGCATTTTAGAGTCGTATTGAAATTTGTTGTTTTGATTTTTTGTTTGTTTGTTTTGGGTTGTACACAATGGTTGTAGATTTGATTCGGTCTCCATTCATTCAAATCAAAAGTCATGCTATATCGTGCTTGTCGTGCTTTTGGAATCGCACTTGTGTTTGTTGTTTTGGTCTTCAGCTTGAAAAAGTGAGTCTTTCTCACTCTGACATATATACTTATGAAAAGTGGATTGATGACAAGTGTTTTGTAATGTAAAATGTTTATGCAAGTTAATGATGATCATATGATATGCTATGCCGTGTTATTACCATGTTATTACCATGTTAAAACTGTTAATTTTCACCTGACATCTGATACATGACTGTATATTGTGATATTGACATTGTTTATATTATTTCTGTATATGATCACACTGCAAGTTCCCTGTTAGGATAAAAATCATTATGGGCTGAAATGATAAGCCTGAGTTATTTTATTTATTTATCTATACTTGAATTGCGGGTTTGAAATGATAGAACCCGGATTTTTACCTTTTAAAACTGCGGATTGAAATGATACATATCCGTATCACTTGACCTAGGTTAGAAAACTATATACAGACCCGTGGTTATTTTATAAAGTGCTTTGAATATTTTAAGTATTTTAAAAATATAAAATTATGAAATTTGATTTAAATAGATTTTGAAAGGTTTTAAAATAAATAAATTATGATTTTTCTATGCGTTAAAAATGTAATTTATGAATGGATTAACTGGATTTTGAAATATAACTTGTTTGAAATTTGGAATTTTGACTAAAAATGATATTTAAGTTACATGAATAAAATGGACTTTAATTTTATTTGGAAATGGTAAATATGATAAATTGATTTATATTTGAATTTAAGTGATTTATTAAAGAATTATTGATTTTCTATAAATTTAAGTGGTTGAATAAATGACTGTTGAAAATGAAATTTTAAAATATAACTTGACTTGAAAATGTGAAATTTGAGTTTTAACTAAAGATGTTAAATTAATCAAATAAACTGGAAGTTTAGTTAAATTTGTAAAATGGTAATATAAATCTGAAACGTATAGGTTTTAATTTATGAAAGAAACGTATAGGGTTTTAATTTATGAAAGAAACGTATAGGGTTTAATTTATGAAAGAAACGTATAGGTTTAAATTTATAAAAGAAACGTATAGGTTTTAATTTATGAAAGGAACGTATAGGTTTTAATTTATGAAAGAAACGTATAGGTTTTAATTTATGAAAGAAACGTATAGGTTTTAATTTATGAAAGAAACGTATAGGTTTTAATTTATGAAAGAACGTATGGTGTTCTAATTAATGATAGGAACATGTAAATTCCTAATTAATGAAAGAAAGGTATAAGTTTTAATTAATAAAAGAAACGTATAAGTTTTTAATTAATGAAAGAAACGTGTAAAGTCCTAATTAATGAGAGAACATGAAAGTTTTAATTAATGCAAGAACGTATAAGTTTTTAATTAATGAAAGAAACGTGTAAAGTTTTAAGTAGTGTGGTATTGATTTAATTAATAAATGTTCATTATTGTAATAGGAATATAAAATTTAAAACGTACATTTGGCACGTAGATTTTAATCAATGTAATGGTGTATTTTAAATTGATTAAAATGATAAATGTTACTTACTGTAATAATAAAATGTAAGTTGATAACGTACATTTGATAAGCAAGTTTTAATTTATGTGAATGGCATACTTTAAGTGATTAAAATAATAAAGTTTCTTTATTGTAATAATAATGTAAGTTAATAAGGTGCTTTTAACTTAACATAAGAATTTCGGTTTAAATTGTATATTACAGTAAGAAAGTTTATTTAACTATAAGGCTATGATAAATTGACATGTTAAAATTTTAAGCTTATCAATACTTTGATTATATACAATGTAAAGTGGAAAGTAGTACATTCCAAAAATGCTATGATTCCTTAAGGTAACATTTCCAAAATGCTATGATAATTTAAAGGAATATTTCAAGTTTAATAAATTTAAAGAAATATTCAATGATTTGAAAATTTGGGTTTTATTTGAATGATATAATATTGAATTATTTTTGAAATGGAAATGATACAATTGTGATATTGTTTTGAAATGAGTATGATATTTTGGTCTTGGAAGTATAAATTATTTGAAATAAATATCCATGGGTTATAATAACGATTGGTTGTTAAAGCGACCGGGATCGGATATTGTCCTATAGCCGGCCAATACCGAAAACCACTTTAACAACTGTGTACGCGGTGGAGATTCCAGAATGAAGTAGGATGGTGGCGACGTTCTCGATGTATATTACGTGGACCCAACTCCCGTGAGTTGGCATATATGACTAAAACAGGAGCTATACCGAGCTACACAAAGGGTCGCACCCTTTCATCGAGCATGCTCCATCGGAAACTATTCTATTACTGTTGTGATTCGATTCGGTGGCGCCACTTTGATTCGGGGTTATTGTTCGAGGTGGGCGGAAGCTGCTGGCTTGCCGTCACCACCGGTCCGGGAGTGCAAACGGTGTATCCACCCTGGCATTGCCTCGCGTGCCATGTCATATCCTTATATCGAGCCCACTACGATTTTGGTTTTAAAGATCCGACCGCGTTAAGGTTCACCATCCCCTTAACGCTATTTTCTATATGATTATACTTACTGATTAGACACTACCGTATATAGCGTATATTACTACATAGTAAATAGTTTAACGGATTCTTCGAGGATGGGCGGTCCCAAGCATCCTTTAAGTTACTGATGCATTTTGTTACTGTTCACTTGAGTTGATTTACAGTTTATAAGTATTTATGTCCTGACTCGAGGGTTTTGTGTTTTGCTTTACGCTCGGGTCAGATTGAGTGAGTTAGCATTCCAGATTCACTTTTGGCGTTGGAGCTTTCCTTGAAGATCCAGCCATCTATTTTGTTTCAGTATCCAGTGGTTCAGTGATGTATCTGATTTGTATCTGATGTATCATGTTACTCTTCTGTTATATCTTATTTAACTCTGATGTATCTCATATTTATATAGTAGCTTCATGAACTACTATCTCTTTTTCTTCCGCTGCATTTTTATATACTGTGTCTGTGATCTGTGATTTTTTATTTACTGTATATTCTGAGATTTGCCATATTTTTATTTACAACGCGGTATTTTGAGCAATTCAATTCCGGCATGAGTGTCTACCTATACACTTATAATGGATGCGAATGGTTGAAAATACCGGGTCGTTACAGTTGGCATCAGAGCTTTGGTAGCTCTAGGCAAAACTCAGCATATGGAGTGAATGTATTTACAGAATCACTTTAATTCGAGTTTGAATCTCTCCCTTTTGACTCGATTCCTTTGAATTTTGGAACATTCCCTACGGTTCCAAAATCCATTCGTATCCCTCACTATTCATCTTCTTTTGACTCTGGAGCATTCCATAACTCCGCTTCGAATGATCTTTCTAGTGAGTTGGCGGTCACGCCAATTTCAAATTTAATTGGAAAAGGGGGAAAACTCCTTTGCAGTTAGCATCGATTCACCAGAGATTCTTATCTATCCTTGGTTTAGATGCTAATATCTTTTGTTATTTCAAACTCTAACTCTTGAGATCGAATGTGGATTTACCCTAGAAAAATCAACATTGATCTTATTCTTTAAGTCACGGTTGACCCGGTTAAGGTTGCCCGTGATTTATATAAGCTTATCCATCTTCCTATTCTGTTATTTAATCATGTCATCCTTGTTTCCAACTTATTTTTAAATCATAATCTCCTTTGATTTGTGTTAATCAAAAATTTGAATCTCTGTCCTTCTTTGAAAATCTATTCATGTATAGTGTATTTGTAAACTAGTATTTAAAATTAAAATGTTTTATATATTGTGTTGTTTGAGTTGTTGATGTTGAGTTGGGTTTCTGATCGATACGTCTGATCAGCGCTATCGATAAGATTTCCAAACCACTTTGACAGAACAAACGGACACAATATATTTTTTTTTTTTAAATTTGGTTAATGAAATAAATTTTGATATATAAGTAAATTTATGGAACTTAATGAAATGATTTAAATTGATAATTTGAAATGATAATACTTGATTTATCATTTATTGTTCTACAAATAGATCTATAAATATCTGTTTATAAATTTATTTGGGAACTGAAATGAATTTAAAACAAGAATTTGAGGATTTAAATTCCGATTATTTCGAACTTTGGTTTAAAGTTTTAAAGGGTTATATTATTTAAAGTATTTTGAATAGAATTTGTTTTCAAAGAATTTTAAAGGTTTAAAATTTGTGCTCTTCTCTTTGTCGCTGGAAAATAACTTCGGCGATGATCGCGACATCATCGACGTTCATTTTCGAGTTTCGAAGTTAAGAGACTGTTCTGTAGTCTTGCTACAGATTTGTTTTGGGAAATTAAATTGATTTGAATTTCTAAAATATGACTTGATTTGTAATATATATATATATAGATATATGATTGAAATTTGATTTGACATATTATATATGTATATATATTATTTCTTATCTCTAAATGGTCTGAAGAAATCGGAAATTTAATTCTTAAATTCTATTTTTAAAGAATAATTTCAATTATAAAAGATAGAAAAAAAAATTGATTGAAGCTTGAAATGATTGAATTGGAAATTTTATTTGTATAATACAATTGCATTCAAATATAACTTACCAAAATTTTAGAAGTTAACAATGTAATTGAATAATATACAATATAAAAAGTTTTTTTTTTTTATAAAATTTGAGTGGTTATAATAAATGTTATACACTTAAATTTTAATTATAAAATGATTAACAGAGGTAAATATAATAAAGGGAAATTGGATAACTTACAATAAAATGATGTTAAAAGAACTAAGAATAAAAGAAAGCAGTTATAATAAGTGTAAGTATATTGAACATGAGTGATAAGTATATTGAGAGGAATAAATTTAATTTTTATTAGGAATAAAGAAGAATAAAATTTATTAAATACATTGTGAGTGTAATAAATGATTATTTTTCTAACCCATGGTTTTAAAAAAAAAATTGTTAATTTAAGATGATTGGATAATAAGATAATGAAATTTGAGATAGTTAAGATTTATGTAACTTGTGTAAAAGTTTATTTTCTATTTAAGCTGAAATCTCCATGCTTTCAAATTCATTTCCTTATTTTGTTTTTCAAACTATCTTTTGGTTGTTCTTATCATCCTTATCTTGCTATAGACTGGTATATGCATCTTTCTATGATCTTTCTGTTTAGAAATCTTTCTATAATCTTTGATAATCTGCACCTTGCGAAACTTACCTATAACAATAGTTATCAGGTATAATTTCAATCTCCTTGCCATATTTTCTTAATCCTATTTCACTCTATCTTTTCTGTGCCCTTCCACACCTCATTCCTTTTCGGGGACGAAAAGTTTTGAGTGGGGGAGAGTGTAACAACCCTGTATTTTGTAATTATTTTATTATATATTTTAATTATTTTTAATGTAAGATTTTGATTTAAAAACTTATTTTACTTATTTGAAATGATTAAATTTATTATTTATATAATCTTGATTTTTATATGAGTTATAATTCCAAACTTGTGTAAGTTGAATATTTGCCTGAAATGCTGATTTTGGTCAAAATAGTCAAACTGTGACTTTCAACTTAAAATTTTAAAAGTTTAAAATTTTAATTTTTTTTCTTTTATTATGAAAGTACATAAAATTCTAAGAACACCACTTTTCGTTTCGTTGAATTTGGATGTAAATTGTGAAAGTTACACCATTTACAATATTGTGCGTATATAGGGTTATTTAACAATGACTATTTTAAATTGTATAAATTACTTCTTCTTTGTTATATTTTATTTTAATATGTGATAATATGTTATATTATGTATATTTTGACTTTTAAGTATTTTTAAAATGATAATATAATTTTTCTAAAGTTCATTTGAATTTATTTCTAATTTTAAAGCCTAGTCTACAATTTTAAGCCATTTTCTTAATTTAATTATATATAATTAAAATTTATTGATTTATTTTATACATTCACTTTTATTTGCTGTGTTTTACTTTATTTTATTCATTTTACATGTATTTAAATTAAAGTAAATTTTTCTAAAGTATATTGAAGTTATTTCTAATTCTTAAGTCAAGTTTTCATTTTCTGTGCTATTCTTCTTATTTTAATCATATCTAATTATTAATTAATTATTAATATTTTGCTTATTTGTCATATTTTCGAATTCTAACTGAAATTTATAAGTGTTTTCAGTTATTTAAGATGTATATGAATATATATAGGAAGTTTAAAGGTTTGAAAGCAACGAAACGTAAAACCGTTTTAACGTTTCTTCTTCCGTTTCTTTTCCAATTAATAGATTTAATTTCCTTTGACCGTTCCTTTCTTTATTGTAGCTGTGCATTTCTTACCTCATTTTCACGTGAAAACATTCCTCTCCACTTTATTTTTCACGGCTAGAAAGGTTTGGTAATGGCTCCTCTTTTCCTCTTCTTTTTGCTCTTCCTTTTCCATTGTTTTCTTATATTTTGCCTTGTTTTCTTATGTGTATTGCTTGGCCTCTCCTCCATAGCCACGGCCACCACCTCCTACACCTCTTCCCAACCATCACCACCATCTACCCCATCAGATCTGACCATGGTCGAACCCCTTTTGATGGTCAAACCCCTCAAATTACAACCTAGATGCCTAGATCCATGCTTATTTGACCTCTACATGCTCATCCACTTCAACCACCACCCAAACCACCACCATAGCCGCCACCACTCCCCAGACCTGACCACAACACACCCCTCCCCACCTCTGTCCAGTCATGACACATCACAGGCCGAGCCCAATCCCCATGGCCGAGCCCTTGTTTTGACCAAAAACCACCTAATTGACTTCAAAACCACATCACCTCCTCATGTACAAACTCCACCTTATCTTGCCTTGAACCCGAGCTATGTTAGCCCAAACCTGACCCAAAACTTGACCATATCTGAACCACATCAGACCCCAAAGCCATGCCAAACAATAGAGAAGGCAAAGCAAAAGACTGCGTAGTCGTGTCTCCTTTTATTTAAATGTTATTGCATTTTAAAGTCGTATTGAAATTTGTTGTTTTGATTTTTTGTTTGTTTGTTTTGGGTTGTACACAATGGTTGTAGATTTGATTCGGTCTCCATTCATTCAAATCAAAAGTCATGCTATATCGTGCTTGTCGTGCTTTTGGAATCGCACTTGTGTTTGTTGTTTTGGTCTTCAGCTTGAAAAAGTGAGTCTTTCTCACTCTGACATATATACTTATGAAAAGTGGATTGATGACAAGTGTTTAGTAATGTAAAATGTTTATGCAAGTTAATGATGATCATATGATATGCTATGCCGTGTTATTACCATGTTATTACCATGTTAAAACTGTTAATTTTCACCTGACATCTGATACATGACTGTATATTGTGATATTGACATTGTTTATATTATTTCTGTATATGATCACACTGCAAGTTCCCTGTTAGGATAAAAATCATTATGGGCTGAAATGATAAGCCTGAGTTATTTTATTTATTTATCTATACTTGAATTGCGGGTTTGAAATGATAGAACCCGGATTTTTACCTTTTAAAACTGCGGATTGAAATGATACATATCCGTATCACTTGACCTAGGTTAGAAAACTATATACAGACCCGTGGTTATTTTATAAAGTGCTTTGAATATTTTAAGTATTTTAAAAATATAAAATTATGAAATTTGATTTAAATAGATTTTGAAAGGTTTTAAAATAAATAAATTATGATTTTTCTATGCGTTAAAAATGTAATTTATGAATGGATTAACTGGATTTTGAAATATAACTTATGTTTGAAATTTGGAATTTTGACTAAAAATGATATTTAAGTTACATGAATAAAATGGACTTTAATTTTATTTGGAAATGGTAAATATGATAAATTGATTTATATTTGAATTTAAGTGATTTATTAAAGAATTATTGATTTTCTATAAATTTAAGTGGTTGAATAAATGACTGTTGAAAATGAAATTTTAAAATATAACTTGACTTGAAAATGTGAAATTTGAGTTTTAACTAAAGATGTTAAATTAATCAAATAAACTGGAAGTTTAGTTAAATTTGTAAAATGGTAATATAAATCTGAAACGTATAGGTTTTAATTTATGAAAGAAACGTATAGGGTTTTAATTTATGAAAGAAACGTATAGGGTTTAATTTATGAAAGAAACGTATAGGTTTAAATTTATAAAAGAAACGTTTAGGTTTTAATTTATGAAAGGAACGTATAGGTTTTAATTTATGAAAGAAACGTATAGGTTTTAATTTATGAAAGAAACGTATAGGTTTTAATTTATGAAAGAAACGTATAGGTTTTAATTTATGAAAGAACGTATGGTGTTCTAATTAATGATAGGAACATGTAAATTCCTAATTAATGAAAGAAAGGTATAAGTTTTAATTAATGAAAGAAACGTATAAGTTTTTAATTAATGAAAGAAACGTGTAAAGTCCTAATTGATGAGAGAACATGAAAGTTTTAATTAATGCAAGAACGTATAAGTTTTTAATTAATGAAAGAAACGTGTAAAGTTTTAAGTAGTGTGGTATTGATTTAATTAATAAATGTTCATTATTGTAATAGGAATATAAAATTTAAAACGTACATTTGACACGTAGATTTTAATCAATGTAATGGTGTATTTTAAATTGATTAAAATGATAAATGTTACTTACTGTAATAATAAAATGTAAGTTGATAACGTACATTTGATAAGCAAGTTTTAATTTATGTGAATGGCATACTTTAAGTGATTAAAATAATAAAGTTTCTTTATTGTAATAATAATGTAAGTTAATAAGGTGCTTTTAACTTAACATAAGAATTTCGGTTTAAATTGTATATTACAGTAAGAAAGTTTATTTAACTATAAGGCTATGATAAATTGACATGTTAAAATTTTAAGCTTATCAATACTTTGATTATATACAATGTAAAGTGGAAAGTAGTACATTCCAAAAATGCTATGATTCCTTAAGGTAACATTTCCAAAATGCTATGATAATTTAAAGGAATATTTCAAGTTTAATAAATTTAAAGAAATATTCAATGATTTGAAAATTTGGGTTTTATTTGAATGATATAATATTGAATTATTTTTGAAATGGAAATGATACAATTGTGATATTGTTTTGAAATGAGTATGATATTTTGGTCTTGGAAGTATAAAATATTTGAAATAAATATCCATGGGTTATAACGATTGGTTGTTAAAGCGACCGGGATCAGATATTGTCCTATAGCCGGCCAATACCGAAAACCACTTTAACAACTGTGTACGCGGTGGAGATTCCAGAATGAAGTAGGATGGTGGCGACGTTCTCGAGGTATATTACGTGGACCCAACTCCCGTGAGTTGGCATATATGACTAAAACAGGAGCTATACCGAGCTACACAAAGGGTCGCACCCTTTCATCGAGCATGCTCCATCGGAAACTATTCTATTACTGTTGTGATTCGATTCGATGGCGCCACTTTGATTCGGGGTTATTGTTCGAGGTGGGCGGAAGCTGCTGGCTTGCCGTCACCACCGGTCCGGGAGTGCAAACGGTGTATCCACCCTGGCATTGCCTCGCGTGCCATGTCATATCCTTATATCGAGCCCACTACGATTTTGGTTTTAAAGATCCGACCGCGTTAAGGTTCACCATCCCCTTAACGCTATTTTCTATATGATTATACTTACTGATTAGACACTACCGTATATAGCGTATATTACTACATAGTAAATAGTTTAACGGATTCTTCGAGGATGGGCGGTCCCAAGCATCCTTTAAGTTACTGATGCATTTTGTTACTGTTCACTTGAGTTGATTTACAGTTTATAAGTATTTATGTCCTGACTCGAGGGTTTTGTGTTTTGCTTTACGCTCGGGTCAGATTGAGTGAGTTAGCATTCCAGATTCACTTTTGGCGTTGGAGCTTTCCTTGAAGATCCAGCCATCTATTTTGTTTCAGTATCCAGTGGTTCAGTGATGTATCTGATTTGTACCTGATGTATCATGTTACTCTTCTGTTGTATCTTATTTAACTCTGATGTATCTCATATTTATATAGTAGCTTCATGAACTACTATCTCTTTTTCTTCCGCTGCATTTTTATATACTCTGTGTCTGTGATCTGTGATTTTTTATTTATTGTATATTCTGAGATTTGCCATATTTTTATTTACAACGCGGTATTTTGAGCAATTCAATTCCGGCATGAGTGTCTACCTATACACTTATAATGGATGCGAATGGTTGAAAATACCGAGTCGTTACAACGTCTTAATTGATGTTTCCAATTGTTTGAATTGGTTCACGTTGTATTTACCGTTATCCGATTTCTTTACTTGAGAATTGGATAGGTAAATTTATTTTGACTGTCGTCTAATTTCTATTTAATTATTATTGCTTCTGTGCACTAATAACTGAGTTTGAATTAGACTGACCCGATTATTATTTTCTTTTGAATTTAATACTCGGGTCAGACCGAGTATTTTCAGGTTGTAGATATTCTGCTTTGGGATGCTGCTTGAGCTATGAAGACTTTTCATATCTTTTGGAGTTGTCGTGTCATAGTATAGGTTGATATGTATTCATGTATATTAGTCGATAATGTACTTGTATATATAACTTCCTGAGTCGACTGTTGTAGTTGTATCACATGTACCGTGTCAAATGTGTTGTAACTGATATCAGTTATTATATATATGAGACTTTCTGTTTTATCTATGTTCCGCATTCATATTATCTGTGTTATTATTTTATATTTTTGTCCTAGACTATTATAGCCACTGTGTAGTAGCTTTGAGTTTGCATCGGCATGTCGGATTTCCTCCTGAAATAAAATGCACGTTTTTACTATCTGACATATCGGTGCTCGCACAAGACAATTACACAGATGGTCGCTCCTCAACAGCCTTATTCTCCGTGCTAGCCGACAGCACTACACCGTAGTGTTCTTGGCTAGCGTGGGTATAGAGGTGGGGCGTCACAGCTTGGTATCAAAGCCTGGGGTTTAGGACGAATATAAAACATAACTTAGATGAAACATGTGTTACAACTATTTGTCGATGTTTTATTTCACATCTTCGTCTAAGATCATCTTTCATAGTTAGGTATGAATTCCTAACTCTTTTTCATAAGCATTGCTTCTATTCTCTGTTGCGTTTGCTCATTTGAGTATGCACTACTAAGTATCATTGTGTATATGCTTTACAAAGTTGCATATTGCTGCAACTCGTACCCACTTCAATTTGAACTCGCATTGTTTATTCGGACTGCTGTATATACGCATTCTTATCTCTGATTCGTGTACTTAATGCAGTCTCCATACAATTGGGTTTTTGGGTATCAATCTTTGAGACAAATTGCATTTCAATTGTCGACTCTGTCTGTTTATCCAACAAATTGCATTTCAATTGTCGACTCTGTCTGTTTATCCATGGTTTGTTGACTTTCATGTGCCTCTCTCTGATAGTTTTAAAATTTCTTTGGTATAAAAGAAATTGTCTTGGTCCTTGCCTTGTCGATATCGACACTGACTTGACTTTTACTTTTGTTAAAGTCATTCATGCATTTATGCTTGTTTTGCTTTGTCTTTCCAATTGTTGATCGATTCTTCTTTTCCGATTAGTTGTTATCACTTTTGTCGACTTTGATAACTTCTATTTCAGGAATTTTTGGGTATTCCTATCTTGATGGATTTGGAATCGAATTCTTTGGATTTTATTCACGTCTTCGAATGTGAATTTTAGTGAATTGATTTGGTTCCCAAATTTAATCGATTCTTGATTATTTTCCATTTTGTTGCTATTATTTATTAGCAACTTTGATGACCTTTTCTTCGGGATTTTTGTGAACATACCTTTTGATGGGTACAGTATCGATTTCTTTGGATTCTATTCACATCTTTGTATGTGAATTCTTGTGATTGATTGTTTCTACAATCATTTTTGTGATTTGTCACTTTAAAAATATAAAGGTTTTCTATACTAGTAGTAAATATCAAAACCCTTTTCTCCAAACGATTTCAAAACTATTTTACTACAAAACTCTTTTCCTAAATCGTTTTCCAATCTATTAGTATATACTAACCTTTACCTCACTCGTATGAGAAATCTAATTAAACGACTTAGTAAAACGAGTGGTATATAACGCTTGCGTTTACTTCGCCAGTTAATTCTTGGACTTATTCGATTGAATCTCTTGTGACAATTTTCTAGCGACGATGTACAGTTTGTTCGTAAATATTTAAGTTAAGCTAATGGTTATGGGACATGAAGCTAAACTTTTATATTCACTAACTTAGTGTAATTAACACTTCTCGTTGATCATGACAATCATTCTTATGATTTAGACTAGCAATTGTGCGATGTCTCCTTTTGGTTAGGCTAGACACCACTTGTGTGATTCCATTCACACATACCTTTTCGGTTAGCCTAGACACCACTTGTGTGATTCCACTCACACATACTTTTCTTTTGTTTGCGAGGTTAGACTAGACACCACTTGTGTGATTCCACTCACACATACCTTTTTGATTTTTGGTTAGTCGAGACCTCAATCTGTGTGATTCCACTCACACATGCGGGGTAGCGCCCCACGGTCTTCGGGCCATTCGTGTGTCAAAATTAATGGCTTGCAACCATGAGATAGCGTCTCGTTATGCGTTGCACGTGTTGATGATTTTTCATGCTCGCGTGTAGGTGAGATTCCGTGCTCCCGTTCTCGCTTTGCGTTGCACGTGTTGATGATTTTTCATGCTCGCGTGTAGGTGAGATTCCGTGCTCCCGTTCTCGCTTTGCGTTGCACGTGTTGATGATTTTTCATGCTCGCGTGTAGGTGAGATTCCGTGCTCCCGTTCTCGCTTTGCGTTGCACGTGTTGATGATTTTTCATGCTCGCGTGTAGGTGAGATTCCGTGCTCCCGTTCTCGCTTTGCGTTGCACGTGTTGATGATTTTTCATGCTCGCGTGTAGGTGAGATTCCATGCTCCCGTTCTCGCTTTGCGTTGCACGTGTTGATGATTTTTCATGCTCGCATGTAGGTGAGTTTTCGTGCTCCCGTTCTCGTTATGCGTTGCACGTGCTGATGAATTTTCATGCTCGCGTGTAGGTGAGTTTTCATGCTCCCGTTCTCGCTTTGCGTTGCACGTGTTGATGAGTTTTCATGCTCGCGTGTAGGTGGGTTTTCATGCTCCCG
The DNA here is from genome assembly GCA_030765085.1 of Allium cepa. NCBI lineage: Eukaryota > Viridiplantae > Streptophyta > Magnoliopsida > Asparagales > Amaryllidaceae > Allium > Allium cepa. The sequence continues at coordinate 1,013,194,971 of CM060943.1, read as the reverse complement.
TTCTCGCTTTGCGTTACACGTGCTGATGAGTTTTCATGCTCGCCTGTAGGAGAGTTTTCATGCTCCCGTTCTCGCTTTGCGTTACATGTGCTGATGAGTTTTCATGCTCGCGTGTAGGTGAGTTTTCATACTCCCATTTGAGTTTTCATACTCCCGTTCGAGTTTTCATACCCGCGTTCGAGTTTTCATACTCGCGTTCGAGTTTTCATACTCCCGTTCGAGTTTTCATACTCCGGTTCGAGTTTTCATACCCGCGTTCGAGTTTTCATACTCTCATCTTGTGATTTCTGGATTTCTTTTGTAGATTTTTAGAATTTGTGCTTCACCAATTTTCGTGATTTCTATTGATAAGTTTTATCAATTTTTGTGCATTGGTGAATTCGTGTGCTATTGACTTGTTATGAATACAAGTTTAGGGTATGATACCCCTCTTTGAGAAGATTCTTGTGACACTTTTGACGAATGAAAATCCACTTATCGAAGTTGCTACTGATATCGCTGTTTTAATAACGTGTTTTAAAAATTGTTTCAAAATAAAAATCGTTTTCAAATTTTTTATAGTTTACGCTTTCAAAAGAATGAGAAAGCGATTCAAACGTTTTAGCAAAATCGAGGACTATGACCCCTTTCTTTTACTGATTCGTTTAATTTCGGACTTGTCCATATGAGGTTGAAAATTTGTGAATTCCTTTTATGAAATTAAAAGAATATTTTGTGATTGTATTGCCCATTGAGTGCTTTAAGAATTCTGGTCGATGCGCTTGATCAACGTTATCGATAGGAATCTCCTAGACGCTTTGATGAGACAATCAGACACAGTAAATTGAATTTCAAAATGTAAATTTTTATGAAAAGATAATTACATAAAGTAAATCGTAAATTTCGAAAGTTTTAGCTTTTCAGGAAAGAATATTATTTAAAACAACTCTTTTCCGATACTTCTATTCTTGCGATTCCCGAAGGGAACCAAGACTTCATCGTTTGTACCAATGCTAATCGTATTGTTTTGCATGCCATTCTCTTGCATAAGAGAACGTGCTGTCTCTTGTGTTTCTAAATCATTAATGCCTATTGAGACTAGATATGTCACTCATGATCTAGTGCTCTTGGCTATTGATTTCGTTCTTCAAAATTTGGCATCATTATTTTTGGATGAGAAATTTGTTCTCTACCCTGATCATGAATCTTGGGAATATTTATTTTCTCATAAGGAACTTAATTTGCGTCAACCACGTTGACTCGAGTTCCTTACATCTTATGATCTTGATATTATTTACCAGTCCCGGATGGGAAATCGTGTTGCCGATGCCCTTGGTCGTAGGCAACAAGTGGTTGTTTCTTTGATGATGTCCGAATGGAATCATCTTTTTACCAAGTTCATCAGACATTTCGATGTACTTCGTTTTATTGAGCTTCGTCTCATTCCTTTTATGGACTTGCGTCTGATGTTCTTTTATGGTGATCGGTTCATTGGACGTACTGTTTTTGTACTACGTCGGCGTTCCGAATTAATGAAACTTTGATTCATCTGGCGTATGGTTATTGTACTACGCTGTTGTTCCAAATTATTCGTGTCTCACCTATGAAGGGTGTTGTGCGTTTCAGATGGTCGGGAAAGTTAGTGCCTCGATATATTGGGCCATTTCCTATCACTGAACGTATTGGTTTCTTGGCTTATCGCCTCTTATTACCGGCTCAATTTTCTGTTATTCATGACGTGTTTCACGCGTCTTCCTTCTACGGAAATGCCTTAGGAATTCCGATTTTATTCTTGAGCCCGAAATTATTGAAGAAATTGAAGTTTCACCAGATTTGACTTTGAGCAACATTTTATTCACATCAATGTTTCGGGGGTTTGGCACCTTCGAAATAAAGATGTTTTTCTCGTGAAAGTTCAGCGGATCTCAAATTCTATGGATTTCACTTTGGAATCTAGAGAATACATCGAGCAAACACGTTCAGGCTCTCTCTCTCTCTCTCTCTCTCGTGCTCTATATGTTGAACTTCCTATTTTCAAATTTCTTCATCTTGTGATGATATGCTCTTATGGTTGTTACCTTTTGTCCATTTATTCCTTAGGATTGCGAGGACGCAATTTCTTTAAGGAGGGGAGTCTGTAACAACCCGGTATTTTGCATCAATTATAATCAACAATTTAAACGATTAATATTGACACAAATTTCTATTTGAAGTTTTTAAATTTTGAATTAAAATTCTTTTATAAATTGTTAAAAGAAATTTTGGGCTTTGAAATTAAATAGTGGTCCATGTTTTTATATTGGGCCGTGTTAATTCTCAAAGCATAATAACCCGTCCCCTTTTCTTTTTTTCGTTCATTTGAAAAACCTAGCTCACGAAGAAAATAAAATGGAGGCGGTCTCGTTCGTCCTCTTCTCCAAATTAGGGCTTGGAATTGTGGTGGCCGACGTTACTCGATCGTTGCTCGTCTCTTGTGGTGCTTGCGTTGCTTGCTTCGACAATCGGCTGCTCCTTCTATTTGTCGACAAGGTGAGTGAATTCTCACATCTAATTCAAATCAGTTGAATTCGGTTGCTTATTCTGATTTCTTTGTCTCGTCTTTGACTTGATTTTACCGATTGACTGATTTTGATTATGGCTTGACTTGTTCGATTTTGGCCATTTTGATGTTTATCTCCGTAGCTTTATCGACTTGCTTTCTGTTTGATTTCAACCTTCATGTTAAAACTTGCTATTGTTAATTCCATTTGACTTCGGTTATACCTTACTTTGATTTTTGCCAAGACTGCTACTTGAATTCTCTGGCATGTTTTACCTTGCCTGTACTCTGTGCATTGTGCCTCGTTTGGATCATCTTGTAGTCAGATTCGTAGTGTTTGCATTTGTCAAATTGTGCATCACCTTTGTATACTTACTTCGGCCATTATTTCTGACCTGTGGTGTTGCTGTGTCTGTATGTATATCGGTTACATGCCATTCACTGTAGCTTCGAGTCAGATTTACATTGCATATCCACTTGAGTTTTTGTTGCACTATAATCTGTTTTGACCTGTAGTTGGCACACTGCTTCCATCCTGTTGCTTTCACTGCATCTACATTTTTACTAGTTTGCAGTCTCACTTCCATACTGCTATGTTGTGTTTGCATTTACTTGCATTCACTCCAGATGTTGTTGACTTCCCTTGAGCATATTGATACATATTAATAATGTTGCATCATTGATATCAGTACTCGACCTTGTCGGACATTGCTTTGACTTAGTTCGAACTTGTTCCATCCTTCTTGAACTTGTTTCACTGATGCATTGAGTTCGTGTGAACTTAATTAGGTGCCGTCTGCATTTTTCATGGCCTCTGACCTTTGAGGCACACAGACTTCATGTTGTTCACTTGTGTCTTTGGGACCATTGCAGATTGATTACATGCAGTTTTGAGTTCACACCACGTTTGATCATTTATGGCAGCTGTCATGACCATTTGAGATAGTTTGCTTACCTGTTTTATGAAGTGTTGAGTATTTGTAAGGCAGTTTGCATCCATTTGATTTTGTCATGGCTTGATTTCATCAAGTTGCAACAGTTTCGACCTCTTTAGGTTTGCAGTCCACTTGATTACATATGTATCTATTATGTGCAATGATATTGAACTTTTCACTGTATGATAAAATGTGATATTCTCAATTTCACTTAAGTTATTCAGCTTATATTTTCATACCATCAATACTTGCTGTCTTGACCATGTCCCCTGTTGCATTATAATTGCATCTGTAGTTGTTGATGCTTCTGTGCAATGGCCTGAGTCATTTGTAACTGCTGTTACATGTTGTTAGGTCTAGTTGACTTCGACTTCATTTATGATACTTGCACTGTTTCACTGGTGTATGCATTTACTGTTTTGAATCTTGCTCTTGAATACCATCACTTGTCTCTGCCTAATTCAATTTGCACATGGGTTTGGAGTTGTAGTCTTTCACTTCGGCTAGCACAAGAATGTGCAGCCTGGGTGCTTGTGTTGAGCCTAAAATTTATTGGGCTTGACCTCGCATCTTGTCTCTACAATATAATCGACACTCGCCCTTATGACACTCACAGCGATGCGTGTGAATTTTCATTGGGTACATCATCACTGTAAGTGGCAAGGCAGTGCACGCAAGCGCGAACTGCAGCCACACGGTATTGGTTTTATTGTTATTTCTTTTGCTTTTGATTTATTGATCTATTTCGTATTCCATATGTTGTAGTGGCGTGGCAGTACACGCTTGCGTATACTGCAGCCCTACTCGAGTTGACGTCTTAATTGATGTTTCCAATTGTTTGAATTGGTTCGCGTTGTATTTACCGTTATCCGATTTCTTTACTTGAGAATCGGATAGGTAAATTTATTTTGACTGTCGTCTAATTTCTATTTAATTATTATTGCTACTGTGCACTAATAACCGAGTTTGAATTAGACTGACCCGAGTATTATTTTCTTTTGAATTTAATACTCGGGTCAAACCGAGTATTTTCAGGTTGTAGATATTCTGCTTTGGGATGTTGCTTGAGCTATGAAGACTTTTCATATCTTTTGGAGTTGTCGTGTCATAGTATAGGTTGATATGTATTCATGTATATTAGTCGATAATGTACTTGTATATATAACTTCCTGAGTCGACTGTTATAGTTGTATCACATGTACCGTGTCAAATGTATTGTAACTGATATCAGTTATTATATATATGACACTTTCTGTTTTATCTATGTTCCGCATTCATATTATCTGTGTTATTATTTTATATTTTTGTCCTAGACTATTATAGCCACTGTGTAGTAGCTTTGAGTTTGCATCGGCATGTCGGATTTCCTCCTGAAATAAAATGCACGTTTTTACTATCTGACATATCGGTGCTCGCACAAGACAATTACACAGATGGTTGCTCCTCAACAGCCTTATTCTCCGTGCTAGCCGACAGCACTACACCGTAGTGTTCTTGGCTAGCGTGGGTATAGAGGTGGGGCGTCACAAATTTGAAGTTTTATTTAAATGTTATTGGAGTAATTAAGTAAATATTTCAAAACTAAATAATAGTAAAGTTGAATTTGAGATATAAATGAAATTGTCAAATTTAGTTTTGTAAATATTTGAATATTTAAAGCTTTGAAATCTATTGAAGTTGAAATGGTTTAATTTGTAGTTTATATCTATATTTGAAATCGATATAGAATGGTTTATTGAAATTTGAATTGAAATGGATGAACTAAGATTTGATTTAAATGGAATTTTGGAATTCGAGTTAATTTGAATCGATTTGTGAAATTTGAGGAACTATTTTTATTATATAAAGTATTTATATATATATATATATATATATATTATAAATATTTTAATACACCAATTATTTTAATATATATACTATTTTAAACTTATAACCATTTCAATATAAAAATTATTTTAACATATAAACTATTTTATTATATAAACTATTTTTATTATATAAAGCATTTTAATATATATATAAAGAAATTTTATTTTGAAAGTTATTTTAATATATAAACTATTTTTAATTATTAACTATTTTAAATATACTAATTATTTTATTATATAAACTATTCTATTTTATAAATTATGATTATATATGCTATTATTAACATTTACACTGTTTAGAGGAAAGTGTTACGGTTTTTCCAAATTTATGATTTCCGAAGTGTTATGATTTCAAAGTAATATGATTCCCAAAGTGTTATAATTTCTAATGTTATGTTTTCGAAGGTGTTATAACTTTGAAAGTACTATGATTTTGAAATGAATATATTTAAGGGATTAATGATATCGTATTGATATGGTTTTGAAATGGATATGATATTTTTGTTTTGAAGTATGATATTTTGAAACGACCACGGTGTTATAATAATGGTTGGTTGTTACAGAGATCGGGATCGGTTATTGTCATACTCTCTGCTAATACTGAAAACCGCTTTAATAACCGTGTACGCGATGGAGATTCTAGAATGAAGTAAGATGGTTGGCGACGATCCTATATGAAGTATATACATGGACCTGACTCCCGTGAGTTAGCTTAAGATGGCTAAAATAGGAGCAATTGTCGGGCCAAGTGAGGTAGCTCCTTCGATCGGACAACACTCCATCGATACTATTCTATTACTTTAATTGATTTGGTGCACCCTCGGATTTTTGGGAGTGTGGATTGAGGTGGGCGGTAGCTGCGGCTATGCGTCACCACCAGCCTGGAAATGTAATTGGTATATCTACCTTGGCATTGCCTAGTTGTGCCGTGTCACCTACCTTATCGAGACCACTACAAGTTTGTTTTGTACCATACTTATGGAGGGCCCTTTGACGACGCCCAGTACGGGGGAGATCATGGTACTGTATAGACTATGAGAATATATAAAATGTGTTAAGGGGGATATGGGTAACGCCTTAACGTTATTTTAGTGGTTTACTTTACTATAGACATTATTATAATAGCGTAAATTACTACATAGTAGACAGTTCCACGGATCCTCAAAGGATGGTTATCCCAAACTTCCTTTAAGTTACTTGTATTTCAGTTGGTATCTCACTTGATTTGAATTTATTGATATGAGAATGTTATTCCTGACTCGAGTATTTTTTGTTTTTCTTTATGCTTGGGTCAGACTGAGTATCACAGCATTTGAGACTCGCCTTTGGAGTTAGAGATTCGCGTGGAGATCCATCTACATCTTTTTAGCTTTCAGCTATTCAGTTGACTCCAGTGATATATTCAGATTTTGTTACTTGACTATTGTATTGAGACTTCAATGTATTCGTGATTTCCATTGTATCTTGTTTAACTCTGTTATATATATAATAGCTTCATGAACTACTATTCATTTATTTCCGCTGCTTATTGTTATATTACTCGGTGTTTGTGATTCTATGATTATTTTATTTACTGTATAAGTTGAGTTTTTCCTAATATAAATTAACAATCTGATATTTTGAACAATTCAAGTCCGACATGTGCGGATGCGAATGGTTGCAAATATCGGGATGTTACACCACTGATTTTTTAAATTTCTCCAAACCCTAAGATGAAACATAGAAGTTTTACAACTTCACTAGTGGGTGTTAGGACTCGTTTGTTTTGGTATTCTGACCTTGATTTTTCTCAACAAATCATAGCCCCATAAAAGATGGATTACTCCTTATCAGTTGTATCATATACAACTCCTAACCCATTTTTCCTTGTTCTAATCCCAATTCGACCTTGGGTTTGCTCAACAAATCGAAAGAGATTATTCACTCATACCTACCATATCGTGATGGCCTAAGTATAGTATATGTACCTTGAGTTTGCTCAACAAATACATATAGTTATGTTACTTCGTCTGTTCAATATATTAATAATACTATGCATAACATCTCTAGCTTGAGTTTGCTCAAAAACTAAGGAGTATGTAAGTAATATATATATATATATATACACATATACATACATACATATATATATATATACACACGGTACACGACAACATCATATTGAAGATTCATAATCTTCGATATATATTGAGTGATATCGACTTATAGAATAATATATTTCTTATGAAATACCCCAGCGATTCAAGTGTCAGACGCATCAAAAGTCACGGTATATATAAATTTACATTTGTATTTATTTCTCAAGTCTATTTGGGTTTCTTTAATATTCCACATTTAGTTTATACACATATCATATAAGTTTTATTGTTATATAACTTTTATATTTCATATTACTTGTATGATAGTTTTACGTATAATATATCATTAATTAAATCTTATTTAATTAATTTTAATCACTTAACTCTTTAATTAATTTTAAATTAGTATTCCAATATAACTTTTCTATTGGATATATCTATTATAACATTTATAGTGTATACCATAACCTTTATAGTGTAACACACATATACCATATATATGTATATTTTATTTAATTAATTAACCTTTAATTAGTTTATTCAATCAAGCAATTTGTATTAAAATTTATTAATTTCAAAATTTATCTTGTATACATACGTGTATACTTATGTTATCTTAAACATTTTAGAATCACATAACATATATCAATACATGTAATACATGCATCTATGCATTAATTAATTAACATAATTTATCTATTGATTTTATTAGTCTTATTAATAAATTTAAAATTTGAAATTATTATATAAATATTTTCAAACATTTTGAAAATATCATTATCCTTTCAAACATTTTGAAAACTTATGTATTATTATAATTTTTATAATAAACATGTTTTATTTCAAATTTAACTATTAAATTTAAAATCTTCAACACTAATTTTCAAAACGATTTTGAAAATTAGCCCAAGGCCCAAACTAAGTTGGGCCTTTTCTATTAGGAGCAGCCTTTGGGCTCACTTCACCTTTCGGGCCATGCCGGTAACCAGGTAGGACATGGTACTTGATTATCCAATTCCAATCCTAGACATTACCTTTCTAGACACCGTACTAAGTGGGTAAGCTTAATTAGTTAGCGCTAACATGACTACTTTAGACCGCATAGACTATTAGGCTTCGATACCATTGTTGGAACTAGACTAGCTCGCAGCGAAAGTTATGGGTGAATTTTATTTTTTTAACCCTATTAGATCTTTTATTGGGCTTATGAAGTCTAACTGAATTAGAACATTTCTAAATTTCATTTGAATTTTATTTATTCAAATTCAAATATATTAAGATATGAAATCAATTTTATTTGATTTGGTTTATACATAAATGTATCTTATACATGTATGTGTGAGTGCATATGTAACATAATAATCCGTGAGTGGTATAATATGCCCATATGTAGATGTTGGGATTTACATCGCAACAGACATATTAGCTAATTTTGTATATCATTTGTCCAAATATGTGCATGTATATGTGTTACAATACACACACATATATGTATATATAAATATATTATATATAGTACATGAACATAAAACATTTATATACACATAAATGTATATACACAAAGAGATGGAAAAATTATTAAAAATTATTTATAATTCAAAATTAACTTAGTTTTGCAAACATAATAATTTAGTATTTTAATTTATATATATTATGAATAAAATAATGTTTTCATCCATAAATAATTAACATAAAATAATCTATTGATAAAAATTCAAATTTTACAATTTTCAAAAATCTAAGATCATAAAATAGAGCTTAAGAAAAATATGGAGATTTTTCAAATTTGAAATATTATTTTTAAAATAAATACATTGATTTCGACAATAATTATTTAAAATAAAATAATATATTAATAAAATTTCAAAAATCATAGCATCATGTATTAAAGGTTTCGAAAATTTTTAAAGATTTTTTCAATTAATTATTATTTTTAATAAATCATAAATAGTTTTTCGAAATTAGATTAATTATTAAAAATAATAAACTTTACTGAAAAAATTCTATTTTTTTATATATGTTTTTGAAATGATATAATATTTTTTTTAAATATAAAAATGAATTTTTAATGTAGTAATTATTTTATATATAATAAGCAATTCAATAAATGTTAATTTAAAAGTATGAATATATGTATGATAATTAAGTTTTGAATTTTTAAATTCATATTATATACAAGTACGTGTACTAATTTTTTTAAATCATATATATATATATTATATATGCACATAGGCTATTATGAGAGAGAAATATACACCAATATATATATATATATATATATATATGAATTTATTAATAAATATATATATATAAAACAATTATTGAAGACAAAATTTGATTTTGCACTGTTAACAAAAATTTTCTATACATAAATCAAATAGTATAATAAACAAATTATGCACATAACTAAACTGATTTGTGACAACCTAAATCTACTTATAAAATCCCACCAAACAATTCATATAGTAGTAATATATTTTAATAGATACGAAATTGCTCATTATAGGATCATATAATATAATTTAATTACTGTGCTATAAATTAAAATTATCAATTTAATGATGCCTTTGGATCCACGTTGAAGCAATGACTTCCCTTCCTTTTACTGTTCTTGATTCGTCAATTGCAAGTTCGGAATCACTGACCTCTATCTATCGAATAGTATTTTTTTAGATTGAAATACATTTGAGAATTTTGTAGTGGATTGAGAGCTATGTTTCAACCAGCAATGTAGAAGGTAATGGTATCTCAACCCATTATCTCTATGCTAATTCTCTATGTTTTAGCCACCCCTAGATCTTTCCAAAATAAAAATTTACGGCCCTAATGGTGGGCCTTAAAACCATCTAAGCCCAAACTAAAATACTATGCAATTAAATATAATTTAATCGCTTGTCGATATTTCATATCGATCGATATATTTATAACTGTTATAAATATATATAAAATTATTTATTTCTCAAATCATATTCAAATTATAATTACTATTTTATAAATATTAATTAATTTAATTAATTTATAACAATTATAAACTAATTAAATCATTCGATCTTAAGGGAATTCATCATTTCGGCTATGTAACTCTTGGGTGTAAATTTGCTCAGCGATTAACATCGAACTATTCTAATGTTAATGTTCACACATCACTTAGCAGATAGTGTGACATTCTGGCCAAATTTATCGCTTACTCATTTTCGGTAAAATCCAATTTTAGTTTAATAAGCGTTACTCGATTGTGACATTCGTTTACACCAATTCTCTTCGTCAAAACTATGTCACTTTGGACTTATGGGATTTGGTAATTGTCAAAATTCCGACCTCATCCACATTCAACTCTATAGTCTAAATACAAAGTTTTTGATTCAATAATAACAATTATTATTAACCGAAATGCTCTGGCCAGAGTCTTTGACTTTGAGTTGACTATGATACTAACCGCATATAACTAGAGACGTATCCTCTCTTGAATAGTGCTTCACTTCCAATACTTCTACTCGACCCAATTATAGTCACTCGATGGATGCCATGCGATTATTTAGCTATAACCAAAGCGGAGCTTTCATATTGAAGACCCACAGTATTCTCAAGTCGAGATAACTGTGTAAATCAGTCACATCGATATTTTCTGTTTGACCTTAGCTATATTAACCAACAGAAAACTATCAAGTGAATCGTTCCGTAGTTATCCAATAACTATTAGTATGTAATCGCTAAGTGTCTCTAGTAGTCATAAGTAATACACTGTCCAACATTTCGAGAGCGTTTACTCCAGTCTCAATGGATACATCGATATCCAGTTTCGATGCATCTTGACTAGGAACATTTAAAATGGTATATTTGTTTTGTTGTGATAAATTACTCACGGTTGCAACACTTTGTAACTACTATAATAAAATATACCATTTACGAATTTTTCTATTAAATATACTTTTAATTAAGTTAAGTAATTAATATAATCACATTATATCAAGTATATAATAGGAAGAAAATATCTTTTATTTCGAACAAGCTTGATCAACGAGTTAGGTATATGTAACAATTACAAAATTTTCCATAGGGCATACCCCTAACTCAATCACCAGTGTGCAGCAGCTCGATACACAAAACGTATTTGGAGCAAAACTTATTTGGAACAAAATTTCCCATATGCATAATATATTATTATATGAGAATATTTGTTTTTTTTGGAGCAAAACTTATTCTATAAGAATTTTATATGTTGGCATAATTTCAGTGATAAATATAAATAGTCGAGCATTTTGTACATCTTGGCGTGCAATTGTTTCCATGACTCCAAATGTACACAATAGCACGTGCTACTAATTTTCTCCATAAAATGTAAACGTAATCTTGATATGTGCAATTCTAATTTTTTTTATAGATAAGTACATGATTTAGATCAATTTTCAAGCAAGTGCACCCAAATTTTCTAAAATCATACATGGTTCACATTTTAGGAGTTTGACTAACATGTTAACTAGCTGCTAGCATCATAATGTAATCGATGGTTGTGTTTTTATTAAACATGTCACATGTACACAATTCACGTTATACGAATTTTTTGATGATTTACAAATTACAAATGGACATTTAGAGCTTATTATTCTCTACCGTAGGTATAATCGATGTTATGTTTTTAGTCTTTACTTTGAATATGTTAATATGTGATCTACAAGACTGCAACTTAACCAATGCTAGTGTGAACTAATTGTAACACAAGATGCATTTTGCCTGGGTTTTGTAGGTTCATGTTATGATTTAAATTGTGTACTATTGGAGATGTTTTGCTTCAACAAGTCCAAATACACTAGAATTCAACTTATCCTTATTTGTCTATGCTGCTAGAGACATTATTCTAATTACATTGTAGATAAAAGACTAACATTTTTGTAGAAGCCATCTGATTCGTGTAAAAAGAACGTATGGTGGAGTAGGTGTATGCAGTTTTATATATTCCTATTTCCTTGATGTATGACAAAATTCATCCATCCTGCATTACTTCTGAATCGCTATAATTACTTTGATGTAATTTGATTTACATGACTTGAAGTATGCACAAAAGTGAAATTTTAGGATTTATAAATGGAATCAAGATGTACGAATTTAATATTAACTATGAGTTATATTTTCCATTTTTCTATTTTTTTGGGCTTCTATTTTTCGTTGTAGCCCACAAGTATTATGTACACTTTATCGAAATCCGGATGAGGCACTAATGATGGTTTACATGGACTATTGATGCAACAATTGTTGTCCTTTATTACAGATCAAAAAATATATTACATGTACCGAGTTTTTTCCATATAAAACTCATGTAATTTATATAAAATATATCCTATCACGTGGCTCTAACTTCTCCTTCCACATGCGAGGCACACATCATATGTAGAAATTATTTTCTTTCTACACGCATTAGTATGCTATGGATATTGCTAATCAAGGCATAGGATATAAATAAGAAATGACAAAATTCATTGGAATCTATTTTCTAAAATTAAACTATAAAATTTGTTCAAATAATACACAAGGTCACATCTAGGTAGTTTTTAATAAAAAGAGTTAGTAACATATTTGAAAACATATCAAGTTTTATGTTTTATCACTTCAAACACGTTAGTTAACTGATTTCACATTAAACATGTCAGTAAGAATATTAATGTGAAGGAAAATTTGAAATCTATACACTAGCGTCAAGTAGTTTTATACCTCAGGAAGTATTAAGGGTTTTTGAGGAGAGGAGTGTCAAGGGAAGTGCGATATTTTTTGATGGGAAAAAAAATTCTTTATATGTTAATGTGGTGATTTATTACTTTTTAAAAGAGACAAGATGTAAGTTTTCTAAGTTCCAATCTACCGGAAACTCTAATATTAATATTTGTTACATTTCTTTGGATATCAGTATAATAGTTAATTACCTTATTTACCCATTTAATTATTTCCTAAAATAACTTATTCTCATTTATTTTACGATAAATGGTTGATTTTTGCCTATACACACATAAAAATGCAACATTAAGATTCAAAAAATCTTACAAATGGTGTTTTTTAATACCAATTCGTCATGCGCACGTACGTCACACATGCCAAAATACTCGTGCGGATATATGTGTGTACATATATACATATGTCTATACAAACATACACACACATAAAATACACGCGCGCACACACACACACACACACAAATGCACATACATATACATATCCCAATATCTACTTATGTATGCAATTACCATGTTATTGTTTGTTGTTTTTGTTATTTTAAACATGTTGTTGTAACATGTTATTTCTTGTATATTGATTAGTTGTAGACCGTAGTATTAATTAAATGTTTTGCAAAAGTGGAAAGTTGGAATTAATCAGTGATTCACCTTCACTCTTTCCTTTTAGATCTTGATGCGATTATACCTAGATCTTATTTCATATTTATTCCCATTTTTAAACATCAAACAATTTCACTCAATGTATGTTTCATGAAATATGAGTATATTTGATGTAATCATACCGTTTCAAATATCATACTTAATTAACATAAATTTAGTCAATTAAGAATAATACAATAGTAATAAAATATGACTTTATAAAAGTAACTAAGTGGATATAGTATCAAATATTAAATTTCATCACCACAACAAACTGATTACAACTTTTTGTTTGCAATGTTCGCACAATGAAATTTGTAACAACTATTTTTTTATAGAAAGTTGTAATATAAATGTTTTTACAACTTTATGTATTTTGGAGTTGTAATAAAGTTATTTAACAACTTTCTATCCGTGACTGCGGTATATTAATTTATAGGAATGTTAATTTATAGCTATCTTGCTTATAGGTTGCAAGTGATCACGCGTAAAACACTTTCAATGAAACATTCTTAACATCAAATAGAAATTATTAGCAAACACAAATATTCCCTTTCGGAGATTATAATGTTCACGCTAACTGCATCCGAAAAAATTGAAGAACATATGATACAAAATCACAAATATAAGAAAACACATATGCAAAAAAAAGTTGCAAAAATATGCAAGAGAAAATTTTATTTCCTCTAATTAATAGACATATCTGATCATGTTTATTTCTCTCTAATTAACTAATCAATTTTTTTCCATATATTATTAATTTGGGCATTAAGTAATTGATGTTGTAAATAGAGCCAAGAGAGAGAGTGGAAAAGTATTTGGTATTTCACTCTTCTTCCATCTTTGTTCATCTTCCACAAAACCAAGAAGTCATTGTTATAGAGATCAAGATTCCTTCTCAATTAGGCATTGATCCAATTTTTATTTTATTTACTTTTATTTGGTGGTGTAATTGTAAACAATTATTTTTCGAGAATCACTATAAATGGTTGTTTGGTGGAACCTTGCATGTTGCTTTGTTGGTTTCTTCGTGTTTTAAGTCTTTCTTCAACATTTTTTATTTTCAAATTTTATTATTTTCATCCAATACTGTCCTTTTGTACCTAGGGTGATATAAGATTCTGGGATAAGTTTACGTAATAATTTATCATTTATTAGATTTTGCACCACAAAAAATCCTAACAACATAACAAGGTGCAAAAAAAGAACTGCGTAAATTTAGAAAATCTTTAAAAATTTGAAAATTTTCTTAAATTTCATTGTTTCAATTTTTTAAACAATAGAGAAATAAATACTTCATACGATTTCAAGAAATCGGTAAATAAACTTTAACATAAGGATGGACATTTAACCAATTTAACCCATGTAACCGATGTAAACAACATTCATCGAGTCGACTTAACAACCGCTAAGAGCGATTAGCCAATATTAACAACTGGTTTAATGACCAATCTTAACCTATTTAACATGTAGCCATGAACGCTACTTCATACTTTAATAGTTCTTTATTATGCTTTCGATATCACTTTACTTCGCGCTTTCGGCAGCTTATTTTATATATTGGCCCTCTCAGTATGTTTTATACTATGTATATAAATAAATCTTCGTTGTCATCTATTTATTTATTTGTTGCAGCTCGGCCCAGGTTTATTCTTTCTGCCGCCAGATGCATAACCCTAGGTCTTACATCGCTCTGTTTCTTACATCGCTCTATTTCTTACATCGCTTATCGCTTATTCTTCTTACATCCAGGTCTGAAAAACCCTAAATCGAAGAGAGAGAGAAAAATTCAATCGATCCCTTCTCATTTACCGCCGCTCCATTCCCCTCACCGACTGCCGCATTTTTTCTTCTTTTATGAACTGCTACAGCCGCTCACCCTGTAACCTCTATTGATTGCCATGCTCTAGTGTCTGACGTCTGCCTTCAAACTTCTTCGAAGTAATTTATTAAGTTGTTTTTATAGGAAATTTCGATTTTTGCTCAGATGTTAATCAATAATTTTTTCCCCATAGTCTTTGATAAGTTCAAAAAGATCATTTAAATTTTTATTGATTCAGAAGCAAGTAACGACTGTTGCTGGAACTGAGAGATTTGTTGCTTCTGTGTCAGAAATGCCACCATCAACCAATTTGAAAGCTTGTTTTCATTCAAATGGGACTCTTCATGACAGGTATATTTTAACTAAATTAAAGTTTGTTTTAAGCTGAGAATTGGGATTACAGATATTACGCTCACAGATTAGAAAAGATTTGTAGTGTTTTAATTTATATTTTTCCATGGCTTTTTTAATGGTTGGCCTAAAAATAAAAATTGCAGTCAGTTGTTACTTTCAGCTAGCAATTTCATATTGCTTCTTCGATATCAAGTCAGTAGTGCCATAGTTATATGTACTGTATGCATAGAACGTTAATGTTTGATATTAAATGGCATATTACAAACAAATTATTATATTATTATACTACAAGGTAAACATGAGGAACTAAGACTGTTTAACCCTTTCTGTGTTGATGACATAAAGAGTCAAACTGTACAATTGATGTTTTTTTGTTCGTACGCCATGTAGGTACAAGGAAATCTGTTAAGGTTATGTGTTTTCAATTCTTTGCTAAAGTTGAAGAAATAAAGCATAATCTTATTTGTATGTTTTCAAATATGATTTTACAGCATTGCATAAAAAGTTAAATGTACACTTATAAACTAGTATCATACATTTCGAATATGTTGAACAGGTTCTCCTTTCCGGAGTAAACTATTTTGCTTCTAATCAAATATCAAAAGCTGAAGGCAAGTGCCTTGATACGTACACAAATTTAGCTGAAGCTATTATGTGTGGACTTCTACCAGATTCCCCAACACCCACAACTAGTAGATCTGGTGATAATTACCGCTCTCTTATTTTGTAGGCAAAGTAATATGAATTAGTGCTTAATTTTTTTAAGCTTGGCTGCTTGAGATTAAGGTTTATTCATTATTTTCCCTTCTTTCATCCCGATTTATAATTATTTTAACCTATGCGGCTAGCGCTTTAAAACCCAATAGGCCCTGTTTGATTTTTTTGCTATTTTTAAGTCAAATCATCGATTCTGTAATAGGATAGTATTCAATCTTCACCGAGTAATTAGATTATCACTTATTATCGTTGCTTGTACTGAATTCAATCATTACTACTGATTTTGGAGGTATCTATACTAGAATTGTTTTGACCTTTCAATAGATTACATAGATTAGTGTGTGAAGTTTGTTTCTAATGGATATTTTTCTTGCAATTCATATTCAAATTGACTTTAGGTTTATTAAGGGTCTTGTTAACTGAAACTTGAATACACATACATGAGTCAATTTTAGTACGAGCTAAGAATCCTTAGAGATGGGATAACGGTAGATGATTCTTTTGCTACTAGATGTATATGCAACTATAATGATATCAATGGTAAAAATATTAGATATGTAGATCATATTCTATAAAAATAGCAAAACTGTCGCGTTTGAAGATGAACTTGAACAATGGAAAATAAGTGTTGCGGTTATAATGAAATCAATATTTGAGTCGTTACACCTCCGTAGTATTCACGATAATTTTATTGGTAGAACCAAAGGTAGGAATTGGAGTAATTAGTAGATCTTCTAAAAGAACTCTGTGTTTTCTATATATGATCGATTTCTATCTTTATTATACCAATTAAATTATTGCGGATGCTACGAAAGCATAACGACGAACATATTGGCTTTATTATAACCGTAGCACTTGTTTCTCATTTTTTAGGTTATTTTTCAAAAGCAATTAGTTTTACTGTTTTTATAAAAGTACAATGATCTACATATCTGACGGGATCATTATTGATATCATTATATTTGCGTGTACATATAGTAGCAAAGAATTATATTTTTTTTTTCTTATTCATGATTACCAAACTAGTTCTCCCTCATGACCTAAGCAATCAAATTCAGATTTTTATTTTCAATTCTTTCTATTAATTCCATCCCATCATTTACAATAATTTTTGAATCAATATATTTCATCGTTATTGAGTGATGTTTACTTCTTCTAATGTTTGTAGGTTTGTTGTATTTTTTTAAAATAACTATATTTTTGAAGTGTTCCACTAATGCCTTTTTTCACCAAGTATTTTTAATCGGGAAGTGCTGAATATAGATCTATTGCATGTGTTTAATATAAATATAAAAATATGAATGTCTTACATGTACTTCAAGCATCCTACAAAGATGAAACAACGAAAGACGAGTTAATTTATATTAGAAACACAGATGAAAGTGCGTTAGAAAATTATTTTGGATTTGAGCTTATGTAACTAGAAAATTATGTTAAGTTTCTTATTAGTTTTACATACGGTACAAGAAAATTTACATTCTATAACCCTTAATCACAACATTTTCAATCAAACTGTTGTTTTTTATATTTTACAACATAAATAACGCTGCGTAACCTTAAATCCAATGAGAGCCGCATTTCTCCAAACTCTAATATATTTGCATTAATTTCATTTTCGCTTTCCCAAATCTTTCAATCCCACTCGGTATTCTGAACCTAATTAAAATTTCCCTAAATTGCGTCGGTTTCCTCCTCAACGACACTGCTAACCGATGGTGCTTGCATCACCTTTGCCCACCAAGCCCACTGCGATTCAGTTTTGTAACGACCTGGATTTTTCAGCGATATAAATACAAGTTAACGAAAATTTTGAAATAAAATTATTTTTTTAAAATAATAATTTGACAACGAAAACTAAATATTTGAGGTGTGTCAAATTAATTAAGACCAACAAAATTTGTTTCGTGTCAAAATTTGTCCAAAACTCGGTCAGCACAATTTCACCGGGCGAATTATCGAATTTTGAAGTATGAATATTTTACGTAGAAATGTTCTAAAAAAATTCTGATTAAAACATCAAATTTCGTTTCGTTCAATTTCGACCTTTATAGCTCCGTTTATTTAGAATTATTGTTGTCGTACGATTTTGTAGCGGTGACAGATGAGATTTTGCTACGAACGTCGTAGCATAGATTTGATTATATCGTAGAAATTGTCTCGTCGCGTTGATCATCATGGTATATTTGTTTTCATGTTTTGGCTTCCGTGGCAAAACGATACATGGTTGAGATATTGATTTGTGACCGTGCACGGGTCATCATTCTTTTCAAGCCGAGATCATTTCTTTCAACCCACATGAAATTCTTTCCGCAGAGATTCCTAGCGTATGCATGCATGCTTAATAAATGCAATAAATGCCGCATTTAATGCTCTATGCACTCTTTTCGTCTATATACGCATGCTGGCCCTCACTGTTACCTCTGCATCCCTCTTCTTTCTTTAAATTTTTGCTTATATATATTTGTGTGTGTGTGTGAAGCCATATACAAAGCTGCAACTCTTCCTCACCTTTTTTTGTTTCCTTCGGCCAGAATAACGTCACCCCTACCCATCGCATTACCCTCCCACCAACTCCCTCATCCTCCAATCGAAACCGCACCACCCTCCCCTCGCCTAAACTCCCACTGACTCGTGCCGCACTCCCCTACCACCACACCCTCGGCCGAAGTCGTCTCCTCCTCACAACCCATCATCTCCCACTCACCGGCCTACTCACCTTCCACCTACGGCACGACACAGCTCGCCACCCGCTGCACCGAGCCCGTACGTCCCTCCAGCCTCACTCGAAGCACCACCACCGGCCACCACCTCCGACCCCCTAGCCTCTAGCCCATTAAACCCAATCCTTGTCCCACTACCAGCTCCGAACCCGAACCACCGCTGCCTCCTTCACCTGAAGCAACTCCAATAGCCACACCCCAAGCTGCCACCTCATTCGAGCCTCCTTTCACCGTAGCCTACCCCAGCCGAGCCAAAACTTCTCCCTCGTGTGCGTACGTGAGTGTAGAAAAAAAGTATCTAAGGAGAAAACGAGCACGCGTGAGTTGTAACACAAAAATTATCGAAAGGAAGGTTGTTGCGTGAGTAAAAAAAAGAATAGGAGCAACTTTGTTCACGTGAGTTAAAAAAAAAAGAAGTGTAGCGTGCACGTGTTTTATATATATATATATATATATATATATATATATATATATATATAAAGGAAAAAAGGGAAAGAAAGCAGTGTTGGTTTGTGCTTGCAGAAGTGAAGCAGCGTGTCTGTATCACCGTATCCGTCTGTCAAATACGCGAAGGTGAGCGATTTTAAGCTCACGATTAGATTTGCGTATTACAAGTACTTGGCCTAGGGTAGAAAATTAAATAATAAACACTGATTGGTCAATTGAGATTTATTTCGGATATTTAATATTTGAATTTGAAATTAAGAAATGGTTTGGAAATTTAATGTGGATTTATAATTTAAATTTTATGTTAAAGTTAATATTAAATTTTGAAATCTATTAAGTTAATTTATATTTTAAAATGAAAGATTAATTAAACTATTTTAAATTATAAATTAATTAATAATGGTTGTTTTTAAATGTTAACGTTTTCAAAACTTCTACCTTGGGCATTGCCTCACGTGCCTTGTTATACTTTTATCCCTATACGAGACTCATACGATTTTGGTTTAGTGTTGTCGTATCACAACGCATCCCTGACTACCGACTCTACTGGTGGTGTCAAACGCAAACTGTACGACAATGCTTAAAAACGCGTTAAGGGATATTAATGTAAAACCTTAATGCTAAGAAGAATATTTACTTTACCGATAGACACTACATATATTGCGTATCCTATTGTATATATAAATAGTTTAACGGATCCTTAAAAAATGGAAAATCCCGTAACATCTCTTGAGTCACTTGTACATTTTATTTGAGTAGGACTACTAACATGAGAACTTCTAGTCCTGACTCGAGTGTTCTGTTTTTCATTACGCTCGGGTCATCCTGAGTATTGTAGTGTGTGAGCAATGCTTATTTTGGGAGCCGAGACTTGGTCGAAGACTCCACTCTATCCAGTATTAGTTATCTATTTCATTTTTGGCATGTATCAGTAAACTTCTATGTATCGCTAATATGTATAATTAATTAAAGTCTGAAACTCTGATATATTTGGTGTAGTAGCTTCATGAACTACTGTGTATATTATTCATTTCCGCTGCGAGATTTGGTATTTTTCCGTGTGTGATTCTGTATCTGATTCTATATTAAAACCCCAAATTGATAATCTGTCTAATTTGAATGGTTTAAGTTGGACAAGTGTGTTTTATTATCTGCTTAAGTTGTTCGGAAAAGACGGGTTGTCACAAATTCATTCTTTGCTAGTGTGCTTGCTGCTCCAACATCGTCACTGCTCCCACTCGTCAACTTTATCCTCAGTTTGAACTGTTGTCGATTTGATCTAGTCAACAACTTTGCATTTGTGGTATCATCTATCTTCTCCCTTTTGTCAATTTTATTTTTTTTCTAAAATTTAGGGTGTTGGATTTTAGACTTTTTTTTGGTCATTTCTAGACTGAATTACCAACTTATAAAATAATTTAGGTATATTTTTGTTGATTCATCCGATTCATTTACTTGGAATTCTTATGTTTATTTTTGTTTAACTATGGACTGAATCCAGATTGGTTCAATTATTTTCCATGTTATAGATATGTTATGTCATACTCAGTAGAAATGTACTGATTTCTTTATACAAATGAAGTAATGTAATGTTTCTGCATCAAAATTTCTTTTTGCCTACTTTGGGCAGTTAGGATTTTAGACATTTGGCAATCATTTTTGATCTTGCATCAGACAAGTTTGGATGCACATGTTTTGAAGAATAGATGTGTAAAATATGATGCACATGTTTGTTTATCTGTACTGTTACATAACTGCAACCATTTATCTCTCTAAAGATTTAATCTTAGCTAAAGTTGACTCGATATGGAAAAGCGAGAAATTTTCACTAGCACAAAAAAAGGAGTAGATGTACGATAATCCAGTTTTGATTTATCTTTTGTTGCAACTTATTTACATCAATGTAATGTTACTGTGTAAGTTGCACACGTGTAGAATTATGTGACAATGATGTAATCCATACTAAACCTTTCAGGCATCCTACATTAACAGATAATCTATAATGTTTAGGAAAAATTTGCTTGTTAACTACAGGCTTTATATTTAGTAGATGAAGATGTTACATTCACTAAACCTTCCAGACATTCTATATTAACAGATAATCTGCGCTTAAACTTGGTGATTGTTCTTGGATATTCGTAACCATTTCTTTTACTCCTTATTATTTTACTCCTTATTAATGTATACTGTTTTGCATTATTTTCTTATTTTACTTTCAATAAACAAGTTGTGTACTTTATAATCAAATAACGTAAATGAATTTTAGTAGTTCTAAAGCATTACCATGAAACGACACATACTGTCAAATAACATTTCAATTTTGGTCAATCTATTTTGTAGTATTACGTACCTTCTAAATTGTTTAAATAACATGGTTAGTATTCTGCCCCACGACCATGACCACTTCCACTACTATAATTTTGAAAACAAATGATACGCGTTAGAATCAAATTACTAAGGATTTAATCAGTAGCATGCAAATATAACTTATATCGTGAAGCTACAAAAAATAGCTCTGTCACTTTCATGCTGATAAACAATGATCTTATTGACTAGTAAGTTCTCAATGGTGATTTAATATGCTACACCCTTTTTTATTATACCGCTACAAATAATCTTACTCAAAATCAGGCTTCTCGGTGTAGGTGCATCCTGACCTCTGGATAATACTATTTTGTCACATGAAATATCATGTTGGTGTAAATACTATTTTTTTTCTTCTTGTTCTCATTGCTTCTACATTGACAAATTTTATGCCCTTTACAACTTTGGTTTCTTCACATACTACAGCTGTACTTTATTGCTGCTTTAATTTATATCTCTAAAGTAAGAATATTTGATTTTTTGTATGGCATAAATAGCGCAGGAAAAGAACAAAATTATGTACGATTGCTTACAGTTGTTAGCCCTTTAAATCTATTTTCATTTGTTAATACTTTTTGAAATTCAAGTGAAGTGTGGTGCTGGAATATAGCTAGTTTCTAATTTAGTTGCAGGGTGCAGTTATCAGTTGCTTCAAGTATACATTGTACTTACTGAATGCAATTTGATATACATTGTACTTAATGAATGCAATTTGATTTTAATATTCATTCAGTTTTGAACTTACTACACATTCTTCACAAATGGTTGATAATCTTTTAAATCTTATATGTATTTGGAATTTGACACAATGTTCAATGCAGTTGCATTTTTTCAGGATCATATCAATATTTTGAGGGTTCTAATATAACTTAGGCATGGTTTGTATAACATTCAATGTATAGGATACATGCCTAATATTTGTTGACTAGTATTTTTTTTTGTAAGCAATTTTATAGCAAGAGTTTTTTAAATAATAAAATGCTTTTTTTTTACAAATTTCTTTCTGTATTTTAATCACATATAAATGGAATTCTAAATGAACAAACGTAGGAACCATTGAATGGAACAATTGAAAATAGACACAGCAGATACAAGATAATAAAACATGATTCATATGTAGAACTAGAAAGTTTAGTGAAATTTGATCTCAAAAGTGAAGTAAACTATTGAATTTTGCTGAAAGCTTCAAGAGTTTCTACAATTTATATGCTAACATTCTCACGTATGTTGTTTTTCTCCCATGCAGGCTCTATTACAAAGAACTTTATCATATTATGAAAAAAGCAGGCTATGAACCTCATGCAAAATGCCCAATGGTTCGTCTAATTCAAAGCTGAAGCCTTACTTGTTTTTCCCCTTATGCACTCAAGATTCTTATCACTTATTAACTGCATCGTACAGACTAAAGCCATACTCAAATTCTAGATAATCCATCCATACAACATTTTCAGTGCTTGATGTGTTATGTTAAAAACGCCTTTTCTTTCTTTTATACGTTTTAGTATTATCTGTAATATATTACTGAAGTTGAAATTTTACGTGGCTTATTTGGACGTAGGAGTTGGAACTACCCAACGCATCACTGTTAACTGCAATGATTATTTGCAAGAGACAACTGTTCGATATCTGCAACAGATAATAGCAAGTGATAAGGATTCTATTAGCTGAACTGTTCCCATGGATTGAATTTGTCATCTAAGATTTAGGGTAAAGTATGATGATAAACATGGTCACCCCTTGTAACTTTGATACAAGGTCCACCTATCTTATACTAAAGTTTTTATTTGATACTTCATTATAGGGAAATCATTAAATTCTGAATTTTTTTTATAATAGGGAATAGATTTTGGCAGAAATTACATCGATTTCACGGTCCGTGATTATTATAATTAATACAGCAAAGAACATTACAAGGGGAGGTTTAGTCATCAGACTGAAGATTATCATAAAAGGAATGCTGAGTATGTTTTGCATGGCCTTGGGGAAAGGAGTATTGTAAAGAATTGGTTGCTAGCATTTTCACCATGCTTCCAGTGCAAGCCTGCCGCAACTCTACACGCTTCCCTTCTACTCTTTGCTTTTCGAAGCTTTATAGCCAAATAGTTGAAGCTCAGGGTCAGGTAATTCCTTGCATACTGCTGTGCTTTTGTTCAAACACAATTTTTCTTATTTGCAAGACCATTGTCAAATGAATTCAGACCAAGAGCATAGATATAAAATATTATAAAAACATAATAAAATGCAAACATCGATGTAGAAATTAATTTAGAATGATGGTGACTTGTCTGCTAATGTAGAAATTGATTTGATGACTTTTTCATGTTTAATATATAACAAATAATTTTTAAATTGGATCAATTTTTAATGTGAGGGAAAATATAAATTCGTTTGACGCAGTCAAGACTTAATTTTGTAATTTTTAATGTGTAAGAAAATACAAGTCTTTTTCATGTGTTATTTTTTTAGAAAGACGACTTTTTCCAATATTTGAAATTTTTGATTTTCTTTCTAAACTGAATTTTTTTCCAGAAATAAATAACATTCAATCGAACTATTAACATTTTGAGAGAGATTTGAGCAAATATTTTTTGAATTTGAAAAATAATATCATGAATTTTTTTGATAGGCAGCGAATGGAAGAAGTGATCGAGTAATAATCAAATGTGATAAAATGAAAACATGGGAAATGATCCAAGAATCCCAATTTGAAGCTCTGTTTGAAAAATTAAATTCTTGATGTATTTTTGAGAATTGGTTGAAAGCGAATGATTTAATGTTTTCATGGTCAAGATATACCTTAAGTTTCAAATTTTGAATTCTAAAAATTAGTTTTGAAAAATAATCGAAATCCACATTTTTTTTGTAAATTTTTTGAATTTTTGAATTTTACAATGCTCAATTTCAAAATTTTGATTTTTGAACTTGTAAAATTTTGAGTGTTCATTGTTTTGCATTTTATATATTTTGGATTCGAAGATTATGAACTTTCAATTTTATGCATTCTCTTAAAAGAAAGGTTACAAAGCATTAATAGAATATAGGATTTGCAATAATTGTAGCTGGTGAATATAGGATTTGCAATTGAAACAAAGCAATCCTCATACACACACAAAAGTTTACCATTGCTTGGTCAAAGTATTTTATAAAATATGTGATTTATTTGAAATATTACAAGATTACATGTTATGTATATTAGGCAGTGATGACTATTAGTAAAATATTACATTATAGTATATTTGAAATATTTATGATATGTATCGTGCGACACTAAACAGAAATTTACGTGGAACCTATATTCCAGTATATTTGAAATACTGCAGTACAACATATGATGCTAACTCCGTATTTAGGTTCATTTCCAAAAGCATTAAGTTTTATTGCTCTTAGAAACGTATAGTGGTCTACATATCTTATGATTTCACCGTTGCTATTAGTGTAATTGCCTCTATATCCAGTAGCAAAAGAACCGTCTATCTTTTCTTCTTGTCAAGTTCTTCCTCTTGACTTGTGCACTTCTTCTTAACTTCAATCAAGTATAGATTATTACATTCAATCCTTACTATTGAAATTCTACTACCTCACTATTTACAACAATTTTTAAATTAACATATTATCATCATTGTGTACATGTTTAATTCCTATAATGCTTGTAGGTTTAAATAGATATTCATTTAAATAAAAAAAAATGAATATCTTTCAAATGTACCAAAGATGTCTTTTTTCATCATGAGTTCTTGATTATTAAGTGTTGAATGTTAATCTATTGCATTTTATTCATACAAGATTATGAATGTCTTACATGTACCTCGAGCACTCTACAAAAATAAAACAACAAATGATGAGTTAATTTATGTAAGAAATACCGACGAAAATTTTCTATTTACGCCTATATATTTAGAAAACCATCTTAAGTTTGGTATTACTTTTACATATAAACTTTTAAGAGGCAATTATTTGTATTTAAACATGAAAAAAAGAATTAAATATGTAAGTTGATTAAATATCTTTTAATATTAAAAGTATTGTGCTCTAATGCAAGATTATAATAATGTTAATTTAATAAAATACGTCTGAGTGTTAAATAGATACTTTTAAATGGTAAGGATAACGAGTCACATAAACATTTTGTTTCCTTTTTACCTTTATATACATGTATGTGGATCAAGCTTTGTTCGTCTTCTTAACCTGAGAACTTTGGTCAAATATCTGTTAAAAAATTCTTGTAAGCATGTCTTGTATCTTGCTTCTAAAAGATGTATCCAAAGTAGTGATTACAAATGATTTGTAACAAAGAAACCTGTTTGATTTGCGAATGTTTTTTATTTTTTGTGAATAATATCATACCATTTACTTATGCTTTCTAACACCACACCAAATTAGCTATTTTGCAACATTCGTTTTTTTTACAATCTATAACAGTTATTATCGTTATAATTTACCAACAAGTTTTTCTATTGAAAAAGTGTAACAACCCACTCTTCGGTACATGGTAATAAACCACACATGTCAATTATAATTGAACAAAAAGGTGGATCCTTAGGAGAATAGAAGGAGAAGGGAGATAGAAGAAACTAAACAATCGCAGAATCTCACAACGCAACAGAATAACATATATTTATCACATATTATTTTACAAAGTCATCGTACATCAGTGTGACGACCTGGAATTTTTGAATGTTTGTAATTGGAATATTTAATTGATTTTAAATATTTAAAAGTTAATTTTTAACTTGAATTCAAATATCACTATTTATTTGATAATTAAATTATTGAATTAAATAATTTGAAGTTGGGTAAAATGTTGAATCTGGAGTTTTAAGCCTCTTAAAATAATTTGAAGGCTTGTAAAATTTATATTGATAGTGCTGAGGATGATAAAAGTTTTAAAATTGAATTTAACAGTGATTTATTCAGTTTCGAAATCATATCGTTTAAATTGAATTTAAAAATAGTCTTCCGAGGCAGAGCCTTGAAATTCGATGAAACCAGCTCCATTGGATCCGTAATATTGTATTATTATCGGGTCTTAATTTTTGTAGTGTTTGGAATTGTTGAGTGAGCGTGCGATATATAAACGCGCTGAATTTAAACTCGAAAATTTAATATAATAAGCCTTGGAAGTCAACTAGTCAAATATATTTTTATAATTGGACGCAAGCCATCCCCAATCTATATTTCATCTTCGTGTCTCTCTCTTATTTTCATACTGAATCGAACACAGAGAAAAAAAAAGAACAAAAAAAATCTCTTCCCAAAATAGAATTTGTCGAAATCAGTTCTTCGTTTATATTACCATCGTGTTCTATTGGAGGTCGGGGTCTCGTGTTCTACTACCATCGTTTATGGGGAAAATTGGGTTAATTATTGTTGGTGTTTTGCGTGTGTTCTGGGAGAGGTGTTTGTCAAGATTTTTGTTTGATGGTCGTAGAGGATGGGTGTTGTATTGGTTGCGAAGATTGGAGATGTCTTTGGTTGCCGATTGAGTGGAGGAGGAGGAAGTTGTGGGTTTTGGTTATAGGTGAAGTAACCGCGGAGGCTTCGATGAGAAGAAGGATTGGCATATGCAGTTTGCGATTTCTTTAGGGTATGACTTCTTTTTCCTTCGTTTATCTATTCGAATTTGAAAAGGAAAAAAAAGAAAAGAAGAAAGAACAGCAGAATATTTATATTGTTTACTGAAAGAAGAAAAAGAATATACATGTTTTAAAATTGCAATAACATTTGAAATAATGTATGGGTGATAAGCGGTTTAAGTAACTCATTTAATTATTTGGTTACTTGGAAAATTAGTTATCATAGGACAATTTATTTAAAAAATTAAATTATTGGTTTAAATTAAAATACTAGTTAATTAAACTTATTTGGAAGGATAATTGATGGGTCGGTTATTTAAAATTGTTAATAAATTCAAATATTAATAAATTATATAATGATTGTACAAGGTTTGAATCGTGAAGGAAACAAGCTGGTTGGTTTGGACTGCAATTAAAAAAAACAAAGGTGAGTAATCTCACTCATCTGGTTTAATTTAAATTTAAATGGTTAAATTTAAATAATTGGTTGCATGATTGAATTAATTTGATGTGCTATATTATATATAGTAGTATATAGTATATATTGGAGTGATTGATTTCTCGTATTATATAGCGGATGAGACCCTATGCGCCGCATAATAGCGGATGATATTAGATAAATCTCATATACCGCGATACTCCACCTCGAAGTGGAATTGGTATTGTACTAACATCTGTGGATGCAGGAAAATAGGTTGGAGGGATCCAACTGGATTCCTCAAAATTATTTAGACTGTTTAATATTGTGTGTTATGAATGTTTGATATGCTATGATGAATTATATTGATAATTGGAATATTGGTTACCATGGTTTAATTGAGTATTCCGGTAACACTGGGTTATCAAAATATATAGAATTTGGATTTTTGAAAAGAAATATAGGAGTAAAATTTGGAAGTGAAATAATTATAGAATAAAAATAAGAATGAATTGGAAAGAAATGAAAGTGATCTAAAAAAAACTGAAGTTAAATTGTAAGGTAGAGATTTAAAATAAGTTTTAAATCAAAGTTAAATCTGGAATTCAAGTTAGTGAATTTCAGTTTTTAAATTTAAATTGTTTTAACAACTTGAATGTTAAAGTGCATTTTTAAATTGATTCGAATTTAAAAATGAAATTAGCTTTAAATTCCTTTAAACTTCCTTTATAGAATGAGTAATTAATTTATTTAATGAAGTAAATAAATATGTAGTTAATTACTGGTTGAGATTAATCAGGAGTGATTAATATTTGTGGTTTAATTAATGATTAATTACTTAATGTAATTAATTTAGATTATGAAAAATTAAAATGCAATTAGAAATCATTAATTTATATAATTAATGATGCAGTTAAAGGTTGATTAATTAAGATAAATTAATCAATAATAAGTGATTTATGAGAAATTAATTAATATAAGTAATTGAGGATTAATGTAATTAATTTTTGTTAATTAATTTGTGAAGTAGTTAAAGATTAATTACCGGTTTTGGTTAAGAATAATTAATTTGTGTAATTAATTAAAGATAATTACTTGAATGCAATTGAAGGATAATTAATCCAGGGTGATTAATTAAGATGGATAATTAAGGGATGATTAATTAATTGATTGAAATTAATGTTAAGTGAAGAAATCTAAGTGATTGAGGTTAGTAATTCAATTAGAATTAATTAAATTAATTTGGAAGCGATCAAGCTTTGCTTATGGATGATTGAATGGTATTGGATGCCTTGTATGAGTTGATATCTCTGATATGAAATGTTTTGTAGTATCATAGGTTTGGACGGACAGGATATTGTGGTTATCTATCAATGATCAATTGTTGTGTAAAGGGACATCCTGTATTTAAAGTTTGAAGTGTATTTTATTTGGATAACTTGGGTTACGATGACGTGAGACTCGAGACCGGGCTCGGGTATTAGAAAATACTCGAAACCACTTCGATTCTTTTTTAATTGATATGTGAAATCAATAGGCTCGTATGGAATGATTTAAGTGAATTGGATCATTTAATCTAAGTTTGGTACTTAGAGATTTGATGTGTGAAATTAGTGATGTCTATAACAAATTGTGAATTTGAAATTTTGACATGAGTTACCTCGGGTTTAAATAAGTTTTATGATTTGGTATTTCATCTTAGATGAGTTTACTCACGCTGGATTCCAGCCTGACCCGGGTGTTACTTTGATGTAATGCTCGGATCAGACCGAGTATTACAGATTTTCAAGTAAGGACGTTCTGGAGCTCAGGATGCGAGCTGGATGGCAAGAACGTATGGAGTGTTTCCGCTGTATTATATTGTTGTATATTCGAGATATGAGTTGTGTATATCCAGTGTCTGTATATATGTGTAACTCTGATGTATTATAAAGGTATTTTGACAGATACAGAATTCTTTTGTAAACTGTTATTATTTGTTATTATATTTTATCCGCTGTGAATGTGAGATGTTGGTGTTTCTGTTCTTCTTATTCTTCTATCTCTTTCTTCTTTTTTCTAACTATCTGGAATTTTAAGCATCGAAAAATCCGGGTCGTTAAAATTAGATTTACACTAATACAATTCTAACCTAGGACATCTATAACCGCCTGTTCTTGTACATCAGATATAGAATATAGTATGCAGCGGAAACAAGATAACAACTAGCTATCGATGAAGCCTCCTGCCCCGAGCTTCTTCGAAGTGCGTAAGTCGAAATACCTGAACTACTTGGCTACTCGTAAAAATTTAAGCACCCAAGAGTTTTAGGGAAAGTAAATGAAACTCCAAGTCAGACATGGGTCTGGTATGAGTAAACTAAAACAACCTAATTTTTACTTTAAAAACTCCTTTAAAATCAAAGGTATCTCGTAAGACCACGCCGTACATAAACACGGACGGGTTTTTACCGTACGATAACCTAATCACATTAATAGAAAATTCAGTGATATTATTAATAATGTCCAAGTAAAACTACTTATTAATAGCCGAAACTCTTACATCAATTAAGTTCAAGCATATAAGGTTCTACAATCAAAACCGTGAAGGCACGTGTTGGAGAATGAATTTCATACTATGACCAGGTAAGGGACTACCTTCGATGGGTACATCTCTAGAAAGATGCACTCGGGTCTGACAAGAACATCTTGTATCCTACCACATAGTTTCGGCCTACCACTTGACTAGTAGTATCGAATATGTCATCATCCCGGTCTTCCAATCTTAATCGAGATCTCTCATGCACATACCATGCATAATAATAGGGTAATCTAGAAAGACAATGACATATCCTGATGGGTGCGACTCATTTAGCTCTGTTGCATGCCCTATTTTAGTCATTTCGCGATTAATGAGGCTTGAGGCTATGTTTTACCTTTTATATAGCAAATCAACTTGGAATGCTAACACTTGTCCAGGATAAGCACAAACCGAAGGCGCTACTTCTGCTACATCCATTTTGGAATCACCCTCAGGACTAGTAAGTTGCCACTGCACTTCAATGCTCCATCTTCGATTCCATATTCTTTAAGATGTCTTAAGTTCGAAACGTTTGAGTTAGATCAAAGTGGTTTTTGAATAACAAATCCGATCTCGGTCTCTTTGAAACAACTTTCGCTAATTTCCGGTAAACTCAACCCCGATTATTTAGGAAATAAGCATATTAAAGATAAGAGCGAAGTTCACTTCCTAACCGTTAGTGGACAGATTTTCTTATCATTTATCCTAGAAGAATGAAACGAATTTATACGTACAATATAGCACCACCGACGGTAATTGTACTATAAAATTTCTGTGTTTCTTCTAGGTATTCTTGGAGTTACATTTTGGTCCAGATTTGATAGTTGGTTATTTAACTATCTAATAAACAAACAATCAAACATTGATTCAATTCCATATGGGATCCTCAAATTTTTTATTAATTAATCTTTAATCAATAAAATTACTTTATGAAACTTTATCAAATGATCTTTTCTAAAACCTTTTTCCCAAATCCCTTAGATCCCTTTGCCTAGAAAACAACATAAACATTTACCAAAAATATTTGGAAAATTCTCTTTTCTCATATTCCATATTAAATGGCCGAACCATTCCCTTTCAAAACACCACTTACTATAAAACTCGTTCACCTTGTAAAAACCATTCACTTATATCTTACAAAAATTCTTTTATAGGTTTATTTCACATTTCAAACCTTTTTACAATTTTTCAAACTTGATTTAAAATGTCTTTCAAAAACATCTAAAGTAATTTATAGAATCTTTTTCTATTTTTGCAACTATTCAAAAATTATTTTTTCCATAATTCCTTTATAGAATATCCTTTATAAAATATTATTTTCAAGATATCATTTGTAAATCACTTTAGGTAAAACCTTTAGTTTTATAAATCTCTTTTTAAAAATAAGAAAATAACATTATAAAATATTAATAAATATTGAAAACCATTTATAACCTTTAAACCCAAATCGATTAAAGAATTAAAGCTAACTCAAAAACATACTTTAGTAATTCAAAAAAGGCTTAGCAATCCCAATGTTACTAATTTAAGTACCATTCGATTTCGATTTCAGTTCACTTAACAATCATTTACATAGGTCAACATATATGTAAATACAACTCATATCCAAATCAGGGAATAACATGCCAATAAGAACTAACTAGCATATACATGTTCAAAAAACATAATAGCGGGGTGGTGATTTGTCCTGCTAAACGGATGTCCAAACAATTCAATCAATTCATAGCAAAACAGAGATTTTTTCTGCTAACACATGTCCACACAAATAAACAAACAAAATACATTATAACTCAATCACAGTTATATGATTTCTTAATGGCATCAACACTCGAATCACTTGTATTCAAAACCTTCTTTGAAAAAGAAATACACTTAAACAATTTTACTTTCGAATACTAAGTATTTAAAACTAAAAAAATATCCTTTTAAAAATAATTGATTATAACTTAAATTCTTATTTAAATCATAATTAATTTTTAATTGAATCTTAACTCAATTTAATTAAATAGTCAACAAAAGTTCTTTATTAATTAAACCCAAATTAATTCTTTATTAATTATTTAATAATTAATTATACCTTCATTAATAGTTAAATATTAATTAATCTCAATCAATTAATTAAATAATCTTTAATTAAACTTAAATAATAAGTTAAACTTTTAATAAAAATTTATTAAAAATTAAACCTTAGTTAATTTATAATTTAAAAACAATTAAACACTTGATTAACAATAAATTAATAATCAGTCCTATATTCAAAATAATAATTAATTAAAAATAAATTATATGCTTAATTCATAATTAATTAACTAAATTAATAATCGAATAAAATTAATTTTAACTTTAAAAATAATTAATTAAGAACTAATCTTTATTTAATTAAAGTTAATGAACCTTGTTAGAATTTAATTAATTATCAATTACTAAAACCTAGTTAATTAACAATTAATTATTAAATCCTTAATTAACTTTTAAAACATTATCATTTAGTTATAAAATATTCAAAGAACAGTTTGAAGTTAAAAAACCAAATTTTGCAAAAATCGAAATTTTAAGCGAACTACATTCATAGCGACTATTGCTATGGATATCCGTAAGCTTTAACTTGTTTCTATCCTTCTTTTGAAAACTTTACCTTAAAGCTCACTAATTTTCTAAAAACAAAAATAAGTATTTGAAAATAAAACAAGTTTAAATCTAACCAAATATTCGATTTTTAAGAGCTAAAACCATAACTTTCTTACACAAGATTCCAAATTCTCCAATATCGTACCAACTTCTTCTTAGCTTCTACATTACATACCCAAGTCCATGTGCAACCATAATATCCAGGATAACATTATGCCACAAACATAAGCAAGATCTAATCTTTAACCATATAGACTTCACATTCAGGTCTAACATCCTTACATATCCAAGCAATAAGTGCACGCGCGCACGCACATATATATAACCATCACATAATAAATTAACCAATACTAACCATCACATCATAAAATATATTAACTAACATAAAAGTAAAAACTTTCCCAAAAATTCATAGTTTACTCACCGGAAATCTTTTGAAAACTTGACACATTTTGAAATCCACGAAGCTTGGAAAATCACAAACTCTATTCAAAATTACGTCATCTTGCACTCGACCTTTGGACTAATTCCTCTCTGATTTTGGAAAAATGGTCAAAAAGAAAGTTTTAGATTATTCTTTCCTATATCATTTTAAAAAAAAATTACTCAAAGAAGTTAAATTTTCAGGAAGTAATGGGAAAAATAGTGAGGGCTATTTTCGGACATCTAAATCAAACACAACACCAAATAGGGCATTTTCCAACACTTTTTCATTGTCAATTTGCAACGATTATTTTTGTAATTAACTGCTAACGGTTATTTCCATTGGGACGTGTTGCAACAGTTATTACTGTTACTAAATATGGTAATTTCGTAAATTCACGAAACTTAAGTGGACAGAATAGTAATGTCTCCTTTATTTTTCCTAATCCCACTTCTAACGGTTACGTTTCCCATTTCATTATTCCTTCCCACTTTCACTCTTGGGTTACGGTCTTCGCACCGTTCAAGCGCCGCTTTCGCCTTGTTTTGCCACCACCTGTTTTGTCACTGCCTCCGCATCGTTCAGGAGCAGCTTCTGCCTCGTTTTGACATCGCCTGATTTTGTCATCGCCTCCGCCTGATTTGTCACCGCCTCCGCCTGATTTTGTCATTGCCTCCTCCTCGTTTGTCATCCTCTACTTTGTCTAATCAAAGTCTAGTGTTTCCGGTTGCTATTTGAATTTCGATTCAGGTATATTTATTCCAGTCTTTTTCGTTTTAGCTTTTTAACATTAATGGTAGATGTGTTCAACTATTGCTGAATGCATTGTTGTCAATTCACAGCTGACAATGAACTCTGAAGATCCCAATTAAACAAGTTCTTCTCTTGTAATGTACCACTCTTTTCTTTTCAGTTAGATATGTGCATTTTTAATCTGCCATTATGGTTAGGCGATTACAGTGGCTGTAGGTTTGTGGTTTCGTACTTTTGCTTTGTGTAAAACCATCTTCTTTTGGGTTATCATGTGAATCTTTACCTTCGTTTGGTATTCACCGTGGCTTTAGATTTTTAATACATTTCTCTTCAGCATGTCCATATATTTTACAGTAAGAACACTTTTGGGTTTTATAATCTTAAGCGATTGAAATTTGGCAATATAACCATTAAAGTACACTACTTTAATATTTTCTGGGTGGTCTATATTGCTATTGCTATTCATTTCAACAAGCACTTTAGCATACGTAATTATGTCTTCTCATGCAATGAAATAATCAAGTTTTAGCGGCTTGCATAGTACGCTGGCTAGTCTACTCAGCGCCTCTTTATCCCACAGTTTAAGATCATCGATCTGTATTTTCGCCCACAATAGAATAGAACCGAAGTAATTTGTCCAAATTGATTCCAGGCATCCATTTCTTAATAGTAATGATTTTTGAGTTGCATGTAAATGGACCATTCTTCAAAATATCCTTGTAATTAGCGTCAGATTTGAATTGTACAAAGTAGAAAGCCATCTGATTTTATGCCGACTTACTCCACATTTGAAACACTGCTAAGTTTCTCCTTTGCATACATATTTCCATGCAATTCTATGCATGTCGCGGGTCCCTGTGAACGCCTCACATTATTTGCATCAGATTTTAAAGCACTATCAACTTGTTATTTCATAATCAAATTATCTTCCAGACATTCAAATATTTAGGGGTATATATGTTGTCTCTACTATTGATGACCTCATATATTCTATAGTTTATGTAATCTATACAACTGTGGGTTGTCTGTATAACATATGCATGTGTACGTTGGTTCATGCGATAATTGTCAATAGTGCTCATGCTGCTATTGTACTGATTTTGGCTGCATTTGCATTCTTCTTCAGCCCATCTTTGGCCGAAGTATTTTAATAATTGAGTATTAAATATTTTCCAAAGTATTTTAATTGAGTATTAAAATAGTTTCCAACGTATTCTATAAACTTTTGTGTTGGAAACGGTGGACATGCTTGTCTGCAAATTAAAAGCTAATGCACTCATAGGGACAATCTTTCATATGTCAAAACCGTCAATTGTTGATGCAAAATTTGTGAATTGCTGTTGATGTAGCTACTATCTTTCTAATGCAAAAGTTTTACATTGAATATATATAAAGTGTAATTTTACATTTTTGCAGGACACATGCTAGTTATTCCTGTTATGTAATCAAACAAACATTTCAAGCATTTAACTAAACAACGTCAGAGTTAAATAAAAATCACACAAGTCATACGAATAAACACGTAAATCAACCAAAAGAAATAAAAAATAAATAAACTCTAACCCAACAAAATTACCAAGTTTCCGTAGAATCATTCAATGTCTGATCCCCAAAATGTATACCTAGTGTAACTTCAACTTTTTTTAGGATTTGCCTCCTCTTCATTGCTATCAGATCCCTCACTCCAAAATAAATGCAGGCCTTTTGAATCTGGCATAATTATACCCCATCTCCAAATTCGAACGTCGGTTTCTCTTTTCTAAGTTATTTTATTTCCTTCGATTTTTTTCACAGTTTTACATATGATAGGATTATTGGTTGTTCAATGAAAGATATGAAAGAAACAAAAGCAAAAAAAAAACATTAGGGTAGAAGAGAGAAGCATAGATATGAATTAGAAATTTGTTGCTCCTATTTAATTTCCCATTTTTGGTCACTTTGAAAATAATTTTGTTTTTTTACTTTACTTTTGATAAGATTTAAGTTAGAATTAAGAATGCTAAGAACATGCAATGAATGACATTAGTTGCAATATTATACACACTGGACTCACTAACCTAGAATTTCTTGCCATTATTGTGCACACGATATTTCAAATATACCACTTGGGGCTATAGCCTAGTGTGCCTTAGCCATAGAACCGAACTGCCTGGTTTATGGAGTCTAATATAGGGTCTGGACTGGTGAAGCTGGAACTCGGCCACCATTTTGCACTTGCTGAGCTGGTGAAGTGGATACTTCGTTATCATTTTGAACTGAAGGAGGAATGGCTGGTTTCTGGACTGATGATTTGTTTGGAGTTAGTGGGAGTGGTCTGAGATTTTGCAGTTCTAGATCTGGAGTAAATTTGAATGACATTTTGCTGACATCCATTTTTCTGAAGGTTATTGATAAGATGCCACTTTTAATTATTAAATTATTAGAAGCATGCTTGCATATGTTTTGCAAAAATGCATGCCGCAACTTTCTTGTTTGTCTTTCCTTTTCTACTTGAATATTTTTCTGTTTGAGATTATTTTGCTTTATCGAAATAGGCCTGATGTTTGACATATGCATTTGCAGTTCTTGTATCTTGAACATGATATTGGCCGCTTTCTTGATTGCAAGAATCGATTGAATTATTGTCCTCTTGGTGCATGTGCTTTGGCAGGAAGTGGTCTTCTTATACCGTTTCATGACTTCAAAGGCACTAGGGTTTATCGAACCTTTGAGAAACATGTAAGTTATTATTATATTTTGGGTGAAATTTGAAACTTAACTAATGGATGTTAAGTTGATAACTGTAGAACTATTTACACCATCAATTTTGTATAGCGAACCCTATACATAGGGAATACCCCAAAAAGCTTCACTGTAGTGCATTTGATTTAGTAGTAAATACAATTTTTGATTTATTCGTAGAAAAAATAAGTTCGTTCCAACAAAAAAGAAAGAGAAAACGATAAATCAGAAATCACCAACATCCGATTATCAAAACGATAATCAGAAATCACAAACTTTTCAATTAACGAGTCCGGAATTAATCGAAATAGCAAACGCACATGACCCATAACCACGAGTTTTACTAAATCGTTTAATTCATTTCATCGTTTTCTTGAAAGTGCATAATTGTGTATTTTAAAAATAACATTTCACATTCTCAAACGGACAAGTCCGGAATTAAGCGAATCAGTAAAAGAAAGGGGTCATAGTCCTCGATTTTCCTGAAACGTTTAAATCGCTTCCTCCTTCTTTTGAAAGCGTAAACTTTAAAAATTTTGAAAACAATTTTAATTTTTATTTTGAAACAATTTTGAAGAATAACAATTTTTTTTAAAACACGTGATTAAAATAGCAACATCAGTAAGAACTACGGCAAGGAAATTTGCACTTCTCGAAATACCGTAAAAACGGACAACAAAAACAGCATTGCGGGATAACCGTTTGAAAATTCATTTTAAAATTGACGGTTACTGAAGTTAATACGTCATCAAAAATAAATGGCATCAAAACATAATACCCGTGGATTTTCATTTATCAAAATGTCACAAGAATCTTCTCAAAGATAGGAAGGGGTATCATACCCTAAACTTGTATTCATAACAAGTCAATAACACACGAATTCACCAATGCACAAAAATTGATAAAACTTATCAATAGAAATCATTAAAATTGGTGAAGCACAAATTCTAGAAATCATCACAAGAAATCCAGAAAACACAAATTCTAGAAATCTACACAAGAAATCCAGATATCACAAAATGGGAGTACGGAAACTCGAATGGGAGTACGGAAACTCGAATGAGAGTATGGAAACTCAAATGGGAGTATGGAAACTCACCTACACGTGAGCATGAAAAATCACCAACACGCGCAACGCAAAGCGAGAACGGGAGCATGGAAACCCACCTACACGTGAGCATGAAAAATCACCAACACGTGCAACGCAAAGCGAGAACGGGAGCATGGAAACTCACCTACACGTGAGCATGAAAAATCACCAACACGTGCAACGCAAAGCGAGAACGAGAGCATGGAAACTCACCTACACGTGAGCATGAAAAATCACCAACACGTGCAACTCAAAGCGAGAACGGGAGCATGGAAACTCACCTACACGTGAGCATGAAAACTCACCAACACGTGCAACGCAAAGCGAGAACGGGAGCATGGAAAATCACCTACACGTGAGCATGAAAAATCACCAACACGTGCAACGCAAAGCGAGAACGGGAGCATGGAAACTCACCTACACGTGAGCATGAAAAATCACCAACACGTGCAACTCAAAGCGAGAACGGGAGCATGGAAACTCACCTACACGTGAGCATGAAAACTCACCAACACGTGCAACGCAAACCGAGACGCTATCTCATGGTGGCTAACCGAAAAGCAAAAAGGTATGTGTGAATGGAATCACACAAGTGGTGTCTAGCCTATCCAGAAAGCAAAAACATATGTGTGAATGGAATCACGCAAATGGTGTCTAGGCTAACCAAAAAGCAAGTATGTGTGAATGGAATCACACAAGTGGTGTCTAGCCTAACCAGAAAGCAAACAAAGAGACATCGCACAATTGCTAGTCTAAATCATAAAATGATCATCATGATCAACGAGAAGTGTCAATTACACTAAGCTAGTAAATATAAAAGTTTAGCTTTATGTCCCATAACCACTAGCTTAACTTAAATATTTACGAACAAACTGTACATCTTCACTAGAAAAATGTCACAAGTGGTTCAATCGAACAAGTCCAAAAATTAACCGACGAAGTAAACGCAAGCGTTTCATTCCACTTGTTTTGCTAAGCCGTTTAATTAGATTTCTCATACGAGTGAAATAAAGATTTGTATATACTAATAGATTGGAAAACGGTTTAGGAAAAGAGTTTGATATTGAAAATAGTTGGAAACATTTTGATAAAAGAGTGTTGATATTTACTACTAGTATTGAAACATTTATATTTTTAAAGTGACAAATCACAAAAATGATTGTAGAAACAATCAATCACAAGAATTCACATACGAAGACGTGAATATAATCCAAAGAAATCGATAACGAATTCATTGAAAGGTATGTTCACAAAAATCTCGAAGAAAATGTCACTAAAGTTGCTAATAAATGATAGCAACAAATCGGGGAAATTACACGAATCGGTTAAATTTGGAAACCAAATCAATTCATAAAAATTCACAGTCGAAGACGTGAATAAAATCCAAAGAATTCGATTCCAAATCCATCAAAGTAGAAATACCTAAAAAATCCCAGAAATAGAAGCTATCAAAGTCGACAAAGAAGATAACAACTAATTGGAAAAGAAGAATCGAGTAACAATTGGAAAAACAAAGCAAAACGAGCATAAATGCATAAATGACTTCAACAAAAATAAAAATCAAGTCAATGTCGAAGTCAACAATTAATGGCCATAATAGAGTACAAAGCGATTCAACATCATCATCAAAGGACTCAACGGCAAACCAAGTCAGAGTCTTGGAAATCAAGAATTTAGAAATTTCTCAAAAACAAAGTGACCAAAGTCGAATGGAAATCAAGCCGAGGAAAACATAAAATATCAAGTTCAGAATCGCTGAGATTCGAACAAAATCAATCATCGGCTAAATCAAATCAAAGCCGAAAACACAAGAATCAAAATCAAATGCTTATGAATAAGCGTTAGGAATTCATACCTAACAATCAAAGACAATCATATGCAAATACGAAAGGTAAAACGTCAACAAATAGTTGTAACACATGTACTATCTAAGTTATGTTTTATATTTGTTCTAAACCCCCAGGCTTTGATACCAAGCTGTGGCGCCCCACCTCAATACCCACGCTAGCCAAGAACACTACGATATAGTACTGTCAACTAGCGCGGAGAATAATGCTGTTGAGGAGCGGCCATCAGTAGTTAGGCCTTACACTAGTATTGGTTATCTCGATAGGAGTGGTATATAAATATATATAAATATTCTTTCATTTTTCATCTCCGATTTATTTTTTCCCATCGACATACCCCAATTCCATTATAAAACGAACTACGATGGTTCGTAATAGTTTAGAACAGTAATATAAAATATTACACAGATAATATAATGCGGAACACAAATAAAACAGAAAGTCTCATATATACAATAACTGATGTCAGTTACAATACATTTGATACAATACATATGACACGGTACATATGATACAACTACAACAGTCGACTCGGGAAGTTACATATACAAGTACATTAACGTATATAATATACATGAATACATATCTTCCTATACAATTATACAGACTACTACAAATGACGACGACTACTCCAAAAGATATGAAAGAACTTCATAGCTCTAGCAGCAACCCAAAGCAGAATATCTACAACCTGAAATACTCGGTCTGACCCGAGTATTAAATTCAAAATAAAATAATACTCGGGTCAGTCTAATTCAAACTCAGTTATTAGTGCACAGAAGCAATAATAATTAAATAATGAATAGACGATAGTCACAATAAATTTCGTCTATCCGATCCTTAAATAAAGAATCGGATAACGATAAATATAACACGTAGCAGTGTTAAACAACAAATCAGAAAATTCAACCAAATCAGAATGAAATTCAGAATATCGAATTGAATAAACGAAATAGTTCAAACCATTGAAATATCAATTAAAATATTAAATCGAGTAGCGCTGCAGTACACGCACGCGTGCACTGCCTCGCCACTACAGCATATGGAATATGCAAAAGATCAATAAATCAAAACAAAATAGAATATCACAAAACCATACCGTGTGGCTGCAGTTCACGCTTGCGTGCACTGCCTTGCCACTACAGTGATAATGTACCCAAAAACTCAATGCCGTGTGGCTGCAGTTCACGCTTGCGTGCACTGCCTTGCCACTACAGTGATGATGTACTAAAAAGATCAATGAAAATTCAAATATCAATTCAAAATGTCGATACTGAGTGGCTGCAGTGCACGCACGCGTACACTGCCTCGCCACAACAGCATATAAAGAAATAGCAATAAGGCACAAAGGCCAATGCTCAAGAATTCACAGTGCCAACAAATGCAATAAACAAGTGACAGTAGAGAAAAGTTTCAACCAAGTGAATTGAATTGGTTGACTGTCTCAAGCAACGGCAACCAAACAAATTCGAACGAGGCAGAGAAATGCCTAAGTGGTCACGAAAAGATGACCACAAACTGCAGCCGAAAACCCAAATGCAACAATCAAACGAATGCAGTAGGGGGGTAAGGCTGCACAGTTAGAAAGGCCAGGCAACACAATGCAAACGAATTCGACAAAGTATTACACAAGCCCAAGACAACACAATCAAAAATGCAACTGCAAAGACCAAAATGCTACTGCACCAGATAGGTTAGCGAGGTGCAGGCACGAGCATGATCAATACAGATGAACGCAGTGAAACATTCATAGGCAGTGCCCATATGAACGTGTGTAACTACAAACCATATAGTGATACAGGAACTAGCAGTAATGCAAAGCAACACTAACATCAATATATGAAACAACATAGTGCATCATTGAGACAAGCCCAAAGTACAGGCAACCATCAAATAAAGGCTACAGAGATATGGCTTAATCCAAATAGCCAACACAAGGCATCAACAATCATAACAATGATGTGCAGATGTATGCAGAGAAATGGCACAGGTGTGTGCAGATGTATGAATTACATAAAGTCATCAAAATGAAGGTGGGAGCACCTCAAACATGGCACCACAACACACAATATTAAAGAACATAGAGAGTCAGTACCCAACAGAGGCAAATAAACTCAAAACTATAACTCAAATGCAAGCTGCATAAATATGTATACATATGCATGCTATTAGCAATTACAAAAGGCAATGGTCAAATCACAACTATAATGATTCAACACAACTGCCAAGCCAGTCGATAACATGGAAAATAGCATATGCAGTGATACATAAAGAACATGCATCACTACAGCAACTAAAAGTGAACTAGGCATATGTACCCAAACCAAAAGAACTCAGTAACAAATGTACAAGAAGTATGACAGGAATGCACACATACTCCAGAGATGAAACCCAAACGACAACATCAAGTGGCAGTTCAAGACACAGTGCAAAAGCAGTGTGCAAATAGCAGATCGAACAATACTCAGGGATGAACCCAAAAATATACAAATCCAAGAACACGTGACCAGACACACATGAACATGAGGGCCACGAAGGCAAAGCACCAGCAATAAGGCACACAAGGATACAAGGGCAACTGCAACTAAAAATACAGCCACCACAAGATCACAATGCAACAAAACTGTCTCGAAGCAAACTGGAAGTCAGTCCAACTCTGGGTACAGTCAGGTGGAAATACTCGCATGAAATCGGTGAGCACTTAATACATATGCAGGCCATAAAAAGATGACAACAAGTAATAGTTCAACTGAGTCAAGTGAATAACCAACAATGCAATATTGATCAGTCAAGATACAACGCAACAGCATGGAAGTGAAGACATATATGAATGCAGTGAAACCCAAGACAACGGCCTATAGATGGAAAGCTACAGACTTCGATTTATGAAACAGCAACTAACTCAAGTTAAAGATTGCAACTCGATGAAGGGTCGAAATCAAATAGCTTCGAAGGTCCGAAGTCATTGAAGCAGTAAGTAAAAATCACCAGAAAAAAAAATCAAAGTCGCCGGCATCAATTAATCTAGAAATGAATTTCAAAATTTGCCGAAGGCCAAACAGAATCAATTCGAATGCCAAAGAGTTCAAAGTAGTAGTTTCAAACTAAAATCAAAGTCATGGCAATCACGACATAAAATCAATGTCGTACTAAGCAAGTAGCAAAGAAATAAACCAAAATCAAACGAATTCAACATCGAAACAAAGTTGAACAACATGAACACAATACTAAGCAAGTATTAGATGTGAGTAATAAAGATTACTCACCTTGTCGACGAATTAGAAGAAGCCGAGCAACGAAACCCATCATTCGATCGAGCAAGCCGAAGTCGCGGCACCTAGGAGCTGAACGAATCCCTAATTTTTGAAAAGAGGGGCGAACGAGGAGGGGGCCGCCATTTCGTTCGTATGTTTCTTAATTTAGGTTTCGAATGAATGAAAATTAAAGAAAAAGGGGGGCCGGTTATTAAGCTTTGATACCCACCACGGCAACAAAAGAAATGGGCCAAAACAATTTTTAAAGCCCAATAAAATTCTTAAACAAATTTATGAAAAGAATTTTAATTCAAAATTTAAAATTTTCAATAGGCAATTAGTTAAGAAAAATTATCGTCCAAAGACGATCATTAATCGGTACGAAATACCGGGTTGTTACAGAC
This sequence comes from Allium cepa, assembly GCA_030765085.1. NCBI lineage: Eukaryota > Viridiplantae > Streptophyta > Magnoliopsida > Asparagales > Amaryllidaceae > Allium > Allium cepa. The sequence continues at coordinate 1,013,151,115 of CM060943.1, read as the reverse complement.
TCCCCTCCTTAAAGAAATTGCGTCCTCACAATTATAAGGAATAATGGGACAAATGGTAACAACCATAAGAGCATATCATCACAAGATGAAGAAATTCGAAATAGGAAGTTCACTATGGAGAGCATGAAAGAGTAAGCCTGAACGTGTTTGCTCGATGAATTCTCAGGATTCCTAAGTGCAATCCTTAGGATTTGAGAACCATTGAACTTCCGCAAGAAAAACATCGTTATTTCGAAGGTGCTACACCCCCGAAGCAATGATGTGAATAGAAGGTTGCTCAAGAATAAAAATCGGAAATCCCTAAGGCATTTCCGTAATTGGAAGACGTGTTAAACGTCATGAATAGCAGAAAATTGAGCCGGTACCCCGGCGTAGTACTATATAAACACCAAAGAAATCTTTTAATTTCATAAAAGAAATTCACAAATTCTCAACAAAATTTAATTATCAAATAGATAGTCAGAATACAGAAATAACGAAACATCAATATCTAATTATCGATACGCTAATTATGAGACAGCAAAAATCTAATTATCAACAAAGATAATTAGAAAACAAAAATCGCAAATATCTAACTATCAAAAACGATAATCAGGAATTACCACAACGGTAACCAAATTTCAAATCAGCAAATATTCAATTATCAAAACGATACTCAAATCTTAAATCAACAAATATTCGATTATCAAAAACGATAATCAAATCTTAAATCACAAATATTTAATTATCACAAACGATAATTAAATCTCTAATATCTGATTATCACAAACGATAATCAGAAACATCAAATATCTGATTATCAAAAACGATAATCAGAAATCACAAATATTTAATTATCACAAACGATAATTGAATCTCAAATATCTGATTATCACAAGCGATAACCAGAAACAGCAAATATCTGATTATCAAAAATGATAATCAGAAATCACAAATATTTAATTATCACAAACGATAATTGAATCTCAAATATCTGATTATCACAAGCGATAATCAAAAACAACAAATATCTGATTATCAAAAACGATAAATCAGAAATCACCAACATCCGATTATCAAAACGATAATCAGAAATCACAAACTTTTCAATTAACGAGTCCGGAATTAATCGAAATAGCAAACGCACATGACCCATAACCACGAGTTTTACTAAATCGTTTAATTCATTTCATCGTTTTCTTGAAAGTGCATAATTGTGTATTTTAAAAATAACATTTCACATTCTCAAACGGACAAGTCCGGAATTAAGCGAATCAATAAAAGAAAGGGGTCATAGTCCTCGATTTTCCTGAAACGTTTAAATCGCTTCCTCCTTCTTTTGAAAGCGTAAACTGTAAAAATTTTGAAAACAATTTTAATTTTTATTTTGAAACAATTTTGAAGAATAACAAATTTTTTTAAAACACGTGATTAAAATAGCAACATCAGTAAGAACTACGACAAGGAAATTTGCACTTCTCGAAATACCATAAAAACGGACAACAAAAACAGCATTGCGGGATAACCGTTTAAAAATTCATTTTAAAATTGACGGTTACTGAAGTTAATACGTCATCAAAAATAAATGGCATCAAAACATAATACCCGTGGATTTTCATTTATCAAAATGTCACAAGAATCTTCTCAAAGATAGGAAGGGGTATCATACCCTAAACTTGTATTCATAACAAGTCAATAACACACGAATTCACCAATGCACAAAAATTGATAAAACTTATCAATAGAAATCATTAAAATTGGTGAAGCACAAATTCTAGAAATCATCACAAGAAATCCAGAAAACACAAATTCTAGAAATCTACACAAGAAATCCAGATATCACAAAATGGGAGTACGGAAACTCGAATGGGAGTACGGAAACTCGAATGAGAGTATGGAAACTCAAATGGGAGTATGGAAACTCACCTACACGTGAGCATGAAAAATCACCAACACGCGCAACGCAAAGCGAGAACGGGAGCATGGAAACTCACCTACACGTGAGCATGAAAAATCACCAACACGTGCAACGCAAAGCGAGAACGGGAGCATGGAAACTCACCTACACGTGAGCATGAAAAATCACCAACACGTGCAACGCAAAGCGAGAACGAGAGCATGGAAACTCACCTACACGTGAGCATGAAAAATCACCAACACGTGCAACTCAAAGCGAGAACGGGAGCATGGAAACTCACCTACACGTGAGCATGAAAACTCACCAACACGTGCAACGCAAACCGATACGCTATCTCATGGTGGCTAACCGAAAAGCAAAAAGGTATGTGTAAATGGAATCACACAAGTGGTGTCTAGCCTATCCAGAAAGCAAAAACATATGTGTGAATGGAATCACGCAAATGGTGTCTAGGCTAACCAAAAAGCAAGTATGTGTGAATGGAATCACACAAGTGGTGTCTAGCCCAACCAGAAAGCAAACAAAGAGACATCGCACAATTGCTAGTCTAAATCATAAAATGATCATCATGATCAACGAGAAGTGTCAATTACACTAAGCTAGTAAATATAAAAGTTTAGCTTTATGTCCCATAACCACTAGCTTAACTTAAATATTTACGAACAAACTGTAGATCTTCACTAGAAAAATGTCACAAGTGGTTCAATCGAACAAGTCCAAAAATTAACCGTGCTAAGCCGTTTAATTAGATTTCTCATATGAGTGAAATAAAGGTTTGTATATACTAATAGATTGGAAAACGGTTTAGGAAAAGAGTTTGATATTGAAAATAGTTGAAAACATTTTGGTAAAAGAGTTTTGATATTTACTACTAGTATTGAAACATTTATATTTTTAAAGTGACAAATCACAAAAATGATTGTAGAAACAATCAATCACAAGAATTCACATACGAAGACGTGAATAGAATCCAAAGAAATCGATACCGAATTCATCGAAAGGTATGTTCACAAAAATCCCAAAGAAAATGTCACTAAAGTTGCTAATAAATGATAGCAACAAATCGGGGAAATTACACGAATCGGTTAAATTTGGAAACCAAATCAATTCATAAAAATTCACAGTCGAAGACGTGAATAAAATCCAAAGAATTCGATTCCAAATCCATCAAAGTAGAAATACCTAAAAAATCCCAGAAATAGAAGCTATCAAAGTCGACAAAGAAGATAACAACTAATTGGAAAAGAAGAATCGAGTAACAATTGGAAAAACAAAGCAGAACGAGCATAAATGCATAAATGACTTCAACAAAAATAAAAATCAAGTCAATGTCGAAGTCAATAATTAATGGCCATAATAGAGTACAAAGCGATTCAACATCATCATCAAAGGACTCAACGGCAAACCAAGTCAGAGTCTTGGAAATCAAGAATTTAGAAATTTCTCAAAAACAAAGTGACCAAAGTCGAATGGAAATCAAGCCGAGGAAAACATAAAATATCAAGTTCAGAATCGCTGAGATTCGAACAAAATCAATCATCGGCTAAATCAAATCAAAGCCGAAAACACAAGAATCAAAATCAAATGCTTATGAATAAGCGTTAGGAATTCATACCTAACAATCAAAGACAATCATATGCAAATACGAGAGATAAAACGTCAACAAATAGTTGTAACACATGTACTATCTAAGTTATGTTTTATATTTGTTCTAAACCCCCAGGCTTTTATACCAAGCTGTGGCGCCCCACCTCTATACCCACGCTAGCCAAGAACACTACGATGTAGTACTGTCAACTAGCGCGGAGAATAAGGCTGTTGAGGAGCGGCCATCAGTAGTTAGGCCTTACACTAGTATTGGTTATCTCGATAGGAGTGGTATATAAATATATATAAATATTCTTTCATTTTTCATCTCTGATTTATTTTTTCCCATCGACATACCCCAATTCCATTATAAAACGAACTACGATGGTTCGTAATAGTTTAGAACAGTAATATAAAATATTACACAGATAATATAATGCGGAACACAAATAAAACAGAAAGTCTCATATATACAATAACTGATGTCAGTTACAATACATTTGATACAATACATATGACACGGTACATATGATACAACTACAACAGTCGACTCGGGAAGTTACATATACAAGTACATTAACGTATATAATATACATGAATACATATCTTCCTATACAATTATACAGACTACTACAAATGACGACGACTACTCCAAAAGATATGAAAGAACTTCATAGCTCTAGCAGCAACCCAAAGCAGAATATCTACAACCTGAAATACTCGGTCTGACCCGAGTATTAAATTCAAAAGAAAATAATACTCGGGTCAGTCTAATTCAAACTCAGTTATTAGTGCACAGAAGCATTAATAATTAAATAATGAATAGACGATAGTCACAATAAATTTCGTCTATCCGATCCTTAAATAAAGAATCGGATAACGATAAATATAACACGTAGCAGTGTTAAACAACAAATCAGAAAATTCAACCAAATTAGAATGAAATTCAGAATATCGAATTGAATAAACGAAATAGTTCAAACCATTGAAATATCAATTAAAATATTAAATCGAGTAGCGCTGCAGTACACGCACGCGTGCACTGCCTCGCCACTACAGCATATGGAATATGCAAAAGATCAATAAATCAAAACAAAATAGAATATCACAAAACCATACCGTGTGGCTGCAGTTCACGCTTGCGTGCACTGCCTTGCCACTACAGTGATAATGTACCCAAAAACTCAATGCCGTGTGGCTGCAGTTCACGCTTGCGTGCACTGCCTTGCCACTACAGTGATGATGTACTAAAAAGATCAATGAAAATTCAAATATCAATTCAAAATGTCGATACTGAGTGGCTGCAGTGCACGCACGCGTACACTGCCTCGCCACAACAGCATATAAAGAAATAGCAATAAGGCACAAAGGCCAATGCTCAAGAATTCACAGTGCCAACAAATGCAATAAACAAGTGACAGTAGAGAAAAGTTTCAACCAAGTGAATTGAATTGGTTGACTGTCTCAAGCAACGGCAACCAAACAAATTCGAACGAGGCAGAGAAATGCCTAAGTGGTCACGAAAAGATGACCACAAACTGCAGCCGAAAACCCAAATGCAACAATCAAACGAATGCAGTAGGGGGGTAAGGCTGCACAGTTAGAAAGGCCAGGCAACACAATGCAAACGAATTCGACAAAGTATTACACAAGCCCAAGACAACACAATCAAAAATGCAACTGCAAAGACCAAAATGCTACTGCACCAGATAGGTTAGCGAGGTGCAGGCACGAGCATGATCAATACAGATGAACGCAGTGAAACATTCATAGGCAGTGCCCATATGAACGTGTGTAACTACAAACCATATAGTGATACAGGAACTAGCAGTGATGCATTTGCAGTTCTTGTATCTTGAACATGATATTGGCCGCTTTCTTGATTGCAAGAATCGATTGAATTATTGTCCTCTTGGTGCATGTGCTTTGGCAGGAAGTGGTCTTCTTATACCGTTTCATGACTTCAAAGGCACTAGGGTTTACCGAACCTTTGAGAAACATGTAAGTTATTATTATATTTTGGGTGAAATTTGAAACTTAACTAATGGATGTTAAGTTGATAACTGTAGAACTATTTACACCATCAATTTTGTATAGCGAACCCTATACATGGGGAATACCCCAAAAAGCTTCACTGTAGTGCATTTGATTTAGTAGTAGATACAATTTTTGGTTTATTCGCAGAAAAAATAAGTTCGTTCCAACAAAAAAGAAAGAGAAAAAAGAAATTAAAAAAACTGATCCTAAAATCGAATGAACTTATTAACAAAGCTAACGATATTATTAGTCTTAGTAGGGTGAGATTGAGGCGGAGTATGGAAACCTGTAAAATCATAAGGAAAAAAGGATAGGAAACCTGTAAAATTGATAACAGTTATTGGTTGTATTCTCCCTCTCTCTTTTTTCCCCCTTAAAATATCCAACCGGAACAGGTGGTGGCATAAGTCGCCCATTTGAAATATTTGTTATATTATTTCACGTTATTTCCCAGTAAGTAGTTCAACAATAATTAACTCTTGTATGTAGTAATTAGCATATACTTGATACTCGATAGTTGGTTAATTGATTTACTACGTGATAAATATGAGCCAGTCTTGTTAAATATAACACGGATCTAATGGTTAGTTGGTATTTCACTTTCCATTTGGTTACACCGCATGATTTGTAAGCACATATTGGACATACTTCTTTTTACAGCTCAACCGCTCTCTTCGTAGATTTTGTTCTCACTTATTATTACTCGTCCAATTATGTTTTTACTGATAGAAATGGAAACTAAGTCAACAATTGGACTTTCTTGGGCTCCAAAGTTACCTCTCATGCTAATTGATGCAGAAAAGAGCTTAGAGACAGGGAAACATAAGGTTGATTCTATATGAACAAGTTACATTCATTTGATGATGAACAAGTTCTAAACTGAGGCTCTTTATTTTAACTAAGGTACTGTGCCTTAGTTTAAAACTGAGCTTATAAACAAGTTACATTCATTTGATGATGAGGGAAGGAAGTAATATATATATATATATATATATATATATATATATATATATATTACTATTTTTATAAAGTTGAGTTGGTGACTAGTGTGTGTAATTGATAGCCTGCATGTGTGTGTATGTAGCTATATACAAGTCAGTTTATACATTTTTGTTTAAGCTGATGTTATATCTATCTTGTTCAATTACCAACCTAAAACTATTCTCTAGACTTTTCTCCCTTCCCATAAAAACATTCACATACACTATTTTGTGATTATCTTCCTCCCGAAGCATTAGAAATACACAAAAAATTCCCCATTTTGAAAATTGAAAATAAATTAAATTAATTACCTAAATTCCTCAAATTAGAATATATATATTTACGTACCTATATGCATTTATAATGTGAATCTTGTGTATTGTAGTGTTAGTGAGTTGTGTGGGTTTGTATAGGCAGAATGAAAGGTGGAAACACAACTTTGAGGTGAGTTCTTTACTCATGAATACTATGTCCTATCCTTTGTTTTGCATAAATAAGTATGAATTCAATTAATGGTTGAATACATTTTAGCATGTGCTTTGAATCGAGTTGTCGTGCATGCAGTTTTAGTTGCAGTTGTTTAGGAATGTGCATGTGTCACTTGTGTGTGTGTATGTATGTGAGTGACGTGCGTGCATTTATGCATAAGTGAGGGTCTGCATATCCATATAATCATATCATGCTACAACACAAATTTTAGGTGCTTGAGTTTATATAACCGTATATATATTAGTGTGTATACAAGTGTTAGTTGGTGTGTGCATTTATATTTATATGTGTGTGCAGTTGTTATATGTGTGTGAGTGAGAAAACATATGTATAAATATAGAACAAAACAAATGAATAAACAAAGAATAGGTTATCCATCAAGTTTTAAATACAGAGCTGGATAAGCTAGATAACAAAACCAAGCAACTAAATTTATAACTGATGGAACTTTAGAATAAATATTCTCAATGGAGCAAAGGTGCTTGCGTGTCTGTATATGTTAAGTAATACTTGAATGCCTTGCTGTGTATATCTTCATGCCAACGCAAGTCTAGTCATAGAAATAGTTGCATGCCCGAATGAAATAATATAGATATGATGAGCTTGATTTATTATCCTGTATATTTCTTTAGTATGCTGCCCTTCCTTTAATTAACGTTTCTTTGGTTTGAAATTATAGATATGATGCACTCGATCTTTGGATCTAAACCAAAATAGACAGTGACGCACGCATGAATTCAGCTTGAAATTATAGATATGATGCACTCGTTCTAGTTCCCTTTCCGTCATTTTATTGCCTTAAGGTTTATATCAGAAACAGCCGACTCTAGGCTTGATTCAGATAGGTGTTTCCAACTTAATATGGCAGCTGGAGTATGGAACGTCGATGATAGTGGAAATGATTTCATAGTACATGATAGAAGTTTGAAGTGGAAGGCTACTATATTAATGGGTTGAAATAGGCTACCTCATTTTGGAGAATAAGTGGATGATTACCGTACATATGTGGATAGAATTATATTATCTCATTTTGGAGAACAACAATTTGAAGTGCTAGAAACTTAGAATAACAATTGGTACTTGGTGCGTTTTATGAAGGACCACAAAATGGCCATTACACGCTATCCGAATTAGTTGAAGGGGGTTTTGTGATTTGGTCTGAGTATCGTTTGCGTTATTAGTAAGTTACTAAACACCATGTAGTTATATTCTGAAACTGTGTTTTAAAGTTTGTTATATATACTATGCTTGTATGCTATGATTTGTGGCATTGGTATGAAGTATCCTTTGTGGTGTTTGTATGAAACATAAATGTTTGGTGTTGTTCTAATTATTGATCGTATGTTTTCTTAATGTTAATACTATATATTTTTTGTATAGATTGTTTGTAGCTGTAATAAAATATTGGCGCTATATAGTTTGTTTGATAGTGTTTTAGTTATCACGGTTATAGGTGTCAGAAAATAACCTTTCGTAATGGTTATAACTGTGATATAATTTGCATTTGTCACAGTTATAAGTGTTAGAGTTTCCTTTTTGGTAATGGTTATAAATGTTAGAAATTATTGCTCTGTCACGGTTATAAGTGTGATACTATCTAAATTTCCCACGTTTATAAGCGTTAGTAATAACCATTTTATCACGATTATAACCGTGAGTAAATACTGTTCTGTCACGGTTATAAGTGTGATAATATCTAAATTTATAACGGTTATAAGTGTGAGAAATTACTATTTTTATCACGGTTATAACCGTGAGCAAAAGTGTGACTGAATTTGTCCACGGTACCTATTTTCACGGTTATAACCGTAACAAATTAGTTTTGTCATGCTTATAACCGTGAGGAAATTGCCTTTGTGGCGTTGTGAAAGTTTAAAAACACTCTTGCAAAAAAATGAAATTTTGAAGCATCTAAGCTTGAAATCATAAAAAGCGGTAAACTACAAAATTGCAGCCATTGGAATTATTTATTGTTTGAAAAAAAAGTAAATCTTGATTTGGAGAATTATGGAGGAAGTTATGGCTGAATTAATTTGGAGGAAACGGAGAAAGAAAATTTTCAAAACTTTTAAAAAGAAGTAAAAATTCAAAAATTAATTCTTTAGAATTCCAAGGGAAGCCATAGAGTGGATTATGACGAAGATGGAAGCTTGGAGGTGTTTGAAAATGAAAGTATGAAATAAGAAAAATGTGATAACCCGAATTTTTGGTCGTTTAATAATTAAAAATTAACAAGATTCGATTTATCTTTTCAAAACATAATTTTCAATACAATATATATATGTATAGATACTTATTTTAGTATGGAAAAAGATATAATAATATTGGATTTGAAAAGAACTCTATATTATAAAATTTATAGAAATTGGTTTTGTAATAATAATATGTATGAACATATACATACATTGTGATATGGAAACGATATTTTCAATTTGATATAATAAATTTTCCAAAAAGCTATTTAAAGGTTAAATTATAACATATGTACATGTTAATTTATTAATGTATAATAAATTTTAAAATACGTATTCTTTAACTTATAAATATATATATATAACATTTAAAAATACATAATACAAATATGTTTCAATAATAATAGTTGAAAATGAATTAAGATATTAAATACTTTCTTTAAGATTTTATGTACATAAATTAAAGATAACACATGTAAACATTTTAAAATACCATCCAACAAGTGTAACTATTTTAAGTTTGTAGATTTACAAATGTAGTCATTTTATTTTATGAATTACAAGTGTCATATATCATCCTTCATTTTAATTAATTATAAAAATAAAAAAATACAAAAAATTCCACTATCTTCCATCCTCATCTTCTCTTCATCCTTCACTTTGCTACTTACAAATTTTCAAAACAAAAGTAACCTGATATAAAAGAAATCAGATCAGAAGCTAAAACCTAGAAATTTATTTCAAAACAAAACTTATGCACTTCATTTAATGTCAAGTTCAGATCAAACAATCTCAAGCTTGAAATCAAAAGAAATCTGATGCGAATCAAAGTAAAAAGATCATATTCCGGAGTTTAAAGTAATTTCAGTTTCAAAAGCAAGTCTCAAAATCGAAATCTAGAAGCTTTGAAACTAGATAGCAAATCTGAAGAGCAAGATCTGTTCAGAATTCAATAAGAGTTCAAGTTTCCAAGGTTAAAACTGCTTCAAATCCTGTTCTATTCAAACAATAGAGGTGAGTAAACAAATTATTTTGTTTTAAATATAGATGCATGCTGAAAATTCCTTTAAGTTATGATTAGCGATTGCATGATTTGTTAATCAGAAATACGTGTGTGTGTGTGTGTGTGTGTGTGTATGAAATTGTTGTATGAGTGGTCTGGAAAGGGCATACATACCCTGTTCTTGGTTCTACAGTTGTGGATATATTCAAAATAAAATTTATCACCCTCAAATCTCCTTAAGGTCTGATAAATAATAACAAAGTATGTTAATAATAACAATGTATGAGTTTTTAAGGTATTCCCAGGCTATTCTCTGTTTTAACTATATAAAGGTGAGTAGTTTTTCCTTTAAAACCCTTAATTGGTTAAAATACCCGATGCATGTAAGGTTTGAAGTTCAATTGTGGAAAATGTTTGTATGAATATATATATCATGCTTGAATGTATAAAAAAAACTTGAGTGTGCACGACTGGTATAAGGCAATATGCCTCTGCTATTATTGTCAGGTTCCAGATTTTGTTCGAAATCTTAACACTATCACTCTAATTCGTTTTAAGGTCTAAGCACTAAATGAAATTTGATTATAAGATTATAACATCAATTGTAAAAATAGTTTTAAAGTTAATAATAACAAAATTTCTCTGGAAAGTTGGAATTGCAGACAAAAATTCAAAATAAGTTAAGATTCAAACATCGTAATTTGATGTTTCAGGATTATAACTCGAATCAATTTAGAAAATTATGATTTTTAGAACTAAAATCTAAATTTTTAATATTGCATTGAGTATACAATTTGGGTATGTCTGGAAACTGATGTTGAGGCTTCTTCTGACGATCAAGAGGGTGAGAAGACTCGGGGTTTCTACTGGCATTGGAGGAAGTTACGATGTGTTCAACAAAAATGGTGAATGGGGTGGTTTTGGACAGTCGCGACGGCGATGTGATGTTTTTTGTTCTAACCCTATTTTTGGTCGACCTTACAATATTGGATGCTGTGTTGTTTCCAATGCATTGAGCTGCTTGGGATTTGGATGGAAGCTGTGTGGATGTTGTGTGGAGATGTGGCCAGAGTTACTAGCGCTCCGGTGATCGTCATTGATCGTTCGACGTGATTTCAGGTTGGACGTCTAGTTCCAGTTTTCAACAGGAATACTCGATTTCAATTTCGAGCTTGGTAATCGAGCTGGATGATTGAGATCGAAGATGGGGTTAGTAAGTGACTTGTCGACAGTAGGGGATGAAGTCAAGTTGTCGGCGGCCACCTATCTTTGTGCACTGGTGCACAACGTGTCAGATGAAGAAGTGGAATCTGGAGGGAAGTGTGCTCGAAGTAATACCCGGAGGATTTTGCTGATTTTCTCGAGTTGGTCCTCGAGTTTCTTTGTGTATATTGTTCTAGATTTTTGTATAACAAGTTTTCTTTTTGAAATTTAAACTTAAGTTTTAAATAAAAGAGAAGACTAGGGAAGGAGATGAGATAACTCGGTTTTTTGATGGGAATACCCCAGTTTGTTCTTGGGCTATAAATTAAACGTTAAACTTTTATTAATTAATTAAAATAAAAGAAAACCTATTTGATTATTTGTTGAAATTTAATTAGGATTTAAGTAAAAGGTATTTTACTTTAAACAAAGGATAATGATTTAAAAATAAATCAAATTCAAGTTTATAATTTAATTTATCTTAAATGGAAATTAAGAGTTTAATGTAATAAATGATTTATCTTAATTTGGTCATGTTTTATTAACTAAAGTAATTAACAGATAAGAAATTTGGGTAATTAAATTAAGATAAATTAATTTGTGAAATTAATTAAATGTAGTATATTACTTAATTAAGGATTGATTAATCAAGGTTAATCAATTAAGAAATAGTTAAGTAATAAGTAATTGAGAGGTTAATTACTTAATGTAATTAAGAAGATGATTAAAGAAAATTACTTAATGAAAGTAATTAAGGGGATAATTACTCAATGTAACTAATTAAGTAATGTGATTAGTCAAGTTAATAAATTGGTTTAATTAATTTAAGATAACCGCATGATGGTTTGTTGAAGTATAATTACTGAATGTAATTGGAAAAGAGTAAATACTTGGTAAAGTAATTAATGGATAATTACTAGATGTTAACTGAATTTGAAATGGTAGTTTTAAGGAAAATGATTTGGGTCTTATGTTACATTAACATGATATGATTTTTTTAAATCATTCAAATTGAATACATGATCTTAAAATACTATTTATTGGCTTACTTCAAATGAACTAGCTTCATCAAAATATTGTACCCCACAAACTATGACTGTTCATCATATAACATTTATATGTGAAAGTTCATGGATCAAATATTTATAGTCTTGAATTGCATTTAGAGTTCATAAACTCATAAAATGCAATACGCGGTCTAAACCAAATAAACGTATAAGTAACCAACTTTCGAATATATTAAGTAGTTGAAATTGGACACTTGCATGGGTATAGAAACATTATATAACATGAAATTAGAATTATTAGTAAGTATATGTTATATTTCCATTTGTCAACTTTCTATTCAGTTTGTTTATATATGTTAATTGACGAATGTTTTATCAATCATATTAAATGCACAAGTTTATCATTGTACATAATTATAACATTATATAGCATATGTTCTTACAGTATTAGAAAGGTTAAATGTTACCATTTCATTTTTCTAATAAGGCTCCCACTTGTAACAACCCGGATATTTTAACAAACTAATAACGTAATGAACTCGAATTTTGTGAAATTTAAAATAATTGAATTTTGAAATGAAAATTTAATATGTGGATTACGTTTTTTAGACATAGCAAATGATAAAGTTTCATTGGAAAATATGGAATTTTATCTTCTTGTGTAATTTTATTTAAATTTAAATCAGTTAATATTTGATAATAATAAAATATTTTCTAAACCTGAATATTTCTATATCTTAAATTTGTAAATCATCTTTTGAGTAAGACGACATATTTTGTTTCCAAATTTATACTGTTATTGCTCCGTTTATCTTATTTTCGGCGTTTTGCAGCATTTTCAATACCGATTATCGACTTTTGATAGGATGATCATACCGCAGATATCTGTATACCGTTTTGATCAACCTGTCATGCTGATCTCCATAGTATATTCATATTTTTGTTTCGGTGTCCGATATGCTTCGAAAAATCGAAAAATGATTACGTATCGGTACCGATTTTAAAATCTTTTGGTTTCCATCCGTCCTTTCATTTCTCACTCTGTACAATACCAACAGCCGTTTGCATTTATATTTCCTAAATTCTCGTGCTTGACCTTTTTTTCCACTAGTTCCAATATTTATTAACAGCTTTATTTTTTTCTCTGACCATTCGTTTCTTTTGAAAACTGTTTGCCTAGAATCCAAAGCCTACCCATCTCCTTCCCCTATTCTCTTTCCCTACTTTTCTTCCTTGATCTATTTTACAACCACAGCAGCCACTCCTTTGAACCCAACTCTGTTAGTCAGCCTCATCTCCACCCACCAAATAGCCTACAACATCACCAAGACCCCTAACCTCCCTTTGTTCCTAGCCTCCAAACCCGAAACCATGCTCCACTCACATCAAACCTCCATCACCACCTGTAGTCGAGGACCCATACGTGCCTTCCTCTCCCTGAACCCGCCTCTACTCGCCACCTCTAGCCAGCAAAACTTCCTCCCACTTCCTTCTTTTGTTATAGCTGCCATCTGACACCCACCTCGGCCTCTCCTCCTAACCGCCCGCTACAGCCTTCCCCTAGCCCTCTTCCTCCATGAGTGCGGGCATGCTACCTCACTGTGACAGCCTCATCTCGGTAATTATATATATAATATGATATTGTTAGTATACCTATTTTTACATATCCTACTTTGCTAAAGTATATGTATATACTAATTATATATGTATTTATATTTATATATATGAATTTAAATAAATTATATATATATATATATATTGTTTGTTACATATTTATATATATTATATATATAAGTTTATCAGTTACATATGTGTGGTCTGTTAGGTTATATGAGTTTATAGATGATATACAAACCTATTATAAATTTTAAGTATATATATATTATATACATACATACATATATATATATATATATATATATATATATAAAGTTTATGTTAGTTTGTTGTTGGGTTCATATGAATATGTGTAAGTTATATGTTGTATAATATGTTTAAAAAGGTTTGTATATATTGTTGTTAGCATATATAAGTTATAATAGCGTTATATATGTTATTATATAAACTTATACTGATATGTTGTATGGTATATAACTTATATGTTAGTGATATATATATTGTTGATTTCAAAGTATGTATGTAAGTATTTATTTCAAAATATATTGTGTATATATGTTTGATTTTTATATATGTGTTTAACTTAAACAATGATTTTGAAATACATATATATTTAAATTTAAAAATGTGTTTGAATTTAAAATATGATTTTATATAAAAGTTATATATAAATATATATATGTTCACTTATACCATTGATCTTCATCAATCTGGTTTTGATTCGATTTCGTCAATTTCAAGCTGTCAGCTTTGTAGTCGAATTCCAGCCAATCTTACCTTGCTTTGGAATTCGCGCTAGGATCCGTAACTCATCTCATTCTCGTTCATCTTTAGCCTCGAAAGGTGAGCAATCACTCAAGATTAACATTCTTATATTTATTAAATTTGATTTCATTTGAGACGACAATTGAAATATGTTGTTGCTAGTTATTTAACTGTTATATATATGCCATTTTCTATAACTGTTCACCTATGACATCTGACACCATGACATGTTACTTATATTTTATCTGTTATTGATGATATAAACCAGTTATATTATTATCATATTTGTTCTCACTATGCAATTTTCCTGTTAGTATAGAATTCCGTACGGGTTGAAATGATACATACCCGAATGATCTTGTAGAATAGGATAAAATCGTTATGTGTTGGAATGATAAACCCAAGATGTTTTCATTGAACTGAATTTGGGATTGCGGGTTGAAAAGATATATACTCGTATATATTTAAATTACGGATTGAAATGATAAATATCCGTATCACTTGACCATAGGATAGAAATTCACATACAGACACCGTTGGTCGATATATATGTATATATATTGAAATAATTTCCAAAGTTTTAAAAAGGAAAATATATGGTTTTATATAAATATTGATTTTAAGATATTATATATATATATATATATTAATTTTATAAAGGTTTAAATTTAGATTTTTAAAATTATATGTTTTGAAAATTTTGAAATTATATGTTAGTTTTGAAATTATAAATTTAAAAGATTATTCTTATAATTTTTACTATTTTTAAAATATATAAAATAAGTTTTAATGTAAAATAGATTTAATAATAAGATTTAATTTAATAAAGTTTGATTTAGTTTATATATAATATGTTTAAGTATTTATTTAAAATTATATCTCAAATATAGTGTTTATAATAATTTTTAAGAAATTAAGGTTGGAAAGAGAAATAGAAATTGGTTTGAAATTGTATTTATTTAAAGAAGTATACTCAAATAAGTTGGATTTAAAATTTATTAAAATTGAGATTTTAAAAATATGCTTTTATAACTTGATTTTGATTAAAAGTGATTTAAATAAATATTTTCAAATTTACATAAATTGAAATGGGATAATTAGTTTATGTGAATTTGTAATTTGAAGTTTTATTTAAATGTTATTGGAGTAATTAAGTAAATATTTCAAAACTAAATAATAGTAAAGTTGAATTTGAGATATAAATGAAATTGTCAAATTTAGTTTTGTAAATATTTGAATATTTAAAGCTTTGAAATCTATTGAAGTTGAAATGGTTTAATTTGTAGTTTATATCTTTATTTGAAATCGATATAAAACGGTTTATTGAAATTTGAATTGAAATGGATGAACTAAGATTTGATTTAAATGGAATTTTGGAATCGAGTTAATTTGAATCGATTTGTGAAATTTGAGGAACTATTTTTATTATATGAAGTATTTTTTTATTTTTTTTATTATAACTATATTAATATACCAATTATTTTAATATATATACTATTTTAAACTTATAACTATTTCAATATAAAAATTATTTTAACATATAAACTATTTTATTATATAAAATATTTTTATTATATAAAGCATTTTAATATATATAAAGAAATTTTATTTATAAGTTATTTTAATATATAAACTATTTTTAATTGTTAACTATTTTAAATATACTAATTATTTTATTATATAAACTATTCTATTTTATAAACTATGATTATATATACTATTATTAACATTTACACTGTTTAGAGGAAAGTGTTACGGTTTTTCCAAATTTATGATTTCCGAAGTGTTAAGATTTCAAAGTGATATGATTCCCAAAGTGTTATAATTTCTAATGTTATGTTTTCGAAGGTGTTATAACTTTGAAAGTACTATGATTTTGAAATGAATATATTTTAGGGATTAATGATATCGTATTGATATGGTTTTGAAATGGATATGATATTTTTGTTTTGAAGCATGATATTTTGAAACGACAACGGTGTTATAATAATGGTTGGTTGTTACAGAGACCGGGATCGGTTATTGTCATACTCTCTGCTAATACTGAAAACCGCTTTAATAACCGTATACGCGATGGAGATTCTAGAATGAAGTAGGATGGTTGGCGACGATCCTATATGAAGTATATACATGGACCTGACTCCCGTGAGTTAGCTTAACATGGCTAAAATAGGAGCAATTGTCGGGCCAAGTGAGGTAGCTCCTTTGATCGGACAACACTCCATCGATACTATTCTATTACTTTAATTGATTTGGTGCACCCTCGGATTTTTGGGAGTGTGGATTGAGGTGGGCGGTAGCTGCGGCTATGCGTCACCACCAGCCCGGAAATGTAATTGGTATATCTACCCTGGCATTGCCTAGTTGTGTCGTGTCACCTACCTTATCGAGACCACTACAAAGTTTGTTTTGTACCATACTTATGGAGTGCCCTTTGACGACGCCCAGTACGGGGGAGATCATGGTACTGTATAGACTATGAGAATATATAAAATGTGTTAAGGGGGATATGGGTAACGCCTTAACGTTATTTTAGTGGTTTACTTTACTATAGACATTATTATAATAGCGTAAATTACTACATAGTAGACAGTTCCACGGATCCTCAAAGGATGGTTATCCCAAACATCCTTTAAGTTACTTGTATTTTAGTTGGTATCTCACTTGATTTGAATTTATTGATATGAGAATGTTAATCCTGACTCGAGTATTTTTTGTTTTTCTTTATGCTTGGGTCAGACTGAGTATCACAGCATTTGAGACTCGCCTTTGGAGTTAGAGATTCGCATGGAGATCCATCTACATCTTTTTAGCTTTCAGCTATTCAGTTGACTCCAGTGATATATTCAGATTTTGTTACTTGACTATTGTATTGAGACTTCTATGTATTCGTGATTTCCATTGTATCTTGTTTAACTCTGTTATATGTATAATAGCTTCATGAACTACTATTCATTTATTTCCGCTGCTTATTGTTATATTACTCGGTGTTTGTGATTATATGATTATTTTATTTACCGTATAAGTTGAGTTTTTCCTAATATAAATTAACAATCTGATATTTTGAACAATTCAAGTCCGACATGTGCGGATGCGAATGGTTGAAAATATCGGGATGTTACACCACTGATTTTTTAAATTTCTCCAAACCCTAAGATGAAACATAGAAGTTTTACAACTTCACTAGTGGGTGTTAGGACTCGTTTGTTTTGGTATTCTGACCTTGATTTTTCTCAACAAATCATAGCCCCATAAAAGATGGATTACTCCTTATCAGTTGTATCATATACAACTCCTAACCCATTTTTCCTTGTTCTAATCCCAATTCGACCTTGGGTTTGCTCAACAAATCGAAAGAGATTATTCACTCATACCTACCATATCGTGATGGCCTAAGTATAGTATATGTACCTTGAGTTCGCTCAACAAATACATATAGTGATGTTACTTCGTCTGTTCAATATATTAATAATACTATGCATAACATCTTTAGCTTGAGTTTGCTCAAAAACTAAGGAGTATGTAAGTAATTTATATATATATATATATATATGGTACAGGACAACATTATATTGAAGATTCATAATCTTCAATATATATTGAGTGATATCGACTTATAGAATAATATATTTCTTATGAAATACCCCAGTGATTCAAGTGTCAGACGCATCAAAAGTCACAGTGTATATAAATTTACATTTGTATTTATTTCTCAAGTCTATTTGGGTTTCTTTAATATTCCACATTTTATACACATATCATATATGTTTTATTGTTATATAACTTTTATATTTCATATTACTTGTATGATAGTTTTACGTATAATATATCATTAATTAAATCTTATCTAATTAATTTTAATCACTTAACTCTTTAATTAATTTTAAATTAGTATTCCAATATAACTTTTCTATTGGACATATCTATTATAACATTTATAGTGTATACTATAACCTTTATAGTGTAACACACATATACCATATATATGTATATTTTATTTAATTAATTAACCTTTAATTAGTTTATTCAATCAAGCAATTTGTATTAAAATTTATTAATTTCAAAATTTATCTTGTATACATACGTGTATACTTATGTTATCTTAAACATTTTAAAATCACATAACATATATCAATACATGTAATACATGCATATATGCATTAATTAATTAACATAATTTATCTATTGATTTTATTAGTCTTATTAATAAATTTAAAATTTGAAATTATTATATAAATTTTTTCAAACATTTTAAAAATATCATTATCCTTTCAAACATTTTGAAAACTTATGTATTATTATAATTTTTATAATAAACATGTTTTATTTCAAATTTAACTATTAAATTTAAAATCTTCAACATTAATTTTCAAAATGATTTTGAAAGTTAGCCCAAGGCCCAAACTAAGTTGGGCCTTTTCTATTAGGAGCAGCCTTTGGGCTCACTTCACCTTCCGGGTCAGACCGGTAACAGGTAGGACATGGTACTTGATTATCCAATTCCAATCCTAGACATTACCTTTCTAGACACCGTACTAAGTGGGTAAGCTTAATTAGTTAGCGCTAACATGACTACTTTAGACCGCATAGACTATTAGGCTTCGATACCATTGTTGGAACTAGACTAGCTCGCAGCGAAAGTTATGGGTGAATTTTAAATTTTTTAGCCTATTGGATCTTTTATTGGGCATATGAAGTCTAACTGAATTAGAATATTTCTAAATTTCATTTGAATAAAATCATTTATTTATTCAAATTCAAATATATTAAGATATGAAATCAATTTTATTTGATTTGGTTTATACATAAATGTATCTTATACATGTATGTGTGAGTGCATGTGTAACATAATAATCCGTGAGTGGTATAATATGTCCATATGTAGATGTTGGGATTTACATCGCAACAGACATATTAGCTAATTTTGTATATCCTTTGTCCAAATATGTGCATGTATATGTGTTACAATACACACACATACACACACGTATATGTATATATAAATATATTATATATAGTACATGAACATAAAACATTTATATACAGATACATGTATATACACAAAGAGATGGAAAAATTATTAAAAATTATTTATAATTCAAAATTAACTTAGTTTTGCAAACATAATAATTTAGTATTTTAATTTATATATATTATGAATGAAATGATGTTTTCATCCATAAATAATTAACATAAAATAATCTATTGATAAAAATTCAAATTTTACAATTTTCAAAAATCTAAGATCATAAAATAGAGCTTAAGAAAAATATGGAGATTTTTCAAATTTGAAATATTATTTTTAAAATAAATACATTGATTTCGACAATAATTATTTAAAATAAAATAATATATTAATAAAATTTCAAAAATCATAGGATCATGTATGAAAGGTTTCGAAAAATTTTAAAGATTTTTTCAATTAATTATTATTTTTAATAAATCATAAATAGTTTTTCGAAATTAGATTAATTATTAAAAATAATAAACTTTACTGAAAAATTCCTATTTTTTTATATATGTTTTTGAAATGATATAATATTTCTTTTAAATATAAAAATGAATTTTTAATGTAATAATTATTTTATATATAATAAGCAATTTAATAAATGTTAACTTAAAAATATGAATATATGTATGATAATTAATTTTTGAATTTTTAAATTCATATTATATACAAGTAAGTGTACTAAATTTTTTAAATCATATATATACATATATTATATATGCACATAGGCTATTATGAGAGAGAAATATACACTAATATATATATATATATGAATTTATTAATAAATATATATATAAAACAATTATTGATGACAAAATTTGATTTTGCACTGTTAACAAAAATTTTCTATACATAAATCAAATAGTATAATAAACAAATTATGCATATAACCAAACTGATTTGTGACAACCCACATCTACTTATAAAATCGCACCAAACTATTCGTATAGTAGTAATATATTTTAATAGATACGAAATTGCTCATTATAGGATCATATAATATAATTTAATTACTGTACTATAAATTAAAATTATCAATTTAATGATGCATTTGAATCCACATTGAAGCAATGACTACCCTTCCTTTTACTGTTCTTGATTCGTCAGTTGCAAGTTCGGAATCACTGACCTCTACCTATCAAATAGTATCATTTTAGATTGAAATACATTTGAGAATTTTGTAGTGGATTGAGAGCTATGTTTCAACCAGCAATGTAGAAGATAATGGTATCTCAACCCATTATCTCTATGCTAATTCTCTATGTAATAGCCACCCCTAGATCTTCCCAAAATAAAAATTTACGGCCCTAATGGTGGGCCTTAAAACCATCTATGCCCAAACTAAAATACTATGCAATTAAATATAATTTAATCGCTTGTCGATATTTCATATCGATCGATATATTTATAACTTTTATAAATATATATAAAATTATTTATTTCTCAAATCATATTCAAATTATAATTACTATTTTATAAATATTAATTAATTTAATTAATTTATAACAATTATAAACTAATTAAATCATTCGGTCTTAAGGGAATTCATCATTTCGACTATGTAACTCTTGGGTGTAAATTTGCTCAGCGATTAACATCGAACTATTCTAATGTTAATTTTCACACATCACTTAGCAGATGGTGTGACATTCTGGCCAAATTTATCGCTTACTCATTTTCGGTAAAATCCAATTTTAGTTTAATAAGCGTTACCCGATTGTGACATTCGTTTACACCAATTCTCTTCGTCAAAACTATGTCACTTTGGACTTATGGAATTTGGAAATTGTCAAAATTCCAACCTCATCCACATTCAACTCTATAGTCTAAATACAAAGTTTTTGATTCAATAATAATTATTATTATTAACCGAAATGCTCTGGCCAGAGTCTTTGACTTTGAGTTGACTATGATACTAATCGCATATAACTAGAGACGTATCCTCTTTTGAATAGTGCTTCACTTCCAATACTTCCACTCGACCCAATTATAGTCACTCGATGGATGCCATGCGATTATTTAGCTATAACCAAAGCGGAGCTTTCATATTGAAGATCCACGGTATTCTCAAGTCGAGATAACTGTGTAAATTAGTCACATCGATATTTTCTGTTTGACCTTAGCTATATTAACCAACAGAAAACTATCAAGTGAATCGTTCCGTGGTTATCCAATAACTATTAGTATGTAACTGCTAAGTGCCTCCAGTAGTCATAAGTAATACACTGCCCAACATTTCGAAGCGTTTACTCCAGTCTCAATGGATACATCGATATCCAGTTTCGATGCATCTTGACTAGGAACATTTAAAATGGTATATTTGTTTTGTTGTGATAAATTACTCACGGTTGCAACACTTTGTAACTACTATAATAAAATATACCATTTACGAATTTTTCTATTAAATATACTTTTAATTAAGTTAAGTAATTAATATAATCACATTATATCAAGTATATAATAGGAAGAAAATATCTTTTATTTCGAACAAGATTGATCAACGAGTTAGGTATATGTAACAATTACAAAATTTCCCATAGGGATACCCCTAACTCAATCACCAGCGTGCAGCAGCTCGATACACAAAACGCATTTGGAGCAAAACTTGTTTGGAACAAAATTTCCCATATGCATAATATATTATTATATGAGAATATTTGTTTTTTTGGAGCAAAACTTATCGTATAAGAATTTTATATGTTGGCATAATTTCAGTGATAAATATTAATAGTCGAGCATTTTGTACATCTTGGCGTGCAATTGTTTCCATGACTCCAAATGTCCACAATAGCACGTGCTACTAATTTTCTCCATAAAATGTGCACGTAATCTTGATATGTGCAATTCTGATTTTTTTTAATAGATAAGTACATGATTTAGATCAATTTTCAAGCAAATGCACCCAAATTTTCTAAAATCGTACATGGTTCACATTTTAGGAGTTTGACTAACATGTTAACTAGCTGCTAGCATCATAATGTAATCAATGGTTGTGTTTTTGTTAAACATGTCACATGCACACAATTCACGTTATACGAATTTTTTGATGATTTACAAATTACAAATGGACATTTAGAGCTTATTATTCTCTACCGTAGGTATAATCGATGTTATATTTTTAGTCTTTACTTTGAATATGTTAATATGTGATCTACAAGACTGCAACTTAACCAATGCTAGTGTGAACTAATTGTAACACAAGATGCATTTTGCCTGGGTTTTGTAGGTTCATGTTATGATTTAAATTGTGTACTATTGGAGATGTTTTGCTTCAACAAGTCCAAATACACTAGAATTCAACTTATTCTTATTTTTGTATGCTGCTAGAGACATTATTCTAATTACATTATAGATAAAAGACTAACATTTTTGTAGAATCCGTCTGGTTCGTGTAAAAAGAACGTATGGTGGAGTTGGTGTATGCAGTTTTATATATTCCTATTTCCTTGATTTATGACAAAATTCATCCATCCTGCATTACTTCTGAATCGCTATAATTACTTTGATGTAATTTGATTTACATGACTTGAAGTATGCACAAAAGTGAAATTTTGGGATTTATAAATGGAATCCAGATGTACGAATTTAATATAACTATGAGTTATATTTTCCATTTTTCTATTTTTTTGGGCTTCTATTTTCGTTGTAGCTCACAAGTGTTATGTACACTTTATCGAAATCCGGATGAGGCACTAATGATGGTTTACATGGACTATTGTTGCAACAATTGTTGTCCTTTATTACGGATCAAAAAATATATTACATGTACGGAGTTTTTTTCCATATAAAACTCATGTAATTTATATAAAATATACCCTATCACGTGGCTCTAACTTCTCCTTCCACATGCGAGGCACACATCATATGTAGAAATTATTTTCTTTCTACACGCATTAGTATGCTATGGATATTGCTAATCAAGGCATAGGATATAAATAAGAAATGACAAAATTCATTGGAATCTATTTTCTAAAATTAAACTATAAAATTTGTTCAAATAATACACAAGGTCACATCTAGGTAGTTTTTAATAAAAAGAGTTAGTAACATATTTGAAAGCATATCAAGTTTTATGTTTTATCACTTCAAACACGTTAGTTAACTGATTTCACATTAAACATGTCAGTAAGAATATTAATGTGAAGGAAAATTTGAAATCTATACACTAGCGTCAAGTAGTTTTATACCTCAGGAAGTATTAAGGGTTTTTGAGGAGAGGAGTGTCAAAGGAAGTGCGATATTTTTTGATGGGAAGAAAAATTCTTTATATGTTAATGTGGTGATTTATTACTTTTTAAAAGAGACAAGATGTAAGTTTTCTAAGTTCCAATCTATTGGAAACTCTAATATTAATATTTGTTACAGTTCTTTGGATATCAGTATAATAGTTAATTACCTTATTTACCCATTTAATTATTTCCTAGAATAACTTATTCTCATTTACGTTACGATAAATGGTTGATTTTTGCCTATACACACATAAAAATGCAATACTGCCCCTTTGTACCTTGGGTGATATAAGATTCTGGGATAAGTTTCCGTGATAATTTTATCATTTATTAGATTTTGCACCACAAAAAAATCCTAACAACATAACAAGGTGCAAAAAAAGAACTGCGTAAATTTAGAAAATCTTTAAAAATTTGGAAATTTTCTAAAATTTCATTGTTTCAATTTTTTAAACAATAGAGGAAATAAATACTTCATAAGGATGAGCATTTAACCAATTTAACCCATGTAAAAGATGTAAACAACATTCATCGAGTGGACTTAACAACCGCTAAAAGCGATTAGCCGATATTAACAACTAGTTTAATGACCAACCTTAACCTATTTAATATGTAGCCATGAACGCTACTTCATACTTTAATAATTCTTTATTATGTTTTCGATATCACTTTAATTCACGCTTTCGGCAGCTTATTATCAAGTTTTCAATAACGCTTCACTTCATGACTCGAAGGCTCATTATTACGTTTTTGATGGTCATTTATTTCAAAATTTTGATAGCTTTTTATCAAAATTTATAGTATAATAATATGTTTATTTTATAGTTAAATATGTATTTCATGTAAATATATTTTTATAATTTATTTTATTTTTTTATTTATACCGCTATACTAATTCAAACAAAACTAGCAGTAGTTACGTGGATAAGTAACAACCATGGATTATCTTATCAACTAAAAGTAAAGAATGACCTAAAATAAAATTATTTTTTATATGGGCCCTCTCAGTATGTTTTATACTATGTATATAAGTAAATCTTCGTTGTCATCTATTTATATATTTGTTGCAGCTCGGCCCAGGTTTATTCTTTCTGCCGCCAGATGCATAACCCTAGGTCTTGCGCTCTGTTTCTTACATCGCTCTATTTCTTACATCGTTTGTTCTTCTTTTATTTAGGTCTGAAAAACCCTAAATCGAAGAGAGAGAGAAAAATTCAATCGATCCCTTCTCATTTACCGCCGCTCCATTCCCCTCACCTACTGCCGCATTTTTTCTTCTTTTCTGAACTGCTACAGCCGCTCACCCTGTAATCTCTATTGATTGCCATGCTCTAGTGTCTGACGTCTGCCTTCAAACTTCTTCGAACTCATAGGTAATTTATTAAGTTGTTTTTATAGGAAATTTCGATTTTTGCTCAGATGTTAATCAATAATTCTTTCCCCATAGTCTTTGATAAGTTCAAAAAGATCATTTAAATTTTTATTGATTCAGAAGCAAGTAACGGCTGTTGCTGGAACTGAGAGATTTGTTGCTTCTGTGTCAGAAATGCCACCATCAACCAATTTGAAAGCTTGTTTTCATTCAAATGGGACTCTTCATGACAGGTATATTTTAACTAAATTAAAGTTTGTTTTAAACTGAGAATTGGGATTACAGATATTACGTTCACAGATTGGAAAAGGTTTGTAGTGTTTTAATTTATATTTTTCCATGGCTTTTTTAATGGTTGGCCTAAAAATAAAAATAATAAATAAAAATTGCAGTCAGTTGTTACTTTCAGCTAGCAATTTCATATTGTTTCTTCGATATCAAGTCAGTAGTGCCATAGTTATATGTACTGTATGCATAGAACGTTAATGTTTGATATTAAATGGCATATTACAAACAAATTATTATATTATTATACTACAAGGTAAACATGAGGAACTAAGACTGTTTAACCCTTTCTGTGTCGATGTCATAAAGAGTCAAACTGTACAATTGATGTTTTTTTGTTCGTACGCCATGTAGGTAACAAGGAAATCTGGTAAGGTTATGTGTTTTCAATTCTTTGCTAAAGTTGAAGAAATAAAGCATAGTCTTATTTGTATGTTTTCAAATATGATTTTACAGCATTGCATAAAAAGTTAAATGTACACTTATGAACTAGCATCATACATTTCGAATATGTTGAACAGGTTCTTTCCGTAGTAAACTATTTTGCTTCTAATCAAATATCAAAAGCTGAAGGCAAGTGCCTTGATACGTACACAAATTTAGCTGAAGCTATTATGTGTGGACTTCTATCAGATTCCCCAACACCCACAACTAGTAGATCTGGTGGTAATCCCCGCTCTCTTATTTTGTAGGCAAAGTAATATGAATTAGTGCTTAATTTTTTTAAGCTTGGCTGCTTGAGATTAAAGTTTATTCATTATTTTTCCTTCTTTCATCCTGATTTATAATTATTTTAACCTATGCGGCTAGCGCTTTAAAACCCAATAGGTACTGTTTGATTTTTTTGCTATTTTTAAGTTCAAATCATCGATTCCGTAATAGGATAGTATCCAATCTTCACCGAGTAATTAGATTATCACTTATTATCGTTGCTTGTACTGAATTCAATCATTACTACTGATTTTGGAGGTATCTACACTAGAATTGTTTTGACCTTTCAATAGATTACATATATTAGTGTGTGCAGTTTGTTTCTAATGGATATTTTTCTTGCAATTCAAATTCAAATTGACTTTAGGCTTATCAAGGGTCTTGTTAACTGAAACTTGAATACACGTACGTGAGTCAATTTTAGTACGAGCTAAGAATCCTTAGAGATGGGATAACGGTAGATGATTCTTTTGCTACTAGATGTATATGCAACTATAATGATATCAATGGTAAAAATATTAGATATGTAGATCATATTCTATAAAAATAGCAAAATCTGTTGCGTTTGAAGATGAACTTGAACAATGGAAAATAAGTGTTGCGGTTATAATGAAATCAATATTTGTGTCGTTACACTTTCGTAGTATTCACGATAATTTTATTGGTAGAACCAAAGATAGGAATTGGAGTAATTAGTAGATCTTCTAAAAGAACTCCGTGTTTTCTATATATGATCGATTTCTATCTTTATTATACCAATTAAATTATTGCGGATGCTACGAAAGCATAACGACGAACATATTGGCTTTATTATAACCGTAGCACTTGTTTCTCATTTTTTAGGTTCTTTTTCAAAAACAATTAGTTTTACTGTTTTTATAAAAGTACAGTGATCTACATATCTGACGGGGTCATCATTGATATCATTATATTTGCGTGTACATATAGTAGCAAAAGAATTATCTATTTTTTTTTGTTCATGATTACCAAGCTAGTTCTCCCTCATGACCTAAGCAATCAAATTCAGATTTTTATTTTCAATTCTTTCTATTAATTCCATCTCATTATTTACAATAATTTTTGATTCAATATATTTCATCGTTATTGAGTAATGTTTACTTCTTTTAATGTTTGTAGGTTTGTTGTATTTTTTTAAAATAACTATATTTTTGAAATGTTCCACTAATGCCTTTTTTCACCGAGTATTCTTAATCGGGAAGTGCTGAATATAGATCTATTGCATGTGTTTAATATAAATATAAAAATATGTCTTACATGTACTTCAAGCATCCTACAAAGATGAAACAACGAAAGATGAGTTAATTTATATTAGAAACATAGATGAAAGTGCGTTAGAAAATTATTTTGGATTTAAGCTTATGTAACTAGAAAATTATGTTAAGCTTCTTATTAGTTTTACATACGGTACAAGAAAATTTACATTTTATAACCCTTAATCACAGCGTTTTCAATCAAACTGTTGTTTTTTATATTTTACAACATAAATAACGCTGTGTAACCTTAAATCCAATGAGAGCCGCATTTCTCCAAACTCTAATATATTTGCAATTATTTCATTTTCGCTTTTCCAAATCTTTCAATCCCACTCGGTATTCTGAACCTAATTAAAATTTCCCTAAATTGCGCCTCTTTCCTCCTCAACGACACCGCTAACCGATGGTGCTTGCATCACCTTTGCCCACCAAGCCCACTGCGATTCAGTTTTGTAACGACCTGGATTTTTCAGCGATATAAATACAAGTTAATGAAAATTTTAAAATAAAATTATTTTTTTAAAATAATAATTTGACAACGAAAACTAAATATTTGAGATGCGTCAAATTAAATAAGACCAACAAAATTTGTTTCGTGTCAAAATTTGTTCGAAACTCGGTCAGCACAATTTCTCCGGGCGAATTATCTAATTTTGAAGTATGAATATTTTTCGTAGAAATGTTCTAAAAAAATTCTGATTAAAACATCAAATTTCGTTTCGTTCAATTACGACCTTTATAGCTCCGTTTATTTAGAATTATTGTTGTCGTACGATTTTGTAGCGGTAACAGATGGGATTTTGCTACGAACGTCGTAGCATAGATTTGATTACATCGTTGAAATTGTCTCGTCGTGTGCTACGAACGTCGTAGCATAGAT
Organism: Allium cepa; assembly: GCA_030765085.1. Taxonomy (NCBI): domain Eukaryota; kingdom Viridiplantae; phylum Streptophyta; class Magnoliopsida; order Asparagales; family Amaryllidaceae; genus Allium; species Allium cepa. The sequence goes on along the minus strand of CM060943.1, from coordinate 1,013,122,578 downwards.
TTGATTACATCGTTGAAATTGTCTCGTCGCGTTGATCACCATGGTATATTTGTTTTCATGTTTTGGCTTCCGTGGCAAAACAATACATGGTTGAGATATTGATTTGTGACCATGCACGGGTCATCATTCTTTTCAAGCCGAGATCATTTCTTTCAGCCCACATGAAATTCTTTCCGCAGAGATTCCTAGCGTATGCATGCATGCTTAATAAATGCCGCATGTAATGCTCTATGCATTCTTTTCGTCTATATACGCATGCTGGCCCTCACTGTTACCTCTGCTTCCCATTTCTTTCTTTAAAATTTTGCTTATGTATATATATTTGTGTGTGTGTGAAGCCATATACAAAGCTGCAACTCTTCCTCACCTTTTTTTGTTTCCTTCGGCCAGAATAACGTCACTCCTACCCATCGCATTACCCTCCCACCAACTCCCTCATCCTCCAATCGAAACCGCACCACCCTCCCCTCGCCTAAACTCCCACTGACTCGTGCCGCACTCCCCTACCACCACACCCTCGGCCGAAGTCGTCTCCTCCTCACAACCCATCATCTCCCACTCACCGGCCTACTCACCTTCCACCTACGGCACGACACAGCTCGCCACCCGCTGCACCGGTCCCGTACGTCCCTCCAGCCTCACTCGAAGCACCACCACCGGCCACCACCTCCGACCCCCTAGCCTCTAGCCCATTAAACCCAATCCTTGTCCCACTACCAGCTCCGAAGCCGAACCACTGCTGCCTCCTTCACCTGAAGCAACTCCAATAGCCACACCCCAACCTGCCACCTCATTCGAGCCTCCTTTCACCGTAGCCTACCCCAGCCGAGCCAAAACTTCTCCCTCGTGTGTGTACGTGAGTGTAGAAAAAAAGTATCTAAGGAGAAAACGAGCGTGCGTGAGTTGTAACACAAAAATTATCAAAATGAAGGTTGTTGCGTGAGAAAAAAGAAGAATAGGAGCAACCTTGTTCACGTGAGTTAAAAAAAAGAAGTGTAGCGTGCACGTGTTATATATATATATATGTATATATATATATATATGTATATATATATATATATATATATATATATATATAAGAATCAACGGGTTGTCACAAATTCATTCGATTTGATCTAGTCAACAACTTTGCATTTGTGGTATCATCTATCTTCTCCCTTTTGTCAATTTTATTTTTTTCTAAAATTTAGGGTGTTGGATTTTAGACTTTTTTTTTGTCATTTCTAGACTGAATTACCAACTTATAAAATAATTTACGTATATTTTTGTTGATTTATCGGATTCATTTACTTGGAATTCTTATGTTTATTTTTGTTGTACTATGGACTGAATCCAGATTGGTTCAATTATTTTCCATGTTATAGATATGTTATGTCATACTCAGTAGAAATGTACTGATTTCTTTATACAAATGAAGTAATGTAATGTTTCTGCATCAAAATTTCTTTTTGCCTACTTTGGGCAGTTAGGATTTTAGACATTTGGCAATCATTTTTGATCTTGCATCAGAAAAGTATGGATGCACATGTTTTGAAGAATAGATGTGTAAAATATGATGCACATGTTTGTTTATATGTACTGTTACATAACTGCAACCATTTATCTCTCTAAAGATTTAATCTTAGCTAAAGTTGACTCGATATGGAAAAGCGAGAAATTTTCACTAGCACAAAAAAGGAGTAGATGTATGATAATCCAGTTTTGATTAATCTTTTGTTGCAACTTATTTACATCAATGTAATGTTACTGAGTAAGTTGCACACGTGTAGAATTATGTGACAATGATGTAATACATACTAAACCTTTCAGGCATCCTACATTAACAGATAATCTATAATGTTTAGGAAAATTTTGCTTGTTAACTACAGGCTTTATATTTAGTAGATGAAGATGTTACATTCACTAAACCTTCCAGACATTCTATATTAACAGATAATCTGCGCTTAAACTTGGTGATTGTTCTTGGATATTCGTAACCATTTCTTTTACTACTCATTATTTTACTCCTTATTAATGTATACTGTTTTGCATTATTTTCTTATTTTACTTTCAATAAACAAGTTGTGTACTTTATAATCAAATAACGTAAATGAATTTTAGTAGTTCTAAAGCATTACCATGAAACGACACATACTGTCAAATAACATTTCAATTTTAGTCAATCTATTTTGTAGTATTACGTACCTTCTAAATTGTTTAAATAACATGGTTAGTATTATGCCCCACGACCATGACCACTTCCACTACTATAATTTTGAAAACAAATGGTACGCGTTAGAATCAAATTACTAAGGATTTAATCAGTAGCATGCAAATATAACTTATATCGTGAAGCTACAAAAAATAGCTCTGTCACTTTCATGCTGATAAACAATGATCTTATTGACTAGTAAGTTCTCAATGGTGATTTAATATGCTACACCCTTTTTTATTATACCGCTACAAATAATCTTACTCAAAATCAGGCTTCTCGGTGTAGGTGCATCCTGACCTCTGGATAATACTATTTTGTCACATGAAATATCATGTTGGTGTAAATACTATTTTTTTTCTCTTCTTGTTCTCATTGCTTCTACATTGACAAATTTTATGCCCTTTACAACTTTGGTTTCTTCACATACTACAGCCGTACTTTATTGCTGCTTTAATTTATATCTCTAAAGTAAGAATATTTGATTTTTTGTATGGCATAAATAGCGCAGGAAAAGGACAAAATTATATACGATTGCTTACAGTTGTTAGCCCTTTAAATCTATTTTCAATTGTTAATACTTTTTGAAATTCAAGTGAAGTGTGGTGCAGGAATATAGCTAGTTTCTAATTTAGTTGGAGGGTGCAGTTATCAGTTGCTTCAAGTATACATTGTACTTACTGAATGCAATTTGATATACATTGTACTTGATGAATGCAATTTGATTTTAATATTCATTCAGTTTTGAACTTACTACACGTTCTTCACAAATGGTTGATAATCTTTTAAATCTTATATGTATTTGGAATTTGACACAATGTTCAATGCAGTTGCATTTTTCAGGATCATATCAATATATTGAGGGTTCTAACATAACTTAGGCATGGTTTGTATAACGTTCAATGTATAGGATACATGCCTAATATTTGTTGACTAGTATTTTTTTTTGTAGGCAATTTTATAGCAAGAGTTTTTAAATAATAAAATGCTTTTTTTTTTACAAATCTCTTTCTGTATTTTAATCATATATAAATGGAATTCTAAATGAACAAACGTAGGAACCATTGAATGGAACAATTGAAAATAGACACAGCAGATACAAGATGATAAAACATGATTCATATGTAGAACTAGAAAGTACATTGAAATTTGATCTCAAAAGTGAAGTAAACTATTGAATTTTGCTGAAAGCTTCAAGAGTTTCTACAATTTATATGCTAACATTCTCACGTATGTTTTTCTCCCATGCAGATGTTAGGGATGCGGATTAAGGATCTTAAGGCAGAAATAACACTAAACGGGGGTGAATAGTGTTTTAAAGAATATATGAACTATATGACTAAATTAAACTTTCAACACAGATCCAAACAGAATTCTAACACAGAATGATCACAGAACATATAATAAATGCAAATAGTAAAGTAAAGCAAGTAAAAGAAAAGAACACACCGGATTTTATACTGGTTCGGAATCCTTCTACATTCAGTCCTGCACCAAGGCAATAATCTGGTACAGATTTTTATAAGCCAATATCCTATTTACAACCCTCAATTTCCAAGGCCTTGAGGAACACTTCTATCTTCGAGTCTGGGGTAACTCTCTTGATTTACGGGACATAAGATCACTGTAATACTTCTTAATAACAATCATTTTGAATGATAGACTCTATGGACATTTTGAATACAAATTAATCCTATAACTCTGAATAGCACTTTGATCTTTAGTAGAATGATGGAGAATCAAATAGTGAGAGTATTTAAATGATTTCCTGTTGAGAATTTGGCAGAATGATGACACGATCTTGAAAATATGAAGTTTTATGGATATGGAATGGTGGAGAAGAAAGAGTGAAGAAAATAAGAAAGTAGCTTATTAAAAAAAATTCGTTTTGTAAGGCTTTATATAGATGCACAACAGTCATAACCATTGGCGAAAGGTTTTCGAACGAATGGACACTTCTTTTGAAAATTGAATTTTGAATCCGATTGTCACCATGTCGACATGGGGTATCCCCTTATGTTGACATCTCTTAGTTCAAAATTATAGAGATGTTGTTTTGTAAAGACAATTGAATTTGAAACAAGTTGAAACTTCTCTGAAGCAAAGTAAAGTGTTTAAACAATATTTTGAGATCCAGAATGAATATAAAACATTATTTTAAATGTATACATATAATTGATATAGACCGTCAATTATATAAGTAATATTTAAAATCAGAATAAGTTTTGATGTTTTAAAAATAGAAGTTTTTTAAAATCAGAATAGAGGAATATTTCAAGGCTAAAACAAAGTTTGAAAATATTTTTGAAAACATGATTTTGAAAGCTAAAACATTTTGAAAACAGATTTAAAAACTGTAACGACCCAGAATTTCTATTAATTAAAACTTATATATTTAATTAATTTTAATTATTAATAAGTGGAATTTATAAGTCGAATGATTTATTTTCGAATATTGGATTTAATTGGATAATTAAATCGATTATTTAATAGTTGAAATTTCTGAAATAATTGAAAATCGAGTTAAATATGATTGAAAATGGTTTGTAAAATTTTATTTTATTATATTGGAGTTAGAACGATATTTTAGAACTTTTAAAATTGAATTAAGAGTTAATTTGTGAAAATTGAATATTTTAATATTTAATTATCGACGGAAAATAGCAAATTTTCGAACAGTCTCAGAATTGGACGAAACTAGTTCCATTGGATCCGTAATAGTTTGTTATTATCGGATTTCAAATTTCGTAGCAATCAGAGCTTTCGTTTGACCGTGGCAGCTCGAAACGCATCGAAATTGTTTTAATATTAATTTGGCGAGTTAAAATGGTCATTTTTCAAACAGTCTCGGATTTCGACGAATCCAGTTTCATCGGATCCGTAATGTGATATTATTGTATGGTTTCAAATTTCAAGTCAATCGGATTTACCGTTTGTCCGGAGCAAGCTGAAACGTCTAGAAATTTGATTTACCGATTTAATTTCAAATCGAACGTTTATTTCCATAACTCGTACAGATGATCGAATTAGCCTCCGAAACACGTTCCATTGTGTTCGAAACGCGGGGTAAACCTTAGAAACGCCAGCCGGCACGTTTTATTTGGAGTTCGGGAAATTTTCGATGAATAGTATTTTGGAAATTTTCTATAAAAGGACTTGCTATCTTCACATTTGCAAACAAGAGAATTAGGGTTTCAGCTCAAGCCCTAGCCGCCTCCAATAATTCAATGGCCGAAAATGTCTTAACTTCTCCCCTCAATCTTTCCAAATCGACACGTTTTTAGCAAAAGTTGTCAACTGATAAATTGTAGAGCTAGGTGAGAACTACAGGTTCAACGGTAATGATCGTGATTGATGCAGCGTAGAGGAAGATATGAGGCCACGTTCGTGACCAGTTGCGCACGGTTTTCGAGACTCAGTGGGTGGCCGAGCTCCACCAGGTCACGGCCGTGGGTAGCTCTCGTCGAGGGCATTCAAATGGAACTCTCTGATCAAGATATATGTTGGTGATGGTGGAGTATAATTCAACCCTAATGGAGGCTACATGGGTTCGGTTGTTTGCGTATAACCTGGAGCAAAACGTGAGGGGGGAGATGGGAAGGAACGACTGATCTGGGGTGTTGAAATTGTGCGGATAGGATCCATTCTAGGGTTTGGAAATATCAAATTTTTGTGAATTTATATATTATAAAATTGATCAAACTTTGAAATGTTGTAACTTGCTCATACGAGGTCGAAAACGCACGAAACGTTTTGCGTTGGAATTGTATTGACGAGCACTATGCAATGGTGCTGGTTTGGAGTCGTTTGGAGCTAGTTTGAATTTCGGGTAAAATTAAACGCGCGTTTAATTTTATTCGAAATAAAAGCTGAAAACGAAATTGAAATCAAGGTGAGAACTTCTCACTCAATCGAATCGGTTTCGATTTTAATTTTAAATAGTTAAGTTTAAAATTATTGATTGTATGTTGAATGATGATTATTATCTATTGATTGTTAAAATAGACATTATGCGCCGTTAGTAAGCGGATGTTATTTATTAAAATCATATACCGCGATAATTCCAAATTGTATGGAATTGGTATTATATATGTACTTGGAGTTGATTTCCCGCATTATATAGCGGATGAGACCCTATTGCGCCGCCTATTAAGCGGATAATATTTTTATAAATCCCATATACCGCGGTAATTCCGTAATGAAACGGAATTGGGATTGTGCTAATGTTTGTGGATGCAGGAAAACAGGTTGGAGTGATCCAACTGGATTCCTCAACTGTATTGATTTATTTACAGATATTTTGATATTTGTTGATTATCATATCGATATATGATATTTGGATGTCGTGATTGACTATTTGGTGCTGTTGCATCATCGGATTCATTTTTGAAGTTTTAAAATAATGATTTTGGTTTTTAAAAGAATTTTTAAAGTAATTTTTGGAAGTATACGTTTTATTAAATTTTTGAATTGATTCATTTTAAATAATTAAAACGTTATAAATTTTTATGTTATAAAAATTAAGATTTTTGTGAAATATAACCAAAAGGTGATTTTTGAGATAAGTAGTTAATAAATTTATAAAATAGTTAAATTGAGATTTTGAATTATTTTAAAACGGGTTATATGAAAGATGTATAAATTTGATATTTTAAAATTAAAAATATTGGAATTATAAAACGAGTTTTTATAAGTGTAAAAAATGAAGTATAAATGGATTCATAAGTGAATGAAAATTTATAGATTTATGAATTGTGAAGTTATAAAATGAATAGATGTTGTAAGACAAAAGATTTAAGAAATTAACTTATAAATCGGATTTTTGCATTTAAATTGAAATCTTTGATGAAGCAAAAATGGTTTATAGTTGAGATTTATAAAATATATATTTTATAAATCGAAATAATAGAATTTTAAAAGGAGTTCTATTAATGTTGAAAATAGGGTTATAAATGAAATCTTATAAGTAATAAGATTTATAATTTGTGAAATTTCAAAAGAACGATTTTGTAAATAAATGGATCATAAGCATTTAACTTATAATATGGACTTTTGGTATATAATTGAGTTATATGAATTAAAATTGGATTAATAAAGGAGTTTTATAAATCGAAGCTTATAAATAGAAATAGAATTTATAGACATTGTTTATAAATTCAAAATCCATGGAATTTGATAAATTGAAAGTTGAAATTGGTTAAGGAAGTATATTCACGATTTTGGACGGTGAATATATTATCAAATAAAATGGATATGCTTGGGAAAATGAATATTATAAAACGAAGTTAATCGTTTTAACGATGTTTTAAAATGTATTATGAATCGAATACATAGATTTCAACATTCATTGTTGAAATAGACGTTTTCGAGAAATAAGGAAATGTTGGACTATAACACTGTTGTTATAGTAAATGGTTTCCGAAAGGAAATGATTTATATAGTATTGGGATTTATATATCTATTTTAATTTTGAATCCCTATACTAGTGATTTTGGGTCGTCGTAACGGTGTTTTGCGCAACATTCGTTTTGGCCCAAATAAACGTGTTTAAGAAATGATTTCTTAAAGAATGAAATATATACTTAATTTCGATTTAAGTATATTGGATATTTTCCAAGTGTTGAAAATAAATGGGTTTGTGAATTACTTATTATTAAATAAGTATGGAAATGTTTTCCAATATGAAGTGAATGTTTTGAGATTTTATCTTTTAAAGATAAATTGAAAATGAATATTAGAAGTCGATTAGAAAATCGTATATTCATAGATATTTTGGAAATGTAAATTCACTATGGAATTTATAAATGAAAAGGGGAATTTGTTTAAAAATAAAGGTTGATTTATTTTTGAAGTGTGGGAAATAAATTTACGGATTTGGAACGTAAATATAAAGTAAATCGTTAAGGATTTATTTAATTGGTTTAAATGAACCATGTTGAAATGAAAGTAATCTCGTATAGGGGAATGATTTGAAATTTGTTTTCAAATGTGGTAAATGTGAAAAGTGATTTGAAAATTGTTTTCAAATGTTGAAGTGTGGAAAATATATATATCTTGTAAAGATATTTTGGAAAGTAAATAATTTGGGAAATTATTTGGAATTTGGTGATGTTGAACACGCCTACTGATAGTTAAATATATCAATATTTACCTTTAAATAGGTATTTGTCGTGATTGCTTGAATTTGAATGCCACACTTATTTTTGAATAAACGCTCACTATTCGGGTTAGCCGGGAAAGGACCTTGGGGTCATATAACCCATTCCGAACATGTGATATGTCGTAATGGATTGCATTCGATGACCGATGTTGAAGACCGGATATTTTTGAAAACGGAAGGATTACCGTTGAGTTACTCTGCATCGGCTGATCTCCGATATAGAGGTTTTATCACCCTTAGTGACGGGAAGTCCGGACGTGATTAGAAATTATCCGGAATGCAAGGACTTCTTTGTAAGTGCCTTCGGTTCTGTTCGAGCCCGGGACAGACTTGTATGGATTGTATGTCTGACATTACAAGTTGAGATATAAAGCTGATTTCTTTCAAATATATTTCTGTTGGTGGCGGAGAATTTATTCTCTTAGCTTAACACCCTTCTCTGAGACGTACGAGCTCAGAGCTTATGTAGTTGAAGGTTATTAGTGATATACTCCCAATTTGGTAGCGTTGCTGAGTGTTGCTGTGAGATGATCATTGTTTGATCATTTGTGATATGATCATTTGTCTGATCATTTATCTTGGTGATCATTACTTTGATCATTTGTTGACCCAAAGCACAACTTTTGTATAAAGCGTGGCTTTGTGGACGAGACTTCGTCGGACCTCACACCCTGTAAATGGTCAAAACAGGAAGGATGCAGCAAGGTTATTAGGGGGTAGCACCCCTTTAGTGTATGTCATTCCTTCTGGATAGAGGTGGTATCATGGTATGGAGCCCAGATATTTAACATATGTTGTTGCTGTAAATTTATTGCTTTGTGGTTGTTGGAAATCGAGGATCCTCGGATAGATCGGTTACGATCGGGGATGACATATTCGTGTCAGTAGTTATCCAGTTAGGGATAACCCGCCCTTGTGTTGGCAGAGATCCGGTTTGGTTTTCGGGTCGTCTTTCCAGAGGCGTACCTATTTGGCAATGGGAAGTTCCTTGGCTTGACCATTTGTTGGATATCCAAAGAAACAATACGATCTTGTACGGTTTTAGTTGTATAACCTGCCATGAAATGTGGCGGTAACCTGCTATTGAACATGGTAGCTATAGTAGGCATACGTTAATGGTCGTATGTTGGCTAAGATTTATATCTTTACTTTCGAAATAATTTTTCCTACACTATGCACTAGTAATAATATCAAATGTTTCTTTTAATGCGTATCAAGCATTTTTGACTATCATGAGGAGAAATCTCCTCCGATTCTGCGTTTGCATTGTGTGTGTGTGCGGGAGGCCATATAGTAGTCTCATTTTTAAAAGCATTGCGAATCTATTTTAAAATTATCCTGTTCTTTGTTTTGAAGATAAACTGTTTTAGTTCTCACACCAGTCACATGACTGACTCGTAGTTTATTGTTTTCTTCCTAAACTCTGGGTGCCCACCAATTTCCACACGGGCAGTCAAGAGTCAGGTTTATCAGGATATTTTGGAATTCAGGAGTTGCAGGAGGCAAGCTGGATGGCAGGGCGTATTCACTAGTATATAGTATTTCTTTTCCGCTGTTTGTTGTTGTACACTCTGATGATGTAATGTAATGTAATATGATGTAATGTAATAACTGATATAGTTCTTTGTTTAAAAATTATTCATTTATCTATTATATGTTGTTCCGCTGCGATTGTGAGATTCTGGTATTGTTCTGTTGTTTCTGTTCCGTTCTATCTTTTTCTCTCTTCTTCTACCTCTTTCTTCTTCTTAACCCTAACGGTACGGTTTTCCGGCCTTTGATTGCTTGGCAGTTGATACAGTGGACGTATTGATGTCGGTTTTCGAGCGTTGAAAAATCGCGATCATCACAAAAACATTTTGAAAAATCTATTCAAATTGAAACTGCAAGAACCTTCCTACAGAGCTCCTCCATAGGACTCGAGAACTTGTACAAAGTAGTTTAAATGATTTTGATTTTCGTGGGTTTGTAAGCCACCCGTCGTAGGTTTGTAAGCTACTTGTCGTGGGTTTGTATGCCACTGGTTTCGATAGAAATTGAGTTCCGTCGCAAAAGAAAATTGGAAGAAAGATGGGAGTGCTATTATGAAGTTTTAACAAAATAGTAGACACTTATCTTGAGATCTTGAAATCTTGATTCTCTAGAGTCTTGAATCTTGAATCTCTAATCTTCTTCTTGATGCTTGAGTATTTATACTGATCAGTCTTCGATGATACCTGCATATACTTCCTATATATATATATATATACACACACACACACACACACCTATATGGAAATGTTAGTATATATTTTATAAAGTAAAGTATAATAACTATATAAGGTTGTTCTCATCAAAACATCATCAACTCAGTTCCTAACAGCATGCTCTATTACAAAGAACTTTATCATATTATGAAAAAAGCAGGCTATGAACCTCATGCAAAATGCCCAATGGTTCGTCTAATTCAAAGCTGAAGCCTTATTTGTTTTTCCCCTTATGTACTCAAGATTCTTATCACTTATTAACTGCATCGTACAGACTAAAATCATACTCAAATTCTAGATAATCCATCCATACAACATTTTCAGTGCTTGATGTGTTATGCTAAAAACGCCTTTTCTTTCTTTTATACGTTTTCGTATTATCTGTAATATATTACTGAAGTTGGAATTTTACATGACTTATTTGGATGTAGAAGTTGGAACTACCCAACGCATCACTGTTTACTGCAATGATTATTTGCAAGAGACAACTGTTCGATATCCGCAACAGATAATAGCAAGTGATAAGGATTCTATTAGCTGAACTGTTCTCATGGATTGAATTTGCCATCTAAGATTTAGGGTAAAGTATGATGATAAACATGGTCACCCCTTGTAACTTTGATACAAGATCCACCTATCTTATACTAAAGTTTTTATTTGATACTTCATTATAGGGAAATCATCAAATTCTGGATTTTTCATGATAGGGAATAGAAGAATTTTGGCAAAAATTACATCGATTTCACGGTCCGTGATTATTATAATTAACACAGCAAAGAACATTACAAGGGGAGGTTTAGTCATCAGACTGAAGATTATCATAAAAGGAATGCTGAGTATGTTTTGCATGGCCTTGGGGAAAGGAGTATTGTAAAGAATTGGTTGCTAGCATTTTCACCATGCTTCCAGTGCAAGCCTGCCGCAACTCTACACACTTCCCTTCTACCTCTTTGCTTTTCGAAGCTTTATAGCCAAATAGTTGAAGCTCAGGGTCAGGTAATTCATCTTGCATACTGCTGTGCTTTTGTTCAAACACAATTTTTCTTATTTGCAAGACCATTGTCAAATGAATTCAGACCAAGAGCATAGATATAGAATATTATATTAACATAATAAAATGCAAACATCGATGTAGAAATTAATTTAGAATGATGGTGACTTGTCTGCTAATGTAGAAATTGATCTGATGACTTTTTCATGTTTAATATATAACAAATAATTTTTAAATTGGATCAATTTTTAATGTGAGAGAAAATATAAATTCGTTTGACAAAGTCAAGACTTAATTATGTAATTTTTAATGTGTAAGAAAATACAAGTCTTTTTCATGTTTTATTTTTTTAGAAAGACGACTTTTTCCGATAATTGAAAATTTTGATTTTCTTTCTAAACTGAATTTTTTTCCAAAAATAAATAACATTTAATCGAACTATTAACATTTTGAGAGAGATTTGAGCAAATATTTTTTGAATTTGAAAAATAATATCTTGAATTTTTTTGATAGGCAGCGAATGGAAGAAGTGATCGAGTAATAATCAAATGTGATAAAAACATGGAAAATGATCCAAGAATCCTAATTTGAAGCTCCGTTTGAAAAATTAAATTCTTTATGTATTTTTGAGAATTGGTTGAAAGTGAATGATTTAATGTTTTCAAGGTCAAGATATACCTTAAGTTTCAAATTTTGAATTCTAAAAATTAATTTTGAAAAATAATCGAAATCCCCAATTTTATTTTGTAAATTTTTTGAATTTTTGAATTTTACAATGCTCAATTTCAAAATTTTGATTTTTGAACTTGTAAAATTTTGAGTGTTCATTGTTTTGCATTTTATATATATTGGATTCGAAGATTATGAACTTTCAATTTTATGCATTCTCTTAAAAGAAAGGTTACAAAGCATTAATAGAATGTAGGATTTGCAATAATTGTAGCTGGTGAATATAGGATTTGCAATTGAAACAAAGCAATCCTCATACACATGCAAGTTTGCCATTGCTTGGTCAAAGTATTTAATAAAATATGTGATATTTATTTGAAATATTACAAAATTACATGTTATGTATATTAGGCGGTGATGACTATTAGTAAAATATTACGTTATAGTATATTTGAAATATTTATGATATATATCATGCGACACTAAACAGAAATTTACACTGAACCTATATTCCAGTATATTTGAAATACTACAGTACAACATATGATGCTAACTCCGTTCGTTTTTTGGTTTTTACTAGAGATATCGCATATTTTATTCTAATCTTGCATATGTTAATCCAGCGCCGGGTCAATAAAAGTCAGAGCGCCTGCTACTTCACTCACTTCTGCTTATATCTAGTGAAGTACTTCATGTTTTTTTTATTGGCTATGTACATTGTCTATGCACCCCAACTTTGTGTGTGTTCTTTAAATTAGACAAATATACATATTTACCCATCTGTTTGTTACAATGAGCAAACCCTCTGTTCAACATACATGTCAATAGAATGTAAATTGTGGTGTCAACATTGTATTCCTGCTTGATAATGCAACCTTGTTTTCTGTGATGATGGTGTGCTGCATAAGCGAGTATAGGAGAGTAGCCTTTTGCACAATTGTAAAATAAATTAACAAGTATCGTCCAAGCTGTCATATTTAATGCTTATCATCTTATTGTATTTGCACCTCTATAACAATCAGCATATTTTCCTACTGATCTAATGATGAAATATTTGTTCTAGGGTTGCGACATTTGTCAATCATTTTAAAACGGCGTTGGATTGTTTTTTTGCAGTGTGGTTTGTTGCTGGAAACCTATGGGTATTTGGTAGGCAAATTCTTTTGTATACAGGGAAATAAGAAATCACACATATAGTACAACAATAGTAAATTAGATGGCATTGGTTATCTGACAATTTTACGGTACAAATCCAATCTTATTAGGGAATTTGATGGAAAAAAAGATCTGTTGGCTCATATAGATTAGTTATATATAACAGATTTTATGATACAGCTACTATGGCCAGCTCTCGCTTGTGTTGAATAAAAGCCTTAGAATCACATTTCTTAAATGCACTAAAATTATTGCTAGTTATAGTAAATTGGATTTAAAAACATAGATTAGCACATCATTATCCTTACTGTACAAATTAACGCATCATTTATTGTTTTATTTTTGTTGAGTGCTCGAGATGCATGTTAGACACTCATATTCTTGTATGAATAAAATGCAATGTATTAATATTCAACATTTGATAATAAAAAACTCTTGGTGAAAAATGAAATTTAATGTACGTTTGAAAGGTAATCCTTTTTTCAAAAATTTAACAATTCTATTCGAACCTACAAGAATTAGAGGAATTAAACATCTACACAATATTGATAAGTATGTTTATTTAAACATTGTTGTAAATAGTGAGATAGAATTAATAGTAAAAATAGGATATAAAGATCTGCCCTTAATTGGATTTGAAAAAAGTGTTCATGTCAAGAGAGAGGTAGCTTGGTACAAGCTAATGATTCTTGTAGAAGAGAAAACGGTATATATTTCTTTTGCTACTAGATATACATGCAATTATAATGATATTAACGATGAAGGTGTCAGATATATAGATTATCATACTTTTATAAAAGTAAAACTTAATACTTCTGAAAATCATCTACAAATGGAAAACAAATGTCGTGGTTATATGATTAAGTCTATATGTGAGTCGTTACAATTTCATACTTTATAAAAGAAGTAAAACTTAATACAATTGTCACGAATGCTATGAAATTGTAACCACTCACATACCGACTTCACTATAACCGTGACAATTGTTTTCATTATTTAGGTTCATTTCCTAAAGCATTAAGTTTTATTGCTCTTAGAAACGTATAGTGGTCTACATATCTTATGATTTCACCGTTGCTATTAGTGTAACTACCTCTATATCCAGTAGCAAAAGAACCATCTATCTTTTCTTCTTGTCAAGTTCTTCCTCTTGACTTGTGCACTTCTTCTTAACTTCAATCAAGTATAGATTTTTATATTCAATCCTTACTATTGAAATTCTACTACCTCACTATTTACAACAATTTTTAAATTAGCATATTATCATCATTGTGTACATGTTTAATTCCTATAATGCTTGTAGGTTTAAATAGATATTCATTTAAATAAAAAAAATGAATATCTTTCAAATGTACCAAAGATGTCTTTTTTCATCATGAGTTCTTTAGTATTAAGTGTTGAATGTTAATCTATTGCATTTTATTCATACAAGATTATGAATGTCTTACATGTACCTCGAGCACTCTACAAAAATAAAACAACAAATGATGAGTTAATTTATATAAGAAATACCGATGAAAATTTTCTATTTACGCCTATATATTTAGAAAACCATCTTAAGTTTGGTATTACTTTTACGTATAAACTTTAAGAGGCAATTATTTGTATTTAAACATGAAAAAAAGAATTAAATATGTAAATTGATTAAATATCTTTTAATATTAAAAGTATCGTGCTTTAATGCAAGATTATAATAATGTTAATTTAATAAAATACACCTAAGTGTTAAATAGATACTTTTAAATGGTAAGGATAACGAGTCACATAAACATTTTGTTTCCTTTTCACCTTTATATACATGTATGTGGATCAAGCTTTGTTTGTCTTCTTAACCTGAGAACTTTGGTCAAATATCTGTTAAAAAATTCTTGTAAGCATGTCTTGTATCTAGCTTCTAAAAGATGTATCCAAAGTAGTGATTACAAATGATTTGTAACAATGAAACCTGTTTGATTTGCGAATGTTTTTTTATTTTTTGTGAATAATTTCATACCATTTACTTATGCTTTCTAACACCACACCAAATTAGCTATTTTGCAACATTCGTTTTTTTTACAATCTGTAACAGTTATTATCGTTATAATTTACCAACAAGTTTTTCTGTTGAAAAAGTGTAACAACCCACTTTCCGGTACAGTTTAAGTTGGCAATAAACCACACATGTCAATTATAATTGAACAAAAAGGTGGATCCTGAGGAGAATACAAGGAGATGGGAGATAGAAGAAACTAAACAATCACAGAATCTCACAACGCAACAGAATAACATATATTTATCACATATTATTTTACAAAGTCATCTTAAACAAAGTACATCAGTGTGACGACCTGGAATTTTTGAATGTTTGAAATAGGAATATTTAATTGATTTTAAATATTTAAAAGTTAATTTTTAACTTGAATTCAAATATCACCATTTATTTGATAATTAAGTTATTGAATTAAATAATTTGAAGTTGGGTAAAATGTTGAATCTGGAGTTTTAAGCCTCTTAAAAATAATTTAAAGGCTTGTAAAATTTATATTGATAGTGCTGAGGATGATAAAAGTTTTAAAATTGAATTTAACAGTGATTTATTCAGTTTTGAAATCATATCGTTTAAATTGAATTTAAAAATAGCCTTCCGAGGCACAGTCTCGGAATTCGATGAAACCAGTTCCGTTGGATCGCTGAATTTAAGTCGAAAATTTAATATAAGCCTTGGAAGTCAACTAGTCAAATATATTTTTTATAATTGGACACAAGCCATCCCCAATCTATATTTCATCTCCGTGTCTCTCTCTTATTTTCATACTGAATCGAATGTAGAGAAAAAAAAAGAATAAAAAAATCTCTTTTCCCAAAATAGAATTTGTCGAAATCAACTGGGTTGGTTCTTCGTTTCAAGTAGAGGCAGGTAAGGAGATGGCGGCAAACAGCAAGTCGCAAGTGCGGGTTTGGTGGTTGCGAGGGCGTCGCTATTGATAGTAGCGATGACGTCGGTTTGGTGAAAGCGATTTAGGGAGGCAGTTTCCATTGGAGGTCGGCGTTTGAATGGAGATCGTCTCGTGTTCTATTACCATCGTTTGGGGGGGGGGGGTTGGCAGTTTGTAGATGGGGAAAATTGGGTTAATTATTGTTGGTGTTTTGCGTGTGTTCTAGGAGAGGTGTTTGTCAAGATTTTTGTTTGATGGTCGTAGAGGGTGGGTGTTGTATTGGTTGCGAAGATTGGAGATGTCTTTGGTTGCCGATTTAGTGGAGGAGGAGGAAGTTGTGGGTTTTGGTTGTAGGTGAAGTAACTGCGGAGGCTTCGATGAGAAGAAGGATTGGCATATGCAGTTTGCGATTTCTTTAGGGTATGACTTCTTTTTCCTTCGTTTATCTATTCGAATTTGAAAAGGAAAAAAAAGAAAAGAAGAAAGAACGGTAGAATATTTATATTGTTTACTGAAAGAAGAAAAAGAAATATACATGTTTTAAAATTGCAATAACATTTGAAATAATGTATGGGTGATAAGCGGTTTAAGTAACTCATTTAATTATTTGGTTACTAGGAAATTAGTTATCATAGGGCAATTTATTTAAAAAATTAAATTACTGGTTTAAATTAAAATACTAGTTAATTAAACTTATTTGGAAGGATAATTGATGGGTCGGTTATTTAAAATTGTTAATAAATTGTTTGACTAATTCAAATATTAATAAATTATATAATGATTGTACAAGGTCTGAATCGTGAAGGAAACAAGCTGGTTGGTTTGGACTGCAATTTAAAAAAACAAAGGTTAGTAATCTCACTCATCTGGTTTAATTTAAATTTAAATGGTTAAATTTAAATAATTGGTTGAATGATTGAATTAACTTGATGTGCTATATTATATATAGTAGTATATAGTATATATTGGAGTGATTGATTTCTCGTATTATATAGCGGATGAGACCCTATGCGCCGCATAATAGCGGATGATATTATATAAATCTCATATACCGCGATATTCCACCTCGAAGTGGAATTGGTATTGTGCTAACATCTGTGGATGCAGGAAAATAGGTTGGAGGGATGCAACTGGATTTCTCAAAATTATTTAGATTGTTTAATATTCTGTGTTGTGAATGTTTGATATGCTATGATGAATTATATTGATAATTGGAATATTGGTTACCATGGTTTGATTTAGTATTCCGGTAACACCTGGTTATCAAAATATATAGAATTTGGATTTTTGAAAAGAAATATAGGAGTAAAATTTGGAAGTGAAATAATTATAGAATAAAAATAAGAATGAATTGGAAAGAAATGAAAGTGATCTAAAAAAAAACTGAACTTAAATTGTAAGGTCGATATATAAAATAAGTTTTAAATCAAAGTTAAATCTAGAATTCAAGTTAGTGAATTTCAGTTTTTAATTTTAAATTGTTTTAACAACTTGAATGTTAAAGTGCATTTTTAAATTGATTCGAATTTAAAAATGAAATTAGCTTTAAATTCCTTTAAACTTCCTTTATAGAATGAGTAATTAATTTATTTAATGAAGTAAATAAATAGGTAGTTAATTACTGGTTGAGATTAGTCAGGAGTGATTAATATTTGTGGTTTAATTAATGATTAATTACTTAATGTAATTAATTTAGATTATGAAAAATTAAAATGCAATTAGAAATCATTAATTTATATAATTAATGATGCAGTTAAAGGTTGATTAATTAAGATAAATTAATCAATAATAAGTGATTTATGAGAAATTAATTAATATAAGTAATTGAGGATTAATGTAATTAATTTTAGTTAATTAATTTGTGAAGTAATTAAAGATTAATTACTGGTTTTGGTTAAGAATAATTAATTTGTGTAATTAATTAAAGATAATTACTTGAATGTAATTGAAGGATAATTAATCCAGGGTGATTAATTAAGATGGATAATTAAGGGATGATTAATTAATTGATTGAAGTTAATTAATGTTTAGTGAAGAAATCTAAGTGATTGAGGTTAGTAATTTGAAATTTTGACATGAGTTACCTCGGGTTTAAATAAGTTTTATGCTTTGGTATTTCATCTTAGATGAGTTTACTCACGCCGGTTTCCACCCTGACCCGGGTGTTACTTTGATGTAATGCTCGGATCAGACCGAGTATTATAGATTTTCAGGTAAGGACGTTCTGGAGTTCAGGATGCGAGCTGGATGGCAAGAACGTATGGAGTGTTTCCGCTGTATTATATTGTTGTATATTTGAGATATGAGTTGTGTATATCCAGTGTCTGTATATATGTGTAACTCTGATGTATTATAAAGGTATTTTGAAAGATACAGAATTCTTTTGTAAACTGTTATTATTTGTTATTATATTTTATCCGCTGCGAATGTGAGATGTTGGTGTTTCTGTTCTTCTTATTCTTCTATCTCTTTCTTCTTTTTCCTAACTATCTGGAATTTTTGGGATCGAAAAATCTGGGTCGTTACAATTAGATTTACACTAATACAATTCTAACCTAGGACATCTATAACTGCATGTTCTTATACATCAGATATAGAGTATAGTATGCAACGGAAACAATATAATAACTAGCTATCGATGAAGCCTCCTGCTCCGAGCTTCTTCGAAGTGCGTCAGTGGAAATACCTGAACTACTTGGCTGCTCGTAAAAATTTGAGCACACAAGAGTTTTAGGGAAAGAAAATAAAACTCCGAGTCAGACATGGGTCTGGTATGAGTAAACTAAAACAACCTAATTTTTACTTTGAAAACTCCTTTAAAATCGAAGGTATCTCGTAAGACCACGCCGTAGAAATACACGGACGGGTTTTTACCGTACGATAACCTAAACACATTAATAGAAAATTCAGTGATATTATTAATAATGTCCAAGTAAAACTACTTATTAATAGCCGAAACTCTTACATCAATTAAGTTCAAGCATATAAGGTTCTACAATCAAAACCGTGAAGGCACGTATTGGAGAATGAATTTCATACTATGACCAGGTAAGGAACTACCTTCGATGGGTACATCTCTAGAAAGATGCACTCGGGTCTGACAAGAACATCTTCTATCCTACCACATAGTTTTGGCCTACCACTTGACTAGTAGTATCAAATATGTCATCATCCTGGTCTTCCAATCTTAATCGAGATCTCTCATGCACATACCATGCATAATACTAGGGTAATCTAGAAAGACGATGACATACCCTGATGGGAGCGACCCATTTAGCTCTGTTGCATGCGCTATTTTAGTCATTTCGCGATTGATGAGGCTTGAGGCTATGTTTTACCTTTTATATAGCAAATCAACTTGGAATGCTAACACTTGTCCAGGATAAGCACAAACCGAAGGCGCTACTTCTACTACATCCATTTTGGAATCACTCTCAGGACTAGTAAGCTGCCCTTGCACTTCAATGCACCATCTTCGATTCTATATTCTTTAAGATGTCTTAAGTTTGAAACGTTTGAGTTGGATCAAAGTGGTTTTTGAATAACAAATCCGATCTCGGTCTCTTTGAAACAACTTTCGATAATTTCCGGTAAACTCAACCCCGGTTATTTAGGAAATAAGCAGATTAAAGATAAGAGCAAAGTTCACTTCCTAACCGTTAGTGGACGGATTTTCTTATCATTTATCCTAAAAGAACGAAATGAATTTATACGTACAATATAGCACCACCGATGGTAATTGTACTATAGAATTTCTGTGTTTCTTCTAGGTATTTTCGGAGTTACATTTTGGTCCAGATTTGATAGTTGGTTATTTAACTATCTAATAAACAAACAATCAAACATTGATTCAATTCCATATGGGATCCTCAAACTCTTTATTAATTAATCTTTAATTAATAAAATCACTTTATGAAATTTTATCAAAGGATCTTTTCTAAAACCTTTTTCCCAAATCCCTTAGATCCCTTTGCCTAGAAAACAATATAAACATTTACCAAAAATATTTGGAAAATTCTCTTTTCTCATATTCCATATTAAATGACCGAACCATTCCCTTTCAAAACGCCACTTACTATAAAACTCGTTCACTTTGTAAAACCCATTCACTTATACCTTACAAAAATTCTTTTATAAGTTTACTTCGCATTTTAAACCTTTTTACAATTTTTCAAACTTGATTTAAAATGTCTTTCAAAAACATCTAAAGTAATTTATAGAATCTTTTTCTATTTTTTCAACTATTCAAAAATTATTTTTTCATAATTCCTTTATAGAATCTCCTTTTTAAAATAATTTCAAGATATCATTTGTAAATCACTTTAGGTAAAACCTTTAGTTTTATAAATCTGTTTTTAAAAATAAGAAAATAACATTATAAAATATTAATAAATATTGAAAACCATTTATAACCTTTAAACCCAAATCGATTAAAGAATTAAAGCTAACTCAAAAACATACTTTAGTAATTCAAAAAAGGCTCAGCAATCCCAATGTTACTAATTTAAGTACCATTCGATTTCAATTTCAGTTCACTTAACAATCATTTACATAGGTCAACATATATGTAAATACAACTCATATCCAAATCAGGGAATAACATGCCAATAAGAACTAACTAGCATATACATGTTCAAATAACATAATAGCGGGGTGGTGATTTGTCCTGCTAAACGGATGTCCAAACAATTCAATCAATTCATAGCAAAACAGAGATTTTTTCTGCTAACACATGTCCATACAAACAAACAAACAAAATACATTATAACTCAATCACAGTTATATGATTTCTTAATGGCATCAACACTCGAATCACTTGTATTCAAAACCTTCTTTGAAAAAGAAATACACTTAAACAATTTTACTTTTGAAAACTAAGGATTTAAAACGATAAAATATCCTTTTAAAAATAATTGATTATAACTTAAATCCTTATTTAAATCATAATTAATTTTTAATTGAATCTTAACTCAATTTAATTAAATAGTCAACAAAAATTCTTTATTAATTAAACCCAAATTAATTCTTTATTGATTATTTAATAATTAATTATACCTTCATTAATAGTTAAATATTAATTAATCTCAATCAATCAATTAAATAATCTTTAATTAAACTTAAATAATAAGTTAAACTTTTAATAAAAATTTATTAAAAATTAAACCTTAATTAATTTATAATTTAAAAACAATTAAACACTTGATTAACAATAAATTAATAAATAGTCCTATACTTAAAATAATAATTAATTAAAAATAAACTATATGCTTAAGTCATAATTAATTAACTAAATTAATAATCGAATAAAATAAATCTTAACTTTAAAAAATAATTAATTAAGAACTAATCTTTATTTAATTAAAGTTAATAAACCTTGTTAGAATTTAATTAATTATCAATTACTAAAACCTAATTAATTAACAATTAATTATTAAATCCTTAATTAACTTTTAAAACATTATCATTTAGTTTATAAAATATTCACAGAACAATTTGAAGTATAAAAACCAAATTTTGCAAAAATCGAAATTTTAAGCGAACTGCATTCATAGCGGCTATTGCTATGGATATCCATAAGCTTTAACTTGTTTCTATCCTTCTTTTGAAAACTTTACCTTAAAGCTCACTAATTTTCTAAAAACAAAAACAAGTATTTGAAACTAAAACAAGTTTAAATCTAACCAAATATTCGATTTTTAAGAGCTAAAACCATAACTTTCTTACACAAGATTCCAAATTCTCCAATATCGTACCAATTTCTTCTTAGCTTTTACATTACATACCCAAGTCCATGTGCAACCAAATAGGGCATTTTCCAACACTTTTTCATTGTCAATTTGCAACGATTATTACCGTAATTAATTGCTAACGGTTATTTCCGTTGGGGCGTGTTGCAACAGTTATTACTGTTACTAAATATGGTAATTTCGTAAATTCACGAAACTTAAGTGGACATAATGGTAATTTCTCTTTTATTTTTCCTAATCCCAGTTCTAACGGTTACGTTTCCCATTTCATTATTCCTTCCCATTTTCAGTCTAGGGTTACGGTCTTCGCACGGTTCAAGCGCCGCTGTCGCCTTGTTTTGCCACCACCTGTTTTGTCACTGCCTCCGCATCGTTCAGGAGCAGCTTCTGCCTCGTTTTGACAACGCCTGATTTTTTCATCGCCTCCGCCTGATTTTTCACCGCCTCCGCCTGATTTTGTCATTGCCTCCTCCTCGTTTGTCATCCTATGCTTTGTCTAATCAAAGTCTAGTGTTTCCGGTTTCTATTTAAATTTCGATTCAGGTACATTTATTCCAGTCTTTTTCGTTTTAGCTTTTTAACATTAATGGTAGATGTGTTCAACTATTGCTGAATGCATTGTTGTCAATTCACAGCTGACAATGAACTCCGGAGTTCCCAGTTAAACAAGTTCTTCTCTTGTAAGGTACCACTCTTTTCTTTTCAGTTAAATATGTGCATTTTTAATCTGCCATTATGGTTAGGCGATTACAGTGGCTGTAGGTTTGTGTTTTCGTACTTTTGTTTTATGTAAAACCATCTTCTTTTGGGTTATCATGTGAATCTTTACCTTCGTTTGGTATTCACTGTGGCTTTAGATTTTTAATACATTTCTCTTCAGCATGTCCATATATTTTACAGTAAGAACACTTTTGGGTTTTATAATCTTAAGCGATTGAAATTTGGCAATATAACCATTAAAATACACTGCTCTAATATTTTCTAGGTAGTCTACATTGCTATTGCTATTTATTTCGACAAGCACTTTAGCATACGTAATTATGTCTTCTCATGCAATGAAATAATCAAGTTTTAGTGGCTTGCATAGTACGCTGGCTAGTCTACTCAACGCCTCTTTATCCCACAGTTTAAGATCATCGATCTGCATTTTCGCCAACACTAGAATAGAACTGAAGTAATTTGTCCAAATTGATTCCAGGCGTCCATTTCTTAATAGTAATGATTTTTGAGTTGCATGTAAATGGACCATTCTCCAAAATATCCTTGTAATTAGCGTCAGATTTGAATTGTACAAAGTAGAAAGCCATCTGATTTTATGCCGACTTACTCCACATTTAAAACACTGCTAAGTTTCTCCTTTGCATACATATTTCCATGCAATTCTATGCATGTCGCGGGTCCCTATGAACGCCTCACATTATTTGCATCAGATTTTAAAGCACTATCAACTTGTTATTTCGTAATCAAATTATCTTCCAGACATTCAAATATTTAGGGGTATATATGTTGTCTCTACTATTGATGACCTTATATATTCTATGGTTTATGTAATCTATACAACTGTGGGTTGTCTGTATAATATATGCATGTGTACGTTGGTTCATGCGATAATTGTCAATAGTGCTCATGCTGCTATTGTACTGATTTTGGCTGCATTTGCATTCTTCTTCAGCCCATCTTTGGCCGAAGTATTTTAATAATTGAGTATTAAAATATTTTCCAAAGTATTTAATAATTGAGTATTAAAATAGTTTCCAAAGTATTTTTATAAACTTTTGTGTTGGAAACTGTGGACATGCTTGGCTGCAAATTAAAAGCTAATGCAATCATAGGGACAATATTTCATATGTCAAAACTGTCACTTGTTGATGCAAAATTTGTGAATTGCTGTTGTTGTAGCTACTATCTTTCTAATGCAAAAGTTTTCCATTGAATATATATAAAGTGTAATTTTACATTTTTGCAGGACACAAGCTAGTTATTCGTGTTATGTAATCAAACAAACAATTCAAGCATTTAACTAAACAACATCAAAGTTAAATAAAAATCACACAAGTCATAGAATAAACACGTAAATCAACCAAAAGAAATAAAAAATAAATAAACTCTAACACAACAAAATTACCAAGTTTCCGTAGAATCATCCAATGTCTGATCCCCAAAATGTATACCTAGTGTAACTTCAACTTTTTTTAGGATTTGCCTCCTCTTCATTGCTATCAGATCCCTCACTCCAAAATAAATGCAGGCTTTTTGAATCTGGCATAATTCTGCCCCATCTCCATATTCGAACGTCGGTTTCTCTTTTCTAAGTTATTTTATTCTTCGATTTTTTTCACAATTTTACATATGATATGATTATTGGTTGTTCAATGAAAGATATGAAAGAAACAAAAGCAAAAAAAATCATTAGGGTAGAAAAGAGAAGCATAGATATGAATTAGAAATTTGTTGCTCCTATTTAATTTCCCATTTTGGTCACTTTGAAAATAATTTTGTTTTTTTACTTCACTTTTGATAAGATTTAAGTTAGAATTAAGAATGCTAAGAACGTGCAATGAATGACATTGGTTGCAATATTATACACACTGGACTCACTAACCTAGAATTTCTTGCCATTATTATGCACACTATATTTCAAATATACCACTTAGGGCTATAGCCTAGTGTGCCTTAGCTATAGAACCGAACTGCCTGGTTTATGGAGTATAATATAGGGTCTGGACTGGTGAAGCTGGAACTCGGCCACCATTTTCACTTGCTGAGCTGGTGAAGTGGATACTTCGTTATCATTTTGAACTGAAGGAGGAATGGCTAGTTTCTGGACTGGTGATTTGTTTGGAGTTAGTGAGAGTGGTCTGAGATTTTGCAGTTTTAGATCTGGAGTGTATTTGAACGACATTTTGCTGACATCCATTTTTCTGAAGGTTATTGATAAGATGCCACTTTTAATTATTAAATTATTAGAAGCATGCTTGCATATGTTTTGCAAAAATGCATGCCGCAACTTTCCTGTTTGTCTTTCCTTTTCTACTTGAATGTTTTTTCTGTTTGAGATTATTTTTCTTTATCGAAACAGGCCTGATGTTTGACATATGCATTTGCAGTTCTTGTATCTTGAACATGATATTGGACGCTTTCTTGATTGCAAGAATCGATTGAATTATTGTCCTCTTGGTGCATGTGCTTTGGCAGGAAGTGGTCTTCCTATACCGTTTCATGACTTCAAAGGCACTAGGGTTTACCGAACCTTTGAGAAACATGTAAGTTATTATTATATTTTGGGTGAAATTTGAAACTTAACTAATGGATGTTAAGTTGATAACTGTAGAACTATTTACACCATCAATTTTGTATAGCGAACCCTATACATGGGGAATACCCCAAAAAGCTTCACTGTAGTGCATTTGATTTAGTAGTAGATACAATTTTTGATTTATTCGTAGAAAAAATAAGTTCGTTCCAACAAAAAAGAAAGAGAAAAAAGAAATTAAAAAAACTGATCCTAAAATCGAATGAACTTATTAACAAAGCTAACGATATTATTAGTCTTAGTAGGGTGAGATTGAGGCGGAGTATGGAAACCTGTAAAATCATAAGGAAAAAAGGATAGGAAACCTGTAAAATTGATAACAGTTATTGGTTGTATTCTCCCTCTCTCTTTTTTCCCCCTTAAAATATCCAACCGGAACAGGTGGTGGCATAAGTCGCCCATTTGAAATATTTGTTATATTATTTCACGTTATTTCCCAGTAAGTAGTTCAACAATAATTGACTCTTGTATGTAGTAATTAGCATATAGTTGATACTTGATAGTTGGTTAATTGATTTACTACGTGATAAATATGGGCCGGTCTTGTTAAATATAACACGGATCTAATGGTTAGTTGGTATTTCACTTTCCATTTGGTTACACCGCATGATTTGTAAGCACATATTGAACATACTTCTTTTTACAGCTCAACTGCTCTCTTCGTAGATTTTGTTCTCACTTATTATTACTCGTCCAATTATGTTTTTACAGATAGAAATGGAAACTAAGTCAATAATTGGACTTTCTTGGGCTCCAAAGTTACCTCTCATGCTAATTGATGCAGAAAAGAGCTTAGAGAAAGGGGAACATAAGGTTGATTCTATATGAACAAGTTACATTCATTTGATGATGAACAAGTTCTAAACCAAGGCTCTTCATTTTAACTAAGGTACTGTGCCTTAGTTTAAAACTGAGCTTATAAACAAGTTACATTCATTTGATGATGAGGGAAGGAAGTAATATATATATATATATATATATATATATTACTATTTTTATAAAGTTGAGTTGGTGAGTAGTGTGTGTAATTGATAGCCTGCATGTGAGTGTATGTAGCTATATACAAGTCAGTTTATACATTTTTGTTTAAGCTGATGTTATATCTATCTTGTTCAATTACCAACCTAAAACTATTCTCCAGACTTTTCTCCCTTCCCATAAAAACATTCACATACACTATTTTGTGATTATCTTCCTCCCGAAGCATTAGAAATACACAAAAAAATTCCCCATTTTGAAAATTGAAAATAAATTAAATTAATTACCTAAATTCCTCAGATTAGAATATATATATTTACATACCTATATGCATTTATAATGTGAATCTTGTGTATTGTAGTGTTAGTGAGTTGTGTGGGTTTGTAAAGGCAGAATGAAAGGTGGAAACACAACTTTGAGGTGAGTTCTTTACTCACGAATACTATGTCCAATCCTCTGTTTTGCATAAATAAGTATGAATTCAATTAATGGTTGAATACATTTTAGCATGTGCTTTGAATCGAGTTGTCGTGCATGCAGTTTTAGTTGCAGTTGTTTAGGAATGTGCATGTGTCACTTGTGTGTGTGTATGTATGTGAGCGACGTGTGTGCATTTATGCATAAGTGAGGGTCTGCATATCCATATAATCATATCATGCTACAACACAAATTTTAGGTGCTTGAGTTTATATAACCGTATATATATTAGTGTGTATACAAGTGTTAGCTGGTGTGTGCATTTATATTTATATGTGTGTGCAGTTGTTATATGTGTGTGAGTGAGAAAACATATGTATAAATATAGAACAAAACAAATGAATAAATAAAGAATAGGTTATCCATCAAGTTTTAAATACAGAGCCGGATAAGCTAGATAACAAAACCAAGCAACTAAATTTATAACTGATGGAACTTTAGAATAAATATTCTCAAAATCGAAAACTAGAAGCTTTGAAACTAGATAGCGAATCTGAAAAGCAAGATCTGTTCAGAATTCAATAAAAGTTCAAGTTTCCAAGGTTAAACTGCTTCAAATCCTGTTCTATTCAAACAATATAGGTGAGTAAACAAATTATTTTGTTTTAAATATAGATGCATGCTGAAAATTCCTTTAAGTAAGTTGTGATTAGTGATTGCATGATTTGTTAATCAGAAATACATGTATATATATGTATGAAATTGTTGTATGAGTGGTCTGGAAAGGGCATACATACCCTGTTCTTGGTTCTACAGTTGTGGATATATTCAAAATAAAATTTATCACCCTCAAATCTCCTTAAGATCTGATAAATAATAACAAAGTATGTTAATAATAACAATGTATGAGTTTTTAAGGTATTCCCAGGCTATTCTCTGTTTTAACTATATAAAGGTGAGTAGTTTTTCCTTTAAAACCCTTAATTGGTTAAAACACCTGATGCATGTAAGGTTTGAACTTCAATTGTGGAAAATTTTTGTATGAATATATATATCATGCTTGAATGTATAAAAAAAACATTTGAGTGTGCACGACTGGTATAAGGCAATATGCCTCTGCTATTATTGTCAGGTTCCAGATTTTGTTCGAAATCCTAACACTATCACTCTAATTCGTTTTAGGGTCTAAGCACTAAATGAAATTTGATTATAAGATTATAACATCAATTGTAAAAATAGTTTTAAAGTTAATAATAACAAAATTTCTCTGGAAAGTTGGAATTGCAGACAAAAATTCAAAATAAGTTAAGATTCAAACATCGTAATTTGATGTTTCAGGATTTTAACTCGAATCAATTTAGAAAATTATGATTTTTAGAACTAAAATTTAAATTTTTAATATTGCATTAAGTATACAATTTGGATTTGTCTGGAAACTGATGTTGAGGCTTCTTCTGACGATCAAGAGGGTGAGAAGACTCGGGGTTTCTACTGGTGTTGGAGGAAGTTACGGTGTGTTCGACAAAAATGGTGAATGGGGTGGTTTTGGACAGTCGCGACGGCGATGTGATGTTTTCTGTTCTAACCCTATTTTTTGTCGACCTTACAATATTGGATGCTGTGTTGTTTCCAATGCATCGAGCTGCTTGGGATTTGGATGGAAGCTGTGTGGATGTTGTGTAGAGATGTGGCCAGAGTTACTAGCGCTCCGGTGATCGTCGTTGATCGTTCGACGTGATTTCAGGTTGGATGTCTAGTTCCAGTTTTAAACAGGAATACTCGATTTCAATTTCGAGCTTGGTAATCGAGCTGGATGATTGAGATTGAAGATGGGGTTAGTAAGTGACTTGTCGACAGTAGGGGATGAAGTCAAGTCGTCGGCGGCCACCTGTCTTTGTGCACTGGTGCACAACGTGTCAGATGAAGAAGTGGAATCTGGAGGGAAGTGTGCTCGAAGTAATACCCGGAGGATTTTGCTGATTTTCTTGAGTTGGTCCTCGAGTTTCTTTGTGTATATTGTTCTAGATTTTTGTATAACAAGTTTTCTTTTTGAAATTTAAAGTAAAGTTTTAAATAAAAGAGAAGACTAGGGAAGGAGATGAGATAACTCAGCTTTTTGATGGGAATACCCGAGTTTGTTCTCGGGTTATAAATTAAATGTTAAACTTTTATTAATTAATTAAAATAAAATAAAACCTATTTGGGTATTTGTTGAAATTTAATTAGGATTTAAGTAAAAGGTATTTTACTTTAAACAAAGGATAATGATTTAAAAATAAATCAAATTCAAGTTTATAATTTAATTTATTTTAAATGGAAATTAAGAGTTTAATGTGATAAATGATTTATCTTAATTTGATCATGTTTTATTAACTAACGTAATTAACAGTTAAGAAATTTGGGTAATTAAATTAAGATAAATTAATTTGTGAAATTAATTAAATGTAGTATATTACTTAGTTAAGGATTGATTAATCAAGGTTAATCAATTAAGAAATAGTTAAGTAATAAGTAATTAAGAGGTTAATTACTTAATGTAAGAAGATTATTAAAGAAAATTACTTAATGAAAGTAATTAAGGGAATAATTACTCAATGTAGCTAATTAAGTAATGTGATTAGTCAAGTTAATAAATTGGTTTAATTAATTTAAGATAACCACATGATGATTTGTTAAAGTATAATTACTGAATGTAATTGGAAAAGAGTAATTACTTGGTAAAGTAATTAATAGATAATTACTAGATGTTAATTGAATTTGAAATGGTAATTTTAAGGAAAATGATTTGGGTTTAATTACCTCGTGTAATTAGTAAGAAGGGTAATTACTTAGTGGAAGTAATTAATAATTAATTACTTAGTGTAATTAATTTAAGAATTGATTAATGAAGTTATTTGAAGATAATTGATTAATGTAATTAATTAAGGATTAATGTAATGTAATTGAAGTATAATAAATCAAGGTTGATTAATTAAGAAAAATAATTTAGTGGATCATTAATTAATTGGTTTGTCATCAATTAAATTAATGATTAGTAAGCAGGATTTAGAAGTAATTGAGTAGTTAATTTAGTGGTTAATTAAATTAATTACTGATGGTGTGGTTGATAAATCTTGCTTGTGAATGATTGAATGATATAGTATGTTTAGATTAGTTGATATTTCTGTTATGTGATGTGTGGTGCTACGTGATATAAGATGTTTGGGCTAAACAGTGACATCCTGCCTTTAAAATTAAATCGTATTTCACTTGAATAACTTGGGTTAAGGTGACATTAGATTCGAAGAGACCAGAGTCGGGTATTAGTTAATATCCGAAACCACTTCGATTCTCTATAGATTGATATGTGAAATCAATAGGCTGGTATGGAATGATTTAAGTGAATTTGGACCATTTAATCTAAGTTTTAGTACTTAGAAATTGTTTTGTGAAATAAGTGATGTCTATAACAAATTGTGAATTTGTAAATTGATACGAGTTACCTGGGTTCTATATAAGTTGTATTCCATGTTAGATGGGTTTACTCACGCTGGTTTCCAGCCTGACCCGGGTGTTACTTGATGTAATGCTCGGGTCAGACCGAGTATTACAGATTTTCAGGTAAGGACGTTCTGGAGCTCAGAAGGCGAGCTGGATGAAAGAAACGTATGGAGTGCTTCCGCTCTAGTATTATTGTATATATCTGAGACATGTTGAATTGAATCTGTCCAATGTATGTATAAAATTGTTGTAACTCTGATATATTGATGTAAATTGATAGATGCAGTTTTCTTTAGTATAACTATTATTATTGATATTATATTTTATGCACTACGAATGTGAGATATTGTGTTCTTTTCTGTTCTTCTTCTTCTTCTATCTCTTTTTTCTTTTTCATAACTATTTGGAATTTTCGGGCTCGAAAATGTCGGGTCGTTACAAAAAATATGAAAAGAAATTTAGGAAAATGTATATACACAAATGGATAGGCTAAATTACTAAAATGCCCACCCACCACAGACTTTATGCCATGTCACCACCCTCCACCTTACCATGTACCTCATGCCACCCTTATGTCCCACTCCCTATCACATCAAAGACAACATGTCCTTTAGTTGCCATTAAGTCTAATCGTGTCTCCCCAGATGTGAGTATTTTCGCTTTATTTTTTTATTAGCTGCCAAAGTGTCACATCATGATCATACTAACTTAATTAACACTAATTATACTATCTTAAACCATATGATATAATTAGTCTATGCATGCATATATATAAGAAAGTGTGCACAACATTTCAAACAACATTTACACGATGAAACGTCGAAAATTCGAAAAACAGTTTCCGATCACACTTTCTGTTTTTCGTCGAACTATAAATTTTTGTAAACAAATTTTAAAACTATTGCACCATTATTATGTATTATTGAAAAGAGTTTACTTTCATTATAAAACCATTTGTTTAAATATTTAAAAGTAATTAAATATTTGCAAATCAAGGTAGTAAAATTCTGGGTCGTTACAAAAAGTTTTGTAACGCTTGAAATCGTGATGATAGTTGGTATTGATTAAATAAACTAAAGTATGAAGGAGAGATTTGTTCTTTTCTCTTTTATTTGTACTTGTACCATTTCTCACGCTTCTAACCCACATTATTTACTCTTTTCTACAAAGCTAGGGTTTCGCTCTACGACCTCGGTCGGCTTAGGTATCCATATAGATTTAAATCAATTAATGACATATAAATTCGAATTTAAGCTTAGAAATATATATATGATATTAGAATTTAAGCTGTTTATAGTTAGCATGAATTAAATGTTTGTTTTAAAATCAAACGTGATTCGATATTGTTCGTCTTTCTTGTGGTGAAACTGTAGATCATAGAATTTGATGCTTATGGTTTACTTGAGAGGATTTGTATTTTGGGATCAGTCATTGTTGTCAAATTCAGTTTGATTGTCTTTAATTTTGCCTCTTTATTAGCATCTGCGCATTTCCTTCGTATTGTTGTATAGCAATTATTATGATTATCGATTATTGTTGCATAAAAGTAAGTTATTATTGAGGCAAAATCAAAGGAGAAAGTAGTTAAATGCTTAGCCACATTCCTTTCATCAAAATGTATTCTTTGTCTTGATTCTCATTTACAACTTATAAACAACACCAAAATAAGATTTTATATTTTATAACATTTGATGTTATAGCCATTATGGTTTTTTGTTGCATTATCAAGGCTTAACAATCATGCTTACAGACATTTTCTTTGTTAATGCCTAAGTAGAAAGAAATGTCAATAACAAATTATAAAAAAAATATCATGAAGATTTATTTTCAAAAATATTTGTAAATAAAACTCAAAAGTTCTTTTGTTTACAAACATGTATGTACATTTACAAATTAACACCATTTTAATAGATGTTATGGTAATGTTCTAATGGTGCTAGTTCCTTTTTGATAAATAAACCACTTTAAAATGCTTTGATCTAAATTATTTTGCTTAATAAATTCGTCCTCATTCTTCCTGCAGTTAAAGTATTATTTATTTTAAAGAGCATGCCACCATATACTGTTAGTTATAAAAATAATAATCAATTAATATTTATTTAAACACATTATCGCTCATTTTCTTCTAAGAATACCAAAATTTATTTAAACATTAGAATAAACCTTTAATTGAAGAAGGTAATCATTTCATTTTTTTTTTCAAATTTGTTTCCTTCCTTCATCTATTTAGTTATATGGCTTCCTCAGTCTCATACGTATAGACTTTCAAAAGATCACTCAAGAGCTCAACAAAGTCATTTTTTTTCGAAATTATCAAAAAATCTAATAATACAATATTTTTAAAAAATTGTAAGAAGTAATGTTTAGTAAGCAATTTATGGCTTGGTTCACATCATAATATTATCATGGTTACATAATTTATGTCTTTTAAAATTTTTCGACGAAGAAAAACGAAAGCGGGAGCAGACATCTCTAAAACGTTGCATTAAGAAATATATATATCAGGCAAAGGTAATAAATAAGAAAATAAAGTAAAATGATGCGTGAATAAATATGCTTTAATCATGAAAAATGTGATCAAAGAAATTAAAATGCTTGATATTGATAAAATTATCATGGTGTTAACATCTATAGCACCAAGAAATTAAAATGCTTGATGTTATATACAAGTAAGTGTACTGAATTTTAAATCATACACACACACACACACACATATATATGCACATATGCTATTATGAGAGAGAAATATACACTAATATATATGTTTGTTTATATATATAATAAATTTATTAATAAATATATACAAAACAATTATTAATGACAAAAATTGATTTTGTACTGTAAACAAAGTTTGTCCATACATAAATCAAATAGTATAATAAACAAATTATGCACAAAACCAAACTGATCGTGACAACCACATCTACTTACAAAATCCCACCTTACTAATCATATAGTAGCAATATATTTAAATAGATATGAAATTGCTCATTAGAGGATCACAGAATATAATTTAATTACGTTGAAGCAACGACTTCCCTTCCTTTTACTATTCTTGATTCGTCAAATTGCAAGTTCGGAATCACCGACCTCTAACTGTCGAATGGTATTATTTTAGTTTGAAATATATTTGAGAATTTTGCAGTGGGTTGAGAGCTATGTTTTAACCAACAATGTAGAAGGTAATGGTGGCCAAAAAGGTTAGTTATTGTTTATATATATAAGGTTGTATTAGAGAGAAACGAGGAAAACCTTTTTATCCATTCTCACTTTATCTCAACCCATTATCTCCATGCTAATTTTCTATGTTTTAGCCACCCCGAGATCTTTCCAAAACCAAAATTTTGCAGCCCTAATGATGGGCCTTAAACCCATCTAAGCCCAAACTAAAATACTTTGCAATTAAATCTAATTTTAATCGCTTATCGATATTTTATATCGATCAATATATTTATAACTGTTATAAATATATATATGTAATTATTTATTTCTAAAATCATATTCAAATTTTATAATTAATATTTCAAAAATAGTAATTAGTTTAATTAGTTATAACAATTATGAATTAATTAAACCGTTCGGTCTTAAGGGAATTCATCATTTCAGCTGTGTAACTCTTGGTTGTAAATTTGCTTAGCGATTAACATCAAAGTATTCTAATGTTAACATTCACACGTCACTTAGCAGATGGTGTGACGTTCTAGACAAATTTATCGCTTAGTCATTTTCGGTAAAATCCAATTTTAGTTTAATAATCGTTAATCGGTTGTGACATTTGTTTACACCAATTCTTTTCGTCAAAACTATATCACTTTGGACTTATGGAATTTGATAACTGTCAAAATTCCAACCTCATCCACATTCAACTTTATAGTCTAAATACAAAGTCTTTGGTTGAATAATCACAATTATTATTAACCGAAATGCTCTGTCCAGAGTCTTTGACTTTGAGTTGACTATGATGCTAACTGCATATAACTAGAGACGTATCCTTTCTTGAATAGTGCTTCATTTCCAATACTTCCACTCGACCCAATTATAGTCACTTGATGGACGCCATGCAATTATTTGGCTATAACCAAAGCAGAGCTTTCATATTGAAGATCGACATTATTCTCAAGTCGAGAGATCTGTGTAAATCAATCACATCGATATTTTCTGTTTGACCTTAGTTATATTAGCCAACAGAAAACTATCAAGTGAGTCGTTCCGTAGTTTCCAATAACTATTAGTACGTAACCCCTAAGTTCCCCCAGCAGTCAAAAGTAATACACTGCCCAGCATTTGTAGAGCGTTTACTCCATTCTCAGTGGATACATCGATATCCAATCTCGATGCATCTTGACTAGGAACATTTAAAATGGTATATTTGTTTCGTTGTGATAAATTACTCACCGTTGCAACACTTTGTAACTACTATAACAAAATATGCCATTTATGCATTTTTCTATTAAATATACTTTTAATTAAGTTAAGTAATTAATATAATCACATTATATCAAGTATATAATAGAAAGAAAATACCTTTTATTTCGAACAAGATTAATCAACGAGTTAGATATATGTAATAAATTACAAAATTGCCCACAGGGCATACCTCTAACTCAATCATCAGTGTGCAGCAGCTCGATATAAAACTGATAGGCGCCGTAGAACAAGACAGGGATAGAGGCTAGCATGGGCATTGGATGTGCATAGAGTTGGGAGGGAGGCTATTGCGAATGACAATCCGAGGGGAGTAAGTAATCTATTATATGTATTTATATGCGTAAAATATTATTATATGAGAATATTTGCTTTTTTGGAGCAAATCTTATTATATAAGAATTTTATATGTTGGCATAATTTCAGTAATAAATACTAATAGTCGAGCATTTTGTACATCTTGTTGTACAATTGTTTCCATGACTCCAAATGTACACAATAGCACGTGCTACTAATTTTCTCAATAAAATGCGTACATAATCTTAATATGTGCAATTCTAAAACTTTTTTATAGATAAGTACATGATTCAGATCAACTTTCAAGCAAATGCATCCAAATTTTCTAAAATCGTACATAGTTCACATTTTAGGAGTTTGACTAACATGTTAACTAGCTGCTAGCATCATAATGCAATCAATGGTTGTGTTTTTATTAAACATGTCACATGTACATAATTCACTTATACAAATTTTTTGATGACTTACAAATTACAAATGGACATTTAGAGCTTATTATTCTCTACCGTAGGTATAATCTGTGTTATATTTTTAGACTTTACTTTGAATATGTTAATATGTGATCTACAAGACTGCAACTTAACTAATGCTAGTGTGAACTAATTGTAACACAAGATGCATTTTGCCTATGTTTTGTAGGTTCATGTTATGATTTAAATTGTGTACTATTGGAGATGTTTTGCTTCAACAAGTGTGGCTAAATACACTTGAATTCAACTTATTCTTATTTTTCTATGCTGCTGGAGACATTATTCTAATTACATTGTAGATAAAGGACTAACATTTTTGTGGATGCCATCTAATTCGTATAAAAATAACGTATGGTGAAGTAGGTGTATGCAGTTTTATATATCCCTATTTCCTTGATTTATGACAAAATTCATCCATCCTGCATTACTTCTGAATCACTGTAATTACTTTGATGTAATTTGGTTTATATGACTTGAAGTATACACAAAAGTGAAATTTGGGATTTATAAATGGAATCCAGATGTATGAATTTAATTTTAATTATGAGTTATATTTTCCATTTTTCTATTTTTTTTTGGCTTTCATTTTTCGTTATAGCTCACAAGTACTATGTCCACTTTATCGAAATCTGGATGAGGCACTAATGATGGTTTACATGGACTATTGATGCAATAATTGTTGCCCTTTATCACGGATTAAAAAAAATATTACATGTACCGAGTTTTTTTCATATAAAACTCATGTAATTCATACAAAATATTTCCTATCACGTGGCTCTAACTTCCCCTTCCAGATGCGAGGCACACATCATATCTAGAAATTATTTTCTTTCTACATGCGTTGGTATGCTATGGATATTGCTAATCAAGGCATATGATATAAATAAGAAATGATAAAATTTATTGGAATCTATTTTCTAAAATTAAACTAAAAAATTTGTTATCAAATAATACACAACGTCACATCTAGGTAGTTTTTAATAAAACGAGTTAGTAACATATTTGAAAGCATATCAACTTTTATGTTTTATCACTTCAAACACGTTATTTAACTGATTTCACATTAAACATGTCAGCAAGAATATTAATGTAAAGGAAAATTCAAAATCTATACACTAGCGTCAAGTAGTTTTATGCTTCAGGAAGTATTAAGGGTTCTGAGAATAGGAGTATTACGGGAAGTGCGATCTTTATGATGGGAAAAAAATTCGTTATATGTTAAATGGTGATTTATTACTTTTTAAAAGAGACACGATGCAAGTTTTCTGTGTTCTCGTCAGCATATAAAATTTGTATCTAATACATACGAGGTCCGTTTCGGACGATTCGAGTTACGTTGGGATCGTATCGTCGGCATCACACATAGGAATCAGTTTGGATGAGTTTGGAGCTTCTGACAAATTCAGACAATTCAAAACTCATCCGGATTCATTTAAAAACGGAACGCAGAAGTGATAAAAATCAAAGTGAGTTAATCTTACTCAAATTTGGATTACAACATAAAATTAATTGTTGATTGATTGATAGAATTTATAAATCATTATGAGTTGAATTTTTTATTATTCACGGTAGTGTGTGTGTTGGAGTGATAGATATTCCCGTATATATATAGCGGATTAGACCCTATGCTCCCCGCATAATAGCGGATGATCCTATATATCGCGATATTCCCCCCCGAAGTGGGATTGGTATTTTTATATTGTGTTACCATCTATGGATGCAAGGAAACAGGTTGGAGGGATCCAACTGGATTCCTCAAAAATATTGAAATTATTTTCATATTCAGCGATATGATTTTGAATAGTCTGTGATAGATTATGTTGAAAGTTGAAATTATTGAATGCTATGGTATTGCTAGCAGGGGGATTGGATGAATGTACACAATAGTAGTGCGCAAAACCAATGGGCGCCGTAGAACAAAACAGGAATGGAGGCTAGCAGAGGCATTGAATGTGCATAGAGTTGAGAGGGAGACTATGGCAAATGACAATCCTAGGGGAGAAAATAATATATTATATGTATTTATATGCATAATATATTATTATACGAGAATAGTTGCTTTTTTGGAGCAAAACTTATTCTATAAGAATTTTATATGTTGCCATAATTTGAGTGATAAATACTAATAGGTGAACATTTTGTGCATCTTGGTGTGCAATTGTTTCCATGACTCCCAATGTACACAATAGCACGTGCTACTAATTTTCTCCATAAAATGTGTACATAATCTTAATATGTGTAATTCTAAATTATTTTATGGATAAGTACATGATTCCGATCAATTTTCAAGCAAATGCACCAAAATTTTCTAAAATCGTACATGGTTCAGATTTTAGGAGTTTGACTAACATGTTAACTAGCTGCTAGCATCATAATGTAATCAATGGTTGTGTTTTTATTAAACATGTCACATGTACACAATTCACGTTATATGAATTTTTTGATGATTTACAAATTACAAATGGACATTTAAAACTTATTATTCTCAACCGTAGGTATAATCGGTGTTATATATTTAGACTTTACTTTGAGTATGTTAATATGTGATCTACAGGACTATAACTTAACTAGTGCTAGTGTGAACTAATTGTAACACAAGACGCATTTTGCCTGTGTTTTGTAGGTTCATGTTATGATTTAAATTGTGTACTAATGGAGATGTTTTGCTTCAAGAAGTGTGGCCAAATACACTAGAATTCAACTTATTCTTATATTTCTATGCTGCTGGAGACATTATTCTAATTACATTGTAGATAAAGGACTAACATTTTTATGGAAGCCATCTGACTCATATAAAAAGAATGTATGGTGGAGTAGGTGTATGAAGTTTTATATATCCCTATTTCCTTGATTTACGACAAAATTCATCCATCCTGCATTACTTCTGAATCACTATAATTACTTTGATGTAATTTGGTTTATATGACTTGAAGTATGCACAAAAGTGAAATTTTAGGATTTATAAATGGAATCCAGATGTATGAATTTAATATTAACTATGATTTATATTTTTCATTTTTTTATTTTTTTTGGGGCTTCTATTTTTCGTTGTAGCTCACAAGTACTATGTCCACTTTATCGAAATCTGGATGAGGCACTAATGATGGTTTACATGGACTATTGATGCAACAGTTGTTGTCCTTTATCACGGATAAAAACAAATACCTATGCCGAGTTTTTTTCATATAAAACTCATGTAATTCATATAAAATATTTCCTATCACGTGGCTCTAACTTCCCCTTCCACATGCGAGGCACACATCTAATTTTCTTTCTACATGCATTGGTACGCTATGGATATTGCTAATCAAGGCACATGATATAAATAGGAAATGATAAAATTTATTGGAATCTATTTTCTAAAATTAAACTATAAAATTTGTTATCAAATAATACACGACATCGCATCTAGTATTTTTTAATAAAATGAGTTAGTAACATATTTGAAAGCATATCAAGTTTTGTGTTTTATCACTTCAAACACATTAGTTAACCGATTTCACATTAAACATGTCAGTAAGAATATTAATGTAAAGGAAAATTCGAAATCTATACACTAGCCTCAAGTAGTTTTATACTTCAGGAAGTATTAAGGGTTTCCGAGGAGAGGAGTATCAAGGGAAGTGCGATCTTTATGATGGAAAAAAAATTCTTTATATGTTAATATGGTGATTTATTACTTTTCAAAAGAGACACGATGTAAGTTTTGTAAGTTCCAAACTATTGGAAGCTCTAATATTAATATTTGTTACATTTCTCTAGATATTAGTATAATAGTTAGTTACCTTATTTACCATTTAATTATTTCCGAAAACAACTTATTCTCATTTGCGTTACGATAAATGGTTGACTTTTGCCTATACACACATAAAAAATGCAACATTAAGATTCAAAAAATCATACAAATGGTGTATTTTAATACTAATTCGTCATGCGCACGTGCATCACACATGCCAAAATACTCGTGCGTATATATATGTGTGTGTGTATATACATATGTCTATAAAACACACACACACACATAAAATACACGCACACACAGACACACACACAAATTTACACATACACATACATATCCCAAAATTTACTTATGTATGCAATTACCATGTTGTTGTCTGTTGTTTTTGTCATTTTAAACATATTGCTGTAACATATTATTTCTTATATATTGATTAGGTGTAGACCGTAGTATTAATTAAATGTTTTGAAAAAGAGGAAAGTTGGAATTAATCAATGATTCACCTTCTCTCTTTCCTTTTAGATCTTGATGCGATTATACCTAGATCTTATTTCATATTTATTTCCATTTTTAAACATCAAACAACTTCACTCATGATATGTTTCAACTATTTGTCATGAAATATGAGTATATATGATGTAACATACCATTTCAAATATCATAGTTAATTAACATAAATTTAATCAATTAAGAATTAGATGATATTAATAAAATACAACTTTGTAAAAAAAACTAGAGTGGATATGGTACCAAATATTAAATTTCATCACCACAACAAACTGATTTTAGCTTTTTGTTTACAATGTTCGCACAATGAAATTTGTAACCACTATTTTTTATAGAAAGTTGTAATAAAAATGATTTTACAACTTTTTGTATTTTGCAGTCGTAATAAAGTTATTTAACGACTTTCTATCTTTGAACACTATATATTAATTTATAGCAATATTTATTTATATCTACCTTACTTATAGGTTGCAAGTGATCACGCGTAAAACACTTCCAATGAAACATTCTCAAATAGAAATTATTAGCAAACATAAATATTCCCTTTCAGAGATTATGATGTTCACTTTAACCGATCATTCAAAAAAATTGAAGAACAAATGTTAAATTTTGGTGAAACAAAATCACAAATAGAAGGAAACACATATGCAACAAAAAGATGCAAAAATATGCAAGAGAAAATTTTGTTTCCTCTAATTAATGGACATATTCGATTATGTTTATTTCTCTCTAATTGGCTAATCAATTTTTTTTCCATGTAATATTAACTTGGACATTAAGTAATTGATTATTGAATCACTAGTTTTGATTCATGACAAAGCAATTTAGAAGAAAAAGAGAATACACGATTAATCTAGACAAAAAGAGACAATCAAAGGACTATGGTCATATCGAGACTTTGAATCTATATTTTCACTGTTTATTACTTATGGTTGAGTCTTAGAAATTTGTTAAAATCTATTCTCAAGTAGTCCGCACTTCATTGTTCTCACTTTTTAATCAAAACAGAGCTAATTGTGTAAGAACACTACAGTCAGTCGACTGGCTATAAACAAACAGTCGACTGACTGGTGTACGTACACAAGTATGCACTGTTTTTTAAACTTGTTGCATAGTCAGTCGACTGACCAAGAACGACCAGTCGACTGATCTGAGCCCAACTGTCATTTTTTGAATAGACATCTCCATTCTGCGAAAGGTTGCGATCCTTCTCTGAATGGAAATGGATGCTCCTTTTGGTCAGAACCCTTCACCAGTGGTAGTAACTCTCTGACTACTATATATACTTGTTCCCAAACACTTCACATTCACCGAAATTCATTCTAACTTTCTTATATTCTTCTTGTGCTCTCATACTTGCATTCAAACAGCAAACTAGCGTTTTATTGCTTTGAATGTTCAAATAAACTTTCATAACCTTCGATTCTTAGCATTACCTTCTCTTCGTATCTTCATATACACTTCATATACTTGAGGATTTGATCATAGGAGGTTTGTACTATCAGAGACAAATTAGTGTTATCAAGAACACATAGTGTCAGATATTCTTTTGTATTAGTGAAGTCCTCTTCTGCGACTGAGGCGAAAATCATGTTCTGCTGTTCAGGTGTCTGTTCTGCTGCTTAGATTGTGTATACATGTTCCTCCGGGTTAAATGAGGATTGTTGTTTTAGTGAAATTCCAGAAGGAGTTTGGAACTGGACGTAGAACGGTGCTCCGAACCAGTATAAAAATATCTGGTGTTATTTTTATTATATTATTGCTTTTATATTTAGTACTATTTACTACATTGGTATTATCTCTATACTCTGCATTATTGTATATCCATATTGCACGGTCCTACACACTTTCATTGATGTTATAAATAGAGCCTAAGAGAGATAGAGAGAGTGGAAAAGTAATTGGAATTTCGCTCTTCTTCCATCTTTGTTCTTTTTCTACAAAACCAATAAGTCATTCTTATAGAGATCAAGATTCCTTCTCAATTAGGTATTGATCAAAATTTTATTTTATTACTTTTATTTGGTGGTGTAATTGTAAACAGTTATTTTTTTAGAATCATTATAAATGGTTGTTTGGTGGAATCTTGCGTGTTGCTTTTTTGGTTTCTTCGTGTTTTATGTCTTTCTTCACCATTTTTTATTTGCATTTTTTATTATTTTCATCCAATATTACCCCTTTGTACTTAGGGTGACATAAGATTCTGGGATAAGCTTCTGTAATAATTTTGTCATTTATTTGATTTTGCACCACAAAAAATCCAAACAACATAACAAGGTGCAAAAATAGAACTTCTTAAATTTAGAAAATCTTTAAAAATTTGGAAATTTTCTAAAATTTCATTGTTTCAATTTTTTAAACAACAGAGGAAATAAATACTTCATACAATTTCAAGAAGTCGGTAAACAAACTTTAACATAAGGACGAGCATTTAACCAATTTAACCCATGTGACCGATGTAAACAACATTCATCGAGTCGACTTAACGACCGCTAAGAACGATTAGCCGATATTAACAACTAGTTTAATGACCCGTCTTAGCCTA
The DNA here is from genome assembly GCA_030765085.1 of Allium cepa. Lineage (NCBI taxonomy): Eukaryota > Viridiplantae > Streptophyta > Magnoliopsida > Asparagales > Amaryllidaceae > Allium > Allium cepa. The sequence continues at coordinate 1,013,080,333 of CM060943.1, read as the reverse complement.
TTTAACTGGTAGCCATGAACGCTACTTCATACTTTCATAATTCTTTATTATGTTTTCGATATCACTTTACTTCATGCTTTCAACCGCTTATAATCAAGTTTCCAATAACGCTTCACTTCGTGCTTCGAATGCTCATTATTACCTTTTTGATGGTTGTTTATTTTAAAATTTCAATAGGACTATTTCAAAATTTATAGTATAATAGTAGGTTTATTTCATAATTACGTCTGTGACGAATATGTATTTCATGTAAATATATTTTTTATAATTTATTTTATTTTTTATTTAAACCGCTATACTAATTCAAACAAAACTAGCAACTAGTTACTTGGATAAATAACAACCATGGATTATCTTATGAACTAAAAGTAAAGAATGACCTAAAATAAAGTTATTATATACATAATATATATATATATATATATATATATATATATAATTGGCCCTTTCAGTATATCTTATATACTCTATATAAATCTTCATTGTCATCTATTTATATATTTGTTGCAGCTCGGCCTAGTTTTATGCTTTCTGCCGCCAAATGCATACCCTAGGTCTTACATCGCTCTATTTCTTACATCACTTATTCTTCTTTTATTTAGGTCTGAAAAACCCTAAATCGAAGAGAGAGAAAAATTCAATCGATCCCTTCTCGTTTACCGCCGCTTCATTCCCTTCACCTACTGCCGCATTTTTTCTTCTTTTCTGAACTGCTACAGGCGCTCACCCTGTAATCTCTATTGATTGCCATGCTCTAGTGTCTGACGTCTGCCTTCAAACTTCTTCGAGCTCATAGGTAATTTATTAAGTTGTTTTTATAAGAAATTTTGATTTTTGCTCAGATGCTAATCAATAATTTTTTCCCAATAGATTACATATATTAGCGTGTGTGGTTTGTTTCTAATGGATGTTTTTCTTGCAATTCAAATTCAAATTGTTTTTAAGTTTATTAAAGATCTTGTTAACTGTAACTTGAATACACGTACATGAGTCAATTTGAGAACTAGCTTGGTATGAGCTAAGAATCCTTAGAGATGGGATAACAATAGATGATTCTTTTGCTACTAGATGTATATGCAACTATAATGATATCAACCGTAAAAATATTAGATATGTAGATCATAGTTCTATAAAAATAGCAAAATCTGTTGCGTTTGAAGATGAACTTGAACAATGGAAAATAAGTGTTGCGGTTATAATGAAATTAATATTTGAGTCGTTACACTTTCGTAGTATGATGATAATTTTATTGGTAAAAACCAAAGATAGAAATCGGAGTAATTAGTAGATCTTCTAAAAGAACTCTGTGTTTTCTATGTATAATCAGTTTCTATCTTTAGTTATACTAATTAAATTATCGTGAATAATACGAAAGTGTAACAACAAGCATATTGACTTTATTATAATCGTAGCACTTGTTTCTCATTCTGTAGGTTTACTGCTTTTATAAAAGTACAACGATCTACATATATCTGACGGTTTCATCATTGATATCATTATATTTGTGTGTACATCCAGTAGCAAAATAATTATCTATTTTTTTCTCTTGTTCATGATTACCAAGCTAGTTCTCCCTCTTGACCTAAGCATTTCTTTTTAAATCCAATCAAATACAGATTTTTATATTCAGTTCTTTCTATTAGTTCCATCTCATTATTTAGAACAATTTTTGAATCAACATATTTCATCGTTATTGAATAATGTTTACTTCTTCTAGTGCTTGTAGGTTTGTTATATTTTTTGTAACGTTTTGCGATTTTTCGTTGCCCAAAAACCGAAATGTTAGGGTTAAAGAAGAAGAAAGAGGTGGAAGAAAAGAGAAAAAGATAGAACAGAATAGAAAGAACAACAGAACAGTATCAAAATCTCACAATCGCAGCGGAACAACATATAATAGATAAATGAATAATCTTTAAACAAAGAACTATATCAGTTATTACATTACATCATATTACATTTCATCATCAGAGTGTACAACAACAAACAACAACAAACAATGAAAAAGAAATACTATATACTAGTAATACGCCAGCCATCCAGCTTGCCTCCAGCAACTTCTAAATTCCAGAATATCCTGATAAACCTTAACTCTTGACTGCCCGTGTGGAAATTGGTGGGCATCCAGAGTTTAGGAAGGAAAACAATAAACTCCGAGTCAGTCATGTGACTGGTGTGAGAGCTCAAAACAGTGTATTTATCTTCAAAATCAAAATAGAGGAATATTTTTAAAGTCAATTCGCAATGCTTTTAAAAATGAGACTACCATAAGGCCTCCTGCACACACACACACAATGCAAATGCAGAATCGGAGAAGATTTCTCCTTACGATGTCAAAGATGCTTGGTACGCATTAAAAAGAAACATTTGATATTATTACTAGTGCATAGTGTAGGCAAAATTCATTTCGAAAATAAAGATATAAACCTTAGCCAGCATAGGCATTTCGCACTTATGCCTACTATAGCTACCATCCAAACAGTGGGGCGCCACCATAAGTGAATGATAGGTTCTACAACTAAAACCGTACAAGATCGTATTGTTTCTTTGGATTTCCAACAAATGGTCAGGCCAAGGAACTTCCCATTGCCACATAGGTACGCCTCTGGAAAGACGACCCGAGAACCAAACCGGATCTCTGCCAACACAAGGCCGGGTTACCCCTAACTGGGTAACTACTGACACGAATATGTCATCCCCCGATCGTAACCGATCTATCCGAGGATCCTCGATTTCCAACAACCACATAAGAATAATAATGCAGTAACCACATAGGCTAAGTATCTGGGCTCCATTCCATGATACCACCTCTATTCAGAAGGAATGACATACACTAAAGGGGCGCTACCCCCTAATAACCTTGCTGCATCCTTCCTGTTTTGACCATTTCGGGGGTGTGAGGTCCGACGAAGTCTCGTCCACAAAGCCACGCTTTATACAAAAGCTGTGCTTTGGGTCAACAAATGATCAAAGTAATGATCACAAAGATAAACGATCAAACAAATGATCATATCACAAATGATCAAACAATGATCATTTCACAGCAACACTCAGCATGCCACACTACCAAATTGGGAGTATATCACTAATAACCTTCAATTACATAACCTCTGAGCTCGTACGTCTCAGAGAAGGGTGTTAAGATAAGAGAATAAATTCTCCGCCACCAACAGAAATATATTTGAAAGAAATCAGCTTTATATCTCAACTTGTAATGTCAGACATACAATCCATACAAGTCTGTTCTGGGATCGAACAGAACCGAAGGCACTTACAAAGAAGTCCTTGCATTTCGGATAATTTCTAATCACGTCTGGACTTCCCGTCACTAAGGGTGATAAAACCTCTATATCGGAGATCAGCCGATGCAGAGTAACTCAACGGTAATCCTTCCGTTTTCAAAAATATCCGGTCTTCAACACCGGTCATCAAATGCAATCCATTACGACGTATCACATGTTCGGAATGGGTTATATGACCCCAAGGTCCTTTCCCGGCTAACCCGAATAGTGCGCGCTTATTCAAAAATAAGTGTGGCATTCAAATTCAAGCAATCACAACAAATACCTATTTAAAGGTAAATATTGATAGTCGGATTATTTAACTATCAATAGGCGTGTTCAACATCACCAAATCCAAATAATTTCTCAAATTATTTACTTTCCAAAATATCTTTACAAGATATATATTTTTCACACTTCAACATTTGAAAACAAATTTTCAAATCACTTTTCACCTTTACCACTTTTGAAAACAAATTTCAATTATTTTCCTTATGTGAAATACTTTCATTTCAACATGGTTCATTTAAACCAGTTAAATAAATCCTTACCGATTTACTTTATATTTACGTTCCAAATCCGTAAATTTATTCCCACACTTTAAAAATAAATCAACGTTTATTTTTAACAAATTTCCCTTTCTTTTATAAATTCCATAGTGAATTTATAATTCCAAAATATCTATGATATACGATTTCCAAATTGATTTCTAATATTCATTTTCCGTTATGTTTAAAAGATAAAATCTCAAAATATTCACTTCATATTGGAAAACATTTCCATACTTATTTAATAATAAGTAATTCACAAATCCATTTATTTTCAATACTTGGAAAACATTCAATATACTTAAATCGAAATTAAGTATATATTTCATTCTTTAAGAAATCATTTTCTTAAACATATTTATTTGGGCCAAAACGAATGTTGCGCAAAACATCGTTACGACAACCCAAAATCACTAGTATAGGAATTCGAAATTAAAATAGATATATAAATCCCAATACTATACAAAAACATTTCCTTTCAGAAATCATTTACTATAACAACAGTGTTATAGTCCATCATTTCCTTCTATTTCTCGAAAACGTCTATTTCAACAATAAATGTTGAAATCTATGTATTCGATTCATAATACATTTTAAAACATCGTTAAAACGATTAACTTCATTTTATAATATTCATTTTCCAAAGCATATCCATTTTATTTGATAATATATTCACTGTCCAAAATCGTGAATATACTTCCTTAACCAATTTCAACTTTCAATTTATCAAATTCCATTGATTTCGAATTTATAAACAATGTCTATAAATTCCGTTTCTATTTATAAGCTTCGGTTTATAAATCTCCTTTATTAATCCAATTTACATTTCGTTTATATGCCGAATCTAACTTATAAGTAAATTACTTATAATCCATTTATTCACATATCCATTCTTTTGTATCATCATTTGTTTATAAATCTAAAATTCTTATTTACTTATAAAACTAAGTACAACTTTATTTTAACACTTATAAAAGCTCGTTTTATAATTCCAATATCTTTACCTTATTAAATATAAATTTTATAAATCTTTTATATAAACCGTTTATAATAATTCAAAAATCTCAATTTAAATAAACCAATCTCTTTATTAATTTACAAAACGTTATTTAAAACTTATATAACTCCAAAATTACACTTAAGTATTATTTTCCCAAAAATATAACCTTTATAACCATAAAATTAAAATGTTTATTTATTTTAACAGTTCAAAATTAAATAAAACGTATACTTTCAAAAATCACTTTAAAAATTCTTTTAAAAAAACCAAAATCATTATTTTAAAACTTCAAAAATGGATCCGATGATGCAACAACACCAAATAGTCAATCACGACATCCAAATATCATATATCGATATGATAATCAACAAATATCACAATATCTGTAAATAAATCAATACAGTTGAGGAATCCAGTTGGATCCCTCCAACCTGTTTCCCTGCATCCACAAACATTAGCACAATACCAATTCCGTTACAGTACGGAATTATCGCGGTATATGGGATTTATAAAATATTATCTGCTTGATAGACGGCGCAATAGGGTCTCATTCGCTATATAACGCGGGAAATCAACTCCAAGTACATAAATAATACCAATTTCACTGTACTGTGAAATATTCGCGGTATATGTTTTTAATAAATAACATCCGCTTACTAACGGTGCATAATGTCTATTTTAACAATCAATAGATAACAATCACCATTCAAACATGCATTCAAGAATTTTAAATATAACTATTTAAAATTAAAATCGAAACCGATTCGATTGAGTGAGAAGTTCTCACCTTGATTTTAATTCCGTTTCAGCTTTTATTTCGAATAAAATTAAACGCGCGTTTAATTTTACCCGAAATTTTCGCTTGCTCCAATCGACTCCAAGCCAGCTCCATAGCATAGTGCTCATCCATACAATTCCATCGCAACTGGTTTCGTGCGTTTTTGACCTCGTATGAATAAGTTATATCATTTTAAAGTTTACGCGAATTTATAACATATAAATTTACAATTTTTATTTTATTTTAACCTAGATTGCAATCCAGACCGTTGCTTTCAAACCCCAGGATCAGGGCCGTTGATTGATGCTTCTCCCCCCTCATGTTACTTCGAACGCAGCTAAACCCATGGAGCCGCCAATCTTCCTCCCATTTATGCGACTTCAGCACACAACTTCACGTCGATCGGGGAGCGCCAAATGAAAGCTCGTCCCTTACTCTACACTCGGCTTGAACATGGCTAAGCTCGGCCTCACCCTGATTCTCGAATTTCATGCCCAATCGAAGACAAACGCGGCCAGATAACTCCCCCCATAGTTGACGATTTGACGAAGTAACTGTATGGATTGAAAGCTTTTGCTTAGCTCTACAACTTTCGTGTTGACAAGTTTTTCTAAAAACGTGTGGATTGGGAGAGATTGAGAGGAGAAGATTCGAGCGTTTCTGGCCTTTGAAATGAGAGTGGCGGCCGGCATAGAATTAGGGTTAGGTTTTGTCCTTGTTGCAAATGAAAATAATGAAGGCCTTTTATAGAAAATTTCCAAATTACTATTCATCCAAAATTTTCCGAACTCCAAACGAAGTGTGCCGGTTGGCGTTTCTAAGGTTTACCCCGCGTTCCGGACACAATGGAACATGTTTCGGAGGCTAATTCGATCATCTGTGCCAGTTATGGCAATAAACGTTCGATTTAAAATTAAATCGGTAAATCAAATTTCTAGGCGTTTTAGCTTGCACAGGACAAACGGTAAATCCAATTGACAAGAAATTTGAAACCATACAATAATATCACATTACGGATCCGATGAAACTGGTTTCGTCGAAATCCGAGACTGTTTGAAAAATGACTATTTTAACTCGCCAAATTAATATTAAAACAATTTCGATGTGTTTCGAGCTGCCACGGTCAAACGATAACTCCAATTGCTACGAAAATTGAAATCCGATAATAACAAACTATTACGGATCCAATGGAACTAGTTTCGTCCAATTCTGAGACTGTTCGAAAAATGGCTAATTTCACTAGTCGATTAAATATTAAAATATTCAATTTTCACAAATTAACTTTTAATTCGATTTTAAAAGTTCTAAAATATCGTTCTAACTCCAATATGATAAAATAAAATTTTACAAATCATTTTCAATCATATTTAACTCAATTTTTAATTATTTCTGTAATTTCAACTACTAAATAATCGATTTAATTATCAAATTAAATCAAATATTCGATAAATAAATTATTCGACTTATTAATTTCACTTATTAATATTTAAAATTAATTAAATATTCAAATTTTAATTAATAGAAATTCTGGGTCGTTACATTTTTTTGGAAAAATAACTATATTTTTGAAATGTTCCACTAATGCCTTTTTTCACCAAGTATTCTTAATCGGGAAGTGCTGAATATAGATCTATTGCTTGTGTTTAATATAAATATAAAAATATAAATGTCTTACATTTACTTCAAGCATCCTACAAGGATGAAACAATGAAAGACGAGTTAATTTATATTAGAAACACCGACGAAAGTTCGTTAGAAAACCATTTTGGATTTAAGCTTATGTAACTAGAAAATTATGTTAAGTTTCTTACTAGTTTTCCATACAGTACCAGAAAATTTACATTTTACAATCCTTAATCACAGCGTTTTCAATCAAACTATTGTTTTTTATATTTAAAACATAAATAAAACGCTGCGTAACCTAAACCCAATGAGATCCGCATTTCTCCAAACTCTAATATATTTGCAATAATTTCATTTTCGCTTTCCCAAATATTTCATTCCCATTCGATATTCTAAACCTTATTAAATTTTCCCTAAAATTGTGCCGTTTTCCCCCTCAATGACACTGTTAATCGATGGTGCTCGCATCACCTTCGCCCATCAAGCCCACTGCGATTCATTTCTGTAACGACTTGGATTTTTCAGCGATATAAATACAAAGTTAACGAAGATTTTGAAATAAAATTATTTTTTAAAATAATAATTTGACAACAAAAATTAGATATTTTGATATGCTTCCAATTAAATAAGACCAACAAAATTTGTTTCGTGTCAAATTTGTCCGAAACCCGATCAACACAATTTCTCCGGGCGAATTATCAAATTTTGAAGTATGAATATTTCAAATAAAAATGTTCTAAAAAATTCTGATTAAAATGTCAAATTTCGTTTCGTCCAATTCCGACATTTGTAGCTCGGTTTATCTAGAATTGTTGTTGTCGTTCAATTTTGTAGCGGTAACAGATGAGATTTTGCTATGAACGTCGTAGCATAGATTTGATTACATCGTTGAAATTGTCTCGTCGCGTTGATCACCGTGGTAAACTTTTTTCGTGTTTGGCTTCCGTGGCAAAACGATACATGACCGACTTATTGATTTGTGACTATGCACGGGTCATCATTCTTATCAAGCCGAGATCATTTCTTTCAGACCACATAAAATTCTTTTTGCTGAGATTCCTAGCGTATGCATGCATGCTTAATAAATGCCGCATTTAATGCTCTGCGCATTCTTTTCGTATATATACGCATGCTGGCTCTCACTATTCTCTCTGCTCCCCTTTTCTTTGTTTAAATTTTTGCGCATACACACACACACATAAAAAGTCATGTACAAAGCTACAACTCTTCCTCCTTACCTTTTTTTTGTTTGCTTCGACCAGATTAACGTCACCCCTACCCATCGTATTTCCCTCCCACCAACTCCCTCACCCTCCAATCGAAACCGCACCACCCTACTGCTCTCCCTCCCCTCGCCTAAACTCCCCACTGACTTGTGCTGCACTCCCCTACCACCACACCCTCGGCCGAAGTCGTCCCCTCCTCACAACCCATCACCTCCCACTCACCGGCCTACTCACCTTCCACCTACGACACGACACAGCCTGTAACCCCTTGCACCGAGTCCGTATGTCCCTCAAACCTCACCCGAAGCACCACCACCGGCTACCACCTCCGACCCCCTAGCCTCTAGCCCATCAAACCCACTCCTTGTCCCACTACTAGCTCCGAACCCGAACCATCGCTGCCTCCTCTGCCTGAAGCAACTCCAATAGCCACGCCCACAAGCTGCCACCTCATCCGAGCTTCCCTTCACCGTAGCCTACCTCAGTCGAGCCAAAATTTCTCCCTCGCGTGTGTACGTGAGTGTAGAAAAATGGTATCAAAAGGACGGTTGCTGCGTGAGTAGAAAAAAAAGAGGACGTGAGTTAAAAAAGAAGAAGTGTAGCTTGCATGTGATGTATATAAAGAAAAAACGAGAGAGAAAGAAAGCAGTGTTGGTTTTTTCTTGCAAAAGTTAAGCAATAGTGAAGCAGCGCGTCCGTATCACCATATCCATCTATCAAATACGCAAAGGTGAGCGATTCTAAGCTCACGATTAGATTTGCATATTACAAGTATCCAACTATGTTATCTATAATTGATTGATAATTATAATCGATATTGAAATTGGAAATCGTTGATAGTTAATATTACGATATATGATTTGGTTAAAACAGTTGAAATTATTGATCAGAATCCAAATTGCATGAAAATTCGTCTACTATGGAAAGTGTAAATATTGGACGATGATTGATTTATTGATATCTGTCACTATTATATTGTTGTTCCACGCATTGATTTGGACATTGAAATTTGAACCGAAATATGGGTTGAAACAATAAATACCCAAGTTTAAATTGCTTAGACTAGGGTAGAAAATTAGATAATAAACACCGATTGGTCAATTGAGATTTATTTCAGATATTTAATATTTGAATTTGAAATTATGAAATGATTTGGAAATTTAATGTGAATTTATAATTTAAATTTTATGTTAAATTTAATATTAAATTTTGAAATCTATTTAGGCAATTTATATTTCAAAATGAAAGATTAACTGAACTATTTTAAATTATGAAATTAATTAATAATGGTTGTTTTTAAATGTTTACGTTTTCAAAACTCCTATCTTGGCCATTGCCTCATGTGCCTTGTTATACTTTTATCCCTATACGAGACTCGTACGATTTTGGTTTAGTGTTGTCGTATCACATCGCATCCTTAACTTTCGACGTTCTACTGGTGGTGTCAAATGCAAACTGTACGACAATGCTTAAAAACACGTTAAGGCGGATTAATGTAAATCCTTAATGCTAAGAAGAATATTTACTTTACCGGTAGACACTACATATATAGCATACCATATTGTATTTATAAATCGTTTTACGGACCCTTAAAATACGGAAAATCCCGTAACATCTCTTGAGTTACCTGCACATTTTACTTAAGTATGACTACTTACATACGAACTTCTAGTCATGACTCGAGTGTTCTGTTTTTCATTACGTTCGGGTCAGCCTGAGTATTGCAGTGTGTGAGTAGTGCTTATTTTGGGAGCCAAGACTCGGCCGAAGACTCCACTCTATTCAGTATTAGTTATCTAATTCATTTTGGGCATGTATCGCTAAACTTCTATGTATCGCTAGTATTGTATAATTAAAGTCTGAAACTCTGATGTATTTGATGTAGTAGCTTCATGAACTATTGTGTATATTATTCATTTCCGCTGCGAGATTTGGTATTTTTCTATGTGTGATTCTGTATCTGATTCTATATTAAAACCCCTAATTGATGATCTGTCTAATTTGAATGGTTTAAGTTGGACAAGTGTGGTTTATTGTTTGCTTAAGTTGTTCGAAAAAGACGGGTCGTCACAAGTTCATTCTTTGCTAGTCCGCCTACTGCTCCAACATCGCTACTGCTCCCACTTCTCAACTTTATCCTCGGTTTGAACTGTTGTCGATTTGATCTAGTCAACAACTTTGCATTTGTGGTATCATCTATCTTCTCCCTTTTGTCAATTTTATTTTTTTCTAAAATTTAGGGTGTTGGATTTTAGACTTTTTTTTTGGTCATTTCTAGACTGAATTACCAACTTATAAAATAATTTAGGTATATTTTTGTTGATTCATCCGATTCATTTACTTGGAATTCTTATGTTTATTTTTGTTTAACTATGGACTGAATCCAGATTGGTTCAATTATTTTCCATGTTATAGATATGTTATGTCATACTCAGTAGAAATGTACTGATTTCTTTATACAAATGAAGTAATGTAATGTTTCTGCATCAAAATTTCTTTTTGCCTACTTTGGGCAGTTAGGATTTTAGACATTTGGCAATCATTTTTGATCTTGCATCAGAAAAGTTTGGATGCACATGTTTTGAAGAATAGATGTGTAAAATATGATGCACATGTTTGTTTATCTGTACTGTTACATAACTGCAACCATTTATCTCTCTAAAGATTTAATCTTGGCTAAAATTGACTCGATATGGAAAAGCGAGAAATTTTCACTAGCACAAAAAAAGTAGTTGTACGATAATCCAGTTTTGATTAATCTTTTGTTGGAAACTTGTTTATGTTTGCACACATGTAGAATTATGTGACAATTATGTAACACATACTAAACCTTTCAGACATCCTATATTAACAAATAATCTATAATGCTTAGGAAAAATTTGCTCGCTTACTAGTGGCTTTATATTTAGTAGACGAAGATGTTACATTGACTAAACCTTTCAGACATCCACAGATAATCTATAATGTGCTTAAACTTGGTGATTTTTCTTGGATATACGTAACCATTTCTTTTACTCCTTATTAAAGTATACCGTTTTGCATATTGTTACGAGTTTGTTTAAATAGGAATGCGCTTTATGTTTTAGTTGTGATTTATTGTCAAGTTTATGAATTCTGGAAATGTAATTCCTTCCGATGTCTTCATATTTCCTGAATGAGCACTATGTTGAAATTTATGTTTAAGCTATCATTTTAACTATTTGATTGGATGTTTAAATAACATGGTTAGTATTCTGCCCGACCACCAAGACCACTTCCACTACTATAATTTTGGGAACAAATGATACACGCTAGAATCAAATTACTAACGATTTAATCAGTAGCATGCAAATATAACTTATATCATGAAGTTACAAAAAATAGCTCTGTCACTTTCATGCTGATGAACAATGATCTTATTGAACAGCAAGTTCTCAATGGTGATTTAATATGCTACACCCTTGTTGATTATACCGCTACAAATAATCTTACTCAAAATCTGGATAATGACATTTGTGGCATAACAACCTCCTTCAACACAATCCTCAATGCTCTTCTATTTAATTAACAGTGACAGAAATCTTCCCACAAATGCATCACCTGCTTCATTGGTATCAACCAGCTTCTCCTTCGGCAGTATAATAACTGGATGTTTTGCAATCTTCGAGCATTCAAAAATAATCATATTAATGCCAAATCAACAGATAATGGTATATAGTTAAGGAGTTAAAATTCATCTGGCATCCACGACTTTGTGATTTGTAACATAACAATTAGATTAGGAAAGGGTGTCTTAAAACACAAAATCGGACTCCTTTAGAAATGGAGATTTCAGATTAAATATGGTTATAGGTGCTCCTTTAGAAAGGGCTAAAATATGGTAAATATAGCTCATTTTCCCTTAGAAATCAACAACTGTGAATTTTCCTAGGTAATAATTTAATGATAAATTCGGGTAGACTCTTAAAGTGCATTATACTGGGAGAATTCTGTCACATAAAATATCATGTTGGTGTAAATACTATTTTTTGTTCTCATTGCTTCTACATGGACCAATTTTATGCCCTTTACAACTTTGGTTTCTTCACATACTACAGCCTTATTTTATTGCGCTTTAATTTATATCTTTAAAGTAAGAATATTTTTTTTTGTATGGCATAAATAGCGTAGGAAAAGAACATAAATTATTTTCAATCTACGAACGCGTTTTTTCAATCTACAACCCCTATGCAATTTATTTTCTGGTTTTGAATGTAAAGCAAAAGAAGTACTTGCAAAATAACAAAAACAACGACAACGATGACAACTTGGTACCAGCCGTCAGCCTCATATTGATTAGGTGAAAAATAACAAAAAAAAATTGAACTGATGACTTTCTCATGTTTAATATATAACAAATAATTTTTAAATTGGATCAATCTTTAATGTGTAAGAAAATATAAGTTCATTTGACACAGTCAAGACTTAATTATGTAATTTGTCTTTTTCATGTTTTATTTTTTAAGGAAGATGACTTTTTCCAATATTTGAAAATTTTGATTTTCTTTCTCAACTGACTTTTTTTTCTAGAAATAAATAACATTTAATAAAACTATTAACATTTTGAGAGAGATTTGAGCAAATATTTTTTAAATTTGAAAAATAATATCATGAAATTTTTCGATAGGCAGCGAATGGAAGAAGTGATCGAGTAATAATCAAATGTAATAGTAATAAAATGAAAACATGGAAAATGATCCAAGAATCCCAATTTGAAGCTCTGTTTGAAAAATTAGATTCTTGATGTATTTTTGAGAATAGGTTGAAAGTGAATGATTTAATTTTTTGAGGGTCAAGATGTAACTTAAGTTTCAAATTTTGAATTCTAAAAATTAGTTTTGAAAAATAATCAAAATCCCCAATTTTATTTTGGAAATTTTTTGAATTTTGGAATTTTACAATGCTCAATTTCAAAATTTTGAGTTTTGAACTTGTAAAATTTTGAGTGTTCGTTGTTTTGCATTTTATATATTTTGGATTTGAAGATTACGAACTTTAACTTTTATTTTTATGCATTCTCTTAAAAGAAAAGTTACAAAGCACTAATAAAATATAGGATTTGCATTTGAAACAAAGCAATCCTCATACACACATGTTTGCCATTGCTTGGTCAAAGTATTTAATAAAATATGTGATATTTATTTGAAATATTACAAGATCACATGTTACGTATATTAGGCGTGACGACTATTAGTAAAATATTACATTATAGTATATTTGAAATATTTATAATATATATCATGCAACACTAAACAGAAATTTACGTGGAACCTATATTCCAGTATATTTGAAATACTGCAGTACAACATATGGTGCTAACTCCGTTCGTTTTTTGGTTTTTACTAGAGATATCGCATATTTGCTTCTAATCTTGTATATGTTAATCCAATGCGGGATAAATAAAAACCAGAGTGCCTGATACTTCACTCACTTCTGCTTATATCTAGTGAAGTACTTCAAGTAAAGTTTTTTTATTGGCTACTAGTATAAAACGCACGTATGTGCATCTAATAGTTGGAGATATTTAATTTCTAAATTTGAAAATAAATAAATTAATGGACGGATATATGTTATAATTGCAAAACCTTTGTTAGTCACAACATTTTAATTTTAAGCAACTTTTTTTTTTGAAATGGTACTTTATATACAACAAATCATTGGAACAACATATCCCATGTTAATAAACGTTCGAAAGCAAGTTTCGAACTTGTGACCTCTTGCACCAAAGCCGAATCAATTAACCACTTGGACAATGGTGCTTGTCAATTTTACTGATGGTGTTGATGGCATATTGATAGCAAAATTCCATTGATGGATGGTGAAAAAGTTGATGATAGTTGATTGCAAACCTATGGTGAAATTTCCTTGGTGAATGAGGGCATTTTCGAAATTTTAAAAAGACATTGTGGAAATCTATTCATTGAATGCTTTTTATTAATAGTAGAGATAGTAGAGGTCGAGTCATTTAAGCCTAATAAAAATAAACTAACAATAATATTCCATAAAAGTGCTACAAATACAAAAAAAGACGATGGCAACATTTAAGGATCCGGAATATTCGGTCGGAATCGAATTAACTGTCCAATCAATTTATTTCTATCAGTTCGGTTCTGTTACGAAGCTAAATCGTTTTGAATTCGCTATACAAATTAATTTTATTTGATTGGTTCGCCGAATTAATCGAACTTTTATTAAATTATTCAATTCATGGTATTATAATGCTTTTAATGGTTGGTTCGGTAACAAAAACTAATCTTACCAATTGAATTAGGTCAAATTTTCTTTTAAGAATAAGAAACACTTAACAAAATCTCTCCAACCATAATTTTTTTGAGTAAATCAGTCATTGGAATAACAACATACATTTTTAGTTCGTTTAAATCAATTACCAACCGAGTAACTGAAAATTTGGTTTGGTTCAACTTTGGGTTTTTCCCCCTCTTCTCCCTAATTTGATTTGATGTTGTTTACCTCAAAACAACGTAGTGCTCGCCTCCAACAGCATCATATGATTATTCAATTTAAGCTCGCATACCGTTTCTGAATCAGTCAGCAACAATACAAAATCAACATTCACAATACAACACCAAAACACAATATAGCAACAATTTCAGATCCAAATCCAGGTGCATCTTTTTACATTATTAATATATATGAATAATAATTTTACTAATCGTTACATTTGTCTGTTGAAACTGTCCAAAGTAACATCCGGATATATATCAAAATGCTATAAGTATAGTCCTATCTAAATTCTTTTTTGATATCCACTATAGCCATATCCATTTCCCCAACAACAAAGTATGCATGACAAAGCTTAAAGGCTACTTCCGTTGGTACAGAACGAAGGAATGCATGTTAAGCATGCTGGACCAGGAAAAAAGGTGCTTAAGATGAGAACTTTGAAATTAGCTTATCAACGCGAGGGGTATTTCTGGTATTTCAAAAAGATACGGTTGAACTCAGTTCAAGGAATATTCATTATTAGTAGTAGAGAAGTAGAGATGAACATTGTCTATGCACCCAAACTTCGTGTGTGTGTGTTCTTCAAATTAGACAAATATATGTATTTACCCATCTGTTTGTTATAATGAGCAAACCCTCTGTTCAACATACATGTCAATAGAATGTAAATTGTGGTGTTAACACTGTATTCCTGCTTGATAATGTAACCTTGTTTTCTGTGATGGTGTGCTGCATAAGCGAGTATAGGAGAGTAGCCTTCTACACAATTGTAAAATAAATTAACAATTATCGTCCAAGCTGTCATATTTAATGCTTATCATCTTATTGTATTTGCACCTCTATAACAACCAACATATTTTCCTACCGATCTAATGACGAAATGTTTGTGGCATTTGTCGATCATTTTGAAATGACGTTGGACTTCTTTTTTGCAGTGTGGTTTGTTGCTGGAAACCTATGGGTATTTGGTAGGCAAATTCTTTTGTATACAAGGAAATAAGAAATTACACATAGCACAACAATAGTAAACTAGATGGCATTGGTTATGTGATAATATTACGGAACAGATCCCTTAAATGCACTAAAATTATTGCTAGTTATAAAATTATTGCTAGTTATAGTAAATTGGATTTAAAAACATAGATTACTACATCATTATCCTTACCGTTTAAAAGTATCCATTTAACATTTGGCGCGTTTTTGCGTATTTTAATAAAATAACATTATGATCTTGCATTATAACACTACTTTTTATATTAAAAGATATATAATTGTTTTATATATTTACTATCTTTTTTTATGTGTAAATACAAATAATTTCCTTTTAAATTTTTGTATGTGAAAGTTATAGAAAACTCTAGATGATTTTTTAATGGGGCATTTCACTAGAAGGACAAACTTTGCAATCCAATTATTTTCTAGGACACACATCCATAGAAATTAATTTCAGGCCAAAATTAGTAGAATAATTACTTTTAAGGACAAAGTCAACAGTCTAATTACTTTTAAGGACATAATTTCATAGGTTTTTAGGCCTTAGAAACTAATTATTTTGCATTTTGTCCTTAAAAGAAATTATTTCCGTTGTGTGTCCTAGAAACTAATTGCACTTGCTAAAGAGGCACTTGTGGCTAATTTCCACTTTTTTAATTATATAGGCTTAAAGACAAAATGGTTTTCTAATGAATTTTCATTTTCTAGTACAAATTAACGCATCATTTATTTTTTTATTTTTGTAGAGTGCACGAGATACATGTTAAACATTCATATTCTTGTATGAATAAAATGTAATAGATTAATATTCAACACTTGATAATAAAGAACTCTTGTTGAAAAAAGACATTTATGGTACATTTGAAAGGTATAGTCCTTTTTCAAAAATTTAACAGATCTATTCGAACCTACCAGCATTAGAGTAATTAAACATCTACACAATATTAATAAGTATGTTCATTTAAACATTGTTCTAAATAGTGAGATAGAATTAATAGTAAAGATAGAATATAAAGATCTGTCCTTAATTGGATTTTAAAAATAGTGTTCATGTCAAGAGAGAGGTAGCTTGATGATTCTTGTAGAAGAGAAAACGGTAGATATTTCTTTTGCTACTAGATATACATGCAACTATAATGATATTAACGATGAAAGTGTCAGATTTATAGATAATCATACTTTCATAAAAGAAGTAAAACTTAACACTTCTGGAAATCATCTGAAAAATGGAAAATAATTGTCGCGGTTATATGATTAAGTCTATATGTGAGTCGTTACAATTTCATACTTTTATAAAAGAAGTAAAACGTAATACAATTGTCACGAATGCTATGAAATTGTAATGACTCACAGACCGACTTCACTATAACTGCGACAATTGTTTTCATTATTTAGGTTCATTTTCAAAAGCATTAAGTTTTATTGCTCTTAGAAACGTATAGTGGTCTCCATATCTTATGATTTCACCGTTGCTATTAGTGCAGTTGCCTCTATATCCACTAGCAAAAGAATCAACTATCTTTTTCTCTTGTCCAGGGAACCTTAGTACGTACCAAGCCAGTTCTCCCTCTTGACTAGTGCGCTTCTTAACTTTAATCAAGTATAGATCTTTATATTCAATCCTTACTATTAAAATTCTTCTACCTCACTATTTACAAAAAAATTAAATCAACATACTTACAACAATTTTAAATCAACATACTTATCATTATTGTGTTGATGTTTAATTCCTCTAATGCTTGTAGGTTCAAATAGATCTGCTAAATTTAAAAAAAAACGAATATTTTTCAAATGTACCACAGGTGTTTTTTTTTCATCAGTAGTTCTTCATCATTAAGTGTTGAATATTAATCTATTGCATTTTATTTACATAAGATTATGAATGTCTTACATGTACCTCGAGCACTCTACAAAAATAAAACAACAAATGATGAGTTAATTTATATTAGAAACACCGATGAAAATTTACTATTTACGCCTATATAATTAGAAAACCATCTTAAGTTTGATATTACTTTTACATATAAACTTTAAGAGGCAATTATTTGTATTTAAACATAAAATAATAATAAATATGTAAATTGATTAAATATCTTTTATATTAAAAGTATTGTGCTCTAATGCAAGATTATAATAATGTTAATTTAATAAAATAAACCTAAGTGTTAAATAGATACTTTTAAATGGTAAGGATAACGAGTCTATTAAACATTCTGTTTTCTTTTCACCTTTATATACATGTATTTGGATCAATCTTTTTTCGTCTTCTTAACCTGAGAACTTTGGTTAAATATCTGTTGAAAAATTCTTGTAAGCATGTCATGTACCTAGCTTCTAAAAGATGTATCCAAAGTAGTGATTACAGAAGATTTGTAATAATAAAAGTAGCCATTTGCAAGAATGGAACCTGTTTGATTTGCAG
Organism: Allium cepa; assembly: GCA_030765085.1. NCBI lineage: Eukaryota > Viridiplantae > Streptophyta > Magnoliopsida > Asparagales > Amaryllidaceae > Allium > Allium cepa. Next base: position 1,013,061,982 of record CM060943.1, on the reverse strand, counting down.
ATGTTTTTTATTTTTTGTAAATAATATCATACCATTTACTTATGTTTTCTAACACCACACCAAATTAGCTATTTTGCAACATTCGTTTTTTTTACAATTTGTAACAGTTATTTTCGTTCAAGTTTACCAACAAGTTTTTCCGTTGGAAAAGTGTAGCAACCCACTTTTCTATACCATTTAAGTTGGCAATAAAGCACACATGTCAATTCAAATTGAACAAAAATGCGGATTGCTAGGAGAATATAAGGAGATGGAAGATAGAAGAAACTATACAATCACATGATCCCACAACGCAACGGAATAACATATATTAATCACATATTATTTTGCAAAGTCATCTTAAACAAAATACATCAGAGTTACACTAATACAATTCTAACCTGGGACAACTATAACTGCCTGTTCTTATACATCAGATATATAGTATACAATGGAAACAAGATAATACCTAGCCATCAATGAAGCCTCCTGCTTCGAGGTTCTCCAAAATGCATCTGTGGAAAACCTGCACTACTTGGCTGCTCGTAAAAATTTGAGCTTTTCTTTCCCCAAAACTCTTGGTCAGACATGGATTTGGTATGAGTAAACTAAAACAACCTAATTATTACTTTAAAAACTCCTTTGAAATCAAAGGTATCTCGTAAGACCACAGCATACATAAACACGGTCGGGTTTTTACCTTACTTTAATCAAAACGCATTAATAGAAAATTAAGTGATATTATAAATAATGTCTAAGCAAAATTACTTATTAAATAACCGAAACTGTTCCATTAATTAAATTCCAACATACAAGATTCTACAATCAAAACCGTAAAAGCACGTACTGGAGAATGGATTCCATACTATGACCAAGTAAGGAATACCTTTGATGGGTACATCTCTAGAAAGATGCACCCGGGTCTGACAAGAACATCTTGTACCCTGCCATACAGTTTCGATCTACCACTTGACTAGTAGTACCGAATATGTCATCATCACGGTCTTCCAAATCTTAATCGAGATCTCTCATGCACATACCATGCATAATAATAGGGTAATCTAGAAAATGATGACATACCCTGATGGGAGCGACCCGCTTAGCCCTGCTACACGCCTAATTTTAGTCATTTCCTGATTAATGAGGCTTGAGGCTATGTTTTACCTTTTATATAGAAAATCAACTTGGAATGCTAACACTTGTTCAGGATAAGTATAAACAGAAGGCACTACTTCTGCTACATCCATTTTGGAATCACCCTCAGGGTTAGCAAGCTGCCCTTGCACTTCAATGCTCCATCTTCGATTCCATATTCTTTAAGATGTCTGAAGTTCGAAACGCTTGAGTTGGATCAAAGTGATTTTCGGATAACAAATCTGATCTCGGTCTCTTTGAAACAACTTTCGATAATTTTTGGTAAATTCAACCTCGGTTCTTTAGGAAATAAGCAGATAAAGATAAGAGCGGAGTTCACTTTCTAACAGTTGGTGGACGGATTTTCTTATCTTTTATCCTAGAAGAACGAAACGAATTTATACGTACAGTATAGCACCATCGACGGTAATTGTACTATATAATTTTTGTGTTTCTTCTAGGTATTTTCAGAGTTACATTTTGGTCCAGATTTTATAATTGGTTATTTAACTATCAAATAAACAAATAATCAAACATTGATTCAATCCCATATGGGATTCTCTAAGTCTTTATTAATTAATCTTTAATTAATAAAATCATTTATGAAACTTTATCAAAGGATCTTTTTTAAAACTCTTTTCCCAAAGCCCTTACATTCCTTTACTTGGAAAACAATATAAACATTTACCAAAAACATTTGAAAAAATTTCTTTTCTCATATTCCATGTTAAATGTCCCAACCATTTCCTTTCAAAACACCACTTACTATAAAACTCGTTCACTTTATAAAACCCATTCACTTATACCTTACAAAAATTCTTTTATAAGTTTACTTCACATTTCAAACCTCTTTACAATTTTTCAAACTTGACATCTAAAGTAATTTATAAAATCCCTTTCTATTTTTGCAACTATTTAAAAATATTTTTTCATAATTCCTTTATAGAATCTCCTTTATAAAATATCATTTTCAGATATCATTTGTAAATCACTTTAGGTAAAACTTTTAATTTAATAAATCTCTTTTTAAAAACAAGATGTTATTTAAAAATAACATTATAAAATATTAATAAAATTTTGAAAACCATTTATAACCTTTAAACCTAAATCGATTAAAGAGTTAATGCTAATTCAAAAACATACTTTAGTAATTCGAAAAGAGGCTTAGCAATTCCAATGTTACTAATTTAAGTGCCATTTGATTTCAGTTTCAGTTCACTTAACAATTATTTACATAGATCAACATATATGTAAATACAACTCATATCCAAATCAGAGAATAACATGTCAATACGAACTAACTAGCATGTAACGACCCGTAAAATTCAATGGTTTAAAATGAGTTAATTTAATAAGATTTTAATTTAATTTGGAAAGAAATAAAGTCTTGAAATTTATATTGGAGCGAATGTCAAAATTTGTTGAAGCAATTGTAATTAAACGTTAACAATATAATATTTATATGGAAATAAATTGAAATAGTATAAATTGTCATACTTGGTTATAGGTTTAAAATAAGAAACCAATAGAAAGGTTGAATTTGTGAAATATTAATAAAAATATTAACTAGGATGGAATTCATTAATATACTGATGAATAGTGAAAATGGTTACATTTGGTTTTAAAATAGAAAAGGAGTAAATAAAAGTAACTATTGAGTAAACCAGTGAAATAGTTGTAGATAAGTAATTACAATGAGTGTTGTTGATGATAAACGTACTTAAATGGTGATAAATTGAATATAAGGAAACAAATGCATTTATTGGATTAATTAATAAATTCATGGAAAAACATCAATGTCCTATAGGTGATTTATAATATTGTTGGAAGTGAAAACATATTAAGTATGAAACCAAGGAAGTAAATTAATTAAGAATATAATTAGTAATTAATACACATACTTGGCAAATATAACTAAATAGTATGAAATAAAGCATGCATTTATGGTATGAAATATAAGTCAATGTTAATTTCACATATAAATGTCAATTTATTGAATAGCAGGGTTTTAAATCAAGTAGCGGATTTGTTAAAGTTTCAATTGATAATTTATAAAATTTAATGTGAAATTAATTGCAGTTAAGTGACCTAATTGTGCAGTTAGGATAAATTGATTTGTCATTAAAGATTGTTAATTCTGGAGGATGTAACCAATGTTAATTTCATTCATAATATAACAAGTTGGATCTATTGTAGTAAATGGAATTTAATATTCAATCATTTGAAATTAAGATAAATAGGGATATTATGATATAGACCATGATAATTGTACCGTAAATTGAGATTGATTGAGTAGCTAAATCTGTGCATACCCAATTAATTGAAACAGATGGTAAAGTTTTAATTGATTGAAATCGGCAAATTGGAAATTAAATTCAAGTTATAATAATTGATGAAATAATACGCGGTAAAATTGTAATTTGACATAATCGATGATAGGTAAGAAATTTTATTTTAGTCAATTGCTAATAGGTTATGAATGGGAGTAGATTTGGCTTATTGTGATAACTATTAATTGTTTACCTATGTATATAATTTAGTGAATTAGATCTAAATCCATTTCAATAAAACGTAATTAATCACTACGTTGATATAAATTCAGTTGATTACTGGAAAATATCAGGGAATTGGATTTTTCAGTAATGTAAAATTTACCCATAAGATAACGATTGACTGAATTTAAAGAATGGAAAGTAAAAAATTTAAGTTAATTGAAGTATAAAAATATATTCAATAATTGAATTAATGGCAATAAATGAAATTTAACACAAAATTATTACGTTAATAGAAAGTTAGATGGAATGTAAGAATATTATGGTAATAATTTGCAAATTCAATGTAAAATTTTATCCGATTAAGAATAATGAATTGGATAATAAGAATGAATAGTGAATTCAATGGAATTATTAAAAGGTAAATTTATAATTGATGAATATAATGAAATTGGGATTTACACCGAAATTTATGATTGAATCAACATTTAAATTGACATCTAAATTGGTTTAAATCACTGAGATTGTTTAAGAAAACAAAACTGGTAAGATTTGTAAATTTTGGAAGTGAAATTGAAAAAGTGATTAAATTTATGAATTTTTAATTAATTTAATTAATATAAAAATAGCCATTTTGGCCACTGACTCGGATTTCGACGAAACAAGTTTCATCGGATCCGTAACAGTGAATTATTGTAGGATTTCAAGTTTCGTATCGATCGGACTTGTCGTTTGATCGTATGGGTCTGAAACGCCTTGAAATCAATTTAATTGAAATCATTTGAAATCAATTTGAAAATATTGATTTCAGCATAACTTCTTCATACGATGGAATTTGAACGTGAAACTTTTTCCATTGCATTCATAATATTTTAAAACATCTATTTTGATGTATGGGTTAATCCAATTTCGTTCCGGAGTCGAAACGGGCTTTTCGGGCCATATATCGTCCAACGCGTACATCAATTCGATAAAGTCCATTCTTATTCAACCTCGTCTATTTATATGTCGTTGTAAACCCTAGTAGCAACCTCCACTTCCTTTTTTATCCCTAATCCTGAAATCAATCCTATTTACATTCTAATGGCAATTAGCAAATCAAATAAAGTGGGTAAAATTCAAACTCTTCAAATCATATCATATAATATACCATTTCGAAGCTCTCGACGAATGGAGTCAGCGTATGGTATTCGTTTGGGAGACAACACTCGTATCAATGGCAGATTGCAGTTAAAGGTCGGAATTCGAAACCCTAAGCTAAATTAGGGGATTTTTATTTTGGCGTTAATAGGCGAAATTGATTTGTGGGTTCGGTGGAGATTGTCGTGAGGAGTTCAACGACGGTGGTCTTGCTGAGTATAACGACCGGTGGTGGTCGAATTTGGCGAATTAGGGTTTCGAAACCCTTGGTTTCGCGGCGACGGCAGTGGCTCTTGGGGCGTTCGGAGGGGGTTAGCCAAGGTCGGGTTGGCATGGCTAGCACGGTGGCGTGAGTGGTGGTGGCCCTAGTGGCCTAGGGCGGCGGCAAAACTCCGGTCAACGGTGGCGCAGGTGCATGTATTACGTGCGTTCGAACGATGTGCTGTGCGTGTGAAGAAAGATGAAGGCACGTGGTTGGTATAGTTTGTTTTATTTTTTTATTTTTTTTATTTCAACATTGTTTGATGCGTATAACTTTAGCATACGTTGTCCGTTTCACACGCGATTTTTTATCAGGATCGTAATAAAATTCCGGACATTTTGGCGCTGGTTTGGAAGGATTTGGAGACTGTGAAAATTTTGTGTTTAAATTGGATTTAAATCCAATTTAAATTCAAAAGGTGAGTGTTTTAACCCACGCACAATTTCTAAAATTTCTTATGTTGGTTAAATTGATTTATGATTTGTTTAGAAATTTATTTATAGCTGTTTGGCTTATATTTCATCATTATCTCAATTAATTTGCATTCATATAATTTACTTGTTATTTAAATTCATTTTTTCATATAAACTGTCAGTTAAAATTTTTGTTAAATTTATTACTGCATATAAACTGCTGTTTAAATTTATTTATTATTGCATACAAACTACAGTTAAATAGTTATTTAATTCATTATTGAAAAATTAACTGTCAGTAATTAACTATTATTTATTGATGTGATTGTTTGAATTGGATGATAAATTGATAAATGTTTGATGATTGATATGATGGATGAATGGATGCTGTATTTATATTGTATAAATTGCAAGTTATTATGCATTTTCATTTCATTCGGGATTGCAGTTTGAAATGATATACAACCACATTTTTATTTATTTTTAAATTGCAGATTGAAATGATAAATATCCGTATCACTTGACCATAGGATAGAAAATTATATACAGGCACCGCGGTATATACATAAAATTATTTTTGAAATGATTTTCTATGATTTTGAAAAGAATACGGTTTAATAAATATTAAATTTTTCTCTCTCTATATATATAGTAAAAATTCTTGAATTTAGCTATGTATAAATTTGTTTCGAATTTTAAAATAAGTTAAATAATGAAGTTGATTTCATTTATATAATATGGTTAAGAATATATTTGAAATTCTATTGTATATAGAGTTTATAATAACTCAAATAAAAGTAAGGTTGAAGATAAATGTGAATATTATTTGAATTAATGTATCTAAGAATTTTCCTCGAAAAATTTGTTTTGAAATGTAAATAAATTAAGATTTAAAGGGTATGATCTTATAACTTAATTTTTGAGTAGAGGATTTAAACGAATATCAATTTATTTAGAGAATATTATCAAGTTAATTTAATTAAAAGAATATCTTGTTATTGAAGTTTAAGGGTTTTACCTGAATAATGTTTGTTTAGTAAGTAAATATTTCAAACTTAAATAATAGGAATTGGATTTGATATATATTAAATTTTCAAAGAATCCATTATGAAATAGTGGAATATTTAAAGATTGAAATATATGAATTATAAAGTTTTGAAATATAGAATATTTAAGCTTTGAAATGTATGGGAATTAAAATGGTTTATTTGGAGGTTCAAATTGATATTGGGAATTTATTGTGAAATTTGAAGAAGCTGTTTATTTTATAAAGTAATATAGTATTTGAACCATTAAGTATTAAAAGTTATGTTTCAAAGCTATGGTTTCAAGGTATACATATTTGGAAATATTATGATTTTGGGAAGGGATATTTATAAAATAAAAATGATATCATATTGATTTGGGGTGTTAAAAATATAAATGATATCATATTTATATGATTCCAAAGAGATATTATATTCTGGTTTAAAGTATAAATTATTTTGAAATAACCGTGTTGTTATAATAACGATTGGTTGTTGAAGAGACCGGGATCGGAAGTTGTCATACTCTCTGCCAACCTCAAAACCACTTTAACAACCGTGTACACGGTGGAGATTCTAGAATGAAGTAGGATGGTGGCGGCGTTTCCTTTGAGGTAAATACGTGGACCCGACTCCCGTGAGTTGGCATAAGGTGGCTAAAACAGGAGAGAATCTCGGGCCAAGGGGGTTAGCGCCCTTTATCGAATACTCCTCTTCGATATTTTACTCTGACTTTGGATTGATTCGGTGGCCACTTTTGATTTCTTTGATTTTAGGAGGGAGTTTGTCCGAGGTGGGCGGTAGCTGCGGCTATGCGTTACCACCAGCCCGGACGCGTAATTGGTATATCTACCATGGCATTGCCTAATTGTGCCGTGTCACCTACCCTAGCGCGCCTTCTATGAGTTTCTATTTGTGTCGTACCTATGGAGTATCCTCTAATAGCCTCCCAATCAGGAGGTATTACGGTACTGTATAGACTATTGGCATTTTACGTGTTAAGGTGGAAAATGTAAAGCCTTAACGCTATTTAAAAGTAAGTTTAATTTACAATTAGACACTATTATAATAGCAAAATATACTACATAGTAAATAGTATAATGGATCCTTAGGAGATGTAAATCCCAAGCATCTCTTGAGTTACTGCACTCATATTTATTTCTGTTGATTCAACTTGCGTAAGATCTTTTAGTTCTGACTCGAGTGTTTTGTCTTTTCAATTCGCTCGGGTCAGTCCGAGCGTTTCAGGATTTTGAAGACCTTAGCTCTAGAGGACGAAGACGGAAATTTATTATTATTGTTAGTCCACTATACTCATACTGTTCCGCTGCATTGTTATTGTTACGTGTAACTCTGTTAAATGTTGTAAGTATAATCAAATTTGTAAAACAACTTTATAAATTATATATTTGATTATTATATTTTATCCTTCCGCTGTGAGATTTTGTTTGTTTTATTTCTTTCTTGTTTCTTATTTACCCCACAACAATCCATCCTTCCATATGGTTTGAATTGGCACGTGTGTCGATTTAAAGCGTGCAAAAAGGCAGGATGTTACAATGTGGTATCAGAGCTTTGGTTTAACGATAAACCTTAGCTTTGTGGGGTCTGACTCTTTATTAATAGGGTAGTAATACCCTATCCGAGTCGCTGAGTGTATATATATGAGAGAGCGTATTTGTAGTGTCATAAAAAGGTTTTAATATTGTGTTAATCTATTCCGTTTTGTATTTATAAATTCAGGTTGGTGCATGGGACGCTATGACTCAATAGGGATTTCTAAACACTTAATAGGACAGACCGACATAATATTGGTTTTAATATATGTGAATGAAATAATTTTGCCTATTATATTTTCTATATATATAAATTAAATTTTATAAAGGTTATATTTGGTTGCATTGTATTGGTTGTTAGGTAATAAAATTTATAAATAATAGTCAAATAAGATTGAAAATAAAATAAAATAAATTGGAAATTTTAGAACTTAAATTCTGGGGTTTTGAAAATTTCCTTTGGATGATTTAGAAATATAATATTAATATTGTTAGAAGTATTTTCTGATATAAATATTTCAATATAATTTGAAAGAAATGTTTAAAAAGAAATAAGTTATGTACTTCCCTCCCTGTCATTGGATAATAATTTCGGTGATGGCGGCCGCATCATCGACATTCATTTTCGAGTTTCGAAGAGGGAAGGCCTCTGTAGCAGTTTTACTACAGATTCATTTTGATAAACAAATATAAATTTTAAATTGTTTTAATTATAATTGGATATAAAATTTTGGGTACATATTTATCCGTTATTTTTAAAATGATTTGGAATTTAAACCCGGTGTTTAGCTCTTAAGTTTCCATTTAATTAATAGTTTCAGTTATTGTAGTAAATTGGAACATAGGTAATTAATAATTAAAACCTCTAAAGGAATAAGAGATTTAAATGCTTGGTTATAAATGAAATTAAAAGAAATCTGAAATGGGTAACCTATAATACAAAGGATATAATTATTGAACATTGAATAAATTTTAAAAGAAATAAGATAAACTTATATGATTTTCAATTACATTCCTAAAGGCATATATATAACTTACTATATAATAAAAGTTACAATGTTAATAAGAAAATGTAATGGGAAATCTTGCAAGTAAAGCTTGAGGTAATGAAAGTATTCAACGAATTTACTGTTATAAATGAGAATTTAATTTTATAAACTTAAGTTAAAATTGAAATTTTACTATAAGTAAATATAATTAAAGGTAAGTATTGCAAATAGATTGATTATAAACTTAAGAAAATAAGATGGAAATGCTAAGAAATTGAATGGGACATGAATACTATTGATAAACGAATGGAAATAAATGGGGTCATGCAATAATAATTGAACGAATAATTATAATAAAATAAAAGGAACTGGCATGACCTGAGTTGATGGAAATGAATAATTGTAAGTAATAGGTGAAAATAAATGAAACAGACATTGAATGAGTAAATGAAATTAAAAGTTTGTTAGAAATAAATGTAGATTAAGAAGATAAATCATTGTATAAATAAAAAGGAAATAAAACAACAAATGTATGAAATGAAATTAATAAGAATGAAATGGAAATATTGTTTAATTTTGGTTTATTATTGTTTGGGTAAGGAAACTTTAAAATTGTTTGGATGTTTGAATAATCTATTTAGTTTCTGTAAAGACCCGATTCTTCGACTCACGAAAGTTGACATTAATACGTCCACTGTATCAACTGCCGAGCAATCGAATGCCGGAAAACCGAACCCTTAGGGTTTAAGAAAAGAAGAGGTAGAAGAAAAAGATAGAAGAAGAAAGAAAATAGAACGAAAAAAGAACAACAGAAACAATAACAGAATCTCACAGTCGCGGCGGAACAACATATAATAGATAAATGAATAATCTTTAAAACAAAAAACTATCTCAGTTATTACATTACATCATCATCAGAGTGTACAACAACAATATACAACACAACAAAACAATGGACAGTTATACGAACGTGTCCTTACAAGTGAATTTACAACGGAAAGATAATATCATACACAAGTAATACGTCTTGCCGTCCAGCTCGCCACTTGAGCTCCATAGCACTTCTGAATCCAGAATGACCTGATAACCCGACTCTAGAATGTCCGTGTGGAAAATTATGGGCACCCAGAGTTTAGGAAGAGAACAGTAAACTCCAGGTCAGTCATGGGACTGGTGTGAGAACTCAAAACAACTATTTTTCTTTTAAAACAACAACAACAAGGGAAGTGAAAAATATCCGCAATGCTTTTGGAAAATGAAACTACCATAAGGCCTCCCCGCACACACACAATGCAAACGCAGAATTGGAGGAGATTTCTCCTTATGATAGTCAAAAATGCTTACTACACAAAACAAATCATTTTTGATATTATTGTTAGTGCATAGTGATGAAAGCATTTCAAAAATAGAATATAAATCTTAGCCAGCATAGACATTTCGAACTATGCCTACTATAGCTACCATCTAAACAGTGGTGACCACCATAAGTAAATGGCAGCTTATACAACTAAAACCGTACTGGGTTCGTATTGGGAATTGGATTTCCAACAAATGGTCAGGCTAAGGAACTTCCTACTGCCACATGGGATCGCCTCTAGCGGGACGTCCCAAGAACCTAACCGGATCTCTGCCAACACAAGGCCGGGTTACCTCTGTAACTAGGTAACTACTACTCGAGTATGCCACTCCCTGGTCCTTTGGGACCTTTATCCGAGGGCCCTCTATCACCAAGCAACAACCACACAGAAAATGAGATTGGAGCAACCACATAGGTTAAACATCAGGGATCCATACCTGACACCACCCTTTTCCAGAAGGAAATGACATACCCTAAAGGGAACGACCCTCATAAATCTCTCTCAACAACAACAACGAGAGGGAGGAAAAAGAGAGAGATATCTCTCTCAACAACAACAACGAGGGAGGAGGAAACAAATCCACGCTTTGATCAACAAATGATCAATAAATAATCATCACACAGCAACACTCAGCATGCTACATTACCAAATTGGGAATATATCGCTGATAACCTTCAACTACAAAACCTCTGAGCTCGTACGTCTCAGAGAAGGGTGTTAAGCTAAGAGAATAAATTCTCCGCCACCAACAGAAATGTATTTGAAGAAATCTGCTTTATATCTCAAAATGTAATGTCAGACATGTTACCATACAAGTCTATTCTGGGTTCGAACAGAACCGAAGGCACTTCAAAAGAAGCCTTTGCAATCCGGGTATTCACAATCCTGATCGAATTTTCCATCACAAAGGAAATCTCCATACCGTAGCTAACGGTGCAGAGACAATCGATAGGTCATCCTATCGTTTTCACAAATACCCGGTCTTCATCACCGGTCTTCAATGCTATCCATTACGTCATATCACTATCCGGAATGGGTAATCCGAATAACGAGCGCAATAATTTAGAAATAAGTGTAGCATTTAATTTCAACCAATTCCAACAAATAGCCATTTAAGGGTCAATATTGATAGTTAGTTATTTATCTATCAATCAATATTCACAACATAACCCGATTTCAAATAATTTCCCAAATTATTTATTTCCAAAATATCTTTACAAGATATAATTTCCACACTTCAACCATTTGAAAACAAATTTCAAATCACTTTTCGCCTTTACAACTTTCATTTCAAAATGGTTCATTTAAACCAATTAAATAAATCCTTATCGATTTATTAAATTTACGTTCCAAATTCGTAAATTTATTTCCATACTTCAAAAATAAATCAATGTTTATTTTTAAAACAAATTTCCCCTATAAATTTCCATTGTGAATATACATTTCCAAATATTCACTTTTTATATAAATTTTCAAATCGACTTCAATTATTCACTTTCAATTTATCTTTAAAAGATATAATCTCAAAACATTCACTTCATATTGGAAAACATTTCCATACTTATTCAATAATAAGTAATTCACAAATCCATTTATTTTCAACATTTGGAAAATATTCAATATACTTAAATCACAATTGAGTATATATTTTATTCTTTAAGGAAAACATTCTCTTAAACACATTTATTTGAGTCAAAACGAATGTTGCGTAAAACATCGTTACGACAACTCAAAATCACTAGTATAGGGATTCGAAATTAAGATAGATATATAAACCCCAATACTATACAAAACTTTTCCTTTCGGAAATCATTTACTATAACAACAGTGTTATAGTCCACAATTTCCTTTTTTTCTCGGAAACGTCTATTTCAACAATGAATGTTGGAATCTATGGTTTCGATATTTAATACATTTTAAACATCTTTAAATTGTTTTAATTCTTTTTAAATATATTACTTTCCCAAAATATTTCTTTAATATATTATTCATTGTCCAAAATCGTGAATATACTTCGTTAACCAAATTCAACATTTCTACGTATTTTTGAAGGATTATTCACTGTCCAAAATCGTGAATATATTTCCTTTAATAAGCTATAATAATTAAACTTATCAAAATAAGTCGATTTCGGATTTATAAAAAAACAATGTTTATAAATTCCGTTTATACTGTATAACAACTTCCACTTATAAAATCACTTTATTAACAAATTCTATCCATATCTCATTTTCACGCAAAAAAAATCCAATTCATAAGTTAATTACTTATAAATCTTTTATTTTACAAAAATTTATTCATTTTATAACCTCGCAATTTATAAATCTATAGATTTCATCCACTTATGAAATCCATTTAACTTCATTTTAATACTTATAAAAAGTCGTTTTATAATTCCAATACTTTAATTTATAAATATCGATTTTATAAATCATTTATAATAATTCAAAAATTCCAATTTAAACCATTTTATAAATTAATCAATTACTTATTTCAAAAATCACATTTCGGTTATATTTCACAAAAATCATAATTTTTATAACATAAAAACTACAACATTTATTCATTTAAAATGAATCAATTTCAAATTTTATTATGAATTCTCAACTTAAATTTTCAAAAAAAACAAATTTTATTTATTTTCGGCATCTAACGATACCAAAAATATATTCGGCTAAAATTTAGCCTTTAGCGATTTCCATCACAAAGGTAACCACGCAGATTATAAATAGATCAACACACAACATTGAAACCAATTCAATTACTTGAGGAATCCAGTTGGATCCCTCCAACCTGTTTCCCTGCATCCACAGATGTTAGCACAATACCAATTCCGCTTCAAGACGGAATATCACAGTATAAGGGATTTATAAAATACTATCTGCTATTATGCAGCGCAATAGGGTCTCATCCGCTATATAATGCGGGAAATCAACTCCAAATACATATATAATACCAATTCCATTCAAGTTGGAATTATCGCGGTATACGTTTTTAATAAATAACCTCCGCTTAATATACGGCGTATAAGGTCTATTTCAATACAACATATAATAACTATCATCCAAGCATACAATCTACACAATCAAGCGATTTTAAATTTAACCATTTACAATTTAAATCGAAACGCAATTCGATTGAGTGAGAAGTTCTCACCTTGAGTTTCCGATAACAGTTGTAGCATTTTATTTCGAATAAAATTAAACGAGCGTTTAATTTTACCCATAATTCAAACTAACTCCAATCGACTCCAAACTAGCTCCATTGCCCAGTGCTCAACAAAACGAAGCCAACGCAATTCATTTCGTAATTTTTCGACCTCGTATGACAAAGTTATGCAGTTTAGAAGTTTCTACAATTTTAAAATATAAAAATTTACAATTTCTTTTTTTTATATTTTTAACCCATTTTCTGGGCCGTTGATTTCTTTCATTAGATCAAGGCCGATCGGCCTCTTCTTTTCTCAGGCATCGCGTAACGAAACCCATGCCGCCCCTCTTGCCCTAATTTTTCGAGCCATCATCATCATCTAGGCGATGAACCTTTTCCACCAGTCGAAAGGCCCTGCCGACCTCCACCCACGGCTTGAATGCCGTCGAACTCGATGCCTAATTGCCATCGAGATTTGCGAATGAACGAAAACCATAAGTCACCCAATCGAGGAAGATCTACGGCCTTAGAACGGAAACCCACCGTTGGATCTGAAGAGCTCAGGGAGCTCTACAATTCTTGTTTTGAAAGTTTTTAACGAAAGCTTGTGGATTGATCGAAAATTTGAGATGAAATGTTGATGTTTTCGGCCATTAAAAATTTAAACGGCGGCTGAAGAAGATAACTAGGGTTTCAGCCCCTCAAACGTGTATATATACGTTTGTAAAATATTATTTCATTATTATATCCACTTCTAAACCATTTTTTCAAACGATCACCAAATTACGCGTGCCGACAGGCGTTTTTAGGGTTTACCCCGCGTTTCGGACACAATGGAATATCTTTCGGAGGCTAATTCGATCATATGTGCGAGTTATGGAAATAAACGATCAAATTTAAATTAAATCGATTAAACCGATTTTTATGCGTTTTGGCTTGCCCCGGACAAACCGTAAACTCGATTGACACGAAATATGAAATCTTGCAATAATATAACATTATGGATCCGATGAAGCTAGTTTCGTCGAAATCCGAGACTGTTTGAAAAATGACTATTTTCACTAGTCGATTAAATATTAAAATATTCAATTTTCACAAATTAACTTTTAATTCAATTTTAGAAGTTCACAAACATTGTTCTAACTCCAATATGATTTAATATAACTTTATAAATCATTTTTAATCACAATAAACCCAATTATCAAATTATTTACGAAATTTCAAATATTAATTTATCGATTTAATTATCCAATTAAATCTAAATATTCGAAAAAATAATTTATTCGACTTACGATTTTTACTTGTTGATATTTAAAATCAATTAAATATCTGAATTTCAAATGACAGAAATTCTGGGTCGTTGCAAACTTCCCCCCTAAAAAGAATTTCGTCCTCGAAATTGCCAAGTAATAAAAAGTTACAGAATCCATTAACTTTTCAAAACAAACCGTTCAACTTTGATTTGCAAATCTCTTAAGTGTTTAACTTTTCCAAATCCATAGTTAAACCTCTTACAAAATATTTACTAAGTTTTCAAATCCATATAGGCGATGAACCTTTTTCAAATCCAAATGGAAGCTTATACAACTAAAACCGTACTGGGTTCGTATTGGGAATTGGATTTTCAACAAATGGTCAGGCTAAGGAACTTCCTACTGCCACATGGGATCGCCTCTGGCGGGACATCCCGAGAACCTAACCGGATCTCTGCCAACACAAGGCCGGGTTACCTCTGTAACTAGGTAACTACAACTCGAGTATGCCACTCCCTGGTCCTTTGGGACCTTTATCTGAGGGCCCTCTATCACCAAGCAACAACCACACAGAAAATGAGATTGGGGCAACCACATAGGTTAAACATCAGGGCTCCATACCTGACACCATCCTTTTCCAGAAGGAAATGACATACCCTAAAGGGAGCAACCCTCATAACCTTGCCGTATATTCCTGAACAAAAAGATCGTAAAAAACTTTTGGTAAAAGTTATGTCTTGGTCCGAGTGGGTTTCGACCATTTCCGGGGTGTGAGGTCTGACGATGTCTCGTCCAAAAAGCTAAGCTTTTTCACAAAGCCACGCTTTGATCAACAAATGATCAATAAATAATCATCACACAGCAAGACTCAGCATGCCACATTACCAAATTGGGAATATATCGCTGATAACCTTCAATTACAAAACCTCTGAGTTCGTACGTCTCAGAGAAGGGTGTTAAGCTAAGAGAATAAATTCTCCCCCACCAACAGAAATATATTTGAAAGAAATCTGCTTTATATCTCAAAATGAAATGTCAGACATGTAACCATACAAGTCTGTTCCAGGTTCGAACAGAACCGAAGGCACTTCAAAAGAAACCCTTGCAATCTGGGTATTCACAATCCCGATCGAATTTCCCATCACAAAGGAAATCTCCATACCGTAGCTAACGGTGGAGAGGCAATCGACAGGTGATCCTATCATTTTCGTAAATACCCGGTCTTCAATACTATCCATTACGTCGTATCACTATTCGGAATGGGTAATCCGAATAACGAGCGCAATAATTTAAAAATAAGTGTAGCACTCAATTTCAACCAGTTCCAACAAATAGCCATTTAAGGCTCAATATTGATAGTCGGTTATTTAACTATCAATCATTATTCACAACATAACTCGATTTCAAATAATTTCCCAAATTATTTATTTCCAAAATATCTTTACAAGATATAATTTCCAAACTTCAACCATTTGAAAATAAATTTCAAATCGCTTTTCACCTTTACAACTTTCATTTCAAAATGGTTCATTTAAAGCAATTAAATCCTTACCGATTTATTAAATTTACGTTCCAAATTCGTAAATTATTTCCATACTTCGAAAATAAATCAATGTTTATTTTTAAAACAAATTTCCCCTATAAATTTCCATTGCGAATATACATTTTCAAATATTCACTTTTTATACGATTTTTCAAATCGACTTCAATTATTCACTTTTAATTTATCTTTAAAAGATTTAATCTCAAAACATTCACTTCATATTGGAAAACATTTCCATACTTATTTAATAATAAGTAATTCACAAATCCATTTATTTTCAACATTTGGAAAATATTCAATATACTTAAATCACAATTAAGTATATATTTTATTCTTTAAGGAAAACATTCTCTTAAGCACATTTATTTGAGTCAAAATGAATGTTGCGTAAAACATCGTTACGACAACTCAAAATCACTAGTATAGGGATTCGAAATTAAGATAGAAATATAATGTAACAACCCGCATATTTATCGATTGTATATTTAAATATTTCGCCGTTCGTCGGATTTTGGTCCGAAAAGCTATTTTTGCAAACAGTCGAATTGGGACTCGAGACCACCCCCATTGAGTTCAAAATGACGTTTGCGACCTTTTTGAGTATAAACTTCGATATGTTTGGAGATAGTAGAATTTTGACCTTTTTCACTTAGGGCTTTGGTTTAGGCTGAACCCATTAGCCACTTACTAACTCAGTCCCAACCCCCTCTCCTCTTCATTACATCATTCCTCGTTTCCTAATACTCAAGCTTTTATAATAATGGAGGAGTGGAAGAGGAAATTAAAACTCCAAGCCCTAGTCTTTATTAGCAAATCCATCTTCTAGCTCCAAACTCAAGTGAACCCATTGGTAAGCCTTCTCTTCTTCTTCTCCAACTCATTCTCTCTTTGATTTCAGAAAACTCCTAAACCTAATTTGGGAAGTATTTCTCTTTTAAGTTTAGATTCAAGCTTCTAGTGTTGAGATTGAGGTGTGGTTGATCTTCCTTTGCTTTCGAGCTTCTTCTTCAATCGTTTGGGTTCAAAGGTGAGATTTTTATCTCACATCTATGTCTATAACTATCTTTGATTGTTGGGTATGAATTCCTAACACTTATTTATGTTCATTTGCTTTTGATTTGGATTGAATTGGTGAATATTCCAATTTTTGGTGTTTTGTAGTCAAATCTTTAAAAATCCAATCTTTGATGTTGAACATGTTTTTGGTGATGCATCGAAGAGCCTATAGTGCTGGGTTGTCGATTGGCATAAATCCTTAGCATCCATCGCTCATTCGATCGCATTTCGGTTTGGATTTGCCATTTTTGGTCTAGGCTGTTTTTTTTGCCTAGCAGAATATTTCAGACGTCTGAAATTAAATTCAGACGTCTGAAACCAAATCCAGACGTCTGGTTGAATAATCCAGACTTCTGGAAAGGGGTCTGGAAAAGGCAGAGACTAAATCCAGACGTCTGAAACCAAATCCAGACGTCTGAAATCAAATTCAGACGTATGGTTGAAAATTTCAGACGTCTGAAATGGCCCAGGAACTAAAAATAGAAGGGAGAAAACACATATACTTCCAGATACTAGGGCCAGACGTCTGGAAACACCTACCAGACGTCTGGAACTGTTTAATTTGCCTATTTTGGCTATTTTTGAGTAAATTTCCAAGGTTTATCGATTTTTTTTGATCCGCTTAGTTGTTATCACTTATTATCGACTATGATGACTTCTTTTAATGGATTTTTGGAAATATCCATTTTAATGGATTTGGTATCGATTTCTTTGGATTTGATTCACGTCTTCAAATGTGAATTTTTATGATTGATTGTTTCTACAATCAATTCTATGATTTGTCACTTTAAAATATAAAGGTTTTCTATACTAGTAGTAAATATCAAAACTCTTTCCTCAAAACGATTTCAACTCTATTTTCAATACCAAACTCGTTTATAAAACCGTTTTCCAATCTACTAGTATATACAAACTTTTACCTCACTCGTATGAGAAATCTAATTAAACGACTTAGTAAAACGAGTGGTATGAAACGCTTGCGTTTACTTCGTTGGTTAATTCTTGGACTTGTTCGATTGAATCTCTTGTGACAATTTTCTAGTGGAGATCTATAATTTGTTCGCAAATATTTAAGTTAAGCTAGTGGTTATGGGACATGATGCTAAACTCATATATTTACTAGCTTATTGTAATTGACACTTCTTGATGATCATGACGATCATCTTTGTGATTTAGACTAGCAATGTGCGATGTCTCTTTGTCCATGAGGAGGACTATACCTCAATTTTATTGAGCTCCGGCTCACAAGGAGGAGCTTCGGCTCAATGTCCGCAATGGTGGACTATACCTTGTCAGGAGGAGGTTCGACTCACCAGGAGGAGCTTCGGCTCAATGTCCGCAATGGGGGACTATACCCTGTCAGGAGGAGTTTCGACTCACCAGGAGGAGCTTCGGCTCAATATCCGCAATGGGGGACTATACCCTGTCAGGAGGAGTTTCGGCTCACCAGGAGGAGCTTCGGCTCAATGTCCGCAATGGGGGACTATACCCTGTCAGGAGGAGCTCCGGCTCATTTTTTATGGGATTAGCCATCCTTTTATTGTGATTTTCTGGATTTCTATTTGATGATTTCTGGAATTTATGTTTCACCACCTTTCTCAGTTGGCATTGATATGTATGTCATTTATTGTGGCTTTGTGAATTTAATGAAAAATATGACATTCTTTTTGATGCTATGAGATTCTTGAGATTTTGTATGACTTTCGTGATTTTCTAATGTATACTTGTTGAAGTATGACATTTTTGGTTATCATACGTTTTATTATTATATCTCTTCTTATATCTTATTTTATCTGATAATTATAGCTAGACTGATCCGTTTATTATTTTCTTCTTAAATAATACTCGGGTCAGACTGAGATTTTACAGGTGCTTCTGCTTGACTCCTTATCGGACCATCATCTGACTTTTGGCTAACTACTTAGATTAGTAGTTTTTGTTGTATACATTTGAGATACAGACTCTATGATGTATACTTATTCTTTTGTCTAGCACTTGTATCTATTCTTTTCGATATTGTGGATCTTATTTGACCACTACTCTGATGTACACTTTTATGTGTAATATTCATATCTATTTCTGCCTTTGTGATATGAATTATCTGTGACTGATTTATGTTATGCTTATTTCTATATTTGTTTCCGAAGAATTTATATAGCCACTGTGTAGTAGCTTTGAGTTTGTATCGGTATGTCGGATTTCCTCTTGAGATGAAAGTTATGTTTTACTATCTGACATATCGGTGCTTGCACAAAGCAATTACATGGATGGTCGCTCCTCAACAGCCTTATTCTCCGTGCTAGTCGACAGCATTACTCCGTAGCGTTCTTGGCTAGCGTGGGTATAGAGGTGGGGCGTCATAGCTTGGTATCAAAGCCAAACTTCGGAACAATGTAGAATAATTTAACAAGGATCATCGTCCTAAGCCCATCTTAGGATTCGTGCTTTAGGATTTAATTCGAGTCTTCGTACCGATTCATCCTATTTTCTTTATGATTCCTTGTTTTATCAATCAAGTTTGATTGAAATTTATTTTGAGAATAACTTTTTCCTCTTCTTTCTTTCTTTCTTAAAGAAGAGAAATGGTTAGACCTGGCCGTCCCAGCGCCGGTCAATCTAGTGCTACTCCACCGGATGAAGTATTTATGTCTGCCCAGCAGCTTCTTGATCTAGTAAAGAATGCTCAAGCTGTCGGTCCCATTCCAGAGCCTACTCATCCTAGATCCGGTTTTGCACGCTTGTGTGGAGACTACACTGATTTGGGTGGAAGGCCATTCAAGGGGTCCGAAGGTGTTATCGAAATACAAGCTTGGCTCAAATCATGCGATCGTATCTTTTCTCGCATGAACCTTATTGATCTACATCGAGTCCAGGTGGCTTCTTGCATGCTCCAAGAAAGAGCATTAGATTGGTATGAGCTTTTAATTTCTGAAATCGTTGAAGCGGATCCCACTTGGGAGCAATTCCGAGAAAGATTCGAACTGAAATTTGTGCCGGAGGCTGAAAAAGTAACTTTGGCCCGGCGTTTTATTGACCTTTTTCAAGGTGAATCTTCTGTGACAGACTATGTCGCATCTTTCGAATCTCTTTCTAAGTACAGGATCGAGTATATAAATACCCCATTGAAGAAAAATCAGAGATTTGTCTATGGCTTGAATAAGAATCTTAAGAAGCCATTACTCCTGAAACTTGAGGTTTCATTTGATCAGCTTATTGATATCGCTCTTCGTCTTGAAGAGGCCGATAGAGAAAGTGATGTCGAGGTTGGGAGTGCCAAACCGAGCACCATCAACAATAAGAAGAGGCATCCCTTTATTAGGTTCGAAAGTCCTAATCCTAACAAGAGGGCGAAGCAAGAGACTTCTATAGCAAATACTCCCATCCCTAATCGTGGAGAATGCTACAATTGTGGCTCTAGGGACCATTATATAAACAGGTGTCCAAATCCTATTTCTTGCCGCTATTGCAAAAGTGCGGATCATTATTTGTCTTCGTGTCCCAAGCGTCAAAGCAGGAGAGAAGGAAAGCTGCAAGCCCCTAGCAACTCTTCTCTCAGTCAAGGTATTTTACATTCAATCCTTGATGACTTCTTTGAGGATTGTGAATCCGGATGGTAGATCCGCAACACTCAATTTGCTTTTATTTGATGTCGAAAATTATTTTATGTGATTTTTCTTTCCGAGCCGATATTTTTACTTAGGCTCCGGAATTGATTTGTGCGATAGGATTGGCTTAATCATTAATGAAGCCTATATCCTATTTTCTCGAGTGGACTATTCATCTTCGACATTTTCAATCTGTTAAGGAGATTTCTATTTTTCCTTTATGATTTTGATTTAAAAATTGATGGCATCATTTTATTCTTTAAGCTCACATGTTGAGTAGAGCGTTATTTCTCTCATTTGGGTAGTTGTGAATTTTCCGGAATCTTTGAGCATGTCTTAGGATTATCACCTAAGCAATCTTTTGAGTGGTGTTAAGGTCGTTCCAGTTTGACCTTGCCACCGATTTTCATTAGCTACGAGTTGCAGAAGTTAGCATTCCACTTACCGCATTCCGCACTCGTTATGATTCTTATGAATGACTTATTATGTCATTCGGTTTATCCAGTTTATTTCATCCATTTTATAAATCGAGTATTCTATGAATATTTCGATGAGATCATTTTTGTATATATTGATTTTGGATGAAAACAGTAATTTAAAAATTTCGCAAATCTTTTTCGTAAGATTTATTTATCAGTAAAATTGGATTTTTGTTCTTAAAACAAGCAAAGAATATTTGTAAAACTTTTAAGAAACTTGTTTATTATAAAGAAGATGATTTTGTGATTGTATTGCCCATTGAGCGCTTTAAGAATTTTGGTTTATGCGCTTGATCAACGTTATCGATAAGAATCTCCTAAACGCTTTGATGAGACAGTCAGACACGATATATTGACTTGTAAAAATGTATATTTTTGTAGAAAGATTATTACATAAAAATAAAAATGTAATTTTGAAAGTTTTAACTTTTCGGGAAAGAGGATTATTTAAAAGAACTCTTCCTTTCGATACTCTTATTCTTGTGATTCCTGAAGGGGAACCAAGACTTTGCTATTTGTACCGATACAAGTCGTATTGGTTTGGATGCCGTTCTCTTGCAAAGGAGAACATGCTATCACTTGTGCTTCTAAATCATTATACTTATGAGACTAGATATGCCACTCATGATCTAGTGCTCGCGGCTATTGTTTTTACTTTTAGAATTTGGCATCACCATTTTTGGATGAGAAATTTGTTCTCCACCTCGATCATAAATCTTTGGAATATTTATTTTCTCATAGGGAACTTCATGTTGACTCGAGTTCCTAGCATCTTACGATATTGATATTCTTTTGTTCCCGAAGGGAAGTCTTGTTGCCAATACGTCTTGTCGTAGGCAACAAGGTGTCGATTCTTCGATGATGTCGGAATGGAATTATCTTTTTATCAAGTTCATCGGGCGTTTTGATGTACTTCGTTTTAGTGAGTTTCATCTCATTTCTTTTATGGACTTGCGTCTGATGTTCTTTTATGGTGTTCGGTTCATCGGATGTACTGTTATTATACTACATCGATGTTCCATCTTATCTGGATCAATGGATGTACCATTATTATACTACATCGTTGTTCCGGTTTATCGGTTCATTGGACGTACCATTTTTGTACTACGTCGGTGTTCCGAAATTATTCGGGCTTTGGTTCATTGGGCGTACCATTTTTGTACTACGCTGATGTTCCAAATTATTTGTGTTTCTAGTTTCTCGGGCGTACTGTTATTATACTACGTCGTTGCACCAGCTCAATTTTATGCTATTCTTGACGTTCTCCACGTCTTTTATCTATGGAAATGCCTTAGGGATTCCGGTTTTTATTCTTGAGCCCGGTGATATTATGGAAATTGAAGTTTCACCAGATTTGATTTTTGAGCAACATTCTATTTGCATCATTGCTTCGGAGGTTGAGCGCCTTCGATATAAAGATATTCTTTTTGGTAAAAGTTCAATGGTTCTCAAATCCTAAGGATTGCTCTTGAGAAATCTTGAGAATTCATCGAACGAAAACTTTCGGATTTACTCCTTCGTGCTCTTTATGGTGGACTTCTTGATTCAAATTTTCTTTTGTGTTGATATGCTTCCATGGTTGTTACTTCTTATTTTCCTCTTAAGTATTGTGAGGACACAATTTCTTTAAGGAGGAGAGTCTGTAACAACCCGCATATTTATCGATTGTATATTTAAATATTTTATTTAAATATTTCGCCGTTCGTCGGATTTTGGTCCGAAAAGCTACTTTTTGCAAACAGCCGAATTGGGACTCGAGACTACCCCCATTGAGTTCAAAATGACGTTTGCGACCTTTTTGAGTATAAACTTCCATATGTTTGGAGATAGTAGAATTTTGACCTTTTTCACTTAGGGATTTGGTTTAGGCTGAACCCATTAGCCACTTACTAACTCAATCCCAACCCCCTCTCCTCTTCATTACATCATTCCTCATTTCCTAATACTCAAGCTTTTATAATAATGGAGGAGTGGAAGAGGAAACTAAAACTCCAATCCCTAGTCTTCATTAGCAAATCCATCTTCTAGCTCGAAACTCAAGTGAACCCATTGGTAAGCCTTCTCTTCTTCTTCTCCAACTCATTCTCTCTTTGATTTCAGAAAATTCCTAAACCTAATTTGGGAAATATTCTCTTTTAAGTTTAGATTCAAGCTTCTAGTGTTGAGATTGAGGTGTGGTTGATCTTCCTTTGCTTTCGAGCTTCTTCTTCAATCGTTTGGGTTCAAAGGTGAGATTTTTATCTCACATCTATGTCTATAACTATCTTTGATTGTTAGGTATGAATTCCTAACACTTATTTATGTTTATTTGCTTTTGATTTGGATTGAATTGGTGAATATTCCAATTTTTGGTGTTTTGTAGTCAAATCTTTAAAAATCCAATCTTTGATGTTTGAACATGTTTTTGGTGATGCATCGAAGAGCCTATAGTGCTGGGTTGTCGATTGGCATAAATCCCTAGCATCCATCGCTCGTTTGATCGCATTTCGGTTTGGATTTGCCATTTTTGGTCTAGGATGTTTTTTTTGCCTAGCAGAAGATTTCAGACGTCTAAAATTAAATTCAAACGTCTGAAACCAAATCCAGACGTCTGGTTGAATAATCCAGACGTCTGGAAAGAGGTCTGGAAAAGGCAGAGACTAAATCCAGACGTCTGAAACCAAATCCAGACGTCTGAAACCAAATTCAGACGTCTGGTTGAAAATTTCAGACGTCTGAAATGGCCCAAGAACTAAAAATAAAAGGGAGAAAACACATATATTTCTAGATACTAGGGCCAGACGTCTGGGAACACCTACCAGACGTCTGGAACTATTTAATTTGCCTATTTTGGCTATTTTTGAGTAAATTTCCATGGTTTATCGATTTTTGTTGATCCGGTTAGTTGTTATCACTTATTATCGACTATGATGACTTCTTTTAATGGATTTTTGGAAATATCCATTTTAATGGATTTGGTATCGATTTCTTTGGATTTGATTCACGTCTTCAAATGTGAATTTTTATGATTGATTGTTTCTACAATCAATTCTATGATTTTTCACTTTAAAATATAAAGGTTTTCTATACTAGTAGTAAATATCAAAACTCTTTCCTCAAAACGATTTCAACTCTATTTTCAATACCAACTAGTTTATAAAACCGTTTTCCAATCTACTAGTATATACAAACTTTTACCTCACTCGTATGAGAAATCTAATTAAACGACTTAGTAAAACGAGTGGTATGAAACGCTTGCGTTTACTTCGTTGGTTAATTCTTGGACTTGTTCGATTGAATCTCTTGTGACAATTTTCTAGTGGAGATCTACAATTTGTTCGCAAATATTTAAGTTAAGCTAGTGGTTATGGGACATGATGCTAAACTCGTATATTTACTAGCTTATTGTAATTGACACTTCTTGATGATCATGACGATCATCTTTGTGATTTAGACTAGCAATGTGCGATGTCTCTTTGTCCATGAGGAGGACTATACCTCAATTTTATTGAGCTCCGGCTCACCAGGAGGAGCTTCGGCTCAATGTCCGCAATGGGGGACTATACCCTGTCAGGAGGAGTTTCGACTCACCAGGAGGAGCTTTGGCTCAATGTCCGCAATGGGGGACTATACCCTGTCAGGAGGAGTTTCGACTCACCAGGAGGAGCTTCGGCTCAATGTCCGCAATGGGGGACTATACCCTGTCAGGAGGAGTTTCGACTCACCAGGAGGAGCTTCGGCTCAATGTCCGCAATGAGGGACTATACCCTGTCAGGAGGAGTTTCGGCTCACCGGGAGGAGCTTCGGCTCAATGTTCGCAATGGGGGACTATACCCTGTCAGGAGGAGCTCCGGCTCATTTTTTTATGGGATTAGCCATCCTTTTATTGTGATTTTCTGGATTTCTATCTGATGATTTCTGGAATTTATGTTTCACCATCTTTCTCAGTTGGCATTGATATGTATGTCATTTATTGTGGCTTGGTGAATTAAATGAAGAATATGACATTCTTTTTAATGCTATGAGATTCTTTAGATTTTGTATAACTTTCGTGATTTTCTAATGTATACTTATTGAAGTATGACATTTTTGGTTATCATACGTTTTATTATTATATCTCTTCTTATATCTCATTTTATCTGATAATTATAGCTAGACTGATCCGTTTATTATTTTCGTCTTAAATAATACTCGGGTCAGACTGAGATTTTACAGGTGCTTCTGCTTGACTCCTTATCGTACCATCATCTGACTTTTGGCTAACTACTTTTTTTTTGAATTACCTAGAGAACCAAGCTTCGCTTGTAAACTCTAGGGAAGTATGTGCCTGCCAAACACATACTTCGGGTACTTGTTACAGGGTTGTCAGTTTCGGGCTCGAACTCGTGACCTTCGATCACGCAGTCCGGACCATCAACCAACTGCGCCACTTAGATTAGTAGTTTTTGTTGTATACATTTGAGATACAGACTCTATGATGTATACTTATTCTTTTGTCTAGCACTTGTATCTATTCTTTTCGATATTGTGGATCTTATTTGACCACTACTCTGATGTACACTTTTATGTGTAATATTCATATCTATTTCGGCCTTTGTGATATGAATTATCTGTGACTGATTTATGTTATGCTTATTTCTATATTTGTTTCCGAAGAATTTATATAGCCACTGTGTAGTAGCTTTGAGTTTGTATCGGTATGTCGGATTTCCTCTTGAGATGAAAGTTATGTTTTACTATCTGACATATCGGTGCTCGCACAAAGCAATTACATGGATGGTCGCTCCTCAACAGCCTTATTCTCCATGCTAGTCGATAGCATTACTCCGTAGTGTTCTTGGCTAGCGTGGGTATAGAGGTGGGGCGTCACATATAAACCCCAATACTATACAAAACTTTTCCTTTAGGAAATCATTTACTATAACAACAGTGTTATAGTCCACCATTTCCTTTTTCTTATCGAAAACGTCTATTTCAACAATGAATGTTGGAATTTATGGTTTCGATACTTAATACATTTTAAACATCTTTAAATTGTTTTAATTCTATTTAAAATATCACTTTCCCAAAATATTTCTTTAATATATTATTCACTGTCCAAAATTGTGAATATACTTCATTAACAAAATTCAACATTTCTACGTATTTTATTTAAAGGATTATTCAGTGTCCAAAATTATGATTATATTTCCTTTAATAAGCTATAATAATTAAACTTCTCAAAATAAGTCGACTTCAGATTTATATAAAAAACAATGTTTACAAATTCCATTTATACTTTATAACAACTTCCACTTATAAAATCACTTTATTAACAAATTCTATCCATATCCCATTTTCACGCAAAAAAATCCAATTCATAAGTTAATTACTTATATATATTTTATTTTGCAAAAATCTATTCATTTTATAACCTCGCAATTTATAAATCTATAGATTTCATCCACTTATGAAATCCATTTATACTTCATTTTAATACTTATAAAAACTTGTTTTATAATTCCAATACTTCAATTTATAAATATCAATTTTATAAATCTTTTATATAAATGATTTATAATAATTCAAAAATCCCAGTTTTTAAACCATTTTATAAATTAATCAACTACTTATTTCAAAAATCACATTTCGGTTATATTTAAAAAAAATCATAATTTTTATAACATAAAAATTACAACGTTTATTCATTTAAAATGAATCAATTTCAAAATTAAATTTTATTATGAATTCTCAACTTAAATTTTCAAAAAAAAACAAATTTTATTTATTTTTGGCATCTAACGATACCAAAAATATATTCGGCTAAAATTTAGCCTTTAACGATTTCCATCACAAAGATAATCACGCAGATTATAAATAGATCAACATACAACATTGAAAACAATTCAATTATTTGAGGAATCCAGTTGGATCCCTCCAACCTGTTTTCCTGCATCCACAGATGTTAGCACAATACAAATTCCGCTTCAAGACGGAATATCGCGGTATATGGGATTTATAGAAAACTATCCGCTATTATGCGACGCAATAGGGTCTCATCGCTATATAATGCGGGAAATCAACTCCAAATACATATATAATATCAATTCCATTCAAGTTGGAATTATCGTGGTATATGTTTTTGATAAATAACCCCCGCTTAATATACGGCTATATGGTCTATTTCAATACAACAGATAATAACTATCATTCAAGCATACAATCAACACAATCAAGCAATTTTAAATTTAACTATTTAAAATTTAAATCGAAATACAATTCGATTGAGTGAGAAGTTCTCACCTTGAGTGTCCGATAACAGTTGTAGCGTTTTATTTCGAATAAAATTAAACGAGCGTTTAATTTTACCCAGAATTCAAACTAGCTCCAATCGACTCCAAACCACTCCATTGCGTAGTGCTCGACAAAACGAAGCCAACGCGATTCATTTCGTAATTTTTCGACCTCGTATGACAAAGTTATGCAGTTTAGAAGTTTATACAATTTTAAAATATAAAAATTTACAATTTCTTTTTTTTATATTTTTAACCTAATTTTTGGGCCGTTGATTTCTTTCATGAGATCAAGGCCGATCGGCCTCTTCTTCTCCCAGGCATCACGTAACGAAACCCATGCCGTGTGACGCCCCACCTCTATACCCACGCTAGCCAAGGACACTACAAGGTAATGCCGTCAACTAACACGGAGAATAAGGCTGGTTAGGAGCGACCATCTATAGCTTTGCTCTAACTATCTTTTGAATACATCGACAATAAACTTACCAAGCATGTCGACATACCCAATGAATACTTAAAACAAAACCATAGGTGGTTGAAGGATCTATCAGAACAGAATATGGCAACTCAAATGTAATATACATCACAGAACAGTAAATCATCATATACACATATACTGATACATAGCAGAGTACACAAAATAATATATGTCAAGTGGTATAGCAAACCACAATATACAGACGAGTCAATAGAATAAATCAGAGTTACTACAAAATAGGACTACACAAAAAGCCATGACAAAAGAAGCTAGCGGAGTAGTCCATGCGGAAGCAAAATAGGCTAAGTCCAAATGTACCTAACCTGAAACATCTCGGTCTGACCCGAGTATAAAATACACGGGTCAGTCTAGCTAAACAAATCAGTTAGATAAACTGAGCAACAATAAACCTGCAAGGTTACAAATCAAACCAAATATCTCTAAAGGAGATAACACAATCATCTAACAAAAGATGAATCATATGATAACAAGCCTCATATCATTGGCGACATATAGGAACAATGGATACAAATATCCCAAATCAAGCCAAAAAGGCATATAACAATTACCAATAAGGTATACAAGTTCCACAAGGT
Organism: Allium cepa; assembly: GCA_030765085.1. Classification (NCBI taxonomy): domain Eukaryota; kingdom Viridiplantae; phylum Streptophyta; class Magnoliopsida; order Asparagales; family Amaryllidaceae; genus Allium; species Allium cepa. The sequence continues at coordinate 1,013,033,220 of CM060943.1, read as the reverse complement.
AAACGCTACGCATCATGCGGCTCATAATGACCAACACCGAAGGGTGATACCTAGGGAATATACATATGAATGAAACATCAGAAAATTGCTCGAGCTCAGTACTGTACAAACAAGGATCCATGAGCCCGAAGACTCCAAACCCAATATCACCCATGCGGCTCATAACGACCAACATCGGAAGCGATACTAAAGGGCAACCCAATATCACCCATGCGGCTCATAACGACCAACATCGGAAGCGATACTAAAGGGCAACAAACCCGAAGGCACACCCGAAGGCACACCCGAAGGCACATACCCGAAGGCAACAAACCGTAGTGGTGAAGGTCAGAGACCCAGTACTGGACACCACTAACTGGCGGAATGTGTCATAACTCTCAAAAAAGAATCCGAAAAGTGGTAACGTGAGTCCCATAACCACTCGTTCGCACTAAACGGTTTACTATCCGTTAGTTAATTTCACACTCAAAGCAGTACAAAGTTCACCTCATATCATCGGTAAACCAAACACAAAGGTCAAAACAATCAATCGAATAGGTCGGGGACTAATCCAAAAGATAAACGCACAGATTCATGGTCCGTGTTTTACCTAACCATTTAATCTCCCTTCCACTCCGCTCGAAGTGCGAAATTTTGTGTGCGTTTTAAATAGAATTTATAAGTTGGAGAAACGAGCTTTTAAATGTGATCCGAGAGATTATTTTATAAAAACCCGTGGATGAAGTCAAGAATAAGTTATCAAAGTCAAAGGTGCAATAACAACTACTAAAAAGCAACTTGAATCGACAAAATTTGGAAAACAAATCAAAATATGCAAAAATAGGCAAAACAGGCAAAACATGAGCAGGTCGGTCGACCGGTTGCAGGGCTCGGTCGGCTGGCCAGATGCAGGAAATAAAAAAAACTCGACATGAGAAGGTCGGTCGACCGGTTGCAGGGCTCGGTCGGCCGAACTGCATAAATTTGCAGTTTCTTCCCTTTTTCCAATAAATACAAGTTCTTCCAAAATGCGACCGTTCGAGCAATGGAGTTAAGGAGCCTTAGCCAATAGATACCCCAGCTCCATTAGCTCTCCGATTCGCTACCAAAAATATGTTCCAATATCAAAGTTAGGATCTTTAAGGAATTGAACCCAAACACTAAAAGTTTGGATATTCACCAACTCAATCCAGACCAAAAGCAAGTGCATATAAACAAGGTGTTAGGAATTCATACCCAACATCTATGAAATCAAGAGAAGTAGATGTGAGTTCAAAACTCACCTTTAACCCAAACAAAGAAGAAGAAGAAGCTCAACAACAAGGAGAAGACCAACCAAACTCTACTCCAACTCAATAAGCTTCAATCTAAGAATAAAACAAGTATTTCCTAATTTAGGTTTAGGAAATTTTCTGAAATTGAAGAGGAGAAGAGTTGGAGAAGATGAAGAAGAGCTTACCAATGGATTCTCTTTGATTTTGGAGCAAGAATCAAGTTGGAAGTTGAAACTAGGGCTTGCAAATTTCTATTTCTCTTTCCCTTCCACCATTTCAGTTTTTGCTAGAGAAATGAAAATGAAAAGGAGATGAATGAAGAGAAGGGGCTGAGCTAGGGTATTTAGTTAAACTAGTGGGCTGAACCCAACCCAAACCCAATAGAAAAAGTAGCCAAAATTTCACAAACTCCAAACATATCAAAGATTATACTCAAAAAGATCGCAAACGCCATTTTGGAACCAATGAAGGTAGTTTCGAGCTCCAATTCGGCCGTTTGCAAAAAGTAACATTGCGGACCTAAATCCGACTAACGACTCTATATTTAAATAAAATATTTAAATATATAATCGTTAAATATGCGGGTTGTTACATGCCGCCCCTCTTGCCCTAATTTTTCGAGCCATTATCATCATCTAGGCGACGATCCATTTCCACCAGTCGAAAGGCCCTGCCGACCTCCACCCACGGCTTGAATGCCGTCGAACTAGATGCCTAATTGCCATCGAGATTTGCAAACGAATGGAAACCATAAGTCACCCAATCGAGGAAGATCGACGGCCTTAGAACGGAAACCCTCCATTGGATCTGAAGAGCTCAAGGAGCTCTACAATTCTTGTTTTGAAAGTTTTTAACGAAAGCTTGTGGATTGCTCGAAAATTTGAGATGAAATGTTGATGTTTTCAACCATTAAAAATTTAAACGGCGGCTGAAGAAGGTAACTAGGGTTTCAGCCCCTCAAACGTGTATATGTATGTTTATAAAATATTATTTTATTATTAAATCCACTTCTAAACCATTTTCTCAAACGATCTCCAAACAACGCATGCCGACAGGCGTTTTTAGGGTTTACCCCACGTTCCGGAAAAAATGGAATATGTTTCGGAGGCTAATTCGATCATATGTGCGAGTTACGAAAATAAACGATCAAATTTAAATTAAATCGGTTAAACCGATTTCTATGCGTTTTGACTTGCCCCGGACAAACCGTAAATCCGATTTACACGAAATTTGAAATCTTGCAATAATCTAACATTACGGATCCGATGAAACTAGTTTCGTCGAAATCTGAGACTGTTTGAAAAATGACTATTTTCACTAGTCGATTAAATATTAAAATATTCAATTTTCACAAATTAACTTTTAGTTCAATTCAAAAGTTCACAAACATTGTTCTAACTCCAATATGATTTAATATAACTTTATAAATCATTTTTAATCACAATAAACCCAATTCCCAAATTATACACGAAATTTCAAATATTAATTTATCGATTTAATTATCCAATTAAATCCAAATATTCGAAAAAATAATTTATTCGACTTACAAATTTGACTTATTGATATTTAAAATCAATTAAATATCTAAATTTCAAATGACAGAAATTCTGGGTCGTTACAAACTTCCCCCTTAAAAGAATTTCGTCCTCGAAATTGCCAAGTAAGAAAAAGTTACAGAATCCATTAACTTTTCAAAACAAACCGTTCAAATTTGATTTGCAAATCTCTTAAGTGTTTAACTTTTCCAAATCCATAGTTAAACCTCTTACAAAATATTTACTAAGTTTTCAAATCCATATATAGTTGTCCTTTAACTTCAAATCAAAACTTAGTTTTCACAAAATTTTTCCAAAATTTCCCGAAAATTCTCTAACGCCTTAAATTTTTAGAAAATTTCGCCTTAACCTCCTTTGTACGAAGGAGCTTTTACAATATCACAATAGAGATAAATATATATACATCGACCCACACGGTCGGAAAACAGAAAAACAGTTCATATTTCCTATTTTTATTGCGTAGGCGTACCTTTTTAGCATTTTTAAGCAAAGCAATTATTAATTTAGCATTTTATGCAACCAAATCCCACTAACGGTAGCCCCGGTACCTGTACTTACTCAATATAAACACGTAAGTGACATATATAAGAAGTTATTAGCATTTTACTCTTTTTAAACAACTACAGCACATGCATATTAAAAGAAATGCATACTAAAAAAGTTTATAAACAACTTATATGATTTCAACATTACTTGTAATTGTTTACAACCAATTTATACACAACGACATTCAATTATTCATTTTCAACAAGTTTACATTCACTAATTTACATCCACATTGGTTCACTTTCAATTCAATCAATTTCCATTCAATTAAAATTTACTTAACTTCCAATTTGAATTTGATTGCTTTAGCTTTCAATTTTATTCATTCAATTGCATATAAATTTCTATTCAATCAATTAACAATAATCTAACAACCAATGTATGTCCAATACAACCGAATTTATTCACTTTACATTCAACATTCATATTCACTTTGTTTACCTTCAATTTGGTTTAACATTCAATTAGCCTTAAATGAAGCAATGCTTATATCCATTATTCCATATCAATTCATTACATTAGATTGATTTACATTCAATTCATTAGTTCAATTACTAAATTATTTTACAAATAAAGTTGAATCTCCTTTATATAACTCAAGTTCATATTCATTTAATTCATTTTGATACCAAAATCACTTCATTTAACATCACTTAAGTTATATTCCGTTTCAACATCATTTTTTTAACTTAACTTAAATTTCCATTTCAACAACATATCTGATCCAGTTAAAATCCAATTCAAATTCCAACTCCAAAGTCAATTTCATTACTTATTCAGATTCATACCTCGTTTTACTTAACAAAGTTGTTTAACCATTTTAATAATTGGTTTTACTTACATCTTCACATTTAATAAGTTATACAACTTATTATTCAACTTCCAAATCTGATTTAATTTATTTAACTTCCATTGGTTAAATTTCACATCATATATTTATTATGCTAATTCAAATTTATTTCAACTTTACCAAAGTTAAATCTTTATTATCTCATATTGTAAGTTCAAAACTCATTTCACTTTTATTTATCAATTACAACTTGGATTTTAATTTCAAATTTGTTTATCACAACAAAATTCAATTTCAGTTTACTATGGTAGCAAATCCATCTAATAGAAACTCGAAAATGATACTGATGATGCTGCAGTCATCACCCTTATTATTTCCTAGCAACAGTAGTGAATCCAATGCTTTAAATTCTTTCAAAATTTTTCCTTTATTTATAAATCATATTTACAAATCTTTTACTTATAGAATTTCACTATATAACTTTTAATTTTGAAAAATAACTTCCAAAATAAACAGGATTCAAAATTTTCAAGTTCATAGTCCAAATTCATTTTTATATTTACAACTCATATTAATAAATATATTCATATAGTTTCACCTTTATATACAAGATTATTTCACAATTGTAAATTATATTGATTATAATTCCACACTTGTAATTCATTTGCTTATATAATTTCATTCTTTTACAATTGTTTTCTTATTTAAATTATTCAAACATCCTTTATTAACTTGTATATATATTCTTACATTTTCAATAACCAAACAATCATATATATACACTTTAGAAATTTCTGAAAAATTATTCCTTTATATATAAAATATAATCAAGGTAAAATTATTTCATTTACCCTATTTAAAAAAGATATCATGTCAAATTGTTCTATACAAGTGCTTAGAGATCCCTATCAACAACGTTAATTACTCGTGTTGACCAGAATCCATATACCACTTAACAAACCAATCATCACAATATAAAACAATTTATATTCGCAAACAAATACGCGCTCGTATATATTATTACACTCAAACTCATTCTAGAGTACTACTGACTATCTCTAATGAGTAATTCCCAACAGAGCCATGGTTGTTGCTTAACCATATGCTCTGATACCAAATGTAAAGACCCGGTTCTTCGACTCACGAAAGTCGACATTAATACGTCCACTATATTAACTGCCGAACAATCGAATGCCCGGAAACCGAACCCTTAGGTTTTTAGAAAAGAAGAGGTAGAATAAAAAGATAGAAGAAGAAAGAAAATAGAACGAAAAAAGAACAACAGAAACAATGACAGAATCTCACAGTCGCAGCGGAACAACATATAATAGATAAATGAATAATCTTTAAAACAAAGAACTATCTCAGTTATTACATTACATCATCATCAGAGTGTACAACAACAATATACAACACAACAAAACAATGTACAGTTATACGAACGTGTCCTTACAAGTGAATTTATAGCGGAAAGATAATATCATATATAAGTAATACGTCTCGCCATCCAGCTCGCCGCTTGAGTTCCATAGCACTTCTGAATCCAGAATGACCTGATAACCTGACTCTAGACTGCCCGTGTGGAAAATTATGGGCACCCAGAGTTTAGGAAGAGAACAATAAACTCCAGGTCAATCATGGGACTGGTGTGAGAACTCAAAACAGCTATTTATCTTTTAAAACAACAACAACAAGGGAAGTGAAAAATATTCGCAATGCTTTTGGAAAATGAAACTACCATAAGGCCTCCCCGCACATACACAATGCAAACGCAGAATTGGAGGAGATTTCTCCTTATGATAGTCAAAGATGCTTACTACGCAAAACAAATCATTTTTGATATTATTATTAGTGCACAGTGATGAAAGCATTTCGAAAATAGAATATAAATCTTAGCCAGCATAGACATTTCAAACTATGCCTACTATAGCTACCATCTAAACAGTGGTGACCACCATAAATAAATGGCAGCTTATACAACTAAAACCATACTGGGTTCGTATTGGGAATTGGATTTCCAACAAATGGTCAGGCTAAGGAACTTCCTACTGCCACATTGGATTGCCTCTGGCGGGACGTCCCGAGAACCTAACCGGATCTCTGCCAACACAAGGCCGGGTTACCTCTGTAATTAGGTAACTACTACTCGAGTATGCCACTCCCCGGTATTTTGGGACCTTTATCCGAGGGCCCTCTATCACCAAGCAACAACCACACAGAAAATGAGATTGGAGCAACCACATAGGTTAAACATCAGGGCTCCATACCTGACACCACCCTTTTCCAGAAGGAAATGACATACCCTAAAGGGAGCGACCTTCATAACCTTGCCGCATATTCCTGTTTCGACCATTTCCGGGGTGTGAGGTCTGACGAAGTCTTGTCCACAAAGCTACCCTTTTTCACAAAGCCACGCTTTGATCAACAAATTATCAATAAATAATCATCACATGGCAACACTCGGCATGCCACATTACGAAATTGGGAATATATCGCTGATAACCTTCAACTACAAAACCTCTGAGCTCGTACGTCTCAGAGAAGGGTGTTAAGCTAAGAGAATAAGTTCTCTGCCATCAACAGAAATGTATTTGAAAGAAATCTGCTTTATATCTCAAAATGTAATGTCAGACATGTAACCATACAAGTCTGTTCCGGGTTCGAACAGAACCGAAGGCACTTCAAAAGAAGCCCTTGCAATCCGGGTATTCACAATCCCGATCGAATTTCCCATCACAAAGGAAATCTCCATACCGTAGCTAACGGTGCAGAGGCAATCGATAGGTCATCCTATCGTTTTCACAAATACCCGGTCTTCACCACCGGTCTTCAATGCTATCCATTACATCGTATCGCTATTCGGAATGGGTAATCCGAATAACGAGCGCAATAATTTAAAAATAAGTGTAGCATTCAGTTTCAATCAATCCCAACAAATAGCCATTTAAGGCTCAATATTGATAGTCGGTTATTTAACTATCAATCAATATTCACAACATAACTCGATTTCAAATAATTTTCCAAATTATTTATTTCCAAAATATATTTACAAGATATAATTTCCACACTTCAACCATTTTAAAATAAATTTCAAATCACTTTTCACCTTTACAACTTTCATTTCAAAATGGTTCATTTAAACCAATTAAATAAATCCTTACCGATTTATTAAATTTACGTTCCAAATTCGTAAATTTATTTCCACACTTCAAAAATAAATCAATATTTATTTTTTAAAAAAATTTCCCCTATAAATTTCCATTGTGAATATACATTTCCAAATATTCACTTTTTATACGCTTTTTCAAATCGACTTCAATTATTCACTTTCAATTTATCATTAAAAGATATAATCTCAAAACATTCACTTCATATTGGAAAACATTTCCATACTTATTCAATAATAAGTAATTCACAAATCCATTTATTTCAACATTTGGAAAATATTCAATATACTTAAATCACAATTAAGTATATATTTTATTCTTTAAGGAAAACATTCTCTTAAACACATTTATTTGAGTCAAAACGAATGTTGCGTAAAACATCGTTACGACAACTCAAAATCACTAGTATAGGGATTCAAAATTAAGATAGATATATAAACACCAATACTATACAAAACTCTTACTTTCGGAAATCATTTACTATAACAACAGTGTTATAGTCCACAATTTTCTTTTTCTTCTCGAAAACGTCTATTTCAACAATGAATGTTGGAATCTATGGTTTCAATACTTAATACATTTTAGACATCTTTAAATTGTTTTAATTCTATTTAAAATATCACTTTCCCAAAATATTTCTTTAATATATTATTCACTGTCCAAAATCGTGAATATACTTCGTTAACCAAATTCAACATTTCTACGTATTTTATTTGAAGGATTATTCACTGTCCAAAATCGTGAATATATTTCCTTTAATAAGCTATAATAAATAAACTTATCAAAATAAGTCGATTTCGGATTTATAAAAAAACAATGTTTATAAATTCCATTTATACTTTATAACAACTTCCACTTATAAAATCACTTTATTAACAAATTCTATCCATATCTCATTTTCACGCAAAAAAAATCCAATTCATAAGTTAATTACTTATAAATCTTTTATTTTACAAAAATTTATTCATTTTATAACCTCGCAATTTATAAATCTATAGATTTCATCCACTTATGAAATCCATTTATACTTCATTTTAATACTTATAAAAACTCGTTTTATAATTCCAATGCTTTAAGTTATAAATATCGATTTTATAAATCATTTATAATAATTCAAAAATCCCAATTTAAACCATTTTATAAATTAATCAGTTACTTATTTCAAAAATCACATTTCGGTTATATTTCACAAAAATCATAATTTTTATAACATAAAAATTACAACATTTATTCATTTAAAATGAATCAATTTCAAAATTAAATATTATTATGAATTCTCAACTTAAATTTTTAAAAAAAACAAATTTTATTTATTTTCGGCATCTAACGATACCAAAAATATATTAGGCTAAAATTTAGCCTTTAGCGATTTCCATCACAAAGATAATCACGCAGATTATAAATAGATCAACACACAACATTGAAACCAATTCAATTATTAGAGGAATCCAGTTGGATCCCTCCAACCTGTTTCCCTGCATCCACAGATGTTAGCACAATACCAATTCCGCTTCAAGACGGAATATCGCGGTATATGGGATTTATAAAATACTATCCGCTATTATGCGGTGCAATAGGGTCTCATCCGCTATATAATGCGGGAAATCAACTCCAAATACATATATAATACCAATTCCATTCAAGTTGGAATTATCGCGGTATATGTTTTTAATAAATAACCCCCGCTTAATATACGGCGTATAAGGTCTATTTCAATACAATAGATAATAACTATCATCCAAGCATTCAATTTGGTTTAACATTCAATTAGCCTTAAATGAATCAACACTTATATCCATTATTCCATATCAATTGATTACATTCTATTAGTTTACATTTAATTAATTAGTTCAATTACTAAATTATTTTACAAATAAAGTTGAATCTCCTTTATATAACTCAAGTTCATATTCATTTAATTCATTTTGATACCAAAATCACTTCATTCAACATCACTTAAGTTAGATTCCGTTTCAACATCATTTGTTTAACTTAAATTAAATTTCCATTTCAACAACATATCTAATCCAGTTAAAATCCAATTCAAATTCCAACTCCAAAGTAAATTCTATAGAACTTTTACCAAAGTTAATTTCATCACTTATTCAGATTCAAACCTCGTTTTACTTTACAAAGTTGTTTAACCATTTTAATAATTGGTTTTACTTACATCTTCACATTTAATAAGTTATACAACTTATTATTCAACTTCCAAATCTGATTTAATTTATTTAACTTCCTTTGGTTGAATTTCACTTCATATATTTATTATGCTAATTCAAATTTATTTCAACTTTACCAAAGTAAAATCTTTATTATCTCATATTGTAAGTTCAAAACTCATTTCACTTTTATTTATCAATTACAACTTGGATTTTAATTTCAAATTTGTTTATCACAACAAAATTCAATTTCAATTTACTATGCTAGCAAATCCATCTCACAGAAACTCAAAAATGATACTGATGATGCTGCAGTCATCACCCTTATTATTTCCTAGCAACGGTAGTGAATATAATGCTTTAAATTCTTTCAAAATTTTTCCTTTATTTATAAATCATATTTACAAATCTTTTACTTATAGAATTTCACTATTTAACTTTTAATTTTGATAAATAACTTCCAAAATAAACAGGATTCAAAATTTTCAAATTCATAGTCCAAATTTATTTTTATATTTACAACTCATATTAATAAATATATTCATATAGTTTCACCTTTATATACAAGAATATTTCACAATTGTAAATCATATTGATTATAATTCCACACTTCTAATTTATTTGCTTATATAATTTCAATCTTTTACAATTGTCTTCTTATTTAAATTATTCAAACATCCTTTATTAACTTGTATATATATTCTTACATTTTCAATAACCAAACAATCATATATATACACTTTAAAAATTTCTGAAAAATTATTCCTTTATATATAAAATATAATCAAGGTAAAATTATTTCATTTACCCTATTTTAAAACGATATCGTGTCAAATTGTTCTGTACAAGTGTTTAGAGAACCCTATCAACAACGTTAATTACTCGTGTTGACCAGAATCCATATACCACTTAACAAACCAATCATCACAATATAAAACAATTTATATTCACTAACAAATGCACGCTCGTATCTATTGTTACACTCAAACTCATTCTAGAGTACTATTGACTCTATCTCTAATGAGTAATTCCCAACAGAGCCCTGGTTGTCGCTTAACCATATGCTCTGATACCAAATGTAAAGACCCGGTTCTTCGACTTATGAAAGTCGACATTAATACGTCCACTGTATCAACTGGCGAACAATCGAATGCCCGAAAGCCGAACCCTTAGGGTTTAATAAAAGAAGAGGTAGAAGAAAAAGATAAAAGAAGAAAGAAAATAGAACAAAGAAAGAACAACAGAAACAATAACAGAATCTCACAGTCGCAGCGGAACAACATATAATGGATAAATGAATAATCTTTAAAACAAAGAACTATCTCAGTTATTACATTACATCATCATCAGAGTGTACAAAAACAATATACAACACAACAAAACAATGGACAGTTATACGAACGTGTCCTTACAAGTGAATTTACAGCGGAAAGATAATATCATATACAAGTAATACGTCTCGCCATCCAGCTCGCCACTTGAGCTCCATAGCACTTCTGAATCCAGAATGACATGATAACCTGACTCTAGACTGCCCGTATGGAAAATTATGGACACCTAGAGTTTAGGAAGAGAACAATAAACTCCAGGTCAGTCATGGGATTGGTGTGAGAACTCAAAACATTTATTTATCTTTTAAAACAACAACAAGGTAAGTGAAAAATATCCGCAATGCTTTTGGAAAATGAAACTACCATAAGGCCTCCCCGCACACACACAATGCAAACGCAGAATTGGAGGAGATTTCTCCTTATGATAGTCAAAGATGCTTACTACGCAAAACAAATCATTTTTGATATTATTATTAGTGCATAGTGATGAAAGCATTTCGAAAATAGAATATAAATCTTAACCAGCATAGACATTTCGAACTATGCCTACTATAGCTACCATCCAAACAGTGGTGACTACCATAAGTAAATGGCAGGTTATACAACTAAAACCATACTGGGTTTGTATTGGGAATTGGATTTTCAACAAATGGTCAGGCTAAGGAACTTCCTACTGCCACATGGGATCGCCTATGGCAGGACGTCCCGAGAACCTAACCGGATCTCTGCCAACACAAGGCCGGGTTACCTCTGTAACTAGGTAACTACTACTCGAGTATGCTACTCCCTGGTCCTTTGGGACCTTTATTTGAGGGCCCTCTATCACCAAGCAACAACCACACAGAAAATGAGATTGGAGCAACCACATAGGTTAAACATCAGGGCTCCATACCTGACACCATCCTTTTCCAGAAGGAAATGACATACCCTAAAGGGAGCGACCCTCGTAACCTTGCCGTATATTCCTGTTTCGACCATTTCCGGCGTGTGAGGTCTGACGAAGTCTCGTCCACAAAGCTACGCTTTTTCAAAAAGCTAAGCTTTTTCACAAAGCCACGCTTTGATCAACAAATGATCAATAAATAATCATCACACAGCAAGACTCAGCATGCCACATTACCAAATTGGGAATATATCGCTAATAACCTTCAATTACAAAACCTCTGAGCTCGTACGTCTCAGAGAAGGGTGTTAAGCTAAGATAATAAATTCTCCGCCACCAACAGAAATATATTTGAAAGAAATCTGCTTTATATCTCCAAATGTAATGTCAGACATGTAACCATACAAGTCTGTTCCGGGTTCGAACAGAACCGAAGGCACTTCAAAAGAAGCCCTTGCAATCCGGGTATTCACAATCCCGATTGAATTTCCCATCACAAAGGAAATCTCTATACCGTAGCTAACGGTGCAGAGGCAATCGATAGGTCATCCTATCGTTTTCGTAAATACCCGGTCTTCACCACCGATCTTCAATGCTATCCATTACATCGTCTCACTATTCGGAATGGGAAATCCGAATAACTAGCGCAATAATTTAAAAATAAGTGTAGCATTCAATTTCAACCAGTTCCAACAAATAGCCATTTAAGGTTCAATACTGATAGTCGGTTATTTAACTATCAATCAATATTCACAACATAACCCGATTTCAAATAATTTCCCAAATTATTTATTTCCAAAATATCTTTACAAGATATAATTTCCACACTTCAACCATTTGAAAATAAATTTCAAATCACTTTTCACCTTTACAACTTTCATTTCAAAATGGTTCATTTAAACCAATTAAATCCTTACCGATTTATTAAATTTACGTTCCAAATTCGTAAATTATTTCCATACTTCAAAAATAAATCAATGTTTATTTTTAAAACAAATTTCCCCTATAAATTTCCATTGTGAATATACATTTTCAAATATTCACTTTTTATACGATTTTTCAATTCGACTTCAATTATTCACTTTTAATTTATCTTTAAAAGATTTAATCTCAAAACATTCACTTCATATTGGAAAACATTTCCATACTTATTTATTAATAAGTAATTCACAAATCCATTTATTTTCAACATTTGGAAAATATTCAATATACTTAAATCACAATTAAGTATATATTTTATTCTTTAAGGAAAACATTCTCTTAAACACATTTATTTGAGTCAAAACGAATGTTGCGTAAAACATCGTTATGACAATTCAAAATCAGTAGTATAGGGATTCGAAATTAAGATAGATATATAAACCCCAATACGATACAAAACTTTTCCTTTCGGAAATCATTTACTATAACAACAGTTATATAGTCCACCATTTTCTTTTTCTTCTCGAAAATGTCTATTTCAACAGTGAATGTTGGAATCTATGGTTTCGATACTTAATACATTTTAAACATCTTTAAAGTGTTTTAATTCTATTTAAAATATCACTTTCCCAAAATATTTCTTTAATATATTATTCACTGTCCAAAATCGTGAATATACTTCGTTAACCAAATTCAACATTTCTACGTATTTTATTTAAAAGGATTATTCACTGTCCAAAATCGTGAATATATTTCCTTTAATAAGCTATAATAATTAAACTTATCAAAATAAGTCGATTTCGGATTTACAAAAAAAACAATGTTTATAAATTCCATTTATACTTTATAACAACTTCCACTTATAAAATCACTTTATTAACAAATTCTATCCATATCCCATTTTCACGAAAAAAAAATCCAATTCATAAGTTAATTACTTATAAATCTTTTATTTTACAAAAATCTATTCATTTTATAACCTCATAATTTATAAATCTATAGATTTCATCCACCTATGAAATCCATTTATACTTCATTTTAATACTTATAAAAACTCGTTTTATAGTTCCAATACTTTAATTTATAAATATCAATTTTATAAATATTTTATATAAATCATTTATAATAATTCGAAAATCCCAATTTAGACCATTTTATAAATTAATCAACTACTTATTTCAAAAATCACATTTCGGTTATATTTCACCAAAATCATAATTTTTGTAACATAAAAATTTCAACGTTTATTCATTTAAAATGAATCAATTTCAAAATTAAATTTTATTATGAATTCTCAACTTAAATTTTCAAAAAAAACAAATTTTATTTATTTTCGACATCTAACGTTACCAAAAATATATTCGGCTAAAATTTAGCCTTCAACGATTTCCATCACAAAGATAATCACGCAGATTATAAATAGATCAACACACAACATTGAAACCAATTCAATTATTTGAGGAATCCAGTTGGATCCCTCCAGCCTGTTTCCCTGCATCCACAGAAGTTAGCACAATACCAATTCCGCTTCAAGACGGAATATCATGGTATATGGGATTTATAAAATACTATTCGCTATTATGCGGTACAATAGGGTCTCATCCGCTATATAATGCAGGAAATCAACTCCAAATACATATATAATACCAATTCCATTCAAGTTGGAATTATCGCGGTATATGTTTTTAATAAATAACCTCCGCTTAATATACGGCGTATAGGGTCTATTTCAATACAACAGATAATAACTATCATCCAAGCATGCAATCAACACAATCAAGCAATTTTAAATTTAACTATTTAAAATTTAAATCGAAACGCAATTCGATTGAGTGAGAAATTCTCACCTTGAGTTTCCGATAACAGTTGTGGCGTTTTATTTCGAATAAAATTAAACGAGTGTTTAATTTTACCCAAAATTCAAACTAGTTCCAATCGACTCCAAACTAGCTCCATTGCGTAGTGTTCGACAAAACGAAGCCAATGCAATTCGTTTCGTAATTTTTCGACCTCGTATGACAAAGTTATGCAGTTTAGAAGTTTATACAATTTTAAAATATAAAAATTTACAATTTCTTTTTTTTTTAATATTTTCAACCTATTTTCTGGGCCGTTGATTTCTTTCATGAGATCAAGGCCGATCGGCCTCTTCTTTTCCCAGGCATCATGTAACAAAACCCATGCCGCCCCTCTTGCCCTAATTTTTCGAGCCATTATCATCATCTAGGCGATGATCCATTTCCACCAGTCGAAAGGCCCTGCTGACCTCCACCCACGGCTTGAATGCCGTTGAACTCGATGCCTAATTGCCATCGAGATTTGCAAATGAACGGAAACCATAAGTCACCCAATCGAGGAAGATCTACGGCCTTAGAACGGAAACCCTCTGTTGGATCTGAAGAGCTCAGGGAGCTCTACAATTCTTGTTTTGAAAGTTTTTAACGAAAGCTTGTGGATTGATCGAAAATTTAAGATGAAATGTTGATGTTTTCGGCCATTAAAAATTTAAACGGCAGCTGAAGAAGATAACTAGGGTTTCAGCCCCTCAAACGTATATATATATATACGTTTATAAAATATTATTTTATTATTAAATCCACTTCTAAACCATTTTCTCAAACGATCTCCAAACAACACGTGCCGACAGGCGTTTTTAGGGTTTACTCCGCGTTCCGGACACAATGGAATATGTTTCGGAGGCTAATTCGATCATATGTGTGAGTTATGGAAATAAACGATCAAATTTAAATTAAATCGATTAAACCGATTTCTATGCGTTTTGGCTTTCCCCGGACAAACCGTAAATCCGATTGACACGAAATTTGAAATATTGCAATAATATAACATTACGGATCCGATGAAACTTGTTTCGTCAAAATCCAAGACTGTTTGAAAAATAACTATTTTCACTAGTCGATTAAATATTAAAATATCAATTTTCATAAATTAACTTTTAATTCAATTTTAAAAGTTCACAAACATTGTTATAACTCCAATATGATTTAAGATAACTTTATAAATCATTTTTAATCACAATAAACCCAATTCCCAAATTATTTACGAAATTTCAAATATTAATTTATCGATTTAATTATCCAATTAAATCCAAATATTCAAAAAAATAATTTATTCGACTTACAAATTTTACTTGTTGATATTTAAAATCAATTAAATATCTGAATTTCAAATGACAGAAATTCTGGGTCGTTACAGTTTCACATAAGACTGTTGAGTGAAGGGTACACTTAGTTGTTTAATCTTCATTCTGTACAATTTAAAGTTGTGGACCCGAACAACTATTTATTTGTTTGAGGTGAATGAACGTTTGATTTGTGTTGATTTTATGTCATGGTTGTATGCCTGGTTGCAAATGATTCTTGGTTGTATTGATTTGTTTATTGGTGATTAAAACGACTTTAAATATTTCATTTTGAATAATTGTTAACCTTTTTGGATTATATACGTGAAATGCAGTTTATGGAAGCAATTGCTACTGCTTTTGGTTCCATAAAATAAGCGTAATTTGCCGACAAATAGGTACGTTTTCGGATTACAGTTTATAGCGTTATTATATTATTTTCCCGAGTTGGGATATATATTATTTTGAAAAAAATATATATGTTGTATATTATTATAATTGATATTATATTTTCTCCCGAGCCTCCCCGTACAAGGAGAATCTGCCAAATTTTTCCGTAAATTTTGGACTTAGAAAATTTTGAAAAATGTTTTCCAAACTTTATTAAATTTGATTATAAAAAGATTTAATTGCTATAACTTGTTATATTTTATTTTAATTAATAAATTTTGTAAATTTAGTTGTTTATAAAGTTAATGTTTTGAATAAGACATGTTGATTTCTTAATTCTACCTTTCCCTTCTTTTCCTTTTCGGGGACGAAATGTTTTGAGTGGGGGAGAGTGTAACGACCCGTAAAATTCGATGGTTTAAAATGAGTTAATTTAATAAGATTTTAATTTAATTTGGAAAGAAATAAAGTCTTAAAATTTACATTGAAGCGAATGTCAAAATTTGATGAAGCAATTGTAATTAAACGTTAACAATATAATATTTATATGGCAATAAATTGAAATAATATAAATTGTCATACTTGGTTATAGGTTTGAAATAAGAAACCAATAGAAAGGTTGAATTTGTGAAATATTAATAAATATTAACTAGGATGGAATTCGTTAATATAATGATGAGTAATGGACATGGTTACATTTGGTTTTAAAATAGAAAAGGAGTAAATAAAAGTAACTGTTGAGTAAACCAATGAAATAGTTGTAGATAAATAACTACAATGAGTGTTGTTGATGATAAACGTATTTAAATGGTGATAAATTGAATATAAGGAAACAAATGCATTTATTGGATTAATTAATGAATTCATGGAAAAACATTAATGTCCTATAGGTGATTTATAATATCGTTGGAAGTGAAAACATATTAAATATGAAACCAAGGAAGTAAATTAATTAAGAATATAATTAGTAATTAATACACATACTTGGCAAATATAACTAAATAGTATGAAATAAAGCATGCATTCATGATATGAAATATAAGTCAATGTTAATTTCACCTATAAATGTCAATTTATTGAATAGCAGGGTTTTAAATCAAGTAGCGGATTTGTTAAAGTTTCAATTGATAATTTATAAAATTTAATGTGAAATTAATTGTAGTTAAGTGACCTAATTGTGCAGTTAGGATAAATTGATTTGTCATTAAAGATATTAATTCTGGAGGATGTAACCAATGTTAATTTCATTCATAACATAACAAGTTGGATCTATTGTAGTAAATGTAATTTAATATTCAATCATTTGAAATTAAGATAAATAGGGATATTAGTGCAATATGATAAAGACCATGATAATTGTACCGTCAATTGAAATTGATTGAATAGCTAAATCTGTGCATACCCAGTTAATTGAAACAGATGGTAAACTTTTAATTGACTGAAATCGGCAAACTGGAAATTAAATTCAAGTTATAATGATTGATGAAATAATACGCGGTAAAATTGTAATTTGACATAATCGATGATAGGCAAGAAATTTTATTTTAGTCAATTGTTAATAGGTTATGAATGGGAGTAGATTTGGCTTATTGTGATAACTATTAATTGTTCACCTATGTATATAATTTAGTGAATTAGATCTAAATCCATTTCAATAAAACGTAATGAATCACTACGTTGATATAAATTCAGTTGATTACTGGAAAATATTGGGGAATTGGATTTTTCAGTAATGTAAAATTTACCCATAAGATAATGATTGACTGAATTTAAAGAATGGAAAGTAAAAATTTTAAGTTAATTGAAGTATAAAAAATTCAATAATTGAATTAATGGCAATAAATGTAATTTAACACTAAATTATTACGTGAATAGAAAGTTAGATGGAATGTAAGAATATTATGTTAATAGCTTGCAGTTTCAATGTAAAATTTTATCCGTTTAAGAATATGAATTGGATAATAAGAATGAATAGTGAATTCAATGGAATTATTAAAAGGTAAATTTATAATTGATGAATATAATGAAATTGGGATTTACACCGAAATTTATGATTGAATCAACATTTAAATTGACATCTAAATTGGTTTAAATCACTGAGATTGTTTAAGAAAACAAAACTGATAAGATTTGTAAATTTTGGAAGTGAAATTGAAAAAGTGATTAAATTTATGAATTTTTAACTAATTTAATTACTATAAAAATAGTCATTTTGGCCACCGACTCGGATTTCGGCGAAACAAGTTTCATCGGATCTGTAACAGTGAATTATTATAGGACTTCAAGTTTCGTATCGATCGGACTTGTCGTTTGATTGTATGGGTTTGAAACGTCTTGAAATCAATTTAATTGAAATCAATTTGAAAACATTGATTTCAGCATCACTTCTTCATACGATGGAATTTGGACGTGAAACCTTTTCCATCGCGTTCATAATATTTTAAAACATCTATTTTGATATATGTGTTGATCCAATTTCGTTCCGGAGTCGAAATGGGCTTTTCGGGCCATATATCGTCCAACGCGTACATCCATTTGATCCAGTCCATTCTTTTTCAACCTCGTTTATTTATATATCGTTGTAAATCCTAGTAGCAACCTCCACTTCATTTTTTATTCCCAATCCCGAAATCAACCCTAATTACATTCTAATGGCAATTAGCAAATCAAATAAAGTGGGTAAAATTCAAACTCTTCAAATCATATCATATAATATACCATTTCGAAGCTCTCGACGAATGGAGTCAGCGTATAGTATTCGTTTTGGGAAACAACACTCGTATCAACGTCAAATTGCGGTTAAAGGTCGGAATTCGAAACCCTAAGCTAAATTAAGGGTTTTTGATTTTGGCGTTAATAGGCGAAATTGATTTGTGGGTTAGGTGGAGATTGTCGTGGGGAGTTCAACGGCGGTGGTCTTGTTGAGTATAACGACCGGTGGTGGTCGAATTTGGCGAATTAGGGTTTCGCGGCGGCAGTGGCTCTTGGGGCGTTCGGAGGGGGTTAGCCAAGGTCGGCTTGGCATGGCTAGCACGGTGGCGTGAGTGGTGGTGGCCCTAGTGGCCTTGGGCGGCGGCAAAGCTCCGGTCAACGGTGGCATAGGTGCGTATATTACGTGCGTTCGAGCGATATGCTGTGCGCGTGAAGAAAGATGAAGGCATGTGGTTGGTATAGTTTGTTTTATTTATTTATTTATTTATTTATTTTATTTCAACATTGTTTAATGCGTATAACTTTAGCATTAGTTGTCCGTTTCACGCGCGATTTTTTTTGTTAGGATTGAAAAAAATTCCAGACATTTTGGCGTTGGTTTGGACGGATTTGTAGACTTTGCAAATTTTGGGTTTAAATTGGATTTGAATCCAATTTAAATTTAACAGGTGAGTGTTTTACCCTCTCACAATTTCTAAAATTTCTTATGTTGGTTAAATTGATTAACGATTTGTTTAAAAATTTATTTATAGCTGTTTGGCATATATTTCATCATTACCTCAGTTAATTTTATTCATATAATTTACTTGTTTTTTAAATTCATTTTTGCATATAAACTGCCAGTTAAAATTTTTGTTAAATTTGTTATTGCATATAAACTGCTGTTTAAATTTATTTATTATTGCACATAAACTACAGTTAAACTGTTATTTAATTCATTATTGAAAAATTAACTGTCAGTAATTAACTATTATTAATGTGATTGCTTGAATTGGATGATAAATTGATAAATGTTTGATGATCGATATGATGGATGAATGGATGCTGTATTTATATTGTATAAACTGCAAGTTATTATGCATTTTCATTTCATTCGGAATTGCGGTTTGAAATGATATACAACCGCATTTTTTTAGATTGCGGATTGAAATGATAAATATCCGTATCACTTGACCATAGGATAGAAAATTATATACAGGCACCGCGGTATATATATAAAATTATTTTTGGAATGATTTTCTATGGTTTTGGAAAGAATACGGTTTAATAAATATTAAATTTTGCTATATATATAGTAAAAATTCTTGAATTTAGCTATGTATAAATTTTTTCGAATTTTAAAATTAGCTAAATAATGAAGTTGATTTCGTTTATATAATATGGTTAAGAATATATTTGAAATTCTATTGTATATAGAGTTTATAATAACTCAAATAAAAGTAAGGTTGAAGATAAATGTGAATATGATTTGAATTAATGTATCTAAGAATTTTCCTCGAAGAATTTGTTTTGAAATGTAAATAAATTAAGATTTAAAGGGTATGATCTTATAACTTGATTTTTGAGTAGAGGATTTAAACGAATATCAAATTTATTTAAAGAACATTATCAAGTTAATTTAATTAAAAGAATATCATGTTATTGAAGTTTAAGGGTTTTACCTGAATAATATTTGTTTAGTAAATAAATATTTCAAATTTAAATAATAGGAATTGGATTTGATATATATTAAATTTTCAAAGAATCCATTTTGAAATAATGGAATATTTAAAGATTGAAATATATGAAGTATAAAGTTTTGAAATATAGAATATTTAAGCTTTGAAATATATGGGAATTAAAATAGTTTATTTGGAGGTTCAAATTGATATTGGGAATTTTTGTGAAATTTGAAGAAGTTGTTTATTTTATAAAGTAATATAGTATTTGAACCATTAAGTATTAAAAGTTATGTTTCAAAGCTATGGTTTCAAGGCATATATATTTGGAAATATTATGATTTTGGGAAGGGATATTTATAAAATAAAAATGATATCATATTGATTTGGGGTTTTAAAAATATAAATGATATTGTATTTATATGGTTCCAAAGAGATATTATATTCTGGTTTAAAGTATAAATTATTTTGAAATAACCGCGGTGTTATAATAACGATTGGTTTACTGAAGAGACCGGGATTGGAAGTTGTCATACTCTCTGCCAACCCCGAAAACCACTTTAACAACCATGTACGCGGTGGAGATTCCAGAATGAAGTAGGATGGTGGCGGTGTTTCCTTTGAGGTAAATACGTGGACCCGACTCCCGTGAGTTGGCATAAGGTGGCTAAAACAGGAGCGATTCTCGGGCCAAGGGGGTTAGCGCCCTTTATCGGATACTCCTCTTCGATATTTTACTCTGACTTTGGATTGATTCGGTGGCCACTTTTGATTTCTTTGATTTTAGGGGGGAGTTTGTCCGAGGTGGGCGGTAGCTGCGGCTACGCGTTACCACCAGCCCGGATGCGTAATTGGTATATCTACCCTGGCATTTCCTAGTTGTGCCGTGTCACCTACCCTAGCGCGCCTTCTACGAGTTTCTATTTGTGTCGTACCTATGGAGTATCTTCTGGTAGCCTCCCGATCAGGAGGTATTACGGTACTGTATAGACTATTGGCATTTTACGTGTTAAGGTGGAAAATGTAAAGCCTTAACGCTATTTAAAAGTAAGTTTATTTTACAATTAGACACTATTATAATAGCGAAATATACTACATAGTAAATATTTAACGGATCCTTAGGAGATGTAAATCCCGAGCATCTCTTGAGTTATTGCACTCATATTTATTTCTGTTGATTCAACTTACATAAGATCTTTTAGTTCTGACTCGAGTGTTTTGTCTTTTCAATTCGCTCGGGTCAGTCCGAGCGTTTCAGGATTTCGAAGACCTTAGCTCTGGAGGACGAAGATGGAGAATTATTATTATTATTATTAGTCCACTATACTCATACTGTTCCGCTGCATTGTTATTGGTACGTGTAACTCTGTTAAATGTTGTAAGTATAATCAAATTTGTAAAACAACTTTAGAAACTGTATATTTGATTATTATATTTTATCCTTCCGCTGTGAGATTTTGTTTGTTTTATTTCTTTCTTGTTTTCTTATTTACCCCATAACAATCCACCCTTTCGTATGGTTTGAATTGGCACGTGTGTCGATTTAAAGCGTGCGAAAAGGCGGGATGTTACATAGCATATACATGTTCAAATAACATAATAGCAGGGTAGTGATTTGTCCTGCTAAACAGATGTCCAAACAATTCAATCAATTCATAGCAAAATGGAGATTTTTTCTGCTAACACATGTCCACACAAATAAACAAAAAAAAAATACAGTATAACTCAATCAAAGCCATCGCACTTAATGAAAAAGTATCAACAAGTTCTTTTGAAATAAAAGAATGGGACGCACCCGTATAAAAAAGAACTCGAATAGGCTGATCGCTAAAGATCGCGAAACATAATAATGCCATCAAGGATAGAATGAGAAACACCTTGACCACGAGAAGTGTTATTAGGGGCTTGCACAACATTTAGCTTTCCCTCGTTCTTACTTTGAAGTTTGGGACAAGAAGATGAAAGATGACCCGAACTTTTGCAATAACGACAAAAGATAGATTTTGGACATTTATTGTAACGAGACGGATTTTGCCCGCTTGAAAATCGACATCCATACTTCATATCGTATTCGAATGCCATAGATTCGACCGTTCAAATCCGATTAGCCGGAGCTTATAAGAACATTAAGTAAACAACACAGCGGAATAAAAGAATAATACATTGATATACAGCTTTGATACAATATCTGATACAACAGATGATCCAATAGATATCATTATACATCAGAGATATGATACAATAAATAGCAGCGGAAAAGAAAAATAGATGACATCTAGCAGCAGAACAATATAACTCTAAGATAGTCTTCAAAAGAGAACTCCGAGAACTGCAACTCCATCTCCAAGAACCAATCCAGCAATAGCTCGAACTCCCAATAACGATGCACCAAGCTAAGCAAGACTGGTGTGGTCCAAATACTGAACTAACTCTAGATAATCTACTAAACCCGACTATCTGAAAAACCCAACTCTAGACTGCTCGTGTAGAAAATAATGAGCACCCAGAGTTTAGGAAAGAAACAATAAACTCCGGATCAGTCGTGGGACTGGTGTGAGCAACAAAAACAGTTTATCTTTTAAAACATTCAACAAAAGATTTTCAAAGTCATTCGCAATGCTTTTTAAAAATGAGACTACCATAAGGCCTCCCGCACACACACACAATGCAAACGCAGAATCGAAGGAGATTTCTCCTTATGATAGTCAAAGATGCTTGATACGCATTAAAAAGAAACATTTGATATTATTACTAGTGCATAGTGTAGTAAAAATCATTTCATAAGTAAAGATATAAAGCTTAGCCAACATACGACCATTATCGTATGCCTACTATAGCTACCATGTTCAATAGCATGTTACCGCCACATTCCATGGCAGGTTCTACAACTAATACCGTACAAGATCGTATTGTTTCTTTGGATTTCCAACAAATGGTCAGGCCAAGGAACTTCCCATTGCCACATGAGAACGCCTCTGGAAGGACGTCCCCGAGAACCAAACCGGATCTCTGCCAACACAAGGCCGGGTTACCCCTAACTGGGTAACTACTGACACGAGTATGCCATCCCCCGGTCCTTTGGGACCTTTAACCGAGCGCTCGTAATCAACATCACACAATCATAAATAAAGTGTTTCAACATGAGTAAGTATCCGGGCTCCATACCATGATACCACCCTTTTCCAGAAGGAAATGCACATACCCTAAAGGGAGCTACCCCTCATAACCTTGCCGCATTTTCCTGTTTTGACCATTCCGGGGTGTAAGGCTCGACGAAGTCTCGTCCACAAAGCCACGCTTTATACAAAAGCTGTGCTTTGGGTCAACAAATGATCATAGAAATGATCACAAAGATAAACGATCAAACAAATGATCCTATCACAAATGATCAACACAATGATCATTTCACAACAACACTCAGCATGTCACATTACCAAATTGGGAATATATCGCTGATAATCCATCAACTACATAACCTCTGAGCTCGTACGTCTCAGAGAAGGGTGTTAAGCTAAGCGAATAAATTCTCCGCCACCAACAGAAATATATTTGAAAGAAATCAGCTTTATATCTCAACTTGTAATGTCAGACATACAATCCATACAAGTCTATTCCGGGATCGAACAGAACCGAAGGCACTTCCAAAGAAGTCCTTGCAATCCGGATATTCACTAATCACATTCGGACTTCCCATCACATATGGAGTCTCTATACCGGGGACCAGTCGATGCAAAGACATTCGACGAGTTGTCCTTTCGCTTTCAAAAATATCCGGTCTTCAACACCGGTCTTCAAATGCTATCCATAACGACATATCACATATTCGGAATGGGATATATGACACAAAGGTCCTCTCCCGGCTAAACCGAACAGTGAGCGCAGTATTTTAAAAACATATGGATATTGGGATTTCAATTAAGTCACAACTTAAAACCCAAAACTTTTCTTCAAATGGTTTAAACCAATTACCATTTCAAATCTTTATATTACAAAAAAAGATTTATTTCACAAAGATCAATTTATAGACTTTAAAACAATTTCCATTCCAATTGGATTAACTCATTAAATCTTTAAATCAAAGATTTAACTCATAGCTTTCAAAATTCGATTAACTTGTTGAATCTTTAAATCAAAGATTCAACTTATAGCTTTTAAATCGTTTTCATAACTTGGAAATTTTCTTCATTTTCAAACTTGAAATTCTTTTTAACACAAATTGAACGTTCATTTCTCATGTGAAAGCTTTTATTGTTTGAAAACAAATAGTTTCCGTTTCAGAAAAATTCAATTATATTTACACGAGTTAAAGCCCTTGAATTCTATTCACATCCCAAATCAATACTTTTAAAATAGTTTAACCCATATATAACTGGTATAACATTTTAATCCCTAGTTTTAAATCATAGAATTCAATTTCAAATCTTGAATTTAAGTTCAAATCAAATTATTCAACTTCATATTTTATTGAGTTATTCAAAATAAATTTCATCTATGAAATTCCATTTCAAAAGCTTTTCACTTTAAACCCAATCCATTT
Organism: Allium cepa; assembly: GCA_030765085.1. NCBI lineage: Eukaryota > Viridiplantae > Streptophyta > Magnoliopsida > Asparagales > Amaryllidaceae > Allium > Allium cepa. The sequence goes on along the minus strand of CM060943.1, from coordinate 1,013,008,175 downwards.
CCAAAACATTTGAATTCAAATATTCAAATTCAAAACTATTCTCAAAAATCTGCGACTTAATCGATTTCCTCGTGAAATCCATATTGGTGTGTGTATAAGTGTGGTCCAGGGGTTTAACACACTAGTGCAACATCATTTCAATCATCACAGATTAAAACATAGAAATATAGTTGATTAGCGAAATAAACTATAACGCTTATCGTCCATTCACAGATTCACAGATAATAAATTATAGATAAATAAGTCATACAGCTCAAAAACAAAGTATCACACATCAGGGGTATCAAACAAAACAATTATTCAGCCAAGTCCAAACATTCACAAATGAATTTATTAATCAAATAATTAATTTAATTTAGATGTATCAATTATTAATCCGGGTTAATTATCATAATTTAATTACAAATTATTTGAAATAAATTCCCTTTCACAATTTATTAGTTAACCCTTAATTTTTAACTATCATTCTTAATTAATGAATCAATTAATCTTTAAATTATTAAGTTAATCTTAATAAATCACATTATTAATTAATCCTTTAAATTTATTAACAAATAATTTACTAAAATTTCAAATCATCATTTAATTGATTACATTCATTAATTATCTATTAATTACTTCTATAAGTAATTATATTTTCAAAATTATCAAGTGATTATTCTGAATTAATTAACTTAAGAAATTTAGATTTTTGAATAAATCAAATTAACTCAATTAGTTATGCTAAATAAATCAATTCCATAATTTCTATCATTAAGTAATTATACTTAGTAGTTCCATAATTTATTATCATTAAATTTATTAATCTAATTTATGGTTAAAATTTTTATCACATTAATTAATTGTTCAGATAATCTTAGTTAATGATTTCATTAACTATTTAGTTTCTTTAATTCCCTTTTTAAAGAAAATTTCTCACATTAACCATTATTAATTATAAATCGATTTACTATAGAAAATTCATTCGTTAATGAAATAGAAATTATTAACTTCACTACTTAAAGTAAAGTTCAATCATATTTATAATTTAAGTATTATTCACAATACTTATAGTTTTTAAAGAAACTTCATCAGCAACTGGACCCGAGACACATACATAGTTTACTCGAGAAAAGCATGCGGTTCTTCCTCGTTTCCCCCGAGTTCTCCCCTACCTTCTTCCTCTCTTTATCCTTTCTTCCATTCTTTATTTTTTTTATACAAGCTTAACTAAAAAAATTAAAATTGCAGTATCAATAAACATTCACGCACGCACCGCAATCAACTCGAAGCAACCATCCAAAATTCTCGAGTATCACTCGAGTCAAGTCATCTCGTGACTCCTGTAAAATAACTGCGCCACCGTGCACGTGCGCGGCGCTGCCGCGCGCCTCCAATCAACGCCTCCCCATCGAGCAAGTCGAACTCCACCCACGATTCAATCTTTGATCGCCAGAACTTCGCCATACTCTCGAATTCAAAATCGAGCATGGCTCGAGTCTTTGAACCCATCACCGCATCAACGAAATCGATTCGCAATTCCTCCTCCGGCCATCAGACGTCCAGCCCCTCCGGTCACGACCCCGCCATCCACCAAGCTTCTCTCTCCACCAGCGATGTGCAGCTCGATTCACTACAGACGTCGAACGAGACGAAATTCTCGACCTCACAAAAACTAGGTTTAGGAGTAAAAACCCCACGCCGCCGACGCCACGACCAACTTCACCACCTCCGCCCATTTTTCCAGGCATCCCTGTAGCCTCCTCCATCATTTCCCAAAATCCCGTCCTCTTCTAATCCTTGGATCACCAGAGATCATCAAAAACCCCTATTTTGATGAACCCAAAATTTCACCATAACCCCTTTACTAAAAATTATAATTTTAGTTTTAAAAATCATATTTTGATTTTAGTATGCCATCTATGTTCCTGAATCAAGAAAACAGGATGATTGAATTTTCAATAAATTTGAACTTGCTCAGTGGTTTGGTTTTCCAGAGCAACATACAGACCTATTTAACTTAATTAAATTTTTGAACCTTACTTTATACCTAAAAAAACATGATTTGTTCAAATCCTAAGTTCTATTAACACCTAGATTTATAGAACATAAATTTTGAATGAAATCTGAGTCTGGAAACACAACAGGAAATACATAGTATACACACACTTGCATATATACTCAGATAATGCCTGATATTCTTACAAGCATATTTACAATTTATTTTCAGACTTAAATCAAGCAACCATATAGCAATACACTTAAGCATTAAAAAAAATGAAGTTACTCACCTTCAGTTTTGAAAAACAGAGAGTTGTTGCTTTTGTTGTTTTAGATTTGCTTGCAGTAACCATTTCCAGATTGAACAAAGATGATGTTGTTTTAAATTTTGTAGAAAGAAAGCTTACTCATTTATTCTAGTTTTGCTGTTTTTAGAATGAACTAAAAATATGAAGGTGATGTATATAAAAGAAAATATACAGGCTTTGTTACATCCACTGGTACAAGATTTTGAGTAAAATACTAAAGAAAGATTTTCCTTTGACAGCTAATAGATCTGATATGATTTTGAAGTAGGGTGAAGTGATTTAAACAAAGTGGAGGTATGGCCTTACATACTTGACTAGATTTGCATTAGTGCCTTGTTCCCTTTATTGTTTACAAGCATATTAGTTTGATGTATAAATACATATATCTTTAGTTTGTATTCCATGTTGTATTGCTGTTTGATACATATGTATATATTGTTTGTTGTCTTCAGGTTTGCATATGTGTATGTTGTATATATGTATTGTATATACATAGATTTGTTTACTTTGTTTTATTCCTATTCTAGTATAACACTTACTCTTTATTTCTTTGTTTTAGTATTTAACTATCAAACATTTAATTCATATTAACATGTTTTTATAATTATATTTTATACTTGTATTTTGTATTGATAAAATTTATTCCATTATAAATACATCTTCTTACACATTGTCATATACATATTATTAAAAAAAAATGTTTTTAAATACTAGCTACCCATCATTTAATCTCTTACTTATTATTTATTATAAATCCCAATTCAAATACAAATTCAATATTTCAAATTCAGATTCCAAAGTCAAAAATCAAATTTTAAAACAAATAAGTATATATCTCATATAAAACTTGAAAAATTCAAACAATTTCACAAATTTAGATCAAAAATTAAATTAATTATCAATTTACACTCAATTAAAATCCGGGACCGTTACATTTATTAGCGAAATGGTCCTTAGAACCACAATTGTAGCATTGTCCATGACTAGAGGTAGTAGTCTTTGCTACTGGAGTTGCTTGCTTCCCTTTTCATGTTGGGATAAGGACCTTTGAACTTAATAGGCCTCTTCTTGTTTTTGTTGAAGTTCAATTTGGCACCAACAACTTCAACATCATCTTCTTTATCAGCCTCTTCGAGTCGAAGAGCAATGTTAACAAGTTGATCGAAAGAAACTTCCAATTTCAAAAGTAAAGGGTTTTTGAGATTCTTATTCAAGCCATAGACATATCTCTGATTTTTCTTCAATAGGGCACTAATGTACTTGACCCCATATTGAGAGAAGGATTCAAAAGATGCGACATAATCCATCACAAAAGATTCACCTTGAACAAGATTAATAAAGCACCGAGCTAAAGTTACTTTTTCATCTTACGACACAAACTTCAATTCAAATCTTTTCCGAAATTTCTCCTAAGTAAGATTCGCTTCAATAATTTCAGAAGTCAGAAGCTCATACCAATCTAATGCTCTCTCTTGGAGCATACTAGAAGCCACTTGGACACGATATAGATCAATAAGATTCATGCGAGAAAAGATGCGATCGCATGTTCTAAGCCAAGCTTGGACTTCTATAACGCTTTCGGAACCCTTGAACGGCTTTCTACCCAATTTGTATGATCACTGTACAGGCGTGCAAATCCAGATTTAGGATGAGTGGGCTTTGGAATAGGTCCGACAGCTTGAGCATTCTTTATAAGATCTAAAAGCCGCTGGGCAGACATAAACACTCCATCCTGAGGAGTAGTACTGGATTGACCGGCGTTGGACGACCTGGTCTAACCATTTCTCTTCTTTAAGAAAGAAAGAAGAAGATAACAGTAATTCACAAAATGAATATCAAACAATCATGATTGATAAAACAAGGCACCATAAAAGAAAAGGATAAAACAGGTGCAATGACTCGAAAAAATCCTAAGGCACGACTCCAAAGAAAGACTTAGGACATGATCCTTGCTAGATTATTCTACATTGTTCCAAAGTTTGGGTCCGATACCAAGCTGTGACGCCCCACCTCTATACTCACGCTAGCCAAGGACACTACGAGGTAATGCCATCAACTAGCACGAAGAATAAGGCTGTTGAGGAGCGACCATCCATGTAATTACTTTGTGCGAGCACCAATATGTCAGATGGTATAACGTGCAATATGAAATCCGACATACCGATACAAACTCAAAGCTACTACACAGTGTCAATATGATCTTCGGAAACAAATATAGAAATAAGCATAACACAAATCAGTCACAGATTTCCATATCACACAGGCGGAAATAGATATGAATATAACACATAGAAGTGTACATCAGAATAGTGGTCAAATGAGATCCACGATATCACAAAAGAATAGGTACAAGTGCTAGACTAAAGAATAAGTATACATCAAGGAGCCTCTATCTCGAATGTATAATGACAAAAACTACTAAAGTAAGTAGTTAGACAAAAGTCAGATGATGTTCCAAAATAAGGAGTCAAGCAGAAGCTACTGTAACATCTCGGTCTAACCCGAGTATTATTTAATAAGAAAATAATAAACGGATCAGTCTAGCTATAAATATCAAATGAATGAGATAGAATAAGAGATATGACAAAACATATGATAACAATAATGTCATACTGCGTGCAGTATACATTAAATAACAACAAAAATCATACAATATCTCAAGAATCTTAGAAGTAAAAAAGAATGCCATATTCTTTATTTTATTCACCAAACCATAAATATTGACAATATATCAATGCCAATCACAAAATTGGTGAAACACAAATTCTAGAAATCGTCAATTAGAAATCCAGGAATCACAAAGGGGAGGCCTATCACAAAATAGGAGCATGAAAACTCACCAACACATGTATCACAAACGGGACGATATCCGATGGTCGCTAACCATAGAGCCGGTGCAACGATGTAGTACAATATCGGTATGCCCGAGGAACCTGAAACTCAAATAATTTGGAACAACGACGTAGTACAACGGTACGCCTGATGGACCTGATAAGCCGGTACAACGACGTAGTACAATGATACGCCCGGTGAACCGAACTCCATAAAAGAACATGGGTCGCTAGCCCACAAAAATGAGTCGAAACTCTAAAGAACCAATAGGTCGTTAGCCTATAAAAGAAATAAGACAAAACTCAACAAAACGAGGTACAATCCCCCACGTGGACAAAGAGACATAGCATATCGCTAGTCTAAATCACAAAATGATCATCATCGATCAATAAAAAGTGTGAATTACACTAAGCTAGTAAATAAATGAGTTTAGTTTCATGTCCCATAACCACCGGCTTAGCTTGAATATTTACGAACAAATTGTAGATCTCCACTCGAAAATTGTCACAAGAGTTTCAATCGAACAAGTCCAAAAATTAACCAATGAAATAAACACAAGCGTTTCATACCACTTGTTTTGCTAAGCCGTTTAATTAGGTTTTCTCATACGAACGAGGTAAAGGCTTGTATATATTAATAGATTGGAAAACGGTTTTATAAAGAGCTTTGCATTTAAAATAGAGTTGAAATCATCTTTGAAAAAGGGTTTTGATATTTACTACTAGTATAGAAACCTTTGTATTTCAAAGTGACAAGTCACAGAAATGATTGTAGAAACAATCAATTAACAAAAATTCACATTCGAAGACGTGAATTAAATCCAAAGAAATCGATACAAAATCCATCAAAATGGATATTCCCGAAAACCCGAAAAAGAAGTTATCAAAGCCAACAAAGGGGACGACAACAAATCAGATCTACTAGAATCGATTAAAAATTGGAAACCCACACAAAAAGCAACATTGGTTGAGACAGCAGATTCAGTCGACTGGACCATATTGGTCAGTCGACTGAACTATGCTTGGAAACTTTCGGTTTCCAAGTTCAGTCGACTGGACCATAAGGGTCAGTCAGCTGATACTGGCTCAGGAAAATTCCTGGGCTCTGTTCAGTCAAGTGAACTGGGATGTACAGTATTTTCAGCCCAGCCCCAATGAAGGGCGAAAACCAAATGGAGACGATCGAACGAGCAATGACGACTAGAGATTTATGCCATGCGACAACCCAGCCTTATAGGCTCTTCGACACACCCTATAAACATGTCTAAACATCCATAGTAAGATTTTCATAAATTGGACAACTAGAATCAAAAAATGAAAAATTCACCAATTCCATTCAAATCAAAAGCAAATGAACATGAATAGATGTTAGGAATTCATACCTAACCACAAAGAAGGTTATAGACATAGATGTGAGTTCAAAAACTCATCTTTTCTCAAAAACAACAAAGGGGAAGCTTGAAAACAAAGGAAGATCGACTACTCTTCAATTTCAACTCTAAAAGCACCAATCTAAGATCATAAGTAAATGATTCCTAAGTTAGGTTATAGGAAATTTCTGAAATTGGAGAGAGATTGAGATTGAGAAGAATTGGATGCTTACCTAAGCTTCTCCTTGATTTTGGAGCTAGAACTTGGATTTGCAAAAGAAACTAGAGCTTAGGATTTTAGTTTCCAATCTCTTCCCCCATTTTTGCTAAAGCTTGAAGTATTAGGAAAATAATAGAATGAATGAAGAGGAGAGGGGGTGGAGTTAGGATATAAGTTGAGTTGGGTTAGTGGGCTGAATCCCAAACCCAAACCCAAACCCAAACCCAAAGCCCTAAGTGAAAACATCAAAATTCCAGCTAACTTCAAACATATCAATGTTTATACTCAAAAAGTTTGCAAACGCCATGTTGAACTCAATGGAAGTGGTCTCGAGTTCTAATTCGACCGTTTGCAAAATGTAGCTTTTCGGACATAAATCCGACTAACGATGCTATATTTAAATAAAGTATTTAAATATACAATCGTAAAATATGCGGGTTGTTATAGACTCCTCTCCTTAAAGAAATTGCGTCCTCGCAATACTTAAGAAAAATGAGAAATAAAAGGTAACAACCATAAAAGCATATCAACACAAAAGAAAATTTGAAATAAGTTCACCTCAAAGAGCACGGAAGTGTAAGTCCGGATGTGTCCGCTCGATGAATTCTCTGGATTCCCAAGAGCAATCCTTATGATTTGAGGACCATTGGACTTTCACAAGCGGAACATCTTTATTTCGAAGGCGTTTAACCTCCGATGCAATAATACGAATATGATGTTGCTCATAAGTCAAATTAGGCGAAACTTCAATTTCTTCCACAACACCGGGCTCAAGAATAGAATCAGAATCTCAAAGGCATTTCCGTAATTGAGAAACGTGAAACACGTCATGAATAGTAGAAAATTGAGCCGGTAATAAAAGGCGATAAGCCACGGAACCAATGCGTTCGGTGATGGAAAACAGACTAATATATCGAGACGCTAATTTTCCCGATCGACTGAGACACACAACACCCTTCATAGGTGAAACACGAATAAACACCAAATCTCCCACAGAAAATTCTAATTTCCTTCTTCGATTATCGGCATAAGATTTTTGTCTACTTTGAGCTTCTTTCATCCTATGGTGAATAAGGTCAATCTTTTCTGTGGAATCACGAATAAAGTCGGGACCTAAGACCAACTTCTCACCGGCCTCAAGCCAACAAGGAGATCGGCATGGCCTTCCATAGAGTGCCTCGAAAGGTGCCATACCAATACTAGATTGGAAGCTATTATTATAGGAAAACTCAACGAGAGAAATATGATCTTCCAAACTTCCACTAAAATCAAGAACACATGCACGAAGAAGATCTTCAAGAGTTTGATTCACACGCTCGGTTTGTCCATCGGACTGAGGATGATAAGCGGTGCTAAAATTAAGCTTCGTTCCCAAAGCCTTTTGAAGACACTTCCAAAATCCACTAGTAAACATTGGATCACGATCACTAACAATAGAAGTAGGAACTCCATGTAATCTAACAATTTCTTTAGCACAGAGTTGGCCAAAAGAGGTACGGTTCGATTAGACCGAACGGGTATAAATGGACAAATTTTGTAAGTCTATCAACCATCACCCATAGACTGTCATGGCCCGAACGAGAACGGGGAAGTCCGTCAATAAATTCTATGGAGACTTGATCCCACTTCTAAATTGGAATGTCCAAAGGTTGCAATAACCCACCGGGCCTTCGATGCTCCGCCTTTATGAGTTGGCAAGTCATGCAACGCTTAATGAAGTTAGCAATATCAGATTTCATTCCATACCAATAATAAAGTCGCTTCATATCTGCGTACATTTTACTACTACCGGGATGAATGGTAAATTTAGAACGATGAGAATCTTCTAAAACGTCTTTACGAAGATCACTAATATTTGGCATGATATGTCTACCAAATTTTCGAATGCCGCCACGAGCATCGATATTAAAGTTTTTCAACCCTTCAGTAAAAATTTTATCCCTGCAATTTTGGCTAAGAAGATCCAATTCGAGATCTAGCTTTTGAGCTTCAAAAATACGGTCTAAAATAGAAGGATGAGCCTCAAGGCTACATAAAACAAGAGATGAACATAAATCAGATTCGCGATCTCGAATCTCACAAGTAGACAAAGTCTCGAGATCATTCCATTTGGATATCATCATAGAAACAACTGCTTGTTTCTTTCGGCTAAGGGCATCAGCAACACAATTTCCTTTTCTGGGAGTATAAAGAATATCAAGATCATAAGATGCAAGAAACTTAAGCCAACGTTGTTGATGTAAATTAAGTTCCTTTTGAGAAAATAAACACTTCAAAGATTTATGATCGGTATAAAGAACAAATTTCTATTCCAAAAGATAATGACGCCAGATTCTAAGAGCAAAAAAATAGCCGCGAGCTCTAAATCACGAGTGGCATATCTAGCCTCGGTAGGCTTTAATTGCCTAGAAGCATAAGCAATAACACGTTCCCTTTGCATGAGAACGGCTCCCAAACCAACACGACTAGCATCGGTATAAAAAATAAAGTCTTGGTTCCCTTCGGGAATTACAAGAATAGGAGCATCAGAAAGGAGTTCTTTTAATTTCTGAAAAGAAGCTTCACATTTGTCTGTCCAAATGTACTTAACTCCCTTCTTTTTCAAATTAGTAAGGGGTACGAAAATTTTAGAAAAATCTTTTATGAACCGACGGTAATGACCCTCCAATCCGAGAAAGCTACGAATTTCCGTCACACTCTTCGGTCTCTTCCAATTTTGAATCGCTTCAATCTTTGAAGGATCCACAGAAATTCCAGATTCGGAAATGATATGACCGAGAAATTTCAAAAAAGATTGCCAAAAGTGGCACTTCATAAAATTTTGCTTTCAATTGATTGCTCCTAAGAGTTTCCAACACAATCCGAAGATGCTTTTCATACTCTTCCTCGGTTTTAGAATAAATAAGAATATCATCTATAAAGATGAAAGCAAATTGATTGAGGAAGTCTTTGAAAACTCGATTTATAAGGTCAACGAAATAAGCTGGAGCGTTCGTTAAACCAAATGGAATAACAAGCCATTCATAAGATCCATAACGAATACGGAACGATGTCAAAGAAATGCTATCCTCTGCAATACGAAGCTGATGAAAACCGGTTGTTAAGTCTAACTGTGAAAAGACTGTAGCACCGCAAAGTTGGTCAAATAAATCATCAATCCGAGGTAAAGGATATTTATTCTTAATGGTAAGATCATTAAGCTTGCAGTGGTCAACGCAAAGCCTAAGTGTACCATCAGATTTCTTCACAAAAATAGCTGAAGCTCCCCAAGGAGAGGAACTAAAGCGAATAAACTGTTTCACTTTCAATTCGGATAATTGTTTACCCATCTCTTCATTTTCCTTATTAGACATATGATAAGGAGGACGAGTGATCGGTAGAGCTCCAGGGATTAGATTAATTTTGAACTCAATTGCTCGCTTAGGTAGTAATCCTAAAACGGGCTCAAATATGTCAGAAAATTTACGAATAACGTGAACGAGGAAAATGACATCTTCCTCATCATCATTATCGTCAGCATGAGGGTTTAGAGAATATAAGGATGCTGCCAAATTGGAATCCGAATATTTGAGAACCATAGAAATCTGTGTTGATACGCGAAGATTTTGATCAATGACAATGTGCTTTAACAAACAAAGAAGAAATATATGCAAATGCTAAAGGAAGATAGATGCAGACCAAACAAACTTAAAGTATGTTTTTACATATGTCATTAATCTAGATATATTGTTAAAATCTATCCTCAAGAAGCTTGCACGAACACTAGAAATTTTTTATAAACTTCATTTTTCAATTAAGTTTTAACTATGCAGGTTTTATGAGTTCAGTCGACTGAACAGGAACAGTCAGTCGACTGAAACTGGAACAAATTTATACACATGCACAGTTTCAGTCGACTGAATGTTCCTGCACAGTTGACTGAATTTGGTCCTGAAAATTTTACTTCATATTTTCAGTTGACTGAATTCCCTGCTCAGTCGACTGAATTTGAACCTGCGAATTTTCTATGAAAAGACACCTTCTTCCTCCCAAGAGTTGCAACCATTCATCAATGGAAATGGAAGCATCTCTTATTTGCAACCATTAACAACATATGCATCTCTTCTACAAGTATATATACATGATTTTAACATCATTTAATTCACTGAATTCTCTTACTTTAATCTAACTATTCTCTTGTTCATATTTTCTAGATATTCTCAAAGCAATCACTAATCTATTGCTTGAATCATTGTTTTTGATAACATTCTTTTGACTCATAGCAATTCATATTTCCTAAATCTTCACAAACACATTGCATACTCTCGAGGATAAGATTATAGGAATATTGTACTTCATTAGACTCATTAGTGTTGACAAGAACACAACAAGTCAAATATTGTATTTTAGTAATTGAGTTGAAGTCCTCTTCGGTAGTTGAGGCAAGAAATCCCGTTCGGTTGTTCGGGTAAGTTGTGAACCTATTCCTCCAGGTGAAGTGAGGGTGTTAGTTAGTGAAATTCCTAAGTGAAGCTTAGGGACTGGACGTAGGACGAGAGGTCTGAACCAGTATAAAATCCTGGTGTCTCCCTGCATTTACCTACTTTATCTAGCTAGACTATTCCGTTATTCCATATTACATGATCCTACCACATAGCCTACTGTTTCAATTGGTATCAGAGCAAGGTCGTCCTATAACCATAACACCATTATTAGACATATTGATAATATGGAAAATAACGCAAGTACAAGCACAACATCTGCCTATAGTTCTACATTTGCGGAAGGACAATCTACCCAAAGACCTCCTCTATTCAATGGACTAAACTATAACTATTGGGCTACAAGGATGAGGATTTATATGCAACAACAAGTTTCGAAGCCTGGAATGCTACTCAAGCAGAGTTCGTTGTACCCACAACCGATTATTCTACATGGACACAAATTCAAAAGAATGAAGCTAATGCAAATGCCAAAGCTATGAATATGCTATTTTGCGCCCTGGATAGAAATGAATTCTACCGTGTTAGCATAAGTACTACTGCATATCAGATATGGGAAACACTTAAAGTCATACATGAAGGCACAAACAAAGTTAAACAAACAAAGATATCCATGCTGAAGAATCAATTCCAAAATTTTAGAATGCGACAAAATGAATCCATCAATGACATGTACTCAAGATTTCAAGATATTCATCATGCTCTAATCGGACTAGGAGAAAGATACACGGACTTTGACATTGTGTCTAAAGTTCTAAATTCACTCACTGATGAATGGGAGAAAAAAGTACTAGCAATCGAGGAAGAAAATGAGCTATCTACAATGAAACCAGAAGAATTGATTGGAAATCTTATAGCGTATGAAGTAAATATGCAAGCTAAAAAGGATCAAGCTCAAGAAAGAAAGAATGTTGCTTTTCATGCGGAAAAGGAAGAATCAGAGTCTGAAGATGAGGATCTAGCATTTATAGCCAAAAATTTCAAGAAATTCTTAAAGTACAGAAAAGGAAACAAAAACGGATTCAAAAAGAATTTCTTGAACAAACCTTCATACTCAAATATAGAATGCTTCAATTGTCATAAGAAAGGACATATGCAAAAAGATTGTCAAGAACAAATGAAGGAAAATCAGAAAAACTTCAACAAAAAAAACAAGAAGGATAAATTCAAAAAGAAGGCATTTTCTGTAACATGGGACGATTCAGATTCATCTTCATCCGAAAATGATAGTGATAGCAACAATGAACAGGCAAATGTATGCTTCATGGCTCAAGAATCTGAGGTAAATAATTTAACTTTCGACGATTTAATTGAAGTAAACACTGAATTTTTAAGCACAATAAAAACTCTTAAAAAGAAACTCAAAGAAACTCGTGAAAATCAAAACAAAGCTGAATTTGAAAGAGATATGTTAAAAGATGAAAAGAAAATCTTAGAAGAAGAACTTGAAAAAGTTCAAGAATTTGGAAACTCAACTATCACTTTTAAGTCAAGAAATTGAAACTCAAAAAACAAAGAATGATATAATTGCTTCTGAAAATCATGAGTTAAAAACTAAGATTAAACAAGTTGAGTTAGAAAATAATAGTCTTTAAGCTATACTAGATAACATTACTAAAATTTTTTCGAACTTTAACAAAGGAACAGAAAATTTATCTAAGATTTCAGAAAATTCTCAATCCTCTTCAAGTAAGCATGGATTAGGATATAAAAAGGAGTCAAAAATTCCTAAAAAGAAAAATACAAATTTTAGGAGGAATATGGATTCAAAACAACAAATATTGCCAAAGAAAACTATTAAGACAAAAGTAGAAAACAAGGTAGTTAAAATTTGGGTAACAAACATTAACAATGTATTAATAAGAAATAAATATATTAAAACATTTATGGATAATGTTCATCATAATGAAAACTATATTTATAAAAAGGATACTAAACCAAGTTGGGTTTGATTTACTAAACTCTAACTTTTTAGGACCCTATTAAAAGGTGGGTACCAATAATTTCATATTTATTTTCAGGTCCCACTCAAAAAGAAGAAATGGATATTAGACTGTGGTTGTTCAAAACACATGACCGGAGACGAAGATATGCTTACAAACATTACATACTTTGATGGTGGCTTGGTTACCTTCGGAGACAATTCAAAAGGGTATATCATTGGCAAAGGAGATGTGAACAATTATGGTACATCAAATTTACCTTTTATAACAAATGTTTCATTAGTTGAAAATTTAAAACATAATCTACTTAACATAAGTCAATTGTGTGACAAAGGTTTTAAAATAACTTTCTCGAATAATAAATGTAGTATTTTTGATCAAAACCAAAATCTTATTTTTGAAGGAAACAGAGATAGAATTATTTATGTTTTAAATATGAATATTAATCGTAATTCAAGTATGTTTTTACTTACCAAAGATAATGATCCTTGGTTATGGCACAAAAGATTTTGTCATATAAATTTTAAAACCATTAGAAAACTCTCTAAAAATGAATTAGCAAGAGGTTTACTCAAAATAAACTTTAAAATAAAAAATCTTTGTGATGATTTTCAAAAAGGAGAATTAACGAAATCATCTTTCAAATTTGTTATCCCAACTTTTGGCAAAGTTGAGATATCCAAAATTTGCTAAGAATCAATGATTATTATTCTTTAATATCAACCATGCATTGCAGGATAACCATGGACATCGATGAATTTTGGCCGGGTCCAGATTGAGCTACAATTGATAGGACATGACAAGAAAGATCATAGAAGTCCACATCTCAAATTTCAAGTCAATCCGAGTTCGTATGCTCATGTTATGATGGATTCAAGTTGAGAGAGATGGACCTTGTTCGTTTCGAATCCATCACCCCTTCATTGGTTCGAACCCATCTAGTTCGAACCCATCAGGGTAGGCATCACGTTCGAATCCATAAGCAGAGACGACGTTCGAATCCATCAGCTAACGCTTGCCTCGTATCCATCAACTTCGACTCCATTTACTTCGAATCCATCCCGTGACCTTCGCTTCGACTCCATCAAGCAAAGCCCCCAGATAGCCATGCCTCGAATCCATCGTTAGTTCGAATCCATCTTCACATGACCACAAACCCATCATGGCTTCGGCTCCATACTGTCTTCGAATCCCCATGTTGAAGACAGCTTCGAATCGATCCGGAGTAACGTATTTGGATCGATTCGAACGAGTACCTCTCCATCGATTCGAAGCAGACCTTCGAACCCAACACTCGAAGCCATCAAGGAAACGCGGCTACAAACTCGGACTCGACCCATTCAACTCGGAGAGATAGGTGGATCGACTCGAAGAACGCGCGCCACATCACAGAAGCATGGATTCGACCCTAGGGATTCGAATTGATCGATTCGAACGAACCCATAGGATCGATTCGAACCAACCAGCATGCCAAAGAACACCATCTTGAATCGATCATATCTTTCAATCCCTTGATCCAAATGCCATGAAATTTTTACAGGAGTTCTTATACATGTCGAAGAATGTCCACACCAAGTTTCATCACGATTGGACGATTTCTTGATCGATTCGAACCAAAGGTCGAATCGATCCCAATGTGGGCCCGGATCTCCAGGTTTCGGCCATATGGGCCCCCTCACGTGCCAGAAGCAGTCTACCTGATTTTTAGGAGAAATATCAGCCTCCTACGCCTATAAATAGAGCCCCAGGTCATTCAAAAAAGGGGGCGACTTCTCTCTGGCAAGATCAAGACTCTGAAGCATCAAGACTCTACCAGACTCTACTTTGCACTCCACTATCACCGTTGTACTCGAATTTCAGAGCTATAATCCATTGTAATCCGCTGTAATCAATTGTAATCAGCGAAGAACATCAATAAAAGGGAAAACCTTTAAAGTGGACGTAGGCCGGAGATAGCCGAACCACTATAAATCGTGTGTTCTTGTTCATAATTTCTGTTTTACTTGCTTAGATCTGTGATTTGTGTTTGAATATCACTGAGTTATATTCGTACGCTGGTGCTTTCACAATATTTGGGGTTTCTGACCAATTTTGGCGCAAACACTTTGGTGCTTTCACTGAGAAGAACTAGCACCCGCTACATCAGATTCAGAGTTCAGATTCGAAAGTTTAAAGAATTCCAATTCAGAAACAATGACTCGACAAACAAGACAAAGAGTTGATCGGAGCCAACAGGGAGGAAGCCAAGAAGCGTCCTCAATAGCAGGAGAAGGACAAGCTTCCATCTACATCACTAGAGATGAGATGGAGGCTATGGCTAATTCAATACGCGAAAGCATGATGAAGACCCAACAGAGATGCTGCAGAATTTCCTCGAACAAATGAGGGCAGTGAATATGCAGAACCTTGGACCAACTACAACAACTGCAAGTGCAGGACAAGGAATCAGGATTACAGAAGCTAATGAAGGTCAGGTTCAGGACCAGAATATAGGAGTTGAAGGTGATCAACAAGGACCTGGGGGCAGACCCTCATGTTGAGTCACAGCTTCTATGAAGATTTTGATTGCTGACAACAATATTAAAGCGATCGACAAATCAAGACGTACATATGGTACTCTAGATTATACGTTGATTATTTGATGTTATAATAGTAATAAAATTGTCAAAATCTATCCTCAAATAATCATGCACAAAATATAATATATATATATACACATTTATATAGGTTGTGCACTTTATTGTGCAACTTAACAGAGACCGGTCGACCGGTCCAAAAATGAACGGTCGACCGTTCCTGTTGAATGTGCACAATAAACGTGCACACATGTACATAACGACTATATTTTTAAAAACCTGTCTACCGGTTAGTTTTTGACCTGTCGACCGTTTTTAAACAGAGAACAACTTCTTCCAAAAGACACATCTTTCTTCAATAGTTGCGTCTCTTCTTCTTCATTAATGATCATAACTTTTGACTGCAACTTTTCACCAAGGGTTATAACTATTTTCTCTCTATAAATACACATCAATATCATTGATTAAAACAATAAGTTTTATTAAGATTATATATGCTCTCTATCTATTCTTTGAATTCACTTGCATTCAAAAAAAACTCTAAACTACTTTCATTCCTTATTGAATCATTGACACTATCTCATATATTTTGATTCAATAAGCAATATAAATTCCATAATCTTCACAAACATCATTCACAATTTGAGGATAAGATTATAGGAAGAGTGTACTACAAGTGACAAATCCGTGTTTACAAGAGCACAAGTTGTCAACAACAATTGTAATTGTTTTTTTTGTTGAAGCCCTCAGTGTTGTAGAGGCGTGAAATCCCGTTCGGCTGTTCGGGTAATTGTAAACCTGTTCCTCCGGGTGAAGCGAGGTTGTAATTAGTGAAAATCCAGATAGTAGTCTGGGACTGGACGTAGGACGGTGCTCCGAACCAGTATAAAAATCTCTGGTGTGATTTTTCTATTTTCTATTTACAATGCTATTATCATCTATTTCTGCATTTGTATTGTAATCCATATTACACGATCCGTGTATACTATATTAGCACATATAATTGTATACACACCGCACTTTCAATTGGTATCAGAGCACGGTCATCATATAACCGTAACACAGTTATTTGATATATTCTTGTAATATGGCAAATAACGCAAGTACTAGCACTCAAAACACCACTTACACAGAAGGGCAATCGACACAAAGACCTCCATTTTTCAATGGTCTTAACTATAGTTATTGGGCAACACGTATGTCATTCTTTATGCAATCAAGTAGCTATGATGCTTGGAATGCTACTCAAAGAGAAATAGTGAATCCAACAACTGATTATTCAGAATGGACTGTGGCTGAGAAAACGGCAGCAGCCGTAAATGCTAGAGCAATAAATATGTTGTTCTGTGCATTAGACCAAAATGAATATAACCGTGTTAGTATCTGCACTACTGCATATCAAATTTGGCAAACGCTAAAAATCACTCATGAAGGTACTAACAAGGTTAAACAAGCCAAAATAGCCATGCTGAAAAGCCAATTTCAAAATTTCAAAATGAAACCAAATGAAACAATCAATGACATGTATTCACGGTTTCAAACTATTCACCATGCACTTATTGGGTTAGGACAAAAGTATTCCGATTTTGATGTTGTTTCAACAGTCCTACATTCTATGACTAATGAATGGGAAGGAAAAGTATTAGCAATTGAAGAAGCTAATGATCTTTCCGTCATGAAGCCAGATGAATTGATAGGAAATTTAATGTCCTATGAAGCAAATTTGCAGGCTAGAAAAGAACAGAAAGAAGAAAAGAAAAATGTAGCATTTCATGTTGAGAAAGATGAAAATGAATCAGATTCTGAAGATGAAGATTTGGCGTTCATTGCTAAAGGTTTCAAAAAATTCCTAAAATATCGAAAAGCCAGTCGCTACAATAAAAGGAAACCTGGATCAAATAAACCATCTTCATCTGCTATAGAATGTTTCAACTGCCATAAAAAGGGACACATGCAGAAGGATTGTCCAGAACAAAAGAAAAAGTCAGAAAATGACAAATTCAAATATAAGAAGGACAAATCAAAGAAACGAGCCTTCTCAGTAACATGGGATGATTCAGAGTCATCTTCATCAGAAAGTGAAAGTGATTCGGAGAATGAACAAGCTAATGTTTGTTTTATGGCAACAGAAGATGAGGTACAAATTCCTACATTTGATGAATTACTTGATATTAATGCTGAATTGATAGTCAAATATAAAGACATAAAACGTCAATTAAAAGTAGTCAAAGCAGATTTAAGTAGAGCAGAGTTTGAACGAGATATGTTAAAAGATGAGAAGAAAATATTAGAAGAAGAACTTGAAAATATTCAAGAATCATCATCTAATGTTGACTCTCAAATATCTCTTTTGAGTCAAGAAATAGAAGCTCAAAAAGAGAAAAATAATGCTCTCACTACTGAAAATCATGAACTTAAAGCAAAAGTCAAAATTCTAGACCTAGAAAAAGCTAGTTTACAAACAAAGTTTGATGACATTACTCAAAATGTTTCTAACTTTAACAAAGGTCGAGAAAATTTGACTAAAATCATTGAAAGTTCACAATCTATTTCAGATAAACAAGGTTTGGGATATAACAAACATAAAACTAAGAAACATCTTAGAAATAAAAGGAAGAAGAAAGTACAAAAAACTGAAGCTAAGAAAAATCTTAGTTTATTATATTTCAAACCAAAACCAATAGTGAAATTTCAAAAGAAAGATGTCAAGACTATCAAAATATGGGTTCCTAAAACAAATAACAATTTGATTAGGAACAAATACATTCAGCAATTCACGAATACTGTGCATCTTAATAATAATTATATATATAAAGGGGATACCGGACCCAAATGGGTTTGGACTCCTAAGACCTAACTCTTAGGACCCTATGAAAAGTGGGTACCATGAACTTAATTCTATGTTTGCAGGTCCCACTGAAGAAAAGAGGAAAGTGGATATTGGACAGTGGTTGCTCAAAGCATATGACGGGAGACAAGAGCTTACTAACAAATATTAAATACTCAGATGGTGGCTCAGTCACTTTTGGAGACAATTCAAAAGGTTATATCATCGGCAAAGGCGATGTGAGCAATTGTGGTACATCTAACTTACCTCTTATTACTAATGTCATGCTAGTTAGAAATTTAAAACACAATTTACTTAGTATTAGTCAGTTATGTGACAAGGGTTTTATAATTTCCTTTTCAAATAATAAGTGTAGTATTTTAGATAAAGATCATAATTTGGTTTTTGAAGGTTATAGAGACAGAAATATATATATTCTAAATATGAATATTAATCATAATTCAGATATGTGTCTTATGGCTAATGACAATGATCCATGGCTATGGCACAAACGTTTCTGTCATATAAACTTCAGAACTATTGACAAGCTAGCCAAAAACAATCTAGTTAGAGGACTACCCAAAATGAGTTTTAAAGTTAACAACATTTGTGATGCATGTCAATTAGGAAAATTGACCAAATCATCGTTTAAATCCAAGAAAGTCATATCAACATTACAACCGCTTGAGTTACTGCACATGGATTTATTTGGACCTACTAGAGTTCAATCAATAAATCACGGTCAATATGTGCTTGTAATTGTTGATGATTTCTCTCGTTATACATGGACAATTTTCTTAAAAAATAAAAGTGATACTTTCGATCATTTCAAATCTTTCGTCAAAAGAATTCAAAAATCAAAAGGGATTAAAGTTAAAAATATAAGAAGTGATCATGGCGGAGAGTTTGAAAATAACGAATTTGAACATTTTTGTACAAAGAAAGGTATATATCATAATTTTTCGTTTTCCAGAACTCCACAACAGAACGGAGTAGTAGAACGAAAGAACCGAACTTTACAAGAATGTGCAAGAACATTATTAAATGGAACCACCTTACTAAAACACTTCTGGGCAGAAACTGTTGCAACTGCCTGTTATGTTTTAAATCGTGTGTCCATAAGACCTCTTACCAAGAATACTCCTTATGAATTGTTTAACAAAAGAAAGCCCAAAATCTCATACTTCAAAGTTTTTGGTTCTAAGTGCTTTATTTTAAATACGAAAGACCAGCTTGGAAAATTCGATCCAAAAGCCGATGAAGGAATATTTGTCGGTTATTCGGAACGAAGTAAGGCCTATCGAATATTTAATAAACGAACCAAAACTATTGAAGAATCACTTCATGTATCTTTTGATGAAATCTATCAGCATCCTCACACAATATCAGATGATGACGAATCAATAGTCATTAATAATCCAATCATCTCAAATACTGATTCTGACTCAGAAGTAATTATTGAGAATACTCCTCAAATATGTGAATTACAATCACCACCAAGAATATTAAGAGACCATCCGGCCCAAAATATAATAGGTGAAATAACATCACATGTCAGAACAAGGAGTCAACTCAATCAAATGGGTCATGTCGCTTTTCTCTCAAATATCGAACCCAAGAATTCAAAAGAAGCTGCTACAGATGATTACTGGATCATTGCCATGCAGGAAGAACTAAATCAGTTTGAGCGCAATGACGTTTGGGAACTTGTTCCGAGACCAACTGATCAGTCAGTAATTGGTACTAAATGGGTCTATAAAAATAAGGCTGACGAACAAGGAAATATCACCAAAAATAAAGCAAGATTAGTAGCACAAGGATACAATCAGGAAGAAGGTATCGATTATGAAGAAACTTTTGCACCAGTTGCTCGACTAGAAGCTATTAGAATTCTATTATCTTTTGCTTGTTATCATAATTTCAAACTTTATCAGATGGATGTCAAAAGTGCTTTTCTCAATGGATTTATCAAAGAGAATGTCTATGTCGAACAACCACCTTTATTCGTACATGAAAAATATCCTGACCATGTGTTCAAACTTAAGAAAGCTCTGTATGGTTTAAAACAAGCACCTCGTGCTTGGTATGAACGTTTACGTAGCTATCTTATTAATTCAGGGTTTGAAATAGGCAAAGTCGATCAAACTTTGTTTATTAAACATTCTCGAAATGATATTCTGGTTATCCAAATATATGTAGACGATATCATCTTTGGTTCAACAAACGATAAACTCTGCAAGGAATTTGCAAGTATTATGACCAAAGAATTCGAAATGTCTCATATGGGAGAACTATCTTATTTTCTTGGACTTCAAATCAAACAACTTTCAAACGGTATTTTTATCAATCAAGAAAAATACTGTGAAAATCTTATCAAACGCTTCGGATTACAAAATACATCTGGTAAACCAACTCCTATGAGTACAACTACACATCTTGAAAAAGATGAAAGTGGTAAGAATGTTGACCAGAAATTATATCGAAGCATGATTGGTTCTCTTCTTTATCTTACAGCTAGTCGTCCAGATATATTAATGAGTGTTTGTTTATGTGCTCGTTTTCAAGCCGATCCAAAGGAATCACATTTACGAGCAGTGAAACGTATAATTCGTTATCTAAATAATACCAAAGATTTTGGTCTTTTCTATCCAAAAGAATGTCCATTTGAATTAGTATCATATAGTGATGCTGATTTTGGTGGCTCACGGACGGATAGAAAAAGTACAAGTGGTACGTGCCATTTTATTGGAAAATCACTTGTCTCTTGGTTTAGTAAGAAACAGAATTGTGTTTCACTATCAACATGTGAAGCTGAATATATATCAGCGGCTCTCGCTTGTACTCAAGTACTATATATGCAACAAACACTTCAAGATTTCGATATACATTTATCGAATTCTATTATATACTGTGATAACACGAGTGCAATAAATCTCTCTAAAAATCCAGTAAATCATTCTAGATCCAAACATATTGATATCCGTCATCATTTCCTTAGAGATAATATTGAAAAAGGTAATATACATCTTGAATATGTTCACACTGACAATCAAATAGCCGATATTTTCACTAAACCATTACTTGAATCTAGTTTTATTAAACTACGAAGAGAGCTTGGCTTAGTATCTCGGAAAGATCTAGAATAGAATAAGTAACCTTCAAACCTAGGCTATATTTTTTTTTTTTTTTCAAATAATTCTTAAATTTCAGCCTATAACAAACTATACCTATTTTTATAACTTTTTTTCTATCATTGTTTTTGTTTACGGCTAATTATCTCTAACAAATCCTATCCTCAAGTTCATTGGCAAACTTTTTTCTATATAAACGTTTGAAAAATACACTTTCATTCATTCACCTTCTTGCTGAAAATTATAAATCACCTTAAACAAGCTACCATGGCACACATTTGCGACAAATGCGCAGAGGAATCTCATATTTCTATCACTAGCTCGGAGTCGGAGGAACAATATTCTCCGATTACACCGAAACAAAGGCTGGAATGCCCTCACCATTGTTTTCGCACACCTGGCCATACTCCAACATCCAAGCGTGCAAAGAAAGCACTATTCTTCTCTCCGCGCACGAAGGCGCAAATCGATGAAATTCATCACTACCAAAAGCATCAAATTGATCTTCAACGACAACTACATTATGGTCAAAACCTACTATACCATGAACAACAACGTACTTCAACTCGTTTATCCGCTTTAGAACGAATGGCTTCATTCTTCTGCGGTTCAAACAAACACGATGTTCATGAACCAATGCCGTCAAGACCATCGACTTCAACAACTCCAAACTCTTGGGATAAAAACTATAACGAGAATGAAGGAGCTCGATATAAGTGGAGTCCGTGGGCTAAACGCATTGAAAACGACAAGAATTCTAATAACAACTCACCTTCTCATTAGAATTCCATAATGTATATTATTTTGCTTTCATATATAATTCTTGTAATACAGTATATTTTTGCAATAATAACATAATATATAATATATTCATTCGACTCGTTTTCAAAATTTTTGCCAAATTCTGCATTTTTGCACACAGAGCCAAACCGGTCGACAGCCTAAAATATGACCGGTCGACCGTTTTGCTCTCTGGTTGAAAACGGTCGACCGGCAATACGCAGGCGGTCGACCGGTCGGCAGTTATTATTTTTTTTATATACTTCACGTATATATTTTTGCCACCAACCCTCTTTACTTTCTACTCTCCACTGAAAATTTTCCCATTTCCAAACCCTAGTTCATATTCTCAAGCTTCACAAACTCTCAAATTCTCTTCAATGGCTCCTCCTCAGAAAAAATCAAAGAAAAGAGCAACATCAGAAACTTCTTCTCTTACTCTCTCTGCTAGAAAATGGCTAGAATCTCCGGTTGCAGTAACTAGATGGAATCAAATGACAAATTACAAATTCCATCCAGGCTCATTCATCAAATTCGACGATTTCACTGCATACGGTATTCAAAGATTAGCAAATAGATCTCGTATCTCTCCTCTTATTGATTTTTCTGTTAATAGCGTACAAATTAATCATTTGATGATTAAGCTATTTTATGCGAATATGAATTTAGAGGAATATACTCCGGAAAATCCAAATGGAGTTATTTGGTCAGTAGTATGTGGCAAACGAATCTATCTCACTTATGATAGAATTGCTTCTATTTTGGGAATACCGAATAGGGGTGAAGAGTTTTCATCGACATTTTGTGAAGTTTTCACCCGGAATAGTACGAGTCATAAATTTATAGAAGATGATAGTAACGGCACCAAATCGATTGGGCTACGACCGACTGCAAGGTTGTTACACCATGTCCTAATGCACTCTCTATTTCCTCGATTAGGAAACTATGATGCCGTTTACAAAGAGAATTTCAAGGCTCTTTATGCTATCTACGATGATATCGAAATAAATTGGGTTCACATGATTTTCGATGAAATTCTTAAGGTAAATAACTCTACTCGTCCACATTTCTTCTATAACGAGTATATTATGCGTATGTTGCTTGCATGTGGAGTCACACCCCCGGATTCGGCATATTCTACACCAAAGTGTATTGACTCCACTACTATCAAACGGATGAAGCTTCCTCCTCCATATGTTCATATTATGCCATTCGAACAATGGCAACAACGCGATACTCAAGAACAACAAGCTCCACCGTCTCGTCGTCGTTCTGAAGATGTTAGATTATTGAAATCTAAATCATCTACAAGAGAATCTCTTGAAACCATCGCTCGGAATCAATTTTTACTTGAATCAAGACTAAAACGAATGGATTCGAAAATTGATAGACGATTCAATAAGGTAAAGTCATTCTTCGGCGCTATATGGGATGCTATATCATGTAGCACATCCGTCGCGACCCAACATCAAGACCCCGGAAAACGTCCGGCTCCTCCAACTTTTAATTGGTCGACATCCGAGGAATCCGGTGGTACAAGCGGACAAGGTCGTGGGGACAATGACGATGATGATGACGATGACGATGACGACGACGACGATGATGATGATGATGATGATGATGAGGAAGAGATTCAGTCGGAATGAAGTTAGTTTGTTTTTCTTTTCATTTATTTAAAAACATATATGGCACTTGTACTAAATAGTGTCCATCTTTTTATTCGTAGTAGACTATGACTTGCATTGTACTTCATCAAAACATCCTGTGTTTGAATGTATGCATTGTTCTCTTTGGTTTATATTTTCTATTGTTTACTCCTTTTTGTCGATGACAAAGGGGGAGAAAGGTGCTAATAATTGTTTGCAGGATGAAAGAAGCTAATAATTGTCTGCAGGAAATCACATATTCAGGGGGAGATCCTATACTTGAGTTTTTATATTGTCATCAATCAAAAAGGGGGAGAATGTTGAGTCACAGCTTCTATGAAGATTTTGATTGCTGACAACAATATTAAAGCGATCGACAAATCAAGACGTACATATGGTACTCTAGATTATACGTTGATTATTTGATGTTATAATAGTAATAAAATTGTCAAAATCTATCCTCAAATAATCATGCACAAAATATAATATATATATATACACATTTATATAGGTTGTGCACTTTATTGTGCAACTTAACAGAGACCGGTCGACCGGTCCAAAAATGAACGGTCGACCGTTCCTGTTGAATGTGCACAATAAACGTGCACACATGTACATAACGACTATATTTTTAAAAACCTGTCTACCGGTTAGTTTTTGACCCGTCGACCGTTTTTAAACAGAGAACAACTTCTTCCAAAAGACACATCTTTCTTCAATAGTTGCGTCTCTTCTTCTTCATTAATGATCATAACTTTTGACTGCAACTTTTCACCAAGGGTTATAACTATTTTCTCTCTATAAATACACATCAATATCATTGATTAAAACAATAAGTTTTATTAAGATTATATATGCTCTCTATCTATTCTTTGAATTCACTTGCATTCAAAAAAAACTCTAAACTACTTTCATTCCTTATTGAATCATTGACACTATCTCATATATTTTGATTCAATAAGCAATATAAATTCCATAATCTTCACAAACATCATTCACAATTTGAGGATAAGATTATAGGAAGAGTGTACTACAAGTGACAAATCCGTGTTTACAAGAGCACAAGTTGTCAACAACAATTGTAATTGTTTTTTTTGTTGAAGCCCTCAGTGTTGTAGAGGCGTGAAATCCCGTTCGGCTGTTCGGGTAATTGTAAACCTGTTCCTCCGGGTGAAGCGAGGTTGTAATTAGTGAAAATCCAGATAGTAGTCTGGGACTGGACGTAGGACGGTGCTCCGAACCAGTATAAAAATCTCTGGTGTGATTTTTCTATTTTCTATTTACAATGCTATTATCATCTATTTCTGCATTTGTATTGTAATCCATATTACACGATCCGTGTATACTATATTAGCACATATAATTGTATACACACCGCACTTTCACCTCAGGGTCCGATGCTGGAAGACCGATAGACGTAGCTCAACAAGCTGGAGTCAATACATATGCTAACGAGCCACCAGAAGAATATGTACCAGAATTCCCTTTGAGGCTCGGGGGACAGGATAGGAACTTGACAAGGGGGCAACCCCTAGACGGAGACGAGAGAATGATTGGCCTAATGCGACGAATCATGAGAGGAGGACTACCTAGTGGAGGGCTGGAAGAAGTTAGTCGGAGTCCGTTCACTCTGAACATTCGAAACGCAAGGAACCCTCCAAAATTCAAACTACCAATGCTAGAACCTTATGACGGGAGGTCAGACCCGACCATGCATATTACCAGATATATTAGGCACATGGAAGTGCTGGGGGCATCCGAGGAAGTGATGGCACGATGCTTCCCTCTGTATTTGTCGGCTTTGGCTGCACTTTGGTTCAGGCAACTAGAGACGGGATCAATCAGAACATGGAGCGAGCTTGTAGACTGCTTCATGAGACAGTTTCGGGTCCATGTGACGCGACCCGAGAGCGTGATGACTTTAGCTTCGATCAAGAAAAAGGCCGGAGAGTCCATAAAAGATTTCCTGCTAAGATTCAATGTAACAGTGACTTCTGTAGATCGCCCGGATCCATCGATGATTTTGATGGCGGCGGTGGCAGGAGTCGCGGAAGGCACAAAATTTAAAGATTCTCTGACTAAAGATCCACCACAAGATCTTGGAGAGTTCTTTCATAAAGCTGAAAAGTTCATCCGATTAGAAGAATCACGAGCCGAGAGGCTGGAAACAAATGTTGCGCAGAGCGAAGGAACCTCCAGAGAACAGTCAGGAGTTGACAAGGGAAAAAGAAAACAGGATGATAGACATGATAGTCCCGGTAAACGGAAGAAATTCCGAGAACCAAGATTTAGGCAGTACACAGATCTAAATGCAGGCCTAGAAAGAATTTACACTGAAACTCGGGGGCAACTCCCCTATCGAAAGCCACCTATAAGGGATCCCACTGAGCGGGAGCGCAGGACAGGAAAATATTGCCTATTCGATGAGCTGGATGGGCACACCACATATGAATGCCGCCACCTAAAGGATGAGGTGGAAGAACACGCCAAGGGTGGTAGATTGCCACAATTTGTCAGAGAACGGACTGCGGCGGTAAGGCCTGAACAACTACCGCCTCCACCTAACAGGAACGATCCTGGATCGGGATCACGACTCGTCATTCACTGATGGAGGTGTCAAAGGCCAAGTCCAGGATTTGGACTTTGGTCGAATGATTTTATTTAGATTTGTTTTCAGAATAAACGGTTACTCCACTTACACATGTACGGGAACCGGAGAGATCCCTAGGCATGCTCTGAGATGGAGATAAACCAATGCGCCCAGAGATGCAATGTTTAGCTTTTTCTGATGTTTGAGATTGGACATCTAGAACTCGAATTTTAAATAAATAAATTAAAACTTCTTGCAATAAACCTTTTGACCGGAGAGTCAGAAGATGAACATTAATGATCGCTTTATGACCCTACCCAGAGAGGCGGGGTTCGGAGTGCAAGAAGTGAGTTGCTTCGCCGGAGAGCGACAGGATCAACTCACTTAAGCGCTGTTTCCCCTTCACCAGAGAGTGACAGGATGGGATCCAGCAAGAGCCCGGAGAGGCTATGATCGGTCTCGAACGACCAAGACATCGCTTAATGTTCAGATACACTGAACCGGAGTGCAAGAAGTGAGTTGCTTCGCCGGAGAGCGACAGGATCAACTCACTTAAGCGCTGTTTCCCCTTCACCAGAGAGTGACAGGATGGGATCCAGCAAGAGCCCGGAGAGGCTATGATCGGTCTAGAACGACCATGACATCGTTATACGTCCTAATCAGGACCAAAGTACAAAGGATAGAAGGCAATACCAGAGTGCAATGGGATCTTTCTATTCAACCACTAAGTCTAGAATGGACTTAGTAAGGGTTCAGAGTAGCCATTAATAGTCCGGAGAGACTACGGAGCTTCATGAATGCTGATTCGGCTTCGAACAGCCATAAACTTGATTGATAATACTGCAGCCATTAATGAAACGTGAATTTACTACATTCGATTTAAGACCGTTCAAAACATATCTTTTATCTAAAGGCATGTTTTGGGGGGCAAAGTGTTATCCCAACTTTTGGCAAAGTTGAGATATCCAAAATTTGCTAAGAATCAATGATTATTATTCTTGAATATCAACCATGCATTGTAGGATAACCATGAACATCGATGAATTTTGGCCGGGTCCAGATTGAGCTACAATTGATAGGACATGACAAGAAAGATCATAGAAGTCCACATCTCAAATTTCAAGTCAATCCGAGTTCGTATGCTCAAGTTATGATGGATTCAAGTTGAGAGAGATGGACCTTGTTCGTTTCGAATCCATCACCCCTTCATTGGTTTGAACCCATCTAGTTGGAACCCATTAGGGCAGGCATCACGTTCGAATCCATAAGCAGAGACGACGTTCGAATCCATCAGCTAATGCTTGCATCGTATCCATCAACTTCGACTCCATTTACTTCGAATCCATCCCGTGACCTTCGCTTCGACTCCATCAAGCAAAGCCCCCAAATAGCCATGCCTCGAATCCATCGTTAGTTCGAATCCATCTTCACACGACCACAAACCCATCATGGCTTCGGCTCCATACTGTCTTCGAATCCCCATGTTGAAGACAGCTTCGAATCGATCCGAAGTAACGTATTTGGATCGATTCGAACGAGTACCTCTCCATCGATTCGAAGCAGACCTTCGAACCCAACACTCGAAGCCATCAAGGAAACACGGCTACAAACTCGGACTCGACCCATTCAACTCGGAGAGATAGGTGGATCGACTCGAAGAACGCGTGCCACGTCACAGAAGCATGGATTCGACCCTAGGGATTCGAATTGATCGATTCGAACGAACCCATAGGATCGATTCGAACCAACCAACATGCCGAAGAACACCATCTTGAATCGATTATATCTTTCAATCTCTTGATCCAAATGCCATGAAATTTTTACAGGAGTTCGTATACATGTCGAAGAATGTCCACGCCAAGTTTCATCACGATTGGACGATTTCTTGATCGATTCGAACCAAAGGTCGATCGATCCCAATGTGGGCTCGGATCTCCAGGTTTCGGCCATATGGGCCCCCTCACGTGCCAGAAGCAGTCTACCTGATTTTTAGGAGAAATATCAGCCTCCTACGCCTATAAATAGAGCCCCAGGTCATTCAGAAAAGGGGGCGACTTCTCTCTGGCAAGATCAAGACTCTGAAGCATCAAGACTCTACCAGACTCTACTTTGCACTCCACTATCACCGTTGTACTCGAATTTCAGAGCTATAATCCATTGTAATCTGCTGTAATCAATTGTAATCAGCGAAGAACATCAATAAAAGGGAAAACCTTTAAAGTGGACGTAGGCCGGAGATAGCCGAATGATGTGCACGTAAATGTGCATATTTTTACCACCATATTTGTTCTTTTTAAATTAAATAAATGATCATATTGGGTATTTTAACTTGTTTAAACCAAAATTCATATTATTTGAAATTG
The DNA here is from genome assembly GCA_030765085.1 of Allium cepa. Classification (NCBI taxonomy): domain Eukaryota; kingdom Viridiplantae; phylum Streptophyta; class Magnoliopsida; order Asparagales; family Amaryllidaceae; genus Allium; species Allium cepa. The sequence goes on along the minus strand of CM060943.1, from coordinate 1,012,979,129 downwards.
TCACATATTCATCTTCATTCAGGGGCAAAATGGTCATTTTTGTGCATATATTAATTTGAGAAAATTTAATTGAAAATTTGTATATATTTTTGTAGGAAATTGATCTCAAATAGAAGTGGTTTCATGAAGATATGCATGCACAAAATTAATACAAAGGAATGAAGATGGAAATAATTCAAAGTGAAGAACATGGAGGACCCCACCTACCCACCTACCTTAATGTACAAATTAAAGGCTAATGCACATGCTTTTGGACTTAATGGCTTCATGTACACTTAATGGGGGATTAAGACATGTTAATGGTTACTTGGCCTCCACACTTCCTAAGGGGCATTTTGGGTATTCCCCAAAAATATGAATTAGGGTTTCATACATGTATAAATACCCATATGTTTCATGTAACATGATCTCTCCTCTTAGTTAGTTAGTTTTAGTTTGAAAAACAAATCAAAGCTCTCTTTCTTTCCATGGCTACTTAGCCATTTCTTCTCTTATGTAATTCTTTTCTTTTATGCAATGTTAATTATTGTTTCTTTTTAATTACATGTTCATTTCCTTTTATGCAAGTAGTGTAGATTTTCCTTTATGCAATTAGAATAGTTTTCTATTTCACTTTGCTCTCTTTTCCTTTTCTTTTTCTCTAATGTTGCAAGCTACCTTTGTTCATATGATAACAAATATGAGAGGCTAAACCCCTTCAATTTAGGGGTAATGAAGCTCTCTAATCATGTAGCTTCAACTTAATTTGATGTTTATGCTCTCTTTTTATGCTTAATGAGAATGAATGAAGTGGTTTAATGATGTTGTTTAGCTTTGAATTTGATAGTCTATGTTGTTTATAACAAATAGGCTATGCTTAAACAAACAAAACACAAATTGCCTCTTCATCTACATATGATTATGGCAAAGAAGTGATTGTTGAAATTGAAATTTGATAGCCTATATTTCTAAACAATAGTTAATAGGCTATGCTTAAAATAGATTTTTATTTCAACTTTGTTGTCATATTTCATGAGAGTTAAATGTGTATTAGTGGTTGTGTTATAGTTTGATGGTTTATATTAAGCTAATTAATAGCACAAATATACCATACTTATGATAAGCACATCAACTAATTCACTAATGACAAGAAAAGAGAGATCATAACTTCATTTTGCTGATTTATGTGATCTAGAGAGTGGAAATTGCCTCTAAATTGTCTTAACACTCTCGTATTTTTATCAATTTTCTTTTGCTTGTTTTTATCATTTTTTTTTGGTTAATCACTCTTCCAACTTTGGTTAATTTGATTGAGTAGAATTTTAAAATCATCAATTCCCTGTGGATCGACCCGTATTCGCCGCGTGCTACATTCGTACACCGTGCGCTTGCGGTTATTTTTATTTCTAAATTCGTTCGACGGTTTTCTAAACCGATAGAATTTCCGTCGACGAACACCGAACCACTATAAATCGTGCGTTCTTGTTTATAATTTTTGTTTTACTTGCTTAGATCTGTGATTTGTGTTTGAATATCGCTGAGTTATATTCGTACACTGGTGCTTTCACAATATTTAGGGTTTGTGACCAATTTTGGCGCAAACAAAATCTAAGAAAAATATTTTGACTTTACAACCATTAGAATTACTACATATGAATTTATTTGGACCAACACAAATTCAATCCATTAATCATAATCGATACGTATTTGTAATAGTTGATGATTTTTCAAGATATACATGGACTATTTTTATGAAAAATAAAAGTGACACTTTTGAGCATTTTAAAACAATTGTCAAAAGAATTCAAAACACTAAAGATTTGAAAATTTAAAATATTAGAAGCGATCATGGAGGCGAATTCGAAAATGAAGTTTTTGAAACTTTTTGTAAAAAGAAAGGAATAAATCATAATTTTTCTTTTCCTAGAACTCCTCAACAAAATGGAGTTGTAGAAAGAAAGAATAGAACATTACGAGAATGCGCTAGAACATTGTTAAATGGATGTTCTCTACCAAAACATTTTTGGGCAGAAGCCGTTGCTACTGCATGTTATGTATTAAATAGAATATCAATTAGACGATTAACTAAAAATACTTCTTATGAACTATTTAATAATAAAAAGCCAAATATATCTTATTTTAAAATATTTGGATCAAAACGTTTCATTTTAAATACAAAATATCAACTAGGAAAATTCGATTCAAAAGCTGATGAAGGAATTTTCATAGGATACTCAGAACGAAGCAAAGCATATCGAGTATTTAATAAACGAACAAACTTAATTGAAGAAACTTTGCATATATCTTTTGATGAAAATTTTAATAAAAAATTTAATATAAAAGATGATAAAGAATTAATAAATATAGAAGAAACAAACCTTGAAAATAATAATAATGAACTAAGATCTCCTCCTAGAATATTACGAGATCATCCAACTCAAAATATAATAGGAGAAATAAATTCTCAAGTTAGAACAAGAAATCAACTAAATCAAATGGGTCACGTAGCTTTCATTTCATCAATAGAACCTAAAAATCCAAAAGAAGCATCAAAAGATGATTATTGGATTATCGCAATGCAAGAAGAATTAAATCAATTTGAACGTAACGATGTTTGGGAATTAGTTCCTCGTCCTAGTAATCAATCAGTAATTGGAACAAAATGGATTTACAAAAATAAAGTAGATGAACAAGGTAATATAACAAGGAATAAAGCAAGACTAGTAGCACAAGGGTATAATCAAGAAGAAGGTATTGATTTTGAAGAAACGTTTGCTCCCGTTGCAAGACTTGAAGCAATACGTATTCTATTAGCCTTTGCATGTTTTCACAATTTTAAACTTTATCAAATGTATGTTAAAAGTGTATTTTTAAATGGTTTTATTAAAGAAAATGTATATGTAGAACAACCTCCGTTGTTTATACATGAAAAATATCCGGATCATGTTTTTAAATTAAAAAAGGCACTATATGGTCTTAAACAAGCACCTCGTGCTCGGTATGAAAGACTTAAAAGTTATTTATTAAACTCGGGATTTAAAATTGGAAAAGTAGATCAAACGCTTTTTATTAAAAATACTACCAAAGATATTTTAATAATTCAAATATACGTAGACGATATTATTTTTGGTTCAACAAATGAAAATTTATGTAAAGAATTTTCAAATATAATGACTAATGAGTTCGAAATGTCTCATATGGGAGAATTATCATATTTTCTCGGACTTTAAATCAAACAATTAACAAATGGAATTTTTATAAACCAAGAAAAATATTGTAGTAATTTAATTAAATGATTCGGTATGGAAAACACTTCTGCTAAACCTTCTCCTATGAGTACAACTACACATCTCGATCGAGATGAAAATGGAAAAAGTGTAGATCAAAAATTGTTTAGAAGTATGATAGGTTCCTTACTTTACTTAACCGCTAGTAGACCTGACATAATGATGAGTGTTTGTTTATGTGCACGTTTTCAGTCCGATCCTAAAGATTCACACTTAAGAGCAGTAAAACGAATAATGCGATATCTTAACAAAACTAAAGATTTCGGTCTTTTCTATCCAAAGGAGTGTCCATTTGAGTTAGTATCATATAGTGATGCTGATTTTGGTGGATCTCGAACAGATAGAAAAAGTACAAGTGGTATTTGCCATTTCATTGAAAAATCACTTGTATCTTGGTTTAGTAAGAAACAAAATTGTGTCTCGCTTTCCACTTGCGAAGCAGAGTATATATCAGCTGCTTTAGCTTGCACTTAAGTTATATACATGCAACAAACACTTAAAGATTTTAATATAAATTCAACAAATTCTACAATATACTGTGATAATACAAGTACAATAAACTTATCTAAAAATCTGGTTAATCATTCTCGTACAAAACATATAGACATTCGTCACCATTTTCTACGTGACAATATCGAAAAAGGAATAATTAATTTAAAACATATTTCTACCGAAAACCAAATTGCCGATATATTTACTCAACCTCTATTAGAAAACTCCTTTATAAAACTTCGACGAGAATTAGGTATAATATCCTTTAAAGATATTAATTAGAAATTCATTAGAAATATTCCCACATTTCAGTCGACTAAAACAAAATACTCACTCGACTGAATAAGAATTTCAAATATTTTCAGCTATGTTATATGTTACATTATATAACTTATAGACCACCCATTTTTAAACTGAATTATTAAATAAGAACCATACATTTTAGCAAAATTCTCTTTACCATTAAATCTCTATGCGGTTAAAAAATCTTATTAAATTATAACCATTATTTGTTTAGTAAAATTCTACTATAAAAAAAAATTCTTAAAAATATTTTTATTTTCATCTCGATTTTATATAAAATCTTAATTCAACATAAAATGTCGTCCAATAACTCCTTCTCTCCAATCAATATCACCTCATTAGTTGATAACACTCCAACGTCGCTAAAACTTCCCACACCAACACCAGCACATGAGCCGGTTTACAAATGGGAAAATTATCGTACTGGTTTCACACCAGAATCTAAAAAGGCGAAACGCGGACTCTTTATTTCACCTTACACAAAAAGAAAGATTGATGAAATTCATCACTTTCAACAACAACAGATAGATCTTCAACGAGAGCTATACTTCAAGCAAAAAGTTACGGCAAGACGTTTGAGCTTCCTAGAACAAATCGGTTTACGCTTCTGTGGATCAAAGAAGAACGAAGTGGCTGAACCCCTACCTCGCCCTGTTAGCTCACTTGATCCATCTTCATCTTATCGTACACCAGTCGATCGTATGAATCCTTGGACGTCTCCTAAGACTCCTCAATATAGTCCGAATTCATGGGATATAAATTACATGAAGAATGAAGGAAAGAAGTCTCCAAGTCCATCCCCAAAGAAACAGTTAAATTTTGAAATATTTGTATGTTGTTACATCAATATTTTTGTAGCTATTTCTTTAAATAAATTGTTTAATTTCAAAAAAAAAATTAACCGAAACAACAAAAATGCATGTGTTCAGTCGACTGAACGCCCCTGTTTAGTCGACTGAAAATATAACAGAAAACAATATTTACATAGTTCAGTCGACTGGAATCATCTGCACAATCGACTAAAAATTCAACAGAAAACTTTCAGCCAAAAATACAGTTGACTAAATGTACTGTTCAGTCGACTGAATCTATCATAGAAAATTTCAACCTTTGATTCAGTCGACTGAACAAAACATTCAGTCGACTGAACGCCACTTCCCAGGCAAAATTTTCCCTTTTAACCACCAGATTTTACCCTACCAATTCACCTTTTACCTCCTACAAACTTTCTTCCCCAAATCAATTTCGAAACCCTAGCCCCCAAATTCCTCAAAATCAACTAAATTCACACCCAAATGGCACCAAAAAGATCACGAGCTTCATCTTCTTCATCCTCCGAGCCAATTGATGCTCAAATAGCACAATGAGTTTACGATGGAACCGTTGTCACTCGATGGAACAAGATGAAGAATTCCCGAATTTTTGAGCATTCTTTCGTTGATTTTCAAAGTTTTCAAACCTACAACATCCAAGCTTTAACAGATCCAGCAGGTTCAACTTCTCTTTTAGATTTGAAACGAAATGACCATGCCATTAATCATGTAATGGTAAAATTATTTTATGCTAATCTTAATCTTGGACACCAAACTCCAAGAAATCCAAACAATAATGTTTGGAGTATGGTGTGTGGAAAGAAAGTTTGGTTTTCCTTAGATAGAATAGCACACATTTTAGAGTCTCCAAATGTCGGGAGAAAGCTAGAGGAGATAGAATTCAATCCACACATTCGTGACAACATCAACCATCGATTCATGGATGATAATATCAACTTTAGGGATTTTAAGTCCACCTCTCTTCGACATATGGCGAGAATCCTCCATAAAGCCCTAATGAGAACGATTACTCCTCGCACGGGCTCGTACGAAATTGTCTACCCAAATAACTATCGAGTTCTATATGCTATTTTTGGCAATATACAAGTTAATTGGGTACAACTTATTCTCGATGAGTTTCTCACTTTCAAAAATGGCAAAATGCGCACTATCTACTTTGGAGAGTACATCATGCGACTTCTCCTCAATGTCGATACGCCATTACCTGAGTCGGAGAATACAATGGTCCGTTAAATTAACCACCGGACCATAAGCCTAATGCAACTCCCATCTCGACCTCCTCGCATAATATCACTCGCCGAATGGGAAGCAAGGCATCAAGAACAACAACAACAACAACAAAAACCTCCTCAACCTCGCTACGAAGAACATCTCGAGCAAGATGATGAAATTCGTCTTGTTGACCCAAGCTTCACTACCAACCAATCGTTGGGGATATTGTCAAGAAATCAACAAACTCTTGACACCCGCCTTAAAAAGGTAGATCATAAGCTTGACAAAATCAAAGGATTCTTTAACAAGCTTTGGGATGCAATCACGTGCTCAAGCACCACTACTGCTTCAACATCTCACGGCAAATGTCCGGCACCTACGTTTACATGGACGACATCCGAAGAGCATACAAGTAGCAGCGCTAGCGGAGCTAGTTGTGGCCAAGGAGGAAGAGCACATAAACCACCAACAGAAGGACCCGTCATACGTGAACCAATAGGAAGAGAAGGTTCATATGACTGGGATAGAGATGAGTGATTTTCTTGTTGTTTTGATGTGTATTTTTAATTTTCTAGTAGCTTGTATAAATAGCCATTTTATGCTTGTCTGTCACAACATTTTTATTTTTCTTCAGTCATGATTATGCAAATAATTCTCTATGCTTCAGTGATTGTTTTGATAAATTATTACTGCTGTTAGTTCTTCCTTTTGTCGATGACAAAGGGGGAGAAAATCTATGGTGCTAACTTTGTTTTATAGGAAAGATAGTGCATACATTCAGGGGGAGAAAATAAGTAAAACGTCTCTAGAATAAATCAGTATTGTCATCAATCAAAAAGGGAGAGAATGTTGATACGCGAAGATTTTGATCAATGACAATGTGCTTTAACAAACAAAGAAGAAATATATGCAAATGCTAAAGGAAGATAGATGAAGACCAAACAAACTTAAAGTATGTTTTTACATATGTCATTAGTCTAGATATATTGTTAAAATCTATCCTCAAGAAGCTTGCACGAACACTAGAAATTTTTTATAAACTTCATTTTTCAATTAAGTTTTAACTATGCAGGTTTTATGAGTTCAGTCAACTGAACAGGAACAGTCAGTCGACTGAAACTGGAACAAATTTATACACATGCACAGTTTCAGTCGACTGAATGTTCCTGCACAGTCGACTGAATTTGGTCCCGAAAATTTTACTTCATATTTTCAGTTGACTGAATTTCCTGCTCAGTCGACTGAATTTGAACCTGTGAATTTTCTCTGAAAAGGCACCTTCTTCCTCCCAAGAGTTGCAACCATTCGTCAATGGAAATGGAAGCACCTCTTGTTTGCAACCTTTAACAACATATGCATCTCTTCTACAGGTATATATACATGATTTTAACATCATTTAATTCACTGAATTCTCTTGCTTTAATCTAACTATTCTCTTGTTCATATTTTCTAGATATTCTCAAAGAAATCACTAATCTATTGCTTGAATCATTGTTTTTGATAACATTCTTTTGATTCATAGCAATTCACATTTCCTAAATCTTCATAAACACATTGCATACTCTCGAGGATAAGATTATAGGAATATTGTACTTCATTAGACTCATTAGTGTTGACAAGAACACAACAAGTCAAATATTGTATTTTAGTAATTGAGTTGAAGTCCTCTTCGGTAGTTGAGGCAAGAAATCCCGTTCGGTTGTTCGGGTAAGTTGTAAACCTATTCCTCCGGGTGAAGTGAGGGTGTTAGTTAGTGAAATTCCTATGTGAAGCTTAGGGACTGGACGTAGGACGAGAGGTCCGAACCAGTATAAAATCCTGGTGTCTCCCTGCATTTACCTACTTTATCTACCTAGACTATTCCGTTATTCCATATTACACGATCCTACCACATAGCCTACTGTTTCAATCTGCTTAACAGATTGTGGATGTCGAAGGTATATATTTCGCTCAGGACATAGGATATGGGCTTCCTAATGGTTAAGCCAATCCATTCCCAAAATCATTCCGAAGCCTAAGTAAGGCATAACATGCAAATCGGTTTGGAAAGCATAATCACATAAAATAATCTCGACGTCTTTACAAAGCAAACTAAGTGTTGCGGATCAACCAACCGGATTCGCAATTATTAAAGAAGTCATCAAAGCCATAACATTTAAAGAAAAGCATCAACAAGTTCTTTTGATATAAAAGAATGGGATGCACCCGTATCAAAAAGAACTCGAATAAGATGATCACGAAACATATAATGCCATCAAGGATAGAATGAAAAATACTTTGACCACGAGAAGTGTTATTAGGGGCTTGCACAACATTTAGCTTTCCCCGTTCTTACTTTGAAGTTCGGGACAAGAAGATAAAAGACGACCTAAATTTTTGCAATAACGACAAAAGATAGGTTTTAGACATTTATTAGCGAAATGGTCCTTAGAACCACGATTGTAGCATTGCCCATGACTAGAGGTAGTAGTCTTTTCTACCGGGGTTGCTTGCTTCCATTTCTTGTTAGGATAAGGACCTTTGAACTTAATAGACCTCTTCTTGTTGTTGTTGAAGTTCGGTTTGGCACCAATAACTTCAACATCATCTTCTTTATCGGCCTCTTCAAGTCTAAGAGCGATGTCAACAAGCTGATCGAAAGAAACATCCAATTTCAGAAGTAAAGGCTTTTTGAGATTCTTATTCAAGCCATAGACAAACCTCTGGTTTTTCTTCAATGGGGTATTAATTTACTCGACCCCATATTTAGAGGGGGATTCAAAAGATGCGACGTAGTCCGTCACAGAAGATTCACATTGAACAAGATCAATAAAGCGCCGAGCTAAAGTTACCTTTTCAGCTTCCGACACAAACTTTAATTCAAATCTTTCCCGGAATTGCTCTCAAGTAAGATTCGCTTCAATAATTTCAGAAGTCAGAAGCTCATACCAATCTAATGCTCTCTCTTGGAGCATACTAGAAGCCACTTGGACACGATATAGATCAATAAGATTCATGCGAGAAAATATGCGATCGCATGTTCTAAGCCACGCTTGGACTTCAATAACGCTTTTGGAAACTTTGAACGGCTTTCCACCCAAATTTATATAATCATTGCACAGGTGTGCAAATCCAGATTTAGGGTGAGTAGGCTCTGGAATAAGTCTGACAGCTTGAGCATTCTTTACAAGATCTAAAAGCTACTGGGCAGACATAAACACTCCATCCTAAGGAGTAGCACTGGATTGATCGACGCTGGGACGGCCTGGTCTAACCATTTCTCTTCTTTAAGAAAGAAAGAAAGAAGAAGAAAAAGGTTATTCACAAAATGAATATCAAACAATCATGATTGATAAAACAAGGCACCATAAAAGAGGGTGCAATGAATCGAATAAATCCTAAGGCACGACACCTAAGAAAGACTTAGGACATGATCCTTGCTAGATTATTCTACATTGTTCCGAAGTTTGGCTCCTATACCAAGCTGTGATGCCCTACTTCTATACTCACGCTAGCCAAGGACACTACGAGGTAATGCCGTCAACTAGCACGAAGAATAAGGCTGTTGAGGAGCGACCATCCATGTAATTGCTTTGTGCAAGCACCTATATGTCAGATAGTATAACATGCAAAAGGAAATCCGACATACCGATACAAACTCAACGCTACTACACAATGGCTATATGAAACAAATATAGAAAGAAGTATAACGCAAATCAGTCATAGATATCCATATCACACAGGCGAAAACAGATTGAATATAACACATAGAAGTGTACATTAGACCAGTAGTCAAATAAGATCCACGATATCACACAAGAATAGGTACAAGTGCTAGACAAAAGAATAAGTATACATCAAGGAGTCTCTATCTCGAATGTATAATGACAAAAACTACTAAACTAAGTAGTTAGACAAAAGTCAGATGATAGTCCCAAATAAGGAGTCAAGTAGAAGCACCTGTAACATCTCGGTCTGGCCCGAGTATTATTTAATAAGAAAATAATAAACGGATCAGTCTAGCTATAAATATCAAATAAAATGAGATAGAATAAGAGATATGACAAAACGTATGATAACAATAATGTCATACTGCAACATTAGATAACAACAAAAATCATACAATATCTCAAGAATCTCAGAAGTAAAAAAGAATGTCATATTCTTTACTTTATTCACCAAACCACAAATATTGACAAATATATCAATGCCAATCACAAAATTGGTGAAACACAAATTCTAGAAATAGTCAACTAGAAATCCACGAATCACAAAAGGCAGGCCTATCACAAAACGAGAGCATGAAAACTCACCAACATGTGTATCACAAATGAGACCTTATCCCATGGTCGCTAACCATAGAGCCAGTGCGACGTCGTAGTACAATATTAGTACGCCCGAGGAACCTGAAACTCAAATAATTCGAAACAACGACGTAGTACAACGGTATGCCCGATGAACCTGATAAGACTGTACAACGACGTAGTACAACGGTATGCCCAATGAACCGAACTCTATAAAAGATCATGGGTCGCTAGCCCACAAAAATGAGTCAAAACTCCAAAGAATCAATAGGTCATTAGCCTATAAAAGAAATGAGATGAAATTCAATAAAACGAGGTACATTCCCTCATATGGACAAAGAGACATAGCATATCGCTAGTCTAAATCACAAAATGATCATCGTTGATCAATAAAAAGTGTGAATTACACTAAGCTAATAAATAAATGAGTTTAGCTTCATGTCCCATAACCACTGGCTTAGCTTAAATATTTACGAACAAATTGTAGATCTCCACTCGAAAATTGTCACAAGAGTTTCAATCGAACAAGTCCAAAAATTAACCGACGAAGTAAGCGCAAGTGTTTCATACCACTTGTTTTGCTAAGCCGTTTAATTATGTATTCCTATACAAACAAGGTAAAGGTTTTGTATATACTAATAGATTGGAAAATGGTTTTATAAAGAGATTTGTATTTAAAATAGAGTTGAAATCATCTTTGAAAAAGGGTTTTGATATTTAGTACTAGTATAGAAACCTTTGTATTTCAAAGTGACAAGTCACGGAAATGATTGTAGAAACAATTAATCACCAAAAATTCACATTCGAAGACGTGAATTAAATCCAAAGAAATCGATGCAAAATCCATAAAAATGGATATTCTCGAAAACCCAAAACGAAGTTATCAAAGTCAACAAAGAGGATAACAAAAAATCGGATCCACTAGAATCGATTAAAAATTGAAAACCCACACAAAAATCAACATTGGCTGAGACAGCAAATTCAGTCGACTGGACCATAATGGTCAGTCGACTGAACTTTGTCTGAAAACTTTAGGTTTCCAGGTTCAGTCGATTGGACCATAAGGGTCAGTCGACTGATACTGGCTCAGGAAAATTCCTGGGCTCTCTTCAGTTGACTGACTTCCCAGTTCAGTCGACTGAACTGGGATGTCCGGTATTTTCAGCCTAGCCCCAATAAAGGGCAAAAACTAAACAGAGGTGATCGAACGAGCAATTACGACTAGAGATTTATGCCATGCGACAATGTAGCCTTATAGGCTCTGTGACACACCCCAAAAGCATGTCCAAACATCTCTAGTAGGATTTTCATAAATTGGACAACAAGAATCAAAAATTGAAAAATTCACCTAATCCATTCAAATCAAAAGCAAATGAACATGAATAGATGTTAGGAATTCATACCTAACCACAAAGACTGTTATAGACATAGTTGTTAGTTCAAAAACTCACATTTTCTCAAAAACAAAAAAACAACAAAGGAGAAGCTTGGAAACAAAGGAAGATCAACTACTCTTCAATTTCAACTCAAAAAGCTCCAATCAAGATCATAAGTAAATGATTCCTGAGTTAGGTTATAGGAAATTTCTGAAATTGGAGAGAGATTGAGATGGAGAAGAAGAGGTTGCTTACCTAAGCTTCTCTTTGATTTTGGAGCTAGAACTTGGATTTGCAAAAGAAGCTCTTAGGATTTTAGTTTCCAATCTCTTCCTCCATTTTTGCTAAAGCTTGAAGTGTTAGAAAAATAATAGAATGAACGAAGAGAAGAGGGGGTGGAGTTAGGATATAAGTTAAGTTGGGTTAGTGGGCTAAAACCTGAACCCAAACCCAAATCCCTAAGTGAAAACATCAAAATTTCAGCTAACTCTAAACATATCGACGTTTATACTCAAAAAAGTTGCAAACGCCATTTTGAACTCAATGAAAGTGGTCTCGAGTTCTAATTCGGCTGTTTGCAAAAAGTAGCTTTTTGGACATAAATCCGACTAACGATGCTATATTTAAATAAAATATTTAAATATACAATCGTAAAATATGCGGGTTGTTACAATTTGAAACTCAATCAAGTTTAAATCTTACCAAATATTCCATTTTTAAAAATTAAAACCATAACTTTCTTACCCAAGATTCCAAATTCTTCAATATCTTACCAACTTCTTCTTAGCTTCTACATTACATACCCAAGTCCATGTACAACCATAATATCCAGGATAACATTATGTCACAAAAATAAGCGAGATCTAATCTTCAACCATTTAGACTCACATTCAGGTCTGACATCCTTACATATCGAAGCAATAAGTGCGCGCGCGCGCACACACACACACACATATGTATGTAACCATCACATCACAAAATATATTAACTAACATAAAAGTAAAAACTTTCCAAAAATTATAGTTTACTCACCGAAAATCCTTTGAAAACTTGACACATTTTGAAATCCAAGAAGCTTGGAAAACCACAAACTCGATTCAAAATTATGTCATCTTGCACTCGACCTTTGGACTCTTTCGTCTCTAATTTTCGAGAAATGGTCAAAAAGAAAGTTAGATTATTCTTTCCTATATCATTTTAAAAAAAAAAGAATTACTCAAAGAAGTTAAATTTTGAGGAAGTAATGGGAAAAACAGTGAGGGGTATTTTCGGACATCAAAATCAAAGTTTAAAAACACTCTTGCAAAAAAAAAATGAAATTTTGGAGCATCTAAGTTTGAAATCATAAAAAGTGGTAAACTACAAAGTTGTAGCCACTGGAAATATTCGTTGTTTGAAAGAAAAAAGTAAATCTTGATTTGGAGAATTATGGAGGAAGTTATGGCCGAATTAATTTGGAGGAAATGGAGAAAGAAAATTTTTAAAACTAAGTTTTCAAAACTTCTAAAAAGAAGTAAAAAGTCAAAAATTAATTCTTTAGAATTCTAAGGGAAGCCATGGAAGTGGATTATGAAGAAGATGGAAGCTTGGAGGTGTTTGAAAATGAAAGTATGAAATAAGAAAAATATGAAAAGAAATTTAGGAAAATGTATATACACAAACGGATAGGCTGAATTACTAAAATGCCCACCCACCACAAACTATATGCCATGTCACCACCCTCCACCTTACCATGTACCTCATGCCACCCCTATGTCCCCTCCCCATCATATCAAAGACAACATGTTCTTTAGTTGCCATTAAGTCTAATCGTGTCTCTTCTGATGTGAGTTTTTTCTCTTTATTTTTTTATCAGTTGACAAAGTGTCGCATCATGATTGTCTAAACTTAATTAACTTAATTAACACTAATTATACTATCTTAAACCATATGATATAATTAGTCTATGCATGCATATATGTAAAAAAGTGTGCACAACATTCAAACAACATTTACATGATGAAAAATCGAAAATTCGAAAAATAGTTTTCGATCACATTTTCTGTTTTTCATCGAATTATAAATTTTTATAAACAAATTTTAAAAACTATTTCACCACTATTATGTATTATTAAGTTTATTTTCATTATAAAACCATTTGCTTAAATATTTAAAAGTAATTAAATATTTACAAATCAAGGCAGTAAAATTCTGGGTCGTTGCAAAAAGTTTTGTAACGCTTGAAATCGTGATGATAGTTGGTATTGTGTAAATAAACTAAAGTATGAAGGAGAGATTTGTGCTTTTCTCTTTTATTTGTACTTGTACCATTTGTCATGCTTCTAACCCACATTATTTGCTCTTTTCTACAAAGCTAGTGTTTCGCTCTTCCACCTCGGTCGACTTAGGTATCCATATAGATTTAAATCAATTAATGACATACAAATTCGAATTTATGCTTAGAAATATATTTATGATATTAGAATTTAAGTCGTTTATAGTTACCATGAATTAAATGTTTGTTTTAAATTCAGATGTGATTCGATATCGTTCATCTTTCTTGTGGTGAAACTGTAGATCATAAAATTTGGTGCTTATGGTTTACTTGAGAGGATTTGTATTTTGGGATCAGTCATTGTTGTCAAATTCAGCTTGATTGTCTTTAATTTTACCTCTTTATTAGCAGCTACACATTTCCTTAGTATTTTTCTATAGCAATTATTATGATTACAGATTATCGTTGCATAAAAGTAAGTTATTATTGAGGCAAAATCAAAAGGGAAAGAAGTTAAATGCTTAGCCTACATTCCTTTCATCAAAATGTATTCTTTGTCTTGGTTCCCATTTACAACTTATAAACAACACCAAAATAAGATTTTATATTTTATAACATTTGATGCTATAACCATTATGGTTTTTTGTTGCATTATCAATGCTTAACAATCATGTTTACATACATTTTCTTTGTTAATGCCTAAGTAGAAAGAAATTTCAATAAGAAATTATAAAAAAAATATCATGAAGATTTATTTTCAAAAATATTTGTAAATAAAACTCAAAAGTTCTTTTGTTTACAGACATGTATGTACATTTTCAAATTAACACCATTTTAATAGATGTTATGGTAATGTTCTAATGGTGTTAGTTCCTTTTTGATAAATAAACCACTTTAAAATGCTCCAATATCAATTATTTTGCTTAATAAATTCGTCCTCATTCTTCCTGTAGATGAAGTATTATTTATTTTAAAGAGCATGCCACCATATGTTGTTAATTATAAAAATAATAACCAATTAATATTTATTTAAACACATTATCTCTAGTTTTCTTCTAAGAATACCAATATTTATTTAAACATTAGAATAAACCTTTAATTGAAGAAGGTAAATCATTTCATTTTTTTCAAATTTGTTTCCTTCATATATTTAGTTATTTGGCTTCCTCAGTCTCACATGTATAGACTTTCAAAAGATCATTCAAGGGCTCAACAAACTCAAATTTTTTTCCGAAATTATCAAGAAATCTAATAATTCAATATTTTTAAAAAATTGTAAGAAGTAATGTTTAGTAAGCAGTTTATGGCTTGGTTCACATCGTAGTATTATCGTGGTTACATAATTTATGTCATTTAAGATGTTTTGACGAAGAAAAACGAAAGCGGGAGCAAACATCTCTAAAATGTTGCATTAAGAAATATATATCAGGCAAAGGAAATAAATTGGCAAATAAAGTAAAAGGATGCATGAATAAATATGCTTTAATTATGCAAAATGCGGTTAAAGAAATTAAAATGCTTGATATTGATAAAATTATCATGGTGTTAACATCTATAGCACCAAGAAATAAAATGCTTGATATCATATATAAGTAAGTGTACTAAATTTTTTAAATCATATACATATACATATATCTTATATATGCACATATGCTATTATGAGAGAGAAATATACACTAATATATATATATATATGTGTGTATATATAATGAATTTATTAATAAATATATACAAAACAATTATTATTTTTTGAACTGGTACTTTATATAAAACAAATCAATGGGACAACATATCACATGTCAAATAAACGTTCGAAAGCAAGTTTCGAACTTGTGACATCTTGCACCAAGCCGAATCAATTAACCACTTGGACGATGGTGCTTGTCTATACAAAACAATTATTAATGACAAAAATTGATTTCACACTGCAAACAAAATTTGTCCATACATAAATCAAATAGTATAATAAACAAATTATGCGCATAACCAAACTGATTTGTGACAATCACATCTACTTACAAAATCCTACCTAACTAATCATATAGTAGCAATATATTTAAACAGATATGAAATTTCTCATTATAAGATCATAGAATATAATTTAATTACTGTACTATGAATTAAAATTACCAATTTAATGATGCCTTTGAATCCACGTTGAAGCAATGACTTCTCTTCCTTTTACTATTCTTGATTCGTCAAATTGCAAGTTCGGAATCACCGACCTCTAACTATCGAATAGTATTATTTTAGTTTGAAATATATTTGAGAATTTTGCAGTAGATTGAGAGCTATGTTTTAACCAGCAATGTAGAAGGTAATGGTGGCTAAAAAGGTTAGTTATTGTTATATATATATATATATATATATATATATATATATATATATATATATATATAAGGTTGTATAATAGAGAAACGACGAAACCTTTTTGCCTATTCTCACTTTACCTCAACCCATTATCTCCATGCTAATTCTCTATATTTTAGCCACCCCTAGATCTTCCCAAAACCAAAATTTTGCAGCTCTAGTGATGGGCCTTAAACCCATCTAAGCCCAAACTAAAATACTATGCAATTAAATCTAATTTAATCGTTTGTCGATATTCTATATCGATCAATATATTTATAACTGTTATAAATATATATATAAAATTATTTATTTCTCAAATCATATTCAAATTGTATAATTAATATTTCATAAATATTAATTAGTTTAATTAATTAAAACAATTATAAACTAACTAAATCGTTCGGTCTTAAGGGAATTCATCATTTCGGCTGTGTAACTCTTGGGTGTAAATTTGCTTAGCGATTAACATCAAACTATTCTAATGTTAACATTCACACGTCACTTCGCAGATGGTGTGACATTCTAGCCAAATTTATCGCTTACTCATTTTCGGTAAAATCCAATTTTAGTTTAATAAGCATTACCCGGTTGTGACATTTGTTTACACCAATTCTCTTCGTCAAAACTATATCACTTTGGATTTATGGAATTTGGTAATTGTCAAAATTCCAACCTCATCCACATTCAACTTTTGGTTAAATATAAAGTCCTTGGTTCAATAATAACAATTATTATTAACCGAAATGCTCTAGCCAGAGTCTTTGACTTTGAGTTGACTATGATGCTAACTGCATATAACTAGAGACGTATCCTCTCTTGAATAGTGCTTCACTTCCAATAATTCCACTCGACCCAATTATAGTCACTCGATGGACGCCATGCAATTATTTGGCTATAACTAAAGCAGGGCTTTGGTATTAAAGATTCACAGTATTCTCAAGTCGAGAGAACTGTGTAAGTCATTCACATCGATGTTTTCTGTTTGACAATAGTTATATTAACCAACAGAAAACTATCGAGTGAGTCGTTCCGTAGTTTCCAATAAGTACTAGTACGTAACCCCTAAGTGTCCCCAGCAGTCAAAAGTAATACAGTGCCCAACATTGTAGAGCGTTTACTCCAATCTCAATGGATACATCGATATCCAGTCTCGATGCATCTTGACTAGGAACATTTAAAATGTATATTTGTTTCGTTGTGATAAATTACTCACGGTTGCAACACTTTGTAACTACTATAACAAAAAAAAAATACCATTTATGCATTTTTCTATTAAATATACTTTTAGTTAAGAAATTAATATAATCACATTATATCAAGTATATAATAGGAAGAAAATACCTTTGTTTCGAACAAGACTAATCAGCGAGTTAGATATATGTAAAAAATTACAAAATTTCCCATAAGGTATACCTCTAACTCAATCATCAGTGTGCAGCAGCTCGATACAAAACATCCGATAGGTGCCGTTGAACAAGACAGGGATAGAGGCTAGCAGGGGCATTGGATGTGCATAGAGTTGAGAGGGAGACTATGGCGAATGACAATCCGAGGGGAGTAAATAATCTATAATATGTATTTATATGCATAATATATTATTATATGAGAATTTTTTCTTTTTTGGAGCAAAACTAATTATATAAGAATTTTATACGTTGGCATAATTTCAGTAATAAGTACTAATAGTCGAGCATTTTGTACGTCTTGGTGTACAATGTTTCCATGACTCCAAATGTACACAATAGCACGTGCTACTAATTTTCTCCATAAAATGCGTACATAGTCTTAATATGTGCAATTTTAAAACTTTTTTATAGATAAGTACATGATTCAGATTAATTTTCAAGCAAATGCACCCAAATTTTCTAAAATCGTACATGGTTCACATTTTAGGAGTTTGACTAACATGTTAACTACCTGCTAGCATCGTAATGTAATCAATGGTTGTGTTTTTATTAAACATGTCACTTGTACACAATTCACGTTATACAAATTTTTTGACGATTTACAAATTACAAATGGACATTTAGAGCTTATTATTCTCTACCGTAGGTATAATCGGTGTTATATTTTTAGACTTTACTTTGAATATGTTAATATGTGATCAACAAGACTACAACTTAACTAATGCTAGTGTGAACTAATTGTAACACAAGATGCATTTTGCCTATGTTTTGTAGGTTCATGTTATGATTAAAATTGTGTACAATTGGAGATGTTCTGCTTCAACAAGTGTGGCGAAATACACTAGAATTCAACTTATTCTTATTTTTCTATGCTGCTGGAGACATTATTCTACTTACATTGTAGATAAAGGACTAACATTTTTGTGGAAGCCATCTGATTCGTATAAAAAGAACGTATGGTGGAGTAGGTGTATGCAGTTTTATATATCCCTATTTCCTTGATTTATGACAAAATTCATTCATCCCGCATTACTTCTGAATCACTATAATTACTTTGATGTAATTTGGTTTATATGACTTGAAGTATGCACAAAAGTGAAATTTTGTGATTTATAAATGGAATCCAGATGTATGAATTTAATATTATCTGTAAGTTATATTTTCCATTTTTCTATTTATTTTGCTTCTATTTTTTGTTGTAGCTCACAAGTACTATGTCCACTTTATCGAAATCTGGATGAGGCATTAATGATGGTTTACATGGACTATCGATGCAGCAATTGTTGTCCTTTATCATGGATTAAAAAAATATTACATGTACCGAGTTTTTTTCATATAAAACTCATGTAATTCATATAAAAAATTTCCTATCACGTGGCTCTAACTTCCCCTTCCACATGCGAGGCACACTTCATATCTAGAAATTATTTTCTTTCTACACGCATTGGTATGCTATGGATATTGCTAATCAAGGCACAAGATATAAATAAGAAATGATAAAATTTATTGGAATCTATTTTCTAAAATTAAACTATAAAATTTGTTATCAAATAATACACAACGTCACATCTAGGTAGTTTTTAATAAAATGAGTTAGTAACATATTTGAAAGCATATCAATTTTTATGTTTTATCACTTCTAACACGTTAGTTAACTGATTTCACATAAACATGTCACTAATAATATTAATGTAAAGGAAAATTCGAAATCTATACACTAGCGTCAAGTAGTTTTATACTTCAGGAAGTATTAAGGGTTTCTGAGGAGAGGAGTATCAAGGGAAGTGCGATCTTTATGATGGGAAAAAAATTCTTTATATGTTAAATGGTGATTTATTACCTTTTAAAAGAGACACAATGCAAGTTTTCCGTGTTCTCATCAACATATAAAATTTGTATCTCATGCATACGAGGTCCGTTTCGGACGATTCAAATTATGTTGGGATCATATCGTCGGCATCTACGCATAGGAATCAGTTTGGACGAGTTTGGAGCTTCTGAGAAATTTAGAAAATTCAAAACGCGTCCGGATTCATATAAAAAGGGAACGCGAAGGTGATAAAAATCGAAGTGAGTTAATCTTACTCAAATTTGGATTACAACATAAAATTAACTGTTGATTGATTGATAGAATTTAAAACTCATTATCAGATGAATTTGTTATTATTCACAGTAGTGTGTGTGTGTATATATATTGGAGTGATTGATATTCCCGTATATATATAGCGGATGAGACCCTATGCGCCCCGCGTAATAGCGGATGACCCTATATACCGCGATATCCTCCTCGAAGTGGGATGAGTATTTTTATAATGTGTTGACATTTGTGGATGCAAGGAAACAAGTTGAAGGGATCCAACTAGATTCCTCAAAAATATTGAAATTATTTTCATATTCAGCGATATGATTTTGAATAATCTGTGATAGATTATATTGAAAATTGAAATTATTAAATGCTAAGGTATTGCTGGCAGGGGCATTAGATGAATGTACACAATAGAAGTGTACAAAACCAATAGTTGTTAAATCAACTAGTTTGCATTGTATATCCAAATCTTTATCAACGAAATTACAAAAGGTATGCTACAAATAGAATAGATGACTCATGAAATGTTAGACAAGATTTTTTTTGTTTAATTGAATAAATAAGTTTTTCAAGGCTTGTAAACTAGATTTTCCAAAGTAAAGATTATTAAACAAGATCTCGAACGAGTTCAACTTTTAGATATTTAAAGTTAAATGTTTTTAATATAAATTGTTTTAGTATTCAATTAATTAACTAACAAATGTTTTGAAATGATTTAGTATTAAACCTTAATTAATCAATGTTCTAGTATGGAAATGATTCCAAGTATTTAATTTTAATAGATCCAAATGATAAAACTAAGTAATAAATGTTATTTACATTCATTTTTAAGAATTATTAAGTGAATTTTAAAATGGAACTTATGTTTTAAGAATAATTGGTTTGTTTGATACCCCTGATATGTGATGCTTTGTTTTGAGCCGTGTGACTTATTTATCTGTAATTTATATATCTGTGATCTGTTATCTGTAAATAAAGATGAGCGTTATAGTTTATATCGCTTATCAACTATATTTCTGTGTTTTAATCTGTGATGATTGAAATGATGTTGCACTATTGTGTTAAACCCTGGACCACACCATACACACACAAATATGGATTTCACGAGAAAATCGATTAAGTCACAGATTTTGAAGTGATTTATAAAAAAATAATAATTGAATATTTGAATTCAAATGTTTTGGAAATGGAATCGGAATAAATGTGAAAAGCTTTTGGAATGAAATTTCAAGTTAAAATTTATTATAATTTACTTGATCAAGTTTTGAAATTAAATAATTCAATTTAAATTTGAATTCGATATTTGGAACTGAATTCAATAATTGGAAATTATGGTTAAAGATATTATAAACAGGTTTGTATGAATTTAAACCATTTTTAAAGGTATGGTTTTGGGAATTTGAATTTAACCCAAGGATTTTAACTCGTATAAATGAATCTGATTTCAAAAATGAAAACTGTTGTTTTCAAATAATAAACACTTTTAGATAAGAACTGAGATTCCTGTTAATTAGGGGAATTTCAAGATTGAATAGAAAAATGATTTTTCCTAAGTTATGAATGAATTCTTTTTGAAAGCTATGAATTAAATCTGTTTGTTTTAACAAATTTAAATTGATGATTTGTTTAAATCAAATTGAAATGAAACTGTTTTGAAGGCTATAGGTTAAATCTTTGATTTAAAGATTTAACGAGTTAATCAAATTGAAATGAAAATTGATTTGGAAAATCTGTGAATGAATCTTTTGTTTAAAAGATTAAAATGTGAAAATTGTTTAAACCATTAAAGGTTGTGAAAATGAATCTTTTTGTTAAAGATTGAAAATGGTAATTTGTTAAGCCATTTGAAGAAAAGTTTTGGGTAATAAGTTGTGACTTAATTGAAATCCCATTATCCATTTGTTTTTGAAATATCGTGCTCACTATTCGGTTTAGCCGGGAAAAGACCTTTGTGTCGTATAACCCATTCCGAATATGTGATTCGACGTTATGGATAGCATTTAAAGACCGGTGATGAAGACCGGGTATTTGCGAAAGCGATAGGATGACCTATCGATTGTTTCTGCACCGAGTCGCGCCGGTATAGAAACTCCCTAAGTGATGGGAAATCCGATCGGGATTGTGAATATCCGGATTTGCAAGGACTTCTTTGTAAGTGCCTTCGGTTCTGTTCGAACCCAGAACAGACTTGTATGGATAGTATGTCTGACATTACAATTTGAGATATAAAGCAGATTTCTTTCAAATATATTTCTGTTGGTGGCGGAGAATTTATTCTTTTAGCTTAACACCCTTCTCTGAGACGTACGAGCTCAGAGGTTATGTAGTTGAAGTTATCAGCGATATATTCCCAATTTGGTAATGTGACATACTGAGTGTTGCTGTGTAATGATCATTGTGTTGATTATTTATGATAGGATCGTTTATTTGATCGTCTATCTTTGTGATCATCTCTATGATCATTTGTTGACCCAAAGCATGGCTTTTGTATAAAGTATGTTTTTGTGGACGTGACTTCGTCGAGCCTCACACCCCGTGAATGGTCAAAACAGGAAAGATGCGGCAAGGTTATGAGGGGTAGCGCCCTTTAGGATATGTGCATTTCCTTCTGGAAAAGGGTGGTATCATGGTATGGAGCCCAGATGCTTACTCATGTTGAAAACACTTTGTTATGATTGTGTGAATTGATTACGAGCGCTCGGTGAAAGGTCCCAAAGGACCGGGGGATGGCATATTCGGTCAGTTGTTACTCAGTTAGGGGTAACCCGGCCTTGTGTTGGTAGAGATCCGGTTTGGTTCTCGAGGATGTCCATCCAGAGGCATTCTCATGTGGCAATGGGAAGTTCCTTGGCCTGATCATTCGTTGGAAATCCAAAAAAAAAAAACAATACGAACCTTGTACAGTTTTAGTTGTAGAACCTGCCATGGAATGTGGCGGTAACCTGCTATTGAACATGGTTAGCTATAGTAGGCATACGATAATGGTCGTATGTTGGCTAAGATTAATATTCTATTTTCGAAATGATTTCCTTCACTATGCACTAGTAATAATATCAAAGAATTCTTTTTAATGCGTATCAAGCATCTTTGACTATCATAAGGAGAAATCTCCTCCGATTCTGCGTTTGCATTGTGTGTGTGTGCGGGAGGCCTTATGGTAGTCTCATTTTTAAAAAGCATTGTGAATTGACTTTGAAAATCTTTTATTGGATGTTTTTTAAAGATAAACTGTTTTTGTTGCTCACACCAGTCCCACGACTGATCCGGAGTTTATTGTTTCTTTCCTAAACTCTGGGTGCTCATTATATTTCTACACGAGCAGTCTAGAGTTGGGTTTTACAGATAGTTAGATATAGTGGATTATCTGGAGTTAGTTCAGTCTTTGGATCGCACCAGTATTGGTTATCTTGGTGATATGTTATTGGGAGTTCGAGCTTCTGCTGGATTGATTCTTGGAAATGGAGTTAAAGTTCCGTTTTGGAGTTCTTCGTTGAAGACTATTTTAGAGTTATTTGTTTTCGCTGCTAGATATTATCTATTTTCTTTTCCGCTGCTATTTTATTGTATCATATCTCTGATGTATATTGATATCTATTGGATCATCTGTTGTATCAGATATTGTATCAAAGCTGTATATCAATGTATTATTCTTTTATTCCGCTGTGTTGTTTACTTAATGATCGTTATAAGCTCCGGCGAATCGGATTTGAACGGTCGAATCTATGGCATTCGAGTACGATTTGAAGTACGGATGTCGATTTTTGAGCGGGCAAAATCCGTTCTCGTTACATTTGGTATCAGAGCTAAGGGTTGAACTTTAGCTCAGGAGTGTAACACATTAAGTAACTCATTAGAGATAGGGTGAAGTAAATCCTAGAATGAGTAATCCTTAAGATATCCATTTGAATGCCTCAGTAAATTCTTTTACTATCCACCGATAGTGAGTATGAGTGCAAGAAGAAAACGAGATAGGGGACAGGGAAATATGACTATAATTAGTCAAAACTCTGTAACAACAGTGGAAATAACTTTCTTATCAATTTCCTTTGATTCGTTTCCAAATTCTTTTGATTTCTTCGAGACAGCTCCAGAAAGAAGTTTCGGTGTGGTGATGCTCTACGAATCGTTGTAGGAAATTCTTACTTCGTATCTTCATCGATTTCTTATCATTTCTTTGATTAAAACTTTAATGAATATGAATTTGAAAATTGAAATTGGAAATTTTGAATAAATTAGAAATTTTAAATTGAGTTAAATTGATTAATAGAATATGAAGAATGATTAGAATTGTATTGATAAAACGATTTTGTTTAAAACCAAATTTTGAAATTCTATTGTAATTTCTTGTGAATACCAAGGTCCGAAGAGGGACAAATTGGTATATATTCTGAGATATTCCGACTTGAATTTGGAATCCATATCTTAAGTTTGAAGAATTATAGGAGATCGAATCTGTCTATCTGTGTTGTTATCGTGCCTGCGAATTTCGAGGACGAAATTTTTTTAAAGGGGGAAGTCTGTAACGACCCTACATTTTAATTTAATTTAAATTGATAATTAAATGAAATTTTGAATAAAAATTTATAAAATTAATTATAAAGGGCAGCGAGTTTCCCCGATTCAAATAGAAATTTTATTAAGTCATATGGATTTGAAATTTTGTATATATGTGAATATATATGTATATGTTGGATTTTAAATAAATTCTTAGATAAATGATTTTTGAAAAATAAATAATATACTTTAGACATAAGTATAGAAAATAAATAAATAAATTGATTTAAATTTTTATAAATGATGATAATTTGAGTTATATAAAATATATGTGTACAAAGAGAAATGTAAAACAATAATTTTTAAAGTAAAATTTGTGATAAATATTTAAACTAAAAATAGAAGTAAAATAAATATTTGAGTTATAAATAAAGATAAATAAAAGTTAAGTATCGAACCAAATAAACGAAATAACAAACAAATACATGAGTATTAGCAATAAATGTTTGAGTAAATTTGAATTTAATATATAGAAAATATGAACTACAAACAAAGTATATTTGTAATATAAATCTATGTATAACAAGACATGCAAGTCAATGAAATATTTAAGTTAGAAGTGTAAATAAATCCATACAAGATAAATTATAAAATATAAATTAAACACATTGAACAAAATATAATAACATTTAATGTCATTCATATTACAAAACATTAGTATAAAAATAAAATAATATATGTATGTACTTTGGGAAACTATGATTGTAAATATAAAATAAATCTTATAAAAATATACATAAGTTTGAAATAATTTTAAGTAAATTAAGTATTTAATAATATAAGTTTAAAAATAAAGGAAAGGTAAGATTTTAAAACTTTGTTTAAGTATAAAAGTGTGTTTATACTTGAGTAAATTTTATAAACAAATAACTGTAACTAAGGCATAATAAATAAAGTAAGTAGAAATAATAAAGTACAAAAGCATGTTAAAGCAAGTAATGCAGCATCAACCTGGGTAAGGCAAGGCAAGTGTAAACAAAATATCCACAAAATAAATAAAACAAAGTACATAGTTACATGCTTATAAAAAGCAAAGAAAACTGTACAAACATGATAAATAGTAATGCAAGAAAAATAAAATAAAATCAGATAAGGATAGGCTTGAGGAAAACAAATGTGCATACCATCATTTCAGCCGAGACAATATGCAGGCAAGCATGGGAACAAGTGTACATAGTATAAACAAAGTACTTAAGAAAATAAAGAAAAGCAAAACACAAACAAAGCAAGCATTTATTAACATTATCTCAGCCGAGTACAAGAAAATAAGTAAGCAAAAGTACATACAAAATAAAAATAGACATATGTACTAAAAAGAATAGTATAAGATAAGTATGGACTGAAGCATGGCAAAAGATCAAAGGACCAAGGCAATCAATGCAATATTTTTAGCCACCGAAACAAAGATCATCTCAGCCTATAAAACAAATATAAATATGATAAAATGAAAACTAAAGTAGGCTTCATCTTTAACTTTAAAACAAAATTCAATTGGAAACAGCAACTCAATCAATTAAAAACCAGAGACCAAAAAGAGGATGTTAGCTTGCAGTTTTCAATGCCTGGTTCAATGTAGTTCTCTGTTCTTCCTTCTGAAGCAACTAGGATCAAATGCAAGTTCAAATTTTAAGCTTGGAAAATAAACAGTTGAAGCTTTAAACAAAATTCAAACCAAAGAAGCAAGATTTCAGTTGAAAACCTGTTACAGATGGGATGCTCTGTTCATTCTAGAAACAATACTGTGAGTAAACCTATACTTTGTTCAAATACTTGGTGCTTGAATTCTTGCATGAATGTAATAGCTCTGAACTTGTGTTTGATTTTCTTGGAAATATTTGTTTTCTTCTGTTTCTGTTTTTCCTGTAACATGTAGTTAAAGTAAAACTTAGAACCCACTCTCCCATCTTCTTTTGAAAGAGATTTGAGATGCAAAGCAAGTAAGGTATGATTTAAACCTACACTGTGTTTCAGAAAAACAAATCAAAGTAAAGCTTTGTAGTTTTCTTTTCACTGGAAAAAAAACTGTAAGGCACTGATATGCTCAAATCCCTGGCTTACAGAGTAAACTATACACAAATCCAACATCTTCTTCCTCTCCTTGCTCCTGAAGAATGTTAGTAATCAAGTTATTAAAAAAAAAAAATTGTTTTAAACCTGTATTTTATCTCAGTAGTGAATCAAAGCAAAAGAAAAAAAAACACGTTTTGTCTTCACTGGGAAATGTAAACACAGTCACAATTCAAAACATACAGAAATTCGAACTTCACGAATTTGAATTCCAGTAACACCATTTGAATCACCATTCAAAATGATGATTTTAGAAACAAAGTTTCAAATTTTTCGTTAAGCTTTTATTGAGATTTTTGAGATAATCAGAAAATCGCGTTTTAGCCAAATCTCGGCGATCAAGGTGATCGTAGGCCTCGAGATCATCTTTGCAGCTAGCCGGAGGATTCATAATCCTTAGAAAAATGCTAGAATTTTTTGTTAATCCTTGAATCTGTGATTCAAAGTCAAAGTAGGGTTAAAACCCATTTTTTTTGCTCGCGTTTGGGAAATCGATACTGCGCCGTCCATGGGTGACCGGACTTCACGTCACCGGTGCCATTCGTCGCGTCACATGATAGCGGAGTTTGAGTCAAAGTCTAGCGACCCCTGGTGGCAAGAGGTGGGAGGACGAGGCGTTGACAGGGACAAGTGGTGGTGATTCCAGTTTACGTTCCAGGTTTCGATTTTTGCTTGATTTTGATTCGAGGCCGATGGTGAGGTTTTGGTGATCGGAGGATAGTCTGAGGTGGGTCGGTGACTTGCTCGACCTAGTGGCGATGGCTGGAGGGAGGCGGTGGAGCGGTGCACGTGCACACGAGAAATGTTGTGCATCTGGAAATTTGTTTTGCTTTTGCCTGGAAAGTTTGTTCGATGGTTGACTCGAAGTAATGGGTCATTTGTCTCGTGTTGAACTCGGGGTGAACTCGAAGCAAGGTGGGAAGGTTTCGAGTGTATATGTTGAACAAGTTTTTCAACAAGAACTGTTCTGTTTTTTTTTTCCTGGATATGACTTAATAGATTTCAACATGGTGCAGGTTTGTTAAATAACAGTGAAGGCTGATCAAATGTAAGCTGATCATGATAAGGTGTGCGTTGATAAACAGAAATTAAACCGCCAGAATAGTGCTACGTGCTACATGCCAGTAATTCTAAATTACATAAAAACTAAATGTCTTCAGCTTCAACTAATTTGGTGTGCATATATTTGCATTATTATCGTCCAGTTCGTCAAACAGCTTGAAAGATTGAATTGATATGTTAAATCAACTAGTTTGCATTGTATATCCAAATCTTTATCAACGAAATTACAAAAGGTATGCTACAAATAGAATAGATGACTCATGAAATGTTAGACAAGATTTTTTTTGTTTAATTGAATAAATAAGTTTTTCAAGGCTTGTAAACTAGATTTTCCAAAGTAAAGATTATTAAACAAGATCTCGAACGAGTTCAACTTTTAGATATTTAAAGTTAAATGTTTTTAATATAAATTGTTTTAGTATTCAATTAATTAACTAACAAATGTTTTGAAATGATTTAGTATTAAACCTTAATTAATCAATGTTCTAGTATGGAAATGATTCCAAGTATTTAATTTTAATAGATCCAAATGATAAAACTAAGTAAGAAATGTTATTTACATTCATTTTTAAGAATTATTAAGTGAATTTTAAAATGGAACTTATGTTTTAAGAATAATTGGTTTGTTTGATACCCCTGATATGTGATGCTTTGTTTTGAGCCGTGTGACTTATTTATCTGTAATTTATATATCTGTGATCTGTTATCTGTAAATAAAGATGAGCGTTATAGTTTATATCGCTTATCAACTATATTTCTGTGTTTTAATCTGTGATGATTGAAATGATGTTGCACTATTGTGTTAAACCCTGGACCACACCATACACACACAAATATGGATTTCACGAGAAAATCGATTAAGTCACAGATTTTGAAGTGATTTATAAAAAAAAAAAATTGAATATTTGAATTCAAATGTTTTGGAAATGGAATCGGAATAAATGTGAAAAGCTTTTGGAATGAAATTTCAAGTTAAAATTTATTATAATTTACTTGATCAAGTTTTGAAATTAAATAATTCAATTTAAATTTGAATTCGATATTTGGAACTGAATTCAATAATTGGAAATTATGGTTAAAGATATTATAAACAGGTTTGTATGAATTTAAACCATTTTTAAAGGTATGGTTTTGGGAATTTGAATTTAACCCAAGGATTTTAACTCGTATAAATGAATCTGATTTCAAAAATGAAAACTGTTGTTTTCAAATAATAAACACTTTTAGATAAGAACTGAGATTCCTGTTAATTAGGGGAATTTCAAGATTGAATAGAAAAATGATTTTTCCTAAGTTATGAATGAATTCTTTTTGAAAGCTATGAATTAAATCTGTTTGTTTTAACAAATTTAAATTGATGATTTGTTTAAATCAAATTGAAATGAAACTGTTTTGAAGGCTATAGGTTAAATCTTTGATTTAAAGATTTAACGAGTTAATCAAATTGAAATGAAAATTGATTTGGAAAATCTGTGAATGAATCTTTTGTTTAAAAGATTAAAATGTGAAAATTGTTTAAACCATTAAAGGTTGTGAAAATGAATCT
Source organism: Allium cepa (assembly GCA_030765085.1). Taxonomy (NCBI): domain Eukaryota; kingdom Viridiplantae; phylum Streptophyta; class Magnoliopsida; order Asparagales; family Amaryllidaceae; genus Allium; species Allium cepa. The sequence goes on along the minus strand of CM060943.1, from coordinate 1,012,950,037 downwards.
TTTTGTTAAAGATTGAAAATGGTAATTTGTTAAGCCATTTGAAGAAAAGTTTTGGGTAATAAGTTGTGACTTAATTGAAATCCCATTATCCATTTGTTTTTGAAATATCGTGCTCACTATTCGGTTTAGCCGGGAAAAGACCTTTGTGTCGTATAACCCATTCCGAATATGTGATTCGACGTTATGGATAGCATTTAAAGACCGGTGATGAAGACCGGGTATTTGCGAAAGCGATAGGATGACCTATCGATTGTTTCTGCACCGAGTCGCGCCGGTATAGAAACTCCCTAAGTGATGGGAAATCCGATCGGGATTGTGAATATCCGGATTTGCAAGGACTTCTTTGTAAGTGCCTTCGGTTCTGTTCGAACCCAGAACAGACTTGTATGGATAGTATGTCTGACATTACAATTTGAGATATAAAGCAGATTTCTTTCAAATATATTTCTGTTGGTGGCGGAGAATTTATTCTTTTAGCTTAACACCCTTCTCTGAGACGTACGAGCTCAGAGGTTATGTAGTTGAAGTTATCAGCGATATATTCCCAATTTGGTAATGTGACATACTGAGTGTTGCTGTGTAATGATCATTGTGTTGATTATTTATGATAGGATCGTTTATTTGATCGTCTATCTTTGTGATCATCTCTATGATCATTTGTTGACCCAAAGCATGGCTTTTGTATAAAGTATGTTTTTGTGGACGTGACTTCGTCGAGCCTCACACCCCGTGAATGGTCAAAACAGGAAAGATGCGGCAAGGTTATGAGGGGTAGCGCCCTTTAGGATATGTGCATTTCCTTCTGGAAAAGGGTGGTATCATGGTATGGAGCCCAGATGCTTACTCATGTTGAAAACACTTTGTTATGATTGTGTGAATTGATTACGAGCGCTCGGTGAAAGGTCCCAAAGGACCGGGGGATGGCATATTCGGTCAGTTGTTACTCAGTTAGGGGTAACCCGGCCTTGTGTTGGTAGAGATCCGGTTTGGTTCTCGAGGATATCCATCCAGAGGCATTCTCATGTGGCAATGGGAAGTTCCTTGGCCTGATCATTCGTTGGAAATCCAAAAAAAAAAAACAATACGAACCTTGTACAGTTTTAGTTGTAGAACCTGCCATGGAATGTGGCGGTAACCTGCTATTGAACATGGTTAGCTATAGTAGGCATACGATAATGGTCGTATGTTGGCTAAGATTAATATTCTATTTTCGAAATGATTTCCTTCACTATGCACTAGTAATAATATCAAAGAATTCTTTTTAATGCGTATCAAGCATCTTTGACTATCATAAGGAGAAATCTCCTCCGATTCTGCGTTTGCATTGTGTGTGTGTGCGGGAGGCCTTATGGTAGTCTCATTTTTAAAAAGCATTGTGAATTGACTTTGAAAATCTTTTATTGGATGTTTTTTAAAGATAAACTGTTTTTGTTGCTCACACCAGTCCCACGACTGATCCGGAGTTTATTGTTTCTTTCCTAAACTCTGGGTGCTCATTATATTTCTACACGAGCAGTCTAGAGTTGGGTTTTACAGATAGTTAGATATAGTGGATTATCTGGAGTTAGTTCAGTCTTTGGATCGCACCAGTATTGGTTATCTTGGTGATATGTTATTGGGAGTTCGAGCTTCTGCTGGATTGATTCTTGGAAATGGAGTTAAAGTTCCGTTTTGGAGTTCTTCGTTGAAGACTATTTTAGAGTTATTTGTTTTCGCTGCTAGATATTATCTATTTTCTTTTCCGCTGCTATTTTATTGTATCATATCTCTGATGTATATTGATATCTATTGGATCATCTGTTGTATCAGATATTGTATCAAAGCTGTATATCAATGTATTATTCTTTTATTCCGCTGTGTTGTTTACTTAATGATCGTTATAAGCTCCGGCGAATCGGATTTGAACGGTCGAATCTATGGCATTCGAGTACGATTTGAAGTACGGATGTCGATTTTTGAGCGGGCAAAATCCGTTCTCGTTACAATCACTATAATTACTTTGATGTAATTTGGTTCATACGACCTACTGGAGATGTTTTAGGTCGGCTACGACCTAGTGGGATTTCGCGACTTAATGAAGAACGAGTCAACTTGATAAGTCGTTCGGTGTTAGGACGTTACTAGGAAGGACGTTCAGACAGCTACCAAGTGATAGGTCGTTGTAACGACCTACGACCTAGTTGGGTCGTATGAAGAGGATTGGGAAGAATTCTGGTTACAGCTTCTTTGGGTCGCTATGCTTAGTCGCTGGGATGTTCTTAAGTCGTAAGTCGTTAGGTCGTATACGACCTAGGTGTATATATATATGTGTGTTGTAATTGCTGTAACGTGTGTTGTGATAAGTCGTAGGTCGACATGTAGATAAGTCGACCGACGGTGTACTGTGTTGTAAGGGGGTTGAGTCGTGAGTCGTGAGTCATGAGTTGTGAGTCGTGAGTCATGAGTCGTGAGTCGTGATGAGTCGTAAGTCGTGTACGACTTAAGGCACCGGTTGTGGAATGCTATAAATAGGGAGTGTGTTGTACATTTTGAGGTGCGGATTTTTGTTGAATAAAATTTCGTTTTGATTGTTGTGTGCTTTCATCTAAATTGGTAGTTGAGTGCAATCTCCTATCTCCACTTTCGGTTATTCGAGTGCGCTCGATTCAACGATTGTTGAAGCCAATTCACGGTATCAAGCGCGCTTGATCAATGTTTGAAGAATTGTAGATCTTCTTTCACGGTATCGTACGCGATCAACGTGTCGAAGATAGCTAGAATTCGGTATCTTTGTGATCAACGAATTTGGGCATTTCATTATCTTCAATCCACCGATTGCTACTTTCACCGATCTATATCGATTTATTATTATCCGCTGCGACAGTTTTGGTATCAGAGCTAGACTTAGACAATCATAGCTAAGCCGAGTCTTGGAGCCAAGAAGTTTGAAGTTGGTGTTCATCGTGTTCATCTTGAAGTTACAACAAGTTAGAAGCTTCCGATCCATTTCATTTTGGATCAAAGTTGGGAAGGTTTTTGAGGCCGAGCCAAGTTGAGTGGGAGCCGTGCATCACTTGCTTAGGCCGAGATTGTATTGAAGTGTTGAGCTTGTGCGAGCTAATTGAAGTTTGAATTGTGAAGTTTTGAAGTGTTGTATTGATTTAATCATGCCGCCGAGAAGAGCTAACCGTCATCAAAATGTTGAAGCTTTGTATAGAAGAGAAGAAGCTGAGCAAATGGAACAACGCATTAATGAGAAATTTGACGAAGGTATTGGGAAGTTAGAGAAATTGATGAATGATTTAAATCAAAGTCAAAGGAGGAGATCACCAGTCTCGAACCATGGAGGAAACAGAGTTCCGCCATCGGTTACGAAAGCGAGGAGTTTATCACCGCAATCTTTTAGAGAAGAAAGAGAAACATCAATTTCATCGAGGAGAGATCACCATGACTATGGACATGAAGAGAGACGAACTCCATATGAGTTTGAAAATGAGCCATATCGAGATGAAGAGAGACATAGTAGAAGAGACATGCATGATCGAAGGAATGTTGATGGTCGAGATCGATATAGACATACATTTGATTTTAATGAAGAGGGTGATAGAGCTAGCATTCATTATCGAGATCGAGACAAAGTACGAAATGTATATTGGGATGTTGAGGATGACCGACGTTGGGAATCGGGTATGAAGATGGAAATTCCAGAATTCAAGGGTGGAATGGTAGTTGAAGAGTTTCTTGATTGGTTATCTAATGTTGAAGAGATCTTTGATTTCAAGGAGGTTCCCGAGAATCGAAGAGTGAAGTTGGTTGCTACTCGTTTGAGAGGTAGAGCTATGGCATGGTGGCAGCAGACTAAACTTACACGGGAGAGAATGTGGAAGTCGAAGATTGTCACATGGGAGAAGATGAAGAAGTTAATGAAGGCTACATTCTTGCCTTACAATTATCAATCACTCATGTATCAGAGATTGCAAAATCTGAGGCAAGGGATGAAGACTGTTAATGATTATGCTGACGAATTTTATCAACTGATTGCTCGAAATGACATTATGGAGACAGAGGAACAACTGACTGCTAGGTTTGTTGGAGGGTTGAGGATGCAGATCCAGGATATGGTGAATATGTTTGATCCTAGAACTGTAGCAGAAGCATATCAGAAGGCGTTGGCTTGGGAGAATTAGGGAAGACGAGGAGGTGGTGTGTTTACAAGTTCCAATATTCAGAACAAAGGTGCTAGTGGGAGTTCCAATGTTTCGAAAACTGTCATTAAACCAGTTGTGAATGAAGTTGCGAAGGCAAAGGTCAACAACAGTTTCAAATGTTACAATTGCCAGGAAGTGGGTCACAAGAGTAATGAATGTCCGAAGCCGAAGAAACGAACTATGATTGCTGGAGTTGAAGGTGAGGATGTTGGGGAAGGTTATTCTAGTCCAGTTGAGGAGGATGAACAGGATGTTGCGTCAGGAGATGAAGGATGTAATCTCATGATGAGGAGGTTTGTTGAATACCGAAGCAAGAAGAAGAGGCTAGTTGGTTGAGGAGTAACATCTTTCAGTCAACGTGTACTATTCTGGGAAAGGTTTGTAAATTTGTAATTGACGCTGGAAGTTGTGACAATATTATTTCTACCGAAGCCGTGAGAAAGTTGAAGCTGAAAACGGAGAAGCATCCAAATCCTTACAAGTTAGCGTGGCTGAGAAAAGGAGGAGAGGTGAAGGTGGACAGGCGAGTTCGAGTTCCATTTTCTATTGGGAAGAAGTATAAAGACGAGATTTGGTGTGATGTAGTTGAGATGGATGTTTGTCATTTACTTTTGGGAAGACCATGGCAGTATGATCGAGCTGTACAGCATGACGGTCGGACCAATAGCTATAGTTTTATGTTTGGAGGCATTAAAATTATTTTGGTTCCAAAAAAGAGACAACAAGAAGAAAGCAAGTCAGAAGAGATTGAGGAGCTAAAGACCTTATTGACTTTGAAGGAATTCATCGAAGAAGTAGAGGGGAGTCCAGAGGTGTTCTTGTTGATTGGACATGAAGCTACTGAATCTGTTGAATTTCCTGACGAAGTAAAGCCAGTATTGGAAGAATTCAGTGATGTGTTTCCTGAAGAGTTACCAACGGAGTTGCCACCATTGAGGGATATTCAACATCAGATCGATCTTGTGCCAGGGGCAGTATTACCACACAGGCCACTTTACAGAATGAGTCCTAAGGAGCATGAAGAACTGAGGAGGCAGGTGGAGGAGTTATTAGAGCAAGGGCGTGTTCAGGAGAGCTTAAGTCCTTGTGCAGTGCCAGCTTTATCGGTACCAAAGAAGGATGGAACGTGGAGGATGTGTACTGATAGTCGGGCGCTGAATAAGATCACTGTGAGATACAGATTTCCTATGCCGAGGTTCGATGATTTGATTGACCAGTTGAGTGGAGCTGTTGTATTTTCGAAGATTGACTTGAAGAGTGGATACCATCAGATTCATATTAGACCAGGTGATGAGTGGAAGACTGCATTCAAAACCAGGGAAGGTTTATACGAATGGTTGGTTATGCCGTTTGGTTTATCAAATGCACCGAGTACTTTGATGAGAGTGATGAACCAGATTTTCAGACCATACATTGGGAAGTTTGTGGTAGTTTACTTTGATGATATTTTGATCTACAGTGGGAGTATGGAAAAGCGTGTCCAGCATTTGCGTGAAGTATTGTTGATTCTACGGCAGGAGAAATTTTATGCGGCAACAAAGAAGTGTGTGTTCATGACGCATAGTGTTTTGTTTCTGGGATATGTTCTATCGAAAGAAGGAATTCAAGTGGATGAAAGTAAAGTAGAAGCTGTCAGGAGTTGGCCACAACCCAAGACAATTACCGAAGTGAGAAGTTTTCATGGGTTGGTATCTTTCTATCGAAGGCCCATTCCACATTTTAGCAGTGTAATGACACCAGTAACCGATTGCATGAAGGGAAAGAAGTTTGAGTGGTCAGAGGAAGCAGGGGTTGCTTTTGAGAAGATCAAATATTGACGACAACACCAATTCTAGTTTTACCGGATTTTCAGTTGTTGTTTGAATTACATACTGATGCATCGAAGGTTGGGATTGGTGGAGTTTTGAGTCAGAAAGGAAGACCAGTTGCTTATTTCAGTGAGAAGTTGTCTGGAGCTAAGTTGAGATATATCACATATGATGTTGAATTTTACGCAATTGTTCAAGCTGTGAAGCACTGGAGACATTATCTGTTTCAAAAGAAGTTTGTTCTTTACACTGATCATGAAGCGTTGAAGCACTTACAAGTGCATGATAAGATTTCAGCAAGGCATGCATCGTGGATTGCTTATCTGCAGCAATTTACATTTGTTGTGAAACATAAATCAGGAATTACGAATCGTGTAGCAGATGCATTGAGCAGAAGGAATCACTTGTTGACTACAATGAAGGTTGAGGTGACAGGGTTTGAATTGTTGCCAGAACCGATTGAAGAAGATCCTTACTTTAAGAAATTTATTGAGAAAGACAAGGAGGGGAATGCTGATGAGTTTGTATTGGTGGATGGTTTTCTGTTTAAAGGAAATCGTTTATGCGTACCGGAATGTAGTTTGAGAATGAAGATTATAAAGGAGCTACATGAAGAAGGCCATGTGGGTAGAGATCGAACATTGCAGTTGATTTCTCAGTCTTATTATTCGCCGTCAATGAGAAGGGAAGTTGAAAGGTTTGTGCGTAGATGTCATGTTTGTCAGATTTCAAAAGGGACAACTACAAATGCGGGATTGTATATGCCATTACCTGTTCCTACAAAACCGTGGGTAGACATTAGCATGGATTTCGTGTTGGGTTTGCCAAGAACTCAAAGGGGAAATGACTCTATATATGTTGTGGTGGATCGTTTTTCGAAGATGGTACATTTTGTTGCTTGTAAGAAGACGGCGGATGCAGTCCATGTGGTACAGTTGTTCTTTAAAGAGATCTATCGTTTACATGGGTTACCAGAGTCTATTGTTTCGGATAGAGATACTCGTTTTCTGAGTCACTTTTGGCTGAGTTTGTGGAAGATGGTTGGAACGAAGCTGAAATTTAGTAGCGCTTACCATCCGCAAACCGATGGGCAAACGGAGGTGGTTAACAGATCATTGGGAAATTTGTTACGATGTTTGGTGAAAGATAATCTGAGAAGTTGGGACATGAAGTTATGCCAAGCAGAGTTTGCACATAATCATGCGGTTAACAGAAGCACAGGTTATAGTCCATTTCAGATTGTATATTCAAGTTTGCCGAGGGGACCGTTGGATTTGTCGGTAGTACCACAACTAAAGGGGACGGTTAAACGGGCAGTTGATTTTGTTGATGAATTAACTGAATGTCATAAAATCATTCAGGAACGATTGGTGAAGGAAAATGAGAAGTATAAGCGGACTGCAGATTTGAAGCGACGAAGTGTTGAATTTAACAAAGGAGATTTGGTTTACGCAGTATTGACAAAAGATCGTTTTCCGGTGGGAACGTACAATAAATTGAAGGCGTGGAAAATTGGTCCAGTTGAAATCCTAAAGAAAATCAATGAGAATGCGTATCAGTTGAAGTTACCAGAAGATGTTCATACTTCTGATGTTTTCAACGTCAAATATTTAATTCCGTACCATGGATCTGAACTTGTTGTGGAAGAAGATGGTGAAAATTCGAGGTTGAATTTATGTCAACCAGGGGAGGATGATGCGGCACGACCTACGGAAGCACAAGGCTTAGGTCGTTCACGAGTTAACAGGTTGCATGGGAAGGAGCAACGAGTTAACACAGCTTCGGTTTTAGGTCGTTCAGAAATTTTAGGTCGGCAACGACTTAAGAAAGAAGATTTAGGTCGGCAACGACCTACTGGAGATGTTTTAGGTTGGCAATGACCTACTGGAGATGTTTTAGGTCGGCTACGACCTAGTGGGATTTCGCGGCTTAATGAAGAACGAGTCAACTTGATAAGTCGTTCGGAGTTAGGACGTTACTAGGAAGGACGTTCAGACAGCTACCAAGTGATAGGTCGTTGTAACGACCTACGACCTAGTTGGGTCGTATGAAGAGGATTGGGAAGAATTCTGGTTACAGCTTCTTTGGGTCGCTATGCTTAGTCGCTGGGATGTTCTTAAGTCATAAGTCGTTAGGTCGTATACGACCTAGGTGTGTATATATATATATGTGTGTGTGTTGTAATTGCTGTAACGTGTGTTGTGATAAGTCGTAGGTCGGCATGTAGATAAGTCGGCCGACGGTGTACTGTGTTGTAAGGGGGTTGAGTCGTGAGTCATGAGTCATGAGTCATGAGTCGTGATGAGTCGTAAGTCGTGTACGACTTAAGGCACCGGTTGTGGAATGCTATAAATAGGGAGTGTGTTGTACATTTTGAGGTGTGTATTTTTGTTGAATAAAATTTCGTTTTGATTGGTGTGTGCTTTCATCTAAATTGGTAGTTGAGTGTAATCTCCTATCTCCACTTTCGGTTAATCAAATGCGCTCGATTCAACGATTGTTGAAGCCAATTCACGGTATCAAGTGCGCTTGATCAACGTTTGAAGAATTGTAGATCTTCTTTCATGGTATCGTGCGCGATCAACGTGTCGAAGATAGCTAGAATTCGGTATCTTTGTGATCAACGAATTTGGGCATTTCAGTATCTTCAATCCACCGATTGCTACTTTCATCGATCTATATCGATTTATTATTATCTGCTGCGACACTCTCACTATTCTCTCTGTTTTCCTCTTCTTTAAATTTTTGCATATATATATATATATATATATTAAGCCATGTACAAAGCTACAACTCTTCCTCCTTACCTTTTTTTTGTTTCCTTCGGCAAGATTAACCTCACCCCTACCCATCGCATTTCCCTCCCACCAACTCCCTCACCCTCCAATCGAAACCGCACCACCCTACTGCTCTCCCTCCACTTGCCTAAACTCCCCAGTGACTCGTGCGGCACTCCCTACCACCACACCCTCGGCCGAAGTCGTCCCCTCCTCACAACCCATCACCTCCCACTCACCGGCCTACTCGCCTTCCACCTATGACATGAAACAGCCTGCAACCCCTTGCACCGAGTCCGTACGTCCCTCCAGCCTCACCCGATGCACCACCACCGGCCACCACCTACGACCCCCTAGTCTCTAGCCCATCAAACCCACTCCTTGTCCCACTACCAGCTTCGAACCCGAACCACCGCTGCCTCCTCTGCCTGAAGCAACTCCAATAGCCACGCCCACAAGCTGCCACCTCATCCGAGCCTCATTTCACCGTAGCCTACCCCAGTCGAGCCAAAGCTTCTCCCTTGCGTGCGTACGTGAGTGTAGAAAAAAGGTATCAAAAGGAAGGCTGCTGCGTGAGTAGAAAAAAGAAGAAGAGGAGCAACCTTGTTCACGCGAGTTAAAAAAAGAAGAAGTGTAGCTTGCATGTGATATATATAAAGAAAAAAAGAGAGAGAAAGAAAGCAGTGTTGGTTTGTGCTTGCAAAAGTGAAGCAATAGTGAAGCAGCGCATCCGTATCACCGTATCCATCTGTCAAATACACGAAGGTGAGCGATTCTAAGCTCACGATTAGATTTGCATATTACAAGTATCCAACTATGTTATTTATAATCGACTGATAATTATGATCGATATTGAAACTGGAAATCGTTGATAGTTGATATTACGATATATGATTTGGTTAAAACAGTTGAAATTATTGATCGGAACCCAAATTGCATGAAAACCCATCAACTATGGAAAGTTTAAATATTGGACGATGATTGATTTATTAATATCTGTCACTGTTATATTGTTGTTGCACGCATTGGTTTGGACTTTGAAATTTGAACCGAAATATGGGTTGGAACGATAAATACCCAAGTTTAAATTGTTTGGCCTAGGGTAGAAAATTAAATAATAAACACCGATTGGTCAATTGAGATTTATTTCAGATATTTAATATTTGAGTTTGAAATTAAGAAATGATTTGGAAATTTAGTGTGAATTTATAATTTAAATTTTATGTTAAAGTTAATATTAAATTTTGAAATCTATTAAGTTAATTTATATTTTAAAATGAAAGATTAATTGAACTATTTTAAATTATGAAATTAATTAATAATGGTTATTTTTAGATGTTTACGTTTTCAAAACTCCTACCTTTGGCATTGCCTCACTTGCCTTGTTATACTTTTATCCCTATACGAGACTCATACGATTTTGGTTTAGTATTGTCGTATCACAGCGCATCCCTAATTACCGACGTTCTACTAGTGGTATAAAATGCAAACTGTACGACAATGCTTAAAAACACGTTAAGGGGGATTAATGTAAAGCCTTAATGCTAAGAAGAATATTTACTTTACCGATAGACATTACATATATAGCATATCTTATTGTATATATAAATAGTTTAACGGATCCTTAAAAGACGAAAAATCCCGTAACATCTCTTTTGGGGAGCTTTTAGTCCTGACCCGAGTGTTTTGTTTTTCATTACGCTTGGGTCATCCTGAGTATTGAAGTGTGTTAGTAGTGCTTATTTTGGGAGCCGAGAGTTGGTCGAAGACTCCACTCTGTTCAGCATTAGTTATCTATTTCATTTTGGGCATGTATCGCTAAACTTCTATGTATCGCTAGTATTGTATAATTAAAGTGTGAAACTCTGATGTATTTGGTGTAGTAGCTTCATGAACTATTGTGTATATTATTCATTTCCGCTGCGAGATTTGGTATTTTTCTGTGTGTGATTCTGTATCCGATTCTATATTAAAACCCCAAATTGATAATCTATCTAATTTGCATGGTTTAAGTTGGACAAGTGTGGTTTATTGTTTGCTTATGTTGTTCGGAAAAGACGGGTCGTCACAAGTTCATTCTTTGCTAGTGCGCCTACTGCTCCAACATCGCTACTGCTCCCACTTGTCAACTTTATCCTCGGTTTGAACTGTTGTCGATTTGATTTAGTCAACAACTTTGCATTTGTGGTATCATCTATCTTCTCCCTTTTGTCAATTTATTTTTTTTCTAAAATTTAGGGTGTTGGATTTTAGATTTTTTCTTTGTCATTTCTAGAATGAACTACCAACTTACAAAATAATTTAGGTATATTTTTGTTGATTTATCCGATTCATTTATTGGGAATTCTTATGTTTATTTTTGTTGAACTATGGACTGAATCCAGATTGGTTCAATTATTTTCCATGTTATAGATATATTACGTCATACTCAGTAGAAATGTACTGATTTCTTTATACAAATGAAGTAATGTGATGTTTCTGCATCAAAATTTCTTTTTGCCTACTTTGGGCAGCTAGGATTTTAGACATTTGGCAATCATTTTTGATCTTGCATCAGAAAAGTTTGGATGCACATGTTTTGAAGAATAGATGTGTAAAATATGATGCACATGTTTGTTTATCTGTACTGTTACGTAACTGCAACCATTTATCTCTCTAAAGATTTAATTTTGGCTAAAATTGACTCGATATGGAAAAGCGAAAAATTTCCACTAGCACTAAAAAAGGAGTAGTTATACGATAATCCAGTTTTGATTAATCTTTTGTTGCAACTTATTTACATCAATGTAATGTTACTGTGTAAGTTGCACACATGTAGAATTATGTGACAATGATGTAGTACATACTAAACCTTTCAGACATCCTACATTAACAGATAATCTATAATGTTTAGGAAAAATTTGCTTGCTATCTACAGGCTTTATATTTAGTAGATGAAGATGTTACATTCACTAAACCTTCCAGACATTCTATATTAACAGATAATCTATGATGTGCTTAAACTTGGTGATTGTTCTTGGATATACATAACCATTTCTTTTACTCATTAATGTATATTGTTTTGCATTATTTTCTTATTTTACTTTCTATAAACAAGTTGTGTACTTTATAATCGAATAACATAAATGAATTTTAGTAGTTCCAAAGCATTGCCATGAAATGACACATACTGTCAAATAACATTTCAATTTTAGTCAATCTATTTTGTGGTATTACGTACCTTCTAAATTGTTTAAATAACATGGTTAACATTCTGCCCCACTACCATGACCACTTCCACTACTATAATTTTGAAAACAAATGATACGCGCTAGAATCAAATTACTAAGGATTTAATCAGTAGCATGCAAATATAACTTATATCATGAAGCTACAAAAAATAGCTCTGTCCCTTTCATGCTGATAAACAATGATCTTATTGAATAGTAAGTTCTCAATGGTGATCTAATATGCTACACTCTTTTTGATTATACCGCTACAAATAGTCTTACTCAAAATCAGGCTTCTCGGTGTAGGTGCATCTTGACCTCTGGATAATGACATTTGCATCACCTGCTTCACTGGTATCAATCAACTTCTCCTTGGGCAGTATAATAACTGGATATTTTGCAGTCTTCGGGCATTTAAAAATAATCATATTAATGCCAAATCAATAGATAATGGTATATAGTTAAGGAGTTAAAATTCATCTAGCATCCATGACTTTGTGATTTGCAACATAACAATTAGATTAGGAAAGGGTGTCTTAAAACACAAATCTGACTCCTTTAGAAATGGAGATTTCAGATTAAATATAGTTATAGGCGCTCCTTTAGAAAGGGCTAAAATATGGTAAATATAGCTCATTTGCTCTTAGAAATCAACAACTGTGAAGTTTCCTAGGTAATAATTTAATGATAAATTTGGGTAGACTCTTAAAGTGCATTATACTGGGAGAATTCTGTCACATAAAATATCATGTTGGTGTAAATACTATTTTTTGTTCTCGTTGTTCTCGTTGCTTCTACATTGACCAATTTTATGCCCTTTACAGCTTTGGTTTGTTCACATACTACAGCCCTACTTTATTGCGCTTTAATTTATATCTCTAAAGTAAGAATATTTTTTTTAGCCTAAATAGCGTAGGAAAAGAACATAAATTATGTACAATTGCTTGCAGTTGTTAGCCCTTTAATTCTATTTTCATTTGTTAATTCTTTTTGAAATTCAAGTGAAGCGTGCTGCAGGAATATAGCTAGTTTTTAATTTAGTTGCAGGGTGCAGTTATCAGTTACTTCAAGTATACATTGTACTTGATGAATGCAATTTGATATACATTGTACTTAATTAATGCAATTTGATTTTAATGTTCATTCAGTTTTGAACCTATTACACATTCTTCACAAATGGTTGATAATCTTTTAAATCTTTTATGTATTTGGCATTTAGCACAATGTTCAATGCAGTTGCATTTTTTCAGGATCATATCAATATTTTGAGGGTTCTAATATAACTTAGGCGTGGTTTGTATAACATTCAATGTATAGGATTCACGCCTAATATTTGTTGACAAATATTTTTTATTTTTTTTGTAGGCAATTTTATAGCTAGAGTTTGTTAAATAATAAAATGCATTTTTTAACAAATTTCTTTCTGTATTTTAATCACATATTAATGGAATTCTAAGTGAACAAAACGTAGGAACCATTGAATGGAACAATTGAAAATAGACACAGTTGGTACAAGATAATAAAACATGATTCGTATGTAGGACTAGAAAGTTTAGTGAAATTTGATCTCAAAAGTGAAGTAAACTATTGAATTTTGCTGAAAGCTTCAAGAGTTTCTACAATTTATGTGCAAACATTCTCACGTATGTTGTTTTTCTCCCATGCAGGCTCTATTACAAAGAACTTTATCAGATTATGAAAAAAGCAGGCTATGAACCTCATACAAAATGCCCAATGGTTCGTCTAATTCAAAGCTGAACCCTTATTTGTTTTTCCCCTTATGTACTCAAGATTCTTGTTACTTATTAACTGCATCGTACAGAGTAAAACCGTACTCAAATTCTAGATAATCCATCCATACAACATTTTCAGTGCTTGATTTGTTATGCTAATAACGCCATTTCTTTCTTTTATACTTTTTCGTATTGTCTTTAATATATTGCTGAAGTTGAAATTTTACATGGTTTATTTGGATGTAGGAGTTGAACTACCCAACGCATCACTGTTTACTGCAATGATTATTTGCAAGAGACAACTGTTCCATATCTGCAATAGATAATAGCAAGTGATAAGGATTCTATTAGCTGAACTGTTCCCATGGATTGAATTTGCCTTCTAAGATTTAGGGTAAAGTATGATGATAAACATGGTCACCCCTTGTAACTTTGATACAGGGTCCACCTATCTTATACTAAAGTTTTTATTTGATACTTCATTATAGGGAAATCATCAAATTCTGGATTTTTCATGATAGGGAGTAGAAGGATTTTGGCAAAAATTACATCGATTTCACGGTCCGCGATTAATTATAAATAATTGACACAACAAAGAACATTACACGGGGAGGTTTTGTCATCAGACTGAAGATTATCATAAAGGGAATATTGAGCATGTTTTGCATGGCCTTGGGGAAAGGAGTATAGTAAAGAATTGGTTGCTAGCATTTTCACCATTCTTCCAGTGCAAGCCTGCCACAACTCTACACACTTCCCTTCTACCTCTTTGCTTTTCGAAGCTTTATAGCCAAACAGATGAAGCTCAGGGTCAGGTAATTCATCATCCACACTGCTGTGCTTTTGTTCAAACACAATCCTTCTTATTTGCAAGACCATTGTCAAATGAATTCAGACCAAGAGCATAGATATAAAATATTATATTAACATAATAGAATGCAAACATCGATGTAGAAATTAATTTTGAATGATGGTGACTTGTCTGCTAATGTAGAAATTGAACTGTTGACTTTTTCATGCTTAATATATAACAAATAATTTTTAAATTGGATAAATTTTTAATGTGTAAGAAAATATAAGTTCATTTGACACAGTCAAGACTTAATTATGCAATTTTTAATGCGTAAGAAAATACAAGTCTTTTTCATGTTTTATTTTTTTAGAAAGACGACTTTTTCCAATGTTTGAAAATTTTGATTTTCTAAACTGACTTTTTTCCTGAAATAAATAACATTTAATCGAACTATTAACATTTTGAGAGAGATTTGAGCAAATATTTTTTGAATTTGGAAAATAATATCATGAATTTTTTTGATAGGCAGTGAATGGAAGAAGTGATCGAGTAATAATCAAATGTGACAAAATGAAAACATAGGAAATGATCCAAGAATCCCAATTTGAAGCTCTGTTTGGAAAATTAAATTCTTGATGTATTTTTGTGAATTGGTTGAAAGTGAATGATTTAATTTTTGAGGGTCAAGATATACCTTAAGTTTCAAATTTTGAATTCTAAAAATTAATTTTGAAAAATAATCGAAACCCCAATTTTATTTTGTAAATTTTTTGAATTTTACAATACTCAATTTCCAAATTTTGAGTTTTGAACTTGTAAAATTTTGAGTGTTTCATTGTTTGCATTTTATATATTTTGGATTCGAAGATTATGAACTTTTAATTTTATGCGTTCTCTTAAAAGAAAGGTTACAAAGCATTAATAGAATATAAGATTTGCAATAATTGTAGCTGGTGAATATAGGATTTGCAATTGAAACAAAGCAATCCTCATACACACACACGTTTGCCATTGCTTGGTCAAAGTATTTAATAAAATATGTGATATTTATTTGAAGTATTACAAAATTACATGTTATGTATATTAGGCGGTGATGACTATTAGTAAAATATTACATTATAGTATATTTGAAATATTTATGTTATATATCATGCTACACTAAACAGAAATTTATGAGGAACCTATATTCCAGTATATTTGAAATACTGCAGTACAACATATGGTGCTAACTCCGTTTTTTGGTTTTTACTAGAGATATCACATATTTTATTCTAATCTTGCATATGTTAATCCAAAGCCGGATCAATAAAAATCAGAGCGCCTGCTACTTCACTCCCTTCTGCTTATATCTAGTTAAGTACTTCAAGTAAAGTTTTTTTTATTGGCTATGAACATTGTCTATGCACCCCAACTTCGTATGTGTTCTTTACATTACAAATACACATATTTACCCATCTGTTTATTATAATGAGCAAACCCTCTGTTCAGCATACGTGTCAATAGAATGTAAATTGTGGTGTTAACATTGTATTACTGCTTGACAATGCAACCTTGTTTTCTGTGATGGTGTGCTGCATAAGCGAGTATAGGGGAGTAGCCTTTTGCACAATTGTAAAATAGATTAACAACTATCGTCCAAGCTGTCATATTTAATGCTTATCATCTTATTGTATTTGCACCTCTATAACAATCAGCATATTTTCCTACTGATCTAATGATGAAATATTTGTTCTAGGTTTGTGACATTTGTCGATCATTTTAAAATGGCGTTGGATTGCTTTTTTGTAGTTTGGTTTGTTGCTGGAAACCTATGGGTATTTGGTAGGCAAATTCTTTTGTATACAGGGAAATAAGAAATCACACACATAGCACAACAATAGTAAATTAGATAGCATTGGTTATATGACAATTTTACGGTACAAATCCAATCTTATTAGGGAATTTGATGGAAAAAATGATCTGATGGCTAATATAGGTTAGTTATATATAACAGATTTTATGATACAGCTACTATGGCGAGCTCTCGCTTGTATTGAATAAAAGCCTTAGAATCACATTTCTTAAATGCACTAAAATTATTGCTAGTTACAGTAAATTGGATTTAAAAACATAGATTAGCACATCATTATCCCTACTGTTTAAAAGTATCCATTTGACATTTGGCGTATTTTAGCGTATTTTAATAAAATAGCATTACGATCTTGCATTAGAACACTACTTTTTATATTAAAAGATATATTAATTGTTTTATATATTTACTTTCTTTTTTTTATGTGTAAATACAAATAATTGCCTTTTAAATTTTTGTATGTAAATGTTTATAAAACCCAAGATGATTTTCTAATTATAATAGATTTAAATACAAAATGGTTTTCTAATGAATTTTCATTTTCTTGTACAAATTAACGCATCATTTATTGTTTTATTTTTGTAGAGTGCTCGTGATAAATGTTAGACACTCATATTTTTTTTTTTGGATAACATGGGTAACCTTAAGATTATGGTATTCATTGATACTCACTTAAGTAAACCCCCACGCCGTGTCTACCCCGCTTTTATTTAGTCGTCATACACGGATGCGTAACGTTGAAACTTCCACTGATGGTTAGGCGCTGAGATTCGAACTTGCCCGGACACAGTCTTTAGTCCCCATCTCCTAGCTCCCTAACCAACCGAGCTACGAACGGCGGCTTAGACACTCATATTCTTGTATGAATAAAATGCAATATTTTAATATTCAACACTTGATGATAAAAAACTCTTGATGAAAAAGGACATTTATGGTATATTTGAAAGGTATAGTCCTTTTTTCAAAAATTTAACAAATCTATTCGAACCTACAAGCATTAGAGGAATTTAATATGTACATAACATTGATAAGTATGTTCATTAAATATTGTTGTAAATAGTGAGATAGAAGTAATAGTAAAGATAGAATATAAAGATCTGTGCTTAATTGGATTTTAAAAAAAGTGTTCATGTCAAGAGAGAGGTAGCTTGGTACGAGCTAATGATTCCTGTAGAAGAGAAAACGGTAGATGTTTCTTTTGCGACTTAGATATACATGCAATTATAATGATTTTAATGATGAAAGTGTTAGATATATAGATAACCATACTTTTATAAAAGTAAAACTTAATACCTTTGAAATAATCTGAAAAATGGAAAACAAATGTCGTGGTTATATGATTTAAGTCTATATGTGAGTCGTTACAATTTCATACTTTTATGAAAGAAGTAAAATTTAATACAATTGTCACGAATGCTATGAAATTATAACGACTCACTGACCGACTTCACTATAACCGCGACAATTGTTCTCATTATTTAGGTTTATTTTCAAAAGCATTAAGTTTTATTGCTCTTAGAAACATATATTCTACATATCTTATGATTTCACCGTTGCTATTAGTGTAGTTGCCTCTATATCCAGTAGCAAAAGAACCATCTATCTTTTCCTCTTCTCCGGTGATCCTTAGCTCGTACCAAGCCAGTTCTCCCTTTTGACTAGTGCGCTTCTTCTTAACTTCAAGCAAGTATAGATCTTTATATTCAATCCTTAATACTAAAATTCTTCTACCTCGCTATTTACAACAATTTTTAAATCAACATTCTTATCGTTATTGTGTAGATATTTAATTCCTATAATGCTTGTAGGTTCAAATAGATCTGTTAAATTAAAAAAAAAATGAATATCTTTCAAATGTATCACATGTCTTTTTTCATCAGGAGTTTTAAGTGTTGAATGTTAATCTATTGCATTTTATTCATACAGATTATGAGTGTCTTACATGTACCTCGAGCATTCTACAAAAATAAAAAAAATAAATGATGAGTTAATTTATATTAGAAACACCGATGAAAATTTACTATTTACGCCTATATAATTAGAAAACCATCTTAAGTTTGCTATTACTTTTACATATAAACTTTAAGAGGCAATTATTTGTATTTAAACATGGAAAAAATAATAAATATGCAAACTGATTAAGTATCGTTTAATATTAAAAGTATTGTGCTCTAATGCAAGATTAAAATAATGTTAATTTAATAAAATATGCCTAAACATTTTGTAAATAGATACTTTTAAATGGTAAGGATAACGAGTCACATAAACATTTTGTTTTCTTTTCACCTTTATATGCATGTATGTGGATCAAGCTTTGTTCGTCTTCTTAACCTGAGAACCTTGGTCAAATATCCGTTGGAAAACTCTTGTAAGCATGTCATATATCTAGCTTCTAAAAGATGTATCCAAAGTAGTGATCACAAAAGATTTGTAACAATAGAAGTAGCCATTTGCGAGGATGAAACCTGTTTGATTTGCGGATGTTTTTTTGTTTCTTGTGAGTAATATCATACCATTTACTCATTCTTTCTAACACCACACCAAATTTGCCATTTTGCAACATTCGTTTTTTTACAATTTGTAACAGTTATTATCGTTATAATTTACCAACAAGTTTGTCCGTTGGAAAAGTGCAACAACCCATTTTTTTGTACGATTTAAGTTGGCAACAAACCACACATGCCAATTCTAATTGAACAAAAAGGCGGACTGTTAGGAGAATACAAGGAGATGGGAGATAGAAGAAACTAAACAATCACAGAATCTCACAACGCAATGGAGTAATATATATTAATCATATATTATTTTACAAAGTCATCTTAATCTTAAACAAAATACATCAGAGTTACACTAATACAATTCTAACCTAGGACAGCGATAACTGCCTGTTCTTATACATCTGATATAGAGTATAGTATACAACAGAAACAAGATGATAACTAGCTATCGATGAAGCCTCCTGCTCCGTGCTTCTTCAAAATGCATTTGTGGAAAAACTTGAACTACTTGGCTGCTTGTAAAAATTTGAGCACCCAAGAGTTTTAAGGAAAGAAAATAAAACTACGAGTCAGATATGGGTCTGGTATGAGTAAACTAAAACAACCTAATTATTACTTTAAAAACTCCTTTGAAATCAAAGGTATCTCGTAAGATCACGCCGTACATAAACACGGACGTGTTTTTACCGTACGATAACCAAAACACATTAATAGAAAATTCTGTGATATTATTAATAATGTCCAAGTAAAACTACTTATTAATAGCCGAAACTGTTACATCAATTAAATTCCAGCATACAAGGTTCTACAATCAAAACCGTAAAGGCACGTATTGGAGAATGGATTTCATACTATGACCAGGTGAGGAACTACCACATAGTTTCGGCCTACCACTTGACTAGTAGTATTGAATATGTCATCATCCCGGTCTTTCAATCTTAATCGAGATCTCTCATGCACATACCATGCATAATAATAGGGTAATCTAGAAAGAGATGACATACCCTGATGGGAGCGACCCGTTTAGCCCTGCTGCATGCCCTATTTTAGTCATTTCCCGATGATGAGGCTTGAAGTTATGTTTTACCTTTTATATAGCAAATCAACTTGGAATGCTAACATTTGTCCAGGATAAGCACAAACCAAAGGCACTACTTCTATTACATCCATTTTGGAGTCACCCTCAGGACTAGTAAGCGGTCCTTGCACTTCAATGCTCCATCTTTGATTTCATATTCTTTAAGATGTCTTAAGTACGAAACGCTTGAGTTGGATCATAGTGGTTTTCGGATAACAAATCCAATCCCGGTCTCCTTGAAACAACTTTCGATAATTTCTGGTAATCTCAACCTCCGTTCTTTAGGAAATAAGTAGGTAAAAGATAAGTGCGAAGTTCACTTCCTAACCGTTAGTGGACTGATTTTCTTATCATTTATCCTAGAAGAACGAAATGAATTTATACGTACAGTATAGCACCACCAACGGTAATTGTACTATATAATTTCTGTGTTTCTTTTAGGTATTTTCAGAGTTACATTTTGGTCCAGATTTGATAGTTGGTTATTTGACTAGCAAATAAACAAACAATTAAACATTGATTCAATTCCATATGGGATCCTCTAAGTCTTTATTAATTAATCTTTAATTAATAAAATCACTTTATGAGATCTTTTTTAAAACCATTTTCCCAATCCCCTCCATCCCTTTACTTGGAAAACAATTTAAACATTTACCAAAAGCATTTGGAAAATTCGGTTTTCTAGTATTCCATATTAAATGGCCAAACCATTCCCTTTCAAAACACCACTTACTATAAAACTCGTTCACTTTATAAAACCCATTCACTTATACCTTATAAAATTCTTTTATAAGTTTACTTCACATTTCAAACCTCTTTACAATTTTTCTAACTTGATTTAAAATGTCTTTCAAAAACATCTAAAGTAATTTATAAACTCTCCTTTTGTTTTTGCAACTATTCAAAAAATATTATTCATAATTCCTTTATAGAATCTCCTTTATAAAATATCATTTTCAAGATATCACTTGTAAATCACTTTAGGTAAAACCTTTAATTTGATAAATCTCTTTTTAAAAACAAGATGTTATTTAAAAGTAAAATTATAAAATATTATAAAATTTGAAAACCATTTACAACCTTTAAACCCAAATCGATTAAAGAATTAAAGCTAATTCGAAAACATACTTTAGTAATTCGAAAAGAGGCTTAGCAATCCCAATGTTACTGATTTAATTACCATTCGATTTCAATTTCAGTCCACTTAACAATTATTTACATAGGTCAACATAAATGTTAATGCAACTCATATCCAAATCAGGGAATACCATGTCAATACGAACTAACTAGCATATACATATTCAAATAACATAATAGCAGGGTGGTGATTTGTCCTGCTAAACAAATATCCAAACAATTCAATCAATTCATAGCAGAATGGAGATTTTTTCTGCTAACACATATCCACACAAACAAACAAACAAAATACATTATAACTCAATCACAGTTATATGATTTCTTAATGGTATCAACACTCGAATCACTTGTATTCAAAACCTTCTTTGAAAAAGAAATACACTTAAACAATTTTTCTTTTGAAAACCAAGGATTGAAAACTAAAAAAATATCCTTTTAAAAATAATCGATTATAACTTAAATCCTCATAATTAATTTTTAATTGAATCTTAACTCAATTTCATTAAATAATTAAACAAAAATTATCTATTAATTAAACCCAAATTAATCCTTTATTAATTATTTAATAATTAATTATACCTTCATTAATAGTTAAATATTAATTAATCTCAATTAATTAATTCAATAACCTTTAATTAAACTTAAATAATAAATTAAACCTTTAATAAATCATTTATTAAAAATTAAACCTTAATTAATTTATAATTTAAAAATAATTAAACATTTGATTAATTATAAATTAATAATTAGCCCTATATTTAAAATAATATTTAATTAAAAATAAATTATATACTTAACTCATAATTACTTAACTTAATTAATAATTAATTAAAATAAATCTTAACTTTAAAAAAAATTAACAAAGAACTAATCTTTTTTTAATTAAAGTTAATAAACCTTGTTAACATTTAATTAATTAACAATTAATTATTAAATCCTTAATTAACTTTTAAAAATTATCATTTAGTTTATAAAATATTCATAGAACAATTTGAAGTATAAAAACCAAATTTTGCAAAAATCGAAATTTTAAGCGAACTACATTAACGGTGACTATCGCTATGGATTCCGTAAGCTTCAACTTGTTTCTATCATACTTTTGAAAACTTTACCTTAAAGCTCACTAATTTTCTGAAAACAAAAATAAGTATTTGAAACTAAAACAAGTTTAAATCTAACCAAATATTCGATTTTTAAAAACTAAAACCACAACTTTCTTACACAGGATTCCAAATTCGCCACTACCTTATAAAGGTACCAACTTCTTCTTAGCTTCTACATTACATACCCAAGTCCATATACAACCATAATATCCAGGATAACATTATGCCACAAACATAAGCAAGATCTAATCTTTAACCATTTAGACTTCACATTCAGGTCTAATGTCCTTACATATCCAAGCAATAAGCGCGCGTGCAACCATGCATATATAACCATAATAAATTAACCACTATTAACCATCACGTTACAAAATATATTAACTAACATAAAAGTAAAAGCTTTCCCAAAAATTCATAGTTTACTTACCGAAAATCCTTTGAAAACTTGACACATTTTGAAATTCAGGAAGCTTGGAAAACCACAAACTCTATTCAAAAATATGTCATCTTGCACTCGACCTTTGGACTCTTTCCTCTCTGATTTTGGAAAAATGGTCAAAAAGAAAGTTTTATATTATTCTTTCCTATATCATTTAAAAAAAAATTACTCAAAGAAGTTAAATTTTGAGGAAGTTATGGGGAAAACAGTGACGGGTATTTTCGGACATCAAAATCAAAGTTTAAAAACACTCCTGCAAAAAAATAAAAATTTGAAGCGTCTAAGCTCGAAATCATAAAAAGTTGTAAACTACAAAGTTGTAACCACTGGAAATATTCATTGTTTGGATAAAAAATAAATCTTGATTTGGAGAATTATGGAGGAAGTTATGGCCGAATTAATTTGGAGGAAATGGAGAGAGAAAATTTTTAAAACTAAGTTTTTAAAACTTTTTAAAAGAAGTAAAAATTCAAAAATTAATTCTTTAGAATTCTAAGGGAAGCCATGGAAGTGGATTATGAAGAAGATGGAAGCTTGGAGGAGTTTGAAAATGAAAGTATGAAATAAGAAAAATATGAAAAGAAATTTTGGAGAATGTATATACACAAATGGATATGCTAAATTACTAAAATGCCCACCCGTCGCAAACTATGTGGCATGTCACCACCCTCCACCTTACCATGTACCTCATGCTACCCTTATGTCCCACTCCCC
Organism: Allium cepa; assembly: GCA_030765085.1. Lineage (NCBI taxonomy): Eukaryota > Viridiplantae > Streptophyta > Magnoliopsida > Asparagales > Amaryllidaceae > Allium > Allium cepa. The sequence continues at coordinate 1,012,926,712 of CM060943.1, read as the reverse complement.
ATCACATCAAAGACAACATGTCCTTTAGTTGCCATTAAGTCTAATCTTGTCTCCTCTGATGTGACTATTTTCTCTTTATTTTTTATTAGTTGCCAAAGTGTCACATCATGATTATCTTAACTTAATTAACACTAATTATACTATCATTAACCATATGATATAATTAGTCTATGCATGCATATATATAGAAAAGTGTGCACAACATTTAAAACAACTTTTGCATGATGAAACGTCGAAATTCGAAAAACAGTTTCCAATCACATTTTCTGTTTTCATCGAACTATAAATTTTTGTAAACAAATTTTAAAAACTATTTCACCATTATTATGTATTATTAAAAAGAGTTTATTTTCATTTTAAAACCATTTGTTTGAATATTTAAAATTAATTAAAATTTGCAAATCAAGGCAGTAAAATTTCGAGTCATTACAAAAAGTTTTGTAACGCTTGAGATTATGATGATAGTTGGTATTGTGTAAATAAACTAAAGTATGAAGGGGAGATTTGTGCTTTTCTCTTTTATTTGTACTTGTACCGTTTCTCACGCTTCTAACCCACATTATTTACCCTTTTCTACAAAGCTAGGGTTTCACTCTTCCACCTCGGTCGACTTAGGTATCCATACAGATTTAAATCAATTAATGTCATACAAATTCGAATTTAAGCTTAGAAATATATTTATGATATTAGAATTAAAGTCGTTTATAGTTAGCATTAATTAAATGTTTGTTTTAAATTCAGATGTGATTCGATATTGTTCATCTTTCTTGTAGTGAAATTGTAGATCATAGAAGTTGGTGCTTATGGTTTACTTGAGAGGATTTGTATTTTGGGATTAGTCATTTTGTCAAATTCAGTTCGATTGTCTTCAATTTTGCCTCTTTATTAGCAGCTGCGCATTTCCTTCGTATTTTTGTATAGCAATTATTATGATTACCGATTATGGTTGCATAAAAGTAATTTATTATTGAGGCAAAATCAAAGGAGAAAGTAGTTAAATGCTTAGCCTAAATTCCTTTCATCAAAATGTATTTTTTGTCTTGGTTCCCATTTACAACTTAAAAACAACACCCAAACAAGATTTTATATTTTATAACATTTGATGCTATAACTATGGTTTTTGGTTGCATTATCAATGCTTAACAATCATGCTTACAGACATTTTCTTTGTTAATGCCTAAGTAGAAAGAAATGTCAACAACAAATTATATAGAAAATATATCATGAAGATTTATTTTCAAAAATATTTGTAAATAAAACTCAATAGTCCTTTTGTTTACAGACATGTACGTACATTTTCAAATTAACACCATTTTAATAGATGTTATGGTAATGTTCTAATGGTGTTAGTTCCTTTTTGATAAATAAACCACTTTAAAATGCTCCGATCTCAATTATTTTGCTTAATAAATTCGTCCTCATTCTTCATGTAGATGAAGTATTATTTATTTTAAAGAGCATGCCACAATGTGTTGTTAATTATAAAAATAATAACCAATTAATATTTATTTAAATACATTATCGCTAGTTTTCTTCTAAGAATTCCAATATTTATTTAAACCTTAGAATAAACCTTTAATTGAAGAAGGTAAATCATTTCATGTTTTTTCAATTTTGTTTCCTTCATCTATTTAGTTATTTGGCTTCCTCAGTCTCATGTGTATAGACTTTCAAAAGATCATTCAAGGGCTCAACAAACTCAATTTTTTTTCGAACTTATCAAGAAATCTAATAATTCAATTTTCAAAAAATTGTAAGAAGTAATGTTTAGTAAGAAGGTTATGGCTTGGTTCACATCATAATATTATCGTGGTTACATAATTTATGTCTTTCAAAATGTTTCGACGAAGAAGAACGAAAACGGGAGCAGACATCTCTAAAATGTTGCATTAAGATACACACACACACACACACATGAATAATGAATATGTGTTAATTATCCAAAATGCAATCAAAGAAATTAAAATGCTTGATATTGATAAAATTATCATGATGTTAACATCTATAGCACCAAGAAATTAAACACCATCAAAATGTTATTATAACATCTATTATAATGGTGTTAACAAAATAGCACCAATAATTTCTGTTTAATGAACTTGTCAATCGGGCATGTAAAACACATTTGTAAGTTACTATTTTAATAAACATAGTAGGTAAATGTGTTTCTTTGCATTGAAAGTTATGCTCCACATGTTAAGAAGAAGTAAATAACCTCTTTACTACAAGTTGCTTATGATTACTTGAGGATATGTACGAAGCATGGGTCCAAAAATACATGACTACTAAATTAAATTATTTCTCATAGAATGCTTTACATTTTGATCAAATGTATATATTTTTAGGTATGCTACTTTAAAATATAAAGCATAGTTATTTAGTTCATTGTGGATGTGTGTGTGGTTTTTTAACACTCAATAATGGACATTACGAGTATATTTTGGCTATGCAACATTTTCATTAGATCTCGCTCTATAGTTGGTATGAATAAATTAACGTATCAATTTATTGTATAATAGGAAAACAATTTACAAGAATGAATTTGAATATATCCTTGCCTATATATATTTCACACCAGTAATAACAAATATATGTACATATACCTTTTTATTATTCTTAGACTATACTTAATTGCTTCTACTAATAAGATATTTCATTTTCACCTTTAATTCCATGATCGTTGACAAATAGACGAGTCACATATGATTCCTTAAATCAAGATACATTATTGTGATGATGAAAATCATAATTTCCTTTTGATATAAAATTGTTTTCTTATTTATTGAAAAAATAGTTGTCATCTTTAAATTTTCAAATTATGGTATTTTACCATAATGAAAATCATTTATTTACCTTTGGCAGTGAATTGTTTGTAATTTAAATTTAGATTCTTTAAATCTCTCTGGGTGATTTATATATGGTACAAATGTTATATCTCTTCCATTTGCATCATTAACACCATGCAATACATCACTTCTGCATTTATTTTCTAGCACCACAAAAATGTTTATCATTTTTCATACCTTGTACTAAATTTTCTAAGTTGTTTGTTATTTTTGGGTTATAAATATTATCATTTGATGTCAGTACATATGAAGAAGACGTTCAAACTACAAATTTATAAGGATTCGTCTTGAAATACGTAAAGTGATAGCGAAAATAACGTACTTGACCCAAATTTACTCAATCATCATGTCGAAGTCAATTTCATGAATATCTTCTACATCTCACAATATCTTTCTATTCTTTTCTATTTACAATCTTAGTAGGTTATCGCAATTACTGTTTCGGTGTTTAATTTTTCTCCATTCAGAATCTTGGCTGCAATACAAATTGACATAAATCAGTGAAATGCTAAGGTTTGGTTTGAAGTTGTGATGTGAAAAACAAGAAGAAGCTGAAGCAATGTCAACCCTTGAGATCATATAAAAAGATGCCCGTCAAAGATGGGTTATGCTAAATATTAAGATATGTTCCTTCCTCTACTACTTCGTAAGTTGTTTCTTGATCAACTTCAGTCAAAGTTAATTTTAGTATTGAAAACTCTTATTCTTATTGAGTGGCATTTCTATAATGAAAACTATACCAAAACTGACAACTTGGAATGTAGTATAAGTTTGAGTCTACTTTGACTACTACCAATATATTAGCTAACTTCCAACTACATATTCAGCCACTGGCGATTCATCTACAGTCCTATCTCACTCCATGTACCCACAACCATAGCTTATTTTTTCATCACAAAACCCATAAACTTGCCATGTACCTTATCTTCAATACTCAAGTCATCATAAACCAGTTTCATACCAAGAACTTGTTTAAGATTATTATTCATGCATACAACACATATATACAAGTTAAATCTATAAATAATTACACATGCGTGTTTGTGTGTGTTAAATGTTTATAAATTCATAGGCAACATATGTGAATAAGAGAAAATAACATGATAAATATGTGATAAATGTTAGCTTCTTTTAGTATTTATATATCAAGATATGTTGCAAAAGTATAATCATTCTTAAAATGGTGAAGTCTATGAGAATTTTTCAATAAAAGTTCCATGCAGCGAGTAAGACAATAAAGACCTCGAGTAATACGATACTTTGACGTTAGAATAAATCAAACGAGAAAACTTATTCTCGTTTCAATCTTTTTATAAGCCTTATGGTTGTTGTCCTCCATCTTTTTAAGGTTATATGTTGTTTTATTCCTATGTAAAATAAAAGAAAAATATTTGTTCTAGATGACAATAGTATATTCTTGTTTATGTTTAGTAGAGAATTTCTCAAGCATGGCATAATTATTTAGTTTCAACTTATACATTGTTGGCTTTATAAATGAAGAACTATAAGATACTTTATATGTAATTTCTATAACATAACAATAGTTTATTCAGATCACTTACATTTGCTATTAATTTATTTGTTCAGTGGGGGATTACAAAGACGAGGCAGTCTCCATTTCTTCTGCATTTCCTGGCCATCTAGGTAATAGTTAATGCTATATAATTAGAAGTTTCATTGATAATGTGAATATAAATTATTTAATAATAGATATTTGATTTTGATTTTGATTTTTTCCCCATTTTTACATGTATTCAAAATGATCCTAGCATGTTGATGAATTTTTTTCTTACCTATTTGGCCACTTTTTCTTTCTTTTTCTTCTTCTTAGATTCTTAGGATAACTCATTAAATTTTCTTTCCCTTTTAGGGTCTTGTTAAACTTGTAGATTTTTGGTTGCTACTAAATTAAATGAAGTAGACCTATACACTCATTTATTTGTTGGCGCTCCATATTCGATGACTCTTGAGGTGACCATGATGTTCTTTTGTACATTCTTTGTAATAACTGTACCATAATAATAATAATAATAATAATAAAAAAAATAATAATTTAGGAGTACCCAGCTTGAATGATATTTGTGCCAGTTATATAACATAATTTTCCTATAAGAGCATTCTCAACTAGTGCCATTTCATAGAGGTATCGCTATGAAATGCTAATTCAACTTTTGGAATTTTATTATGTGAGTTGATCTTGTAGTCTTCAATAATAGTTTACAACTGGATTCTTTGTGTCGATAGAATTTAATAGCTTTCAAAAGTTGCATATCTCGAAGCATATGAATACGTGGTACATGTAAATGAAATGATTTTGGTACTTGTCGCATGAGAATTTAAGTTTTCATATAAGTTTTTTCCACTTGATGTATATGCTTGAAATGGGAAAGCTGGTAATCCGACTTGTAAATGTTTATTTGTGCCACACTCCGTCCCTCATTAATGAATTATATTATTAGTTTTCAACACCAAAGTTTTTGTCTTATTAAAAGTATTGGATTATATATTAATAGAATATGATAATAGTCATTTTTAAGTCATGGCGATAGTGTGTATATATGTGTTAGTTTCCAAATGTTATAAAAGTCCATGTTAATTTTGAGTGATAAGTCTGAAGATGTAACTCTAACATAGTACTTGGGGAAGGATGCACAATGTTAAAAAAATGGATGACTTAGCCAACAAAAGTTGGTTTCGATCAACCATGCCAAATGAGCCAGCACATGCAATAAGATAAAGAATACACTGATAAAAAACTCGGTACTACACACTGGGTAATATTTTCCAATCAATAAAAATGGCTAAAAGATATATTCTATTAAATAATAAGAAAATTTGCTAATAATTGTAGCAGTACATTTACATAACATAAATATACTAGCTAGCATTATGGAAAAGAGAAAATATACTTTCAAGATGATGAACATACATTCAAGTTTATTAGATGATTGTAAAAATCAATTACTGAAACGCACGACCTTTCTTCTTATGTGTATACACGCATATACTAACACACGCACTATATGTGTGTGTGTAAGAGATTTGCAATCCTTTCTTAGTTCATATTTTGTTAGCTACATTTATTGGATATAAAAAGCTTGCACAAGTATCCCTCTACGTAATACACACGCACACAGGTGTGTATATATATAATTAAATTTTTTGTCTATAGTATATATGTATATTTCTGTTTCTTTGTCATCAATCTTGTGTTTGATTTCATTGCAGGTAATTTTTGATTAGTAATAGGTGACGAATCTGAGGAAGACATTGGTTATTCCATTATTGTTATTAAATAGTTAACCGAAATGTTATAGCTTATTACAATGCTGCATAGGTCAACGACCTTGTAGCGTGAGTTTTTCCATATTAGAGAGGTTGATGCAGCAACAACTCACCTCTCTAACAAATTCCCTTTTGCATGGGTGCTTTCGACTTGATATTTAATATTTATATATGTACCAACCACAAATAAAATAGATTTTCTTTTAGATTTGAGAAAATACAAAATTTCCACTTGTGATGCCCCACCCTAAGACCCACATTTACAAAGAGAATTACCAAGTAATTCTGTCTACTATGGTGAAGAATAGAGTTGGTTAAGGACGACCATCATAGTCTTGCATTAAATAAGAGCTAAGTATATCGATTTGGTATTCATTTTTTTCTTTCCATTTTGGTTTACATATTCGACACACTCAATTCCTATCTCATACACTACTATGGTGGCTCCAAGATCGATTCAAAAACAAAATACAATAACAACATCAATCACAAGTCATAGAACAACAACACAGATAATATACGTACACATACATCAAATGTAATACGGCCCGCCACAAGTGGTATTCAACCATAATATATACATCCCCATAAAAGAATATATACATCACAAGTTCCCAAAAAAAGTCTACAACACAAAACAATGCCATCAATCCAAAGGCGAAGGAGAAATCCAAAAGACATAGCTAGCAGAAGGGGTCCAACATCTTAACCTGCAACTCGGTCTGATCCGAATAACGAATACACAGGTCAGGCTAACTAGAACTTGATATTAGCATAAGATAAAGTGATATTGATGCATAAGGAAAGTGCTCCTTTAATTCTAAAGGAATAGCATAAGTAATGTCTAGTTATACATACAAGGGTGGAAGCTTCATAAAACCCATAGTTAATTCATAAAAGGTTCAACATGTCGTAAATGGTTCATGTTAAATGGAATTAAAATAAGTGAATCTAGCAACTCATGAGTCGTAGAAGAAACATTAAAATCCTCAAAAAGAAATATCATTGAAATCTAATAAGAGTTCAATACCTCATTATCGAAATCACCATAAAAATGCTTATATATATATAAACCTATCTCTAACTCAAGGCTACAATAGAATCATCATTTCAAAATGGTGAAATAGAAGCAAATCAAAACTATAAAAATACCCGGATTGGCCAAATCCTCGATTGCATGCCAAAGCAATGCTGCACGCACCAAACTCATACCAGTATATACATATTATAGGTACCCATCTCAGGCGACCGAAGTCGTAATACATCGTGACGCCTGAAGAAGTAGAACTTCGTGACGACCGAAGTCGTAAAACATCGTGACGACTGAAGTCGTAGAACATCGTGATGACCCGAAGTTCCATAGTATTGATAAACAATGTGAATGCGTCAAAAAATCTTAGAACCCTAAAAGTGTTAACGTGCGTCCCATTCCACATGCTCGCACTTAGCAGTTTACTAATTACTAGTTGATGCCATAATAGAAAACATCATTAAATCAAAATCCTTAGAAAAATCATATCTCGCCTCAGCTCATTGGTGAGTAATAACAACACCATACTTGTCTCATCTCATTGACAAGTATAAGACATCGTGATGGTTTTTATATCAACCATACTTCCCAAAAAGGAAGTCTCCATCTTAAAACTTACCTCATTTCATTGGCCAAAAAAATACATCGTGATGGTTCTCATCGATTATACTCCTAAATAGGAGATCTCGAACCATAAAGTCCACCAAATATTGCCTATCTCGGAAGATTCCTAAATATAGGAATTAAAATTCTCAAAATATGCCATAATAGGCAAATCCCATAAGTCATCTCAAATCAATATACTCGAGAGGTTTCGATCGATACAAGTCCAGAATTAACCGATAAAATAAACTCACGTGTCCCATACCATGTGTATTAGTAAATCGTTTAATTCTCTTTCTCATATGTATGAAAATTGTAAAAATAATATATATCGTATTTAAAATATTTTACCTGAGAAAACAAGATTTTTAAATAATTTTCTGAAATCATTTTGAAGATATTTTATTGAAATTTCTCCTTATTATAGGAAATAAATATATCTAAAATACTTTGGAATAACTTATAATTGATATGAACTATTTAATAATAGTGATTTCAAAAACCAAATTATTTAGAAACTTTCTCAAAATTTCTTTGGAAGAAATAATGCTTGAGAATCGAGAAAAACGTTGAAAATACACCCAATCGATATTCAAAATTCACATTGAATTCAAATTCAAAATTTTAAATCTCAAATTCCTCCAAAACTAAGCTAATCCATTGATGGATACTATAGCCCATAATCATCATTAAAAACATCTCGAAATTTACATAAAAATTGGCCACAAAAACCATAGAAATAGGTAAGCAAACAAGGCAAAAGGCTGAAATCAAAAAGCAGAACAGTCACGTATATGGGCCGATCGGGGTCGACCTAGAGTAGTAACCTCGACCTGGAGACTGCTGGGTCGACCTGCCTGTCGACCCAGGCTACGTATTTTCTTCCATGGGTGTTTTCTGCTTCACACTAAACTTTGAACAGTAATTAGAGTATCAAACGTTCATGTTTTCCAACGAAAATTGACACGCATAGAGTTTAACATCTAAATTACAATCCGAAAAATGATCCAGCAGCAATTTGAGTTAAAATCAAGATGTTATGGCCATTCAAAGTGGCAACTAGAAATGAGAAACTCAATAAACAAGTAACAAAAGGAGTATACGTAAACAAAAACTTTTACAGAGCAATTTCTTACGGTAGCTCAAGATCTTAGTTAGCATTTTGTGAGTATATTACTCATCTTAGCAATTTGGAAAGAATTCGATAGCAAGATTAGAGCTTTTGTGAAGAAGAGAAGCTTCAAAACCCTGTAAAAGCTTGAAAAGAAGCATGCAGAACAAAAACAAAAAGTTACAACCAATACTTTCTCAAATTCAAAATGTCAATTTGATGAAATAATCTAGTATATTGGTTGTGATTACCTTCTCTTATCTTTGTTTAGTTGATTAACACTTGACGAAGTAAGCAGGAGCGTCCGTCAAACCAAAAGGCATGATGAGCCACTCATTTGATCCATATCGAGTGCGGAATGCTGTAAGTGGAATGCTGTCTTCCACAACTCGGAGCTGATGAAATCCGGTGGCGAGGTCAAGCTACGAGAAAACCTTAGCGCCACTCAACGGATCGAACATATCATCAATCCTAGGCAGGGGATAACCATTCTTGATGGTTTACTCATTAAGCTTGCGATAATCCACGCATAACCTAAGAGTCCCATTGGACTTCCTCATGAATACCACCGCGGCTCCCCACGATGAGGAACCAGATCGAATGAAATGCTTGGCTTCAAGCTCTAGGAGTTGTTTCTTGAGTTCCTCATTCTCTTTAGTAGACATCCTCGTGGGAGTAACTAGCTGCGCGCCTGGGATGAGGTCGATGCGGAACTCGATAGCCCGCTTTGGTGGTAATCCCGAAACAGGCTCAAATAAATCAGGAAAGTCACAAACAACAGGAATCCGAGACACATCACCATCATCGTCTCGAGATTCAAAAGAGAATAGAGAAGCTTTGGAATCACGTTCGATATCCCAAAGAATAAGAGGTAGCTGAGAAGGAGAGTCGAGATGTCGAAGATATAAGACTCTCTAAACATAGAATCTTGGCATTGTATCGAACTAGCCATTCCATACCCAATATCATATCGAATCCAAGACAAGGAATTACGTGCAGATTCGCACGGAAAAAAGGCACAAATAAGAATCTCAACATCATCACAAAGCATACTAAGGGTTGCAGATCCCCTTATAGGATTCACAATCCTCAAATAAGTAATCAAGAAAGAAACATCCAATAGAAAAGCATCAACGAGTTCCTTCGATACGAATGAAAGCGACGCACCCGTATCAAATACAACTGTAAAAGATCGATCATGGAAAAGAATGGAACCTTCTAAAATAGTAGGAGATATACCTTGAGACTGAGAGGCACTACCAGAAGCCTTCACCACATTGAGATTCCCCAAACTAGGACCTCCCTCCATCTCAGGACAAGTAGAAATCAAATGCCCTTCCTTCTTACAATATAAGCACCTATTAGGATTAGAACATTCCCTCACAAGATGATCGCGAGAACCACAATTATAACATGCCACAACCTTGGCTGAAGGAAGCATCGCATAAGAATGAGAAGTAGAACCACCTTGCATCTTCTTTTTCTTACTACGCTGGAACGACTTGGATTCAATGAAAGGAAACCTCTTCTTATTCGGATTTCTCCGAACCTCTGCCTCACCATCGCTATCTTTCTCCTTCTCGACCGCTTCAAAGTGAAGGGCCGTATCAACAAGTTCCTCAAATGACAATTTGAGTTGGAGCACAAGGGATTTCTTCATATATTTCTTAAGTCCAAAAATGAACTTAAGATTCTTCTGGTAAGGAGTGCTAATATATTCAACCCCATATTTCGACAAAGCCTCGAACAAAGCCACATACTCTGAAACTGTTGACCTCCCATTGCTTAAGATCAAAGAAACATCGGGCTAAGATAGCCTTCTCGGATTCTGGGACAAACTTAAGCTTCAATATCTCTCTAAATGCTCCACTCTAAAGTAGACTCATCAATCTCCGCAATGAGTAATTCATACCAATCCAATGCTCATTCTTGCAACATACTAGATGCGACAAGAATGTGATGGTGGCTAGAAATCTCCATGCGAGTAAATATGCGCTTGTATGTACGAAGCCATGCCTGGACCTCTAAGACCGACCCCATGCCTTTGAATGGTTTGCCTCTAAGATGAGTATAATCGTTACTCAGGCGCGCAAATACAGATTTGCACGGAGGGGAAGAATGGGCTGAAGCTGGAGGATCAGTGCTCCTAAGCAGCTCAAGAATCTGATCGGTCGTCATATAAACTCCTTCGGGACGAGAACCACTGGATGGTCCCGCCACCGAAGTGCAACCTCTTCCTCTTCCAGCCTTTACTGAAAGTAAAGATAAGATAGGATTATTCACGGAGTTAGATATTAGCAATTCAAATTAAATAAGGAATGCCATGGAATTAAAATTAACATTCCTAGACATAGTCCATTCTATCTACTCCCAAAGGACTCAAACGGTTAAGGACAAGGACGAGATTGAATATAATTGGGGATGATGTTTACAAGTGTATTATACTTGATGTATGATGATCGTGTTATACCGTTCCATGTTTGTTACATTTTGTTCTGAAAACTGCTTTGATACCAAGCTGTGACGCCCCACCCCGAGACCCACATTAACGAAGAGAATTACCGAGTAATTCTATCTGCTAATGCGGAGAATAGAGCTGGTTAAGGGCGACCATCATAGTCTTGCATTAAATAAGAGCTAAGTATGTCGATTTGGTATTCATTTTTTTCTTTCCATTTTGGTTTACGTATTCGACATGCTCAATTCCTATCTAATACACTACTATGGTGTCTACAAGATCAATTCAGAAGCAAAACACAATAACAACATCAATCACAAGTCATAGAACAACAACACATATAATATACATACACATACATCAAATGTAATACCACCCGTCACAAGTGGTATTCAACCATAATATATATACACATCCCTATAAAAGAACATATACATCACAAGTTCCCAACAAAAATACTACAACACAAAACAAAGCCATCTATCCAAAGGTGAAGGAGAAATCCAAAAGACATAGCTAGAAAATGGGGTCCAATATCCTAACCTGCAACTCGGTCTGACCCGAGTAATGAATGCACGGGTCAGGCTAAGTATAACTTGATATTAGCATAAGATAAAGTGATATGAATGCATAAGGGAAGTATTCCTTTAATTATAAAGGAATTGTATAAGTAATGTCTAGTTATACATACAAGGGAGGAAGCTTCATAGAACCCATAGTTAATTCATAAAACGTTTAACATGTCATAAATGGTTCATGTTCAATGGAATTCAAAATAAGTGAATCTAACAACTCATGAGCCATAGAAGAATCATTAAAATCCTCAAAATCAAATATCATGGAACTCTAATACGAGTTCAATACCTCATTATCGAAATCACCATAAAACTTCATATATATAAGCCTATCTCTAACTCAAGGCTACAATAAAATCGTTATCTCAAAATGGTGAAATTAAAGCAAATCAAAACTATAAAAATCCTCGATTTGCCAAATCCCCGATTGCATGCCGAAGCAATGCTGTACGTGCCAAACTTAGACTAGTACTAAATATATATTATAGGTACCCATCTCAAACGACCGTAATCGTAATACATCGTGACGACTGAAGTCGTAATACATCGTTACGACCTATGTCGTAGAACAACGTGATGACCGTGGCCATAAAACATCGTGATGACCGAAGTCGTAGAGCACCGTGATGACCCCAAGGTCCATAGTATTGGTAAACATCGTGAATGCGTCATAAGCTCTCAAACAGGAACCCGAAATGTGTTAACGTGCGTCCCATAACACACGCTCACACTTAGAGGTTTGCTAACTACTAGTCGATGCCATACTAGAAAACATCATTCAATCAAAATCCTCAGAAAAATCATATCTCGCCTCATCTCATTGGCCAGTAGTAAAAAGCATCATACTTGTCTCATCTCATCGACTAGTATAGGACATCGTGATGGTTTTTATATCAACCATACTTCCCAGAAAGGAAATCTCCATTGTAAAACTTGCCTCATTTCATTGGCCAATAAAATACGTCATGATGGTTCTCATCGATTATACTCCTAAATAGGAGATCTCAAACCACAAAGTTCGCTAAATACTAGCCATCTCGGAAGATTCCTAAATATAGGAATTAAAATTCTTAAAATACGTCATAATATGTCAAATCTTATAAATCATCTCAAATCAATATACTCGAGAGGTTTCGATCGATACAAGTACGACATTAATCGATAAAATAAATTCCCTTGTCCCATACCACGTGTTTTTACTAAATCGTTTAATTCTCTTTCTCATATATCCGAAAAGTGTAAAAATGATATATATTATACATAAAATATTTTACTTAAGGAAAAGGGACTTTTAAATAATTTTCCAAAATCATTTTGAAGAAATTTTATTGAAATTTCTCCTTATTATAGGAAATAAATATATTTTAAATACTTCAAAATAATTTATTATTGATTTGAAAATATTTAATAATAATGATTTCAAAAACCAAATTATTTAGAAACTTTCTCAAAGTTTATTTGGAAGAAATAGTGCTTGAAATCGAGAAAACGTTGAAAATACACCCAATCGATATTCAAATTCAAATCGAATTTAAATTCAAAATTTTAAATTTCAAATTCCTCCAAAACTCGGCTAATCCATTGATGGATACTATAGCCCATAATCGTCATCAAAAACACCTCAAAATTTGTATAAAAATTGGCCACTAAAACCATAGAAATAGGTAAGCAAACAAGGAAAAATGGCTCAGATCAAAAAGCAAAACAGTCACGTAGCTGGGCCGACAAGGGTCGACCAAGAGTAGTGACCAGGTCAACCTGGAGACTGCTGGGTCGACCTGCCTGTTGACCCGGGCTACTTATTTTTTTCCCTGGGTGTTTTCTGCTTTGCACTAAACTTTGAACAGTAAATTGGATTATCAAACGATCAAGATTTACAACGAAAATTGACATGCATAGATTTTAACATCTAAACTACAATCCGAAAAAGATACTGTAATTCGAGTTAAAGTCAAGAAGTTATGGCCATTCAAAGTGGCAACCAGAAATGACAAAATCAATAAAACAACTGACAGAGGAGTATACATAAACAAAAACTTTTACAGAGCAATTTCTTACAGCAGCTCAAGATCTTAGTTAGCATTTGTGAGTATTTTACTCACCTTAGCAGTTTGGCAAGAATTTGATAGCAAGATGAGAGCTTTGGTGAAGAAGAGAAGCTTCTAGACCCTGTAAAAGCTAGAAAAGAAGCATGCAGAACAAAAACAAGAAGTTACAGACAATCCTCTCTCAAATTCAAAATGTCAATTTGATGAAATAATCTAGTGTATTGGTTGTGATTACCTTTTCTTATCTTTGTTTGGTTATTAACACTTGAATTTTCAGAAAAAATTGGAGAAAGTTGAATTTAACAAGAAGTGGCCATGGTTTTCATTTTACTGTAATTGTTTTTAGACGGCGAAAGGAATGAGTAAAGAGGAAAACAACGTACAGGTTATTTTTCTTCTTTCCCGAGGCTTCTCGAATGGGCTTTTAGGATCTAAACCACATACCTATTAAGCCCAATAACAATACTTAGTGAAATTTACTAAGTATATGCACACATTTCACCTATTTAACAATATAACTCATATTTTCTTATTTTGAAGCCAATCTAAATTTATACACAAAGTGTATGTAAACAAAAATTGTTTTCTCAACAAAACAAAATTTATTTTTATCAATAAAACCTTATTTTTATCAAAATAACACAATTTACACCTTTTTATCTCATAACACCATTTTTAACATATCAATTTATACAATTATAGTTTTCTTATCAAATAAAATACAACAATCCTAACTAATTTTAAACATCAAAATATTATTCTTAAACTATTTTTCATTTTTTATATTTATAAAAATTCATAAATACTTCTAGTTTTCCTTAAAAATCATAAAAGAGTAATATTGGAAATAATTTACAATATTATTGCATTGACTCAAACAAAATCCAATAAATGATCATTTTCTTTCAAACATAACAAAATATAGTTTTTAAAATTTTATTTTCATCAATTTATATTTATTCTAACAAATTATATTGAAATAAGCCACTTAATTAATTTATTAACTCAAAATTGACAAAATACCAACATTTACAATATATTTAACAAAATTCTCATCCAATCAATATTAAATCCAATATTTATTTCCAAAACATTTTTTATTTAAAATAAACAATTTTAACAAAATTTATCTTCTACAATTTACTTTATTCTTAATATTAAATTATAACCGTCATTATAATTTAATATTACAAGTAATCACCAATACCAAGGTTATAACACCACTCATTTCCTTTTCGTCCTGATATATTTATAGTACTTTATTACACCTGGTCATTGATTTGTCAGGTGTTTGTGGCGCATCAGATATTTTTAGGTGAATTCTTTCTCAAGAGCATACGACATTTTTAAGAGTAATATCAAATAACGAAGAGGTGATTACAATCGAAGAAGAAGATGATTTCAAAGTCATTTGTATGCTTTTAGGCTTAAATCAAAGTTACGATATTTTTATGTTTATTATGTATGCTAATGCTATGTGATATGTTGATGTTTTGTTATGTATAGTGAAGTTATTATGTAAGTTGAAGTTGTGATATTTTGAAATTTGTCAATTTTGATGTGAAATATGTGTGTCTGTCGATATATATACATATATGTACATATACATACATACATACATACATACATACATACATACATACATACATACATACATACATACATACATACATACATACATATATATATATATATGTTTATCCTGAAAATTAGTTATATATTCATTTCTCTAAAGTTGAATTCGGGAATCTAAAATTTGATTATAAGCAGGATTATTTCTATGCTAAAGAAATTTTGTTTTAAGATATTCGAATTACCAATGAGTATGACTTTTGAGTGGAAGTAGAGAATTCCAAATAAAACAACAAATTCATAATGGTAATAGGGTTGGTAAATCAAACATTTTTGGTGTTATAATCGTCGAGAGTTAGACCCTAATGTCATCGAAGGTAACCCATATAACCGTTAGAAATGCTGAAATTTACAACGGTTAAAACCATTATAAATTTCATTATTTTTACTGGTTAAAACCGTTACAAATTACAAATTTCATTATTTGTAACGGTCATATCGGTTACAAATTTCGTGACAAAATTGGCCAATGCATGTGTCCATGGTTATTTCCATTACAAAAGGAATTATTTCTTTCTCCTTTGCAGCATCATCATATCAGAATATGACACAAGAAATGAGTGAAATGACATGGTTTTTTCGAACAAGTATGTATAATTAAAAATTTAAAGTTGTCCTACTTGAGTTGTTATGTTTGAAAAAACAATCCATTATTGCATCATTACAAATTTACATATATTCCTCTATGTATACAGTACAATCATCTCCTTTGACATATGCAATGCAATTATATCATTACAAATTTAAGAATTAGCATTAACCTCAACATATGTCTAGCATTAACATATGATGTCATTAACACCGTAGCATTCATCAAAACCTATTTTATTCAGCAGAAAAACAGTAACTTTCTTATTAAATTTTTATTAGGTTCACAAAGCACATGATGAAAAATTTGAAATATGATTTAATTTTTTCTTTTTTTCTTGGATATAAAGTAGGATGGAAAACAAAGAAGTAGGAATAAGAGATTTCTAAAGAGAGTTCAAAGTTAGATGGAAATATATTTTTCTTAAAAAAATGTAGCTAACCATGCTACTTGTTATTAGTTTATATGAAAGGAACCTTATATGTGTCTTGTATTATCTAACATGATTAGTTTTGCAGTTTCTTTATTAGTTTTGATGATTCGGTTTGCTTTTTATTGGTAATGTGTCAATGTCTTGTTTGACTTATTAGTATCCACTTTTGGTTTGCTACTAGTTTGTAAGAAGGAACCTTATGTATGTCTTATATTTAACATCAATGCATGTTGATACTAACTTTGTTATTTACTGTCAGTCTGAAGCATATTCACTGTTCTACAAGTGTTTTATAATTTAGTCTTCTATAAGTGTTTTGTGAAGCAATTTTAATTCTTTGATTAGAGAAATGGAATTCCATGTTCTGTTCCACTTCTTCTAGTTTCCACCTAATGGAATTCTGGAGTTGGAAGAATAGAATTTGGAGCAAACGATTGGGAGAAATGGAAAATGACTCTATAGGTGCGGATTTTTTCGTGCCCACCCCTAGTTAGTCCACTATCAATAGAATATGCGTCCACTAGTGCTTATGTTTCCAAATGATGTGAAGAGCAACACGGTAGCTTGAAAGTTATTTAAATATCAAATAAAGCGCCTTTAGAATTTTGGTCCAAAAATGAACATGGCATTAGGAGTCGGTACATACAAATCAATTCATTAAGACTTTCATAAAGAGAATTATTATTATACGTTATTTTCCATGCTTTTATGACTGAAGAAGCAAGAATAGTGCCAAAAATTCTAATTTTGATAATAATGATATATCGTAAAGCATATTGAGGGTCTATCAAAACATAGATACTGAAATGCATAGCTAAAAGGCATAAAAAATTGATGGATTAATACAAGATGATGTATATTCAATGAATAGCCATTTAATTATTTTTAACCAAAGTATAACATATATTGAAGAACAAAATTTAAAAACTTAAATTAAACAACTAATAAATCGTTAAACCAAAATCTTCTGATTTTGACAAACCATATAATCATATACATATGAAACGAGCAAAGATAATCAATATGATTATCTCTTTTAAACCGAGCCTTTTAGCATCCAACTCTTGCATGATAAGAACCATGTAGTCCTCTACATGCTCTATTAAACTTGACAGTTTTTTCCAAACGCACTGAATTTCTGATGAAGATAATAGTTAATCAAAATTTGAAATATATCGAATTTAAGAATATGCTTAAAAACAATTGTTGTTTTGTCCTTTTATATTTATTTATTTGTATGTAAACAACTTAATTTGGTTAAAATTTATAATAAATATTTGGAAGGAAAGGAAAAACCTATAGTTAGTTTGGAACAGGTTATAGAGAAGGAACCACCTGAACATATCATAACATGTCAAATCAATATAATACATAAATTACTTAATAATGTTAGTTTGCGAAAGTAAGGATCTTAAGGCTAATTTAACACTAGGAGAGGGGTGAGTAGTGTTTAATAGTGTTAAACACCTTTTATGAATCGTTTTGAATTCTTTTAAGATTATAGTTTAAACAATGCAAATTGACAATCAAAGATGCAAACACAGATAGGTATAAATGCAGTAAAAGTAAAAAGTGAAGAATTGGAGAGATCATCATAGAATTTTTATACCGGTTTGGAGTTACCATACATATAGTCTCGTACAATTTCTTATACATATTTCTTTTCAAATATCAAAGTCTATATAATCTCGATTTCAAGGCTACAAGACGCACCCTTCAGATTTTTCGAGCTCTGTGTACACTCATTGGATTCGGATAAGAAACAAGTACACCCACTTGGATTTAAATGGAACACCAAGCACAATCACTTG
Organism: Allium cepa; assembly: GCA_030765085.1. NCBI lineage: Eukaryota > Viridiplantae > Streptophyta > Magnoliopsida > Asparagales > Amaryllidaceae > Allium > Allium cepa. The sequence continues at coordinate 1,012,908,291 of CM060943.1, read as the reverse complement.
ATTCAAACGGGACAAAAGCATCCCACTTGGATTTCAGAGATACCAAGGACACCCAAGAATATTTGAGTATGATTTGATAGAGTTTACAAAGTCAAATTCTTGATTTTGAATACAAATAATCCTATAGCCTCATGAATAGCATTTTGGTCGTGATTTGAGTGAGAGAGATGATAGAGATCAGATAGTATTCAATTGAGAATCAAACCAATAGAGTTTGAATTTGATTCTGATTAAATTTGGGAAGATCTCGAGTAGATTTTTTTTTTAGAAAACAAGAAAGTGAAAGAGGAGAGAAAATATAAGAAAGTGGTTCTTAAAAATTCATTGAGAGAACCCCTATTTATATGGAAACATCAATCATGTCCATTCACGAAGAGATACGACAAAAAGCACTTTCATTCAATTGAATTTTGAAAATCTTGGACTATAAGTCGACATATGGCTTCCATGTATGTCGACATATCATTTTTTAATTTCAAAAAACACTTAATAAAAATTGTTTTGTAAATATTAAATTTTATTAAATATTTTGATACTTTATAAAATCATTTAAGAACTGTTTATACACATTTTAATCATCATAAAACTTAAGAAAACTTTGTTAAATTATTTTGAAATATTTTAATATATAAAACATTTAAATTTGAATTTCTTTTGAAAAATAATTTATAAAGTTTAAGTGAATATATATTTAAAATCAAAATATTAATGAATGTCAAAATATACTTTTGAATACCACAAACATTTAGAAAACATAAAACCAAAATCAATATGTAAATACAATAAATTAAAAGTATATATTAAGATATAAAATACTTAAAAAATTAATATATTAATTTTGTAAATAAATAATTAAAAGGTTAGAATCATTTGAAAGCTATTTTGAAAAGATGTTTGGAAAATCATTTTAAAAACAAGGATTCTTAATAATCTTTCCTAAAAACCAGGATATTTGAAAATCATTAAAATCAGAGAATAGATTTTAAAAACCTTTTTGAAAAAAATAAAAAGAGATCAAAGAAGTGCTATTGAGGCTTTAACAAAATAACCTATGACTTTATAACTTATCTTGATGTCTTGAATCTTCAAACTCATGAGTCCTAAATCTCTAGCTCTTGAATCTCTATGTCAACTTCTTTATCAGCCTCTTGAGTCTACTCTTGATACTGTATAGTCTTCTTAATCAACACCTATCTAATATTTTGCACTACATACGATATATAACTTGATAAAACATTAGCATTCATATTTTATATGATCTCATATGGTTGTAGTCATCAAAACCAATACCTAAGGTACCAAAAAATACCGGCATTACAGATATTGCTTTCGAAGGATGCTGGCTATTTTTATGTTCTGTAATTGGGGTTCCATGACACTGAGTTCCAAGAAAAAAATTGTTGTTAGAAAAGTATGCTAAGCGTGATGAAATGTAAGCTTAGGGTGAATAAATGTATGCGTAGGGTTCACTACAAGAAATATTGCTAGCAACAGCAATACAACTCAACGTTTATAGGTTTCTTGCCATGGTTTCTATAAATAACGAATAAATAAAGCAGATGAACGCTGTTAGAATTTTTTTTTAAGGTGGGATCCAAAATTTTTTGCGGCTGCTACTTATTTTTTCTCTACAAGTTGCGTTTTCTTTGTCCTGCTCTAGGCAACAGAAAAAAACCCAAGTTTTCCTTTCTCTCCTCTACTCTCTATATTCACTACCATAAATTCCAACGGTGAACTCGGCAGGGACATCACCTTCCCTTATTCCCAAACCCTACCCTAATTTCACAACTACTTCTTCCTTATGCATACACCTTAACTCTAAATAATCCTTCGTTCCAGCCAAGTTATCATATGTTGCATCATAATCTAGAAACCCTCACCCTTATTTCCCTTTCATTCAGCCTTATCCACATAATACTCCAATAAAATTTAGCTCAGTGGCGAGTTTAGTTCATTCTTTAATATGAATCAAATCTCCCACTTTCCTATTCAGCAAACAAAGGTACTATTTTTATGTATATAGAGTTAACAGTTTATTATATTTTGGTTTATTAGGGATTCATGAATTATATTATATGTAACGACCCAAAATTTTATTTAATTAAAATTTGAATATTTAATTTATTTTAAATATTAATAATTGAATTTATAAGTCGAATAAATTTTATTTTGAATTTTTGGATTTAATTAGATAATTAAATCGATAATTTAATATGTTAAATTATGGAAATAATTGAAAATTGAGTTAAATATGATTGAAAATGATTTGTAAAATTTTATTTTATCATGTTGAAGTTAGAACGATATTTTAGAACTTTTAAAATCGAATTTAAAGTTAATTTGTGAAAATTGAATATTTTAATATTTAATAATCGACTGTAAAATAGCTAATTTTTGAACAGTCTCAGAATTGAACGAAACCAGTTCCATTGGATCCGTAATAGTTAGTTATTACCGGATTTCAATTTTCGTGTCAATCGGAGTTATCGTTTGATCGTGGCAGCTCGAAACGCATCGAATCGTTTTTAATTTAAATTTGGCGAGTCATAATAGCCATTTTTCAAAAAGTCTCGGATTTCGACGAAACCAGTTTCATCGGATCCGTAATGTGATATTATTGTAAGGTTTCAAATTTCAAGTCAATTGGATTTACCGTTTGTCCGGTACAAATTAAAACGCCTAGAAATCGATTTAAATCGGTTTAATTTAAATTGAGCGTTTATAGCCATAACTCGCACATACTTCCGAATTAGCTTCCGAAACCTGTTCCATTGTGTCCGGAACGCGGGATAAACCCTAGGTACGCTGGTTACGGCGTCTAAACCGGAGTTCGGAATTCCCGGGATGAATAGTGTTTACGCTTGCTTTTCTTATAAATAGCCACCATTCTAAATAAAAAAAAAAAAATATTACAAAACCCTAATCCAATAACTGCAGCCGCCACATTCTTTTTCAATGGCCAGAATTCAATTTCCTTCCTCCCTCAAAATCTCTCAACCCATTCATCGATTCACGAAGCCATCAACTACAACATTGAAGAGCATGGAGAGAGCTTTAATTCCATACGGGTATGATCGTAAATGGTGCGACGATGGAGGAGCAAAACGTGGCCGTTCCCATCAGTTTTTGCACGCATTTTCACGTGCATATGCAGGCCGAGCTTGGCATGGAGGGGGGCCGAGTGTAGTGGAGGAGGAGGCCTTCGTAATGGAGCAAGTTGATCGACCTAAAGCTCGATGTGGTGATGGCAAAGCTAAACCCTAGTTTAGAAATAGGGTTTGATGAGTGCGGCCTATTACCTGGAGATGGAACGCAAGTGGAAGATGAAGGGGGACGGTCCAGATGTGTGGGAGTGGGATCTGATGGCTAGGATTGAGGAGAGGTTAAAAATATAAAGTTATGTTGTGATTTAAGTTATTAAAAACGTGTACAATCTTGTAAAATTCATAACTTTTTCATACGAGGTCGAAAAAATGCAAACTCAGTTGCGTTGGAATCGTATGGACGAGCACTACGCGATGGAGTTGGTTTGGAGTCGTTTGGAGTTAGTGAGAATTTCGGGTAAAATTAAACGCGCGTTTAATTTTATTCGAAATAAAAGCTAAAACGGAATTTAAAACCAAGGTGAGAATTTCTCACTCAATCGAATTAGTTTCGATTTTATTTTAAATAGTTAGATTTAAAATATTTGAATGCATGTTTGAATGATGACTGTAAATTATTGATTGTTAAAATAGACATTATACGCCGTTAGTGAGCGGATGTTATTTAATATAAACATATACCGCGAATATTTCATAAACAGTGAAATTGGTATTATATATAGTATCAATATATATATATTGGCATATGTATATATTGCAGTTGTTGATTTCCCGCATTTTTTGTTTAGCGGATGAGACCCTATTACGCCGTTATTAAGCGGATAATATTTATTAAGAACATATACCGCGATAATTTCGTACTGGAGCGAAATTGGTATTGTGCTAATGTTTTTGGATGCAGGAAACAGGTTGGAGGGATCCAACTGGATTCCTCAACAGTATTTATTTTATTTCAGATATTTTGATATTTGATGGATTTTCATATTGATATATGATATCGTTGTTGTTGTGATTGACTATTTGGTGTGTAGCATCATTGGACCCAGATTTTTGGGATTTTAAAATGGTTTTAAAGTGATTTTTGAAAATATACTATATTTTTGGAATTGATCCATTATAAATAAATAAACGTTATAATTTTTAAAGTTATAAAATTATGGTTTTTGTGAAATATAGTTAAAAGCTGGTTTTTGAGAAATATGAACCAATGATTTTATAAAATAGTTTAAACTGGATTTTTGAGTTTATTATTAAAAGTTTGAATATAAGATTTATAAAATTTGATTATTTTATAAATCAAGAGAACGGTGAAATTTTAAAGGAATTTAAAGACGTTTAAAAGAATAATATAAATTAATTTATATTAAGAGATTTATAAATGGATATTTATAAATTGAATTATGGACATTATAAAACGAGTTTTTATAAGTGTTTGAATGTAGTGAAAATGAATTTCCTAAATGAATGAAATTTATGAAATTATAAACTGTGAAGTTATAAATGAAATTTTATAAGCAATAGGTTTATAAAATTTATAAAGTTATCGAAAGAATGAATTTTGGATAAATAAACAATCTTATAAGTTAAGATTAATAATTTGGGAAGTTAAATGAACGATTTTGTAAAATAATCGTTTTATAAGTAATTAACTTATAATATGAACTTGTAATTTATAATTGAGTTATAAACTGGAATAGGTTAATAAAGGAATTTATAAAAAGGAAGTTTTTATAAATAAATAGAAACGGAATTTATAAACGTTGTTTTATAAATCCGCAAATGACTTATTTTGATAAGTTAATTGTTATAACTTAGAGATAGAGTTATATTCACATTTTGAACAGTGAATAATCCTTTAAGTTAAAGTGAATAGAAATGATGAAATTTGTTAAGGTAGTATATTCACGTTTTTGAATAGTGAATAATACGTTAAAGAAATTGTTTTAGATATGATGTTTTAAATAGAATTAAAACGATCTAACGATGGTTTAAAATGTGTTGAGATTCGAAACCATAGATTTCAACATTTATTGTTGAAATAGACGATTTCGAGAAATAAAAGGAAATAGTGGACTATAACACTGTTGTTATAGTAAATGATTTCCGAAAGGAAATGTTTTGTATAGTATTGAGATTTATATATCTATTTTAATTTCGAATCCCTATACTAATGATTTTGGGTTGTCGTAACGATGTTTTACGTAACATTCGTTTTGGCCCAAATAAATATGTTTAAGAGAATGATTTTCTTAAAGAATGAATTATATACTTAATTCGATTTAAGTATATTGAATATTTTCCAAGGTTGAAAATAAAAAGATTTGTGAATTACTTATGAATAAATAAGTATGGAAATGTTTTCCAATAATGAAGTGAATATTTAGAATTTATCTTTTTGAAGATAAATTGAAATGAATTATTTAAATAATATGCATGGATATTTTGAAATATAAATCCATTATGGAATTTATAAATGAAAAGTGGAATTTGTTTGAAAATAAATATTGATTTATTTTTGAAGTGTTGAAATTATATATATCTTGTAAAGATATTTTGGAAAATAAATATTTGGAAAATTATTTGGAATCTGGTGATGTATGCATATCCATTGATAGTTCAATAGCCGACTATCAATATTTCCCTTTGAATGGGTATTTGATGTGATTTGTTTGAAATTGAATGCACACTTATTTTTGAATAAGCGCTCACTATTCGGGTTAACCGGGAAAGGACCATGGGGTCGTATAACCCATTCCGAATATGTGATACGTCGTTGTGAATCGCATTTGAAGATCGGTGTTGAAGACCGGATATTTGCGAAAGCGATAGGATGACCTGTCGATTATCTCTGCACTGAGTTGCAACGGTATAGAGACTCCCTAAGTGATGGGAAATCCGATCAGGATTGTGAATATCCGGATTGCAAGGACTTCTTTGTAAGTGCCTTCGGTTCTGTTCGAGCCCGGAACAGACTTGTATGGATTGTATGTCTGACATTACAATTTGAGATATAAAGCCGATTTCTTTCAAATATATTTCTGTTGGTGGCGGAGAATTTATTCTTTGCTTAACACCCTTCTTTGAGACGTACGAGCTCAAAGGTTATATAGTTGAAGTTATCAGCGATATATTCCCAGTTTGGTAATGTGACATGCTGAGTGATGCTGAAATGATCATTGTGTTGTTTATTTGTGATAGGATCGTTTATTTGATCGTCTATCCTTGTGATCATTGTGTTGATCATTTGTTGACCCAAAGCATGGCTTTTGTATAAAGTATGTTTTTGTGGACGTGACTTCGTCGAGCCTCACACCCCGTGAATGGTCAAAACAGGAAAGAAGCAGCAAGGTTATGAGGGGTAGCACCCTTTAGGATGTGTCCATTTCCTTCTGGAAAAGGGTAGTGTCATGGTATGGAGCCCAGATACTTACTCATGTTGAAAACACTTTGTTATGATTGTGTGAATTGATTACGAGCGCTCGGTTGATAAAGGTCCCAAAGGACCGGGGAATGGCATATTCGGTCAGTTGTTACTCAGTTAGGAGTAACCCGGCCTTGTGTTGGTAGAGATCCGGTTTGGTTCTCGGGGATGTCCATCCAGAGGCATTCTCATGTGGCAATGGGAAGTTCCTTGGCCTGATCATTCGTTGGAAATCCAATTCCCAATACAAGACTTGTACGGTTTTAGTTGTAGAACCTGCCATCTAATATGGTAGCTATTAGTAGGCATAATATAATGGTACCTATGCTGGCTATGATTTATATCTTTACTTTCGAAATGATTTGTTCTACACTATGCACTAATAATAATATCAAATGTCTCTTTTTAAATGCGTATCAAGCATGTTTGACTATCATAAGGAGAAATCTTCTCCAAGTCTGCGTTTGCATTGTGTGTGTGGCAGGAGGTCTTATGGTAGTCTCATTTTTGAAAGCATTGCGAATTGACTTTAAAAATATTCCTCTATTTTGATTTTAAAGTAAATAAACTGTTTTGAGTTCTCACACCAGTCACATGACTGACTTGGAGTTTATTGTTTTCCTTCCTAAACTCTGGGTGCCCACCAATTTCCACACGGGCAGTCAAGAGTTAGGTTTATCAGGATATTTTGGATATTCTGGAGTTGCTGGAGGCAAGCTGGATGGCATGGCATATTACTTATATAGTATTTCTTTTTCCGCTGCACTGTTTGTTGTTGTTGTTGTACACTCTGATGATATGATATGATGTAATGTAATGTGTAAAATGTAATAACTGATATAGTTCTTTGTTTAAAGATTATTCATTTATTATTATATGTTGTTCCGCTGCGAATTGTGAGATTCTGTTGTTGTTCTGTTGTTTCCTTTCTGTCTATTTCTATTTTCCAAATTTTCTATCTTCTGTCTGTTTTTTCTAATTCTCTATTTTCTAAAAAAAAAATTGTCTATCTTCTGTTCAGTCTATTTTTCTTTTTCTTTCTTCTTTTTCTCTCTTCTTTCTTTTCTTTTCTTTTTAAAACCCATAACTATTCGGTTTTTCGACAACGAAAATCCGCGTACGTTACATTTGGTATCAGAGCTGATGGTTAAGCGACAACCATGGTTCTGTTGGGTATAATTCATTAGAGATAGAGTCAGTAGTACTCTAGAATGAATTTGAGTGTAATAATAGCTATGAGTGCGTATTTGTTAGTGAATATAAAATTGTTTTATATTGTGATGATTGGTTTATTGAGTGGCATATGAACTTTCGTCAGCACAGCCTCGAAACTGAGCCGAAGGGGTTTCTAAACACTTGAATAGAACAATTCAACACAATATTGTTTTTAAATTGGGTAAATGGAATGATTTTGCCTTGATTATATTTTATATGTAAAGGAAATAATTTTTCAAAATTATTAAAGTGCATATAAGTTGATTGTTTAGTTGTTTGAATAATCTAAATAAAGAGTAATTGCATAAGCAAATGAATTATAAGAATTGAATTATAATTAAAGTGATTTACAATTGTGAAATAAACTTATATATATAAGAAGTAAAATTATATGAATATGAGTTGTAAATAATCAAGTGGATTAAATGAGTATGAACTTGAGGTATGTAATAAAATTCAACTTTAGTAATTGAATTGAATTAATGGAATTGGAAGTTAAAGTAATTGAAATTCAAATTAGAAGTAAGTAAATTTGAATAGAATTAAATGTGAATTAGATTTAATTAGTGAATGCAAACTAATTAAAATTGAGAACGTATGTTGATAAAATCCAATGTAAATGAATCAAATGTGATTTAAATTGAAAACCAATTCATTAAATATGAATGAGAATATGAATGAATGTTTATTGGATATGGATGTTAGTTGGTTGATGGTTGAATATATATTGCATTTGTTGTTTTACTACATTGCTATGTGACATATATAGTTGATATGTTGTTATATGTTGTATATTGAGATTATTGTCTATGTACATGTTCTCATGTTGTTTGTTGAGTGTTTAGTAGGTGCGGATCGCGTTTGCTTCGCATTTGGAGCTCGCTTTAGCGCTATATTAGCCGTATATGCTCGCTAATAAAATATAAGGTACATATCTCGGATTAAATATCGCACTTTTACACTTTTTTCCCTTCGGGATGCCTCATTACTTGATGAGATGTATATTTGTGATATATATACTGTCATTTTTTTTTCGGATCGAGCCGCGCAAAGGAGACTATGGCGAATTTTTCCGAAAATTTAAGGCGTTAGAAAAAATTTAAGAAAATGGGAAAATTTTGAAAACTTTAAACTTTGTTTTAAAGTTGAAAGTTAAATGATATAATTGTTTTTGAAAAGATAACTAAGTATGATTTGAAAACTTAGTAAAGTATGGTAAGAAGTTTAATTATAAATTTTGGAAAGTTAATAGATTCTGTAATTTTCTTACTTGTAATTTCGAGGACGAAATTCTTTTAAGGGGGAAAGATTGTAACGACCCAAAATTTTATTTAATTAAAATTTGAATATTTAATTTATTTTAAATATTAATAATTGAATTTATAAGTCGAATAAATTTTATTTTGAATTTTTGGATTTAATTAGATAATTAAATCGATAATTTAATATGTTAAATTATGGAAATAATTGAAAATTGAGTTAAATATGATTGAAAATGATTTGTAAAATTTTATTTTATCATGTTGAAGTTAGAACGATATTTTAGAACTTTTAAAATCGAATTTAAAGTTAATTTGTGAAAATTGAATATTTTAATATTTAATAATCGACTGTAAAATAGCCAATTTTTGAACAGTCTCAGAATTGAACGAAACCAGTTCCATTGGATCCGTAATAGTTAGTTATTACCGGATTTCAATTTTCGTGTCAATCAGAGTTATCGTTTGATCGTGGCAGCTCGAAACGCATCGAATCGTTTTTAATTTAAATTTGGCGAGTCAAAATAGCCCTTTTTCAAAAAGTCTCGGATTTCGACGAAACCAGTTTCATCGGATCCGTAATGTGATATTATTGTAAGGTTTCAAATTTCAAGTCAATTGGATTTACCGTTTGTCCGGTACAAATTAAAACGCCTAGAAATCGATTTAAATCGGTTTAATTTAAATTGAGCGTTTATAGCCATAACTCGCACATACTTCCGAATTAGCTTCCGAAACCTGTTCCATTGTGTCCGGAACGCGGGATAAACCCTAGGTACGCTGGTTACGGCGTCTAAATCGGAGTTCGGAATTCCCGGGATGAATAGTGTTTACGCTTGCTTTTCTTATAAATAGCCACCATTCTAAATAAAAAAAAAATATATTACAAAACCCTAATCCAATAACTGCAGCCGCCACATTCTTTTTCAATGGCCAGAATTCAATTTCCTTCCTCCCTCAAAATCTCTCAATCCATTCATCGATTCACGAAGCCATCAACTACAACATTGAAGAGCATGGAGAGAGCTTTAATTCCATACGGGTATGATCGTAAATGGTGCGACGATGGAGGAGCAAAACGTGGCCGTTCCCATCAGTTTTTGCACGCATTTTCACGTGCATATGCAGGCCGAGCTTGGCATGGAGGGGGGCCGAGTGTAGTGGAGGAGGAGGCCTTCGTAATGGAGCAAGTTGATCGACCTAAAGCTCGATGTGGTGATGGCAAAGCTAAACCCTAGTTTAGAAATATGGGTTTGATGAGTGCGGCCTATTACCTGGAGATGGAACGCAAGTGGAAGATGAAGGGGGACGGTCCAGATGTGTGGGAGTGGGATCTGATGGCTAGGATTGAGGAGAGGTTAAAAATATAAAGTTATGTTGTGATTTAAGTTATTAAAAACGTGTACAATCTTGTAAAATTCATAACTTTTTCATACGAGGTCGAAAAAATGCAAACTCAGTTGCGTTGGAATCGTATGGACGAGCACTACGCGATGGAGTTGGTTTGGAGTCGTTTGGAGTTAGTGAGAATTTCGGGTAAAATTAAACGCGCGTTTAATTTTATTCGAAATAAAAGCTAAAACGGAATTTAAAACCAAGGTGAGAATTTCTCACTCAATCGAATTAGTTTCGATTTTATTTTAAATAGTTAGATTTAAAATATTTGAATGCATGTTTGAATGATGACTGTAAATTATTGATTGTTAAAATAGACATTATACGCCGTTAGTGAGCGGATGTTATTTAATATAAACATATACCGCGAATATTTCATAAACAGTGAAATTGGTATTATATATAGTATCAATATATATATATTGGCATATGTATATATTGCAGTTGTTGATTTCCCGCATTTTTTGTTTAGCGGATGAGACCCTATTACGCCGTTATTAAGCGGATAATATTTATTAAGAACACATACCGCGATAATTTCGTACTGGAGCGAAATTGGTATTGTGCTAATGTTTTTGGATGCAGGAAACAGGTTGGAGGGATCCAACTGGATTCCTCAACAGTATTTATTTTATTTCAGATATTTTGATATTTGATGGATTTTCATATTGATATATGATATCGTTGTTGTTGTGATTGACTATTTGGTGTGTAGCATCATTGGACCCAGATTTTTGGGATTTTAAAATGGTTTTAAAGTGATTTTTGAAAATATACTATATTTTTGGAATTGATCCATTATAAATAAATAAACGTTATAATTTTTAAAGTTATAAAATTATGGTTTTTGTGAAATATAGTTAAAAGCTGGTTTTTGAGAAATATGAACCAATGATTTTATAAAATAGTTTAAACTGGATTTTTGAGTTTATTATTAAAAGTTTGAATATAAGATTTATAAAATTTGATTATTTTATAAATCAAGAGAACGGTGAAATTTTAAAGGAATTTAAAGACGTTTAAAAGAATAATATAAATTAATTTATATTAAGAGATTTATAAATGGATATTTATAAATTGAATTATGGACATTATAAAACGAGTTTTTATAAGTGTTTGAATGTAGTGAAAATGAATTTCCTAAATGAATGAAATTTATGAAATTATAAACTGTGAAGTTATAAATGAAATTTTATAAGCAATAGGTTTATAAAATTTATAAAGTTATCGAAAGAATGAATTTTGGATAAATAAACAATCTTATAAGTTAAGATTAATAATTTGGGAAGTTAAATGAACGATTTTGTAAAATAATCATTTTATAAGTAATTAACTTATAATATGAACTTGTAATTTATAATTGAGTTATAAACTGGAATAGGTTAATAAAGGAATTTATAAAAAGGAAGTTTTTATAAATAAATAGAAACGGAATTTATAAACGTTGTTTTATAAATCCGCAAATGACTTATTTTGATAAGTTAATTGTTATAACTTAGAGATAGAGTTATATTCACATTTTGAACAGTGAATAATCCTTTAAGTTAAAGTGAATAGAAATGATGAAATTTGTTAAGGTAGTATATTCACGTTTTTGAATAGTGAATAATACGTTAAAGAAATTGTTTTAGATATGATGTTTTAAATAGAATTAAAACGATCTAACGATGGTTTAAAATGTGTTGAGATTCGAAACCATAGATTTCAACATTTATTGTTGAAATAGACGATTTCGAGAAATAAAAGGAAATAGTGGACTATAACACTGTTGTTATAGTAAATGATTTCCGAAAGGAAATGTTTTGTATAGTATTGAGATTTATATATCTATTTTAATTTCGAATCCCTATACTAATGATTTTGGGTTGTCGTAACGATGTTTTACGTAACATTCGTTTTGGCCCAAATAAATATGTTTAAGAGAATGATTTTCTTAAAGAATGAATTATATACTTAATTCGATTTAAGTATATTGAATATTTTCCAAGGTTGAAAATAAAAAGATTTGTGAATTACTTATGAATAAATAAGTATGGAAATGTTTTCCAATAATGAAGTGAATATTTAGAATTTATCTTTTTGAAGATAAATTGAAATGAATTATTTAAATAATATGCATGGATATTTTGAAATATAAATCCATTATGGAATTTATAAATGAAAAGTGGAATTTGTTTGAAAATAAATATTGATTTATTTTTGAAGTGTTGAAATTATATATATCTTGTAAAGATATTTTGGAAAATAAATATTTGGAAAATTATTTGGAATCTGGTGATGTATGCATATCCATTGATAGTTCAATAGCCGACTATCAATATTTCCCTTTGAATGGGTATTTGATGTGATTTGTTTGAAATTGAATGCACACTTATTTTTGAATAAGCGCTCACTATTCGGGTTAACCGGGAAAGGACCATGGGGTCGTATAACCCATTCCGAATATGTGATACGTCGTTGTGAATCGCATTTGAAGATCGGTGTTGAAGACCGGATATTTGCGAAAGCGATAGGATGACCTGTCGATTGTCTCTGCACTGAGTTGCAACGGTATAGAGACTCCCTAAGTGATGGGAAATCCGATCAGGATTGTGAATATCCGGATTGCAAGGACTTCTTTGTAAGTGCCTTCGGTTCTGTTCGAGCCCGGAACAGACTTGTATGGATTGTATGTCTGACATTACAATTTGAGATATAAAGCCGATTTCTTTCAAATATATTTCTGTTGGTGGCGGAGAATTTATTCTTTGCTTAACACCCTTCTTTGAGACGTACGAGCTCAAAGGTTATATAGTTGAAGTTATCAGCGATATATTCCCAGTTTGGTAATGTGACATGCTGAGTGATGCTGAAATGATCATTGTGTTGTTTATTTGTGATAGGATCGTTTATTTGATCGTCTATCCTTGTGATCATTGTGTTGATCATTTGTTGACCCAAAGCATGGCTTTTGTATAAAGTATGTTTTTGTGGACGTGACTTCGTCGAGCCTCACACCCCGTGAATGGTCAAAACAGGAAAGAAGCAGCAAGGTTATGAGGGGTAGCACCCTTTAGGATGTGTCCATTTCCTTCTGGAAAAGGGTAGTGTCATGGTATGGAGCCCAGATACTTACTCATGTTGAAAACACTTTGTTATGATTGTGTGAATTGATTACGAGCGCTCGGTTGATAAAGGTCCCAAAGGACCGGGGAATGGCATATTCGGTCAGTTGTTACTCAGTTAGGAGTAACCCGGCCTTGTGTTGGTAGAGATCCGGTTTGGTTCTCGGGGATGTCCATCCAGAGGCATTCTCATGTGGCAATGGGAAGTTCCTTGGCCTGATCATTCGTTGGAAATCCAATTCCCAATACGAGACTTGTACGGTTTTAGTTGTAGAACCTGCCATCTAATATGGTAGCTATTAGTAGGCATAATATAATGGTACCTATGCTGGCTATGATTTATATCTTTACTTTCGAAATGATTTGTTCTACACTATGCACTAATAATAATATCAAATGTCTCTTTTTAAATGCGTATCAAGCATGTTTGACTATCATAAGGAGAAATCTTCTCCAAGTCTGCGTTTGCATTGTGTGTGTGGCAGGAGGTCTTATGGTAGTCTCATTTTTAAAAGCATTGCGAATTGACTTTAAAAATATTCCTCTATTTTGATTTTAAAGTAAATAAACTGTTTTGAGTTCTCACACCAGTCACATGACTGACTTGGAGTTTATTGTTTTCCTTCCTAAACTCTGGGTGCCCACCAATTTCCACACGGGCAGTCAAGAGTTAGGTTTATCAGGATATTTTGGATATTCTGGAGTTGCTGGAGGCAAGCTGGATGGCATGGCATATTACTTATATAGTATTTCTTTTTCCGCTGCACTGTTTGTTGTTGTTGTTGTACACTCTGATGATATGATATGATGTAATGTAATGTGTAAAATGTAATAACTGATATAGTTCTTTGTTTAAAGATTATTCATTTATTATTATATGTTGTTCCGCTGCGAATTGTGAGATTCTGTTGTTGTTCTGTTGTTTCCTTTCTGTCTATTTCTATTTTCCAAATTTTCTATCTTCTGTCTGTTTTTTCTAATTCTCTATTTTCTAAAAAAAAAATTGTCTATCTTCTGTTCAGTCTATTTTTCTTTTTCTTTCTTCTTTTTCTCTCTTCTTTCTTTTCTTTTCTTTTTAAAACCCATAACTATTCGGTTTTTCGGCAACGAAAATCCGCGTACGTTACATTATACCTAATAACCACTAAAAATTATGTGCCCTATTTTTTCCTTGGTTTAATAACATGATTAATTCAAGCTAGTAGGATTCGATTGGAAGATAATCAAGAGATATTCCACTATTCCATATGAGACATCATAGAGTTTCTGTAGCTTTGTGTGAATTGAAAACGAAAAATATTTGAGCTTAGCATGGATTGTGTTATGAAATTGATTTGTGTGAAATTGCTTGATTGAAAAAGTTAATGAAATTAAGTTCTGAAAATAGAATTACTACATGTGCTCATCAATACTGTACTAAATGGCACTCCGACACTCGTATACCATATTGAAAGAAATTCTTGATTATTGTCATTTCTTAATCATATGCTAACATTTACTGTAACAACCATGGGTCTAGTGAATACCTGTAAATATTAAATTATAACGGTAGCTATAATTTAATATTGAGAATTAATAGTAAATCAAAATTTATATAGCTTATTTGGAATAAACAATAAATTTTGGGAATAAATGAGAAAATAAAGTTTTGGGAACTTTATTATAATGGTTTGAGTTAATAATAAGTGGATGATGATTTTTATTTGGTGATAGTGCAATAATTTTATTAATTATTGCCGTTTGCTTCTTTTATAATTTTTAAAAGAAGTAGTTGATTTTATAAATGGTTTATTTAAATAAAAAGGTGGAAATTAGTTTTAGAATATGTTTTGGTTATAAATAAGGTTTGGAAATAGTTTGAAATATTTTTCTAAGCTAGAAAAGTATTTTTGTTGAATTTTAAAAGTTAAAATGTAGACTTTTGCGTTATTATTTGAGTAATTAGCGTATTTTTGGAAATTAAGTGTTTTAATAGCAAGTGTTTTAAAAATAAAAAAAATCCTTTTATATGATGGAAAATATTTTATTGCTTATGTTTGTAAGTTTACAAATTTTTATTTATGTGAAAATTGGAGGAAAATGGCCTTGTTCTTTTATATAATTTAATATGAAGACTTTTGATTTATGTGTTGAATAAATAATCTTAGCCTTTTTATTTTCTTTCAATTAATGGGTCTTAGCCCATCAGTATCTTGCCTAACTAGTTAGTAAACTAGAAAAGAGAAATAAATGAAGTACGTACCTTCATTCTTCTTCAAATTTCCTGAAGCTTCAAAACTTAAGAAACCCATTTCCTCTTACAAACCCTAGCCAAATATCATCAAATTAAACTCAAATCTAGTGTTTCAAAAATCAATTTGAAGTTAAATATAAAGGTAATCAAAATCTAAAACCAAATATCTCATTAAAAATCCAAATTTGTGAATGATTGTTTGTTAACTGCTTTCTTCTTTCTTGCATGCACTCGTTTCATAGTCTTATAGGTTATAGAAGCTCAAATTCAATCCAAGCCTCTTCCTTTCAGCGAATTATCCGAGATGTTGTTTTGATATAGCAAGGTAAGTTGAATGACTCACAAAATCTAGCAAATTCAAAGTGCAAACAGTTTGAATCTGTACAAAAAATTTCTGTCTGTAATTGTTTTATGAAGTTTTTATTTCTCTGTGAAAATCAGTTCTGGGTTGCATCTTTGAATGTTTATATCTTTTGATTCCGGCAATAAAATGCTACCCAATTTTTTTCCAAGTGATAGTTCATATGTTGCATTTGATTACTGCAAAATTTCATCCACTATAGAGTTCGTTTGCTATGTGAAATATCACCTCAAAAATTAGTTCGCGCATGCATCAGTGCTTGGAATCCAATTCGCATGAGAAGACTACCTAGGTCGACTGCGAGGTCGACCAGGCCTTCAAATAGGTCGATCGTACGGTCGACCTATAGAATAGAGATGTGACGACCCGGAAATTTTAACGATTTAAAATAGAATAACAAATTGATTTTTAATATTAGAAAGGTTAATTTTAGCTTGAGTTCCAAATATTAATATTTATTAAATAATTAAAGTATTGGATTATATAATTGGAATTGGGTAAATTGTTGAATTTGAGATTCAAAGCCTGTTTAAAATAATTTGAAGGCTTATAAAATCTATAATGATGATACTGAAGATAATAGAATGGTTGGAATTTAATATAAAGGTAATTTGTTCAATTTTAATAATTTATCGTTTATATTGGAATTTAAAAATAGCCTTCCGAGGCACGGTCTCGGAATTCGACGAAACCAGTTCCATTGAATCCGTAATAGTTAGTTATTATCGGATTTTAATTTTTGTGGCAATCGGAGTTGCCATGTGACCGCGGCAGCTCGAAACGCTTAGATTTATTTTAATCGATTTAAATTTAAAATTGATCATTTACTTCCGTAACTCGCGTATACAATCAAATTAGCCTCCAAAACACGTTTCATTGTGTACGGAATATGGGTAAAACCTTATTAAGTCTGTCGGCGAGTCTGATTCGAGGTTTGGATTTTCGTGTTATGCTTAACGGGACGATTCGTAAGCCTTATAATATAATAAAAATTTAAAAATCAACACGTCAGAGATATTTATTAAACTAGCGTAATCAAGAAGCTTCCTCTACCTCTAATTTATCCCCGTCTCTCTCAAACCATCAAAACAGAATCAAACTCAGAGGAAAAAAAAAAAAAGGGAATTGGATTCCGAATTCACGGCTAACCGAAGGGATTCAAATCGAAAATTTCTATCCTCATTTCTTTTACATCGCGTTTCCCCTTTTCTTGCTCTTTCCAGTTCGAGCGAACATATGCAAGGGGGAAGATGCGAAATTTTCTCAATATCGTTCAAGCGAAACCGGCTTCAACTATGCTCGCGTGGAAGTTCAAATGGCCACGTCCTAAGGAGAGTGTTGTGCTAGCGATGCGAGTGGCCGACGACGCGTGAAGTGTTGTTGCGCTTTGAGATGGAGGATGGGTTCGATTGGCGAGACGTCATGGTGGAAGAAGGTTTCGTCAGCGGTTTCAGTCTCGCGTGCGTGGATTGGAGGACGAGGCGACTTTTGTGACTGTCGAGAAGGGAGGCCGAGAGTTGCCATGCTCAGCTAGGGTTTCTTGGAGAATCACGATCTGGATTGAGTTAATGTTCGACTGTGAGTAAATTTTCCCTTCGTTTACTTATTTAATCTCTGATTGTTTTTAAACTTAGGGTAAAGTAAAATACTAAAAAAAAATGGAATTGTTTAATTCGTTTATGAACCCTATAAATTAACTACTTTCCAAGCTTAAACAGAGACAGTTTGAATTATTGATAAATTAGGAATGTTAAATGCATAAAAGATGCTTGAAACTTAATTATTTTACAATAAGTTAAATGGTATTGTGATTTGTATTTAACAAAGAACATGTTTATCTTGAGTAAATTCAAGGTTTACTCACTTCAAATGGGAATCGGTTTTTTTTAGGATTTAAAAATGAGGTTAATAATTAAATGGCTAGGGAATAATGAATTAAAAATCTCTTGGGAAGTAATAAATAATTAATCACTGGACGTAAATTAATTAAAGGAAGTGGATTGCCAATTATGAGGCAAACGTGAGTAAATCTCACTCTATTAGATTCTATTTGAATTTGAATGGTGAAATTAAAATATTTGATTGAAGGGTTTACTTTATTGATATGCACTGTGGATTAATGATTGGGTGATTTTGTATTGGATGGTTTTCGAGTTAATGGTTGTTTAACTCGAAGCATTGGGAATTTTAAGTCGTTAAAAAAAACAATACATAAGAAAATATTTCCGTTTAAAAGTTACTAACGACTTAATGATTTGTAATACATTAAATTAGAAGGATAATTGAAATGGATAATTAATTAAATTAATTAATAAATGATTTGGGTTATTTACTTCAACAATTTAAGGTTTGAATAAATAAAATTTGGTTGTAAGTTAATTAACTAAGTATAAATAATTCAGAATAATTATTTGATGATGTGATAAATAATTACTTAATGTAATTAATATAAATGGTTATTCTGTGAAATCTATCAAGAGATTAATTAAGATAACTAATTAAGGAGTAACTAATTATTAATGAAGTAAATAAAAGAACAGTTAATTACATATTGAGATGAATCGAGAATGATAAATATCTAGGTTGATTTAAAGTAAAATATAAATGGAAATCATCAACTTTATATGATTAATGAAGTAATTAAAGATTTGATTAATTGAAACTAATTAATTCATAATAAGTGATTTATGAGTAGTCAAATAATCTAAGTAATTAAGGAATCACGTAATTGATTATAGTTAATTAATTTGTGAAGAAATTAAGGATTACTCATTGATTTGGTAAGAGTAATTAATATCGTGAAATTAATTAAAGAGAATTACTTGAATGGAATTGGAAGATAATTAATCCAGGGTTGTTACTTAAGATGAATGGTTATAGAGGGGTTGATTAATTAATTGATGTAGGACTAATTAATAATCTAAGTGAACGTGGTTAGAAAATTCAATTAAAATCAATTGAATTAATTTATATGTGATTGAGTATTGCTTATGGATGATTGAATGGTATAGGGTACTTTGAATGAGTTGATATCTCTGATAATGAAATGCTGTGTGTATTTCATTTGGATAATTTAAATTAGGATGGCATGAGATCTGAGGAGATCGGGATCGGGTAATTGGGAAAACACCCGAAATCCCTCCGGATTAAAAATAAATTGATGTGTGAATCAATAGACTGGAATGAAACGGTTTAAATGAATTGGATTATTTTATCTAAGTTTGGTACATAGAAATTTATATGTGAAATAAGTCTTGACAATAGCAAATTATGAATTGGAAAAATGGAGATAAGTTACCCCGGGTTTTATATAAGTTGATTGCTTGGTATTTCATGTTAGTTGGATTTACTCACGCTGGTTTCCAGCCTGACCCGGGTGTTACTTTGGTGTAATGCTCGGGTCAGACCGGGTATTACAGATTTTCAGGTAAGGTACGTTTCGGAGCTCAGGAGGCGAGCTGGATGGCGATATCGTATAGAGTATTTCGTTGTATTTGTATTATTGTTAATCTGAGTCATGATAATTGTAAATATTCAGTGACTGTATATAATGTGAAACTCTGATGTATATTAAATGTAATCGGCATATATAGTATTCTTTTGAAAGCTATTATCATTTATTATTATATTTTATCCACTGCGAATGTGAGTTGTTGATGTTTCTGTTCTTCTTATTCTATCTCTTTCTTCTTTCTCATAACTATCTGAAATTTTCGGGATCGAAAATTTCGGGTCGTTACATTTGGTATCAGAGCTGAAGGTTAAGCGAGAACCTTGGCTCTGGTGGGAATTACTCATTGAATAAAGTCCGTAGTACTCTAGAATGCGTTTGAGTGTGTGTGTGTGTGTGTGTGTGTGTGTGTCTATATATATATATATATATGAGAGCGTACTTGTTATTTGCTTATAAAGATTTTTAATGATTTTATATAAAAATATATATTTTGAAATATATAGCAATATTTCCTTCTAAGGAATATCTAGATGATTGGTTGTTAAATTATTGAAATTAAGTTAAGAAGTAAAATAAAATACGACCAAATTGAAACTTATAACCAAGTTGAAGAGTAAACTTATATAACAAAGTGGAATTTGAAATATAGATTGTAAATGTAATTTATAAATTGAAATAAACTTCATAAATAAATGAGATTATAATTTGAAATAGAATTCCAGAGAATATTTGAAATAGAGTAAGATGAAATTTCAGAGTAATGTTTAAATATGAATTGGATGGATTGGGAATTTGGAATTTTGGGAAAATAATTAAAATTCCTTTGGGTTTGAAAGTGGTTTCCAAGGGTTTTGAAGAAAGAATAGTATTATTTCAATAATGTTTTTGTGTTGAATTTGAAATTTGGCAGATTTGAAATCAAACATATTTGGAAGTGTTTTAGAGAGATAAAAGCATTGAACTCTTTTGGTCACTGGAAAATAAAGTCGGTGATGACTGCAGCATCATCGATGTTTATTTTCGAGTTTCTAAAAGAGAAATTGCTACCAAATTGTTTTAAATTGGGATTGTTTGTGAATTGGGTTTGGTTTTGAAATTCAAAGGGATAATTGAATTCGCCAAAGAATTTTGGATATAGTTGAATTCTAAGGTGATATTGAAATTTGAAAATTTGTTTAAACTCTGGAATCTTGATTAAATGTTTATGGAATAATAAAAATATATTGGCTAAATAAAATGTATAATTCTAAGTTAAAACTAAATGTGAATGTAATTGATTATATATAGAAGGTGTAAAATTAAAATTATACTTAAGGTTGTAAGTTTAAAGATCAAATGGAATTTAATCTGAAATTGGAAGGAAATTGAGTATCAATTCAATTTGAATTGGGAATGAATCAAGTCCAATGGAAATTGGAGTTAATTAAATTGGGATTGGGTTAATTTTAATGGAGTGGAAATTTAAATTGGATTGTTGGGTTAGTGAACAGTTTTGACTCTAGACCATTTTCAATGTAAATTGTTTTAATATAAATAGTTTTAAATCTATTTTCTTATCTATTTACTATACAACTTTCTTTTTAAAACCTAAACTATTTTATACTGGTTTTGCCACTACTTTTGGAACTCTTTACCTATTTTACAACTGTTTTATACACTAATTACTAATTTTCAACTAAGTTACGAATTAATTTCTATTTTACAACTATTTCGCAATTATTTAAGATTTCTATAACTATTTAACTATTTTCCAACTCTTTTACAATTAGTCAATTATTCTGCAACTATTTTGCAAACTATTGATTATTTTTCAACTACTTATCTATTTTTAAAATTTTCAAGCTATTCTCTAAACTGGTCGGAGTTCCAACTGTTATTAATTTCAATACCCAACTGGGATAAGAATTTAGGTGATAATCCAAACGGGGATTAAGGCAAATGTGAATAAGTGAATGGAAATTTAAGTGAATGTGAATAGAAAGGAATTGATATTGGAAAGAGTATCAAATGTGAATATTTGATTTTGGGTAAACAAAGTTATATCTTTGTTATATTTTCTTCCTTTGTTGAATCTATTGTGGGAAGAAAAAAGATTTTGGAAGTGTTTGAAGTATACAAGGAATTTTATACGAGTTTAAAGTGATCCAAGGTTTTAATAAATTATATATATCTGTATATATATATATATATATATATATATATATATATATATATATATATATATATAAAGGATCTTATGAGGATTTTGGAAAAGGTTTTGGAAAACTTTGGATTTGGAAAGGCTTTTGATTTTTGGGTAAAATCAATATTGAATTTGGAAAGCCTAGTTTGAGAATTATCGATTTTGGATAATCGATTTTGTGTAAAGGAGCTTTGTATAATATCATACTAGGTGTATAATTTGAAGATACTATATGTATAGTATAAAGCGTTTTGATGATAGCTCTGGGGAAAAAGGCGCTTCCTTGGAATGGACTTCTCAGGAGTGCCACCGGGTGGTGCTGCCTTGAGCCCCAAGGGGGGGGGGTTCTAAAGTTGATCCTGTGAGGAGTCCGGACAAAACTAGATCCTGAGGATTATGAGTTGAGTTTACCATAGCGTAAGTCGTGTGTGCCGCGGAGAGCCAACCGTTACATGGACTTTTGTTGCGACTGCAAAGTAACCCAGGATGTAACTGCGACCTATGGTAACATTGCGAAAGTCGTGTGTGCCGCTGAGAGCCAACAGTCTGCGTTTGAGTTTATCTCGGTAGACTGTGATCTATGTAGGAGTGGAGAAGTTTCATTTCGACAGCGAAAATCAGAGTGCCGCGGAGAGCTTGCAGTTACATGGACTTTTGCTGCGACTGCAACGTAACCCTGGATGTAACTGTGATCTGTTGTGTGGGTTCCATGGCGTAATCGAGAGTGCCGCGGAGTGCCTGCAGTTACATGGACTTTTGTTGCGACTGCAACGTAACCCTGGTATGTAACTGTGACCATGGAATGGGGGTGATGATTTCCAGAGCATCCTCAGCAAAGATATTCCCTCTATTTTCAAAAACTGTATTCTATATTTTCAATAAAATTATTTTCCAAGTATTTTCACTGGGTGTTGAAAACGGGTTTACCAAGTACTTATAGATTTTCAGTCCTACGCCTGATCAACGTATAATTGAATTTCTGTGAGAACAAGGATGGACTGGTTGAGACATCGAGTTATGAGAAATATTTTATAAAAAGCTATTTTAATTGTATTATCCGAATTTAAGGCATTTCTAAATCTTCAAGTAAAAAGGGAATCCAAACTGGAATGATAAAACAAAACTGAACTCAGGAAAAATTTAATGAGGTGATTTTTGTAAATTAAGTTGGAGGGAAGCTAATCAGCTAAATAAATTATTTAATGGAGTATGTTGATAAAAATTTAACTCGGTCAACTAAAATGGATTGTAAGTTGATAAGGGAGTTTAGAAATGAATTCGAATTATAAATAGAATTCGACTTGGATTTGGTAATGAATTAAATAAGAGGTGTTATTAAAAATAAAATAAAGTTGGCTTGAAAGGGTGATGGTTTGACTTGCAAATAAAATTCAAGTGATTTGAATAATATATAGTGTAATTTGCAAGTAAATTTTGATAAAATGGAAGTGTCGTTGAATGAAATAAAAGCGAATTATAATAGAAATGGTTTGGGTTGCACACAAAACCCAAGTGAATAAAAATAAATTGAGAATGACCATGTATTAATAAAATAAATTCAAAATTGAATTAAATAAGTAAATTTAAAATTTAAAATGGGTTACTGGGATTATAAAATAAATGGATGAAGTCTGATGGAAAAATAAATAAATAAATCAAAGTTGTGATTGGAATTGGATTATCACACCGAACTTAAGTTCGGTAGCATATCAATTTGAAGTATAAATGAGTTAAGTATGTGTTGGATATTACTTTGATGAATTGAGAAGGTGAATTAACTTTAAAATTAAAGTGGATGGGCTAACTAAATTTAATGGGATTTGATTTGATGAGAATCAAATTTATTGGAAGTGAACTTAAGTTGAGATGGAAATAGATTGAAGTAATTAACCTAAGTTTAAAATTTATGAAAGCTTGGCTTCGAATAAGGATAAAAGCCTATTGAATAAAAGCTCGGTTTAAATTAATTTGGGAATGGTTAGTATTACACAAGCATGGAATGTGTCGAGCTAGATAAAATGATTGTGAATAAATTAAAATGGAATTGAATTAAATAAAACTAAGTTGGAATCAATTTTAATTGGTTATAAAACTTAAATAATTAATTATTCACATGAATATTATCAAACTGCGTAGAAATGATTATCGTTTAATGTAAGCGAGATTTAATTAAATTAAATGCTATGAATTAGTGGAAGCGACATAATTGATTTTTGAATCAATTAAAGTGAATATGAGATTGTTTCGCTTAAAATGAGTTGAATCCAAGTAATTGTGTGTAAACCATTAAAATTGAATGAAAAGGCATATAAGTTTGGTTGGAAACAATTAGATGTGCTTTAAAACATATAAATTGCTTATTGGAAGTGTTTGGTGCTTGTTATTTATGTAATGCTTGTGTTTAGCCATTGAAAGTAAGTGAAATGCTAATAGAATTTCTATATATGGCACTTACATATTTAAACTGAGTAGGTACAGGTACATGGAAGCCGTTTGGCTAGATTTGGGGTATGTTATTGCTAAAATAAATAAGCTGCTTGCTTAAAATGCTAAATAAGGCACGCCTATGCAATAAAAATAGGAAATATGAACTGTTTTTGCTTTTTCCGACCGGGTGGGTCGATGTATATATATTTATATCTCTTGTCAAATTGCAAAAGCTCCTCCGTACAAAGGAGACTCTGCCAAAATTTTCTGAAAATTTTGGGAGTTAGAAAGTTTTTGGAAAATTGGTTAACGACAAAACAATTTCAAATTAGAAATTAAAGTAAACTAGTAAATGAAACTAACATGAATCTGTTTTAATGAAAGATAAAATTCAATATTAGAAATCGAAATAAAATTGAATTCATGTGAAAACGGGAACAACAAAATCGAATAGCAGTATATGTGAAAACCTATATATGAGATTGTATAAAATGATTTGTAAGGTTGCGATTGGATATTGTTGCTAAGTGAGATATGCAGGTATTAAAGAGAAAAGAAATTGGACTTGAGTCCAAAAGATTAATGTGAATTGCCCGACAAAAAGGTATGTATTTAAATTTCTGTATGAAATTGGATTGGGTTTTTGATGTAGCCACTTGGCTTTTGTTTCTTTTTGGAATTTGGGAGCCCGTAGTGGCCTTTTGTAGTAGTACCGAGCTAGCCGCGCAAAGGAGACGCTGGCAATTTTTTTGGGAATTTAGAGAGTTAGAAAAATTTTGAGAAAATTTTGATAATTCTGAAGTTGCTTTTAAATTGAAATTTAGATGATTGAGCAAAGGGGTGTTGTTTGATACTATAGAGGGTTTTGAGAAGTTGATTAAGGTGATAATGGGGCTTTAATAAAAGACAGATGGTGGGATGTTGAATTGAGAGTTTTGGAGAAAAAGGGTAAACGGGTATGGGACATTCTTCCTAATTAGTAATTTCGGGGACGAAATTCTATTAAGGTGGGAGGAATGTGACGACCCGGAAATTTTAACGATTTAAAATAGAATAACAAATTGATTTTTAATATTAGAAAGGTTAATTTTAGCTTGAGTTCCAAATATTAATATTTATTAGATAATTAAAGTATTGGATTATATAATTGGAATTGGGTAAATTGTTGAATTTGAGATTCTAAGCCTGTTTAAAATAATTTGAAGGCTTATAAAATCTATAATGATGATACTGAAGATAATAGAATGGTTGAAATTTAATATAAAGGTAATTTGTTCAATTTTAATAATTTATCGTTTAAATTGGAATTTAAAAATAGCCTTCCGAGGCACGGTCTCGGAATTCGACGAAACCAGTTCCATTGAATCCGTAATAGTTAGTTATTATCGGATTTTAATTTTTGTGGCAATCGGAGTTGTCATGTGACCCCGGCAGCTCGAAACGCTTATATTTATTTTAATCGATTTAAATTTAAAATTGATCATTTACTTCCGTAACTCGCGCATACAATCAAATTAGCCTCCAAAACACGTTTCATCGTGTTCGGAATATGGGTAAAACCTTATTAAGTATGTCGGCGAGTTTGATTCGAGGTTTGGAATTTCGTGTTATGCTTAACGAGACGATTCGTAAGCCTTATAATATAATAAAAATTTAAAAATCAACACGTCAGAGATATTTATTAAACTAGCGTAATCAAGAAGCTTCCCCTACCTCTAATTTATCCCCGTCTCTCTCAAACCATCAAAACAGAATCAAACTCAGAGAAAAAAAAGAAAAAATTGGGAATTGGATTCCGAATTCACGGCTAACCGAAGGGATTCAAATCGAAAGTTTCTTTCCTCATTTCTTTTACATCGCGTTTCCCCTTTTCTTGCTCTTTCCAGTTCGAGCGAACATATGCAAGGGGGAAGATGCGAAATTTTCTCAATTTCGTTCAAGCGAAACCGGCTTCAACTATTGCTCGTGTGGAAGTTCAAATGGCCACGTCCTAAGGAGAGTGTTGTGCTAGCGATGCGAGTGGCCGGCGACGCGTGAAGTGTTGTTGCGCTTTGAGATGGAGGATGGGTTCGATTGGCGAGATGTCATGGTGGAAGAAGGGTTCGTCAGCGGTTTCAGTCTCGCGTGCATGGATTGGAGGACGAGGCGACTTTTGTGACTGTCGAGAAGGGAGGCCGAGAGTTGCCGTACTCAGCTAGGGTTTCTTGGAGAATCACGATCTGGATTGAGTTGATGTTCGACTGTGAGTAAATTTTCCCTTCGTTTACTTATTTAATCTCTGATTATTTTTAAACTTAGGGTAAAGTAAAATACTAAAAAAAAATGGAATTGTTTAAATCGTTTATGAACCCTATAAATTAACTACTTTCCAAACTTAAACAGAGACAGTTTGAATTATTGATAAATTAGGAATGTTAAATGCATAAAAGATGCTTGAAACTTAATTATTTTACAATAAGTTAAATGGTATTGTGATTTGTATTTAACAAAGAACATGTTTATCTTGAGTAAATTCAAGGTTTACTCACTTCAAATGGGAATCAGTTTTTTTTAGGAATTTAAAAATGAGGTTAATAATTAAATGGCTAGGGAATAATGAATTAAAAATCTCTTGGGAAGTAATAAATAATTAATCACTGGACGTAAATTAATTAAAGGAAGTGGATTGCCAATTATGAGGCAAATGTGAGTAAATCTCACTCTATTAGATTCTATTTGAATTTGAATGGTGAAATTAAAATATTTGATTGAAGGGTTTAGTTTATTGATATGCACTGTGGATTAATGATTGGGTGATTTTGTATTGGATGGTTTTCGAGTTAATGGTTGTTTAACTCGAAGCATTGGGAATTTTAAGTCGTTTAAAAAAAAACAATACATAAGAAAATATTTCCGTTTAAAGGTTACTAACGACTTAATGATTTGTGATACATTAAATTAGAAGGATAATTGAAATGGATAATTAATTAAATTAATTAATAAATGATTTGGGTTATTTACTTCAATAATTTAAGGTTTGAATAAATAAATTTTGGTTGTAAGTTAATTAACTAAGTATAAATAATTCAGAATAATTATTTGATGATGTGATAAATAATTACTTAATGTAATTAATATAAATGGTTATTCTGTGAAATCTATCAAGAGATTAATTAAGATAACTAATTAAGGAGTAACTAATTTATTAATGAAGTAAATAAAAGAACAGTTAATTACATATTGAGATGAATCAAGAATGATAAATATCTGGGTTGATTTAAAGTAAAATATAAATGGAAATCATCAACTTTATATGATTAATGAAGTAATTAAAGATTTGATTAATTGAAACTAATTAATTCATAATAAGTGATTTATGAGTAGTCAAATAATCTAAGTAATTAAGGAATCACGTAATTGATTATAGTTTATTAATTTGTGAAGAAATTAAGGATTACTCATTGATTTGGTAAGAGTAATTAATATCGTGAAATTAATTAAAGAGAATCACTTGAATGGAATTGGAAGATAATTAATCCAGGGTTGTTACTTAAGATGAATGGTTATAGAGGGGTTGATTAATTAATTGATGTTGGACTAATTAATAATCTAAGTGAATGTGGTTAGAAAATTCAATTAAAATCAATTGAATTAATTTATATGTGATTGAGTATTGCTTATGGATGATTGAATGGTATAGGGTACTTTGAATGAGTTGATATCTCTGATAATGAAATGTTGTGTGTATTTCATTTGGATAATTTAAATTAGGATGACATGAGATCTGAGGAGATCGGGATCGGGTAATTGGGAAAACACCCGAAATCCCACCGGATTAAAAATAAATTGATGTGTGAATCAATAGACTGGAATGAAATGGTTTAAATGAATTGGATTATTTTATCTAAGTTTGGTACATAGAAATTTATATGTGAAATAAGTCTTGACAATAGCAAATTGTGAATTGGAAAAATGGAGATAAGTTACCCCGGGTTTTATATAAGTTGATTGCTTGGTATTTCATGTTAGTTGGATTTACTCATGCTGGTTTCCAGCCTGACCCGGGTGTTACTTTGGTGTAATGCTCGGGTCAGACCGAGTATTACAGATTTTCAGGTAAGGTACATTCCGGAGCTCAGGAGGCGAGCTGGATGGCGATATCATATAGAGTATTCCGTTGTATTTGTATTATTGTTAATCCGAGTCATGATGATTGTAAATATTCAGTGACTGTATATAATGTGAAACTCTGATGTATATTAAATGTAATCGGCATATATAGTATTCTTTTGAAAGCTATTATCATTTATTATTATATTTTATCCGCTGCGAATGTGAGTTGTTGATGTTTCTGTTCTTCTTCTTCTATCTCTTTCTTCTTTCTCATAACTATCTGAAATTTTCGGGATCGAAAATTTCGGGTCGTTACAAGAGAGGTCGACCTAAGGGGCCTTGCTTCTGTGTGCTTTTCGTTTGTGTGAGTTCGTTGACCTGGTTTTGGGTTCAACTTGTTTTCCTAACCTTTTCTTCTCGTTTTAAGACGTTTTTGTGATGTTTTGAGAGCAATGATGTCTACTAATCGGATAGCTAAATTTTGGAGAATATGAAATTCCTGTTTGAGTTGAATTTGACTTGAGTTTAGATTGAATTCGAATTGAACTGGAGTTATTAGTTTTGAGTATTTTACTGGTTTTTCATTGTTCTCGAGCACGGTTTTCTACAAACAATTTTTGAAATAAATTTTAAATAAAAAGGACAATATAAATAGTTATTATGTAGTATTTTAAAAGTATTTCCAAATATAAAAATCTATTTATTCTCTACAATAAGGGAATTCCTAAATACAGTTTTCAAAACTGATTTCGTAAATTGTTTTAAATATTAAACATACATTTTTGCACTATTCGGATGTATGAGAAAGAGAATTAAATGATCTAGTAAAACACGTGGTACGAGACACAGGCGTTTACTGTTTCTTTTAATATTGGACTTGTACGGTCGAAGCTATTAGAGGTTATCGATGAGTTGTTTTTCCATTTTATGGTGCATTTTGAGTTTTATAATTCCTATTTATAGGAATTATCTGGGATGGCCAATATTTGGCGAGTTTTATGGTTTGAGATCTCCTATTCTAAGAGTTATGGTTGATGAGAGCCATCACGATGTTTTTTATACTTGCCGATGATATGAGGCATGCTTTGAGTTTGTGATTTCCTATTTTGAGATTTATGGTTTATGAGGAACCATCACGAGGTTTATTTATACTTGTCGATGAGATGAGACAAGTTTTGAGTTTTCCAATATGGCAATGACTAACGGTTAGACGCACGTTACCGCTTTTCGGGTTCCTAGTTGAGAGTTTGTGACACATTCATGAGTGAATGCTAGTATTTGAGCTGCACACATGATTTGTGTGTGTATATATATATATATATATATATATATATATATATATGAGGAGCTATTTAGGGGTTGTTGGGTCCTAAAAGTGGCCGGGGGTCTCTAGTACACGGTACTTGTTAGGCTGTTGGGCCATAGATTGGGCTGTTGGGTCCTTTCATATTTTATAGCCGTTAGGATTTCTATTAGGCTGTTGGGTCCAATCTGGGTTTTGTATCTACAAATGGGCTCCTTTCTCTTTTTATAGCTGTCGGGCTATTATTAGGCTATTGGGTCCATATTTTATTTATAGTTGTTGGGGTTTTTATTTGGGTATTAGGTCCTATTTCTTAGATTGAGATTATATTCTCCTTTTAGAAATATTTGAGTTTGACATTTTGGCGTATTTTGTGATTGAGGTTTCTCTATTTTAATATTTATCATTTGATTTTTCTTCTATTTAAGAAATAAGGTTAGAGAAACCCTTATAGCTAATTTTGGCTATCATCGATGATATGAGGCGACTATTATACTTGATGATTTATTTTGAGTTACTTCTTTAGAGGTTCTTTATGCTTAAGTGATATTTATTCACTTAAAATACGGACATGCGTTGCTATTATCTCTTCTCATTCGAGAAGAATTAATTCCTTGTATCATATGCTTCATATTATCGTCCATTCTTATTAACAGATTGTTTTAGCTAGACTGACCCGTGTATTTTATTCTCGGGTCAGACCGAGTTGTTTCATGCTAGCTTTCAGTTATGGGACTTAGCTTTGATGCATCTGCTTGGATATCGGCCTAGCACTTTTGTGTAGTTTATATTTCACTCTGCTTAACTCTGATATTTATTTTGATTAGGTGTATATAGTGTGGTCTCTGAACCATTTTTGTGTATCATTCTGTATTGTACTAGGATTATATCAGTGTATATGTATTTATATATAGGATGTTTACTGTTCTACGATGTGATATTCATTCTGTTATTGTATTTTGTTCTGGTAGATGCGTTAGCCACTTATAGTTTTGTATTAAGCATTTATCGGATATGTCGATCCATGAGAGATAGAAAATATATATATAGAGAATTCATCGACATATTCATTAGATGTTTAAGACAAGGTTATAGATGGTCGCTCCTAACCAGCCCTATTCTCCGCTTTAGTAGACAGAATTACCCAGCAATTCTCTTTGTTAATGTGGGTCTCGGGTGGGGCGTTACAGCTTGGCATCAGAGCCGAGTTCAGAACAAAATAGGATAAACAAAGAATAGAACATAAATTACGATACATCAAAGTACAATATGAGTGACATCATCATTCTTAATAAAACTTGTTTTGAATCGTGCCTTAACCTTTTCGAGTCCTTAGGTGTAGATGAATGGGAATACGTCTAGGAATGTGATTTTATAATTCCATAGTATTCCTTAATCGATGAACCTAGTTAATAATATATATCCCTGTGGATAATCCATTCTGTCTTAAATTTCAGCTCATGGCTGGAAGAGAAAGATGTTGCACCTCGGATGCTGAGCAGCCTAGTAGCTCACGTCCCTAGGGTGTGTACATGTCAACCGATCAGATCATAGAGCTTGTTCAGAGAATCCAGCCTCCTGCTCCATCCAATTCTTCTCCTCCGTGAAAATCTGCTTTTGTGCGTGTGAAGCAATTATTCTCATTCGGGAGGCAAGCCTTTCAAAGGTTCCGAAACTGTTCTTGAGGTTCAGGCTTGGCTTCGGACATGCGAGAACATCTTCTCTCGCATGGATTTATCTGATCATCATCGAGTTCTTGTAGCATCGAGTACGATGCAAGAATGCGCCCTCGATTGGTATGAGCTTCGTATTGCCGAGATTGATGAGTCCACCCTTACTTGGCAGCATTTTAGGTGGTAGTTCGAGCGTAAGTTGTTGACTGAGTTCGAGAAAGCTTCCCTTGCCAGTCGCTTCCTTGAATTGAAGCAATGGAAATCATCTGTTTCATAGTATGTTTCTTCTTTCGAGTCCTTATCCAAGTATGGTGTAACGACCCAGAATTTTTTGATAATTTAATTTTGAATATTTAATTAATTTTAAATATTAATAAGTGGGATTTTTAAGTCGAAAAATTTATTTATCGAATATTTGGATTTAATTGGACAATTAAATCGATAATTTAATAGTGAAATTCCAGAAAATATTTAAATTTGAGTTAAATATGATTGAAAATGATTTGGTAAATTTTATTTTATCATATTAAAGTTATATAAATATTTTAGAACTTTTAAAATTGAATTTGGAGTTAATTTGTAAAAATTGAATATTTTAATATTTAATTATCGACTGAAAAATAGCCAATTTTTGAACAGTCTCAGAATTGAACGAAACGAGTTCCATTGGATCCGTAATAGTTAGTTATTATCAGATTTCAATTTTCGTGGCAATCGGAGTTGTCGTTTGACCGTGGCAGCTCGAAACGCATCGAAATCGTTTTAACATTAATTTGGCGAGTTAAAATAGCCATTTTTCAAACGGTCTCGGATTTCGACGAAACTAGTTTCAATGGAGCCGTAATATGATATTATTGTAAGATTTCAAATTTCAAGTCCATTGGATTTACCGTTT
Source organism: Allium cepa (assembly GCA_030765085.1). NCBI lineage: Eukaryota > Viridiplantae > Streptophyta > Magnoliopsida > Asparagales > Amaryllidaceae > Allium > Allium cepa. Next base: position 1,012,876,173 of record CM060943.1, on the reverse strand, counting down.
GTCCGGTGCAAGCTAAAACGCCTCGAAATCGATTTAAATCGGTTTTAATTTAAATTGATCGTTTATAGCCGTATCTCGCACAGATGATCGAATTAGCTTCCGAAACCTGTTCCATTGTGTCCGGAACGTGGAAAAACCTCAGAATTGCCTGTCGGAACGCGTAGTTTGGAGGTCGTATGCATAAACTGTTAAATGAAGAATTATATTAATTAAATAATATAAAAACTATTATATCTATGCATCCTTTATCAAAACCCTAACCCATTATAGCCAGCCGCCACCACTTGGTATCAATGGCTGAAACGCTCTCATCTTCTCCCCTCGAAATCTTCAAATCCAAGCAACGATTCACAAAACTCCCAACTAACAAATCGTAGAGCACACCGAGATGTATGAATCCAACGGTAGTGGTGTGTTTTCGTGGGGTGGATTGGGAGAAATGGCGTTCGAAGATCTCCGCGTTCGACCACGTCTTTCCACGTGGTGGTGAAGCTGAGTTACATGAGAAGCTGGCCGAAGGTAGAGGAGTTTGAGCCCTTCAATTTGGCGTCGTTCGATCGCTTGCAGGTGGACCGTGGAAGGGGCGGCGACGAACCCTAGTTCGAACTATATGGGTTCGTTCGTGTGTTATTACCTGGAGGAAGTTTCGTGCGCGTGAACGAGAGAGGAGATGAAGCGCGGGGCCCGTTGTGTTGGTAATTGCAAATTAATTTAAAAGGAAATTGTTTTGAGATTCAATTCAAACTTTAAAAAAATTAATAACTAATTCATACTATATCAGAATTCGACGAAATTCGCGGCTTTGGAATCGTATGGTCGTGCTCTTCGCGATGAAGCTGATTTGGGAACGATTGGAGCTAGCGAAAATTTCGGGTAAAATTAAACGTTCGTTTAATTTTATTCGGAACGAACGCTGAAATCAGAAATAAAATCAAGGTGAGAACTCCTCACTCAATCGAACAGTTTCGATTTAAAATTTTAAATAGTTATTGTTGAATGATGATTGCTGTTTGATTTTGATAGTAGATATAATAGGATATATACTATATATAGCAATATATATATATTGGCATATGTATATATTGGAATTGATTTCCCGCCTCGTATAGCGGATGAGACCCTATTGCGCCGCCTATTAAGCGGATAATATTTTATAAAACCCCATATACCGCGATATTCCACCTTGAAGTGGAATTGGTATTGTGCTAACGTCTGTGGATGCAGGGAAACAGTTTGGAGGGATCCAACTAGATTCCTCACAAATATTTATTTGTTTATAAATATTGTGATGGTTGTTGACTTTCATATCGATATATATGATGTTATCCCCGTGATTGACTATTTGATGCTGTTGCATCATCGGATTCATTCTTAAAAGTTAAAAAATAACGATTTTGAATTTAAAAAGATTTTTAAAGAAAATTTTCAAGTATATGTTTTATTAAATTTTTTTGAACTTGATTCATTTTAAATAAATTAAGATTTTAATTTTAAAAAGTTATAGAAAATTATGATTTTTGTAGAAGGTAACCTAAGGGAAAATTTTAAAATATATAGATTTACAAAATTGTTTAAATTTTGGATTTTTGAGTTATTATAGAGGATAAATATAAAAGATTTTTTTAAATTGATATTTTTAAATAGAAATATTGGAATTATAAAACTAGAGTTATAGGTGTTATAAAAAGGAGATTTACAACTCAAAGTTATGATAAAATATAAAGGAAGCTTAAAAGTAATAAGATTAACAATTTGGAAAGTTTAACGGGAATGACTTGGTAAATAAATAATACCATAAGTAATTAACTTATAAAATGGACTTAGGTATTTAAAGGGGATATTATAGAAATTGTTAATAAAGGAGGGTTTTATAAGTTGAAAACTATTATAAAATATAAAGGAATCTTATCAGTGATAAGATTTAAAATTTGTGAAGTTTTAAAGGAACGGTTGAGTAAATAAATGGATTATAAGCTCTTAACTTATAATACGAACCTTTGGTATAGAAATTGGGTTTATAAAATTGAATTGGCTTAATAAAAGAGATTTCTAAACCGAAGTTATTAATAGAAATGGAATTTATAAACGTTGTTTATAAATTGGAAATCAATTGAATTTGATAAATTGAATATGGAAGTTTGTTAAAGGGGCTATGTTCACTATTTTGAACAGTGATTTTATTATTAAATAAAATGGATATGTTTTGGGAAAGGAATGTTTTAAATGGAATTTAAAACGATTTTAAGATGTTTTAAAATGCATCAGGTATCGAAACCATAAATTTCAACATTTATTGTTGAAATAGACGTTTTCGAGAAATAAAAAGAAATGAATACGTAGATTTCAACATTCATTGTTGCTATAGGCGTTTTCGAGAAAATAAGGAAATGGTGGACTATAACACTATTGTTATAGTAAATGGTTTCCAAAAGGAAATATTTTGTATAGTTTTGGGATTTACATATCTATTTTAATTTTGAATCCCTATTCTAGTGATTTTGGGTTGTCGTAACGATGTTTTACGCAACATTCGTTTTAACCCAAATAAAAGTGAATAAAGGAATGTTTTCCTTGTAAGAATGAAATATATACTTAACTATAGTTCAAGTGTATTGAATATTTTCAAATTGTTGAAAATAAATAAATTTGTGAATTACTTATTATTATATAAGTATGGAAATGCTTTTCAAATATGAATGGAACGTTTTTGAGAATCCATCTTTTAAGGGCGAATTGAAAGTGAATAATTTGAAATCGATTTGAAAAATGTATATCGGTAGATATTTGGAAATTTGAAATTCACTATGGAATTTATAAAAGGAAGGGAAATTTGTTTAAAAATGAATATTGGTTTATTTTGAAGTATGGAAATGAATTTACGAATTTGGAACGTAAGTTTAAAATAAATCGGTAAGGATTTATTTGATGATTTGAAATTTGTTTTCAAAGGGTATAATGGATGAAAGTAATTTGAAATTGGTTTTCAAATGGTTGAAGTGTGGAAATTATATCGTGTAAAGATATTTTGGTAAAACAAATAATTTGGGCAATTATTTGGAAGTTGTGTATATATATATATATCTTGTGAAGATATTTTTGGGATTAAATAATTTTGGAAAATTATTTGGAATCTGATGATGTGGCGCATCTTTATTGATAGTTAAATAACCGACTATCAGTATTTACCCTTGGATGGTATTTGTTGTGTTTGTTTGAGATTGAATGCTACACTTATTTTTAAAATAAGCGCTCGCTATTCGGTTTAGCAGGGAGAGGACCTTTGTGTCGTATATCCCATTCCGAATATGTGATACGTCGTTATGGATAGCATTTGAAGACCGGTGTTGAAGACCGGGTATTTGTGAAAACGATAGGATGACCTATCGATTGTCTCTGCATCGTTAGCTACGGTATGGAGATTTCCTTTGTGATGGGAAATTTTATCGGGATTGTGGATACCCGGATTGCAAGGGCTTCTTTGGAAGTGCCTTCGGTTCTGTTCGAACCCGGAACAGACTTGTATGGTTACATGTTTGACATTACATTTTGAGATATAGAGCAGATTTCTTTCAAATACATTTCTGTTGGTGGCGGGGAATTTATTCTCTTAGCTTAACACCCTTCTCTGAGACGTACGAGCTCAGAGGTTATGTAGTTGAAGGTTATCAGCGATATATTCCCAATCTGGTAATGTGACATACTGAGTGCTGCTGTGTGATGATCATTGGTTGGTCATTTGTGATATGATCATTTGTTTGATCATTTATCTTTGTGATCATTGCTTTGGTCATCTGTTGACCCAAAGCATGGTTTTGTTGCACAAAGCGTAGCTTTGTGGACGAGACTTCGTCAGACCTCACTCCCCGGAAATGGTTGAAACAGGAATATGCGGCAAGGTTATGAGGGTCGCGCCCTTTAGGGTATGTCATTCCCTTCTGGAAAAGGGTGGTATCATGGTATGGAGCCCAGATATTTACTCATGTTGATACACTATATCTATTACTGTGTGGTGTTGTTGGTATCGAGCGCTCGGATAATGGTCCCAAAGGACCGGGGGATGACATATTCGTGTAGTAGTTACCTAGTTACAGAGGTAACCCGGCCTTGTGTTGGCAGAGATCTAACCGTAATGTTAGTTTCTCGGGACGTCCCGCCAGAGGCGATCCCATGTGGCAGTAGGAAGTTCCTTAGCCTGACCATTTGTTGCAAATCCATTCATCCAATACGTGCCTTGTACGGTTTTAGTTGTATTACCTGCCATTCACTTATGGTGGTCACCACTGTTTGGATGGTAGCTATAGTAGGCATAGTTCGGAATGTCTATGCTGGCTAGGATTTATATTCTACTTTCGAAAATGTTTTCTACACTATGCACTAATAATAATATCGAAAATGATTTGATTTTTGCGTAGTAAGCATCTTTGACTATCATAAGGAGAAATCTCCTCCAATTCTGCGTTTGCATCGTGTGTGTGGCGGGAGGCCTTATGGTAGTTTCATTTTCCAAAAAGCATTGCGGATTTCAAAATTTAAATTTTCCTGTTGCCTGTTTAAAGATAAACTGTTTTGAGTTCTCACACCAGTCCCATGACCGACCTGGAGTTTATTGTTTCCTTCCTAAACTCTGGGTGCCCACTATTTTCCACACGGGCAGTCTAGAGTTAGGTTATCAGGTTATTCTGGATTCGGGAGTTGCTGTGCAGATTTGGAGGCGAGCTTGGATAGCGTTGTATATTACTATTGTAGTATTTATTTTTCCGCTGTTTCGTTGTTGTACACTCTGATGATGTGATGTAATGTGATGTAATGTATAAAATGTATAGTTCTTTTGTTTTAATGAATATTCATTTATCTATTATATGTTGTTCCGCTGCGATTGTGAGATTCTGATATTGTCTTCATGTTTCTGTTGTTTGTTTCTGTTTCTTCTCTCTTTTCTCTCTTCTTCTACCTCTTTCTTCTTCTTAAACCCTAGCGGTTCGGTTTTTTGGCAACGAAAAATCGCGATCGTTACATATGGGCTCGAATCTATCAGCACCCCTTATAGAAAGTACCTTCGATTCGTTTATGGATTGAAGAAATACTTGAAGAAATCTCTTATGCTCCAACTTAAGTTATCCTTCAAAGAGCTTGTTGATTCGGCGCTTCATCTTGAAGCCGTTGAGAAGGAAAGAGATAACAGTGATGAGGCTAAGGTTTGCAAGAGCCCAGACATGAGAAAACTTCCCTTCCAAGCATCCTAATCTTTTTCTCAAAAGAAGAAGCATTTTGCCTCTAGTTCTCATTCTGGTGCAAGTCATCATTCTCACAAGACTTGTTTCAGCTGTGGTTCTCATGATCACTTTATTTGAGAGTGTTCTAAGCCTATCGTTTGTCGCACATTCAAACAAGAGGGACATTGGCCTTCCGAATGCCCCAATTCATCTAAGCGTCCTTATTCGGGAAAGCTTATCCTGTTGGATGCTTCTAGTGGGCCCTTTCAACCTAGAGGTACTCCTTCATCTTTTCTTGAGAAATCTATGTTATTTTATGATCATTTTATTTATGCTTTCTTCGATTCGAGTGCTTTATGGTCACTTATATCGAAGAATCTTGATGGTGTTTTACTTTTGATTGTTTCATGCTTTGTCACTTCTTAAGGATTCTGAATCCTATTGGGGGACCCACAACCTTAGTATTTTGAGTATGGCGTGCTGAGCTTATTTTGAGCATTTTATTTTTCTTGTGAATTTGCATATTATTTACCATCTTGAGATTTGTATATTTTGGGAATGGACGGGCTTGATTGTTTTAGGACCAATCCTATGCTTTGGAGGGATCCTATATATATTAGGTATCATGATTTTGTTGATGTGTTGCTTCTTGTCCTTCAGAATGTTGATGATAATTTCAAAGTATCTTTATCTCTTCTTGAATTTTAAGATGATGATGATGTGTCTTGAATTCTAATTATTATGACTCTTTAATTTTTGTGGGTCTTTTTTGGGACTATTACCCAATCGGGCAATCAAGTATTGTGTTGATCTCAATTCTGGCTCTTAGCCTTTCGGTTATCCTTCCACAAGGATATCCATTAAGGAATGAGGCAACTAATTGAGTTCAATTGGTGTTATATTTTATGGCATTACTTCACTCGAAGTAATGAAATGTTGATAGTGTGCATCTTCTAGTTTGAGAAGAATATCTTACCCTTATCTATATCACGTTGATCCCTTATTTGATCTATTGTGCAGTGCTCAAGTCTTTCCTTAGCTTGACCTTGCACCAATTTCATTCAGCTACGAGTCGCGGGAGATAACGTTCCTTTCACTGCATTCCATACTCGTATGACCCTTAGGAGTAGCTCGTTATATCGTTTGGATTGACGAACACTCCATTTTATTCTATCAACCTTGTGAATCGAGTATTCTGGGAATATCTCGATGACTTCTCTTTAGTTTTCTTTTATTTCGAGTTTTTGCAGCTATTTGGTATATGTTTTGAGAGAAACTGGAAATTTGGTTATTATGAAATCATAGAATAGTTTTGCATATTATATATGAGAGATACTTCTTTTTTAAGAAATAATTTTTGTGTTGGGCTGTCTATCGAGTGCTTTAAGAATTCTGGTCAATATGCCTGATCAACGTTATCGATAGGAATTTCCTATATGCTGTGATGAGACAATTAGACACAATAAATTGAGTTTAATAAAAATTGAGTTTGGAAATAAATTATTTTGGGAATTGAGTAGTAAATTTTTATATTGAATAATATATGCAGCTATTGAACCATAATGATGGTTAATTAAGTGGCAAGGTAGTTTTGATCACTTGGTCAACTCGGCAGTCAATGGATAGAGTCGTTCACTATAAATCAATGGCGAGGCAAAGCCATTATATTATTCTGAACGTATAGAATAAATATAAATATGATTATTGTTAAAATGTTGTTTGCTAGATAAAATATGTTTGGGTTTCAAAATTTAAAATGTCCATTGGATATTTTAATGTAGTATAAAAGTTAGATGTAATAAGTTTGAAGCTTATTTTCAAAACTTTTGGTGGTTTGGAAAACAAAGAGTGATGAGATTTTAAAATTTTCTTTGAGAATATATTGGTTGGAATTTATAAAATTCTTTTGGAAATTTTATTTGTAGCAGGAGGAATATGAGTTTAAATTTTAGTCTTTGTAATACTTATCAGGTATTATAGTAAAAAAGTTTTGAAATTTTTTCAAGTATTGAAAATTTTGGTTATAAAATACTAAAATTATTGAAATTTGGAATTCTAAGAATTTTTGGTTAAGAGTTAATGTATATATTTTAGTCCTTGTGTTTATCTTACTCTTATGCTACTTTCTAACGACATGCATTTATGCGGTCGTTTGAGTGTGGTGGCTTTTAAGGAAACTACTTTTTGGTTGATCTTTCTTGCCTCTATTGTGTCTATCTAGCATCGATGTGGTTCCTTCCATGGTGTCATACAGAAAGATCATATCGATAAACATCTTGTTAATTAGCGTTTGGGTTGGAGTTGTGTTAAATCCCAACTTTACTCAAGGAGATTTTGAGAAATCAATTTTATTCGAGTAATCTTTTGTGTGTAGCATCTTGTTGTGTTCTCACCCGAAGGTGAAACGCCTTCAAAGTCTTGGGTGTTGCTCGAAAAATTCCATGGTTCGCTAATTCTAATATTAGCGCTTTGGGAACCATAGAATTAATCAAGAGGATCTTATCTTGGTTTCCTGCCACCCTGTTTTGAAAGTGTATGATTTTCTTTTAAACTCAAGCTTGTTTATCTATCCTTTGCTTAATGAAATAATTGTGTTGTCTACAGGTCTTTCTAGGAAATTGCGGGGACGTAATTTTTTATAAGGGGGGAGTCTGTAACAATCCTGGTTTTAGTGATTACTTGTAAATATTAAATTATAACGGTAGTAATTATTTAATATTGAGAATTAATAATAAATTGGAAATTTATATTGCTTATTTGAAATAAACAATAAATTTTGGGAATAAACGAGAAAATAAAGTTTTGGAAACTTTATTATAATGGTTTGAGTTAATAACAAGCGGAAGATGATTTTTATATTATGATAGTGCAATCATTTTATTAATTATTGCCATTTGCTTCTTTTGATAAATTTTAAAAGAAGTAATTGATTTTGTAAATGGTTTACTTAAATAAAAAGATGTAAATTGGTTTCAGAATATGTATTTGTTATAAACAAGGTCTGGAAATGGTTTGAAATATTTTTCTAAGTGAGAAAGGCATTTTTGTTGAATTTTAAAAGTTAAAATGGAGACTTTTGCATTTTTATTTGAGTATTTAGCGTATTTTTGAAAATTAAGGGTTTTAACAATTAAAACATTTTAAAAATAAAAATAAATCTTTTTATATGATGGAAAATATTTTATTTCTTATATTTGTAAGTTTACAAAATTTTATTTATGTGAAAATTGGGAAAAAATGGCTTTGTTCTTTTATATAATGTAAATATGAAGCCTTTTGATTTTTGTGTTGAATTGTAACGACACGATATTTTCAACCATTCGCATCCACACATGTCGGACTTGAATTATTCAAAATATCGAATTGTAATTTAAATTTGGTAAAACTCAGAATATACAGTAAATAAATAAATCTCAGATCACAGACATAGAGTAATAAATGCAGCGGAAGCAAAGAGATAGTAGTTCATGAAGTTACTATATAAATACATCAGAGTTAAACAAGATACAATAGATGTAACAATATACAACAACTGTCTCAATATGATATCAAGTACAAATCAGAACACATCACTGGACTCAACTGAATAACTGGAATCAACTGGATAACTGAAAGTGAAATAGATAGCTGGATCTCCAAGTGAAGCTCCAACCCAAAGGTGAGTCTCGAATGCTGTATCACTCAGTCTGACCCGAGTATAAAGAAAAACACTCAGGACATACATACTTATACAATGTAAACCAACTCAAGTGAACTATTAAACTATTTACTATGTACTGCATAGGTACTACATACTTATACCAAAGGATACTCCATAGGTACTACATAAGGTACAAGTAACTTAAAGGATGTTTGGGACCGTCCATCCTCTAAAGATCCGTCAAAATATTTACTATGTAGTAATATACGCTATTATAATAATGTCTATTAGTAAAGTAAATTTACTTAAAAATAGCGTTAAGGAGTTACCCAATATCCCCGTTAACACATACATAGTGCCAATAGTTTGTACAGTACCGTAATACCTCCTGATCGGTAGGCTACCAGAGGATACTCCATAGGTACGATACAAAACCAAAATCGTACAAGGAGCGCTAGGGTAGGTGACACGGCACAACTTGGCAATGCCAGGGTAGATATACCAATTACGCTTCCAGACCGATGGTAACGCATAGCAGCCACTACCGCCCACCTTGAGCCACACTCCCAAAAAATCAAAGGGCCCAATCAATCACAAAGTAATAGAATGGTATCAAAGGAGTGTCCGATAAGAGGAGCTACCTCATTAGCCGTCAATCGCTCATGTATGGTGTAATGGCTTTACACAATAGTGCAATCCATATTTGTGTGTGTATGGTGTAGTCCAAGGGTTTTACACAATAGTGCAACATCATCAATCATCACATATTCAATCATATCAATCTCGATAAGCGGTATAATCCATAACGCTTATCTCCATTGACAGATAAAGTAAATTCATCAATCACAAAGATTTATCATTACGATTCGATGTAGGTTCCGGATAACCAACTGGAATCCGATTCCCTGTCGCATCGAAATTCAAATGCCGTTTTACGGGCAAAAAGGGTTTTCACATACACGTAGAAACAAATCACGATCACATTTCAGCACAAAGCAATTCACATTACATAGCATCACAATCAAATATCAGAAATATCAATCCAATACACAATATTTGACAATTAACTTAAATTAATCAAATTAAACTCAATTAATTACAATGAGTAATTAATTTCTTGATTACTTTCATAAAGTAATTACACTTACACAATTTCATAAATGATTATCATTAATTAATAATCTAATTAATTAATAAAATTAATCACATCAATAAATTATTTAAATAATCTTAGTCAATGACTTTCATTAACTAATAACAATTCTTTAATTACTTTGCTAAAGAAATTACTTACATTAATCATGATTAATTAAAATTGATTAACCATTAATAACTCATTAATTAATCCTAATTAGTTGATTAATTAAGTGTTAACTGTAACTTAATGAATTCTTAAATACAATTTAATTATTCCTTGATTAAATTAACTTAACTTTAATTAATAAATTTAAACTTGTAATTACTGAGTTAATTAATACAAAACATTAATTATCCATTCTACTTAACTTAATAGTTAATGAATTACAAATCATTCAATCTTTGTTTACTTAAAAGTAAAACTCATATTTATTAATGATTTATTAACACTCACAAATATATTGAAAACATTGATTTTCAACGTGCTTTTAAATTCACGTGTTAAAGTATTACTTTTGTTATAAAGAAATTTGAAAGAGTTTGAAATCAAATTCCCTTTAAATTCAAATTATTTAAACTTATTTAAAACATTTAAATTTATAAACTTTCTTTCATTCCAAAATCTGGAATTCAAATTTTTAAACTTAAATTCTGGTTACGAAATTTTGAATTATCTTGTTTCTTACAATTTCAAACCCCATTTTAAATTCAAATTCTTTTTTTACTTACTTACTTACTTAAAACACTTTTATTAAAACAATTTGAATTTAAAACTTTATTTATTTTCAAACCAAGATTCAAACTGACTTGAATTCATTATTAAACTTTGATTTAAAAAGTTATTTTAAACTTTGCTTTGAAATTTTAAAATTTAAATTTAAAATTTGGAAAACTGGACAGATTAAACCCTATAAAAATCATCTACTCGAGCCCTTACCATTCCCTGCTTTGAGCCAAAACGAAAATCCTTCGAGTAAAATACTCGAGTAACTCGAGACAAACTCGAGTTTCCACCTGCATATACCCAAATATCAAATTCCAGATCACCAGAATAGCTGCCTCGTACACGTGCACAGCTCCGATGATCTTCTCCGGTCGACGCTGCATCGTCGAGCGAGTCGACTATCAACCACGAATCAATTTCCGACCATCTGCACGTCGTCGTCCACTCGGAAATCAAAAATCGAGTTCAAAACCCAAACCTAGAAAAATTAAGACCCACCACCACCAAAACTTGTCGTCGCCTCGTTCTCGCAGCTCCGACCTCTGGAATTCATACAACTCCGGCAATGAACTCGTCATCCTCCCCTCTACCATCCTCCAGAACCACGTCGCGCTCGATCCAACGTAGACGGCGAACGAATCGAAATACGACCCCACGTCAAAACTAGATTTACAAATTACAAACGATCGTCGCCGTTGCCACAGTGAACGTGAGCATCTCCAAGCATTTTTCCCACCATCATCGTAGGCCCTTTCACCTCCATGCGAAGCCCCGACCATCAACCACACTCCGATCAACAGAAATTGGTCAAAACCCAATTTTCGAACGAGCACGAACTACTCTCAAATCCTTAATCTAAAAATTATAATTTTTGCTTGAAAAATCATATTTTAGTGTAATAATTCAGTTTATAAACCTGAATTCGAGAATTAAGAAATTTGAATTTTGATTAATTTAAAGGTTTTGCTCAGTTTCTTGCTTCCCAGAGTTATTAACAAGTTGATTTAACTTAAATAAATTTTAAATCTTGAATATATGCTATAACAAACAATTTTTATTTTAACACTAAGTCCAAACAACAAGTAGATCGAGAGCAAATGATTTTTGAAGCAAAACTTGTGGTTAAAATCTAAGACAGAGAACACATATCAACAGCCTGCACACCATTCATCCTTCAAAATACTCAGAGCATTCATACATATATTCAATCATACTTATTCACAGATATGTTTGCAACAGGTTCATACTTTAAAATTTAGAAAAAATGTTACTCAGAGTGTCTTAAGAAGATGAACAGAGCTCTTTGTTGAAAACTGCAGTTATTTTTTTTCTTTCTTCCTTTAATCTTTTTTTCTGTTTTGTTAAATTGAATGGATTGTTTAAGTTTATAGACATAGTGATGTTTATTTTCTGGAATGCCAAGTTGATGAACGAACAAGAATAGTGTAGATGTATATATAGAAAGAAAGGTGTTTACAGATAGGTGTTATCTGGTATGGCTTATTTGTTGGTCAGAGATTTTTCTTCTTTCTTTACCTTGACTAAGGCAAAATTTCGAATGAATTGATTTTTAAACCCTTCGAAATGACCTACTTGTGCTGCTGAGATGATGGAATAAATGCATGTTTCCCTTTCTTAGTTACAGCATATCCTAATTGTGTGTACTTCTTTGTTTTGTTGATGATAATAGGTTTGGTTGCTGTGTTGTTTTCAGGTTGAAGCTTCTCTTTTTATTTTTTATTTTTTTATTTGGTCAGAGATTTCTTTAGCTAAGGAGGCTGGTAAGATAAAATATGTGCTAGCATTAGTGATATTTGTCTTGTTTTATATGCTTATGCTTATCTTCTTTTATTTGTTTGCACATAGATATTTAGATTTTTGTTTCTTGTTGTTCAAGCTTACATACTTATCTATATTTGTTCATATTATATGCATTAGTGTCTTCTTCTGCGATACTTTCATATACATGTTTACATACATATCCTATTTTGTTTGAATGTAGTCGAATGTATAAGAAAAATCTTGTCTTATGGCTTTATAATATAAATAAATTTCTATAGTTAATATGTTGTTAGAATGTATTCTAATGTAATCAATTTATATTTTAATTTATCTTATATATATATCTATTGCTATTTCTAATTTAAATATGTATTTCTAACTTTAATACTTATTATCTTGTATATCTACATATACATATACATATACATATATATATATATATTGTAGTATATTTTGTTTGTATTAACACATATTATTTAAATTCAAATACAAATTCAATATTCAAATTCAAACTCTAAAGTCAAATTCAAATCTACCCATATATACTTATGCATATATATCTCAAATTCAAATTAATTCCAAAATTTGCATTAACTATTAATTTAAAATTAATTCAAAATTTAGGATCTTTACAGGACATATTTAAAATATACAAGATAAAATCTTGATTTTCTTCCTTTATTTCTTTAAACATATTTAAATGTTTGTAAAACATTTCTAACTCATTTTAAAACTATTTTGAAAAGGTCTAAGCATTCCATATACACCATTTCATTTTCAAAAGGTAAGTGCTTAAGTTTGTGCTTATCGAGTGTATTAACGTGACTTGGTAAAACAATTTAACAATCTTATCAAACAATCAATACTTGATGATAAAAACATATATAAACATTCATAGAAATTATAACACATCATCAAACATGTGTGTGTGTGTGTGTGTGTGTGTGTATTTATGCTAAATAGAGTTTCTCACCATAAACCAAAGCGATTAATTTCCTACCAACATTCTAATCAACCAACACTTCACTAATTAATTCCTACTCCATTAAACACTAGCAAACAACACCTTCTCCATTCCAATAGCTTGGCCGAGGCTTGAGAGGAGGTTGGCCGAAAATATAGAGAAGAAGCGATAGAGCTTTGAACTAGAATTCCCAAGATTTAGATCCGAAAAATAGGTCATATTCTCTCTTGTTTTTGACTCTCTTACTCTCAAAATTTAAAAAACTTGTTAACTAAAAAGTTGTTGAAATTTTTTTTCTCTTGAATTAAAAAAAAAGTATCTTTCGAATCCAAGTTGATTTTAGGGAGATATGATAGAATAAAGAAGAGGTATTGTCGAATTGATAAAAATGAAGCCCGAAAATGCACTTTAAAAATTGAGTTTCAGGTATAGAAAACCTCAAAAATGGAAAAAATGATCAACATAAAAATTGTAACCACTGAAATTTTATATGTTTTTAAAAAAAGAATTTCTTAATTTGAACCTGTTATGATCAAAAAAAAATGACATATTCTCTGACTTAAAAACTGGGCCAGAAAATGCACTGAAAGAAAAAAAATATTTTTGATATAATTAACTTCAGAATGGGATAAAGTGATCAAAAATAAAGTTGTAGCCACTGAAAAAATACACGATTTAAAAAAAAATTGTATTTTGATTCGGTTTTGAAGAAGTTATGGCCGAGAGAAGAGGTAAAATATGGAGGGAAAATGTGTTTGATTTGAAGAGAATGAACATTGATTTCTTTTGAATATTTTGAAATTATTTTGACATTATTTATTTCTAATTTTTTCTATGGCTTAGAAGCCATTAAAGAGAAGAGGAAAAAGATGAAGAAGCTTGAGAAATGAAGAAGAACAAATATGAATGAAAGTGAAGAAGGAGGTGGTTATTTATAGAAAAAAGAAAGTGGTAATTTACCAAAACAACCTCTTACCAAATTACCAAACTAACCTTATTTCAACCTAAAGCAATCTCCACTTTTTCAATACTTAACATCACCTTTCACATCTTTACTTTATGTCTTAATTCCTAAAGAACTAAGCTAAGTAAAATAATAATTATGTTGGCTTTTGATGTGATATTGATTTGATGTTTACTTTTGACTTTTCTTACTTACTTTTGTTAATTCTGACTTACTTTTCTTAATGGCTTCTAGAAGTTTTCTAATTTTATTTAGTAAAAGTAAACATGTTTAGTGAATTAATTAGTACTTGCACTATTTGAATATATGTTCCTATATAAGAAAATAAAGGTGCGGCGATGTTGGGACAACTTTTAATCGACAAAACATTGATTTTCGACAAAATGTTTTACGGTCACATTTTGACGTTTTAGTTAAACTATTTATTTATGTCAACCAAATTTAAAAATAAATTTGTATAATACTATTTAAAAATATAAACACTCATAAATTATTTAAGATAATTTATTTAACCATTGAAACTAATTTTTCTGAAATCAGCATTTTGTCACTTTTGTTGTTATAGGCAAATGTTACTATTTTTGTGTATACTTCTCTTTCCAAATCCTATCTAATATTGTTTGAATCGTAAACCCTTTTATATTTAATATTTAAAATCACTCTAAATAGTATATTTTAAAGTGGTCAAATTCTGGGTCGTTACATTCTCCCCTACTTAAAAGAATTTTGTCCTCGAAATTACCAAAAAAAAGTTTACCTAAGACATTTATCTTTAAACTTAATTCCATATAATATACACAGATCATCCGTATAAAATATCTTATTCTATCTCCATTCGAATGCACAACTTCATTTCCAAACTAGTATCAATCCCCCGATCCTCTAGTGCGGACTTTAATCAGGCTCTTTGCTCAGAAATCTTTGCTTTCCTTGCATAGCTCTCAACTATGATAGAAAACTTAAGTACCCAACCATAAACACTAATCAATGTTCGCCGTCAAGAATCGAGTGATAAATCCTTTTTTGGATTAGTGTAAACACCTCAAAGTTCTGAACTCGAATCTTAGATCAAAATTTGTGTGATGAAATGATTTACATATAACATATGTATTTATTAACCTGCGAAAACTTTCATAAATTTTTTATCTTAAGATCAAACACTTTATAAAGGTGCTTCTTTATAGAATCCTTTTAATTATTTATTTCCAAATATTTTTAATAAAGGAAAATATTCTAAAGAAACCATTTTTCACTCAAAAGATAATTTATCTTTATTATAATTTTTCTTCCCACAATTCTTCAACTTAATATATTTCCTTTAACACTAATATTATTTAAGAATCATTTCGTAAAACTATTACTTAAGTTTAGTACATCTTATAGCTTGTCCAAATCAATCACTTTAAAGATTTAAGTCCAAATCCTTAATTAATGTTGGAATTCATTAATAAAACATTTTCTAGGTTATAATTACCTTTTTGTTTATAATCATATTTATAAATTATACTTATCCAATTTCATTTACTCAGAATATTTCACAATCCTTTACCAAAAGTTTCCCAAATTTCTTAGCTTCGAGTTAGGTATGATACAGAAATTTTCGACTGTCCAAAATTGTCGAGAATTCGGCTTTATCTTATCAATTAGTGATTCCTAATTTATCTTTAGTTTAAACACTTTTATAAAGATTACTAATCAATGATTCACATTATTTCTTCTAACTTAAGAAAATTATATAAATCGAGTACTCCGAAATAGTCTAAGGAACTGGGTATTACCAATAGTATTATATATCCTCTTAACAAGAAGAGTAATACTTAAGAGAAGTGCTTACCATCCGAACACATCACTTGCCCATTTTTCATTTTATTTTCGAGCTAATCAAATTAGTTATCATAAAATACCTCTTTTTATTTGAAATAATATCATTTTTAAAATCCTTTAGAGATTACTTTGTAAATCCTATCTTATAAATTCATTTTGTAAATTCATTTTATAAACTCATCTTACATTAATTCACTTCATTTAAATTACCCCGATTCTTTTCCTCGAATTTGATTTCTCATTCCTTTTATATTATTTTTCCTTTTACATAATCAATTTTTGAACAATCAATTAAATACATTCTTATCTTATGTCTTCATTTCTTAAACAAATCTTATTATTAAATACCTTATAGTCAAATCGTGAAACTTAATTCACAAGGTATTTGTACTTAAAATTTTAAATCAAACATTTGATCAATTTATGATATTAACTTAACATTATCATTTCTTAATTTATTATTTTGGAATAGGTATTAAAGATCTCAATTACCTTATTAGATTTCTTACTTATCGATTATCTTTATGAAACTTCTTATAGCCAAATCATGAAATTCTAATCACTAGATGTTCATATTTAAATTTCAATGATCTTGATTTCTAACTATACAAATTTTCCAAATATATACTTTATATTCAAAATATAATCCTAGGTAAAATTATTTCATTTACCATTTTTTTTAAAACAAAACCATTTTTATAAAATTAACAATTACGCTCTCACATATATATAACACTCTCATAACTCATTCTAGGGTGTTACTAACCCTATCTCTAATGAGTTACTCATCCTAGGATATTGCAAATCCAATCTTTGATGAATCTTTAGCCATAACAAAGCTAAGGTTCTCGCTTAACCTTCAACTCTGATACCAACTGCGACGGGACGCAACCAGTGGGTAATACCCACCGTAGCTCACACGGATACCTCGCCTTTGCTTTTACGGCCAGCCTATCGACTACAAACAACCCTTTCGCTCTAGGGACATGTAAGGGCAAGAGTCATGCGTTCGCTACCTAACAAGAAGCGAGAACCCCCTATCAGGCTGAACATAATCAAGCAAAACTGATGTACATAATCTTTAGAAATGCAATGTCAGACAAACGTCCATACAAGTTGTCCAGGAATAGGACAAACCGAAGGCACTCTCCTACTACCACTAGTAGCAAGTAGTCCTCGCAATCCGAAAAATCTCCGTCATGAGGAGACCACTGCTATTAATAACTCTATAATGGGAGCTACCCAGAGCATGTTCAATAAGCAGTCTTCATGCTATGAAGATCCACGGTCTTCAAAAATCATCATCTTCAACGTATCTTCACATTTAAACGTGTACATTGGTTCGAAGTGGTTTTCAGATAGGAATTATCCAAATTCGACCCCGGTTCCTTCGAAGCCAATTATCAATTTAAAAGATGTTAAGTTCATATGTGGATATCAAACATCAATCAATTACTTCATCTTTTATTTAAATCAAATATCTTTCTTAGATATATTCTTTTCAATTTATTCCATTTTCTTTTCAAGAGTATAAGGAATCATTAAGCCTCATTTATCAAATCATTTGGTTTATTTAAACCTTTCTTAAATCCTGGAATAATTCTAAATCATTTTCTCTTTTACTTAGGAAAACCTTTCCAAATCATTCATTAAATCTCAATCAAAGATTTTCTTTCTTAACTTTTAACTTAGGGAAAATATTCCCTTTTTATAATATCACTTTCCAAAATATCCATTTAATTTAAAGGATTATTCACTGTCCAAAATCACGAATTTAATTCCTTTAATAAACTTTCACATCTAACCTATCAATTTAAATTGATTTCAGATTTACAAAACGGTGTTTATAAATTCCATTTATATTTTATAAACTTCCATATACAAAATTTATTTACTAACAAATTTCATTTATATCTCACCTATAAGTCAAAATCCAATTATAATTTAATTACTTATAAAACTCAATACAAATTCATTCCTTTCAAATCTTATTATTTATAAAATCCATTATGAATTCTGTTCTATATTTCAATTGTAAACTCATATATAAATTTGATTACAACCCCATTTATAATATTTATAAAACACTTTTATAATTCCATTACTTTTATTTACAAAATATCAATTTTATAAATCTTATATTTGGACCACTTATAATAAATTCAAAGAATTTTTTTCTTTTCTTTTATCTTAGAAAAAACTTAATTATGATCTTTTAGAGCATTCGGACTTTCCTTTAGATATGTTCCACCCCTCGCCTAAGAAGAGAAAACACAGGCCAGGTAAGTTCAGGGTACTGGTTGCTCGATCCTTAAACTTAGTTAAACACCTTGTTTTCCTTCCCAGATCTCACAGCGGGACAAACCGAAGGGACTCTCCTACTTTCACTAGTAGTGAGTAGTCCTTGCAATCTGAAAAATCTCCGTCATGAGGAGACCATTGCTATTAATAACTCTATAATGGGAGCTACCCAGAGCATGTTCAATAAGCAGTCTTCACGCTATGAAGATCCACGGTCTTCAAAAATCATCATCTTCAACATGTCTTCACGTTCAAACGTATACATTGGTTCGAAGTGGTTTTCGGATAGGAATTATCCAAATCCAACCCCGGTCCCTTTGAAGCCAATTATCGATTTAAAAGATGTTAAGTTCATATGTGCATATCAAACATCAATCAATTACTTCATCTTTTATTTAAATCAAATATCTTTCTTAGATATATTCTTTTCAATTTATTCCATTTTCTTTTCAAGAGTATAAGGAATCATTAAGCCTCATTTATCAAATCATTTGGTTTATTTAAACCTTTCTTAAATCCTGGAATAATTCTAAATCATTTTCTCTTTTACTTAGGAAAACCTTTCCAAATCATTCATTAAATCTCAATCAAATATTTTCTTTCTTAACTTTTAACTTAGGGAAAATATTCCCTTTTTATAATGTCACTTTCCAAAACGTCCATTTAATTTAAAGGATTATTCACTGTCCAAAATGGCGAATATAATTTCTTTAATAAACTTTCATAGCTAACTTATCAATTTAAATTGATTTCAGATTTACAAAACGGTGTTTATAAATTCCATTTACGTTTTATAAACTTCCATATACAAAATTTATTTACTAACAAATTTCATTTATATCTCACATATAAGTCAAAATCCAATTATAATTTAATTACTTATAAACTCTTATATACAAATTCATTCCTTTCAAATCTTATTATTTATAAAATCTATTGTAAATTTGTTCTATATTTCAATTGTAAACCCATATATAAATTTGATTACTATCCCATTTCTAATATTTATAAAACACTTTTATAATTCCATAACTTTTATTTATAAAATATCAACTTTATAAATCTTATATCTAGACCACTTATAATAAATTCAAGGAATTTATATCTTTTCTTTTATCTTAGAAAAAACTTAATTTTTATCTTTTAGAGCATCCGGGCTTTCCTTTCGATATGTTCCACCCCTCGCCTAAAAAGAGAAAATATAGGCCAGGTAAGTTCAGGGCACTGGTTGCTACATACATAACCTTAGTTAAACACCTTGTTTACATTCCCAAATCTCACAGGCGGGACAAATGTACTAGTCGTTTCCGCATACTCAGTTTGTTATTATGTTCAATCTTCTTCACTTTTTGTTTAAGTGGTATAAACAATTCCTCTTTCTCACTTATTCAAACTCTCATTAAAACTATCAAATCATCTTTAAATAACTTAATTATTCTTTTAAAATCAATCACAAAATATATAGGAAAGAATTTTTAAGTTTAAAACTGCATTTCAAAAGTTACTTCAAACTGCCGCGAAAAGCATTGCGAAAACTGTTTGCAAATAGCGTTTTAAAAGCTATATTCTTCAAAATGACTTTTATATCATTTAGAATTCCATATTTTCAACTTAAATCTCTTTTAGTACATTTTAAAATATTATTAGGATTTATTTAATATTTTGAAAACATTTAAAATATCAATTTTAAACTTTGGACACTCTACTGCAAAAGCGCGATTTTTTCTAAAAAATTGTTTTGGACATATTTAAAATATACAAGATAAAATCTTGATTTTCTTCCTTTATTTCTTTAAACATATTTAAATGTTTATAAAATATTTCTAACTCATTTTAAAACTATTTCCAAAAGGTTTAAGCATTCCATGTACACCATTTCCTTTTCAAAAGGTAAGTGCTTTCCTTTGTGCTTATCGACGTGTATTAACGTGACTTGGTAAAACAATTTAACAATCATATCAAACAATCAATACTTGATGATAAAAACGTATATAAACATTCATAGCAATCATAACACATCATCAAACATGTATATATATAAATAGAGATGCAAATTAGAGTTTCTCACCATAAACCAAAGCGATTAACTTCCTACCAACGTTCTAATAAACCAACACTTCACTAATTAATTCCTACTCCATTAAACACTAGCAAACAACAATTTCTCCATTCCAATAGCTTGGCCGAGGCTTGAGATGGAGGTTGGCCGAAAAAATAGAGAAGAAGCGATAGAGCTTTGAACTTGAATTCCCAAGATTTAGATCCGAAAAATAGGTCATCTTCTCTTTTGTTTTTGACTCTCTTACTCCCAAAATTTAAAAAACTTGTCACCTGAAAAGTTGTTTAAAATTCTTTTCTATTGAATTTAAAATAAGCAATCTTTTGAATCCAAGTTTATTTGAGGGAGATATGATAGAATAAAGAAGATGTATTGTCGAATTGACAAAAATGAAGCCCGAAAATGCACTTCAAAGAATTGAGTTTCAGGTACAGAAAACCTCAAAAGTGGAAAAAGAAATCAACATTAAAATTGTGTCTACTGAAATTTTATATGGTTTTAAAAAAATAATTTCCTAATTTGGATCCGTTATCATCAAGTTATGATCATAACAAAATGACCTATTATCTGACTTAAAAACTGGGCCAGAAAATGCACTGAAAAAAAAAGTAATTTTGATATAGTTAACTTCAGAAAGGGATAAAGTGATCAAAAAAAAGTTGTAGCCACTAGAAAAATAAATGATTTAAAAAAATTAGTTTTGTATTTTGATTCGGTTTTGAAGAAGTTATGGCCCAGAGAAGAAGAGGTAAAATATGGAGAAAAAATGAGTTTGATTTGAAGAGAATGAACGTTGATTTTTCTTTTGAATATTTTGATATTATTTATTTCTAATTTTTTTCTATGGCTTGGAAGCCATTAAAGAAAAGAGGAAGAAGATGAATAAGCTTGAGAAAAGAAGAAGAAACGTAAATGAAAGTGAAGAAGGCGGTGGTTATTTATAGAAAAAGAAAGAAAGTGGTAATTTACCAAAATAACCTCTTACCAAATTACCAAACTAAGCGTACTTCAAACTAAAACAATCCCCACTTTTTCAATACTTAACACAACCTTTTATATCCTTATTTTATGTCTTAATCCCTTAAGAACTAAGCTAAGTAAAATAATAATTATGTTGGCTTTTGATGTGATATTGATTTTATGCTTACTTTTGACTTTTCTTGCTTACTTTTGTTAATTCTTACTTACTTTTCTTAATGACTTCTAGAAATTTTATAATTTTATTTAGTAAAAGTAAACATGTTTAGTGAATTAATTAATACTTGCACTATTTGAATATATGTTCCTATATAAGAAAATAAAGGTGCAACGACGTTGCAGCAACTTTTAATCGACAAAATGTTTATTTTCGACAAAATGTTTTACGGTCACATTTTGACGTTTTAGTTAAACTATTTATTTATGTCAGAAAAATTTAAAAATAAATTTGTATAATACTATTTAAAAAATATAAATACTCATAAATGATTAAGATAATTATTTAACCATTGAAACTTACTTTTCTGAAATCAGCATTTTGTCACTTTTGTTGTTATAGGAAAATGTTACTAATTTTGTGTATACTTCTTTTTCCAAGTCCTATCTAATATTGTTTGAATCGTAAAACCTTTTATATTTAATATTTAAAATCACTCTAAATAGTATATTTTAAAGTGGTCAAACTCTGGGTCGTTACAACAATGATGCCTATTAATAGGTTAGTTAAATTTTGAAGAATTTAAAATTCAAATTTGAGTTGAATTTGAATTGAGTTTGGATTGAATTCGAATTGATTTGGAGATGTTGGTTTTGAGTATTTTATTGGGTTTTCATTGTTCTCAAGCACGTTTTTCTCCAAACAATTTTTGAAATAATTTTTAAATAAAAAGGGTTATTCAAATAATTATTATATAGTATTTTAAAAGTATTTCCAAATATAAAAATCTATTTATTCTTTATAACAAGGGAATTTCTAAATACCTTTTTTCAAAATTGATTTCGTAAACTGGTTTAAAAGCTTATTTTCTAAAGTAAATTATTTTAAATATTAAATACACATTTTTGCACTATTCGAACATATGAGAAAGATAATTAAATGATCTAGTAAAACACGTGGTATGTGACATGGCGTTTACTGTTTCCGTTAATTTCGAACATGTACGATCAAAGCTATTAGAGGTTATCGATTCTGAGTTGTTTGCCATTTTATAGTGCATTTTGAGTTTTATAATTCCTATTTAAAGAAATTATATGGGATGGCCAATATTTGGCGAGTTTTATGGTTTGATGTGACGCCCCACCTCTATACCCACTCTAGCCAAGGACACACCGGGTAATGCCGTCAACTAGCGCAGAGAATAAGGCTGTTGAGGAGCGACCATCCGCGTAATTGCTTTGTGCGAGCATCGAAATGTCAGATAGTACAACATGCATCTGGTTTCAAGAGGAAATCCGACATACCGATACAAACTCAAAGCTACTACACAGTGGCTATATATATTCTTGGAAACAAATATAGAAATAAACATAACACAAATCAGTCAGAGACATCCATATCACAAAGGCGGAATAGATATGAATATATAACACATAAAAGTGTTCATCAAAGTAGTGGTCAGACAAGATCTACAATATCACAAAAGAATAGTTGTAAGTGCTAGACAAAAGAATATGGATACATCTATGAGTCTATGTCTCAGATGTATATAACAAAAACTACTAATCTAAGTAGTTAGCCAAAGGTCAAGGTGATAATCCCAGATGTGAAGTCAAGCAAAAGCACCTGTAACATCTCGGTCTGACCCGAGTATTATTTAATAAGAAAATAATAAATGGACCAGTCTAGCTATAAGTATCAGATGAAATAATATAGAATAAGAGATATGACAAAAATGTATGATAACCATAAAACCTTACTGTGATAAGTATGTAATTGAAAATCAACAAGAGACTAATCAATATCACAAGAATCTTCTCAAAGATCAAAAGAATGTCATACTCTTTATTTTTATTCACCAAACCATAAATATTGACAATTATATCAATGCCAATCACAAAAATTAATGATACACAAATTCACCAATGCAAAAATATTGATAAAACATATCAATGTAAATCACGAAAATTGGTGAAACACAAATTCTAGAATTCATCAATGGAAATCCAGAAATCATAAAAGGGGGAGGCCTATCACAAAACGGGAGCATGAAAACTCACCAACACGTGTAGCATAAAATGGAACGCTATTCCATGGTTGCTAACCATTAATTTTTGAGCCGA
The DNA here is from genome assembly GCA_030765085.1 of Allium cepa. Lineage (NCBI taxonomy): Eukaryota > Viridiplantae > Streptophyta > Magnoliopsida > Asparagales > Amaryllidaceae > Allium > Allium cepa. Next base: position 1,012,852,307 of record CM060943.1, on the reverse strand, counting down.
AGCTCCACAAAAACGGCCCGAAGACCATGGGTCACTACCCTACCAAATTGAGCCGAAGCTCCACAGAAACGGGATTTAGTCTCCCTCGTAGACAAAGGGACATCGCACATTTGCTTGTCTAAATCACAAAAATGATCATCAACGATCATCAAGAAGTGTCAATTACAGTAAGCTAGTAAATATATAAGCTTGGCTTCATGTCCCATAACCACTAGCTTAACTTAAATATTTACGAACAAACTGTAGATCTCCACTCGAAAATTGTCACAAGAGATTCAATCGAACAAGTCCAAGAATTAACCGACGAAGTAAACGCAAGTGTTTCATACCACTTGTTTTACTAAGCTGTTTAATTAGATTTCTCGTACGAGTGAGATAAAGGTTTGTTTATACTAGTTGATTGGAAAACGGTTTAAGAAACAAGCTTTGTAATAAAATAGTGTTGAAATCGTTTTAATGGAAGAGTTTTGATATTTACTACTAGTATAGAAAACCTTTATATTTTTGAAGTGAAAATCACAAAAATGATTGTAGAAACAATAAGTCACAAAAATTCACATTCGAAGACATGAATAAAATCCAATGAATTCAATTCCAAATCCATCAATGGAAATACCCTTACGACTTAACAGCCACGACTTACAACTTAACATAATTCAACACAAGAAATCAGCGGCTCAGCACATGCGACCCCACGACATACGACACAAGGGATCGGCGACTTAAGAAGATAGCGGCAACGACTTAAGGAGCTAGTGGCATAAGTGAGCGACCTAAGTTGATACGACCTATAGCGGCAGGCCGAGCGACCTAAGAAACGAGCGACCTAACTGATGCAAGCGGCATAACAGGCCGAGCGACCTAAGGAACGAGCGACCTAATGGTGCAAGCGACCTAGTGGTGTGGCAGGCCGAGCGACCTAAGTGATTGCGAAGCAGGACGGGCGACCTAGTGGTTGCGACCTAACATGGCGCGACTTAGCAGCAAGCCGACAAGAAGCAGGTGCGACCTAATCATGGCGCGACCCAAGCATGGCGCGACCTAACAGGCAGAGCGACTTAATGGCCGAGCGACTTAAGGGGTTGCGACCTAAGTGGTTGCGACCTAAGGCAGGCCAACCTTACTGCAAGGCGAACAACCAATGGGTTGCGACCTAAGGCAGGCCGACCTAACTACAAGGCGAGCGACCAATGGGTTGCGACCTAAGGCAGTCCGACCTAACTGCAGGCCGAGAGTCAAGTGTGCAGGCCGAACGACCTAAGGAACGAAAGTGCAAAAACTCTCTCAATTTGCAACCGATCGAGCACGGACGCTAGGGGATTACGCCCATCGGCTACCCGGTCCTATTGGCTCCTCGACGCATCACCAAAAACGTGTTCAAACATCAAAGTTAAGATTTTTAAAGATTTGAACCCAAAACACTAAAAATTGGGATTTTCACCAATTCAATCTAAACTAAGAGCAAATGCATATGAAAAAGTGTTAGGAATTCATACCCAACAATTAAAGATAGTTATAGGCAAAGATGTGAGACAAAAATCTCACCTTTACAAAAAATCAATGAAGAAGAAGCTTGAAAGCAAAGGAAGAATCAACCACACTTCAATCTCAACACAAGAAGTTTGAATCAATGGCTTCTCTTTGAATTTGGCGTTAGATATTTGATTTGCAAATGAACTAGGACTTGGAGTTTTAATTTCTCCTTCCTTCCTCCATTTTTGATGAAGCTTGAGTGTTAGGAAATGAAGTGAAGTTATGAAGGGAAGAGGGGGTTGAGCTAGAGTTAATAGTTTAGGCTAATGGATTAAACCAAACCCAAAGCCCAAAGTGAAAAAGTGACAAAATTCCACTAACTCCAAACATATCAAAGTTTATACTCAAAAAGATCGCAAACGGTGTTTTGGACCCAATGGAAGTGGTCCCGAGTCCTAATTCGGCCGTATGCAAAAAGTAACTTTTCGGACTAAAATCCGACCAACGATAAAATATTTATATAAAGTATTTAGATATTCAATCGTAAATATGCGGGTTGTTACAGACTCCTCTCCTTAAAGAAATTGTGTCCTCGCAATATTTAAGAAGAAAATATAAGGTAACAACCATGAAAGTATATCAAAACATAAGAAATTTGAAATAAGAAATTCACCTCAAAGAGCATAGGAAAGTAAGTCCGGATGCGTTCGCTCGATGAACACTCTAGATTCCCAAGAGCAATCCTTAGGATTTAAGGACCATTGAACTTTAACAAGCGGAACATCTTTGTTTCGAAGGCGTTTGACCTCCGAAGCAATAATACGAATAGGATGTTGCCCATAAGTTAAATTAGGTGAAACTTCAATTTCTTCCACAAGACCGGGCTCAAGAATAGAATCGGAATCTCGAAGGCATTTCCATAATTGAGAAACGTGAAACACGTCATGACTAGCAGAAAACTGAGCCGGTAATGAAAGGCGATAAGCCATGAAATCAATACGCTCAGTGATGGAAAATAGACCAATATATCGAGGTGCTAACTTTCCCGATCGAATGAAACATACAACACCCTTCATAGGTGAAACACGAATAAATACAAGATCTCCCACAGAAAATTCTAATTTGCTTCTCCGGTTATCGGCATAGGATTTTTGTCTACTCTGCGCTTCTTTCATCCTATGACGAATAAGGTCAATCTTCTCTGTGGAATCACGAATAAAATCTGGACCTAAAACCAGCTTCTCACCGGCCTCAAGCCAACAAGAAGGAGATCGGCATGGCCTTCCATAGAGTGCCTCGAAAGGTGCCATACCAATACTAGATTAGAAGCTGTTATTATAGGAAACTTCAACAAGAGAAATATGATCTTTCCAACTTCCACCAAAATCAAGAACACATGTACGAAGAAGTTCTTCAAGGGTTTGATTCACACGCTCGGTTTGTCCATCAGACTGGGGATGACAAGCGGTGCTAAAATTAAGCTTCGTTCCCAAAGCTTTTTGAAGACTCTTCCAAAATCCACTAGTAAACAATGGATCACGATCACTAACAATAGAAGAAGGAAATCCATGCAATTTTACAATTTCTTTAATAAAGAGTTTGGCCAAAAGAGGCACGGTTCGATTGGACCGAATGGGAATAAAATGGACGGATTTAGTAAGTCTATCGACTATCACACATAAGCTATCATGACCCAAACGAGAACGGGGAAGTCCGTCTATAAAATCCATGGAAATTTGATCCCACTTCCAAATTGGAATTTCTAAAGGTTGCAATAACCCACCGGGCCTTTGATGTTCGGCCTTAATGAGTTGGCAAGCCATGAAACACTTAACAAAGTTAGCAATATCAGATTTCATTCCCTCCCAGTAATAAAGTCGCTTCATGTCCGCGTACATTTTACTACTACCAGGATGAATGGTAAATTTAGAACGATGAGAATCTTCTAAAATGTCTTTACAAAGATTACTAATATTTGGCGCGATAAGTCTACCAAATTTTCGAATACCACCACGAGAATCAATATCAAAGTCTTTCAAACCTTCAATATCAATTTTATCCCTAAAATTTTGGCCAAGAAGAGCCAATTCGGGATCTAGCTTTTGAGCTTCAAGAATGCGGTCTAAAAGAGAAGGATGAGCCTCAAGACTACATAAAACAAGAGATGAACATAAATTGGATACATGATCTTGAATCTCACAAATGGATAAAACTGCGAGATCATTCCATTCGGACATCATCATAGAAACAACCGCTTTTTTCTTGCGACTAAGTGCATCGCAACACGATTTCCCTTTCTGGGAGTATAAAGAATATCAAGATCATAAGATGCAAGAAATTCGAGCCAACGTTGTTGACGCAAATTAAGTTCCTTTTGAGAAAATAGATGCTTCAAAGATTTATGATTGGTGTAAAGAATAAATTTTTCTCCCAAAAGATAATGACGCCAAATACGAAGGGCGAAAATAGTAGCCGCGAGTTCTAAATCATGAGTGGCATATCTTGTCTCAGCTGGCTTCAATTGCCTAGATGCATAAGTAATAACGCGTTCCCTTTGCATAAGAACGACACCCAAACCAACACGACTAGCATCGGTATAGACAATAAAATCTTGGTTTCCCTCGGGAATCACAAGAATAGGAGCATCGGAAAGGAGTTCTTTTAATTTCTGAAAAGAAGTTTCACATTCATCCGACCAAAGGTATTTAACTCCCTTCTTTGTCAAACTAGTAAGAGGTACGGAAATTTTTGAAAAGTCTTTGATAAAACGATGGTAATAACCCGCCAATCCAAGGAAGCTACGGATCTCCGTCACACTCTCCGGTCTCTTCCAATTTTGAATCGCTTCAATCTTTGAAGGTTCCACGGAAATTCCGGATTCGGAAATAATATGACCGGGAAACTTCACACGAGATTGCCAAAAGTGGCATTTAGAAATTTTTTCTTTTAATTGATTGCTCCTAAGAGTTTCCAACATAATCCGAAGATGCTTTTCATGCTCCTCCTCGGTTTTAGAATACACAAGAATATCATCAATAAAGATGAGAACAAACCGATTGAGAAAGTCTTTGAAAACTCTATTCATAAGGTCAACGAAATAAGCCGGAGCATTCGTTAAACCAAATGGCATAACAAGCCATTCATAAGATCCATAACGAGTACGGAACAATGTCAAAGGAATGTTATCCTCTGCAATACGAAGCTGATGAAAACCGGTAGCTAAGTCTAATTGTGAAAAGACTCTAGCACCACTAAGTTGATCGAATAGATCATCAATCCGAGGTAAAGGATATTTATTCTTAATAGTAAGATCATTAAGCTTGCGGTATTCAACGCAAAGCCTAAGTGTACCATCGGATTTCTTCACAAAAATAGCCGAAGCTCCCCAAGGCGAGGAACTAGAGCGAATAAATTGCTTCGTCTCCAATCCAGATAATTGTTTGCGCATCTCCTCACTTTCTTTATTGGACATACGATAAGGAGGACGAGTAATAGGTTGATCTCCAAGGATGAGATTAATTCTGAACTCAATTGCTCGCTTAGGTGGTAATCCTAAAACGGGCTCAAATATGTCGGAAAATTCTCGAACAACGTGAATAAGAGAAATAATATCTTCCTCATCATCATTATCGTCATCATGAGGATTTAAAGAATATAAAGATGCAACCAAGCAGGAATCCGAATCTTTAAGGTCAAGAGAGATCTGCTTAACAGATTGAAAATGTTGAAGATGAATAGTCCGCTCAAGACATAGGATTTGGGCTCCATAACGGTTAAGCCAATCCATTCCCAAAATCATTCCAAAGCCTAAGTAGTGCATAACATGCAAATCGGCTCGGAAAGAAAAATCACACAAAATAATCTCGACATCTTTACACAATAAACTGATTGTTGCGGATCCACCAACCGGATTCGCAATTCTCAAAGGAGTCATTAAACACAAAACATCCAAAGAAAAAGTATCAACAAGTTCTTTTGAAATGAAAGAGTGGGACGCACCCGTGTCAAAAAAACTCGAATAGGATGATCACGAAATAAAATAATGTCATCAAGGATAGAATGAGAAATACCTTGACTACGAGATGTGTTGCCAGGGGCTTGAGCAACATTAAGCTATCCCTCCTTCTTGCCTTGAAGTTTGGGACAAGAATATAAATGATGATCCAGGCTTTTGCAATAGCGACAAGCCCGAGGCTTTGAACACTCGTTCGCATAATAGTCCTTAGAACCACAATTGTAGCATTGCCCACTACTAGAGGTAGAAGTCTTTGCCACCGAAGTTGCTTGCTTCCCTTTCTTATTGGGATAAGGACCTTTAAACTTATTAGGCCTTTTCTTGTTGGTGAAGTTCGATTTAGCACTCCCAACCTCAACATTACTCTCCTTATCCGCCTCTTCAAGTCGAAGAGCGATATCAATGAGTTGATCAAAAGAAACTTCTAATTTAGAAGTAATGGCTTTTTGAGATTTTTATTCAAGCCATAGACAAATCTTTGGTTTTTTTTCAATGGGGTGTTTATGTACTCGACGCCGTATTTAGAAAGTGACTCGAATGATGCGACATAGTCTGCCATAGAGGATTAACCTTGAACAAGGCCTATGAAACGATGAGCCAAAGTCACCTTCTCAGCTTCTGGCATAAATTTTAACTCGAAGGTTTCCCGGAATTTCTCCCAAGTAAGATCCGCTTCATTTATTTCAGAAATAAGAAGCTCATACCAATCTAATGCTCCTTCTTGGAGCATACTAGAGGCCACCTGAACACGGTGAAGATTAATAAGATTCATGCGAGAAAAGATTCGATCGCACGTTCTCAGCCAAGCCTGGACTTCAATAATAGTTTCAGAACCTTTTAATGGCTTCCCACCCAAATTGGTATAATCGCTGCACAAACGTGCAAATCCAAACTTAGGGTAAGTAGACTCCGGATTAGATCCGACCGCTTGAGCATTCTTTACTAGATCAAGAAGCTGCTGGGCAGACATAAATATTCCATCTTGGGGAGTAGCACTAGATTGACCGGCGCTGGGATGGCTAGGCCTAACCATTTCTCTTCCTTTTGAAAGAAAGAAAGAAGAAGGATAAGGTTATTCACCGAATGAATATCAAGCAATCTTGATAGATAAACAAGGAAACATAAAGAAAATAGGATGAATCAGTGTGAAGACTCGAATTAAATCCTAAAGCACAACTCCTAAGATGGACTTAGGACGATGATCCTTGTTAAATTATTCTACATTGTTCCGAAGTTCGGCTCCGATACCAAGCTGTGACGCCCCACCTCTATACCCACTCTAGCCAAGGACACTACGAGGTAATGCCGTCAACTAGCGTGGAGAATAAGGCTGTTGAGGAGCGACCATCCACGTAATTGCTTTGTGCGAGCATCGATATGTCAGATAGTACAACATGCATCTGGTTTCAGGAGGAAATCCGACATACCGATACAAACTCAAAGCTACTACACAGTGGCTATATATATTCTTGGAAACAAATATAGAAATAAACATCACACAAATCAGTCATAGACATCCATATCACAAAGGCGGAATAGATATGAATATATAACACATAAAAGTGTTCATCAAAGTAGTGGTCAGACAAGATCTACAATATCACAAAAGAATAGTTGTAAGTGCTAGACAAAAGAATATGGATACATCTATGAGTCCATATCTCAAATGTATACAACAAAAACTACTAATCTAAGTAGTTAGCCAAAAGTCAGGGTTATAATCCCAGATGTGAAGTCAAGCAGAAGCACCTGTAACATTTCGGTCTGATCCGAGTATTATTTAATAAGAAAATAATAAACGGATCAGTCCAGCTATAAATATCAGATGAAATGATATAGAATAAGAGATATGACAAAAACATATGATAACCATAAAACCATACCGTGGTAAGTATGTAATTGAAAATCAACGAGAGATTAATCAATATCACAAGAATCTTCTCAAAGATCAAAAGAATGTCATACTCTTTATTTTTATTCACCAAACCATAAATATTGACAATTATATCAATGTCAATCACAAAAGTTAATGACACACAAATTCACCAATGCACAAATATTGATAAAACATATCAATGTAAATCACGAAAATTGGTGAAACACAAATTCTAGAAATCATCAATGGAAATCCAGAAATCACAAAAGGGGGAGGCCTATCAGAAAACGGGAGCATGAAAACTCACCAACATGTGTACCACAAAATGGAACGCTATTCCATGGTTGCTAACCATTAATTTTTGAGCCGAAGCTCCACAAAAAGGGCCTGAAGACCATGGGTCGCTACCCCACCAAATTGAGCCAAAGCTCCACAGAAACGGGGTTTAGTCTCCCTCGTACACAAAGAGACATCGCAGATTTGCTAGTCTAAATCATAAAAATAATCATCAACGATCATCAAGAATTACAGTAAGCTAGTAAATATATAAGCTTAGCTTCATGTCCCATAACCACTAGCTTAACTTAAATATTTACGAACAAATTATAGATCTCCAGTCGAAAATTGTCACAAGAGATTCAATCGAACAAGTCCAAGAATTAACCGGCAAAGTAAACGCAAGCGTTTCATACCACTTGTTTTACTAAGCCGTTTAATTAGATTTCTCGTACGAGTGAGATAAAGGTTTGTATATACTAGTAGATTGGAAAACGGATTAAGAAACGAGCTTTGTAATAAAATAGTGTTGAAATCGTTTTAATGGAAGAGTTTTGATATTTACTACTAGTATAGAAATCCTTTATATTTTTGAAGTAAAAAATCAAAAAAATGATTGTAGAAACAATAAGTCACAAAAATTCACATTCGAAGACGTGAATAAAATCCAAAGAATTCGATTCCAAATCCATCAATGGAAATACCCTTGCGACTTAACAGCCACGACTTACAACTTAACATAATTCAACACAAGAAATCAGCGGCTCAACACATGCGACCCCACGGCATATGACACAAGGGATCAGCGACTTAAGAAGATAGCGGCAACGACTTAAGGAGCTAGCGGCATAAGTGAGCGACCTAAGTTGATACGACCTATAGCGGCAGGCCGAGCGACCTAAGGAACGAGCGACCTAACTGATGCAAGCGGCATAACAGGCCGAGCGACCTAAGGAACGAGCGACCTAATGGTGCAAGCGACCTAATGGTACGAGCAGGCCGAGCGACCGAAGTGGTTGTGAAGCAGGACGGGCGACCTAGTGGTTGCGACCTAACATGGCGCGACTTAGCAGCAAGCCGACAAGAAGCAGGTGCGACCTAATCATGGCGCGACCTAAGCATGGCGTGACCCAAGCATGGCGCGATATAACATGCAGAGCGACTTAATGGCCGAGCGACTTAAGGGGTTGCGACCTAAGTGGTTGCGACCTAAGGCAGGCCGACCTAACTACAAGGCGAGCGACCAATGGGTTGCGACCTAAGGCAGGCCGACCTAACTGCAGGCCGAGAGTCAAGTGTGCAGGCCAAACGACCTAAGGAACGAAAGTGCAAAAACTCTCTCAATTTGCAACCGGTCGAGCACGGACGCTAGGGGATTACGCCCATCGGCTACGCGGTCCTATTGGCTCCTCGATGCATCACCAAAAACGTGTTCAAACATCAAAGTTAAGATTTTTAAAGATTTGAACCCAAAACACTAAAAATTGGGATTTTCACCAATTCAATCCAAACCAAGAGCAAATGCATATGAAAAAGTGTTAGGAATTCATACCCAACAATTAAAGAAAGTTATAGATAAAGACGTGAGATAAAAATCTCACCTTTTACACAAAATCAATGAAGAAGAAGCTTGAAAGCAAATGAAGAATCCACCACACTTCAATCTCAACACAAGAAGTTTGAATCAATGGCTTCTCTTTGAATTTGGAGTTAGATATTTGATTTGCAAATTAACTAGGGCTTGGAGTTTTAATTTCCCATTCCTCCCTCCATTTTTGATAAAGCTTGAGTGTTAGGAAATGAAAGTAAAGTTATTAAGGGAAGAGGAGGCTGAGCTAGAGTTAATAGTTTAGGCTAATGGGCTAAACCAAACCCAAAGCCCAAAGTGAAAAAGTGGCAAAAATCCACTAACTCCAAACATATCAAAGTTTATACTCAAAAAGATCGCAAATGGCATTTTGGACCCAATGGAAGTGGTTCCAAGTCCTAATTCGACCGTATGCAAAAAGTAACTTTTCAGACTAAAATCCGACTAACGATAAAATATTTAAATATTCAATCGTAAAATATGTGGGTTGTTACATTTGAGATCTCCTATTCTAGGAGTTATGGTTGATTAGAGCCATCACGATGTTTTTATACTTGCCGATGATATGAAGCAAGTTTTGAGTTTGTGATTTTCTATTTTGAGATTAATGGTTCATGAGGAACCATCACAAGGTTTATTTACACTTGTTGATGAGATGAGACAAGTTTTGAGTTTTACAATGTGGCATTGACTAATGGTTAATAAACTGTTTAGTGAGAACTTGTGGTTTGAGACGCACGTTGCCGCTTTTCGGGTTCCTAGCTGAGAGGTTGTGACACAATCATGAGTTAATGCCAGTTTTTGAGCTGTTGGGTTCTATGTGTACACATGCTTACATATATATGTATATACATGTATATATATCTGAGGAGCTATTTAGGGGCTGTTGGGTCCTAAAAGAGGCCAGGCGTCTCTAGTACACGGTATTTGGTAGGCTGTTGGGCCATAGATTGGGCTGTTGGGTCCTTTCATATTTTATAGCCGTTGGGCTTTCTATTGGGCTGTTGGGTCCAATCTGGGTTTCTGTAGCTAGAAATAGGCTGTTGGGTCCTTTCCCTTTTTACAGCTATCGGGCTATTATTGGGTCGTTGGGTCCATATTTTATTTATAGTTGTTGGGCTTTTTATTTGTGCTGTTAGGTCCTATTTCTAAGATTGAGATTATATTCTCCTCTTGGAGATATCTGAGTTTTCCATTTCGGCGTATTTTATGATTGAGGTTTCTCCATTTTGAGATTTATCATTTAAGTTTTCTTCTATTTAAGAAATAAGGTTAGAGAAACCCTTATAGCTAATTTTGGCTATTCTCGATGATATTTATAACTTATTTGACAAAGAAAATGATTTTTGAACAAGTTATGCTTTAAAATTAGTGTTTTTACACTGAAATTGTGAAATATAGTCAAAAATATGGTTTTATTTATCAAAATAAAATGGAGAATCAAGGATCTGGCCAATCCGGGTTTTTTTTGAGTTTTCTGAGCTTTATCCGATTTCACCATTTTGAGATATTTTTGTTACATCGATAGTCTAGTGCTACATGAGATGTTATATAGGGTGATTTCGTCTTTATTATATTTGAACTTTATCTTGAGCTCCATGAGATCCATAACGGAATTTTGATGAGTTTCTCTTATGACTTTCATACGATTCCATGCCTTTGAGTTGAATGCCATTAAGTATGGATTTCTTATGTTGAATTAAACATATTCATGCGACAACCCTTGATGAATATATACCATGCATTGAGATTATACTATACTTGTACCCTTCCTTTATAATTAAAGGCCTTATGCACTTATATTCCTCTTATCTTAGACTAATATCAAGTTCTAGCTAGCCAGAATCAACCACAGAATCTGAATTTCGTAGACACTTGAGACGACTATTATACTTGATGATTTATTTTGAGTTACTTCTTTAGAGGATCTTTATGCCTAAGTGATATTTATTCACATGCTTGTTATTATCTCTTCATTCGAGAATAATTATTTCCTTGTATCATATGCTTCATATTATGGTCTATTCTTATTAATTGATTGTTTTAGCTAGACTCATGTATTTTATACTCGACTCAGACCTAGTTGTTTTAGGTTAGCTTCAGTTATGGGACTTAGCTTTGATGCATCTGCTTGGATACCAGCCTAACACTTTTGCGTAGCTTATATTAAATTTTGTTTAACTCGGATATGTATTTTGATTAGGTGTATATAGTGTGATCTCTGAACCACTTTTGTGCATCATTTTGTATTGTACTAGGATTATATCAGTGTATATGTATTTATATATAGGATGTTTACTGTTCTGTGATGTGATATGCATTCTGTTATTGTATTTTGTTCCGGTAGATCCGTTAGCCACTTATAGTTTTGTATTAAGCATTTATTGGATATGTAGATCCACAAGAGATAGAAAATATATATAGAGAGCTTTCATTGACGTATTCAGTAGATGTTTAAGATGAGATTATAGATGGTCGCTCTTAACCAGCACCATTCTCAACATTAGCAGACAGAATAACCCAGTAATTCTCTTTTTTAATATTGGTCTGGGGTGGGTCGTTACATATATCCTTTCATAGTACTTTAGATGGGATGTTTTAGAATTTATCCCTTACAGTTTTATGACACCACAACTATATTGATTGATTGACGATGTGTTATTCTTACCTTATGCATAACCGATCTGTTGATAGTTTAATATAGTTAAGAAAATATTTGAATTGTTCATTTCAACATAATTTGTTTGGTAAAATCATGTATGAATATGTTTACCACAAAATAATGTTATTATGCAAGAATCAATTGGCGATATTAGCGGTTCGTTTAAGCTGAGTGTCCTACTTTTGTGGTTGTTAAAGTAGGAAGATAGGAGATAAAATAGGTTGCACAGCCAACAGGGTTGGCGCAGTAGGTTGATGGTTCGGACTACGTGATCGAATGCCACGAGTTCGAGCCCCGAAACTGACAACCCTGTAACAAGTACCCGAAGTATGTGTTTGGCAGGCACATACTTTCCTAAAGTTTACAAGCAAAGCTTGGTTCTCTAGATAATTCATCAAAAAAAAAAAAAGGTTGCACATCCATCATTCAGTTTCTATTTGTGGTTATTGCAACTGGTTTCAAAATATGAGCTAAATGTATTTCCTCATGTTAAAGCGTTTCAAAATAGTACATGTTATAATATTAATTTAATTTAGGCCTTAATAGTGTCCCTCTCTGCCAACTATATTCGATTTCATGTGTGCTCTGTAGCTGTTGTGTTGGCCAGCCATTTTCAGTTCTTCTTTAAATCAGACCAACTGTTTACCTTTATAAACACATCTCATCTTCTACAGAGTAAATCCAATTAAAGTAGCAACATGAGCTAATTAATGGTCCTTAATTATTCATATTGCAATTTGACCATTGTACACATATTCAGAGCCGGCCCAAGGGTAAGGCGAGCAAGACGGCCGCCTAGGGCAATCGATCCGGTAGGGGCAACAATTCCAACGGTAACTTGGTTATGTATTGTAATTAGTAAAGTATGTTTGTATGTGAACTTTTACAATTCAAGTTGTAGCCTAGTGGCTATGTATCTTTGGCAACCCAAGTTTGAGCCTGGTAGGATGGCATTTATTTTTGTTTGGGCAACAGTTGCGTTTGGACCGGCACTGCACATATTTACTACCAATTATTGTTAAGTATGGTTTATGGTTTACTTTTGAGAAAGAAGTTTCCATAACTTCTATTGTATGGTCATTGGCAGTTTCCTATACATGTTCTTCTATGCAGTTTCACGATCGTATGTGGTCATGCATTTTTGCGTTTAATTGTAATGCTTCATGTTAGCCAAGTAATATACTTATTTCCATTTTTTATAGACTAATAAGAAATTTTTTTTTTTTTTCTGTTTTTCGTTTTGGAATGGTAAAAAAAAGGTCGGTTTTGGCGGACCATTCTTCTCTATGTCTGCTCTCTGGAGTAGGGCTTTTTAAAAACAATTATTACTGACCATGCATGCAACATGTGTGATAACATATATGCTACGTTATATCAGTTTAAATGGTCCAAGTCACAATTAAAATCGTAAACCGAACTCTTTTTCAGCTTGCTTCCTGTCCCCACTTAATTAATCTTCACCGTTCATTGAGGGTTTGATTAATTAATTTGGTTGAATCAGTGTATGTGATTGTACAGAGACAGAGGCACGTGATATTTTGGTACATGGGGTTTGAACTCCAATCCTTCTGCTGTGGCATTTGAAAGGTATGCATGACTTTTTGGAGAAATAAGTATATGAACATTGGTGGATGTTTATGATTATTATTTTAATTGTTAATTTTTATGTAAGTTGTTTCTATGGATGGAAAAAATATGGGCCGAAAAAACATATACAACATGTTCATTTTAAAGACAAGCTTTTGATTTTTGTAGCTTTGTATGATTCTTGGAAAAATAAAGAGGCCTGTTATTTCAAATGATGTTTTTGATATGATGGTTAAGTAATGCTTTAGCTTGCATTAGCATAATAAACTGCACTTTGTGGTCCGCATGTTGTCTTCGGTTTCTAGTATTGAACGTAACAATCAAAGTTAACATGTAATGATAGTCCAACACAACAACCCTATTTGCTTCCCAAAATCAGTAATATTTGCTCATGTCTTAAATGCTCTTTTGGCTCTGCAGTCATTATCTTATTCAGTTATTCACACCATGATAATAGTTCATTTGTCATTTTATCATGTACTCGTCTGCTCCATTTTATTTTAATTTATTTATAGGTGGTAGTATATAATTCAATATAAGTTTAACTATTTCCTTCTAGCATAGCGCAACTACTTATCCAAAATTCTGCATGTATTACAAATAGAGGGAATTAGGAAAAAGGACAAACTTTGATAAAAAATTTGTCTCAAGGACACCAAGATTCATTTTGTGGCTGAAGGACAAACTTTGAAAAAAATTAGGCGGAAGGACAATGCTAGTTCAAACTAGCATTATATCCAGTTTTTATACTATACAAAATGCTAGTTCTAACTAGCATTTTATTCAGTTTTACACTATACAAAATGTTAGTTCTAACTAGCATTGTCCCTCAGCCTAATTACTTTCAAAGTTTGTCCTTCAGCCTAAAAATGAAACTTGTTGTCCTTCAGCCTAATTTTTTCCAAAGTTTGTCCTTGTGACTGTTTTCCACTTACAAATATCATGTAGTACTAAAAGGTGTGCAAGTGTTAGCTCCTTATGTCTTTACTAAATAAACTACAAGCACAATTTAGTTTTGGTATGCTTTGACAACTCCTGCATAATTCTGGTAACAGTTCTGTAGCAACTCAATTATTATTGCATCTTCTTTTTCTCCCAATTATTAATAGTTCTGCAGTAATTCAATTCTCTTGCTTGCATTTCTTAAAACAAAATAAAAAATTAATTAACCGTGTAACGACGAATTTTCTATCGGATTAGAAAATCGCCGATAAATTTCAAATTAAAATTTACCGCAAGCGCACGGCGTACAAAATTTAGTACGTGGCGAGTACGGGTCAATTTGTAGGAAATTATTGATTTTAAATCTCTATTCAATCAAATTAACCAAGATTTGAGATATTTAAGCTAACTATTAAAAATTGCAAAACCTAACAACTACAAAGGTGGATAAAAATATGAGAGTTAAATGAAAATTTAAAGATGATTCCACTCTCTATATCATGTAGTTTAACAAAATATGAAATTATGATCTCTTTTTTTTGTTCATTAGTTAGTTTAATTGATGTATTTATCATAAGTATGACCTATTTGTGCTATAAATTAGCTTAACATAAGCCATCAAACTATAACATACCCCTTAAACAACTTTTAATTTTCATGAAAAATAACAAGAAGTTGAAAATGAAATCTATTTTAAACATGGCATATTAACCATTGATTAGAAATATAGACCATCAAATTTTGATTTAATTTCACTTCATTGTCATAATTATATGTAAATGAAGAGACAATTTATGATTCATATGACTAAGCATAGCCTATTTTTTTTTGAACAACGTAGGCTATCAAGCTCAATACCAAACACAAAATTACATAAACATCAACTTTCCATGAAACACAAAAAGAGTGCAAAGATTATCAAATTTTGTTGAAGCTACATGATTAGAGAGCTTCATTACCCCTAAATTGAAGTGATTTAGCCTCTCATTTGTGTTATCATATCAATACTTGTAGCATGCATCATGAAACTAAAAAGAAAGGACAATAAAAGCCAATGAAAAAGAGAACTAGTCTAATTGCATAAAAGAAAATCTACTCTACTTGCATAAATAAACAAATCTACACTATAACATAAAAGGAAATAAACAAAAGAAGAAAAGAGCATGTATTGAAAATTGCATAAAAAAAATTACATAAAAGAAATGGCTAAGTAGCCATGAAAGAAAGAAGAGAACTTGGTTTATTTGTGAGCCTAAACTAAACTAAAGAGAGACTAAGCGAAGAGAGCCTAAATTACATGAAGATAAGGGGTATTTATACATGTATGAAACCCTAATCCACTTTTTTGGAGAATGCCCAAAATATCATCTTAGAAAGTGTGGTGGCCTAATTATCATTAGCTTCAAATAATCCTCATTAGATGTGCATAAAGTTTTAAACTCTATTAGCATGTGAATTAGCCTTTAATTTGTACATGAAGGTATGTGGATAGGTGGGGTCTTCCGTGATCCATCAAATGAATTATTTCCATCTTCATTTCTTTGTATTCACTCTTGTTGATGCATATATCTTCATGAAGCCACTTGTATTTGAATTTAAATTCCTAAAAAATAACGTAGAAACTTTCAATTAAATTTTAGAAAATTAATATGCACAAAAATGACTATTTTGTTCCTGGATGAAGATAAATATGTGAAAATTTGAAATAACTTGAATTTTGTTTTAACCAAGTTAAAATACCCAATATGATCATTTATTTAATTTGAATAGGTTAAATATGGTGCTAAAAATATACACATTTGCGTGCACACCAAATACCCCCACACTTATCTTTTTATTCATCCTCGAATAAAGAAAAAAACTACGATAAATCCATTTTCATAGGAAGCACGATTGCATTAAGCATATGCAACAAGCCGTTAAACCTCTGGGTGTCCCTGTAGGACAAGTGTTGTCTCGTGAGGGTTTTCAGTGGATACTACCTACAAAATCCAAATTGATGACATAAATATTTACAAAATGCAAGATTTATTTACAAAGAGATGAATGCAAGTTTTTGAAAATATTTACAATGAATGATTCACTTTTAAATCGACACAAATAAGTTAAATATATATTTCATTCATTATCTTGAACTTTAAGTCATTTACTCATCAAAATTTCCAATAAAAACGAAGTTATTAAAGCAAATATACTATAATTTAACTCTTTGTTTCTATTGATAACACAATGTAACTTCTTTAGAATCTATTTACTTTCTATACTATTTAGTTTGAAATCAGTCCTTAATCAATACCCATTGGCCTTGAGTTTATTGGACATTAACAATCTGTTTTTGATACCACAATGAATTATACCATCGAATAAATGTATAATCATGTTAAGATAAGACAATTAGAATGACATTTTGTAGAATTTGTTACCTAATTAAACTAACCTGCATAAGGAAGGAATGTCGCTAATGGTGGTGGACAAAGGTTATTCTGTTCAGCATGACATGAGAATGAAAAACATATAATTATTTAACATTTTTATCTAGGCCTATGTATCTATATTTGAAACATTGATTGTTTATTATTTACAACTAATCATAACCATAGCGTAGTCATCCAACTCTTAGAAACAAAAAGAGGAACGTACATCAAAGCTGAACTTGAGATCAAGCCAGGTTTAGGTTTGTTTTACTTTTTAACTAAGGTTCTTGTAGTTCTTTGGTTGAGCGAATGATCTTGGTATTCTTAGTACGATGCGACCATTAGTCTAATCTCATACATGTATGTGTAGTAGTCTAAGATGTAATAAATTTTACATTGGTTTATAGGATACAAATACTAGTGAACATGATAGCCAGGCAAGGGACATAGAAGAACTGGAGGTTGATCTTTATTTGCTTAGCAGTTCCGTAGGAAGTAAAAGAAAAGGGCATACTTGTTCTAATTGAGCTGCTAAGTTATCTCGAGGTATGTAATCTTCTCAAGCCTGCACCTCCTCTTTTTTATAGATTCAATAACTATGTATCTAGTATTATTTATGCGAATTTGTGACCTTACAAATGCTAGTATATAAAAGACAACATTAGAGAATCCATGGAGTGAATAAAAGCTTTTGTTATGACCTAATAAACTACCTTTATATATTTTATTATTTGCATCTAGAATCAAGTCAGGCTGCACAAATAAACCCCTAGGACGTCTGCATCAAATTTTGTGATAATCTTATTAAACCATAGCTTGTAAACATATTATAGAATTATATATGTGAATTAAAATGTAATAAATTATAAATTATGATATATATTATAAATAAGTATATGAAAAAATATAGTTATTTTTATATATACATACATATAATGTGTGTGTATGTATGTGCATGCATGCGTGTTACTACTGATCCTTTAATTTTTGTAACCCCATCATTGTTCCATAAAAATTATATTAGAGTCTCTTTTTTATGACTATCATTCTTACTATGTAGAAAATGCATACAAAAATTTGAATATCTTACAAAATTTCGAACTTACATTTTAAATCAATAGTTAGATTAATATTTTTGATTGCTAATATTCAACTATTATTATGAATGCTTTAGAAACTTTGAATTGATTTAGTCACTACAATGCCAATAATTCTTTGTATAATGGGAACTGGACCACATGCATTAGCATTTGCTTCATGGAAATATCTGACTGAAAACAGGTAGATTAAATTCTAGTGCTCATATTCTTGGATAGGTGCATTACCGTGTTGTTTTCAAGATTATGAACTGAAGTTATTTAAGTTTGATAACAGTAGAGGATATGACAACTTTTGGCATTCTAGTGCTCACAATCTTGGACAGGTGCGCTACTATGTAGTTTTAGCTATAGAGTTTTTCGAATTACTTTTTAGCTACAAATTTATTATATAAATATTTTTTATGTTTATTTGCATCTCAATATAGATATGTACCTGTATGCTCTAAAGGTGGAAATAGATGCAAGGTTTGTTTTAGACCATACACAAAAAAAGGAGGTAATATTATATGATTATTTGTGCATTTTATATCACATACAGTTTTCAATCTATGATGTTAAATTTTGTTCTAACATGATTTCAGACCATCTCGCTATTCTTATTTGTTGTCAATTTGTCAAAACATGTTTTTTATCCACAGTGGTGCAACTCACATTGCCAACAACTACATTTTTCCTTACTTACCTTAGAGGTTTACTAATTTTATAATTTTCTGAACTTGAACATTGTAATCCTTTGTTAAATTCAGTGTACAGCGCAATGTTCTTCTAACACTACATGTTATAAATGCAATAAAAAAAATCAATTGAAAAGCTTAACTATGTTTTATAAAATTTTAACTAAATTAATTATATTTTATTAAAAATTGATCAAATTTATAAAAAGTAACTACTATAAATAAGTTTTGTAAAAATTAATTAAATTTAACAAAAACTAAGTATTTGAAAGTTAACTATTGTTTATTAAAATTTAACCAAGTTAACTAAGTTTAAAAGTATAACTATGTTAAATGTGTTGGTAGAAAGTAAAATAGTAGCTGAACTGATGTTAGATACACCAAATTATAGAAAGAAGAATAAGAAGGCTCACAAAACGAAAACAATATTGATGGTTGTAGCATGTATTGAAAAGTGCCTTAAACATTTCCATAAAGACTATATGTAGCTCATAGAAGTGTGACCAAGCAGTTGCTCGAGCTATTGGAGTTCATGGTTGAAGGGATGTTGAACTGATAAGTAACCAAATTAAGATGTGATGGTTCCTTATATGCATGCAGAACCTGAATTCAGGAGATTCTTAACTGAATGAGTGCTGATACAGAGCTACACAGTTGCAATGAGTCACGGCTGATGCCAGAATGGAAAGCGTAGATAAGTTGCAAAAATTGTTGGTTATGGAATGTAAGAAGATGCTTGTGTTGTTGAGGTTGTAAAGAATAAAGATGTGGATGCGCTGAACATGCGATATAGCTGAAGGATAGTGAATAGGTGGCCAAAAATTAGATACGCCACTCAAATTGATAGAAGCTTGGGAGGATGCAGCACCCGACAGGCATGACAACTCTGGACCAGGTAGATCTAGGCAAGATAACAAGCTAGCATATCATTGCACTGGATGCATGATAGAGCCTTAAATGAAGTGGCTAAGTATCAACATGCTGGCATTTCAGGTAATTTATTAAACCGACTGCATTTTATAAATATGCTACCAATATTTCTATCGAGTAGTTTCTATTTGTTGTTTTAGCATGCGGATACTACTTAATTTGAATTTGGATATCAGTATTCCTTTTTTAATTGTTCACCAAAAGACAATTTAAAGTTATCCAAAAAAAATCCCATAAAGCACAAATTGTAAAAGCTACAGTCATCATAAATAGTTAAATAGGTTTATTTCTTTACACTTTATTTTTAAGCTAACATTGTTTCCGTTTGACTAGTTTAATGTCACATGTTTCCTTCTTTATATTCTTATTCATAGAATTTTCTCTTGAATTGCACTATTCATTTAATTACTAGTCTCTTATTTCCTTTTACTTTATTTTGAAAACATTATAATTGAATTTGTGAATCCAAATAAGTATGTTAAATATGTTAGTACGAGCTAAATGTTTTTTTAGTTGTGGTTTTAAGTAAGTTTGAACTGAAGTATAAATCATATCGTAAGGGAGAGATCCGATTTGAATCGTGATTTAAATTGTAAGATTTTATATTTTTGACAACAATGTTATACACTACCATCTTACTTATACACTACCATCTTACTTATTATAACTTACACTATCTGATTTTGTATTTGGAGTAGTTTTTGAAGAGATCATGGTTCAAAATTTAAAAGATTTTAGGGAGATTTTTTATTATTATCTAGGTATTTGGTTTAGATCCGCAGTTAAGAGGTGAATATAAGTCTGAGTATGCTATATTGGGCTTTATTGTGCGCCTATTATACAAGTCTAAGCTTTTTGGTGAAAAAACACTACACTATGCATTACTATTAAACATGATAAATTTAGCGTTGATAACCATTTTATTAACTAAATTATAATTCATTCAACAATTTATAAATATGAAAATATTTTATTAACTATAATTCTAATTTTAACTCTTTATAAGTCATTCAACCATTTAAATATTTTATTTAACTATTTAATAACTAAAATTATAATCCATTCAACTATCTGTAAATTTTAAATATTTTATTAACCAAAATTCTAATTTTAACTATTTATAATTCATTTAACTACTTAAATATTTTATTAAACTATTTTATTAGTTAAATTTAAATCATATTTTATAATTTATATAACTATTTAATTTTTTTATTTAACCAGTTTATTTATTGAAACTTAAATTTAACTATTTCAATCAAATATAAGTTTAAAATTCAAAATTTAACTATTTAATTAACTAAAATTTAAATTTCAAGCCATATTTATAATCAATCACATGACTAATATGTTAATATGATTATCACACATATATAAAATTTTGCTAACACAAACAATGATTATCTTTGGGAGTAGCCATTAATATTAAGACATGAAATACAAATATCAAAATGAAGGATTACAAAAGTAAAAGCATATTGAGTAATATCATACCGAGTATATGAATTAATTTGTTTAACTTAATAACTTCATCTCAAAAGGTTTGTGTTGTCAATCCTCTATTGATTAGAGTGTCTGTGATGAACCAGAATTTTGGGCAATAACAATTTGATAATCTTTGTTAATAAATATTTAAATTGATTTAATAATTTTCTTTTATAAATATTTAGTTGGTAAATTTTATCTTTTAAAAGCTAATAAAATTGTTTTCTATTTATAATGTATATATATTGGAATATATATTGTAAATAGGAAGTCTTTGATTTTAACTTAATAAAGAGATGCTTTCAAATTATAGTATATAGGCATGTATATATTGTGATTTGAAGTAATAAAATTCAATATAATAATTTTCAAGGCTAATATTAAAATGTATTCTATTTATAATGTATATATATTTATATATATTATAATGGGAAGCTTTGTTTCAAAATTTCAATTTATGATTTTCAAAAGTTTGTCTAAAATTTGATTGAACACTTTTTAACGCTAGTATTTATTTATAATTATCAATTCAAGTATATTAGCTTAAGTTTGAAATAGAATTTAACTAAAAGATTTATTATCCTTTCTTTTTTTAAAATTTTGTGTTTTGTTTATTTGTAAACATTTAAAAACATAATACATAAGTTTATGTAAAACATAAGAGAAGATTTAAATAAAAGGGTTAATATTCTTTCTTTAAAAATACACATGCATAAGAATAATTTGTATATATACATTTGTAAGACATAAACATATTAATGTAAAAAGGATTTAAACATTTGTATTTATAATTCAAGCTTTTGACATTTGTAGGGTGATTAAAACATGTAGTTAACATGTGTTAACTTGGGAGCATGCAAATTAAACAAATGGCAACATTTGATTCTCCTTAAGATTTGATTATATATATATATATATATATATATATATATATAATGTTTTAAAAGAATTTGGCTATCCTTATTTTGGTTTAAAACTTTAACAAATTTTCCTTCTTTCTAAAAAAAACTGAAAACCAAGTTCAAATGAAAGCCAAAGGAAACAACATCAGTTTTTCAAAATTAAACAAAGTTTCAAACCTAAGATCAAGCAAGGAATTCAACTCAACATAAATTCAAATTCAAACAGTAAATTCAAACTTCTGTTTCAACAAACAAGATTCAATTCAACCAACAAGCAAGATTTTCAGTTTCAAATTCAAATGCAACGACAAGTTCCAAAATTTAAAGCTTGTCCTCTGTCCTTTGTTTTTAGGTGAGTAAACCTTCTTTAAAAACAGTTTTAAATCTGTTTTATGCATAGGATAATTGTTGTAGAAATATAATGAATAATGTTTATATAAAATTCATATATGCATGTATGATTTTAGGATGGTTGCTCTGTGCACGTCTGTGATAAGAATGAACTTGCCTCTATTAAGTTACAGGTTTCATTTACATATAAAATTTAAAAAACTCCCTCTGTAATCAATTTTAGGCTGAGATGTATACATGGAAATTGACTATAACAAGGTGTTGTAAATTTTAAAAATATTATCATGTATTTATTTTTAATGATTTTATCGAACTTTGAAAATTTACAGAGGAAAACCAGGATAGGTCACGAATTGATGATTTTAATTCCAAGTTTAGATTATATAAAATGAATTGCCATCGCAAATGATGAATTTAGGCACAAAAATCATAATTTTTTAGTTTAGCAATCTCTGAGAAAATCGGAATTGGAGGGTTCTGGGTTTATTGCCAATTCACGGCGATCAGCGTGACGGACGACGTCGAGTTTGTAGTCGAAGGAGGCTGGTAGGTGGATGGACCCGGGAAAAATAGGGGTTGATTTTATTAGTCGTCATCGTGGCTAGGAGGTGGCAAGATAGGGTTTTATACCTAGTTTTGTCGACGATTGTTTTTGACACTTCCTTGATGTCGATGGTGATTGGGTATCGATCGTGAGGGGTGAGGACGAAGCAGTGTATCATGATGATGCTCTGGATGAAGCAGCAAGATCTCTGGTGGAGGAGTTCATCGTCGGTAGGGGAATTTGGTTGATTTGATTAGTTTTAGTTCCGATCGATCAACGAAAATTCGTTGTGCTATCAAGTTCGGTTATCTGTGATGCCGTGTTGTTAGTCGAGGTTGTTGGCAACTTAGAGAGGACCGGAGAGTTGGTCAGATATGCTTAATTTCGCCGTGCACGTGTACGGTGTATTTTTGTGCACCTGGAAGTAATAAGGTTTGGGGTAGATTTGTTGCTCGGCTCGACTCTCATGATTGTTTTCGTGTATGTCTCAGGAGTGTTGTATGCGAGTGTTGCTTTGTATTTGGTCTCGGGATTTTGCTAATATGGCTCGGGTCATTTATTACCAGATATAGTTTGTGTTGTATTTGTGTTTCCTGAGTTTAAATGCAAAGTATTAAGTTAAGCTTATGAAATTTTAAAGTGTATTATTAAATAAGTTTTCAAAGGGAGAAGATCAAGTTTAAAAACTAATTTCAAAGTTCAATTCTAAATTTAATGTTTTCATTAAGATTTCTTTGATTTAAATAATGATTTAACAAATTTTATTAGAAGGCAAAAGAAAATGTTAAACAAAGTTTAAGATATATTTTAGATCAATAGATTTTTTTAAAAAAAAGAGCAAAGTTTTGAATTTAAATAAATTTAGTTTTAAACTCTTCTTATATAAATTTCTTTTATAAAATAAGTGTTTCTTTACATTTGATTAAAAGGCTTTGTAATCTGTTTAATTTAAATTTTGTTAAGTTAAATTTTTAATCATTTTAAATCTTAAATTTGAAATGAAATATCAAAGTAAAATATAAAAATATAATGTTTTAAATGCATATATTAATGATAATTAAGTCATTAATAAAAGAAATTATTTATCTAAGATAATTAAGGTTTTAATGATTAATGATTAATTAAGTTAATTAACTAATGATTAATGATTAAAAGTATCACGTAATTAACTTAATTAATTAATGATTAAGGATTAATAAATTAATAATTAAGGGTTGTAAGTTAATTATTAAGGGTTAATTAATTTGTAATTAAGGATCATTAATTACATAAGTAAAGATTATTAATTAATGATTAGTACTTAATTAATTAAGTAATTAAAGATTAATTAAGTTACAATTAAGCATTAACTAATTAAGAAATTAGAGATTAATTAATTGGTAATTAAGGATTAATTAATTAGTAATTAAAAATGGTTAATTATTGTATAATTACTAAATGAAAGTAATTAAAGGAATTAATTACTCAATGTAGTTAATTAAGTTAATGTGATTAATTTATGTTAATTAATTAGTATAATTAATTTAAGATAATTACTTGATGATTTGATAAGTATGATTACTTAATGTAATTTATGAAGTGTAATTACTTAGTGAAGTAATTAATGAGTAAATACTAGATGTAAGTAATTGAAGGATAATTAATTAATGGAAGTAATTTAGGTTTAATTACCTTGTGTAATTAATGAGAAAGATAATTGCTTAGTGAAAGTAATTAAGAATTAATTACTTAGTGTAATTAATTAAAAAATTAATTAATAAAATTTATTTAGAAGTTAATTAAGTAATGTAATTAATTACGGGTAGTTAGACACTAAATATGATTAATCAAGGTTGATTAATGAATGTGATTAATTAAAGATTAATTACTAAATGTGATTAAGTAGAACAATAATTAAGTAAGGAAATAATTAAGGGATCATTAATTAATATAATTAATGAAAGTAATTAAGGGTTGATTAATTAAAGAATAATTAACCAATAATGAGTGATTATAGAATAATTAATTAATGTAATTAATTAAGGGTTAATGTAATTAATTATAGTTAATTAATTAATGAAAGTAATTAAAGGTTAATTACTGTAAATGGTTAAGGATAATTAATATGAGTAAATAATTAAAGGCTAATTACTTAATGTAATTGAAGAATAATTAATCAATGATGATTAATTAAGATGGATAATTAAAGGATGATTAATTAATTTGGTTTGAAATTAATTAATGGTTAAGTAAGCAGGATTTATAGTGATGGAAGTAATTAATTTAATTTATTTTAAATTAATTAAAGACGGTGCGATTAGTTAATCTTTGCTTATGGATGGCTGAATGATATTGAATAACTTGGATTGTTGATATCTCTGATTATGAGATATGTGTCGGTCTATGATATGAGATGCTTTAGTTGAATTGTGATGATATGGATTATCTATTTGTGAGATTGTGAATTATCTATCTGTGTGAATATAGATAATGAATTGTATTGTTTTAACTTTAAAACCACTTGGCTTTAAAAGATGGCGTTTTGGATTTAGATGAGACCAGGATCGGGTTTCCAGATTTGGATGTCCGATAACCACATCGATCCAAATTAAACGATAGGTCGTGAATCTCAAGTGATGATCGAGATGAAGATTCAGAGTGCAAGGGTTATTGTCGTTAACTCTGAGGGTTGTTCGAACCCGGAATGAACTTCTATGGAATGAATGCTTTCATAACATCGTCAGGTGGACGATGAGTATTCTAGGATAGATGTGTTCTATAAAGGTAATCGTAGCCTCAAGCCTCATCAACCGGGAATGGCTAAAACAGAGGAGGTTTAGCAAGGCTAAGTGAGTCGCGCTCAAGCAGGACAAGATTTTCCTCTGTCTAAACGTCCCTTTTTAATCGACTGTGTGGGCAGTTGGTTGCAAACAACTACGGGGTTGTCTTGTTCAGTACTATCCAGTAAGGGATGGTTCTGGCCTTGTGTTGCAGGGGATTTAGGGTGGATCCTCGATAAGGTGATCTAGGCCACGTACTGTGACGGGCGGTACCCCAGTAGCCCTGCCATTGATGGAAACCCATTTTTCCTATGTGCCCTTTACGGTTTTGGTTGTATAACCCACTTTGTGGCTAGTATGCTGGAATTTTATCATGTAACAATTTCAGCTTTTTCTTATTTACTTGAAAACCCTAGACACTATTATAATATAACTGGATTTCCTATCAAATGTTTTGGTTATCGTAAGGTAAAAATTTTTCCGTGTTTAAGTGCGGGAAGTTTTACGAGATACCTTTTGTTTTCAAAGGCTTTTCAAAGTTAAGCAACTTTAACCCATTTACTCACACCAGACCCATGTCTAACCCGGAGTTTATTTTCTGTTTTATTAAACTCTTGGATACTCAAATTTTGACGAGTAGCCAAGGGATTCAGGTTAGCTTTGATGAATTCTGGAGGAGAAATGGAGCAGAAAGCTTCAGCGTTTGTAGATATATAGTTTTCCGCTGTATTGGTATCTCTGTATTGTATTTGAATTGTAATAACTAGACAGGTGTTTATAACTGTCTAGTATGTGTTGTATAAGCTGTGTAACTCTGATAGATGTTGTATACTATGTAATACTTATGTGATTAATATAATTTATTTGTTTCGCTGTTAGATTCTGATGTTGTTTAGTTCTTTCTTCTCTATCTTTTCTCTTTTCAATACCTTTCTTTCTTAGTGATGATGCATCTTTCTGTGGGATGAAAAGCGGTCGTCACAGTGGCATTGCTACCAATAATCTACATTTGCTTAGAAGCTTCAACCATCAAATAATTGTAACATAAAAGGCCAAAATTACTAATTTAAAACCTACGAATAAGGAAGCGTTAACAATTAGCATTTTTGCATTAGTAAGTAGTCATGGTGGAGATGTACCTTAGATACTATTAAGATAATTCTGTATATTATTGTCAGATTGATATACACCCAAGTTTAGGTTATTATAATTATAATTTTCTTTTGTTGGGTTTACTTGAGTGAGTTTAACAAAGTAAGTAGTTGCAACATAGTGGCTACACTTCAAAATAGTTATGCGATATTATGAATCAACCAAGAAAATATACCTTAATTATTTGCATGAGCCTTGTGCAATTTGGTGGGAAATACAGAATCTTAGTGCAAGATAAATTGAGTACAGGGTCAAAACATATAGGCGAAAATGGAATAAAGATTTGGCTGTAGTAACACCTTTCGAGGCACTCTATGGAAGGCCATGCCGATCTCCTTCTTATTGGCTTAAGGCCGGTGAGAAGCTGGTTTTAGATTCAGATTTCATTCGTGATTCCACAGAAAAGATTGACCTTATTCGTCATAGGATGAAAGAAGCCTAGAGCAGGCAAAAATCCTATGCCGATAACCCAAGAAGAAAATTAGAATTTTCTGTGAGAGATTTTTTGTTCGTGTTTCACCTATGAAGGGTGTTGTGCGTTTCAGTCGATCGGGAAAGTTAGCACCTTGATATATTGATCCATTTCCCATCACCGAATGTATTGGTTCCGTGGCTTATCGCCTCTTATTACCGGCTCAATTTCCTGCTATTCATGACGTGTTTCACGTTTCTCAACTACGGAAATGCCTTCGAGATTCCTATTCTATTCTTGAGCCCGGTGTTGTGGAAGAAATTGAAGTTTCACCTAATTTGACTTATGAGCAACATCCTATTCGCATTATCGCTTCGAAGAGTAAACGCCTTCGAAATAAAGATGTTCCTCTTGTGAAAGTTCAATGGTCCTCAAATCCTAAGGATTATTCTTGAGAATCCAAAGAATTCATCGAGCGAACACATCCGGACTTACTTTCTCGTACTCTTTGAGGTGAAATTTTTATTTTCAAATTTCTTTTGTGTTGAATATGCTATTATGGTTGTTACTTTATATTTTCTTGCGAGGACGCAATTTCTTTAAGGAGGGGAGTCTGTAACAACCCGCATATTTTACGAATAAATATTTAAATATTTTATTTAAACGATTCATCTTTAGTCGGATTAGTGTCCAAAAGGCTACTTTTTGCAAACAGTCGAATTAGGACTCGAGACCACCCCCATTGAGTTCAAAATGATGTTTGCGACCTTTTTGAGTATAATCTTTGATATGTCTGGAGTTAGGTGAATTTTGCTACATTTTGAATTAGGGCTTTGGTTTGGTTTCAGCCCATTAGACCCAAGCTTCACCCCTCTTCTCTTTATTACTTCATTTCTATTTCCTAATACTTAAGCTTTAGCAACAATGGAGAGAGGAATGGAAAATTAAAACTCCAAGCCCTAGTTTCCATTTGCAAATCAAGTTCTAGCTCCAAATTTATAGAAGAAGCTTTGGTAAGCCTCCTCTTCTTCTTCTCCAACTCATTCTCTTACCAATTTCAAAAATTCCTAAACCTAATTTAGGAAATGTTTCTCTTTTAAGCTTAGATTCAAGCTCTTTAGGTTGGAATTGAAGAGTGATTGTTCTTGCCATTGCTCTATAGCTTCTTCTTCATAGTTTTGAGTTTAAAAGTGAGATTTTTATCTCACATATTAGTTTATAATTATCTTCGATTGTTAGGTATGAATTCCTAACACTTATTCTTGTGCAATTGATTTTGGTTTGGATTGATTTAGCGTATATTCCAATTTTTGGTGTTTTGAAATCAAAATCTATGAAAATCCTATTATGGATATTTGGACATTGATATTTGAGGTGTATCGAAGAGCCGTTAAGGCTGGGTAGTCGCGTGACATAAATCCTTAGTTGTCATTTGCTCGTCCGATCGCTTTCGATATTCATTTGGCCATTTTTGGTCGAGGTTCAGGAAATGCTCTGAATTCCAGTTTCAGACATCTGAATCTGGAATTTCAAACGTCTGAACTGGCTCGATTTCAAACAGAAAGGAAATATGCTAAAAACACCTATTTCAGACGTCTGAAACATTTGGTTCAGACGTCTGAATTACGTTCTGGAAAACTTCTAATTTTCCAGATTCGTACGTCTGAACCACCTATTTCAGACGTTTGAATCTACTGTGTTTTGCCTGCTTGCCTATTTTGTTTAAGAATTCCAATTTTATCAACTCGTGTTGATTCCCTTTTGTTGTTATCATCTATTATCGACTTTGATGACATTTTCTTTGGGATTTTTGAAAATATCCATTTTGATGGATTTGATATCGATTTCTTTGGAATTAATTCACGTCTTCGTATGTGAATTTTAGTGATTGATTGTTTCTATAATCATTTTTATGATTTGTCACTTTAAAAATATAGAGGTTTTCTATACTAGTAGTAAATATCAAAACTCTTCCATTAAAAGGATTTCAACACTATTTTATTACAAAGCTCGTTTCTTAAATCGTTTTCCAATCTATTAGTATATACAAACCTTTACCTCACTCGTATGAGAAATCTAATTAAACGGCTTAGTAAAACAAGTGGTATGAAACGCTTGCACTTACTTCATCGGTTAATTCTTGGACTTGTTCGACTGAATTTCTTGTGACAATTTTCGAGTGGAGACTTATAGTTTGTTCGTAAATATTTAAGTTAAGCTAGTGGTTATTGGACTTGAAGCTAAGCTCATATATTTACTAGCTTAGCGTAATTGACACTTCTTGATGATCGATGATGATCGTTCTGTGATTTAGACTAGCGATATGCTACATTTCTTTGTCCACGTAGTGAACGGTACCTCGTTTTATTGAGTTTCATCTCATTTCTTTTATATGCTAACGACCTATGTATTATTTGGAGTTTCGACTCAATTTTTGTGGGCTAGCGACCCATGTTCTTTTATGGAGTTTGGTCCATCGGACGTACCTTTGTACTACGTTGTTGCACCAGCTTATCAGGATCATCAGGCGTACCGTTGTACTACGTCGTTGTTCCGAATTATTCGAGTTTCAAGTTCCTCGGGCGTACCGATATTGTACTACGTCGTTGAACCGGCTCTATGGTTAACGACCATGGGATAGCGTCCCATTTGTGATACATGTGTTGGTGAGTTTTCATGCTCCCGTTTTGTGATAGGCCTCCCCCTTTTTGTGATTTTTGAATTTCTATTGATGATTTCTAGAATTTGTGATCCACCAGCTTTTATGATTGGCATCGATATGATGTCGATATTTGTGACTTGGTGAATAAAACTAAAGAGTATGACATTCTTTTGAACTTTGAGAAGATGCTTGTGATATTGATTAATCTCTGGTTGATTTTCAATTACATACTTATCATAGTATGGCTTTATGGTTATCATACTTTTTTGTCGTGTCTCTTATTCTATATCATTTTATCTGATATTTATAGTTAGACTGATCCGTTTATTATTTTCTTATTAAATAATACTCGGGTCAGACCGAGATGTTACAGGTGCTTCTGCTTGACTTCTCATCTGGGATTATTATCTTGACTTTTGGCTGACTATTTAGATTAGTAGTTTTTGGTTGTATACATTTGAGAGATAGACTCACTGATGTATACTTATTCTTTTGTATTGCACTTGTAACTATTCTTTTGTGATATCGTGGATCTTGTTTGACCACTACTCTGATGTACACTTTCATGTGTAATATTCATATCTGTTTCTGCCTTTGAGATATGAACTTCTGTGACTGATTTATGTTATGCTTATTTCTATATTTGTTTCCGACGATATTATAGCCACTGTGTAGTGGCTTTGAGTTTGCATCGGTATGTCGGATTACATGCAAGTTATATTTTCATCTGGCATATCGGTACTCGCACAAAAAAATTACACGGATGGTCGCTCCTCAATAGCCTTATTCTCCGTGCTAGATGACAGCATTACCCAGTAGTGTCCTTGGCTAGTGTGGGTATAGAGGCGGGGCGTCACAATTTGTGTCCACTGTTAACTATATGTTGTTAGGGAAAGCATAGCATTAGAGATGATTATTTTTAAGGCAATCTGTTCACAACGCCTCTAAACTTTTAGTATGCAACAAAGAGTACTATTTTTTCCTTTTCCATAGGAGGTATGGACGAGGGTTACATATATGGGTATAACTTTTTTTGTTATTCTCATACGTAGCTAGTATAGTGAATGATAGGAATAAAATTTCAAAACAGAACATTCTAAAACTTTTCATCTATGGCCACTGTAAAAGAAACCACATCAATGAAAAGAAGGTTGTAAAATGTTAACATAGCATATTATAACCGCTATTGAATATATTTATAAACGAAGATGAACGCTAAGAAAAGAAATTTTGCTCATCAGCAAAAACACTGTAAAATGTATTAATGATATCAAAAAATGCTATAAATACGTGGATTCAATAGCGTTTTGTGTCTTGCTATGGTATATGGGTGACCAATAATGGCATTTTAGTATACAACGTAGTTAAAAATGCCTTTAAAGGTTTTTACAGCGTTTTTGAAACGCTATGGTAGGTACATTTTGTTGTAGTGGTTCCATGTCAAAAGTAACTTATGTTCTAGAGTTAGGCAGTTCAAATAATAATTTACAATATCCAACAGTAACAAATTAATTGAAAATTGTCAAATCCTCCTTTCCTACAAATAATAGATGCAATGTACAAGATAAATTCATTTTCTATTTTCATTAGTGGATCCATGTTAGAGCAGAGGGCTGGTAACCAAACATTTTAGTAAAGTGTTTGCTTCTTTACATCTCGGGCATAGTATTACAGCAAAATGACCTAATGACCTTTAAGCATAACTTAGATATTTATGATCTTGTTTAGTAAACTTTGACCAAGTCGGGGAGAGCATAGTCAGTGCTAACGTTAGAAGATCGCTTTGTGTTACATCAACATTTTGAATTCCACTCATAGCATCAATAGTATCGTCCTTTGCTTTGTCAGAATATATCTTCTTTTACACTCTGATGACTTTCCATCTTAAGCAAAGAAGATTAGGAACCTTCCACTTATGGAAGTAATTTATATTATATTAGTTAAACTTTTATAAATAGCTAATTTAACAATAGGAGGGGGTGAATAGTGTTTAATAACTTGTATGAATCTTTTTGAATTATTTTAAGATTATAGTTTGAATAATGAAAATTGACAATCACAGATGCAAACATAGACATATATAAATGCAGCAAAAGTAAAAAGTAAAGAGTTGGAGAGATCACACTAGGATTTTTATACTGGTTTATAGTTACCCTACAACCCGTCCCGTACAATTTCTTGTACAGATTTCTTTTTAAATATTAAAGTTCATAAAATCTCGATTTCAAGGCTACGAGAAACTCCAGATTTTCCAAGCTTTGGGTACACTCACTGGATTCGAACAGGACACCAGCACACCTTCGAGGATTCAAATGACACACTCACTTAGTTTAAACGGGACACAAGCACACCCACTTGTATTTCAAGGACACCAAGCACATCCAAGAGTATTTGAGTATGATTTGACAAAGTTTACAAAATCAATTTCTCGACCTTGAATACAAATAACCCTATAGCCTCTTGAATAACACTTTAATCTTGATTTGAGTGAGATGGATGACAAAGATTAGAGAGTAAATAGTAGAGAAACAAATCATTAATATTTGGATTTGATTCTGGTTAAATTTGAGAAGATTTTAAGTGAAATTTCTTTTAGAAATCAAGAGAGTGAAAGTGGAGAGAAAATATATGATAGTAGTTAACCAATATTCATTGAGAGAATCTGTATTTATAAAGAAATAATTGTATGGAATCATAAAAAAGTTTTAAGCACAACAACCACGCCAAGTGCCATTTTTACTCACAGTTTCGCTACATTCGGTCGTTCAAGTAAAATGCATCAATCAATAGTATTAATACCTGCTCTACAATCTCAATGGTTAATGATGCATGTAAGTATGATGTTATTGTGCTATGCGCCTCTTTTATGTCATTTCCTTTCATGAAGAGATATGAAAAAAAGACACTTCCATTCAAAATTTGAACTTTTAAATTCTCGAAATATATGTCGACAAATGGGGTCTATGTGTGTCGACATAGCCATTGTAATTTTGAAAAACATTAAATAAAAATTGTTTCAAAAATTTTATGTTTTGTAAAAAAGATTGATACTTTGTAAAATCATTTAAGATAGTTTATACACATTTTAACCATAATAAAACTTAAGAAAACTTTATAAATAATTTTGAAATATTTTAAAATATAAATGATTTAAATATGAATTTATTTTGAAAAATAATATATATAAAGTATAACTGAATATATATTTAAAATTAAAGTTTTAATGAATGTCCAAATATACTTTTAAACATTTAAAAGAAATAAAACCAAAATCTATAAATACAACAAATTTAAAACTATATAATAAAATATAAAATACTTAAAAACTTAATATAATAATTTTGTAAATAAATAATTAATATCTTAGGAATCATTTGAAAGCTATTTTGAAAATGATGTTTGAAAAATCATTTTGAAAACAAGGATTCTAAAAAAATCATTAAAATCAAAAAATAGATTTTAAAAACCTTTTCCTTAAAAAAATAAAGAGAGATCAAAGAAGTGCTACTGGTGCTTTAATAAAATAATCTTTGAATCTATAACTTATCTTGATGTCTTGAATCTTCAAACTCATGAGTCTTCATTCTCTAACTCTTGAATCTCTATATCAGCCTCTTTATCAACCTCTTGAGTATGCACTTGATACTGCACATGCTTCTTAATCAACACCTATCTAATATCCTGCACTATATGCTATATATAACTTGATAAAACATTAGTATCTATATTTTATATGATCTCATACGGTTGTTGTCATCAAAGCCAATACCTAAGGTACTAATAATCTCCTCATTTTTTGATGATGAAAACCATGTATATAAATATGATATAACCACACCTCGAGTTACAAACTTGCCCTTAATCTATGCTTGGATATTTTGTATATTTCTTCTCCTTTATCATCAACAAAAATTTAACCAAAAACCTCCTACTATCTAGAGTAATAATATTTATATATTGGCAAGTAATAAGTGATTATATAGACAAATGTTATTAATCAATCCAGTCCAACACACACAGTCAAACCAATCCAAAGTCAACACAATTGAATTCAATCATAAGTCAAACAACAAATCAAACCAATTCTAATCCTAAATAAGTTCATACAAACCAACCATACTTCTTATCCTACTGTAACTTTTTAATATACACACTTAAATCAAATCTTATATATTATTCAAAAACTAACCAATAAACTTGAACTTCCCTAGGAACTTCCACCTAACCATCGAAACCGAAAATTGGATCTGCTTTGGTGGCATCCCGATCTTCATTATCTTTGTTGATGGAAGTATCCGGATTGTTGGTTGGTTCATCTTTGGTAAGGGAAGAAATCATCCATCGAATAGTGTCAAAATGATTTTCTTGATCTTTTATCATCTACGATTGACTCATTTATAAATGTCTTTTATTTCTAAGGATAAAAGTAAGGATATTCTTGAACAATTGATAGGTTTGTTCAAGATTCACATATAATTTTTAGTGTGGAGAAGTCATATTTGAAAAGTTATTTGTAAGTGAAAAGGGAGGAGAAAGAGAGTAGAAATAATATTTTTCTATAGTGAATAGGTTTTTACAGAGGAGAAAAATCTTTGAAATTGTTGAATAGATGGTAGTTATTTTATTTTTAAATTTGAAATTTTTTGGTTCCTGCCCATTTTATGTCAACATATAGGGTACTCATATGTCGATATATATATATATATACCGTATTTTGCAAAATCAACTTATTCGTTATATTTTTGTTGTTAACCTACACTATTACACTTTTAAGACTTTCCAGAGACTAATAACAATGTATAATAACAAGGAACATGATTTCATTGATAACGATATATGAGTACATGAAATTTAAAGAAAAACATAAAAGATACGTGGATTTAAAACTAGAACAATTCAAACTAAAAGCTAGAAAATAATAGGAAATACAACTAGGAAGAAGTAGACGACGATGAGGATTTTCTACAAATCCTGCGAATAATCTTTCCAATGTACTTGTCTACTTTGTTGAAAAGAGAAGCGAATGATTTTTTAAGCTTCTTTTGGTAAGAAGCTTTTCTTGATTCTTGAGAATTTCCTTGGTGGATGGGTGAGATGACTTTTTGAAACTCTCCAACGAGGTGTCTTCCTCCTAGGGGTGAGCGTTCGGTTAGTTCGGTCGGTTTTGGGGTAAAAAATGTCAAATTTAATTAAAACCTAAAAAAATCAAAACCAAACCGAACTAAACCGATTTAATTTCAGTTAATTCGGTCGATAACCAATTTAACCGAACTAAAAAAAGGAAGTAAGAGAATTTACCATATGTTATTATGCAAATGATTGATTTAGTAAATGGAAATCATAAATTTATGTGTATATAAACAATTTTAATTAGTTATTTTAAGTTTATAAAAAAATTAACCTATTTTTAATGGATGAGGTTTGTTTTTTATTACTAAACCAATTGTTAAGAGTATTACGGTGCGATGAATTTGGATAATATAATAAAAGTTCAGTTAATTCAGTTAAATCGATAACCAAAATAATATTATTTTACAAACTGAATTCAAATCGATATAATTTTATAACCAAACTGAACCGACCGAAATGAGCTGGTTTGATTGGTTAATTCGGTTCAAACCGAATATTGCTCACCCCTACTTCCTCCTCATCCACTTCCATTTCCCATCCTTCCTCTTCCTCCTCTTCTCTAATTTCATGCTCCTCCTCCCATGCCAATCTTGCTTCCTTCTCCGTAAGAGTTTCATAAGGCTCAAAGATAGGAGAAATGTGCATGAGAGAGATATTGGCTTTGTCGAAGATTTTTAGGCAATGGTTTCCTCTCCTCTTAGGTCAACACCAAAATATGTTAATATTCTAGTGAGATACACACCATGAAAAAGTGCATTCTTGTGTGTAGAGATATTCTTAGGAAAGAATCCATCCAAAATGACTTATGTTCAATTTATAGTGTAATGACCATAAATCGCAAAAGTGCTTTGAAAACCTTTGAATCAGGTTATTATAATTTCCCATCCTTAGAGTTATGATTAGTTGCAAAATGAGACTCGTAATTTTTGCTTTATGATGTAAACTCTTATTTTTAAACTCAAAATCATCATCACTTTCAAAGAAACCATGAATATCATAACGAGTTTAATTTTCAATTTTAAAAGATGAAAGGTCCATTCCACTAGTTTTGCATCCGAGAATGTGAATGTTCACAATTCAAAACAACATGAGTGCCTTTGTCACTACTCCATATTTCACCTTCATTTTATTCATAAAACTTTCTTTCCAATTAGCATGAAACATTTTCACTAAATTTGGAAAACACACAAAATCACTTTGGGAAGCATTAATTAAACCAAGAATTCCATTTTGATCACAAAGATCATAAGAAGGAAAATCATCGAATTTGGCAAATCTTTCGGGAGATTTTTTCCCAAAAGAAACATATTCCATATAGGCTTCAATGGCCTTGTTTCCATTGAAAAGATAACATTTGGTTTTCTTAGAAAGCCTTATTGTTTTTGGAATATTGCTTGAGGTAGCTATTAGTGAATTGTTTGAAGAGATAAGAGAGATAATGGATTTTTGAATTTTTTAAAATGAGAATGAAATGAATGGATGGATATAGAATAATTAAATAGAGAATTAATAGACATGTTCTCTGGTTAAGGGATACCTTTTGAGGACATTGGAGTTGGTGAAAAGTTGGAGAGAAATTCAAATTTTGAATTTGAAATGAAAAATTAAATTTCTATTTCACGTGTATATATCGACATATGGGTAGAGGGTATGTTAACATATAGCCCATGAATTTCAAAAGGTGGAGTTGAGTAAATTATTCCTATTTGCTTATATATGTATATATCTAGTTATCCTATAATCATTACTAATTTGTATTCTTAGTAAATAATTTTTAAAATTAATTTATATACATACATACATACATATATATATATAATTTGCTTATATATGTATATATCTGGTTCATTATCACTTGAGGAAGTATCTAAATCGTCTAATGTTGTAGTATAAACCCTTTTTTGCTTTCTAGACGAATCAGTATTTAATGAGATTTTTGGTTTCCCTAGTTGTGGGTAGTCTCTCTGCATATGGCCAAATTCATTGCAGTTAAAGCATCTAACAACATTTCCACTTCCTGAATTTTTGTTATCATTTCTCCTGAGATTATTCATTTTTCTGTATTTTAGAATTGTCTTGGAATTTCTGGTCATGAAAGAAATTCCTCCTCGTCATCAATTTTTGAATCCAGAAGATCTGTTGCATCGAAAGCGATGGTTTTCTTTTTTATTGCCTCTCTTTCTCTCCTATCCTGCATTTGTACTTTATGTGACATTAAATTGCAAATTAACTCTTCAATTTTCAGGGTGTTAATGTCATTAGCCTCTTTAATTGCAAGAGTCTTTTGGTCCTATTCAAAAACAAGTGAATTGAGGATTTTTCAGAAACCAATGCTCAAAAATCAAAATGGTAGTTTTGACAACTAACAAGTGAACTAATAATGTTATCAATAGTGTTGTTAGCCATTTAAAAAATTTCGAAAATCAAAATTCTGAACAATTTGAAAACCTGTGCTCTGATACCAAATGTTAGTTTGCGAAAGGAAGGATCTTAAGACTAATTTAACATTAAAGGGGGAGGGGATTAAATAGTTTTTAATAACTTTTATGAATTTTTTGAATTCTTTTAAGTTTTTGGTTTAAACAATGCAAACACAGACCGATATAAATGTAGTAAAAGTGAAAAGTAGAGAGTTAGAGAGATCACATCAGGATTTTCATATTAGTTGAAAGTTACCCTACATCAAGTCCCGTATAGTTTCCTATATTGATTTCTTTTCAAATATCAATGTATATATTGTAACATCGCCCTACTTGGAGGCCTAAAACTAACGGCTACGGATGCTGCATTCATCCATAGTTATTAATCCTCGGTGACCAAATACGGAAGTGTTAAATTCATTGATACATAGAAATACATGAATATGGAAAAAAAATTAATCTTCAAATAGAATCTTATTTCATTCCAAATTTATTACATAATCCAAAATTTGCAAATCACGTTCATAGAAAATATATTTATTGCAACATATGCTTAGAGTGACATATGAGAATGCCCCTTGGGATGACCAGAGTATAAGCAGGCAATATAACAACTTTTCCATCACAATTAATACAGCAGAATCAAAAGAATAGAGATCTTTGAATATCTATCATGCCTTCTACACGCCTCCTGAAGCTTATTCGACTTAGGGGTACCTGAAAACCTCAACTCTCAAACTACTCAAAATCAATTGAGTACCCAAGATTTTATGGGGAAACATAAACTTCGAGTTAGACATAAAGCCTGGTATGAATAATAATCTACCATCTCAAATCATTTAGATATCTAGCGAGACCACGCTACTTAGCGGAATGGGTTCCCCTCATTCGTATCCCAAAACCTTTTATAAAACCATATACTGTGCTCCTTCATCCACAATGGTTAAGACAATTCAAAACAGTACAATATGATGATATGAAAAACAAATGAATTAATTTTGGATTACCCATCCCTATTCATTTTAGACTATCTATCTCAAATATAATTTCTAGGATTACTATTACTATTAGTTTTTGTAACGATCGGGATTTTTCGTTGCCGAAAAATCGAACCGTTAGGGTTTTAGAAGAAGAAAGAGGTAGAAGAAGAAAGAAAAGAAAGAGAGGAGAAAACAGAAAACAAGTAACAGAACGAGAAACAATATCAGAATCTCACAATCGCAGCGGAACAACATATAATAGATAAATGAATATCATTAAAACAAAAGAACTATACATTTTATACATACATCACAATACATCATATCATC